>OZ023064.1:40771459-43171459 GCA_963992785.1 Tenthredo livida | reverse complement strand
AAATTTATGATTCCAGATTCACGTATTTTGATTTTATTAGGTAAATTTGTTCTCATAAATACACCTCTGAAATATGGTATTTTTAACTGTTTTGCATAATTTATCAATTGAATATCAGTTGTTACTCCTTTTTTCAGATTAAGAATTTTTTTTTTTCAATATATGGATGTAGATACAACCCCGTTCCTTTTTTATATGGTACTAGGTGTAAACCTTTACTACGTCCTCCTAATGCAATGGCTCCCATAGTTTTATTATGTCGTTTGCTTTCTTCCAATCGTTTACCAGCACTCGATGCATCGTTCACCGCTTTCGCAATTCCTGCTGCACCTCCAGCTAATCCACCAACAGCGGAAAGTCCAGCGAATAATGGTATAAGGAATGGTAAAATTCCTCCACGTTTGGCTACTGGTATGACTCGAGGAATTTTAACTTCATTCTTCCTGCTTCCAATGGCTTGCTTCGCAGCACGAAGAGCAATTTGAATAGCCCTTCTATGTATTTTAGGGTTTGCTTCCTTGAGCGCATTTCGAGCACTGATAATTGCTGTACGTACGGAAGGTTTTCTGTTTTTGACCCCCATACCAAATTTGACTTTTGCTCGCATTGTTTTATTAACAGCCCAAGCTGCTAAACGTTTCGATAACTTCGCACTTTTATTATGCGCACGCTCTAATGCTTGCTCAGCTAAAATATTATCAGCAATATGGCGATTTTTTAAGTCTTTAATTTATTCATATGCAACGTCATAATTCCGACATGCTGCATCCAATTGATTTATACCTGTTTGTCCGAGCGCAAGCCGATGTCGAAGACGTGTCCCAGGTCCACAAAATTAATAACCAGGTAGATGCAATTCTATAGGTAATTTGTTTATAATACCGTTCAAAAATCCTGTAGATTGTGACATTCGCGATTTTAACGCGCGTGCGTGCGTGCGTATGTACTGTGACGTGGTATTTGTAAATTCCCCGCCACAAGGCGATTCTCTCGAGAATGCAACGATGCGTGGCGTAGACAGGGTCTCCAGGAAAAGAGTGTTGAATATTGGATTAAATAAAACTCTTTTGATAGTTTCTTTGTGTTCTTTATTTCTTATTTGTAGTGAGCTAACCAGTTTGTGCTGGTGTCTCTGACGCCATCTTCAGTAGCAGTGTTAGTAGTAAAGATCCGTAGTCTCTAGTGAAATTTAAAGCATTGCGCTCGCAGCGCCGTCTAGCTGCTGCTTCACAAATTACAAATATCCCTAGGTTCGCCAACATTCCGCCCACTTTGAAGTATCTACTTCAACTCTGACTATAATTGACAATCATCCAGGTGATTATGAATAGTTTTCTTGGCAACAGGTAAGTACGTATAGCATTGAAATTATTTGAATCAAGTTCTCTTAATCTTATTCTTATCTTATTTCTAATTGTAACACATTTTTTTTTTTTTTTTTTTTTTTAATTGGGCAAGTATGAAATATCTACTATAATAGTATAATTATGCTGGAGTACAAAATATATAAACTCTTTAATCTGTTAAATAACAATTTCGGAAGCTCTTGCTTCTGAACCCTTGGATATAACATCCTCTTTCTTTGGTAAGTAAATTTTAAGTTTAGCTTCAATAAAGCCTTATGCAATGTTTGAAACCTTGTTTTTTTATATATATATATATATTTTTTTTTTTATTTATCTAGGGGCAGGGTACACAGTTTCCTAACTGGACGCTTGAACTCTCCAGTTGAGGTTCTTACGGTGGCCACTCTTACGATGTCATCGGTTCCTGGATGCACCTGGGTTACTCGTCCTAGTGCCCAATGTAGAGGAGGAGCATTGTCGTCCACCAACAATACCAAGGTACCGATTTTCAAATTTTCGGCACCAGAAGCCCATTTAGTTCTAGTTTGCAACTGGTGTAGGTATTCTTGCTTCCATCGAGACCAGAAATCCTGTTTAAGTTTCTGTATGTGTTGCCAACGAGATAAATGGTTATCAGGTACATCAGTATAATCTTTGGTTACAGGTTCCTGTGGTGAGACTCCAATAAGGAAGTGTGAAGGGGTTAAGGGGGACAGATCGTGAGGGTCTGAGGAGAGGGGAGTCAAGGGCCTAGAATTCAGGATCGCTTCAATTTCGACTAAGAGCGTATAATACTCTTCGTAAGTATAAATCAGGCCTTGTGTGACCTTATACAAATGTCTTTTTGTAGCTTTTACTGCGGCTTCCCACAAGCCTCCAAAATGGGGGGCCCTTGGTGGGATGAACTTCCAAATTATTCGTTGAAGAGATAGCCTTGTAGATATCTCGTCCTGTTTTTGAGTTGAGAATAAGTATAATTCACGCAGCTCTCTAGCCGCGCCGACGAAGTTGGTTCCATTATCAGAGTACAGTACTTGACAAATTCCTCTTCTAGCGATGAAACGTCTCAGCGCTGCTAGGAAGGCTTCCGTCGTAAGATCCGTTACTAGCTCCAGATGGACTGCTTTTGTTCTGAAGCACGTAAATACTGCTATGTAAACCTTGTTTATTGGAATCCGTCCTCTTTTTTTGCTTTCTCGCATTTGTAGCGGTCCGGCATAATCAACTCCAGTAGTAGCGAATGGTCGTTCCGTTCCTCTCACTCGTGCTTCCGGCAAATCGCCCATAAGCGCCTCGCAGGTTCTTGGTTTGTATTTGAAGCAGGGAATGCAACATCTTGTAACTTTTCGGGCTTCGCGCCTTCCGGATATTGGCCAGTAGTGACTATGTATTGCATTGAGTAGGTGCTCTGGGCCGCAATGTTTTAATTGTATATGCGTTTCTCTCATGATTAGTTGTGTAATGTGATGTTTTGCCGGGAGTGAGATGGGGTGCTTGTGCGTTTCTGGTATCTCTGCGTGCTGAAGACGACCCCCTACACGCAAAAGATTGTTCTCATCTAATAATGATTTAAGCATGAAAATTTCACTTTTAGGGTTTAAAGCTGTCCCCTTCTTCAGAGTTTGAATTTCGCCTGCAAAAACTTGTTGCTGAACCATGAGTATGATGGTCCTTTTGGCTCTCTCTAATTCAGGTACGGTTAGGGATCCGGAAGTGTCCTTTCGTTTGGCGCGGTCAACAAATCGGAAGCAGTAAGCTATTACCCGTTCCAACTTGTGGATTGAAGAGAACTTCGTTAAAATGTCCATTGTTGAGTTGACATTCACTAATACCACCGTTGCTTTCCTTTCTGGCATTGTTTTGCCGAACTCAATTTTCCTCTCTGGCCATTGAGATTTGACTGGTAGCCATTCCGGACCATGCCACCATAATTTATTCTTGATCAGCTGATCAGCTGTCGCTCCTCTTGATAGAATGTCAGCTGGGTTATCCTGCGTTGGGACATGTCGCCACTCGTACTTGCTGGTCGATCCTTGAATTTCTGCCACTCTGTTGGCCACAAAGGTCTTCAGTTGGTTTGGTGGGGTTTTCAGCCAATGTAGTACAATGGTTGAATCGCTCCATAGCACAACGTTTTCAACTTTATCTTCGTTCAATGCCTGGATTACCACATCCAGCAATCTTTCTAGGAGCCAAGCGGCACATAATTCCAATCGCGGGAGCGTTATCTTCTTTAGGGGGGCTACACGCGATTTGGAGCTAACTAAGGCACAGCTTGGTTCTCCTTTTTTATTGTATGATAGAGCATATATACATGCGCCATACCCTTTTTCAGAGGCGTCTCCGAAACCGTGTAGGGATACCGAAGACGTAATGTTTCCCGGATTTACGTTTCTCGGAATCTCTAATGTGTTTAGTTCAGCGAGAGATGTGTAGAAATTCCTCCAGTTTGCATCAATTGATTGCGGCACCGATTCATCCCACGATAATTTCATTAGCCATAGTTCTTGTAATATTACCTTCGCGTGCATTATTACTGAGCCTATGAACCCTATGGGATCGTATACTTCTGCGATAGCTGATAATATTATTCTTTTCGATACTTTGGTCATCTCCTTAACTCTAATACAAAATTTAAAGTTATACTTGGTACTATCCCACATCAGACCGAGGGTTTTTGTAGCTTCTTCTTTGTCCATGACTAGTAATTTTCTTGCCTTACATTCTTCGGATAGGTGCTCCAAAATCTTTGTATTGTTCGTTCTCCATTTGCGCAGTTCGAATTGTCCACAGCGTAGTAGCTGAGTCAATTGTTTTTGTAGCTCGATTGTTTCCTCTATTGAATTACTGCCGGTGAGCACATCGTCCATATAAAAATCCTTTTCTAGTGCTATAGCAGCTTGAGGATATTTTTCTCCATCGTCGAGAGCTAACTGCTTAAGGCAACGCATAGCTAGGTAGGGTGCGCAGGTAGTCCCATAAGTTACGGTGTTTAATTCGTAAATGTTCAAATAATCTCCCCATTCCTTCCGCCAGATGATGCGCTGGAGACCTCTGTCTTCTTCAGCTACCTCCACTTGTCGAAACATTTGAGCGATGTCCGCTGTTATTACAAATTCGTGCATTCTGGAGCGGAATATGATGTTTACTATTTCTTCCTGTAGATTGGGTCCGGCCAAGAGTTTTTCATTGAGAGATGTTTTGAGGGATGTCTTTGCCGATCCGTCAAAAACAACTCTGACCTTTGTCGTTAAACTCTCCTCCCTTATTACAGGATGATGTGGTAGATAATAAATTTCTCCCTTTTTCGTTGAATTGATTTTTGTCATATGGCCTGACCTTTCGTAATCCTCCAAGAATCCTGAATATTCTTCTTTCAGCTTAGGGTGTTTTCCTAATCTTTCTTCCAGAGAATAAAACCTACGAGTAGCTTCCTTCTCCGAGTTGCCTAGTTGTACATCCGGGATTTTTGGTAATCTGACTTTAAATCTTCCGTCCTCGTTACGTGTGTGTGTAGCCTTGAAATGCTCCTCGCAATCCTTTTCTTCTTGGGTAAACTGTTCTTTCCTTGTCAATTCTTCCATTTTCCACAGTCTTTCTATTTTATCTTCGATATTAGATACCACACTTAAATTGCAGACCCTTATGGACGTTTGCGGTGGATTTTTTATAATTTGTTCTCCTCCTACTACCCACCCCAGGAGGGTTTTCTGCAGTATGGGTTGACCTTTGATTTGGGATACTTGGCCAACGCATAGCAACTTCCAAAATAATCCTGCTCCGATCAACATATCTATGTCACCTGGTACGTTGAACTCGGTGTCGGCTAACAAGATACCGTCGGGTATCTTAAAGAGTGATATGTTGAGCTGTACTTGCGGCAGTCTTTCGGTGATTTTTGATAGAATGAGGTAGTCTTGTTTCGCTGTAAAATTGGTTGTGAGTGACTCCAACTCAATAGTTACTGAATTTTGTACTCTGACAGTTGATTGGCTTACTCCACTTAAAGGTACATCTACCCTTTTTTGTGGTAAATTCAGTTTCTGGGCCAACTCCTTCGTGACTAAGTTTAACTGTGAGCCTGGATCTAGCAATGCTCGGCACAGTATCGGTTTTTGTTCTGCGTCGTAGACATAGACTTGAGCAGTTGACAGAATGACTCTTGACCTTGGCTGTTGAGTACAATGGGCTACCGTATTGTTTTCGGATGGTTTCTTTTCCTCATTGGTGGCTTGAGACGTTGAGGCGGTTGGAGTGTTAGCCTTATTTATGTTGTCACGTACATGGCTTCCTCCTTGTGGGGTAGCTATTTTCTGATTGGGGTGTAGTGCCGTATTATGACGTCTGGAGCAGATCCTGCAATTGCCTCCTTTACAGTCTTTACTTATGTGGCCTTTTCGTAGACAGTTACCGCAGAGGCGAAGCCGTTGTACTTCGTCCCATTTAGCTTGAGTTGATAGCTTTCCAAAGCTCTCGCATCGATTTGTGAAATGATTCTCTTTGCAATATTCACATCTTGGCTGTTCTGTTGTAGCCAATAATACCTTTTTGTCTGATTTGTTTCTTGTTTGATTGTTTTCCGAGGATGGTCGATCCTTGCTCAATATCTGCAAGGTTTGACATCGTTCAGTTAAAAAATCTAATAAGTTTTTAAGCGTAGGTAGTTGATCATTGGGTTTGGCTACAGCCAACTTTTCCCACTCACTAGGAGACGATCAGGCTTCCGGGTCATCGATCTTGACCAAACTTATAGGGGTGATTCCTCAAGCCAAAATAATAATTATCTGCTGAATAACTCTCCGGAATAGGCCTTTACTCTATCAATTTACCTAAATGTACAATAGAAATGAGCGTAACCCGGGTTTGGTAAATTGCCATGAAATAATTAGTTTTTGTGCTACGTTATGAGATTCTACATTGCACTGGATATTTATACATTGAATACAGTCATTATTGTACATCAAATAGTTGAAATTTAATATCCCAGCTATAAAAAATCACTTTATTCTGCGGCTATTGACACATTGCTTCTCGTCGGTTATCGCTCGTACAACATTCATTTCGTGAATTTGAAGACTTCTTCACACTCGAAAGATGTTGAATGCGTAGTCCGTCTTGATACTTCCACTGGCAGCATACAAGGTTCTGTAATTCGCCATAAAGCATCAATTTTATTGCAATATTATATTTATTATCTCAGAAAGCTATATTATATACTTATCTAATGAAATGGCATTATGTCACCATAAGTGAGGTTAAATTGTCCGGCCGATAAAACCATCATAGGCGACTGCCCGATTTGAAAAGATTCTGCTGCGAAAAAACATTTTCTAATGCGATTTGGCAACTACTCTTCACTATATATGACTCTCTATAATTATTCATTCTTGAATATTTTCACCAGCACTTACAGCTCCCGACTATATAGTACTCTACATATTTGACAAATCTCAATCAATCAGATCCTTCAATGGCCGAAACCCTATCGGGTAAGTAGCCTAATTTGACAGATCTCGATCGATAAACGATGACTCTGTAATGTTCAATAATGGCTTCGCGGTGTCTAACTGTTTTTTTCGGACTTTTTCGGATACAATCAATAAAATAATATTATATTATTTTTATAAGGGGTCATAATCATTAATATTATTATTTCGACTATCGGCATATGAAATACGACGAGAAATGGAGTCTTGTTTCCGAAAAAGTAAAAAAAAAAAAACAGTTAACTACCGCGAAGCCATTATCTCAACAAATACTGACTTTCCATTGGTCCCGGTTTAGACAATTCGTATCAACAGCCAATGGAAATGCGACATTCCATCTGTTTGGGTTTCGGTTCACGATTCGAATTTACAACTCTTATTCTGTGCCTCTGCGACTATTGGATTGCCCTTCAGATCATTACGAATATTGTTAATTTATCGTTGTTAATTGGTTAAACTTGTTATTATTATTGTTATTATTGTTGTTATTTTTTCATTGTTTTTGTTATTGTTGACTTTTTGTTGGTAATTTCTCGTATATCGAGAAAGATGGCTAGTGGGCCGAGCGCTGGCCCTTCAAATGAAGATTTGAATGAATCTTCAGGACAATTGCTCAGCGAAATTCTATACGCTTGCATTGAGATCCTTAAGCGTAAGGGAATTATCACCAAAAAAGTTGTAACAGATATTTCTGATGAAGCTTGGCTTTTGGGTGATGAGATGGCGAACTCATTAATTGAGATAGTTGAGGACCATGAGCTGGTCGAAGTAGAAGAATTGTTTCGGGAGGAGGAATCTGTGGAAGCTGTCTCTCAGGATTGCGGAAGTGTTGGAAGTCAAGAATGTAGTCAAGAAACATCTCTGTCAGGTAAAAATTTAGAATTCATTTCATCTATTTTCTGAATACAATGGAAATAGAAAACAATAATTAAACTAAAATTAATCGATAGACCCTAACTTAACTTAACGAACAGTAAAAAAAAAAAAAAAACGAATTAACAGACGCTAAATGTGTAAAAAAAATAATTAATGAATTAACTACTACTAATAAATAACTAATAAACTACTTCGAAATAAATAAATAAATGAATAAATAAATGAATGAATAAATAAATGAATAAATAAATAAATGAATAAACAAATAAATGAATGAATAAATAAATACATGTACTCTTAACTAACGATGAATAACTAAAATAATGTGAAACTGTTTTTTTCAATAGGATCATCTACATCGATCAGCCAGCCGATGTCAAGTGATTACGAGCCGGAAGAGAAGAAAGCTAAATATCAGACCGTTGACCTGGAAAAAAAAATCAAAGTTGTAAATCTTGCTCGAGAACACCCCAAGTGGTCATTTAAAACTCTGAAAGCTAAGGGCGCTGCTTGTTTGACAAGAATGGATGAACTGTCGAGATGGAAGAAAGAAATTCTGAAAGGGGGGACACATTTTGATAAAAGCAGTTCAATAAAAAAATGGGCCTACAAAAGATTTTGTGAAGCTCGTCAAAAACATTTACCTGTCACCACTAGAAACATACAGGAGTGGGCTATGCAGGCTGCTATGCAGTACAGGTCTGAAGATTTTAATTTCACCGCCTCAACACCCTGGACGACTCGTTCCAAACGAGAATTTCGCATTAGTCAGCGAAAAGTGACCAGACGTGTCAAATCTACGGAGAATCGATCGTTGGAGGAACTGCTACAGTCAGCGGAGAAATTTCAGACTGACTGCGTGAATTCGATCTGCGGAATTGATCCCAAGTATATATTAAATACAGATCAAATGGGCTGTGAGTACCGAACTGATGTGCATCGCACAATGGAGCACACTGGGCAAAAAAGTGTTGAGGTATATTTAGGCGATCTGAATAAAGTGACTCATACTTACACTGTCCAATACACCATTACTGCTGCTGGAAAACTGCTGCCAAAAGCGTTCATCTGTATGCAAGAGCCCAAAGGCACATTCGGTCCCAGAGTCAGTCAACAGGTCGAGGCACTCACCAGTGAGTACAAAAATGTTCATGTGACTTGCTCTAAATCGGGAAAGATGACCACAGCTTTATTCGACTCCTACACGATCCACGTTCTGCAGCCGTATGTAGAAGGCAATAACTTTTGTCTCATAGTAGACAGCTGGGGTGGTCAATCCCATCAGAACTTGTTCAGAAAATTCGAGGATCAGTACGGGGAATCGACTTGTAATTTGAAAGTGATTCCACCTGGCTGCACACCATATTGTCAGCCTCTAGATGTATACTTCCACAGGCAAGCCAAAATTCTCATCAAGGAGCTTCAAAACAGCACGTACTTGTTACAAGAGCAACGGCAAATTAATAGTCGGGAAGATGCGATCAAAATTCAGTCCCTCGTGGTGAACCAACTCTGTGCTCCTATTTTCAATCAGATGATAGAGTACGCCTGGTTTGCCTCCAAGTTGATCCAAAACAGAGACATCTTCATGAATGTCAAGGAGGTGTGTTTTCCAGAAAAGCCCTTCAAAAGTAGGTGCAAGTGCGCGTTAGCTACAGGCGATTGCAGTGGAAAGTACGTTACTTTCATCAAGTGTTCTTGGTGTCGGGAATACTTGTGCTTCCACTGCTTTTACGAGTTGTATCATCCTCGTCAATGCACAAAATATTTCATGAACGTGTAAAAATCGACAATATAGTAATAATAATAATAACAATCACACAATAACAACAATAAGGTAATAATAACTGTCAGTGGCATGAATACATGGCGCCAAAAATAATCAGCACTTTTCAGAGCTACCAAGAACCTTTCACAAGAACGTATCAATCATAAGCCAATAGGTATTTGATTCTATCGGCCCCATGGTCTGCTGTCTCTTTTCTTCTCTATGTAATCATGAAGGTCGGAAGGAGACAGAAGACTGGTACCAACTTCATAACAGACAGAATCAAATACGCAGACTTGAGCGTACATTGAAAAAATCGATTCTACTGTAACATCATTAAACACGATGCAGCTACAGATTCACGCATCGATCTGAAAACAAAACTCCTAGTTGTTTATTAATTTACCAATCTGTCGGTATTCAGAGCGTGATTCGACACGTACCATCAGCTTCTTCTTCCGTTTCATTTCTTCTTATTCTCTCGTTCTGTCGTTCTTCTTCAACTGAACTTTAGGCTCACATGTCATTGTTTTTATAACCAACACTTTCTTTTCTTGTTAAATATCAGCCTCGGATACGAGACCATGTACCACATAACCAACACTTTGTTTTGCATCTGGGAATATGACATAGAAGAGAAAATCCACACAAAAGTTGTATAGAGTGGCGTAAGTATGAGAGTCACGAGTAGATGGCGCTGACTTCGGCGAGATTTCGGCTGACTCCCGTACTCTATTCTTATATCTCTATGGCTAAACTAGCAGACGCGTGTTGTCATTTAAATCCAAATCACGGATCCAAATAAAGGAAATAAAATAAAGTACAAGCAATGATTATTACAAAATTTGAAGGTACGAAAACTAGTGAATACCCACTAAAAGCCCCTCAGGTGCGAAAACTTTACGCCAAGTACATTTAAGTGATAGCCACCAACAAAAATGTTTTGATAGGTTAATTATCTTAAATTCTACAATCTTGAGCTTTTGAGGTTATGCGAATCGACTGACGTGTAAAATTCATGGTGATAAATAAAATAACAATTGTGAACGGATAATTTTACGATTAGGTTTACCCCGCATGACACAAGACTGTTAGATGACTATAAGTGAGTATTACCTCTAAATTTTATTCACTCATACATTGTAGATTTGACTTATTTTCATTCATGAATGCAATTATCGGAGGAAACGGTTTTTTGAGGAAGCTATCCCGATATTTTTCAACTTCAACATTTTTTCTTAAATAAAACTAACTTTCTAAAATAATAAATATAATATTGCAATAAAATTGATGCTTTATGGCGAATTACAGAACCTTGTATGCTGCCAGTGGAAGTATCAAGACTGACTACGCATTCAACATCTTTCGAGTGGGAAGAAGTCTTCAAATTCACGAAATGAATGTTGTACGAGCGATAACCGACGAGAAGCAATGTGTCAATAGCCGCAGAATAAAGTGATTTTTTATAGCTGGGATCCTCAATTTCAACTATTTGATGTACATTAATGACTGTATTCAATGTATAAATATCAAGTGCAATGTAGAATCTCATAACGCAGCACAAAAACTAATTATTTCATGGCAATTTGCCAAACCCAGGTTACGCTGATTTCTATTGTACATTTAGGTGAATTGATCGAGTAAAGGCCTATTCCGGAGAGTTATTCAGCAGATAATTATTATTTTGGCTCGAGGAATCACCCCTATAAGTTTGGTCAAGATCGATGACCCGGAAGCCTGATCGTCTCCTAGTCAGTTCTCGTATAAAAGTCTAATTTGTTTGTTGAAATGTGTATTAAGATCATGTCCCAGTGTTCGATTGGAGCACCGAGCACTTTGAGTGCCTGAGTGTGACTTCTGACCTTCATAATGAATTCGTTTAATGCTTCGTAGTTCGCTTTGGTTATCTCTGGTGTGTTTAATAATGCACGCAAATGAGCATCAATTATGATTCGTTTATTATCGTATTTTGCTTTCAATAGTTTCCAGGCTTCTTCGTAGTTTTCTGCTGTAGTTGATAATGCGGCGACAACCTTGGCTGCCTCATCCACTAACACGCCTCGTAAGTACTGAAACTTCTCGACACTGGATAAGTAGCATTTACTATGAATGGTGGTTTCGAACGCATCTTTGAATTCTGTCCATTTCTGACAATCCCCCCCGAAGGTTGGTGATTTCATTTCTGGGAGTTTAACTCGTGAATTACGTGAAACATTACCTGTTTCTTCTGTTCCGAGCAGTAAAGTACCCAATTTTGCCTTTGCATCTGCCCTTGTTTTGTAGTACGCAGTCTCAAATTGTTCTGTCTCTCTTTCGTCATCTTGTTGCTTTGTTTCCAGATCTTCTTCATCCGCTTCAATTCTTACAACTGCTATTTCCGTTTGTACCTTTTCGAAATCCTTAAATACTGCAGGTAAAGCTTCATATCTTTCTCGTACTATTTCAAGTTCATTTAGTCGTACGGTTAATAAAATCGTTTGTAGTCTGGTTACCTTTCCTTTTACTTGGCCTCTTTGGTGCGTTAATTGATTCAAGGTTGCCATGGTAATTTTTTGAAATATTTGGATCAGGAAACAATAGGAGGGGGGATGTGAGGTACTGATAGGAAATGAAGGGGGAGAAGTCTCGGTCACCTTTCTTGTTGTCGTCTTGTGTTTGAATTCTTCCGTTGTTATTCGTTCGTTCGTCTGGCTTCCGTAGATGGTGCCACTTCTCTTCGTCGTAGGTGTGAGCGAGATGCTTCGTTTCTTGGCGTGTGTATGAGAGAGAGAAGTCAACACTCCTTTCTCTTCTTGTGACGTATAAACGTCTCGTTCTCGCGTCTGAGAGATAATCCGTTACTATTATTTCTTCGTCTTGATCGTTTTTTGTAGTTATAGTCTTATTGTCCTTGATTTACATCACCCACTAATTGTTTGATTTTTCTTTTGTGTTTCAGGCATGTGACGCCGTGGCGTCCCGCTGTCTTTGCTGGCGCTCACTTTTCACTTGAACTGTTTGTTCATTCGATTATCCGCGGATCCGGTTCGAAGGACCATTTTTATGTTGAATATTGGATTAAATAAAACTCTTTTGATAGTTTCTTTGTGTTCTTTATTTCTTATTTGTAGTGAGCTAACCAGTTTGTGCTGGCGTCTCTGACGCCATCTTGAGTAGCAGTGTTAGTAGTAAAGATCCGTAGTCTCTAGTTAAATTTAAAGCATTGCACTCGCAGCGCCGTCTAGCTGCTGCTTTACAAATTACAAATATCCCTAGGTTCGCCAACAAAGAGAAAACTTAGGGAAAAATGATTAGGTCTAATTAACACTATTTTATTTTTTGTAAACTATGTAATCTCGAGCTCGATACTCCACGAGACGTCTGTCGTCGTGGGAACTACCGAAGGAAAAGCGATTCTACCGAACGTAAGAAGCCTCCAATATCGTCAAGGACGATTCTGTCGGCGTGCAAACCATGGTTGGTCCAGAAAACCCCAAGGTCAGCGCCTCCTCTCAAGTGGAAAGATCTACCACCTCCAACTATCGGATTGGCGGCGTACAGGGATGTGCGAGAAGCACAACGAAATCCTCCCGTCATGCGAAGAGCTACCGCCTAGAAGAAAATGCATTTCCGGTACGAGGGTGGTGTACAGGGTCATGTGCAGGTGCATCCTCACAGCCTCCCACCTGATGAGTATCGGTCAGTGCAGCTACTATCGTCAAACTGTCTCCGAATCTGTTATCGCGGCCGCGGTTGGTCATGACAACCCCCGGATCAGCGTTCCGACCTACCGAATCTTTTCGTGGGTGAAGCCCTAGTATGCCGAGACACGAAGCTACCACTAACTTTCTGGTGGATCGACCAATGGTGTAAGGCCCTAGAAGAAATATCGGGTGGCCGGGCGAGCGAGGCTCCATGTTAGTCCAGCGCCCGGGGATTCAAAAGGAAGGCGGTAATAGAAGCGGTATTAGCACGGCAGGGGTGAGGTAGACTTCGCCTAAATTACGTTCGTCAAAATCTGTCGCTCACCGACCAATTAGATCATCGATATGTCACGTGAGTACGCTAAGCCTGAAGGATGAACTAGTGGAAGAAAACACCGACTATATAAGGCCGGTACACCTGTTACACAGCCTACTTCTTCGCTCTAGTCTGCGCTACGCATCTCCAGCCCTCATCGTTTATCGTATCGAGTTCTATCGCATTATCGAGTATCAATAAAATAGTGTGTTTTGTGCTACATTGAGCAACTTGATTAAGGTAAGGTCTTAATTCTTTTGTGAAGGCACCAGGTCGTTCGTAATAAAGTTCTGGTTATCAATTTGGTTATTGAGCCACGAGACTCGTCTTTGTCTTTTGAGCTAAGCAGCTCGTCTGTCGTAGTCTATCTTTCAAATTATCGAACAACCAATTATCGCTTTTTGGCTATAATTTATTGCTTATCGCTTCTCGTACGGCTTCTATTTTTGATTTAGTCTGTTAGAATAATATTGTGCATGAAATACTGTGGAAAAATACCTATTCCTGGAGTACCCTGAGCGAAGATAGCCGCGAAGGCTTAGACCTCGCGTATAGTTTAGTCTGTTATCGTTCATTTGTTATAGTTTAGTAAGATATAGTCCGTTTTGGATAAATTATTATTCGTATGTAATATCTAGTACGTTATAGTTAATTTTGGATGATTTAGTATCGTTTCGATCAATATAAGTTGTCAGAATTTGGTTGAAGAACAATCTCTATCGTTCTAATTCAATTTCTTAACGTTGAACCTGTAATTCGCGTCTCTCGAATGACCGCGTGGTCTCTATTTAGCAGTAGAATTCGGAGTATCGTAAATTGTATGGCCAAGCGTGGCTAACTAATTAGTAGGGATCTGTATCGTTTGTTATCGATTTTTCTTTCATAATAGTTCAAAACTCTAGTACGTTAATCTCAGGATGTGTTATGACATAATTTGCATTTGGGTACGAAGTATCGCTCTGTGATACCAAGTCTGGAGTCTAGTCTATTCGTTTTATATCGAGTCAGCTCTGAAACATTCCTCTGATTTAATTGTATCATAAACGAGTAAATTCTGTCCTGAACAGTTAGGAAAACTATCGTAACAAATAATTAATACTATCGCCAATTCTGTATCATTCGTCTGAATTACCTAATTTAATTAATAAATTATTGATTGATGTGATCTCAACTATCTCAAAGAAATAATCTTGTTTTACGTGGTGTACCCTGCCCCTCTATCTAAGGCTTTATCATCTGAGCTAGTCGAGTTGTCGCTCGACGCATTTCCGTAAGTTTTTCTGGTTTTAGTAAGTTGTGTTATCGTATCGAAACGACGCAGTAGCGTCTGGCGCCCAACACTTTGGTAATTAAGTAATTAACACGGAAAGTGCCGAATTGTAACCAGATCTGTGGTTTTTCCTCTCCAAGTTAAAAACTGCGTTACAGTACAGTCCAACGATGACTAAACTTTTTCAATTTGAAGTGTTAATATATATATATTACGTAATCATTCAAACGAAAATGAAGTTGATAAAGCAACCTCTGTCTTTACCAATAAAAAATCTTGATGTTGTATCTAAAGATCGAAAGACCTACATGCGTCATGGAAAATTGTTACCAACAACAGTGAGAAGTATTGTGTGTGATCCTTCGACATGTGGTAAAACTAACGTAGTTATCAGTTTATTGGTGAATATCAATGGACTTCGATTTCAAAATGTATACGTTTATTCAAAATCATCACATCAACCGAAATATTCATATCTACAGCAAGTATTAAAACATGCTGGTGGGGTTACATATAATACATTTTCAAATAATTGTGACGTCATCCCTGTGAATGAAGCCAAACCTAATTCAATTTTCATATTCGATTATATAGCATGTGATAAACAAGATGTAATCCGACAGTATTTTTGCATGGGACGACATAGATTTGTTGATTGTTTTTATTTATATCAAACATATACCAGAATTCCAAAACATCTAATTCGTGATAATACCAATTTTCTAATTATTTTTGAACAAGATCACACAAATTTAAAGCATGTGTTCAATGATCATGTAAATACTGACATGACTTTTGATAAATTTCTAGAAATGTGTTCACTGTGTTGGCAAATAAAATATGGATTTCTAACTATTGATAAAGATAGTCCTAAAAATAGAGGGTGCTATCGGAAAGGACTTGATATATTTATTGAATTATAAGACACGGCGAAGTCTTCATGAGACTAGTTGTGATTTATCAGTTAACAGGCACCGTTCATAATGTTTACAACAATGGAATCCGAAAAAAATTGAAAAGTAAAATAATCGACGCGAGCGATGTAGTGAGAAAAAAATATCAAGCATTTAAAACTCATCAAGCTGACGACGCTGCAATACTGGAAAAAACTGTAAAACCGATTATTGAACCGCTGAATACCATTGTAACAGCATCGAAAAGTAAAGCTCATTTCAGTTCTGAAGAAGATTTGGAAAATGATGTAACTACCAATGAGAAAAACATGAGCACCAATGAGAGTATGGCTTGGGATTATGATCTTGGTATTCCAGAGTTTGAAGATTCAACATATCATATACGAAAGCCTAATCGATCATTGTTGCGAAGATTCAATCAACGCATGTCAACTTTGGGCAGATCCACACCACGTAATTCTACTCGTGTTAATAATAGTGATTACGAAGATGATATTAATAACACTAATAATAATAATAATAATAATAATAATAATAATAATAATAATAATAATAATAATAATAATAATAATAATAATAATAATAATAATAATAATAATAATAATAATAATAATAATAATAATAATAATAATAATAATAATAATAATAATAATAATAATAATAATAATAATAATAATAATAATAATAATAATAATAATACAGAAACTCAATTCATCGATACGAACGATGAAGAAGTTTTTGAATCCCCAGACGTTGACAATCAAATTTTACCTCCATCACCAAGATCAGCGTTGATAGAAGCAATTCACGAACCTAGCCCTAGCCAACGTGAAGAATTTGTTGAACAACTCCAGCTATTGGTCAAATTGACGTTGCTCTTCGATTGTTATAAACAAAGAGTTAGCTACCGCCAGGCGATAGCTACCACCAAAAGATCCAGAATCCGAATCCAGGAACATGTTGGACCAATAACAACAAATTATATTATGGATTCGATTGATGACACGCGTAATTTGGTGGATCGTCAGTATGGAATTAGGCATGTATCCGAAGGTTACATGATAGGTGATTCCGTAATAAAATTTGATCGAAATCATTTACATGTTAAAGATGTTCAATATAAAATAACACCGGGTGTATTAGAACTTCTATTCAAAAGATTTCCAGATGATGAAATTCACACAGCAGAAGATCTTATTAAATATGGGAAAATTGTTGATGCGACTAATGCTCATAAGCGTGGTTATATAAAAACTAGTTAAATTAATGGTAATAAATCTTATAAATATAGACATTTTATTCAAAAGTTGTTTCCCGCCAGACATCGTGTTTCATTCGCGTCAACTGGTGAGGGATTAAATATTGATGATCATATTGTTACTAACAACAGTGCTGTTGATTACATCTATTGGGATGATCCGAATGAACTGGTCAACAGACTGTGGTTATTGAACAGTTCGGAACAGGCAGGTCATACCAGTCATAGAAATGAAATTATTTCTATAGTAACTGAGTTAGGAGATGCGCATATTGTAAATTAATTGATCAGTTTGTTTTGAACTCACCATCTGACAACATTGAGTACGTGAAACAATGAGCAAGGAAAAAGTACGTCTGGTGAACGAATTACATGCCCCAGCAAGAAAAAACTTCAAACGCCGACGAGTATTTGTGAAAGGTTATGATGATTTGTGGCAACTGGATTTGGTTGAAATGAGAACACATGCGAAAGTTAACAAAAACGTCAACTACATTTTAACTGTTATTGATGCATTCTCAAAATATGCTTGGGCTAAACCATTGAATACTCAATCAGCGGAAAATGTTACCAAAGCGTTCCAAGAAATATTGAATAGTGGACGAACTCCAAATAATCTTCAATCTGATAATGGAAAAAAGTTCTACAACACGGGATTCGCTGATTTATTGAAAAGATATGGTATCAATCACTAGTCAACATATAGTGTTTTGAAAGCCTTAATAATAGAACGTTGGAATAGAACACTTCAAGAGAAAATGTGGAAAGCTTTCAGCATGTATGGTTCATATACATGGATAAATATTTTACCGCAATTAGTTTTGGAGTATAATAATCAGAGGCATCGAACAATTGGCATGGCACCCAGTAAAGTAACTAAAAAAATTTCAAACCAACTTTTAAAATCTGTGTATAACAACGTTAAATATGTGAAGAAAGCTAGATATAAAGTCGGTGATTTTGTTAGAATCAGCAAGTACAAGTCTCTATTCACCAAAGGCTACACACCAAATTGGTCAACAGAGATTTTTAAAATGATTAAAGTTAGAGTAACTAATCCACGAACGTATCTTTTGGCTGATAAGCAATCTAACCCTATTCAAGGAGGATTTTATAAGGAAGAGTTGCAGTCAGTAAAGTATCCTGACGTATATTGTAACGTGGCAAACGTTCAGACCTCCTCCGTACCAGCCTGAACGAGCGTATGTATCCCCGAGAGCCCAAAAGTCCCGTTAGCTAATTTGAATATTGCCGCCCTTCGTCCTAGCGACGCCTTATCGACCGTAGATCCTCGGATTGGTCTATTGATGACGGCTGGCGCTAACAGGACGAACGGCGATAAGCAGCAATTAGCATCCCGGAAACGAAGAGCCATTCATTGTCTAGCCGTTGAGCAATTCGCGTGCCATTACTGCCAATCGAATCGAGAGAGAGTTTTTTATAGAGTTTGTGAGGTGTTAAGAGTCTGTTTTCTGAGTGATATTGGAGATATTGTGACCCTGCTACCCTTTATTGGACTTTGATTTGGATATTCGGACTGACTACTTGTGATCTGGTTTATACACGACCCTCGCCTATCCCTGGACTACGAGCCAACACGAGGCAGAGAAACGTGGGAGATCAGGTAGGATCTATCCGATTCATCCGACCCAGTCTATATATTCTTCCCTAGAGTCCCTAATTCCCGTTGAGTTTCGAGTTAGAGTCAGGAAGCTCTTCGTTCCCCAGTACCGTCTTTAGTATCGAGTCCCCGAGTATCGCGTGTGAGCTGAGAGCCGGCAAGTTTGAACTTGTTGTTGTTCTCAGTGGCTGTCGATTCTGCGCGTAAGCGTTCCGGCTTGCATCGCCGCTGCGCAGAAATTCGCCTAGGCAGAGTTGACGCCATATTGCCCGAGTCTCTGACGTCACGCGTCGCAGATCGTCTGCTGCGTGTCAAAGCACTCTCGTGGCCGAGTCCCGAGTGAGTACCGATTCCTTTCCCCTCCCAGCTGTTGAGTGATCAGCTGTCAGTTAGAGACGAGAGGCAGCCGCCTCGAAATCAACTTGACAGCCAAGCCTCCAGCTGGTCGTAGGAGAAAGGCTATTCCCTACTGCCTGTGTTAATTGTCAACCGTACCTTTTCCTAGCTTTATTATAATATTTCATAATTAATTAGTAGAGTCATTTGATTTATTTCTTTTATATTCTTGCATTCAATTTAATTTAGTTCTGTAACGAATTTATTGTTTCTACTGGAAATTGCGCTACGTGTTTCTTTGAGAAATTCAGCCAACTAATTAAGCTAATTAAATCATGGAGATTAAAGAGGATCCTGATAGTAATTTCAAAGGTGCGGTAATGATGGGCGACAGGAATAATTATACTCAATGCGAAATTATGGATATTGACTGATAACAAGATTATTTATTCATTTTAGATGCGCCTCGCTGGCAAAGAATTAGTTGAGTTAACAATGTTAAGCAGAGCGAGAAGTAGTAAGTGAGCTCGTATAAGTCCAACAATGAGGCGACATCCAGATTATATAAATTCAGCACGAGTATAATCCACAAATTAGAAATATCATCGAAATCGTGAAAATAGACCAATATACATACATATGGACAGAAGCTTAAAATAAGATGCGTGAATGAGATGGAAATGAGATGAGGCTAAAAGAGATTATGCTAAAGTACGTGCATAGAAAGGGTTACTTAATACTAATTACTGGCAATAGACCTTCTAAGAATGCGCGTATACCCATAAAGCTAGTAATGAAGATTGTTTAGAAGCGACTATGCAAACTATGATATAGTAAAGAGTTGACCATAGGAAGCTATGTTTAGTTAAACAAGAAAGAAAAAGTGCAAGAGATACATTATGACCTAAAACCCTAATGAGAGAGAGATAGGCGTGATGTATTCGGATACGTTCCTGATTTGACGTAGGAGTACTAAGTTGTCGATCAATCCTCGCCCATCTTCCCACGTTGGCTCAATCTCCCAGTTGGTTTTGATTAATCAAATTTGATACGGATGGCCCACAGCCTGTCGCTTTTATTATGTGGAAGCCAGGATGGTTTCCACGAGGCTAGATGTTGGTGCAGAACCTCACAAGGCATCAGCCGGCGGAATTCAGACGATCCGCTCAGATCGAAGGCAACCGGGAGAGAGAGCGAGCAGAGCTCGCGACGTTGACGATCTGAAATATTAGCACAGAGGCTAATACTTCTAGATGGGTTAGCTTGAAATTAGAGGTGACAACCTGTTGCGGTCTTGGATTGGCTATATTCTGGACATATTACTGGATTAGCGCCATCTCTCCCTCATACCCATCTCTCTCGGCTAACTACTCTTAGGTGTACATATATTATACATATTATAGCTAGGAGACTCGAATGCTACAATATATTATACATATTATAGCTAGGAGACTCGAATGCTACATTATCCCCTTTAATTTCGATGCCAAGGGTGGTCTTTTGGCTTTGCCTGGAGTGCCTGAGGACAGCGAAATTACAATTAACACAATCAACTTCGGCTAGCTTACACTAACATGCCTGTTCTTAAAATGAGACCTTAAACAATAGATTAAAAACAGATCTGGTTGAGGAGGCGCGACTTCGACGGCATCCTCTCTCTTTTTTTTTTTTTTTTTTTTTTTTTTTTTATGGATATTTGCCTGAGTCGGTAGTGGACTGGTTATATTTTCGTAGACTAGCATGATTATATGTACCTTTGACTTGATTAGAATCCTTGGCATCAACCAAGCGGTATGCATTATTTCCTAGACAGGTGGCAACACGATATGGCCCATAATACACATGAAAAAATTTATGCGTGACTTTGTCTAATGCGTTTGAAGGGAACGGTACCTTAAGAAGTACGAGATCCCCCACCGCGATAGTAATCGTTGACTTTGTTTTTTGAGACTGACAGCGTCGGTCGAACTGGCTTTTCAGCCGCTCGGACACTAAAATATGAATTTTTTCGCGAGACATCGGCTCGGAAGCAGGAAATTTGATTAGCGTTTCTATCTGATCCTGAGGGCGTACCCCAAAGTGCACTTCCAACGGAGTGTACCCCGTACTTGCGTGTGTAGTTACATTAAGGAATTTCTCAATGTCGGAGACATGTTTCGCCCACCGGGTGTGCGCGTCAGAACACAGCGTCCGAAACAACCGTCCTAACTCGCGCATAACGCGTTCTGCGGGATTACTCTGAGGGTGTCTAATGGCAGAGTATAACACCTTAATATTCGCTTGTTCTAAGCGTCGTTTCCACGCAGGTGACGTAAATTGAGTACCATGATCCGAGAGCAATCGAGTGGGCTTACCGAGAAGCGGTATGTAATCATCGAACAGTTTCTTTAAAACAATTGCGGTAGTGGCCTTTTTTATTGCATACAGCCTCACATATTTGGAGTACGCATCCAAAACGACAAATAGATATTGGACTCCGCCTATAGACCGAGGCAAAGGGCCATAGAAATCAACGGTGACCAAATCATTTGGCTTTGTAGACGCGATCATCTTATATTCGCCGATCATGCTATACGATACATTCTTTACACGCTGACACAAGTCACAACATAACACGTGATTCTTAACGTTTTTTGCCATACCTTTCCAGTAATAAAATTGTTTTAAATATGCGAGAGTCTTAAACACGCCAGGATGGCCTAAGCGATCGTGAGTGTAGCTGACAACCTTCTCGACTAACCCATCCGGGATCATAATCGTCCAACGACGCTGATGCCGGTCCTTTTTAAATAAAACATCCTCGTACACGATATACTCGCGTTCAGCGATATTATTTGATAACTCAGCTCGGATTTTACACTGAAGTGGATCGCTATGTTGCAACAATTTTAGATCTTTAAACGCTTTCTTTAACACGGGATCCATATCCAACGCGGGGTGGCTTAGACTAAACAGCGTCGGTCGAGCTTCGAACAGCTGAGGCTCGTCAGATCCCATAGTAGAAATCATTAAACGCTCGGTGGCTACCTCTTCGAACTTTCCTTGGGGATTCCGGCTAAAGAAATCGGCGACCACATTATCTTTTCCTGCACAATGCCTAACTGTAAAAGAATACTGCTGCAGGATAATCCCCCACCGAATCAGACGAGGACTCTGGAATTGAGTGTGATTCAAAAAGGTCAGAGCCTGATGATCAGTAATAACTTCGAACTCGCTTCCGATTAAATATGAACGACATTTCGTTACCGCGTAGACAATTGCAAGCAATTCCTTCTCAGTGGTCGTATAATTAAGTTCGGCTCGACTCAGACAACGGCTAACTAAAGAAATTATGTGATGATCTCCTTGATCATCCGTTTGGTACAAAATTCCGCAAATGCCTTGATCGGAAGCATCCGTCTGCAGCTTAAACGTTGCATTGGGTAATAAGTGTGACAGCATTATCGAGTCAGCAAAATTGTTTTTCAGCGCCGCAAACGCCCGGTCATGGTCCGACGACCATTCCCATGTTTTACCGTCTCGTAGCAGTGTGCGAAAGGGATCAAGATAATTAGCATATCGCTTACTAAAATGTCGATAGTAGTTACAGATACCGAGAAATTGCTGAAGATGTTTTTTATTTTTCGGCGTCTGAAAGCCTCTAATAATATCTAAACGATCAGGGTCTGGTCGAATACCTTCGGTAGACAAAGAAAAACCTAGAAACTTTATAGACGTGCGGCAAAAGAATGACTTATCCAGTCGTAGCGTGAAATTATCCCCTTGTAACCGTGCAAATATAACGTCTAAATGATGAAGGTGTTCCTCAAACGTCCGCGATGTAATTAGTAGGTCGTCTATGTACCAAGTTAAAAAATCCTCGAACTTAGTACCCAACGACAAACTCAACGCGCGGATGAAGCCACTGCCAGCTGTTTTAAGGCCAAACGGGATTCTCTTAAATTGATACAGCGTCGATCCATGCAAAAAGGCGGTATACGGTCTAGACTCCTTGTCCAACGGAATTTGCCAATATCCACTGGCCAAGTCAGTCGTTGACATAAATCGAACACCATGGTACCTTTGCAGGATCTCGCCAATCAACGGGGGAGTCTCATTATCCGACTCTATCGCGTCGTTTAAATTGCGGGCGTCCAAACAAATTCGTACACGACCATCCTTTTTTTTTACTATTCGCAACGGATTACAAAATGGGCTGGTGGAACGCTCGATGATGTTATTTGCCAACATTTCCTCAATTTCCTGACTCACGGCATCTCGCAACACAAACGGCACTGGATACGATTTCCTAACGAACGCGCTTTTACTTTTTAACTTGATATGATGCTCATACTGACCGGCGGCATGAGTTTTCTGCGAAAATAGGCGTTTAAACTTACTCAGCATGTCTATGAACGCTTTCTGCTGCCGATTGCTAAGTGTCGTAAGTCCCGACGCGATCGATCGGACATCGTTGAAGAAATTTTGATCCTCGCCATCGAGGTATAAATTACACACTTGAATCTCATCGAAATTATTTTCCTCTACATCTACTATACATTCATTAATAGCCGTGTCACCGATATCTTCTTCCATGGAGATAGACGGCAGCCCACGGTCTATGATTGCAGGGGTAATTTTACAAGTTTCATTATTATCATACATATCAACCTCCAATTCACTAACAGGTTCATTGCAACTTACACCTAAATCAATTAAACCATTACAAATTATCGGTTCACCAGTCTCCTCAGCGCGAGGCGCATCCTCGGCTAATGGAGGGACCACCGACTCTACTGAGATTACCGATTCCTTAACTATATCTAACAACTCCCCCGGCCTAAGCATGGTATTTATAATCTGTATGTAAGTGATATCATCCGTACAGGAGGATACTAACTTCTCCAAGGAAGTCCGATCGTACGACACTAGCTTCTCGGGAACCGTGTACCGTTCGATCTTCAGCGACAAATCATTAAAATTCAGACACACTCTATTCTCCAAAAGCCAATCATTACCCAAAATCACGTTGGTGGAAAGATTCGGAATAACAAGAAATGGGGATCTGACCCTGTACGCTCCTATATCTAGAGTTAGTAATACCTGTTTTTTTACAGCTGTTGGTTTTTTACTAATCGCGGGAACTACTAGAATCCTCGTGACCGGTAATTCGTCTAGCGGACCATATTTCAGCAAATATTCAGCGAACGATTCTGATACACACGTCACCTGACTACCTGAATCAACAAGCGCAGGTACCGGAATTCCCACCACCTGTATCAAAAGATGTGGGCACGTAGAAAAACGAGTCGCGCGCGATTTCTCCGTTGAGCGCTCGGTCTCATTTTCAAAAGCTCTAGTCATGTCCTCAAAAACATCATACGGGCTGCAGCGCGTCGGTGGACGGGGCCGAGTCGCGCTGCTGTTTAGTTTAAAGAATTCTGATTCATATTCGACACGTTTTGACTCACAGTATGCAACGGCGGCGGCGGAACTGCGGTATTCGGCAACACCAACTGTGACTGAGCATGATACGTGGGGGTGATCCCTGGCGGAAACGAATATAGATGAGGATAAGCGGTGTAAGATTGCATCGGCTGCAGTGCGGAGTATACTTGAGTCGAATTAGCGGCAGTCCCGCTGCAGCCCGCTGCATTGGCACCAGTCACTGCAGCTTTCTTGTTATTAGATTTTCTGCCACGCTTTCCACTCGCATCTCGCTCGGTAACTTCGATACTACGCGTTTGTACTACGTGCGATGGCTCATCCCCAGACCTACGCTTCTGCTTTTCACGCTCCCCATACGCTAGATCCATGTGCGCCAGAGCGCGCGAGACGGCGTGCGTGTCCGCGAAATCTATCGCGACAAGCGATTCGCGTATCCGGATCGGTAACTGTTGCACGATGCTGTAATTGACTTCATACTCGTCTAGTCTCGGTATAAAATGCTGCGCTTCCCCCAACTGCTTCAAAAAATAATTCTGCAGATTACCCTCTTGCTGTTGATACCGTCGGGCTAGCCATTGAGCTTTAACGCGAACTTGAATAGGTATCGAATGAAACTCTTTTAAAAATTCTTCTTTAAACACTCCGTACGAGAGAAGACGATGTTTATTTGCATCATACCAATATTTAGACCCTCCTTCAAACGCATTTTCCAAGATCAAAAGCTGGTGCTCTACGGGAATACGTTTCAAACGGAAATAGTTTTCTAATTGTCCCAAGAATTCTACCGGGTGATTTTTTAAATTGCTCTCAAATTTTGGCATTTTTATATCCAAATGAATTGATCGCAGACTACTAACCAG
Organism: Tenthredo livida; assembly: GCA_963992785.1. Taxonomy (NCBI): domain Eukaryota; kingdom Metazoa; phylum Arthropoda; class Insecta; order Hymenoptera; family Tenthredinidae; genus Tenthredo; species Tenthredo livida. The sequence goes on along the minus strand of OZ023064.1, from coordinate 43,146,298 downwards.
TCCACTCACCGAGTCATTGACGTCATCCCGCGGTCCGCGCGGATGTTCCCTGTGCAACTCTTGTCGCAGATGGTCCATCTCAAGCCGCTGTTTCTCAGATTCCGCCCGAAGCCGTCGCACCTCCTCAGCGAGATTCATAGCCGTTCCCATAGTAGCCGGATCATATTGAGCGTTATCATCATTCGGTGGCGGCATAGCTGAAAATACGATTAAATCAGACGGACTTCCTACAATAGGACTATCCAATTTCTTATCAACACTTGGTTTCGGTTTTTTCTTTCTCGCAGTTTGAGTCAATTCAATATTTAAAGCTAAACCGTTCGACCGAGTCTTAACGGGTGAATGCTGAACAGCCATATATAAAAACAGTACACATGCATATATATATATGTATATATCGGACAGACGCTACCAAAGTCACCTCAACATCCCAATACCGTAACTATCAGGTCCCTGTTCGGGCGCCAAATGTAACGAATTTATTGTTTCTACTGGAAATTGCGCTACGTGTTTCTTTGAGAAATTCAGCCAACTAATTAAGCTAATTAAATCATGGAGATTAAAGAGGATCCTGATAGTAATTTCAAAGGTGCGGTAATGATGGGCGACAGGAATAATTATACTCAATGCGAAATTATGGATATTGACTGATAACAAGATTATTTATTCATTTTAGATGCGCCTCGCTGGCAAAGAATTAGTTGAGTTAACAATGTTAAGCAGAGCGAGAAGTAGTAAGTGAGCTCGTATAAGTCCAACAATGAGGCGACATCCAGATTATATAAATTCAGCACGAGTATAATCCACAAATTAGAAATATCATCGAAATCGTGAAAATAGACCAATATACATACATATGGACAGAAGCTTAAAATAAGATGCGTGAATGAGATGGAAATGAGATGAGGCTAAAAGAGATTATGCTAAAGTACGTGCATAGAAAGGGTTACTTAATACTAATTACTGGCAATAGACCTTCTAAGAATGCGCGTATACCCATAAAGCTAGTAATGAAGATTGTTTAGAAGCGACTATGCAAACTATGATATAGTAAAGAGTTGACCATAGGAAGCTATGTTTAGTTAAACAAGAAAGAAAAAGTGCAAGAGATACATTATGACCTAAAACCCTAATGAGAGAGAGATAGGCGTGATGTATTCGGATACGTTCCTGATTTGACGTAGGAGTACTAAGTTGTCGATCAATCCTCGCCCATCTTCCCACGTTGGCTCAATCTCCCAGTTGGTTTTGATTAATCAAATTTGATACGGATGGCCCACAGCCTGTCGCTTTTATTATGTGGAAGCCAGGATGGTTTCCACGAGGCTAGATGTTGGTGCAGAACCTCACAAGGCATCAGCCGGCGGAATTCAGACGATCCGCTCAGATCGAAGGCAACCGGGAGAGAGAGCGAGCAGAGCTCGCGACGTTGACGATCTGAAATATTAGCACAGAGGCTAATACTTCTAGATGGGTTAGCTTGAAATTAGAGGTGACAACCTGTTGCGGTCTTGGATTGGCTATATTCTGGACATATTACTGGATTAGCGCCATCTCTCCCTCATACCCATCTCTCTCGGCTAACTACTCTTAGGTGTACATATATTATACATATTATAGCTAGGAGACTCGAATGCTACAATATATTATACATATTATAGCTAGGAGACTCGAATGCTACAGTTCGTATCGTTAAACCTAAAGTAGCGGTGAGAGTAAGCCGAAGCCAGATAGCAGGCTGTACAAATTAGTGCTATCTTTTTCTTTTTTTCTTTTTCCTTTTTAATTAATAAATCGTATTCAAATATATTTAACTGTGTTGAGTGTTTTTATTTCTCGCCCCCACGAATATCCCTCTACGGCTAGCTAGCTGGAGCAAGAGAGAGAGAGAGAGAGGACTCTGAGCCCGGAGTCTGGCGCCCAACAACTACATCCTGGAGCTAGTCGGAGGAGGTACAAGACGTTGGTGTTAATTTGTTAACTGAACGTAGTTCCTGCGGGTAACACCCGAGCCCGCGGGAATCGCTGTTACAATATCTAGTGGAAAAAATTATTATAAAAAGAGGAAGTAAGGTTTATGTGAAATGGTTAGGATTTGATGAAACCCATAATTGATGGATAGATAAAACCAATACTTTATAATATATTTCCACAAAATACATATTGTATGTAATACTAATAATAATAAAAGATCCTCAAAATGTATGCATTCACTTTGTTTGAGATGGAATATTCACATTACCCCAAGGTAATGTATCTGTAGAATTATCCAATGAATATCTTTTATCATCATATGAACTTAAAGCAATTTTAGATTGTAAAACGGAATATACATTATGTAATTCTGATTTTATTGTTCGTTGTTGACGGATTTCACAGGTGTTTTTATTTAAACAATTTAGATAATCGGTGAAGGTTATATCATTCGCAATCACATTCAGCTTAACACCTTTCGCTTTTTCAGTTATTTTGTTACTTAACGTTTTTATGGAATACATTTGTGACCGTAGACCTACGAATTCAGTCATGATTTCACCATCATTTTCATCTTTCATCAATCCTACAATTTTTCTATTAACTAGTGGAATTTAATGAATATTTTGATTGGGATAATCACTGGTATCAAATTTTTCAGGATGATTCTTAATGAAATCATATGCATTTTCACACTTGAGCTTATAAATCAAACTATCAGTATCGGTATACATTAATTGACAATTCATTTTGAAATTTTTAAACATAAAAGCGTAGTGAAACTTATAAATACAAATCTTGGATAAATCAAGAATAGCCATACCTACATAAAGGGGTTTGTTGAAATATACCTGTAATTTCCCCATTTCAGTTGCAACTCAATTTTTATTGAAAATACTTCTGCTATGGAAATTTGGTTTCGAAATCAAAGCTTCAGCACCATACCGCCCATCTCATTTTGTTAACAGTTTGACATTACGATGCTTTCACACATTTTCCATGGTTTTTCCAAAGACAGCATTATTCATGAGATTACACAAATTTTGTCCGAATTTGTTCTTACTTTCCGAACGTAATTTCGTATTGAAATCAATGTAGGATTTCAACCATGGTGATTGACCAAATTGCAAGATTCTATGAATCTCCATCAAAACTGAACCATTCTTAACACACTGTTGCAAATTACGATGATGAATCACATAATGTGACTTTTTTTCAACGGTTGCTAGAAGTTTCAAATCTTTACCTCCACATGGTTTAGCATGATTTGGGCAGAATGGTAGATCTTGATGCATTGTATGAATTGAAGAAGGATATTCTAAATCCACTTCTAAGATATAACCAATCAGCGATTCATTTGATACAGAAAAAACATCAAAATTTTCAACGTTTTCTATCCATTTAAATTCTCCATATGGTAAGTATTCACACATTGCCCATCCATATAAATTATTAACATCGAAATGCAACAGAAATGTAGAATTCTGGGTTGGATCATAGTTAGGCATGAATTTATTATTAGCCTTGCTATATCGATTGGAACATTGACTTAACCCCCCTCGCAACCCCCGTTCAATAAATAACAACATATCCACATCCGTAAACAATTGCAAACAAATTTGTGTTTGTTTTAGCATACAATCCCATACAAACCCGGGTAAAGTACAATAATGAACTGGATCTAATCGATATATATTCAAACAAATACTTCGAAAATTTTCGAATACGTCTGCAAGTAGCATTACATCAACTTTTAAATATAAATCAATATACTCTCCTAGAGTATGTACATTAAATGTCTGCCATATTTGGTTGGCATAGTTATATTCATCATTTGATATATGAGCATCATTTAATTTGTTATAAAATGCTGTTTTTGATGGTAAGGTAGTTTCACTCAGCTGATCAAGTTAGTCCAGTCAAGAAATCCCGGAACTGTCCTTAAATGCCCCAGTGCTAATTTTTTTTTGGTAGGTCTGTGGGGTTGCCTGGAATTGCCCCCTGAAGTTTCAGATTCGGGACCCCTCGGGAAGGGTAGAAAAAAAATAAAGACCCCCCCAAAAATGGGTTTTTTGCGTTTAACTCGGTAACTATCCATGTTGGAAAAAAATAGTTCAAACAAAAATTGTAGATCACAAAAAATACCACAGAAAAGTATGGCAGGACTTTTCACGTATCTACACCAGGAAGGCTGTGAAAGGCGTGTAAAGTTTCAAGGCAGACGCGCCACCCCTGTAAAAATTGCTGCAACTTCAATAATTAATTAAAAATTGAAATATCAATATTTTTCTACTTTCTTTTTTTTAAATCGTATCTACACGAGTAGTACTACATTTTCAGAGAGACAGAAAAAATTTCCGACGGTTCTTTATTGTTGTTATTAACAATTGTATTATTTAAACCATTTTTATTGGTCTTTATCGCAACGAGAAAAAAAAAAATCGCTTCCCCAAGCTTGGGCATTTCCTTGCGAGAAAAAGTTGCAGCTTCACACATGGGCGAGTTCCATATGAAATGTATAATTGGTTGTCCACACCCCTTTCGATTTGTCTCAAACTTAGTCAAGTTGAGTAATGGGTTGAAAAAAAAATTCCTCTAAATAATGAAAATTCTACCTTTTACAGGTCGCGAGTAACACCTATTCACAAATTTTGAATTATTTTTTTCAAATCGCTGTAGCTCCCAAACTACATGTCCGCGCCTGAAAATCAAGTGGGTCGAAAGTTTTTTAATTTGATGTACTTTCCGATGTTGCCGCGAGACAAAGTCGAATTTCAGTTGATGGTGAAAAAAACGCGAAAAATGCGATATTGATCTCGTTCCCCAAACTTTTCTGGGGTCCATTTTTCATCATAAAATGCGGCTATTTTTCCCGCAAATTTCCGTGTGAAGAAAAGTCACGGGACTCAACTGGTTGAAGAGATATGAGGGAATTTCTAGGAAAAACCAACCGGATTTTGACGTTTTCTGAATTTGAATTTTTCAAAACTATCGAAACTTTTTTTTACGTGAAATGGACGTAAAAAGAGCCAACATTATATAGGGTGGTCCCAAATTTGGGTTATGCAATAAATATAACTATTTTGGAAGATATTTCTAGAAGACTTTCATTGAAACTAATAATATGTAAGCTTAGTGGTAAGCTTAAGAAGCTGCGTAAGCTCACAGAATTGAAGTTGAATGCCTCCACTTGAAATAAATGTTTGAATTATCGCTCAAATTTGAACATAATAGTATCGTCTCAAGCAACAGTTCAGATATTTTTCCAACATTAGTTTTTCACTTTAATCCTGAAGCTGTATATTGGTGAGCAGGATTGAAATGGAGAAGAACCTTAAGCGATCTACTAGCACTCTGCAGAATAACCCCTGTAGAATTCCTGATAAATAAATCCCGTCCTATTCCGCTTGTATATATATGGATTTTTGCAACGTAATGTATCTCGGATATCCGTTCGGATACATCCGGATAAAATACGTAGACAAAAACCATATACAATCGAAAGACCGTATTTATATTTAACTGACATTTTTATCTAATAAGATTCTGCCCTGAAGAATCTCATAAAATTCTGCACTGAAGAATCTCATAAGATCTGCACTGAAGTATCTGATGTCAGCCCCACACTCAAATGTGGAAGTAGTCCACTAGTGGTCTTCAGTAAGATCTGCAGAAGGCCTGCAGTAAGACTGCGAGCAGACTTGAATCATTTTGCTACTAGGGTACCTAGTATATCAATAATGAACCTACTGCGAACATTCCTTAGGGGATTATTCATCATGAAGGCATCACTCGAATTAGGTAATTATTAGAGGAGGGGTCTCTTCATGTATATTCATAAGATCTACACTCTCTATCCACTAAGGAATGTTCGCAGTAGGTTCATTAATGATATACTAGGTATGTACGTGCCACGGACAGATTCACACATGCATCGCATGTATATTCGTGAGATATACTATGTATATCCGGCAATGTTATGTTCGCCGTAGGTTTATTGATGATATTCGACGTATGTACATGACACAGATAGGTTTGGATATACATATAACATACACTCAGCAACAAAATTAACGGCGCACCCGGCACTCGGCGAAATAATGCCGATTTTCAAAATCCTGTAACTCGATGAAGAAGTGTCGAAAAAAATCATTCGGGGAAGCATTTTGAAGGTTGAAACTTCATCTTCAAGATGGTTTTTGAAAATTTTGCCTACGGCCATTCTTGACCTCATGGCGTAGGTTTGAGTGCCGGGCTGCAAAACGCTAGAAAAAACAAGTTTTTCAAAGTTCTCTACGGGGCGTTGAAAAAATCGCAAAGAACTTTCGAGACAGCCATTTTGTAGCCTGGAATCTCTTCTTCAAAATGGTTTCTGGAAATTTGTCGCACGATTTTTGGTCACTGAGTTATCCGACTTTTGGTGATAACTCATAACGTACAAACCAAGCACACGAACTAGACTTGAAAAATGACGAGTTAAATTTGAAGGTGGCCAGGTGGTCTAGTGGGTGTAAGCCCCCGGATTAGCAGCCAGTAGGCTCGGGTTCGATTCCCGAGACACCGGATAAAAATTTTTCTCGTCAAAAGTTTTAAGTCTTCTAGCTTTAACTCATTAAAGTAGATTTTTTTAGTACAATTATTACAATTCCGTCTCTGATAACGACGTTCTAAGAAAAAGAAATAATAAAAAAAAAAAATGATCATAATTACTATTTGATTACGATCGTACATATTTTGACTTTTTTTTTTTTTATTTACCAAGTCGTAAGAGCTTTTAAATAGAGGACTGGAGCACGTTTCTGTGAAGTCGAAGAAAATTATACCTGCAAAAAAGATGCTAGAATCATGCGGTCCACGTTGCCGGTTCAAGTGCGACACAAAAGTCACTGAGGAAGAACGAAAAATAATTCATGAAGATTTTTGGAGCACCGGAGAATCACAATAACCAATCTGACTACAATCTTATACACGTTTTTATGACAAATAAAGAATCTAATGCTGATGCCGAAACAAGAAGAAAATGCAGTAGAAGATATAGATTTACCATAACTAAATGTAAGAAAAATAGGAAAAAAATTCAAATGAAAGAGAGAGAGAAGAGATGGAAGGTGCGTATAATCAACACATGGACAATAATAAAAAGGCTGTTCGCAAATTAAGAGATATCCATGAAGTAGAAGCAAGAGAGAACGACAACATAAGTTTGTGTTGTTTTGACTTGGAAAAAGTTTTGCGAACATCAAAAGGAAGCGCAAGTGCTTTTTATTATAAAATGAGACTGAATGTATATAATTTCACAATCTACGATCTTTCGCGTCATGAGGGATTCTGTTATGTTTGGACCGAACATGGAGCGCTTCGAGGATCGAATGGAATTGCCACCTGCCTACTCAATTACATCACGAAAAAATCTTCAGAAGGTGTCAAAGATTTCAGGTTTTATTCCGACAATTGCGCTGGTCAAAACCGAAATAAGTTCGTATTTTCAATGTATGGCTGCGCTTCAGCTAAATTCAATATCACCATAAGACATCGATTCCTAGAAAAAGGTCACATACAGAATGCAGGCGACTCTGTCCATGCTGCTTTTTAAAGAAGAAGTGAAGGCCGCGATGTATATATATACCCCAAATCAATGTTACGAAATTATTTCATTCGCTAAGAGGAAAGGCCAACCGTATACGGTAATAAACGTTACTTCCGACATGATCCACAACTTCGGAGACTTCGCCAACAAACAATATTGGCTGAAAAATATGAAGAAAGAGAATTTCATGGAATCACCAGTCAAAGAAGTATCAACTGGAGGATACTTAACAGACACAATCAAATACAAAACTTCTTTCGAAAGCAGTTATGAAACCCTTTTCACAAGAAAAAATAATCAACAGGTCAATATTGAAGATCATGTATTATTGAAGGCTTATTCGTCAGATATCGGAATCTCCAAAGCAAAACTGGATAATTTATTAGAGCTTTGCAAAAAAAAAAGCAATACCGATTGAGTTTTACAGTTATTATGAATCGCTGAAGATAACAGAACAATACCAAGAGCCGCTGAAAAATATAATGACAAGAAAAAAAAAATAAAAAAAAAATATTCATATTATTATCAATTAATATTAATATTATGATTAAAAAATATTCGAAGGATATTAAACAATATGGTCAAAAAAAAATTACCACTTCAAATTAAATAATATTATTAGTAGAAGTAGTGTTTTTATTGCTTTTGCCTTGCGGCCTTACAATGTTGTCGTACAATTCTTGTTTACTGTCTTTGTCTTTCTGTATTATTATTATTATATTATCTTACATTCTCTTCTGTTTACTGTTATTATGCTCATGCTTTTCTTCTTCCTTTTTTCCTTTCTCTTCTTCTTCTTTTCTTCTGCTTCTGTTTTTCTACTCCCCGTTCTCCTCTTCCTCATCGTCTTCTTCGTCATCTCCTTTTAGTTCTTTCAGCATTTCTGCCATCTTTTTATTATGTCGCTTTGCGATTGTCCTTTCCCTTTGTTTTTCTTTGGCTGTATCTATTCTCTGTCGTCTTTGGTCGGTACTACCTTTTTGTCTGTTTCTTCCGTGCGTTTTTCTCTTTCCTGTTTTCCTTCCTCCGCTTTCTTCGTCGTTGCCTTGTTTCTTTCTCTTTCTCTTTCTGCTGCCTCCTTTGCTGCACAGTTGCGTCTGTACCTGTCTTCTGCTAGTTTAGCTTTTATGCGCCATCTTTTCTCTCTTTCCTTAAACGACATGTCCTCCTCTATTGTCACGTCGTATTTTATTTCGGCCTTTGTTTTACCCCTTAGTACCTCTCTTCGCTCCTCTTCACTCCACATCTCTACGATTGCCGTACCTTTCTCCGTTACTAGCTCCTTACCGTCACATTCCCACTCCTTCTCTATCTGTACTGCCTTTCCTGCTGCATCATACAGTATCTTCTTTATCTCGTCCCTCCATTTCTTTGTGCCTCCTATTCCTTTCACTACGATGTTCTTTCTTCTTCTTTCTTTCTCTGCTGCCTCGCATTCATCTTCTTCTTCTCTTCCTTCTGCTTTCTTCTTCTCAGTGTCGTTTTTGTCTTCTGTCAGCAGCCTGTCTGCCTTTTCTTCTGCTTTCCCTGTCTCTCCTTTCTTAACTATTTTCTTCAATTCCTCGATCTCTCTCTTTAGCTCCCTTATTTCTTCGCCCGTTGATCTCTTCATCTCTCTTACTTCCTGTATCACATCGTCTAGCATGATCTCCTGCAGTTCTACCTGCCCGGCCAATGCTGCGATGCTGTTTTCTTTTCTTCCTTCCATTTTGTGTCGCTGTGCTCGCTCAACCTGCTGTGACTGGTATTGCTGCCTGACTGACATGCTTTCCGGCCTTTCTCTTTAGTTCACGTCTCCCCCCTCTTGTGCGTCGTCACTTGCTGCTGTCTCGTTGCTCTGGCTTTCTTCTCCGTCTCACTGTTGTGGCTGCGTGGGCTGCTTTTCTTCTTGGTTGCCTAACTCTTGTGTCTCTAGCTGCTCGCCTCGGTATTCTGATTTTCTTCTTGACCGACTGTCTGCTACGTCCGTCTACTCTGTCTCGTAGGTCCGCTTTCCTTCTTGCTCGACTGTCTGCTTGTCTCTTCTTTTCGCTGCTTCCTCTGCCTGTCGTTTTTCTTTTGTTTCTCTTCTTGTTTCCTTTCTCCGCACCTCCCCGGCTTCTGGGTGGGGGGGTCGACCCCTCGGCCCCACTTTGAAGGTGAGGTGCTTTCTTTCGTTCTTCTACGTGCCTTCTCTGACTTTTTTCGCTTCTTTCCTTATTTCTTCCAGTTCCCTCATCCATGCTGTCCCGCTTCCGTCTTCTTTCAGGATTTCTTTTAATCTGTCCATGCCTCCCTGCCTTCTTCCTCCGGTGCATCTTTCTAGGACATGCTCCCAGCTCTCTTATTCTGCTTCGCATACTCTGCATAATCTTTCGTCTTCTTCTTCCCAGTATCTGCCTTCTTTCATTTCGTTTCCTAGTCTGTGTCTTGCTATCCTTATCATTTCTTTTTCATTTCCTTTCTCTCTCAGGTACTTCGGTTTTTCTACTGTTGCGATTTCCTTGTAGATTTTATTGTACTTTGAGTTTCTTATCCTTCCGTATCCTTCTTGCATTTGCACTTCTCTGTCCCTTTCTTCTAGTTCTGCTCTCACGTCCTCTCCCCTCTCTCTCTTTCTCTTTATTTCTTCTGCGCTGTATCCTCTTTCCTCGTAGAACTTTCTTCTTCCTTTTTCCCACTTTGATCTGTCTTCTCTTTTGCTTGTTTTGACTTCCTCCCAGCATCTTCTTGCTAGCTCATTTCCTCCTCCTGCTTGTAGCTTTTCTTCATACTTTACTGCTCTTCTCCCCGCTTTTGTTCTGATTTTGTCTCTTTTCGTTTCTTCTCTTATCATGTAACCTGGGGTTCTCCCGTCCAGGTTCAGTGTCCATCTCATGTTTCTTTCTTGGACCCTTTCTATCTGCACTCTTTCTTCCCACCTCCAGATCTCTGCGCCGTACATCATTATGCTCTCTACTAGTGCTTCAAACATCTTTATTCTCTTCTTCCAGTCTCCTGGCATTTTTCTTTTCCCTATTCCCCATACCTGTCCCATGGCTAGGGTTGCCTTTCTTGCTCTGTCTCTTATGTGCTCATCCATTCCTCCGTTTTTCTGCACTATGTAGCCTAGGTATCTCAGTTTCTTTACTTCTTCTATCTGCCTACCTTTCCACTCCCACCTCACCGGTTTCTCTCTTCCTCCTCCCTTTCTGAATCTTATTATCTTTGTTTTTTCGGTGTTTAGCTCGAGCTCTTTTCTGTCTAGGTACTTTTCTGATCTTTTCATCATTTGCTTTAGTTCCTTTTCTTCCTTGGCTAGCAACACAATGTCGTCTGCGTAGGCCAGGGTCCATATTTTCTTTTTTGCTACTACAATCCCTCCGTCTTGTCCGTTGCTCAGCGTCTCTTCCCAGTCCGCTAGATATGCGTTGAATAGATATGAGCTTAGCGGGCATCCCTGCCTTACTCCCTTTATCGTCCAGTTAAATAATATTATTATATTATATTATATTATATTATATTGTATTATTAGTATATTATGTCCATTTTCCTTCAATTCGGGAAATAGCGGACACCCTAATATACATGTTATTATGTTATGATTCAGGTTTCTTATGTATTTTTTATGTTATAATCTATTTAATTTAACTGAGTTATATTTATTCACTAAACCTCAATACCTACATTCAACTATATTAGCTATTTCTATACCATCAGCCATATACACCCAGAGAAATGGATTTTCCTAAATTATTTAATCTGAATAAATTTTATTTAATCTAAATAAATTTTATTTGTATATGAACCAACAATACTATGTACCTAGTAGGTTCAAAATTTATTCAGATTAAATGAAATTTATTCGGATTAAATAATTCAAGAAACCCATTTCTCTGGGTATATGTATACGGTATACAACTATATCGAATAGTAGATGAACTGGACAACCGATACTATGAAGCCGAGGAGCTGGACGACTGAAACCATGGAGCGGAGGACCTGAACTACGAAAACTACGAAGCCGAGGACCTGAACGACTGAAACGACGGAGCGGAGGACCTGGACGACTAAAACTACGGAGCGGCCGATCTGAATGATTGAAACTACGGAGCGAAGGACCTGGATGACTGGAGCTACGAAGCGCAGAACCTAGACGACTAAAACTACGGATCGGAGGAGCTGAACTACGAAAATTACGAAGCCGAGGGCCTGAACGACTGAAACGACGAAGCGGAGGACCTGGACGACTAAAACCACGGAGCGGAGGAGCTGAACTACGAAGCTGAGGGCCTGAACGACTGAAACGACGAAGCGGAGGACCTGGACGACTAAAACTACGGAGCGGACGATCTTAACGATTGAAACTACGAAGCGCAGAACCTGGATGACTGAAGCTACGAAGCGCAGAACCTAGACGACTAAAACTACGGAGCGGAGGAGCTGAACTACTAAAACTACGAAGCCGAGGGCCTGAACGACTGAAACGACGAAGCGGAGGACCTGGACGACTAAAACTACGAAGCCGAGGACCTGAACGACTGAAACGACGGAGCGGAGTACCTGGATGACTGAAGCTACGAAGCGCAGAACCTGGACGACTTAAACTACGGAGCGGAGGAGCTGACCTACGAGAACTACAAAGCGGTGGACCTGGACGACTAAAACTACAAAGCCGACAACCTGGACTACGAGAATTACGGAATGGAGGACATGAACGACGAACTACGAATCTGAGGTCAGGACGACGAGGCAGAAGCGTATGCTGTATGTGCCAACAGATCACAAAAAGTTGTACTGTGAAACATATAATATGAATTTCGGAAATCAATTATTGTCTGACATAGTTAACGTTCATATCACTTAAATCGACGATCCCGTGAAATACGCTTTTCTTTCTTGAATCGTCGAGATACGCTCTTTTTTCCTGATTTGCTGAGATACAACTTTCTTTCCTGCTCTACCGAGATACGCTCATCCAATTTGCTTTGCTGAGATACGCTCTTGGTTCCTGCATTGCTGAGATACGCTCTTCTCGATAGGAGCCATCGATATATAATTATATAAAACTATATATAATTATATAAAACTATATAAAATTATATATGGCCAAAACTCATATATAATTTTATATGGGTATTTCTCCACTAACGGGAAATTTTCCTATCGATTTTGTCCACGACCTTTTTTTCTTCAAATCACTAAGAAAACTTGTTCAGTAAGAGGAGACAGGCGACCTGAACTGTGTGCTGTAAAGGGCCGGTTCATTTATCCAGTAATTTCCTTTTTTTTTGCGGTCATATGAAAAATGGCTACAGGGGACTGACATTACATGCCAGGGGACTGATTTTGTGAATTGAAAACACGTTTTCTTATTATTTTAAGCAGAATTTTATTTATTTTTTTGACAAAAATTATTATATTTAAATATTTATATTGCATTATAGGTTAATCTTAGTAACAAATATCAATTTATTTTTTGATCAGGCACATGACTCGAGTACTTAAATTAATAATATTATATCATAATCTAGCAGATATTAGTCTTAAAGTAATAGTATCACTTTCAAAGACAAGATCAGATTATTTTTTTTTTTTTTTAGAAACGTCAGTAGAGTATTTCATAATCTATGTCTTATTATTATTATCACTTACACTAGGAAACGGTTTCAGTGATTCGGAACTGTTAACTTTTAGTACGGCTAAGGAACGCACGAAGTCTCTTTGGTTTCGGCTAGTGTTAGTAAAAGGGAGCATTACCATTCAACACTACTTCTCAAAAACACCGATAGATGATTTGAATTTATAAAATACCCTCTTCCCTTTCTTTACCAAATCGGGACTCGGTAACTTTTTTATTATTTGTTCATACCTTACATGTGCGACGTCGTTATGGTCAACTTTGAACATTTGGCCTGTATTATCACACAGTTTCAAAAACGGTACGGTTAATTCGCATTCGTCGTGATCAGTCGTATTGATTACAGCCACGTAGTGGTATTCAGTTTTCTTAAAAGGAATCTTCACCAGTACGTAAGTTCCGCTGCTGTATTCTGCCTCTGCACGTACAAAACTAGGCCCTGCTTCATTGTCAGACTCAGAGGTTGAGTAAACTTCTTCAACTCTGAGTTTGTGCTTCGATTGATATTTCAAGGTACCGATTTTAAAATGGTTGCAAGTATAGTCACTGCAGAAGCAGCTTAAACTTCTCATTATTAATGTAACTGGGAACTCTGTCGAATTTATGACGGGATGGGTAATGATCCCAGTCGCTTGATGCACTCTTAGGGTACCATTGAAAGGCTTCAGCTGTGGTGCTTTCTGTTGAATCTCATCGGTCATCTTTTGGATGTCTTCGTCCTCGATAGTTTTTAATATAATGCCAGGGCACTTCTGCTGAATTGTGTGGACGAATGTTTCCAAATCACGTACGTCACCCCCTGCAGCCACTACAGAATCAGCTGTTCTTTTGCACGTCGCGCCTACTCCATCTGGCGCACCTTTGCCATGCCCACTTTCTGAATAATTCCATGTAAATTTCTCAATTTTCGGAAAGCATTCTGGCAATTTGCACGCCATAATGTAGAACATTGTTTTATTGCGGTATTGCGTAACCGGCCCATCACTTAGAAAATGGAGGCAGTCGATTTGAGGAGGCAAAGCCTTTAAAATGGGCTGCAAATGTACCCATATGGCAGCTGGAGAATGAGAAGTGTTCGTCGTTGTTGTGCAATATGATTGAATCGAATTTTTCATGTAGACTACCACAGTATGAAGGCTGATTTGTAAGCGGGAACCCCCGAAATGAAAGGCTTGGATTTCTTGGCCGTATTTGGTGCAATAATTTTCCGAGAAATCCATGTGAACTATGGCTTCGGTGTCAATAAGATTTTTCTTCAAGTTCTTTATTGCGCTGAACTGATTTACGATGTTTCTTTCGTGGCGAAGAAAATGATCTAAATCCTCTTGTAGTTCGGCTATAAGTTCGCACGGCTGAATGATGATAAACTTTTTCAGATATTTAGTTACCTCTCGTTTTTTTCTTGTCTTAGGATCTGTGTATTTCTGTTTCTCGGCTAACCATTTTTTTAAAAGCAAGGGTTTGCTGCTGTCAAATTCTTTGTACACCGGGACTTTGTTGATACAATGTTGGCACTCTTTGGCTAAGCATTGCTCGTTGTAACGGTCACAACAAACCTCTTCGAGCAATTTCTGGTAGCTACTGTAAGAAATGATGTTCGCTTTTTGCAACGCGGACAGCTTGAGATCCATATTAGCGTGGGTGATACAGAGGCACGTGTCGCGATCAACAACGTTTGGCCTGACTACCCAGAAAGGCCGAAAACGACAGAACGTTTGGTAACTTATTTTAAAATTGTTTCTTACGAATTTTCTGTGAAGACTTAGCATCGAATCCAAGAGGTATCTTTTTTGTTTCTTTACTTTTCTCCTCGTAATAAATTCCTTTTTCCCTGCTCCTAGTCGGCTGTTACAATCATCTTCAAAATAATTTCGGATAGCAGTAACGCATTCCATCGAAATCCTGTCTCGTCGAGATTGCTGCCTGAATTTCAGAGATGGCGATAATTTCACAGACTTCGCTCCAAAGTTTGTATCTTTCAACTAAACTACCGGAAATAACTTTTGAAAAAATTCTTCTCTCTTTCCTGCATTTCAGTTTTGAATAATTCTCCTTCAACTGCTCTTTCAATACGTCTCCAAACAATGCTTTTTTCACAAGTTTCTGTCGAGATTCTGGTGTATCTGGCATTTTTATTAATTTTTGGTGAGGACTTTCGGCTTTCTTGATCTCCTCCTTCTCTTTCATTCTTGCGACTCTTTTCCTGTACCTGTCGAGTTTCTTCTTCAACTTCTGTACTTCTTTGTCTTTTTCCTTCATAATTTTTTGTCGTCGTTTTTTTGCCTGTTTCTTTTTCTTTTCGGAAGCTTCTTTAATTGTACACCTTCGTTGAGGATGTCGAGGTGCAGCAGCAATCGTGTTCGAATCAGATTCTGGCGTGTTCTCTCTTACGAACGTGTTGGTCATTTCTTTCATTGCATTTTTCTCCGCCCGGCTCTTAGTAGAATACTCCTTCCATTTCTTTTTTGTGGCTCGGTGTTCCCGCGGAGTCATATCTTGCACTGGTTTTCGTGTCCCTGCTTCTTTTTTCTTCTTATACTTATTGCGCTCCTTTTCCTTCATTTCTGCTAATTTGCATGGGTCATTTTTATTTCTCTCATATCGTAGACGTTCCGCCTGTCTCTTTCTCTCCAAGATTTCTTCCCTTGTTAATTTTCGGGTATTTCTAGGCGCCATCGTCGCATCGAATCACCTAAAAGTGGTTGATACGTGGTGGTATAAGTAGTTGATACGATAGACAACCCAGGGGACTGACGCCCAGGGGACTGACATTTCACGGAACCGGACATTTTATAAATACTAAACAATGTATAAAAAAGCTACTGGATATATTATTGACCTCCTGTTCTCAACACAATGTTCAATCACACGAAAATATAATTTAAATAAGGAAATTTAGCCATAAAACAACTTACCAGGGGACTGACGCACGAAGGGGTATTGCATACGCCATGCAGTGGCAAAAGCTGAATCGCCACTAAACAAATGCCACTGACGGCTCAACTTTTGTTTCTTTACCTAGAGCACATCTTTCAGGCCACTTTCAGCACAGGAAGATGGCACCACGATCTATCAATTAGATTAGAATTGACTTTAAACTTGGGACAGGGGACTGACTCCAATAATCGTGGACAATTTTCGCTCGATCATTTTATACATTTAGTAATATATAAAAAATCAACTGCTATGCAGATTGAGTACCTACGTTATCATAGTAATTGAACAAATAGAGTAAAAGTCAAGTTTCCTATTACGTAATTATAAAACTCTATCAGTGACGGCGATTTTGCGTTGTGGACACGCCAGGGGACTGACTTTCGGCATGCTTAGAACCAGAAAAAAGCATTTTCTCTCCTATCATTTTATGTTTTACATTGTGGCTCAGTTAGAACTAGTGAGACATTTCCATATGTGATAAGAATATAACACGAAAAAAGATGTTTGTTATGTTTAATTTGCCGTGGACACGGTTTTTCCCGTTAGTGGAGAAATACCCATATAGTCATTTATATATAATTTTATATAATTATATAAAAAAAATTTCTCCCGGGATCCTATGTCCCATGGCTATCTTATGGATATCCTATGAACATCTATCGGATATGTGTGCTGTATGGGTAGGTATGTACATTCTATATCAGAATATACATATACACGCATGTATATACCAGGAACTATACATTAAATATAAGAATGTCAGCATTTACACGTACTATGTACATACGTGGCACATATGTGGTACATTATGGTGTGAACCTATGTACCATGCATATACATTACACATTGTTGGTATGTCCCTATGCATATACTATGGATATACCGAATACATTTATGTGGTAATATTTTCACATGCTCACGATGTCCTGTGTATGTACACTAAACGTAATGGATTCTGAGCTGGATGTGTAATCTAGATAAACGAAACAGCCAATCAGCGCTCTGGACTACAAAAATCCAGAGCGCCGATTGGCTGTTTCTTCGATTGTCGAACACATCCGGCTCAGAATCCATTACGTTTAGTGTACATTACACATTATGCGTATATTCGGGTGGTCGTTAATATAGCTATTTCGGAATTAGATTCATTCATACCCTTCATTCGAAAGTAGAAAAAAAAAAAAAAAATTTTTACCCCAAATTTAACCCTTTATCTCAATTAGAAAGGGTGCCTGTAAAGGCTTACTTTTTTGTATTGATTTTACATTACTTTC
Source organism: Tenthredo livida (assembly GCA_963992785.1). Taxonomy (NCBI): domain Eukaryota; kingdom Metazoa; phylum Arthropoda; class Insecta; order Hymenoptera; family Tenthredinidae; genus Tenthredo; species Tenthredo livida. The sequence goes on along the minus strand of OZ023064.1, from coordinate 43,128,927 downwards.
GGCTACTTTTTTGTTAAGGGGGGACAGTACTGAAAATTTGTAAAAAAACATTTTTTTATTTTTTCCACTACTCAAAATGGTTCAATCATAAATCGCCTCCAGCAGTTTTTAAATATTAGTAGTATGTGTATTCGAAAAAAATATAAACCTTCTGCGATGAAAGTGTATGCGCAAGGAACCTTTCGCAGTGGTTCGAAGGAAATCTTCTGCGAAAGGTTCCTTGCCTATACACTTTCATCGCAGAAGGTTTGGGTGCCGGTCAAAATTTTGAACGACGAAAATAAAGAAGGGCTCATACTTGGAATTTCAAAATTGCGAATTCTCAGATATGGAGAGATGTAATATTGGGAGAAAAATTGATTGAAAGATCATTAGGTGGAATAACTGTCTCAGCGAAAGTTGATTTATTGGAATGGTCATACAACGAAAATCTATTTTCACATATCCCGTATTGTAAATGAAGAAGAGATGGATTTTATTCACGTGGAAAGTCGATAATTCTGAATTTGAAAGTGGAGGCTGGTTAATATTCTTAATAGCTATTACACTGAAAAGTAATATTTTGACAGTTCAAATTTGGAATGAAGCAAACTTGGATAAGTGAAATGGGGAAGGATCAGAATAGTGAAAGCGCGATTAGCGAAAGAACGAAATCTCCTGAACTGACATTTTTGATTTCATAACCTCCAAACATTTGACAGGATATGCGCCAATAAAAGCGTACACGGTATAAAGATAATCTTCCAATATTGCAATTATACGAGTTTTTCCACAAACAACTCGCAAAGGGACTCCACTGGATTTTTTACGTTTTCCAAATTTCTAAAAAAAAAGGTGTTATTGAAAATGTATATTAATTGTAGAATATTCGGATTATGATAGCATGTGTGCTGAAATTTTTTTTACCACAATCTAAATCACGTTCGAGAGAGAATTTTCGATGACATCATGTTCAAGGTACTTTTATTTTTTAATTTTTTTCCTGCATTTCTTAACTCCTTAGAACTTCAAAAATCACCTCCTAAAATATATTTGAGAAATTCAAGTCATATATAAAGTTATATGGTCCAGGCATAGCAGATTAACTACTTGTGAGTGATAGAACTTGAAAAACTTTAAACACGTTTTTCTCGAAACTACGTTTTTTCAAAGGCCCGCAAGTTATCTCCGGAACTACTGAACCGATTTCAATGAATCTTGGTGCGTTTTGTTTATTGAAATGTTTTGTATGCCAATTCACCTGAATTTAGCGACAAAATGAAAATATAACAATTCAGCAAGTAAAAAATAATGTAAAAATATGCAGATTTCTCACTTTTTCTCAAACACCCGCATTTTTTTTTATCGGGATATTTTACTAAATGAGGTGAATTGGCACGTAAGAAACTATTCTTTTTAAGCGATTTTTAAGATACTATTTGATACTTTTGTTTCGGACTTGCCGATCCTGAGATTAACTGTCGGCCATGGAACAATTTTTTTTTAAAAGGCTCGACTTTGGCGCTCTCTGGATATTATTAAAAAATGAAAATTAAAAAAACTGAATTGTTTTTTTACTTTATAAGAATTAAATATTTTTGAAAAAGTTTCATATCATTATCTAATAACGGAACTGAGGATTTTTTTTTTTCGTCAATTGGTGTTTTTTTTAGCCTTTTCATGTGGACAACTACCTTAATAATTGAAAAAAAAAAAGAAAAATAGGTATACACACTGTTGCTCAGTGCAGGATTGGTGCTAATTATTTTTACACAAGAGCTGTATAGGTCTTTTTGGGATATATTTGAATTTCAACAAACAATTTCGTTTTCAGTCATTTTTATTCGTACATTAAAAAAATAATGGTTCTGTTTTTATATACAAAATTCTTGGTTTCATTTTGCGCCTCATTCAAATGCCAGCCATATTCTCTGTGGGGCCTGCAGCGTAGTCCCCCTACAAAACGGACATTGTGGCAAATAGTTGTACTCTTCGGCAGCCCGGGTTGTTTGCTCATTCCAAATGCGGGTGGCACAAGGGCCACACGCGTGTCGATGCCCGCACGGTTGGAAGGCATGCGTCGCATTCGCATCATAGCAAATGCGGCATAACGCTAAAAAATATAACAGCAACAAGGAGTACACGTGATTGAGGATAACGGGAATCAAAGCGTAATGTAGCGTAATGACGTCAAGGTTCAAAGGAATAATTCATAGAAATGGACTGACGTATCTGAAATCCGTCACAGACGGTAGGTCAACATTTTTGATTTGGTTATTTTTTTTTTCAAATTTCAACGAGCGAGTTATTTTTATAACTACTCATAACGCATAACGCAACTAGAATAATTAATGAGTTTCCGGAAGCGGTGTATGCACGTCGACGACGGGATGCATGTCAAAAATAGCCATCGATAGTTCTACTTATAAACATCCGGCCGAAGAAAAAACTTTGTTTTTGGTAACCGAACATCAACCGAATATATTATTCACAATACAAATGTAGCTCGACAGAAGTCCGAACGCCGTATTTCCCCCCAGCGCTTGAAACAAGTGCCGGCATCACCTCGAAACACGGTCACTCCGAAGAGTGAAGCGTTTCTGCGGATCTGGAGCCTTATGCGGCCGGGTACTGTACAGTCACTCGCCACGTCTGCCAAGATATCATCTGGATTGAACAGTGGGACAAGATTCTATCACCGCGAACCAAGATTCCGAAATATTATACAAATATACATTTCAAAATACTGCATTTCCATCCTGCACTTGTAACAAGAGCTACCGTCACCTCGAAACACGTTAATTCCGAAGAAAAAAGCGTTTCTGCGGGTCCGGCGCCTCGTCGGATGGTAGCGTTCCAACACTCGCATTCGTTACCGAAATCTCATATATGGCTTTCAAGCAAATTTTAATGCTGGTAACAAAACATCGACCACGTAAATTATTTCGCAATCCAATCGTAGCTCTGCCGACGTCCGAACGCCGTATTTCCCCCCAGAACTTGAAAACAAGTACCGGCATCACCTCGAAACACGGTCACTACGAAGAGTGAAGCGTTTCTGCGGATCTGGAGCCTTATGCGGCCGGGTACTCTACATTCGCTCGCCACTTCTGCCGAGTTACCAACTGGATTGATTCTATCACCGCAAACCAACTATCCAGGCTCTAACACAAATATAACCCCGCACGAGCACGTATGCTGCATTGTTTTCCGGCGCTTGATACACGGGCCACCGTCACCTCGAAACACGTTCACTCCGAAAAAAGAAGCGTTTTCGCGGATCAGGCACCTCGTTAAATGGTAGCGTTCGAGCGCGTTCGCCATTGTTGCCGAAATTTCATGTGGCTTGAGAGTAAATTTTGATACTGGTTGACAAACACCGATCACATACGCTATTCTCAATACGAATATAGCTCTGCAGAAGTCCGAACGCCGTATTTCCCCCCAGCGCTTGAAACAAGTGCCGGCATCACCTCGAAACACGGTCACTCCGAAGAGTGAAGCGTTTCTGCGGATCTGGAGCCTTATGCGGCCGGGTACTGTACAGTCACTCGCCACTTCTGTAGAAATATTATCTGAATTGAGAAATGATAGGGAAGATTTTATCACGGCAGATCGACCCTGCAGATTCCCAAAGGGATTCAATTGACGAGCATCTATCTGTACTATTGCGAATTTATTTTCACAATACGATGCGTTAAAAAGACTATGCTATTTTAAATATCGTCATTCACATTATACAAAAGTAAATTAGTTAATAATTTTGACAGAACATCGACGCCATTACGTAGGTAGCAGAAAATTTGTACTTGTAATAAGTTCATCACAACACAAAAGGTATGGACGAGATATTGAATGATTCATTTCACACCAAGGCAGATTTGATGGGGAAGAAGTCAAATGAGGTTGGGTAGATGTAATTAATGCATTATCTACAGATTAGTGATGCCGAATACAATTTATCGTGGTAGCATGATTGCCCAAGGATGATACTTTTATTCAAAACTGCAACGTAAGCTTTGTGTAACTTGAAAAAGTTCAAGATTGTTTATTAGACCCGGAATGCTCTATGTATTTTTATACTATAGTCAACGAATGAATATTAATTGTTAAAGAGTTTTTCGTAAAAATATATTACAGATGTCATTGTCATTCAAGTGTGATAGAAAATTAGGCTCACTCGCTGTTCTTTGAAATCTCCAACTATATGCAACTCACCCTCAAACACCAAACTTCTGAAACCAACCGTAACTGCCACGCTGGGTTAGTGTAACCCAGCGTTTTATCTTGAAAATATCTCGGCATCCAATACACCGATTTGGATGTTTTTTTTTCAAACGAAGAGTCAAACAATTAGGGAAATTTTTTTTTTCAGAAAAATGAAATAGCTTTTATAGCTTTGAAGACATATGATTAAAACTTGGAGAACATGTTTTCAAATTTTGAAGTTTGAATAAAGGACTGGATTACTATAACTCAGTGTGGTCTTTGCGGGTTAAGAATTATGAAACTTTTCCTTGGTATTTAACAAACTTCATATTGACTTGCTACTGCATTGGAAATGAATTGGAGACGTCCGATTCTTTTTGTGTTGTGAATGAATGTTGCTGTTATTACCTTGGTCGATGGCCGATTGCCGGAGACGTTCCGCTTCCATTTGTGCTCCTCGTGCCATTTCCGTTTGTCGGTGCAACTCTTCTACCACATGCCCTAACTCGTGCGGTTCTGCATTCTCATTAGCACGGGCTCGTGCTCTTCTTTTCATTTCTGTAATTTTAAAAAATCAATCTGCATTTATTATCAATTATTATTATATATATATATATAATAATATATATATATATGTTATTTAGCCATTTCCGTGACACTATTTTTTTCTTATCCAAAATAGTGCGAAACGACCTCAACTTTTTAATCCCACAAACTAAATTTGATTTCTCAAAACCACGAGGATTTGAGAAACAATTTTATATGAATTGTACATGTTGGTGACACTATATATGGGGAATTCCACGTGAACTCGACCAACTTTTTTCCCTCACTATTTTTGATTCGCTTCATGATTATTTATTCGATTCTACGATCTCGAAAAAGCACTGCTGAATTTTTTCAGATTTTTCCCTCCAACCGTTAATTTTTAATAATCATTCAAACCCATTTTGAAATCGGCATTCTTTAAAAATCTCGAAAAATTCTCAAAAATATTTTTTTTTATTTCGATCATTTTGACACCCCTTCCATGATGGGATCATTATTCCTTCTGTTTTTCGGCACTTTTGACATTTTGATAAAACGAAACACCATGTTCCAACGTTTTGAAAATTCTTGAAAAATTACCGAAAATTCTGTGTTCAATTCTGAAAAAAAAATATTTTTTTTTCGTCCGTCATCGCGGGTCTCCCGCGAAAACATTTAGAATTGAACACAGAATTTTTGGTAATTTTTCAAGAATTTTCGAAACGTTGGAACATCGTGTTTCGTTTTATCAAAATGTTAAAAGTGCCGAAAAATAGAAGGAATAATGATCCCATCATGGGAGGGGTGTCAAAATGATCGAAATAAAAAAATATATTTTTGAGAATTTTTCAAGATTTTTAAAAAATGCCGATCTCAAAATGGGTTTGTATAATTATTAAAAATCAACGGTTGGAGGGAAAAATCTGAAAAAATTCAGCAGTGCTTTTTCGAGATCGTAGAATCGAATAAAAAATCATGAAGCGAATCAAAAATAGTGAGGGAAAAAAGTTGGTCGAGTTCACGTGAAATTCCCCATATATAATTTTTTTCTGATCATTTGTGCATTTCGATGACACTGTATATACAATCTCGTATATATAGATTTTATATATACAATCTCGTATATATAGATCTTAACATGTATACTGTTTCTTTGCTCCGCAAAATCTAACTTCCTGATATGTTTTTTTTTGTCGAAAAACAATATGACAAGTAGTTCTCGTAGTCCAGGTCGTTCGCTGAGTACTTCTCGTAGTCCAGGTCCTCAGCTTCGTAGTTCTCGTAGTCCAGGTCGTTCGCTAAGTATTTCTCGTAGTCCAGATCCTCGGCTTCGTAGTTCTCGTAGTCCAGGTCGTTCGCTTAGTATTTCGCGTAGTCCAGGTCCTGGGCCTCGTAGTTCTCGTAGTCCAGGTCGTTCGCTAAGTATTTCTCGTAGTACAGGTCGTTCGCTAAGTATTTCTCGTAGTCAAGGTCCTCGGCTTCGTAGTTCTCGTAGTCCAGGTCGTTCGCTGAGTATTTCTCGTAGTCCAGGTCGTTCGCTAAGTATTTCTCGTAGTCCAGGTCCTCCGCCTCGTAGTTCTCGTAGTCCAGGTCGTTCGCTAAGCATTTCTTGTAGTCCAGGTCCTCGGCTTCGTATTTCTCGTAGTTTAGGTCCTCGGGTCCGTGGTTCTCGTAGTCCAGTTACCTCGCCTCGTTTCTTTCGTAGTCCAGGTTCTGGGCTTGGTAGTTCTCATAGTCCAGGTACTTCGATTCGCGTTTCTCGTAGTCCAGGTCCTGCGCTTCGTTTCTACAATTGTTCAGGAATAATTACTTATGAAGCTGGACTACAAGAGCGGAGGACCTGGACTACGAGAACTACGAAGCCGAGGACCTGGAATACGAGAACCACGGAGCCGAGGACCTGGACTACAAAAAATGCGTTTCGAAGTACCTGGACAACGAAAACGGATGCGTATGCCGTACGAAGACATCTTCAAGTGACAACGCCATCATACTTACCCAATAAACACAGGATCATGTAAAATACGTAAATTATACGTAAAGTTAGTTTAAAAATGGTATAGGTATAAAATATAAACGTGAAGAATCTATGGTATATAAACCTATGGGTAATATACGACTTTAATATATGTTTTTAATGAGTTTATTGATACCCAGTCATTTATTAAACGTTCTAAAACTGACTACTCTATATAGTATAAATGAAAGGTCCTGTAGGCGTATATTCGAACGTCAAATAAGCGTTTAGAAATTGTATAAAAATCAGTTGTATAAACTGAAACGTTAATACTCCCTATATCGGGGAAAGGAAGAGGGTTAATAAACGTCGGACTTTATACTATACGTATAAAGATCGGCAAAGAACCGTCGAAAATAACGTTTTTAGGGCGGACATTCTGATAGATATTATCCGTTACTCGTCTACGATTTTTGAACTTATGGTTCATACTCTTTCTCAACGTTTAATATACCATCTTGTGTTTATTGGGTATCCAGAAAATGGACTGAAACGTCGATCGATGAGAATCAATCCGACGCGGGCACCACTTATCTTACACTCTTGACCGGCCTTGCCTTGGTCACTCATAAGCCCTTTGATCGGAAGACTAAGATCTTCTGTAGCTCCTCAACTCTTAGACCGTGGAAGTTTTGTTAAAAGAACTTTAGTCTTAGATTTTCGGGAGGAATACACTCACCTGATATGGTGCGTGCAACCTGAACCACCCTGTGTATGTATACATATTTCAGAGCAAAAGCATTTCGGTGACGTCACGAAAATGTTGAATCCATTATCCAAAAGGACATCGAAATGACTCCACTAGTGATTGTACATTTCGGTGACACATATCTATATCTTACAATAAGCTGTGCCGATCCAGAGCTCGAGCATTATTATAATTCCGCTGATCACCTGAGATTCTCACCCTACCCTGCTGGAAAAAAATCATAAAATCTTGTAAAAAAAAAAAATTAATTTAAAAATCTATGAGAAAACGATGTGGATGTGTCACTAAACATCCTCATAAATACTCATAATCATTTACTCAAACTGATATGAGAAAATTTTATGAGAACTCTATGAGAGTGTATCAGAAACGTTGAGTTGACCCTTGAATCGATGTTTCTCCATCAGAATTTATGAGACACACTTGCTATTACGCAGATATTATGAGTATAAGGCCGGAATATCAGAGTTTATAAGTTATTTTGACAACCATATCTACTACGTGAGTTTCAAGAGACTATATCAGTATTCGCCTCCACGAACAACTACTTGCTGTCACAATTCTTCTATGATTCTCTATGAGATATTATCCTTTTATCGGCAGAGTACGACGTTTTACGTGAATTTCTTTAGTAAATATTCATCAGATTGTATGAGTTTCCTCGATGGAGCCGCGGATTTCATTAGCGATCGTTTATGATATCCTATGAGGTATTTTATGTTTGGTGAATTACGACGTTTTACGCGGATTTCTGCACTGAATATTCATCAGATTGTATGAGTTTCCTCGATGGAGCCGCGGATTTTATTAGCGATCGCCTATGATATCCTATGAGGTATTTTATATTTGGTGAATTACGACGTTTTACGCGGATTTCCGGACTGAATATTCATCAGATTGTATGAGTTTCCTCGATGGAGCCGCGGATTTCATTAGCGATCGCCTATGATATCCTATGAGGTATTTTATGTTTGGCGAATTACGACGTTTTACGCGGATTTCTGGGTTGAGTATTTATCAGATTGTATGAGTTTCCTCGATGGAGCCGCGGATTTTATTAGCGATCGCCTATGATATCCTATGAGGTATTTTATGTTTGGCGAATTACGACGTTTTACGCGGATTTCTGGGTTGAGTATTTATCAGATTGTATGAGTTTCCTCGATGGAGCCGCGGATTTCATTAGCGATCGTTTATGATATCCTATGAGGTATTTTATGTTTAGCGAATTACGACGTTTTACGCGGATTTCCGGATTGAGTATTTATCAGATTGTATGAGTTTCCTCGATGGAGCCGCGGATTTCATTAGCGATCGTTTATGATATCCTATGAGGTATTTTATGTTTGGCGAATTACGACATTTTACGCGGATTTCCGGACTGAATATTTATTATCCTGAATGAGGTGATACTAATAATATTATTAAACGCGAAAAGCAAGTTTTTAATTTTAATCGGAAGTGTCGGGGATAGGTGGAATACCTTTTCGACGCTATTTTATTCTACGAGAGTTTTTCTGTTGATGTAAGTGCTAAGTACTTACAAAAAACGACACCTCGAATTGTGCACAGCTTTCTCCAAGTCGTCCGTTCAATCTCTGAAACTACTTTGATTATAATTTGGTGCGCGCTTTGTAAAATTGCTGCTGATGAGAGTCAACGCACTTATTTAAGCGCGAAATACATAAACTTATGTTTGTAGTTTGGGATCTGAACGTCGCAGAAAAATATTATTGAATAGAATATGTAGAGTACTTTTTGCAAAAATGTTTTTAATCAAACTACACTATAAATGTTTTTAATCAAACACACTATAAATATGTCAAGTCTGTCTCTTACAATCAATTTCTTTAATCATTTCTCTCACTGTCATTATCCTCGTCACTTTCACTTGCACTGTCAGTTTCTACGTCTTCTGCGCCTTCCTTCTCCTCATTTTCTCCCTTTTTCTTCTCCTCTGCCTCCCCTTTCTTTTCGTTCTCCTCTTCCTCCTCTTCGCTCTCTTCTTCACTTTCCTCCTCTTCCTCCTCTTCTTCCTCTTCATCTTTTTCATTTGTTGTTGATTTTTTCTTGGGTTTGCGCGTGGGAATTGTCTTCTATAATGAGAATGAAATAGTTTTTTTTGCCAATTTTAAAACATTGTTCAGGTTAAATCATGGAAGTTTCAATTTGATTCGATAATTGATTGATTTTTCTTCTCTTGATAAATTCAGCATCTGTAAAAAAAAATACTCACAGGTTCTTTCGGTTTGTCTCGACGACGTTTTTCGGCTCGTGCATCGGATATTTTGCTGCGAACGTGGTCGTTAAATTTGTGTAGTTCCTTTGTGAATTTGTCGTGGTCAAGGTTTTGAGATTTTAGGTAATGCTCAAAAATGTCTGAAATATGCGATAAAAGTAATAGATTTCTATGTAATCTTCATAATATTACTCAATAACTTACATCATAGATTTTGAGCTACGTCTCACTCACTTTGAATCTATAATAAACATTTGTAGTATAAAGCAGGCAGAATTATTCCATCTCGAATAAGCTCGTAGTTTCAAAGGTAATTCAATTTCATCTTCTTAGTGAAATTTTCTTTCTTTTACTAAAAAAATTGTCAATTTAACTATTTCAAGTATGAGTTGGAGTTACTATGCAATTGCCGCTCTCGTAATGGTTTCATAAATATAGCAAATCAATAATAAGTTATCACAACTGCATCGATGATATCTACTCGATTAAAAATATTTATGTACATCCGAAAATTGAAACCTGTGATTCATAATATACGGAACTTCATATCATGGGAATGGACTGCAGCGTATATTTACCTTGTATTGGCCGCAGTTTCGTTGGATCTAATGCCGGTTTTTTCACACCAACCATAACTCGATTAGATGTGGCACCCGTAGCACTGTGAGTTTGGAGTTCTTCTTCAGTAAATTGGGTCATGAGCATTTTCTTGACGAACATCCCGTTAGATCTTGATTTAAGAAAAGCAGTATCATAATTTGCTTTTGGTATGTATATACCTTGGCCAATATGAACCTGTATTGAACATGAAATTGAACAACAATTATCCATCGGATTTTTTCGTAATCTACTGATGTAACGTAAGACAAATTAATTTACCATAGAATCACTGATTCGAGCAAAACCTGGTTCCGGATAGCCCGTTTTTTGCTCTAAAATTTTGGAGTTTATATCGGATGGAATTTCTGAAAAATTCAATATTTCGACGTGTATTTAATTTCACAATTCATAGAGATACACAGTAAGTATAATATAACATGAGTCAGTGGGAATATCTTACGTTTGTGTTCATTCCAGTTATCTAAGATTTCTGTAAGGGCTTTCATGACTTCCGCATGTCGTTTCACATTCTTTTCTTCTAACGTTTGCAATCGACGTTCTACAGTACCTATACGGTCCATTACTTCCTTAGAAGAGTAGCTATGATGTTTTTTTTTCTTTGAATTCTTCGATGCTTTCTGATCGGACCTAAACATTTTATAAAATCGAAATAGTAAATAATAAATCACCTTCTATAGAATATACTATAGAAACATCACAGTTAGTATGAATTGAACAAAAAGACTCGAAACAATCAGTGCGATGCCTTGACGTATTCAGGAAAATAATGTAATACACTCATTATTATTAAACGCCAACCACTCAAGTACCGAAGTTGTGAATATTCCGAGATCCATGTTATCTTACATTAAACTTTGTTAGAGGATTTAGTAAACGTGAGAAAAATGTTATTAATACACAGTTATTGCCGTACGGATTTCAGTTTTTACGTACAGCATACCACACATTTGTGTTTTCAATCTAACAATTATCGCAGTACACATGTACAGCAATATATTCCAAATTTACCGCATTGTGATATCTATATTTCACTTACTTTTTTTTGGACGATTCCTGTTTGCTAGTATTTTTATTCATATTTTCGTCGATTCGAACTGATTTTTCATTAGCTTCTGTTGTTTCTTCATTGTCGCCAAGTTGTGTAGCTGCGTTTGAGGTTGATGGTATCTCCGAAAAATCGTCTTTCTGACTTTGAGTTGTCAGTTTCAATGACGAACTTACTGAAATCGTCGGGGAACCGACGTCAGAATTTCCAGCAGACAGGTTGTCATTGGCCCGAGTGAGATGTCCATCTATTTGGTTGTCTATTTGGTTTTTACTCGGATGATGTGCGCTTGCCGACACAGTCGATATCTCCGAAATACTCTGGTCAATCTGCAAAAAGCCGTTACTCCAATAAATCCTATCGCTTTGCGTAGGACATCATAACTATGTATCTCTATGCAATGAATACTGGAACTTACTTTCTTTAGAAGGATATCAACCCTCTCTTCCTTGATTATAATTGGTTGTTTTATTTTCTGAAAAAATAAATATATTGGTGAATCGTACCTATAAAAAGTGCAATCTTCATTCAAACTGTATCAAAAACTATCCCACGGACTTCTCTCCTTTCATTTAACCATCCCGAAACTATACACACACAAAAATTTTTGTAGGTCAACAATCATTGTAACGCGAAATATGTAATTTGCTTCCATTCTTGTTATTCGTATGAGTGCATTTGGTAGGGTGACTCAAAATAATTTGGGCGTAATTTTTTTTTGTTTTTCGTCAACATTCAATTAAATTGCCAATTGAAGTTAATAATGTTTCTTACCTTCTTTGGCGGTGTTGGGTCCGTGTCTATTTTGGTGTCGACTTTACTCTCGTCGTCTTTCTTTGGCTTCTGTTGAAAATTATCGTGTGAAAATACAAAACATGCAAAAGCATACTTTTACTACGCGAAATCTTCATGAGATACCTACGTTTTTGCCCTCTTTTGTTTTTCGTGTCTTAACACCTTCAGCATCATTCGATTTACGCTGCAAAGAGTACAATTCAGTAAGACAAACTTATACAATCACGCGTCCAAATGTTATTGACCTATTGAAGATCAGGACCGCCACAAGGTAAGTCGGCGCCCAGGGCAGCTTGAAAACTTGCGCCCCCTCCCAGTCCACCAACAGTACTAAATCATCAATTTTGTTTGAAATGGGTAAATTACAGGAAAAAAAAACTTCGTCGAGTGAAAAAAATGTTATACATTATAAAAGAACCTGCATTTATTACGAATAGTCCACAGCAAGAAAAGTTATAAACAAGAGTTTTTTTGTTTTTAATGACTCTTAGGATAAAAAATGTATATAAAAAAGTGCGATTTTATGATGCAGTACTGCGCAAAGCCTGCGGGAGGCGCCTCACGGCGCCCCCCGACACGCAGCGCCCGGGGCGATCGCTCCGCTTGCCCCCCCCTTGTGGCGGCCCTGTTGAAGATTGTAGGTATGTTTCTGACCTTTTTCGTTGGAATTGGCCGATCGCGAACAGTATCCAATTTTTGGTCATCCACTATTTTCTGATTCGAAGAATATTATGTTAGAGATTAAAACATATAATATTAGAAATACTTATTCGGGCCTATATTACACAAAGATTTCATGAGATACCTACATTTTCCTTTCCTTTTTTTTCTGGAATGTTGGAGCTCTTACTATCATGTGATTGAGGCTAAAAAAGGACAAATCAGTGCGATAACCTTATCTCATTGCGTGTGAAATTGTTACCAATCCATGTATCAAAGATTATGGGTATATTTTTTACCTTCACCGAAATATCCAACTTATCAACAATAGCATCCATTTTTTCGGGATCCGTTGAATTCTGGAAAAATATTATGTTACGGAACAAAAAATAAGAACTCATTGGTTTTATATTTATGTTGAGAATCATGTTACCTATTATTATCACCTGTTGAAGTAAGGAGTCACTTGGTCCGCCATTTTCGCCGGTAATATCATTCTCGTGGATGATATCCATGTTTTCGGCCCGAAACCGCTCCTGTAAATACCAGTTGAAAAATGGAGCAACTACAGTCGTTCATAAGTTACTATAATTATGATTATAATAGATAGTGACGGAATCATCAAAGTTATAAATGAGAATGTGAAATTCAGCTGACTAGTACCGTAGTATACATTGAACGTGAAAGTGAAGGAGAATTATCACTGCAAAAATCAACGTATATAAAAACAAACTCTGAGGCGTCTCATTTATCAACAATCAAGCATATTTTCAATCAGTTTTTTTTTAACATGATGTTTCGAGCCTACACTAAAAATTTGTTGAAGGAAAAACTAACTTTTCTACAAATTTAAACGAAAAAATGTTATTTCAATTATAGAAATTCGATACGTAACAATCATATTCAGTGTTTTGGATAATAAAGTATTGCTTGGTGAGAGTTGCAAGAGATACAAATTTCAAGCAAAAAGAATTTGAAATGATTGAACGAAGAAGAAATGAAGTTGGGTATACAAATTGAGCTCATTATTTTAACCATGCAACTGAAATTTACAAGACGTACTCGATAACAATCAATGATTTAGTTGAGCTCAAATCGCATATTTCAGGTCATTTTCGACGTTTCAATTATCATTTTATTAAACGCAGCATAAATGAGTACAGAAATCTCAGAAAGTAGGATCCGAGATGATTGATTATACTTCAGCGCGATAGTTCTTTCTGTAGTCATCGTGCTCTGACACAGCTCAGGGAATAATAAAGAAGATTGAAAAATCATCTAAAGAATACGGTTAGTTCAAATCATGTGGAGGCAACACAAACTGATTGTCGTGAATATGAATAAAGAAAACTAACAATAATACCAATACCATGCAAATAAAAACGCTTCTTGAATTAAAAATACCTTGAATGAAGGATACTTCTTCCTCCGGCTGATTGGAAGCGTAACGCGTTAGTTGATACTTATAAAGCATGGGAAAAAACAGACGTAAGCTTTCGTTTCTAAATCAACATGTATCACTTTCTCCTCGAAGTTTTCGATGTTTTTCACTACTATGTTTTCTCCATAATCATTGCAAACTTCGCGGATATGGTCGAACCGTACTTTGCCAACGGAAAATGGAGAAGTTTTTACATGGCGTCCGTAAATGTAGCATTTCTCTCCAACAACCACAAGATGATGAATATGAATGACTTCTTGAGAATTTAATAAAATATGCGCGTCGTCAGTTTTTTTAGCACGAGAATATTCCTTGGAGTGAATCACCGTACCTCGATAAAGACATTTATTGAAAATTTGAATCGTGATATTCTCATCGTTGAAGTATTCTTTCATTTTCCTTTCCACACTTTCAAGTACCCGAGCTCTACCAACGAATACGAGGTTTTTGGAAAGCTCTAAACAATTTCGAAGCCGTTCGTGTTCGAACAACTTTCAACAGTAATTTTTGCAAACTGTAGACGTTGTTGACTCGTCAATACGTGAGAGAAACCCAGTTTTCTTCAACCATTTTTTAGCAATTTGATGACCCACGCCTCTAGGCCCCTTCACATTCTTTTTATGGTAAAATATACCATTTTCAAACGGGAATGCTGATGTTGCCCATAGTGGTCCACTTTTTTTTACCGACTCAGTCAAATGCAGTAAAGAATGTAAATTGAAGGTAAGAGCTGTTTCTTCAAACATGATTTGGCAGTCTCCTACAAATTTCAGTAGATCATATTCTGACCTTTCCAAATCCTCGTTGGTTATTTTTCGTTTCAACAATGTATGAATACTCCGGACAAGAAGTGCGTAGCTTTTCAAAAAATTGGCGTTCACAATTCCATCAAAACATATAACACTCCAGTACAGTAGCCACGATTCAAATTCGGATGCTTTCCATTTACTTATGTCTTTAAGTGGTCTAGGAAGTCTATATATTTCATGAGGTGGCCTTATCTTACCCAAGCGCGTGTTTATCTTCGTTCGATCAGATTGGTTTACGTAACAAAATGAAGCGGAATTAATCAATAAGAACCATATTTGCCGTACAACTCCTAATAGAACGCAGTGCATATAATCAAGGGGAAATCCCCAGACAATGTCAAAAACCAGTCGCAATTTTTGGATGAATGGCGTAGATCCTTTCACACCCATAATTGTCGACTGGTGTTTTTTTCCTTTCGAAGATTCCTTCAGCTTTTGCACTTCAGCAAGATTTTTCATGTGCTCCTCGTGAGTTCTGAGTCGAGGCTCTACTTCAGTAATTGGATATCGCATTGCATGCCCTGCATATTTTCCAGAATCGTAACACCAACTACAGCCAAAATAACCATTAAATTGAATTCGATTTTGACATACGGGTCGGGCTACAGAATCAACGCAGCAACAAAAAAGTGTGAACTTCAAGTTAACTATTTCGCCAGTTGAGTGATGCAATACATTTATACCTTCTTCCATTAAATTGACGATTTGATTGCACAATTCTGTATTGTATAAGTTCATCAAGTCTGGTTTTGGTTCTTTATTTGTCAGAAATACACCACCAAGAATCATATGTTTGAAGCGTAGTTCGAGTGGTAACTCATTGATGTGTAATTGTTGTGGCCAAAAGCTTTGCGTAGAACTTTTGAATATCGGTGCACCATCGGTATTGAAATTCAAAGTCAATATTCCTGGATGATCACTTTTCAATTTTTTATAAAGTATCGAATCTTGAACGTCACAGATATCGGTATTTGAGTCTTTATTAGATGTATCTGCGATATGCTGAAATAGGCTTTTTTGTATATTTGGATCACCTAATAACATCTGCAGTTGATATCGAATATCAGCACTTATGAAAGAATTTGGGCTCTGAGAAGACAGATTGTAAACCTCTTTACATTGTGTACACGTCACTCTCTGTACTGCAGTACTGTTTTCGAAACTTTGTGTCTTCAAAATTTGACTGCATGCTTCACAATAAAAATGCAGCGTGAGTTTGTGGGCAGGAACACCGAAAGCTTGCGATCGTAAGAAATGACTACTTTCCCATTTATCAAATTTCGGTCCAGCCAAAATTTTAATGAGATCAATTAAATGATCTTGATCACGTTTTGACAAATTTTTGGCCATTGAAAACGACTCAGTCATCAGTAGTACATCAGACACTGTAAGTCCAGCTTCGGGAAACATAATGCGATCTCCATGCATTTTACTTGTATCAAAACCCGCCTTGTCAAATGTCGGTTCGCTGTCAACATCAGAGTCACTATCGGTACAGCAAGATGATTGATCATAGTCGTCATCATCATAACGATCATTACGTTCGACTGCATCTAAATCATGTAGTTCGCGTTTAGTGTTTTGTTTCGTTGACAAATCATTGTTGTAATCACCGCTAAGAGCACCATGAAAATATTCGGACGTTGAAGATTCGGAAATTTTGTCGATTACTGTAGTGAAGTCTGGTACAGTTTCAGTTGTGGTTAAATCACTACCTTCCGTGATATTGCAAATCCCCGAAGGTTTTTGCTGCGGAGTGTGGATTTTTTCATGATCACGTGGCAATGCTACTTCAATAGTATCTGAAAAATGAGTGAGTGACTATAAATTTCACGTTGGATAATGAATCTACTTGACATAAGTGTAGCTGTGCGAGTCTGACTTGATATTCTACAAATGATATAACTAGAACTTCGTTCTGTGAGTGAATCATTCCCTTGTTTCTCGTCTTCACAAAGGCCCCATTGACTCGCGTTTGATTTTAGGGCTAAATATAGGTACCTATATTAATATAAAATTGGTTCTGACAACCAACATCTGTTCAAATCATGATAGTTAGATGGACTTCAAATTTGTCATCTACATTCGTAATGTAGGAATCTCTGGTGTATAAAGAAAGAGGTCCGTTACTGAATTTGTCGTTTCTCTCATTTCAGAGAAAAAAAGGAAGTTATCGTGATCACCCCGAAAGTCAATTTATTTTTATTTTTTTCCTATTTCTTATAATCGTGAACGTTTCATTTTTCAGAAAATACGACTGCTACTTATTGTACCACATTCAGGGGATGTTCCATAACATTTTTTGTTTACATTGAAATTGGCCTGTAATTTTCCTTACACCAGCCGTTTGGAAATCAATTGGGTCAAGTTAACCCGGTATCATAACCGTGGGACTCCGAAGGAGTGTGATAACGAAGAGTTCGGGGTTGTAAACGTGATAGTGTCCGATGTGTAGAATATCAAATACTCTGAAAAGAGTGTATATACTGAGTCTTTATGACGGCGAGGGATGACTCTCGGTAAGGTATATTCAGATTCCATTTCTTTTCAACTAACCTGATGATTCCTTTTCAATTGTGGCATACAATTTTTTCCACCTATAAATGGTCCGTTGACTGACAGCTGTTTGTTTACAGGATGGATTTAAGAGACGGTTATAAAGTTTTTTCTTCAGTTTTTTCGTATTCTCCATCGCAATACAATATTTATATCTGGAATAGATAATTGTATTGAACGCGACACTTGCTTCGGGATTCTAGGTCAATAATTGGTATTAAATGTTCGTATTTGAACACAATTTCACACTAAGCGTTGACAACGATTCAGAAGTGATTGGGTATATTTACTTTAAATTACGTTTTCGAGTAATAATACGCCTTGATTTATTTATCAGAGTGTACGTTTTCATCGTATCAAAATCGCGATTTCATACTTGCGAAATTAAACACCGAGCGTCAATCTCGCGACATCCGAACAACATCTCTACCTTTGTGAAAATAATAGTATATTGTGTAACAAGGGATGAAACAAGGTGAATGCAGGCCAGGGTGAAGTTGTCAGCCCGAAGCCGAAGGCGAGGGCTGACATCACCCGTGCCTGCATTCATGTTTCATCCCGTGTCACACACTATGTTTTTCATAACATTTGCTCTGGAACTTCAACTGTCAGTTGAAATATTAGGACGGAAGGGTATAAAATAATATAAAATAATAAATATTCAATAATTTCAAATTAAAATGGATTCCAATAAAGAAGATAATGGTGATATCCAATTAATTCGAACTCCACAACATCTTATTGATAAAGCAAACGCTGCTACGCTGAATCTTTTACCGGAAAAATCAAAACGCAGATATTTAATTTGCTATGAATCACTTACAACATGGATGAAAACTGAAGGCGCGACGACGTAGACAGAAGATGTTTTACTCAGTTATTTCGTCGATCTTGCCGAAAAATATGCCCCAACAACTTTATGGTCAACTTATTCTATGCTCAAATCTACTATAAGTTGTAAACATAATCTGGACATAAGCACATATTCTCGGTTGCAAGCTTTCTTGAAAAAAGAAAATACTGGATATTTTTCAAAAAAATCGAAAGTTTTCTCATTCAGTGAAATTAAACAATTTACGGAAACAGCTCCTGATGATAGCTATCTAATTACAAAGGTTAGCTATAAAATTATGGCATGAACATTGGTTCACCTTGGTATTATATTAGATTGTGAACATATACATTATTTCAGGTGGTTGCGATCCTCGGTGTGGTTGGTGCTTGTAGAGGTCAAGAGTTATGCGACTTATCAACAAACGATATTAAAGATTTTGAAAACACAATTCTACGAATCACGCTTCCAAATACCAAAACCCACACAGTTCGCGCATTTACTGTAGAGGGAGAATATTATAATATAATAAAAAAATATATAAATCTGCGACCGGAAGAGATAGAAACAAATAGATTTTTCCTGAATTACCAAAACGGTAAATGCACAAAACAACCAGTTGGCAAGAACAAAATATCAAAATTTCCAAAGCAAATTGCCGAGTTCCTAAAACTGCCAAATGCAAGTCAATATACAGGTCACAGCTTTCGAAGAACATCAGCAACAATGTTGGCTGATTCAGGAACAGACATCACCACAATTAGGCGACATGGTGGATGGAAATCGACAAGTGTCGCTGAAGGATACATTGAAGAATCAATTAATAATAAACGCAAAGTGTCGAATCAAATTACTAAATTTATAAATCCTTCATCTCTACAAGTAGATGACCAGGAAACATCTTAAAAAAAAAAGCAACAAGAAAAAAAGATCGATAATACCGAAGACTTAAATGAGAATTTGTCTTCTGAAACAACACCATCAACATCGTCATCGTCAATTTTATCAGCGAAACCAATTTATAATTTTTATAACTGCACAATGACTTCTGCTAATTTTGAATCAAAATAAATATAACATATCACGTAAAATAATATGAATGTGAATAATCATTATCTGTAATAAATTACATATAAAAAAAAATAATAATTATAATTAACGTGATTGTAACTCACGCCAACAGCTTTGAACACCATATGTATGAACAAAAAGCTAATGGTGGATTCAGATGGACGCGGAGGCGCGGTCCCCATCAGAGATAGAGTGAAAATGCGCGGAGCAGATTTCAAGCATTTTTATTGGGTACCGCAACTCCGCGCTCCGCGTCTCCACGTCCATGTGAATCCACCATAAGACTACTTGAACGTGTAGAATATTATCACTTCAACTGTCAATTTCAATAGTCTGAAATTTGCAACAGGGCAGTTATTTCTCTTTGCAATCCCTCGGGATTGCAAAGACCAATTTTGCACTCCCTTGGGATTGAAAAACACCAATTCACACCGCTGATTCATTGAATTCACGACTTGCACATATGTGTGACAACTTTTCACGGCATTAGTCTGAAATCAGCCTCTTTCAACTGACAAAACAGGCAACGAAACTTGCAGTTTCAGAGCAGATGTTATGAAAATAATCTTTATTGATGTGTTGATTCTATCACACGAGCGAACATAGTGCGTTATGACGAGAGTTGATTGCGTGAAAGTAAATATCCTCAGTAGAAATTAAAATAGTGCCTATAAAAATGCTGATAATCTGGTAGGGACCCCTTAGCAGTACCTGCAAGAGGACCTTCTGGAGATCAGGAGTGCCTTGTCTGATTCTAATCTGAATGAATGGGTTCTATATCCAATAAAACAGTTGTATAGATCGAGTTGATGTATTGAAATGGTGTGCTTGAAATTGCATGAATGTATCTATTTTCAAAGACTTACCATATGTTTATCCGATAATCGCTTATTAAGAATATTTCGAATATTCGCGGTATGCGATTGCTTCGGTGCGTTCAAAATTTTTGCATCGTCCTCCGAAACATCGGATAATACGGCAGGCGGTGGAACTCTGATACGCCTGGTATTTTCTATTACGGTAGATAGCGCCTCCTTCGATTCTAGAACACAACGTTATAAAGTCTAACACTAAATCATTGTTGTTGTTATATTATTATTGCCATCAGCATCGTCATAATTATGATTATTCTTCGTATTGTAGGAGTACTATCATGAAGTGAAACTACCTAACGTAGAGGCGAGAAACATGTTGATATCAGGAAAAACACAAGTTTGAGATTGAAAATGAGACTGAAAAAAACAGAGATCCCGCACTCCAGACTGAGAGAAAAATAGAGTTCGGCATTTTGTCGTATCAATAAGTTTATAAAATGTCTAATTTGAATTATTTGAGAGTGCTTGAAATAATGAATTGATGACACTGAAAAATTCAAATGAAAACTAAAGAGATAGAGGTGCTACTCGAGACTTAAGTACTCACACCTAGAAAATGCAATGTCTTTTCTTCCTTTTTATAATGCATGCATGAAAAAGTCGCTTGTTTGGGGCTCTAAAGCGGTTATATTGTGGCACTTTTCTGACGTTTGAGTAGGCGATGCCAACATGGAACTAACTGCATGCCAAACGTGCGCTCTGCGTTTTGCGCACATCGAGCGTGCACAACATGATTTTTGTTACGCACGGCGTGCGAACAAGAGCATTTTATAATCATTCATCCCAGTCGACGCGCTATCTCCGTGAATCGACTCAATGTTTTTGGTATGGTTGTTTACATTGACAACAGAGCCCCACAAGTAACTTTTTCATGCATTTGTTATAAAAAATAGCGTTCGATACTCCCGCGAAATGAGGCGTTTAGGGTTGTCCGATGTCTTCAGCTCTCACTTCGTCTCGGCTGCCGCCTCGACTACGTTTCGTGCTGAAGACATCGGACAAACCTATAAACGCCTCTCATTTCGCTCTCGTATCGAAATCTACTATTTTCGCCATATTCGAGCGAATTAACCGGAGATTTAACTAAATATTTTTATAACAAGAAATTGAATGAAAAAAGTCAAGTGAATAACGGAAAAAAAATCGAAAAATGATGCTGTAATCAATAAGCGAGGTTCTATGCATGGCGTTCCGTATGAATCAGGGTCTTGTGATAATTTTTTTTAAAGCAACAGTCGGGCAATCTAATCATCGCAAACTGACAAATTTATGAGAATTGATGAGAATCATTGAAACCAAATTGATGCAATGAATATTCAAAACGATAAAACTCGGAAATGGATAAATAATTCTGAATCAAACATCCTATCTGAAATTTTGTGTATTCTGCGGGACTCTGTAAATTTTTGTTTTTTGATTTTAGGAGTTTTGTGAAGTATTTTTCCATTTTTAACAGTTGTTAGAATATTTTGTAACTGAGATAGAATCCTACGTGTCTGTGTACTGTATCTGACTTGTTCAGTCCGACTAAATAAAATAACGACGTAGAAACGAAACTGTGAAAACAAGGTTATGGGTTCTATAAGTAGCTTTATTTAGTTGAAACCATACTGAGCCATTTTGAAATCAATAAAAGTCCGGTTCAAAAGAACTCATAAAATCTCATAGAAACCCAGCTTTTTTTTTTAATGAGAATTTATGATTTTACCAAACTGTATGAGGGGCAGAAAATTTTTCTCATTGGAGAGTTTATGAGAAAGTATGAGTTTTGTATAATTCCAAGAATTTATGAGGTAATACTCACAATATATCTATCAGAGGTGATGAGAAAAAAACTCCGATGCTGTTTTATGAAGAAAATAAAAACGAACGTCCATGATGGTGTATAATACAAAAAATGATCCTGTATGAGAATTTATCCGTATTAACTGATAACATCTTCAATCTCAAATTCTATGCTGAATAAGCTTTTGGATGAAAGTACGGGGTGGTAAGAAGCGTGTAAATAACGAACACTTTCCTGAAACGGCGAGTACTGGCGTGTATAATAATCCTAGAAGCAGCGAGTATATTCTTCCTATTAATATCGCATTTAAAGTATTCGAGACATTCAGTCTTAAATAACTCATTTGAGAACAGAAATGTAATGAAATAGTTGAAAGAATAATTTCTAAGATCTTTTGTGAAACGATAGAAACAATTATCGACTCGTGTATCTCTTTACGATGTTTTATCTTATACACACAGCTATCATATAAATCTTTATCCAGAAGGGATTATAGTTGTTTTTACTCTGCATAGAAACTATATACTTACTATTTCGATAAACCTCAATCTTTCTCAGTTATTCTTGTTGCATGGTGAAGAATAAACTAAAAATGAGCAAAGTGTTTTACAAAATGATATTACGTGATTTACTATTTTTGCTACCACCTAAAATTGCTCACTCCTTGGTAATAATGGCGTTAAAAAAGATGCCCTACTTATTTTGCTAATTTATATTAATGCAGTTAATACGGATAAATTCTTATACAGGATCATTTTTATTATACACTCTCATGGACTTTTGTTTTTATTTTCCTGATAAAACGGCATCGGATTTTTTTTTCTCATCACCTCTGATAGATATGTTGTGTGGGTATTACCTCATAACTTCTTGGAATTATACAAAACTCATACTTTCTCATAAACTCTCCAATGAGAAAAATTTTCTGTCCCTCATACAGTTTGGTAAAATCATAAATTCTCATTAATAAAAAACTGGGTTTCTGTGAGATTTTATGAGTTCTTTTCAGCAGGGTACGCTCAACTGTCTGAAATCGTAGATTAAAATGCAGCTGAAGGACCCGATGTTATTCCGCTGTATTCACGTTCCGTCTTGGGTGTTTGATAGAGATTTATGCAATCACTAAGCTAATCGTAGACATCATCCGATTTCAGTTATTTTCATCGGTGAAAGTGGAAAATTGTACGCAACAACGTTCATTCACTATCGCAGAATCCATACCACATTTCCGGACGGCCGTATGGTCAAACAATAATCAGCCGTCATAAATATATCTATATACAGGGTGTCCCATTTTAAAAAATGCAGCCGAATATCTCGGAAAGTATTGGTTGCAGAGAAAAATATTTCAGATCAAAGTTGTTTGGTTTCGAGGGGGACAGATTCTGATGATATTGGCTTTTTTGTAGGTGGAGGCGTTGAGGTGATATGAAGGTCAACTTTTGTTTTTTAAATGGAATCATGTATTTATTATTGATTCATCAGATCGGGCGTTAAATTTTACATCAAAAAGCACTGCTGAACTGATGTCCTAACATGAACGGTTCGTAGATATTTCATTTTTCTCAAAATAAGTTTGTGAGCGTTCATGTTTCGGTTGATGTATGTACACAGTTTTGATGACTGTCATCGAAGTGTACAAATTAACCGAAAAACATTTCCGTGACGTCACGGAAAGGTCGTGAAGTCACGGAAATGTACAAATTATATTCAAAAATGTCATCGAAATGGTTAAATAACATACATATATATATATGTATATCAGAACAATGGAACAACTCTTATCAGAGAACTATGTTTGCTTAGAAACTATATTATATATTTTGTAGATAAAAAATTCAAGTACACTGACCAAGGAAAACAGGTATCACATGTCCTGTACTTGGTGTATACGTAAGTACGTCATCTATGATATATCTTTGGTTACATAAATTATTAATCAGGTAATACAGTTAATCAGCCTCGTTAAGTATTGTTTCTGCAAAGTTCTGCAATTTTTTAGTCGGATGATTGTAGAAACGAGCAAATACTTGTGACTCAGCAGTCCATCCTGCTGTTTGTCGGATTGTTTCAATATTGAGACCTTTACGTGAAGCCGCCGACGTTGAGGCGTGCCTTGTACAGTAATGTTCATCGATGGTGTCCCTGTGACTCACTATTTTTCCTAGTTTTTTTTCAAATCAAATTTCCCTTCTACAAATATTTTATTTGCCAATGACCGGTGGCTTACTTCGTGACTCTGCTGCAACACGCAGCTGTCATATTCCTAACAACCTGAAGGTTCCACTGGTCACGGGTACATAAAATGTTCATAGAAGTCAAACTCGATTCTGGAGAAAATAGTGAGCCACGAGGACACCATCGATGAACATTACTGTACTATGGGCCGAGAATATATTGGTATCGATACCGCTATCTCCTAGTGTGTCCTTAATCCACCGACTTAGTGTGTGTGTAGAAGCAACGTGGTAAGGTTTTTTAAACGTGATGAAAAGTGAATTTTCGTTAGGTGGTCGCATTTCTTTTGTTTTCTTTATATAAGATGTTAAGACCGCAGCAGCACATAGGGCTGGTTGTTCATGAAAATATGGTATTTTGAAAGCTGATTGTGACCGGTTTCTTCCTGTAGTTTTGATACGTTCCGGGATAGTGATTGGGACAAAGTCATTGCATTCTTTGACATTATCTATACGGATTTCTGAAAGGGTTCGAACCCTTCGTGCCGTAATTAATGAAAGGATAGTTACAAGTTTCTTTGTTAGGTTTTGTAAAGTCAGGGTGTCGTTTGGAAATAAGGTTGATAAGAATTTCAGCACTGGCTTGGTATCCCATATATATGAGTATTAGGGAGTCTGAGGTTTTTGAATGCTGGCGCCCTCACAAAATCTCTGAATAATAGGATCATCCCCCAGGCTTTGTCCCAGTATTAAGGACAGCGCTGAGCGATATAAGTTTAAAGTTGAATATGAGTTGACTTTGTGGAAAACTTTAGTCAGGAAAAGTAACACCTTGTCAAGTGGGGCTGTGAAGATTGGAGTATTAGTCTCCTTGCACCATATCCACCAAGACTTCCATGCTGTATCATACTGCTTCAATGTCCCTTCCGTTATTGGTGGAGACAGAAGAGGTAACGATAGCTCAGGAGCACCTTTTAGTAAGACGGCTTGCCTGATAAATGCACTGCGACCAGGGTAAGCGTCTTGGATAGTGGGTGAACTTCTCTGAAAGGGGAGAGAAGCAGATTATTTTGTGGGTGAAAAAATATAGGTTTTTCGACCCACATTTCTTTAAAAAACGGGAACCAGGGTTGTGCTGGCCAGATAGGGGCTACCAATACTCCCTCTGCACTGTCGTTTTTGATTTTTCTTAGAGTACGTAACATTAATGAGAAGGGTGGGAAGGCGTAGAAGAAGAAATCTGTCCATGACAAAGTAAAGGCATCTGTAGCATATGACATAGGGTCTTTTTTCCAAGAAACAAACCTAGGACATTTCTGGTTACTATTAGAGGCAAAAAGGTCAATATCAAAGTTTTCAAGAGTTTGATCAATTTTACTGAATGCCCAGTCAGCCAGTTCCCATTCTGTTTCCATAGGGAGTCTGCGTGACTCCTCATCTGCTTCGACGTTTTCTTTCGATTGTATATATGATGCAAAAACCCAGAGGTTGCGAGCTTCGCACCACTGCCAAATACTTCTCGCCTCGTTATGGAGGTTTTGAAATTGTACGCTACCCATTTTGTTAATGCAAGCTATGGCTGTAGTATTATCTATTCGTAGAAGTACCTTGCAGGAATGTAAATTTTTTGTAAAACACATGAGCCCGTGCAATGCTGCTTTTAGTTCCAGAACGTTAATGTGAAGATTTCTATCTAACGAGTTCCACCAACCGTTGGCCCTTTCACCATTGCAGTATGCCCCCCATCCCTAAAATGAGGCATCAGAGAAGATTTCCATCCTAAAGGTATCACTTCTAATAACTCGCCTAGATGAAGGAAGAGTTGTGATCCACCAATCAAGGTCTGGGAGAACAGCTTTCGAGATTTGCATTCGCCTATTATAGTTGCCGTTTGAGTTTTGGAGGGCTAAAAACTTAAGTCTCTCTAGGCCTCTTGTATACAATATGCCGTACTCTACAGCTGGGCTGGCTGCGCTCAGCACTCCTACAAGTTTAGCTGAATCTCCAATCTTGCAACTTTTTTGCTTAGAAAAACTGATTAGCAGGTTTCTTATCTTCTGCTTCTTTTGTTCTGGCAATTTTAGGCTAAATTCCTGGGTATCGATCATGAAACCCAGAAACTTTACCTGATTTGCATTTTGGAGTTGACATTTTTCCATATTTAGGACAAACCCTAGCGATTCAAGTAGTTTTCGTGTCTGATTTAAATTTCTTACGCAATCGGTTCTACTTTGCCCCATCAGGAGTATGTCGTCTGAATAGATAATAGAAACCAAACCCTTGGATCTTAAGAAGTAAGCCACAGGCTTCAGGAGTTTCGTGAAGACCAGAGGAGCGGTACAAAGTCCGAAAGGGAGGCAAGTGAATTCGTATAGCATCCCTTGTAACGAAAAGCGTAAATACTTCCTGAACGATAGAGCTATAGATATTAAAGAATACGAATCCCTTAGGTCAATTGTTGACATGAAACAATTTGGTGTTACTAAGCGTAATGCCATTCCTAGATCTTCCATCAGAGAGAGAGGACTCTGAGCCCGGAGTCTGGCGCCCAACAACTACATCCTACAGCTAGTCGGAGGAGGTAAAAGACGTTGGTGTTAATTTGTTAACTGAACGTAGTTCCTGCGGGTAACACCCGAGCCCGCAATAGCGGGAATCGCTATTACAATATGTATACCCTGCACTGCATGTCGAGTCTTGTCACGACGAGTCCGGTAACACAAGAAGACACAGACCGGGGGGGGGGGGGGGGGGGGGGGTAATTCGATGAATCGAGGGTTTTATTCATTTTGAACCGAAGTATTCTTATTACCTTTGTTCTCCTCGTCCTTCTTAACCTCGTTCGTCAAAGCTCAAAAAGCTAAAAGTGATGAGGACGTAGATTCCTCGGAATCACTTTCGTTGTTGAATGAATCTGCTTCCTCAAGTAAAGGGGCTAGTACAGCCATTTCTTCCTGCATTTTTCTTAACTTTGACCGGACATCTTTGAGATCAACCGACCCTCTTTTGGACATTTTGCACACACTTTCACTAAGGTCTTGACTCTCGCGCACAACGAAGCGATATGAAGATGGTGGGGCTGCTGGCGAGCAGCTAGGCAGTCCCCCTCCCAGTTTTTAACTTCGCTAAAGGTTGTGACATCTAGCGGGCCGGAGGGGAACTACATAGTAATATTGAGAACGAGATGAAATATAATTTTCATTGTCTTCCGACAGATCTAGGGAAATAATAGTATATTATGTGGCATCCCCGTAAACCAAGTGTTTTTCGGCGAGAATAATGATTTCAGAACGAGCTGAAGGCGAGCCGAAGGCGAGCCGAAAGCGAGTTCTGAAATCATTATTCGAGTCAAAAACGGTTTACGGGTGCGCCCCATACTTTATTTTTTTCGAAATAGGCATGAAAAGTCACTTTGACGCCTGTTGAGATTCACATACGAAGAGTGAGGCTATGGTGCAATCTGTGACGCACTTCGAGTTGCGCATCTCAACTGCCGTATAAAGACTTTATACGGCAGCTTTGGAATGCGCACTTCGAACTGCGCATCCAGACTGCCGTATAAAAACTTTATAGGGCAGTTCTGAAATCAGCCATATAAAGTGCTACTTTGTGGATCGAAAACAGGCGTCATAAAGTGACTTTTCAATGCCTATGCCGGAAAAACAATACGATGAGAACAAATAGCGAGAGTCTCTACCAGTTGCAATAAACGCATTTTGCCCGCCTTCGTGTTCGTTCGCACCAGTTCGCACCAGCCGACAATAGGAGACATGGAAACACGTGAGCTTCAAAGATCAGTCAGAGCGGTCAGAGCTTGTAGTGAAAGATGATAATGAAAAAATAATTAGATACTAAGTTTTCGAACAAAGCGTGTGCTAATATGTTAGTTCACCTCATTACTATTCGTACTGAGTTTATTTCCAGTGTCTACGCGTGTGATAGTGCTTATTCCGCCAGATCTCACGCTAACCTCAAAATCTTTTTGCGCGCATGTGCTTCTTACTCATTGCAAGTAGGGTCATGAACACCGTGCTGGTATGTATACAACGAAAGACGGAAGTAAACATTTTCCCTCTATTATTCCGCTAGATCCCGACCTGTCAGTAACTCATATTTACGAATTTATCCCCTCACTAACTTTGACTCAACTCTTGTTGCTATACAGCTCGACTAAGTGTTTGTGAAACTAGACAGTAGACACAGTGCATTAGCTATACTTACTCAATCAATTGTACTATTTTAATTTGCTCTGACCAATAATTCAGTGAATTCCGATATCACTCATATCAACCGCTCTGCACAAGAGCGAGGGGAACAACCAAGGCTTGCTTGTCATATCGATGGAGTTTCCAAACAGGGATTTTCTTTGTGTTTATTAATCATGTCTAATTATAAGTTAGAAATATCATTGTGAACTAGTTTCACTCTTATGAACCGCTCTGCACAAGAGCGAGAATAAGTCTCTCCAGCGGAGAGCCACTCGACTGATTGTCGATAGAATCCAAACGGATTTAGAATATTGATTTATGGAATATGTATCTAGTCACAAGAACTTTAAAGAGAAATGTTTTTTCTCTGTCTCTCCAGCGGAGAGCGACTCGACTAATTTTGGATAGAATTCTAACGAATTAAGTACATCATAGTGAATTAGTCTCACTCATATCAACCGCTCTGCACAAGAGCGAGGGGAAAAAAAGGTTGGTTGTAAAACCAATGGGGATTCTAAACAGGGATTTTCTTTGTATTTAATATTCATGTCTGATCATAAGTTAGAAATCTTAGAGTGAAATAATTTCACTTATATCAACTGCTCTGCACAGGAGCGAGGGGAACAACCAAGGTTTGCTTGTCATACCGATGGGGTTTCCAAATAGGAATTTTCTTGGTGTTTATTAATCATGTCTAATTATAAGTTAGAAATATCATTGTGAACTAGTTTCACTCTTATGAACCGCTCTGCACAAGAGCGAGAATAAGTCTCTCCAACGGGGAGCCACTCGCCTGATTGTCGAAGGAATACTAACGGACAAGATACATTATAGTGAATCAGTTTTCACGCATATTTATCGCTCTGCACAAGAGCAAGGGAAAAAACCAAGGTTTGCTTGTCATACCGATGTGGTTTTCAAACAGGGATTTTCGCTGAATTTATCATGTTTAACCTCTAAGTTAAAGATATCATAGTTGATTAGTTTCAACTTTTATCAATCGCTCTGCACCAGAGTGAGAATATAAGCCACTTTTGCTGCTTGACACTGCGACGTTTGTCCAACACAGTGTTGGCACACGTGATGTACCTCAATAATTCTCGATTTGTTCGGGTTATTATTCAGTGCAATCATTTGCAATATGCCTTGCTGTGTTTATAGACACTGCCGCCAAATAATCGCGATCATTAGTGTACGTTTATATATACTGACGTAGCGCGCATCGGAAGATGCGCGCTGCGCCATCTAGCGGTAGGCAGACGTACCAAACGTTCGGTGTCCGCGCTATCTAGCGGTGGGCAAAGATACTAACGTTTGGTAATCTGCCTTACCACGGTGAAAGGCACCCAACCGTGGCCTTGAAACGTTTCACTTCACCTTAACTGCTGTGCGAGTGTCTTCCATCTTAAAGTGCGCCGCTGAAATAAATCTATTCAGCTTTTTAAAATTTAAGACAAACCGTTTTAAACCATTGGATTTCGGGACCAAAAAATAACCGGATATGAATTAATTTTTACACGGCAAACAGGTCTTGATTGCACCTACATCAAGCAAATGGCCTATCGCCTCCTCATAGTCTCGTACCTTACTTGCTCCGATAGGTAGCTCCTGAGGCGAGGACCATTGGAGTGAAGGCTCGGTGAAGATTAACTCATAGCCCCCAATAATATCCAACACGAACTTGTCTGAAGTGATCTCGGACCAAGCACTAGAGAAAGACTTCAGTCGGCCTGCTAGTTTTTTTACCCCTACTGTCTCCGTTGGAAGCTTGAGCGGCTGTCCCGCGACCGCATCTGATCCTGGTTGTTCTTCTGGGGCCCTTGTGATCGGGCTGTCTGATTTCTCGAGCCCTGTGATGAGCTTCGAGGGGCATTCCTTGACCTGTTGCCCGCCTGTGATTGCCCTTGGTTTTTCACAAACGGGCTTCGCCAGTTTCCCGCAGAGGATGTTCGTGCTGGTGGCTTTTTGAGTGCGGCTAGAGGTTCAAGTTCCATTCCCACCTTTTCCAGAGACTTAGCCGCCTTCAGTTTTTCTGAGAGTTCTGAACCAAATAGAAATTCATCCGATTTGGTTTTTTCCAGCACCGCATTGGCCTTTTTATCCAAACCGGGGTAAATGTACACCTTACGAGCCCTTGTGGCTTGATAATGTGCCTCTGATAATAGCTTAGCAACATCCAGCTGATATTCAATCAATTGCTCTCTGTCGTCCTTGTGAAGTTCTTTTTTAACAAGTAGAATCGACATGGCTGTACCGATCGCTGAAATAGCTGAACCGATAACATTCTGATCAGAGGCAAAGAATTTGTCCCTTTTCTTAACGGAGTCGTTAATAGTAACCTCGATTTCCGGATTAAGGATGGGCGGCTCCAGAAGCACACTTACGTGGGTATGTGTCTAGTAATTCGGATTTTTCGTATTTCTTCAGACCGCCCTGGGTCCATTGTGTAATGCGAGACGACAGCTCTGCATGAAACATGACGACTCCCTCCATAGAGGAAGTTTTCTCTCCGAGCAATTTAACGGTGTCCTCGTCGAGCGCCACCGACTCAGCTGATTCAGGAGCCTGATTCTCATTGTCAACTGATATTTCCCGATTTCCTCGGTTACCGATATTCTCCTTATCGTGAGAGTCGTCATCTGATATATCGACCGAGGAGTGGTTTGATCCTATAACATGTTATTGTTACATTGGGTAAAATCACCCATATTCTATTCAATTTATAAAACACCATCTAGTAGCCTATATGATAAATGACATCCTTTAAAATATAAGAAACTCGGTTGCTGCGTCAACAACGATTATTGTAAAACAAGTCAGTCTGTCTTTAGCTTGCCACTGAAGCAGACCTGTATTTTCTGAATACATAATCTCATTGCAAAACATATATAATTCCTCTACGATTCACTTTATTTCTCTTAGAGAACCTACATAATAAATTATTAACTCAACGTTTATCTTAAAACGTTACATTGGTGTCAGAATCGGGAATTTCCGAGACCGATAGAGTGAATATTTTGTGGAATCTACTATAAACGAAAAACGAAATGTCTCGTCGACGAGCTACTGCTTCTATTGACGAACCCGCTGGAAACCAGCAAATACAACCTCAAGTCGACATGATGGAGCGACTCTTTCAAGCTTTGGCCGCTCAACAACAAGCAAGCCTTGCTGCTCAAACCGCTCAACAACAAGCAAGCCTTGCTGCTCAAACCGCTCAACAAGAGCGAGAAGCCCAACTTCGACGAGAAGAACGAGAGGCCAACCTACTGGCACAGAGAGAACGCGAAGAACGAGAGGATAGACGCCATCGTGAGGAGCGGGAAGAACGTCGTGAAGAACGTGAGGCTAATCTGGCAGCTCAACGAGCAGAACGCGAGGCAAACCAAACAGCCCAACAGGCTACTCTTTCCCTTCTCATGAGACGCCTTGAGCCGCAGGAGCAAACGATCTCGCAGACTTCGACTCCCAGACGTTCCCCGATGAGGATCGAGGAAGTCGTTGAGCCTGCAGTCATTCGGTCTGTACATAACTATGGGGAGGAAGAACCCTCCCCAACTATTCGTAGACCACGTACGGGTGGAGCGGCGACTTTCACGCCGCACACTCGTACCATCCCTCAAAGCGACCGAATTGAGCATTCAATTCGGGACGCAAATAATGTACACCATGCTGACCACATGGCTGGCGATAACACTTTTGAAAATAGAATTAATAACACTGTGCCTCTTAATTTGTCTTGCGCCGGGAGTAGTCGCGACAAACAATTAAACAACACGACTGTCATAAATAACGAGACTGTATCCAAATCGTCTAACCTAAAAGTGAACTTCTTTGACGGGACAATACCGTGGGCAGATTACGAAAGACAATTCCAAATAATAGCTGAAGTTAATTCTTGGTCTTCAATTACTAAAGCCGGGCAACTAGCCGGAAGTTTGAGAGGCCCTGCCTTAGCCGTCCTATCGACTCTTGCTGATTCCGATATTGAAAATTACGATAAACTCAGCGGAGCCTTACGTCTAAGATTCGGTAATCAACTGATTTCTAAATTATCTTTAACTCAATTGGGACTTAGGAAACAAGGCAAAGAAGAAGGTCTTCCTTCGCTCGGTGTAGAAATAGAAAGACTAGCGAGAATAGCTTTGCCAAATTGTGATGAGTCCACTAGGGACATGTTAGCTTGCGACAAATTTATTAACGCCTTAACGGATCCAGACCTAAGACATACTCTGAGCTTAACAGGACCTTCTTCAGTCCATGAAGCCGTAACTAAAGGGATGGAAATCGAGGCCTTAACAAAGCATCATTTGGGGGTAGGGAAAGTTCGTCAAATCGAGACAGAAACACCTTTCACTGACCCAACTAAAACTTCCGTTACCCAGAAAACTACTCCCAGGCAGCAGACAAATAATAATAATAATAATAGTAGAAATAATAATAATAATAGGAGTAACAATAATAATTATAACAGGAATAATAGTTATAATAAGAATTACGGAGACAGACCCCCGCTAATATGCAAATATTGTAAAAAAATCGGGCACGACGCCAATCGTTGCTTTTCTCTAGAAAAATTAATTCAATCTAAAGACGGTAATTCTCAAAATAGTCAAACCTCTTGGAGGAAAGATAGCGAAAATAAAACTAATAATTCTCCAAAATCCTCAGAAACTCAACAAGCTACTTCTAACCAAAAAAACTAGTTTTTGATGATTTAGAAGGGCGAAAGTCATCAAGTGTTCGACCCAACGAAAGCCCTATTTTAACTCATTTTCTTTTAAGAAGTCTAAGACAAACAGGCTTATATGCGCGTGGGACTGTCAATGGAATTAACTGCCTCTGGGTCATAGACACTGGGGCAGAAGTTACAGTGGTCCGTTCGGATCTCTTAAAATCTATTGACCCTATTCAACCATTTACCTCTCTACGCACTGCTACAGGAGAAATAACTCCAGTTTTAAAAGAAGTATTAGTACAAATTAATGTGATAGGGTGTATCGATTCTTCGCATAAAGTCTATGTAGCAGATATTGAGGATGAAGGGATCTTAGGGATTGACTTTCTTTCCGCGCATAATTGTGTAATTTCAACTGAAGGGAATTTATTAACATCGGGTCGACATGAGATAACTCTTCTTACTAACAGAAAAAAGACTTCTCAATTTCCTCAGGTTCAGATAATTGACCTTTCTAGCGACGAAGTAGAATCATTTCCTATACACTTACAGAATCTTTTAGAAAGATCTTCTTCGTGCTTAGATTCCATTCAAAAGGAAAAATTTAAAACTTTGATTGAGGGGTATCAGGATACTTTTGCTGAAAATAGTAGCGATAAAGGGAGAAGTACCTTAACAACTCATACCATAGATGTAGGAGATAATGCTCCGATTAAACAAGCAGCTAGAAGACTGCCATTAAACGGTCGAAAAGAGGTAGAGAAGATGGTAGATGAGATGCTCGCCATCAACGTAATAGAACCATCTTCAAGTCCTTGGGCTTCACCTATCGTACTGGTTTCTAAGAAGGATGGTACCAAAAGATTTTGCATCGACTATAGGAGGCTAAACGACATAACCAAGAAAGATTCGTACCCCTTGCCGAGAATTGAAGAGACTCTCGATTTGATAGCTGGAGCAGAATGGTTCAGCACTATTGACCTACAGAGTGGGTATTGGCAAGTAGAAATGGACGAAAGAGATAAAGAAAAGACCGCTTTTGTAACCGGTTTAGGAGGATTATGGCATTTTAAGGTTATGCCTTTTGGGTTATGTAACGCCCCTGCGACTTTCGAAAGAACAATGGAAACCATTCTACGAGGAATAACAGAAAAGAAGTGCCTGGTGTATTTGGACGATATAATCGTTTATGGAAAGACGTTCGACGAACAACTTGAAAACCTTAAAGAAGTCTTCTCTCGCCTACAACAAGCTGGACTCAAAATGAGTCCAAAGAAGTGTCATCTGTTACAGCGCGAGGTTCACTTCCTTGGACATATAGTCTCCGCAGAAGGGGTGAAGACGGACCCTGCAAAAATAGAGAAAGTGTCAGATTGGCCCCGTCCTGTAGATAAAGAAGGAATTCAAAGTTTTATAGGGCTCTGCACTTATTATCGTCGTTTTGTTAAAGGGTTCGCCACCATAGCTAGACCTCTTCATCATTTGACAGGCAGTAAGGTTCAATTCGAATGGTCTCAGGAATGCGAGGATGCTTTTATCCAATTAAAAATTTACTTAACATCTTCTCCTATTCTCGCTTATCCCCAAGTAGAACATCCTTTCATTCTGGATTCAGACGCTTCTCTCTCAGGAATAGGTGGAGTATTATCTCAGATCCAGGATGGGAACGAAAGGGTAGTTAGCTATTTCAGTCGTGTTCTTAGTAAAACAGAAAGAAACTACTGCGTTACTCGTAGAGAACTACTGGCTGTGGTAAAAACAGTAACACATTTCCATCATTATTTATACGGGAGAAAGTTTTTGATTAGGACAGATCATGCTTCTCTCAAATGGTTGCTTTCTTTCAAATCTCCAGAAGGACAGGTAGCTAGGTGGATGGAGAGACTGGGCCAATATGACTTTGACATCCAACATCGCGCAGGATTACTTCATGGAAACGCAGACGCTTTATCCAGAAGACCCTGCGAAGGACCTATAGAATGTAGGCAATGCACCAGGTTGGATAAACAACTAGACGAACCCTTTAGGATCCGTTCGATTACTTTTGAAGGAAATTTGGAGCCATGGAGAAAGGCTCAACAAGAGGATGAGATTCTATTACAAATAAAGACTTGGAAAGAGTCAGGATTACGCCCTGAGTGGCAAGATGTTTCTGCCAAGAGTCAAGAATTAAAAATTTATTGGACTCAATGGGATCCCCTCTTTTTGATGAATGGGATATTGTATCGAAAATGGGAATCTCCAGATATGAAAGAAATCAGATGGCAATTACTAGTACCAAAGAGCAAGACGGAAGAAATCCTCAAACAGTATCATGATACTCCTTCGGGTGGTCATTTCGCTTCTAATAAAACCTTAAATCGGATTAGAGAACGATTCTTCTGGGCTCGTAGTAGGATAGACGTGGATGATTGGTGTAGGTTATGTAAGGTCTGCATAGCGAAAAAGGGTCCACGCAACAAGGGTCGAAGTCCCCTACAAGTATACAACATCGGAGCACCCTTCGAGAGAGTGGCTATGGATGTCCTCGGGCCGTTGCCTCTTTCTAGATCTGGAAATAAATATGCCCTAGTTATTGCTGATTATTTTACTAAATGGCCCGAGGTCATTCCCATACCTAATCAGGAGGCAAAGACTGTTGCCGAAATATTTGTGAGAGACTTTGTTTGTAGATATGGGGCTCCTCTTGAATTGCATACGGATCAGGGTCGAAACTTTGAGTCGATTTTAATGACAGAAATATCTAAGGTTCTAGGAATAAGAAAGACTCATACAACCCCCCTTCATCCTCAGTCTGATGGAATGGTAGAACGTTTGAACAGAACCCTTTTGAGTTATTTAGCTTCTTTCGTAGACAAAAGTCAACGAGATTGGGACGAGTGGATTCCTCTATTTCTTCTTTCTTATAGATCAGCTGTACACGAGACGACGAAACAGTCTCCAGCTTCTATGCTTATGGGAAGAGATCTTCGTTTACCTTCAGATCTAGATAAGGGACCTATTCCTTCGCCAGATCCTCTTCAAACCGATTTCGTTTCTACTCTAAGGGACAGATTGGAACAAATACATAATTTCGCACGGGGAAGGATACAAGTTATTTCAGATAGGACAAAGGCTCATTATGATATTAGAGCTAGGGATCTTACATTTGATACAGGAGATTTAGTCTGGCTCTTTCAACCCAGAAGGGAAAAAGGACGATGTCCGAAATTACAATCAAATTGGGAGGGCCCTTACACAATAATTGATAAAATAAACAGCGTGGTTTATCGCATCCAACGCTCTACACGCACTAGCCCTAAGGTGGTTCACTTGGATCGCCTGGCCCCTTATGAATCAAAAGGACTTACCCATGATAATAAAATCAAAAACCTTCGTTCTTTAAATCTAGATAAAAGCCAACCTATTGATAATGACTTCTCTCTCCAAAGGGATGATCAAACCTATTCATTGGATTCTTCCAGGTGGTCCGAGGAACTGCCTTACGGGATTAAACGAAGAAATTATAGACCTTTAACGATAATCATAGAAGGGAATATCGGATGTGGTAAAACGACTTTCACTAAAAGATTTTTAAATGATAAGAATATCCTCACTTTACTTGAACCCTTAGACGAATATCGTAATGTCGCTGGCGAGAATCTCCTGGAGATGATGTATAAAGATCCTCATAAATACGCGTACCATTTCCAACATCACGCCGCAATGACAATGAGAAATAGACATTTGATCAAAACCGCGTTACCTAATAAAATAATGGAGAGGTCCATTTATAGCTGTAATTGCTTTGTAGAGACGCGTCGGAGGATGGGAGATTTTGAGAATCTCGAAGCTCACTTATTAATGGAAAATGTTAGGGTTTTAACCAACGAGTCTCCGGCGTATGAAGTAGATCTCATTGTTCATTTGAGGTTATCTCCGGAAGAGTCGTTTTCACGAGTAAATTCACGCGCTCGTTCCGAAGAAGACGGTATTCCCTTAGATTATTTGAAAGTTCTTCACGAGGTTCATGAAGATTGGTTGGTTAAAAAGAAATTTGCGACTCTTCCAGCACCAGTCTTGATCTTAGACGCCGAAGCTTCCGCAGACGACGTATATATGAATTTTTGTGAGGTTATGAAACCTTACGATTTTTAGTTTAGACTCAGAGGGAGCTCAGAACGACTCAAGATGGTTCGGAACAATTCGGAAAAACTCGGAACGACTCGGTTGAATTAAAGATAGCTTCATTGAGCGCGAAACAATTCAGATCGAATCGATCATATCAATTATTAGAAATGGTAGACGGAACGTATCCTACAATAACGTTTAAATAAGATAAACTCGACATAGAGAAATAAAAAAATTTATTTATTTCAACAACAATTTAAACGAAACCAGGAACAGAAATTTTTTAAAAGTTATTGAGAACGCGTTTCTCTACTACATGCTTGATAAAAATTTTCAAGCCGGAGCATTTTTCGCAATTCTCCTTTTCTGACTCAAATATTAATGGTCGTCGACACAAGCAGCAGGAAGAATGTCTTCCATAAGTGTTTAAGACGCCGACATAAAATCGGTGGAGCGGTATGGGTCCAAATATGTCTCTCTCCGAAATTCTAAATACATAGAATAAAATTCATCAATAATTGGAGTCGTTGAACACATAAAAAAAAAAAAAAAAAAAAAAAAACTTACTGGTAGGTATAACAGGCCCTGCAAGCTATCGAGACTTCATCTCTCAACGCCACCCCGTTCCCAGTAGCGCACTTCACCCTTTCCCATTCGCGCTCGAACCACTCTTGGGCTTGTTCAGGGTTCATACCTTCAATTACGTCCCAATTTAATTGAGAAATTAATATTGCTCTACGAATACTCTCGTCTTGCTCGGAAGGATCCATGTTTACGAATGACGCTATCTTTATGCTTCTTCTTCATAGCGATTGTTTATTTCTTCATTTGTTTAAACAATTTTCTTATTGGTCTAGAGATGATTTTGTTAAAAATATTCGATATTTGTCGTTTAAAAGATCCTCTTTTATTTTAATATCGATTCCCGCCGAAAATGTTACAAAAAATCTCACTAGGTGTCGCTGCAGTATAATCGATTTATAATGGGGAATAGATCGAAAGGGATCCGAGCGGAAAACTTTAAATATAGGTTATGTTTTAAGTAAACAAATAATAACCTAAGTTTTTCAGCTCCCGCTATTCTGATAGTAGAATTTTCTAATAAAATAATACAAATGATGTTCTGAGACGAAACGAAGGAAGCCTGACCCATCTCATCCTGACCTGTTAATCCGGTTTCCCTACTTCCTCCCAGATAAGGCTGCTCCAATTTATATTTATTACATTTATTCAATATAATAATTTGATTTAATAATTTACTAATTTAGAAACTATTCATTTTATATCCAAAAGGATTAATTTATTATGATAATTCAAAAAGATTTTAAAAGAAATTTAGAATTTGAAAGAGTTTTGAAGAACTCTAATTTATGACCTAATATTTCGAGAGAATAATATTTGTCTTCCTGTCTAGGTCGTTTTTGATTTATTTCGAAGAGGTTCGGAGTTGGACCCCTTTTGGACTTCTTGGGAATCCTTGAGTCCTTCTATCCTGGTCCTTTACCCCTCCAACCACTTCCAATATGCAGGACTCTCTACGCGGTAACTAAGGAATTCTTCTTCTTATTCCGGATCATCCTTCTTGTTCCTGGTTCCTGGTTCCTGGTTCCTGGTTCCTGATTCTCCATTTAAGATCCGAAGAATATTTCACACTTATCACATTATACACTTTTGGTTTGATTAGATTCACTATCTCCTCAAGGTTTTCTGTGGTTTACCTTGAGGCAGAGGGCGAATGCCGGATAGTATTTGGGGAAACTTTTAACTTCTTGAGCCACAGCTCTAATTCTCCCAAATAGAACACATTGATTTTACAACTTGTTGATCCTTATGATGATTTTACACACATACGAATTTTATTGTACTCACCTCGAGAGTCGGGACGACTCTTTTACTAAGGGGGGGGTAGTGTTACATTGGGTAAAATCACCCATATTCTATTCAATTTATAAAACACCATCTAGTAGCCTATATGATAAATGACATCCTTTAAAATATAAGAAACTCGGTTGCTGCGTCAACAACGATTATTGTAAAACAAGTCAGTCTGTCTTTAGCTTGCCACTGAAGCAGACCTGTATTTTCTGAATACATAATCTCATTGCAAAACATATATAATTCCTCTACGATTCACTTTATTTCTCTTGGAGAACCTACATAATAAATTATTAACTCAACGTTTATCTTAAAACGTTACATTATGAAATAGGTTGGGGTACGTCCATATGCCACTAGCCTCAACGCACGGTTTATTTCCCACTGCATGTTATTTCACACTGCGTGTGATTTCACTGCCGTATAAGTCGCACGGTCCGTCCCACCTCTCGTGAGGGCCCACCGCCGAAAAGCGCAATTCATCTCACCCCATGTGTGAGCCTATTGCCTTGTCTTTACTTACTCAGACTTGGTTCAGGTAAAGGACTGCCTTCCCTGATGGAGTCCTCGTCATAAGTGCGGCGTCGGTCGCCATCTTCTCGTTCCGACGACGAAGCGTGATGCCTTTCCCTTAACCTCTTGATTTGTCGATATAAATAAACGATTTCATCCCTACGATGACTTCTCTGTCTCTTCGCGTGTTTCCCATCACCTGTGACTGTGGGAAATCACTTTTTCTCACTCACTTTCTCTCTAAAACACACTCACAATCGCAGTGATGTGGCGTTCTCGTGCACGAAAAACGTTATGAAATGAGGCGTTGGATGGAGGGCGCCAGGGGCGCTTAATTTCTGAATTTAGGCTTGAGTTCGTGGCGACATCGTGTGTGAAGTAGCGGTACTACCTAGTAATCATGAGAACGAGACTCGAATATAATGGGAAGTACTCGTGACCCACAAATTCGGTAGCTCTAAATGATCTGCAGAGTGTACTTGATTATTTTCAGTGTTGAATTTAATTAATAGGTATAGTAATATCGACTATAATTCGTTGAACTCGACGCATAGTTGAAACAACTATATTGATCAAGTCATTTTTTGACAATAAGTTATAGTTCGTGGGATCATAATTCCGTGGATATTTTTAACTATAATTTATTGGTCACCTTCACACACCCGGTTTTGTGGTAGAATTATGGTTGTATCAACCATATTTTTCTCTCGGTGCATATTTCTTTGGAAATTAATTGCCTCATAATCTTTCTAGTAGTTTCTACACAACTAGGAGTGATAATATGCGAGACGTGAAAAGAGAGCATATTGAAGCATCAGCGCTTCTCTGTATGCGGACAGGTTCCAAGGAATCGGACGTATCTCAGCAGGCAATCTGGAGCAAACGTAACTCACAAAACGGTGTAGGCAGTGTATATAGAACTCTTTACTCGCCCTATAGCGCATTCTGGGATACGTTTGTTCTAGACTGCCTTCCAAGATACGTCTGTTTCCTTAGGACTCGTCGATATGTAAAGTATGCTCACTTGTAATCTTGTTCAATTATGTCACTAATATAATCATGAATATTCGTTTTAAGCCGATAGAGCCAAAGTTCGTTCTGTTAAGAGAGAGCTGTTCCGAAAAGGGGATCCTCAAAGCGACGATGAAATAGTATATTATGTAGCATGCCCGTAAACCAAGGCGAGTTCTGAAATCATTATTCGAGTCAAAAACGGTTTGCGGGTGCGCCCCATACTTCATTTTTTTCGAAATAGGCATGAAAAGTCACTTTGACGCCAGTTGAGATTCACAGACGAAGAGTAAGGCTATGGTGCGATCTGTCACGCACTTCGAGTTGCGCATCTCAACTGCCGTTATATAAGTATTATATGATAAGGGGCGATCTAGTATGTTATTACAGTCACACGTCAGTGCGCGCGTGTCGGTACCTATACCTACCTAATATCTTGTACACCGTATCCTGCGTGTACATAAACGTAACAGTAATTTGAGAGAATTTATATATCTAGGTGTATTATATACATATAGAGAGCTAGATGCTACGAAGGTGAAACTCTGTGGCTCTGGCCTTCTGTACTTATTAGCGGTTAGTAGCCGCATGTACTGTAACAAGGTTGAGGTGCAAATTGTTGAGAGTATAATAAAATAAAATGGGTATAAAAAAACTCTGCAGAATATATGTTAACGGACAAATAAAAACTGGAGAAGATTTATCTATAGAAGTTGAACAATTTTTTCTTTTTCTCTTTCCAGTATTGCGCATTTTGCGATTAGTTAATGTATAATCGCGAAATGCAGACGGTATACGGCAGGTATACGACAGCTTTGGAATGCGCACTTCGAACTGCGCATCCTGACTGCCGTATAAAGACTTTATAGGGCAGTTCTGAAATCAGCCATATAAAGTGCTACTTTATGGATCGAAAACAGGCGTCATAAAGTGACTTTTCAATGCCTATGCCGAAAAAATTTTATTTCGCATGAACAGTCTGACGGAGCTCAAGGTACAAATATTTATATTTCCATTCTTTGAATAGAATCAAATTGGTCACCTAAGCCGAAACGTGATTTGAATAAAAAAAACTTTCAATCTCTGCACCTTCTTTTTGTTAATTTTCTCATTTGTCAAGTGAAATGCCACATTTCCAAGTACCGTCGTGATTTTAGTAAATTCTATTCTTCTTTGGCCTATAATACATTGTTTCAATAGATTGTGGGTGAATTTTCACTATCGCCAAGTTAGATATGGACAGAATGGGTCAATGATTCGTGAACATTCACAGGCAATTCCGAAGGACCGAAGGTGTTGAGCGATAGTTGATCGAGGCCCTTGCCAAAGTTGATCAGACTCAGTGCCGGCAAGTTATGAATTTTCCGTGTGTGGTGGATTTGGCGATCGGGGGGGGGGGGGGGGAAATAACATGTTTTTCAGTTTTTAGATTTTTCATTCAGTCATAGCGAAAGCAGCTCCGTGACCGCACAGATATGAATAATGTTCTGAATTGTAGCAAATTTCGTAGCGTGGTCTGTGATACTCAATAAATTTTGGTTTGCAGTGATCGAATTCCGTGTGTGGAAAAACCACACACGGAACATTTCGAGTGTGGTTGTCTCCACACCAACCACACAATAGTTGCCGGCCATGATCAGACTTGAAACAGCCAATAATAATGTGAAGCAACGTGGTAGATACACGGCTGAAGATGATCAACGTCAAAACGAGAATAGTGAAATGATGGGAGGTAACAGTTCATATTATTGTTCGGAGCAGTAATTGTGAAGTAACCATAAAAATAATTTACAATTAGTGGTCGATGTGAAAGACAATGGGACCATCTCGATACTTATTTCTGGTGAACTGGCCTATCTTGGCGGTTCGGTTAGTAACAGGCTATCTCTATGCTAAACGTATACGAGATAAGGGGTTTCTGAAGGAATGCCAAGATGAGCTGGTTTCGTTAGGAGGTATCGACTTGTGATTGAAGGAAAGCAACGAGTAGGTAATGATTCATGATAATTTACAGATAATCTTGGAGAACGAGGCACGTCGAACACCAGTCGGTCGAAGGATAAGCCAAAGGTGATAAGCGTTCCAAGAGTCGATCTCGATGTGAAGCAGCGTATTGAATACGCGGCCAAAGATGATGAGTGTCGAAACAACGATGGAGAAAGCATGGAAGGTGACGGTTCGTACTTTCGCTTATAACATTTCTTCTACAGCAACCAACGAAGGAAAAATTGGTAATTGGTAGTTAGTCTAAGTGATCTAATGAAAACAACGAGTACGTAATAATCCATGAAAATTCACAGAAGATCTTCAAACAGCAAGTACGTCGCACAGCAGTCGTGCGAATCGTAAGCCACAGGTGATGAGTGTTCAAAGAGTCAATTCCGATGTAAAGCGGCGTACTAGATACGAGGCTGGAGGTGATCAACGTCGAAACGATGTTCAGGAAACTATGAACCGTAACGGCCGATTATTCTACCCTACTTGATACCATTATGTGGAAAATCCGAAATTTAATACCAAAATATAGATAATACTGTAACGTCCGGGGTTCACTCTTGGTACCAGTGTCACCTCCGGGACGCTGTTATTTTGGGTTCAACCCTGTTTTACGCTGAAGGTAACTGGAGAGGAGAGTGAGGAAGGTCAATGAATGATTGAAATGAATTCAATTTGATGATTAGTTATTGATTACAGAGTGAGTGTGCGTGGTAGAACGAGTTTGAATAGGATGAGTGAATGAATGGTGATCAGTATGGTAGAAGGATTAAGAAAAGAAGTTAACGGTAGGAGGATCGTAGAAGAAGTGGTCAATCAGAAGATTGAATATGAAAAATAGACAAGGGAATGAGGTGTAAGTGGAAGTTGGTGGGAGATCAGTCTCGCTAAGTCATCACATATTATGGGACAAGTGAAGTGGCGTGATTCCCAGGGTGTTGGTAGTCCAGGAGTTAGGTGAGGAGCGAGAAAAGATAAGAGCAGGTTAAAGGTCATATTACATGGGAATAGAAAGATTGTCGGTGAGGCAA
This sequence comes from Tenthredo livida, assembly GCA_963992785.1. Taxonomy (NCBI): domain Eukaryota; kingdom Metazoa; phylum Arthropoda; class Insecta; order Hymenoptera; family Tenthredinidae; genus Tenthredo; species Tenthredo livida. The sequence goes on along the minus strand of OZ023064.1, from coordinate 43,085,157 downwards.
GAGGTACGCTCGGGGGTCGAAGCCCGGGCGTAACAATACCAAAAACCAAAATGTAATAAGAAAATAGTATTGAAAATTCATTCATTCGTGCAGGCAACAACGACGATAACAGTGACTCTGATGGAAGTGATGAACCGAGGGCGAACCGACGTGTTGAACTCAAAGTGAAAAAGAGAAAGTCAGGTACAATTACTAAGTGTATTGTAAACATCTCAGAACCACAGTTGTTCCACTGCTGATTTGAAACAATTGTTGAATTCTGATGAGAAATGCTTCATCTCTGATATAATCATTTTTCATTCACATGCAAAAAATTTCGTCAACGATACAGTTATTCTAAGTTGGCTGACAGATATATTTTGACGAATTGATTGAGATCCTTCGGAAAAAGGCACGAAGAGTTGATTATTATTCAATGTCATTACCTACTTCTAATTTTTTCATTGCTTAAAGTCCAGTCAATACACCACAAATCATAATGCGAAAATTCGGATAAGTTTTTGTATCGTTGCAATCATTTCCTTGACAAATGAAGAACTCAATTTCAAAAGTCTGCGGTCTCCCCCCCCCCCCCGGCGTTAGCCGCCATCATGAAAAACGCGCTTTATATCATTTATCGAAAATCGCTGACCTTAGGATAAAAAACATCATGACTTTTTGGTAGACAATTAAATTCCACATGTTTTTTATTTCAAACTTTTTTCAATTTAACTTACCGTTTTGTTATTACAGCTTGTTTAGTGTCGCAAATATTCTTCTTTCCTCTAAAACTCCCTCAACAATCGATGTACTGAGAAAATTCCTTCTACCTTCTTTATGTATTATTAAATTTTCTACACATTTTTCAGATAACTTTTTTTCACAGAACTAATACTTCAACAGTTATTTGAATATGGCGCTATCTGAATGAATGCATGGGAATAGGTAGAGGAACAAAAAAAAATGATAGCCGTGCAGGCGCCGTGTCATTCTTATATTCAACTGTTAATAACCTTTGAAGTATTGGTTCTGTCGAAAAAAGTTACGAATAAAATTGACAGGAAATTTAATAATGAATAAAAAAGATATTGGGCAATTTTCTCGGTACTTCGATTTTTAAGGGAGTTTCAGAGAAAAAAAAAATGAGATTTGCGATACTGAACAAGCTGTAATTAAAAAACGGTAAGTTGAGTTGAAAAAAGTTTTAAGTAAAAAAGATGGGGTTTTTAATTATCTACAAAAAAAGTCGTGATGTTTTTTATCCTAAAGTCAGCGGTTTTCGATAAATGATATAAAGCGCGTTTTTCATGATGGCGGCTAACGCCGGGGGGGGGGGGGGAGACCGCAGACTTTTGAAATTGAGTTCTTCATCTGTCAAGGAAATGATTGCAACCATACAAAAACTTATCCGAATTTTTGCATGACGACCCTATAAATTCAAACTCTATTGACAGGACTATTTGGAACATGTGTTTTAGCCTTGATTTCTTTCAAATGTTCGTAAACTATTTCGGCAATAATCTGAAAATTTTGGAGCTGATCGGGAATATTCGGCTTTCGGCTACACCAAGTGTAGCCCGGTGTAATGAAGCGAAAACGTCATGACTCATGAGTGATAGTTACCAGCTGGAAATTAAGTGAATAACGTTACTCTAATAACTTCATCGCAATGAATTGATTATTTTGAAATGTTTTGTAAAGTTCCTATTTTGAATTCATCAATAACAATCTGACAGTACTATATAGTCGAGTTTACTCGTATAAGAGTTGTCATGGAAATCTTTCATCGTTTTCATATTCGTTTTCATTCCAGACCGAATGGAGCCAACCTTGATGAGAAAAATTTTGAACGATATTCAAGGAGCTCTCAAATATTATGAGGAACAACCCGATATCGATGAGTACGGACGAGAGATGTATGACGTTGAGGGTAGAAAGGTACATTTGATAAGCATAAAATGTTATCTTCAAAACCACTGTCATACCTTCATCGCGTGGAAATTATAATCTTTTCGCCACTATAAGTATTTCCTCACTGTCCGTTTCAGATTTACTTGGGTGAAGGGGTGGAAGTTTCCGCTACCGCCTGGTTTCTCATTAAACACGGTAAGCCGACATTGTTTTTCAAGGATATGGTTGAGTTGATATGGACACAAAGAAGACTTGTAAATCGCTGTCAGAACTTGGAGAAAGTCACGACGCGGTTAGCCGATCGCTCACCAATGAAAGAGCTGACCCCCGAAAAAAAAGGCTAACCTATAGTAATACAGTCGGGACTCCCAATAAGACGGCTCTCAATAAGAGCGCTTCCCCTAATCCGTGGCCGATCAGTACCCCCACTACCGTGCTTGTTTATTGAGAGACCGGTTTACGTTCCGAGCGAGCGAGCTTTTCAATAGAGAGTGGGGGTACCACATTTCTCGGAAATTCCTTCTCCTACAGCCCCGTAGCGCTCTTATCGGGAGTCCCGGCTGTATTTCAAATTATAATTTATACTCATTTAATTTTCGTTGCTGGTTAGTCATTTTGTCAACTTCTAATTTTTTTCTCTTCAGAATTGTTCAGTGATTACCTCGTGGAAAAGAATTTTGCTGAGGAAGAGGTAATTAAGTGGTTACGAAGGTACCAATTTTATATACCGAGAAGATCAATTATTTACGCAGAAGCACTATGCGGATGAAGACTAAAAATCCCGTGTGCACAGTATATTTTATGTTATTGTTTTATTTTATAAAATATATATTTACATACGAGTAACACGCACAAAACGGAATGATATCATATTGAATCTGATTTCAAATATATATATTGTAACGGGTTCTCCCTGGGTTCGGGTACCCAAGAAACTAAGCCGAATACAAACCAAGGCCCAACGGATAGGTAGGGGGATTTTGCTGGGCGCCAGACTTCGTTAGAAGTCCTCTCTCTCTCTCTCTGGGACCCTCCGACTAGCTACAAACGATAGAGGGATTTCGTAGGGGCGAAGAATAAAGACACAAACCGAATATTATTGACTATTATTTATTAAAAAGAAAAAAAGAAAAGGTGGCGAATTATTTCCACGCCCGCTACCTGGCGTAAGTTACAAACAAATAAATTAGAACTAATGAATCTACTCTACTCTAATATCAAACAAAACTATTTCAATCCTTAATGCTAGGCGACGATCTTCTTAGACGGTCGCAGGCTCTCCCTCTCTGGCTACTTGACAGTCAGCTGTCACTGTAGCGAGATTGCGTGCCTCTCTCGATGTCTTTCTGAGGACTAACGCGGCACGCTGTCCAGCGGCGGCGGAGAGGTAGTGGGGATGGCTAGGGAAGCGACGAAACTCTGACTCGCAGCAGCTGAGTGCTTCGCGATGACGTCAGCAGTCCGTGGCAATATGGCGTCGGCGCGATCTCGGCGAATATCGGCGCAGCGGTGACCAATCCTGGCACGGCTCTACGCACGACAAACAACACGTGACTCGGTTCTGGTTAATTTCAAATCCAACGGTTCCGAGGAACGATTAGACGTTAACACAGGAACGGCTCGAGGCTAGTAGGGTTTTAGGGATGTCCACGGGTCTTTGACTGGAGATCGAATGGCTCCTACCTTACTGTACGAGGTTCCAGCGTGTCTCGGCTACGGCAGTCCGAATTAACGTGACGGCGGAGGTCCGGGTACAGGCGACGGTCGTAGGGTGCACGATAGTCCAATCAGTCGAAGTCCTAGTCAATATCCAGTGGGTCGTCACTCACACAAAACACTCACTTAAAACTATTCTCTTAAAATTAGGTTCACTCTCTCTCTCTCTCTCTCTCTCTCTCTCTCTCTCTCTCTCTCACTCTTACGTCACGACGTTATTGAGCACGCGGTGTGCTCGTACCGTACGCCACGAGGAGTCTGTCTTCTTCTTCCGCTTGGGGTGGTTCACCTCATTACCACCTGTCCGGCGAGCGCTGACGGTCGCCGGTCGGCTGTTAGCAGACGCTTACAGTCAATATGGCTCCGCGGGATAAGGCGGCAAGGGTTTGAACCGCGGAATTGGGTTTTTGGGCCCTCGGTACGCTCGTAAGGCTGGGAAGGCGGAGGTCATAACGTTCTGCCACGTTACAATATATAAAAGCACAGGGTGATTCAGTATTTGCTTTTTTGCGAAACATTTTCAATTTCTCAAAAGTTAGAATCGGAATTTTCATATCCATTTTTTTTTTTAATTCTTGAAGAAATTGGTTGGTGATTCTGCTTTTCATTTTTTGAATTGAATATAATTTTATAGAAAAAAAGTAAGCTGAAAAAATTTGGATCCTGTTCTTCAAGATCGGAAATTATAAACTGAAAGAAAATAGATTAAGATCGTTATACCGTGAAGTTGAACGGAAACCGAACGATGGGCCGCACTATAGTTCGACCAACACACGCTCGCATTGCGTTTGTGAGCTTCTACAGCTCGCTGCCAGTGGCTGCCAACTCGATTCGCCCGGCGCCTGTCACCGAGGCTCATAGTCCGGGAGCCAGTGAACTTTTTTTGTCACTTATTTTCGCACGATCTGTTTATAGTAGTTTCTTGTCAATTGATGATGTTTTTCAACAAATCGACATTCTGGTTATTGATTTCCGATGGAATCGATGAGTGAAAATTGCAAACTCATGTCACTCATTTTCGCTAGGCTGAAACTTGTTGTATCAATTACTAGTACCCTAAAACTTCATTGAAACGCAGTCTGGCTGGTTTCAGGAGTTGGAAAGTCAGTCTGGCAGGGTTTTTTTCATTTCCAAAAATCGGGAATTTTTTTAAACACCCGGAACTTATTTTCGCATCGACGAAACTCGTTGTACTAGTTGACATTATAACAAAACTCAGTAAAAAAGCAGTCTGGCTGGTTTCCGTAGTTGGAAAATGAGTCTGGCAGACATTCGAAAATCGTTGAAAAAAAAAGCTTATGTAACTTATTTTCTCATTTTTGAAAATTGGTCAGATGGTTAAATTCGTTGTACAATTATCGAAAAACGCAGTCTGGCTATCATTCGAGGTCACCTAAGCCTTGCCAGACCTACCGGAAGATGCGTAACCTGGTAACTTACAGGCGATAGTTATACTAACGTCTGCGCCCATACTATGAGTACAGTCTTAATTTCGCATGAATACATTTGTTTCCACATGACAGTTTAAACTCTAACGCGAATGAAAAAGACAGTCTGGCTAATATTCTAAATGACCAAAGCCTCGCCAGACTCTAAAATTCCGAGTTCTTGAGCGTTCTAAACGTCATCTCCGACGATACAAGGACGACTCGCATTCTATTCGCTATTTTTAATTCTGTCTTACTCATCGACATCTTCAGAATGAGCATGTGCATGTATTTTCACGCAAGCAATGCCATGTAGCATATTTTCATACCATGAATTGATCGAATTAATCATTATATTGTAACTTTTCAGAGGTTTGTTATGCTGAAGGTGTAACAAACCGTGCAGTTATTGTGAGTTCTATTGCTCGGTTTATGATCTTCGGGACCACTCTTAATAATTAATCTACTGACGCTAATTCTACGGACCTCAAACGCTCTGCGTTATCAGCCGTCTCCCTGACGAATAGGTACACGCAGACGTGCAACTACCGTCTTCTTCCCAGTTAGTAAACAACCTACGCTCAGAACTGTGCCTGCAGTGCAGACAAAGCCTGTCTCAGACTTGGACAAGGTTATACCTTGCCGAAGCTTTCCCTATGCTATAGTTAGTAAGTTAACAAGTCCTGGAAATTGGCGAAAAAGGGAGGCTGAGACAATCAATTGCTTCTTTTTAATCAAACAAAAAAAATGATTTATTTTAATAACTTAGGCTATGGTTGCAACCTTACTAAAATTATATTTACAATGTTGCTTCTATTTACATTTACAGATCTGAGTTTGAGTAAATTGTTGCACAATAATATTCAATCAATTATGTGACTTTATATGAGTTTTCAATTCGTAATAATTTTCGTAATCAAATGATCAATTAGTTTATGCGGTTTATAAGTTTCTATCAATTTGAAATTAGTAATAACAAAATAAGTATACTACTGCTTTGGTGAATATCTAAGACTATTGAATTGCGAAGCTATAGATTACAAGGGCTCTATGCCTCAAGTATCCGAATACAAGGTATGAGTGTTAATTGGATAGTGAGTCAACCAGGCGTTTTGCCTATAGATTGCTGCTAGGCTGTGCGGCGTACCGACTTTTAGAGCAGTCGTGACGTCACGCGGCTGTCGCGTGTGCTCGAACGTTCTAGATGATTCTATTATTGTGAACGGTTGACGTTCGAAATGCTAACGGTCAGGCCTAGGCTGCCTGATACGTTACATTATATTTATATCAGAATATTGTGAAATGTGAGAATGAATGATTTCTTCCAATGACCATTAATTTTTGTTTTAATATAATACTGATACACTTGGACATGCACTACAAATAAATAAGTGGATAAATTTTCCGTTTTTAGATCTTATTCCGCGTCCGCTTCTTCTTCACTAGCGTCGTCATCTTCGTCAGAACGATTTCCGCGTCGTTCAACATCACCTTCCTCTTCTTCTATATAAAAAAAATTCTACATTTATTGACTTAAATGGAAATAAAAATCGAACTGCTTACCTGTTTCGTTCGCCGGTTGAATAAGGACATCATTTACGAAAGTTGGTACTTGGTCCCCATCGAACTAAAGAAACGTGTTTTTTCCGTCGACCTCTTCCCATCCATTACTCGTCGGCATAAGTGGCGTTGGATATTTTTTATATGCATTCCTCCAGTTGCCGGCTGCTACCCAATACATAGTAGGGTCCTAATACAAACGAGGACCCTAAACCCAGACATCGACAATCAGAATACTAGCCAGACTTTCCTTTGTATTCGCGTTAGAGTGTAAACTATCATGTGGAAAAAATGTATTCGTGCGAAATTGAGACTGTGCTCATTGTATTGGTACAAACGTTAGCACGACGATCGCCTATAAGTTACCAAGTTACGCATCTTCCGGTCGGTCTGGCAAGGCTCAGGTGTTCTCGAATCATAGCCAGACTGCGTTTTTCGATAATTGTACAACGAATTTAACCATCTGACCAATTTTCAAAAATGCGAAAATAAGTGACATCAGTTGTTGTTTTTACGGTTTTTCGGGTGCCAGACTAAGTTTCCATCTCCAGAAATCAGCCAGACTGCCCTTCAACTAAGTTTCATGATCACCTTCATTGGTACCATAAGTTGCATTCTTGCGAAAATAAGTTCAATGCACTTACGTTTGTCCCACTTTTTCAAACGCCGCCCCACGCTGAATCCATCGGAACTAAATGAAATGCTTATTAGATTTTTTGATCAACATCATCAACTGAACCGAAAAAAACCTTGTTTGCTGCGTGCGAAAATGAGTACCCAAAATATTCACTGGCTCCCGGACTATTAGACAAATATCTACAGAAGAGAATGTACATGCACATGCATGCTTATTTGTGCGTATGTATGTTATCAATCCATATGCGTTAATACCTCTGTCATGGTGGCAACCAAAAAAAAAAAGTCAAAAAGATACCCCGACATTTCCAGGATTTCCAAGTCTTCCCTGACTAGTGAGCACCATTAGGGTGATTAAAAAGAAAAAAAATTATCTTTTCTCACTAACAGGCTCAAAAGTTTCATTCAGATATCAAATGATGCCTGTTAAAATATGAGCTCTTAATATTAATATTAAGTTGCTCCGCATCGCACTTTTCGATTTTCCGTAAGAATAACATGGGATAAATTATTTTTGCATCTTGTGATTTTCATAACTAGCAAATGATACGTCACACAAAGAATCTACAGACATATTTGTGTCGAGAATTGAATGAGAAAAAATAATCAAAAAATAATTAAATAATTAATTGATTAATTACATTAAACTTTGATCTTGAATAACTTTTCAACGAGTGGACGTATTAGAAAATCACTCGGAACTCTTTTGTAGAGCGTTTAATTCTCTACAAAACTGTGTTTGTGGATTCTCTGTGTGACGTATCATTCGCTAGTTATAAAAATCAGAAGAAGCAAAAATAATTTATCACATGTTATTCTTATGGAAAATTGAAAAGTGCGATGCGCAGCATCTGATTATTAATATTCAAAGCTCATATTTTAACAGGCATCATTTCATACTCAAATGAAACTTTTGAGCCTGTTAGTAAGAAAAATAAGAAAAAATTCTTTCGAATCACCCTAGGGCACCATGTCTATTTATGTTGTCCACACTTTCAACACTTTTACGAAACTAGAGCTAATGTCAACTGCACGTGCGTTTTAATTGAAATACGAGAATGATATGACAGTCTCGAGCTTATAATAGGTTTCGTATTTCATATTTGTTTCCAACTCACACACTGAAACTGTGGTGAGGTAACAACTAAAATACATCTTAGGTTTGGATACCTTACCGTGAAATAGTATATTGTGCATCAAGGGAAGGAAGTGAGATTTCGCTCCCGAGCGTGTAGATAGTCGCCCGAGCCGGTCTGGGGGACTCGGCGAGCCTAAGGCTCGCCGAGTTCACCCGATCGCGAGGGCGGCTATTTACACCGAGGGAGCGAAAACTTCCTCCCGTGATGCACACGATATTTTTTTTCACACATGGACGGAAGGCCGATTTCCTACCCGCAGAGAGGCACGACCACGCACGATCGCGAACGCGCAATTTTAGGTGGGACAGGGAAGTCATGCTATTTTGCTTTTTATTATTTCACTTTCTTCTGCGCAACGAACAAAGAAACGATCATGAATGACGCGCTTTTTTTCTATCATTTTGTTTCGTCCGATGGCGCTGTTACCGAAAACATACGCAGCGGACTGGGAGGAAAATTCATGACTCACGGCCTTCCCTCCCATAGGAGGCAAAACTCCCCTGGTCGGTAAAACTGGAGTTCCCTACCTCTCAGCGGGTAATGAAATCGGCCTTCCCGGTCATGTGGGGAAAAAACGATTTTGGATTAAAAAATTCCTTCTTCCTTTTTTTTTCGACTTTTTTGTTTCTTCTTCTTCTTCTTTATTCGATGACTCATCCCATCTTGGACAGTCCCTACTCCCTTGTCGAGTTGAATCAACGGGGCACGGAATGACGGAAAACGGAAGCGAACAGGAATTGAGTTGTTCGCTCCATCTGGTGTGTTTTATCGGGCACTCTTCGCAAACGAAAGTTTCGGAAACAACGTCTGATTGGTGGCTTTCAATATATAGTATATATCAACCAATGAGATGCTTCTGTGTGGCGACCGCGTCACGAACGCCCTCTTTGTTATTCTATCGTCAATTCCTTCCGTCAACAGCACTTGTGTCAAACAAAGGAAAGAAGAAGTACAGCACTTGTGATTCCCCGTTCAGGAGGCTATCCTCTCAATCAGTGAGGTTACGAGGGTAAAGGCGAGTGAGTACGAAGGAAAACCAAAGATTCGTAAGTATTGAGCCGATTTCAATACAGCTGATTAATACAATGTAGTTGGTAATACTTTTTAGTGTGGTGATTAGCGGGATCTGATTTTATACGTGAAATATGTCGGGTGTCCGAGCGTTGCGATAGTCCGTTTCCGACCGTAGCAGCCCAACAAGTAAAAAGTATTTTTCATAACACGTGCATGAAAAGCGGGGCGTTGCATGTCAGTTTAGCGGGACGAAAGTGGCCGAATGCATACCAGGTCTGCAAAGTAAGGTTGACGCATGCGCAGTCCACAATTACTTCACTTTCGTCCCTTGGGAAACGTTCCGCTACTGACATGCACGCCCCACATTCATGCACTTATTATAAAAAATATCGTGCGTTACTATGGCCAACAGTTGCCGACTGCAACTCGTGTGTTTGCGGCCCTCGCTTCGCTCGGACGGCAAACTTCACACTCGTCGCAATCGCCAACTTTCGTCCCTAGCAACGCAATATACTATTCCACGTACAATAACACAATTTCGATTTATATAAAAATTTCACGGAATCTTGGTAAACATCTATAGAATCTGTGAAAAAAATTACGAAGCGGCGAGCATAATGGTTCGAAAGTACATAAAAAAAATTGTGGACGCATGCAAATTGAATGAATCTGGAAATTGTCCATCTACAATTTTTCGGGCAGCGGTAGTATTCAACAACCTTTCAAGGTAGCTCATCAGATACCGCTAAAGTCGTTGAGTGTATGAAAATCAAACAATTCCTAAAAATTATTGTTTTCATTTCCAAATTATTGATATGAATTATAAAGGTCATCAATATAAGAATTATAAGATTTTTCAGTAACAGCTGATCGAGCAGATGTTGCCATGCCGATTTTGGTTCCCGTTTCTCGTCAATTTTTACTGATTATTGTTAATATGAACGAAACTGTATGGTGATTCGTCATGAAATAAGTGTCGACATTTTTTATTATTTTTTTCATATTTTGGGTGAAAAATTCAGTTATTAACTACCCAATAAACCACAAACCGTATAAACGTATAAAAATAGGACGAATGTCCGGCCAAAAACGTATATTTCACGTATACTTCATGTACGCACCTATATACACGTATGCACTGTAACGAGGCAGATTTGTTCAGCCTCGTAAATGAACCATCTCCTCTTCCTCAGACCGAAGTGACCACCTTAGTTAATAAACCGAATTCAAAGCGAGAAGTCCCAGCTCAAGTGCCCAAGGTCCATTGTAGTAATTATAAGTTCATGTACTAATACTTTTTCCCGTTCCCTATATCTTATATTCCCATACCGTTCCTGCCGAAATCATCGAGGGAGATCATCCCTCAATCTCATCTGGCCTGGCAGGCCACCCGGCCTTCGAGTGATTAACCGGGGGACAAACGAGTCATCGTATCCCGAGATATGCCTGGAAGAGCGCTGCAATAAGAATCTGTCACATGGAGTAGCCCCTATCCTTCCTCTACCTGTCCCGCACCGGCTTGGTCCACCGGTCCAATATGCAGAATTCCGCCTTCCAGGATATCGAAACAAATAGAACACGACGAGACATCTAACAACCCCCTGGCGAAAGCTTGAAGTGCCAAAAGGCCCTGTCAGGCCCGCGACACAACCCGGCTGCAGAAGTCAACACGCCCATTAATTTATGCGCAATACCCCCCTTCACCCCCCCCCCCCCCCCCCCAAATAGCATTTAGATAGAGACAGATCTAGACGCTTCACTTCTTGCTTGGATTCAGTACCGTAAAGTCTCTTTTCATTGAAAAATATCACAAAAATTACTGTTTCTATTGAATAAAGCCTAGAGCCCAAAAATATTACTTTATTAACCTCAGTTAGTGAGTGTAGAGCCTTGATTAAGGTAAGATTTCGACTTAAGACGACTCTTCGATTGATAATAGATTGATTAAAAAGAAATTCGTTTCTTCTTGCGTAGTTGGGTCAGGCCTCGAGGAGGGTGACGCCATTAACATATCATCGAATTGTCGTGCTTTAGTTTTGTTAAACTATTGATTATTGATTATATTATTGATTATTGTATCCCCCCTGATATATATTGTGCCTTATCGATTGATTTTTCGAGAAAATACCGTCTATAATAATCATAGCGTCAATAATTGTCGTATCGTCCCTGTTTCTCGTGTCGTTATTATTTGTCGTGTCTTTATTATTTATCGTATCGTCATTCTTTATCGTATTTTTATTATTTATCGTCTAAACCTTGTTTATCGTGTCTTCCTTATTTCTCGTATAATTATTAGTTATCGTACCGTCAACTATTTGTCTTAAATCGTGTGTTAAATATTTCCGTGTCTCTTTCCTTGAAAGTATTATTACTTGTTAATTTGAATTACCGATAATTATTATTTGTTAAACTCTCAGAAAATACATCCCCGCGTGGAAAAATAAGTTCGTAGTCAAATACGACAAACATCTCGACGGCTTGTCGAGCCACGGATCTCTGGAAAAATCGGTCTACAGGCTGTAGATTAGCTAATGTAAAATAATCCCCTTCCCGTAACCCCTTGTCGTTGAAAGTAGTCAGTAAACCCTTAATAAACCTTGAGCTGGTATAAGTATCATTGCTTCGAGTTATAATTTGTATTAGATTCTCGCGTTCCCTTTGTGTTAATTTGTTGCGGCGTAGTTGCATGGCGTGCCTCGTGTAAAGTTGCCTTGGCCATCTTGGCACGAACTTGTTTGAATCTAGTCCCGACGCCTTGCACTTCCTATAGAAAGACGCCTCGCATGTACTATAGAAAATTCTGTAATACCGACTGGTCCCATTAGTTCTAAGAAGTCCCCAAATTATTGATTTTATAGATTCCCAATCCCCCTAGGTTACCGACCTATAATTTATGAACTAATATTTTAGTGAGATTGATTCCTACCATACCATATTTGTTTTCTTCCTTTTATGTAAATTGTCCTACCTTATCTTCCTCTATACTACCTTATATTCTATATTGTTATCTGTCCTACTTTTCGTTTGTGACCTAGTCAGTCAGCTGTTCCGAACATTATTTTAATTTGATTGCTTAACTGTGTTAGTCTCGATCCAAGTGATCGGCTGTGATTGTTTAATTTGTTTTTATCTTTTGTTTAATTGTTCTTATCTATTGTTGTTAATTATCGTCCCAAAATGAAAGGTTTCTTTGTGATTTAATCCATAAACCAGAAAATATATGGGGCATTCCACGCCGTTTCGACCTGGCCAAAACCCTCACCATTTTTAATTTTCTTTTCCTTCAAGTATGTTGTTCAACATCACAAAAAAGCCCGCCACACTAAGTTTTAGATTTTTTGAGCAATCGGTCTGGTCGTTATAATTTAAAAACGCAAAACCCTGTTCGACCAATCCGATTTGAATGAGATTTGGAGAGCTAAATCTCTGTGAAAAAACAAAATTTTTGAGCCATGAGCGAAGGTGGGCGTGGATCTGGTTTGGGAGATACAGGGAAATGAATTTTTTTCATTTTTGACATAATTTTTTTTTTATGTACATTCACCACTGGTTCGGCTCGAACCGTAAGTGATTGTTATTGGCTGTAAAGCAGCCTGAAGAATACATTCTCTATCTACTCAACTAGCTGTAATTGTTTTGTTTTTTAATGTTTGAAAGCCTTTTTGTACATTATATTATCACTTTTTCCAACAACTCACACTGCCCACCAATTGTTTATTCTAGGGCTGGCAATAATCGATTTTCGAAAGGCTGAAAATTTAATCGATTTTCGAATAGTTGTTGAAAAGTCGAAAACCGGAATCGGTTTTACCAAAAAATCGAATATTTCGGTTTTCCGATTTTCGAGTTTTCGGTTTTTCGAAATTTCGGTTTTCGGGAGTGATTACTCGATTTCTGATATTTTTTGATTGTGCCTATTCGTTCGGAGATTCGCTTAGTCGGGAAGGTAAATTAGTAAATTCACCCAGTCTCCAGACCTTACCACCTACGATTTGACCCGTAAATTTTTATGTTGGTATCCTAACCCTAAAACATTTCGGACTTTAGCCGAAAGCCTGCTTACACAGCGCCGTAACTCAACTTAATTTGAGAATTGACCAATCAGGAGACTCGATTCACCTGGCGCCTGGCCAAACCAGACTCCTGATTGGTCGATTCTTAAGTTAAGCTAAGTTACGGCGCTGCGTAAACCATGCATTACCCTTTTGAGTTATGATTTTTCATCAATAAAAAACTATTAGGACCATTTCGTGAGTTCTGAAAAATCACAAAAATTCGTAACAGGTATCGATCAAGTCGGGTCACAAAGTCTCAGTTTTTATGTTTTCAACATTTCAGTGTATTCAATCACGTCACACATAAAAATGATTAACGAGAACCGAAATTTCGAAAACCGTAGTTGCGAGAAATCGAAAAATCGAAAAATCGAAAATCCCAAAATCGAACTATTCGACTTTTCGGTAAAACCGAGTTTGACTCGGCGGTTTTCGACTTTTAAACCGAAAATCGAAAATCGATTCCAATCGACTTGTCAGTTTTTGAAAAAAGTCGACTTTAATTGCCAGCCCTAGTTTATTCCTTACGATCAGGTTATTTTGCTTGGATCTTCTTCAACGTGGGCGAAATTAGCGTTATCAATCAAATCCGAGTTACGAAAGAAAAGGCTTCGCATCGAAGGCAGGAGCAGCGGGCAGCACACAAGAAATAGATCATTGATGTGAAACTATGAAAAAAAATACATACGTTTCTCAAACATTCATAGAAAAATTCATTTCTCTGTATCTCCCTAACCAGATCCACGCCCACCTTCGCTAATAGCTCAAAAAATTCGTTTTTCCACAGAGATTTAGCTCTCGAAATCTCATTCAAATCGGATTGGTCGAACAGGGTTTTGCGTTTTTGAATTATAACGACCAGACGGATTGTTCAAAAAATCTAAAACTCAGTGTGGCGGGCTTTTTTGTGATGACGAACAACATACTAGAAGGAAAAAAAATCTAAAATGGTGAGGGTTCCGGCCAGGTCGAAACGGCATGGAATTCCCCATATATACAAGCCTACCCTATATTATTTCGCCCCCATGTTCCCCTCACGCTGAGCCAACTGTGTTGTATCGTTAGCGTTACTTAATCCGTTTATTTTATTTTCTTTTATTATAGTATATTTTATTTAATTCGATTATTTCAATTACTATTATTTTATTTTATTTCCATTATTATTATTATTATTACTTTATTTCCTTTATTATTATATTACCGTATCGTTCCGTTCCGTTATTTTCTTTTTCGCCTACCGCGGTACCCTTAGGTACCTGGCGCCCAACCTTTAGCAACCCAAGGAAGGTGCCGAATCTTTGTCAGTCGTGCACCCGACGGAGTAAAACCCCCACCGTCGGCTCTGCACGTCACAGCACGTAAACGTATATTTCATGTATACGTGCATACGTGTATATACGTCAAATATACGTTTTTCGGCCGGACATTCGTCCTATTTTTATACGTTTATACGGTTTGTGCTTTATTGGGTATTGTTATCTTCCTCACAACTAATCTAAAATTTGATTAGGACATTTCCTACTAAAAACCAAATTCTACCAGTAGGACGGTACCAATAAATCACATTAGTGTACGTATCGCTTAGCTTCTGAATATCATCTCTCCCATTAGTCTTTATTCCTGTCTAAATGACCTGATTCAAATATTGCTATAGATGATGGATAACGACCTCAGCCTGCAAAAAGGACAAACATTCCGCAGCTTCAAGGAACTCGCTGCTTTTGTGGATTCCTACCAACTGCAGCAACGACAACAATTTGCGGTGCATAAGAGTAAAACCATCAAGGCAGCTAATGTGCAGAGAAATATCAAGGAAGAATTGATCCATTATTCTCTGCACTATGTATGTCAACGCAGTGGAACATACAAGGCCAAAGGAAAGGGGATCAGAAAAACTACGTACGTAGATATAGTCATAATGTCACTCGACATTCTATATTGGCTATGTGCATGACCTTCACCAGGCGTCGCGTTTGGCTACCAGCGCTCGCAGCATCAGAATGATACGCTACTGACTGTCAAGCACAAAAAGGCCTTATATAGACAAGGCTGGATCAAGAACGGATACGTAATTTAATAATACCCGAAAGCGTGCCTTAATTGTTATAGCAATTTGAGCAACATATTATATTAACCTGCGAAAACTTTGAGGAGGGTCTATCACCCCGTCTATTATTTTCCAATTATTCAACATGTCTGCTGGTGCTTGCCATCGTGGCTGACAGGTATCAGCTGATCATACAAATTTTCAACATTGCAATAACATTAATCGCATCCAAGGCCGGCGACTTGCGAAATTTCAGGGTGTGGAGTGCATTCAGGCAATGGACGCAGGTGGGGGGCGCGGGGGGGGGGGGGGGGGGGGGCAACAAAAATATCTGTCGTTCGAAGTATTTTTTATTGCGTAATTATGTAATACCGAAATTACTACGACGCGTGTTATTTCTCCAAACGTTGGATATAAGGGAGGTGGGGTGTCCACTCGATTCTTACCGACCGGTCTATTTCTCGAATTTCTCCGAAACGGGGCTATCAATCGACTTGACCTCTTGCCGGCCGATGTTTGAAGAGTGATGAGTTCGAACTGGTACGTTTGATCGGAACTTTTTTTTCTTCTAATTGCCGCTCCCGAGCGTGGAAATCGCGGAAATTACCACAAAATCGTGGAATGCGTTCTGCCTCTTCATCGTTGTCAAAAACAAAGATGTTTTTGGATGGCTGTGTTCGGAATCCCATATAAAATCGGGCTACAGAGGCCGATTTCGCATTTTTGATGCATAGGATGTGATATAAGTCAAAATGAATGGCACGTCGACACTTTTCGATGAAAAAAAAATCCGATTTCATCCGATCAAACGTACCAGTTCAAACTCATCACTTGTCAAACATCGACTGTTAAAAGGACAAGTCGATTGATAACCCCGTTTCGAAGAAATTCGAGAAATATAGACCGATTGGTAAAAATCGAGTAGATCCCCCCCCCCTGCCCTCAAGGAGAATATAGATGATATTTTAGTTGCGAGTTCGGGAATCGCAACTAATTCATTTTCAGAGCGTATAGAGGCTGTCTTTTCCAGTCGCTGGTCGGAGTTGAACTGTCTGTTCTGTTTAGCAAAGCGTATGTTGCATCCCGTTACTTTGTCTAAGATGGTACGACATTTTCCAGACGCTAAGGGTCGTCGATAATTCGAGATTCTGAAATTCCGTTTTGTTCGTGTCGTAGTCTATAATTTATGGGAGTCGGTATGGTCGCCACACTATAATTATTTTCGCGGGATTTTCATTCTGTTTGAAAAATTTGAACATCGAAGTTGACTTCCAGGGTGTGGGATTTCCACACCCTTTGCAGTTAGGGTGTGGAGTTCTCCACACCCACCACACAAAAGTCGCCGGCCCTGATCGCATCACTTGATCGAAATGGACATAATCTTGAAAACTGGATTCCAGACCGTAACACATTCCATTCTGTTCAATCCAGAAACATTGAGTGACTTATTAAGAAATTGAAACCATTAAAATCATTAAAAAATTGTAAACGGAGTGATATATCGTCCTCAAATTTTTTGCAAGGTAAAATAACACATTGCTAGAAACACTATGAAAATTGAGGAACATCTATAGGTATTAACCCTTTGAGTCACAGTGGTACTGCCAGAGTACCACCCTACAAGTATAAAAACCCAATGCCGGATTCGTAATCAGCGACCCCAAAAACCTTCAGATACCAATTTTCATGAAAATCGGTGCAGACCAAAAATGCGTAACTCAAAGGGTTAATCATCAACATAATCATAATTAATCTAGATGTGTCTACATAAGGCCTCGGTAAGCTTGACAAGCAGTACGGTAACATTCGGCCACGAGCGGCGCTACTCGTCCTGACGCACATAGCAAATTCTGTAATGCACAATTCCTCTACGTCGGTAATTTAAGTATGATAAATTGATATTTCTGTACAGGTCTATTAAAACAAATTGTCCAGCCTTTATAAAAATCAAGGCTGCAAAAAATGGAGATTGCTTGGAACTGAATGCTTTCAAAGATGACCATAATCTTCCGCCCATAAATGAACTTTCAAAGGTCAGCATCTTGGAATTTATTACATCTTATTATGTGTAGACTCATTGTTATATTTGATTCATTAGTGACAGAGAAAATTACCCTGTTGTACTTATGAAATGTGGAGGTCTTTTTGACATTTCATACAGGGGACTGAAATGGGAATGTACCTCTTGTCTTCTTGTAAAATGAATTCGTAGTTTCTTTTTTGCGTGAGTGAAGGACCACAGGAGAAACTTCACATGTGCAGAAAATGGAAAGAAAACTTGTAGCCAATGGTTCTCACGTCCGAAATATTTAGATTTTATATTTTTCACAGGGACAATCAGAGGAAGTCGAAGCAACCACAACTGGTGGAGATGATGTTCTCCCTACAGATATACTTGAAGTTTCTAAAGGACACGATGGCCTAGGGTCCGATTTGGATATAGCAAATCTATCGATATATGGGTGTTTCTCTGGAAATCGGGATTTCTCCGTCCAACCTCTTTATACCTTTGTGATTGAGAGGAGGATAGGAAAACACTGTGAAATTTAGATACTCTCATAGTATTCGAAGTTTCTTGCAAAAATCAGGTCATTAGCTAGTGGCTTATCCAATATAAACATGCAGAAACTACTAAAAATGTCAGTACCCTGGCCTGTCCATTCACGAAAATTCTTTATTCTAGTTACACTTGCTCCCTCGAATTGCAAACTTAACTGAATACTCCTGGTGTTCATTCAATCTGATTATTGGACTAAGATTTTAACGTGAATATCAAACATAAATCTCTATTTGTAGCCGAATAATCCGGCTTCAAACTCGGTCCATAGATTTTTGAGTGAAGTCGCACATTTGAATTTTACTGCGGTGTCGCCATTTTTGATCAACTTAATGGCACTCTCGGGTAGGGATTTCGAGGATCAGACATGAGGTGTGCTGTTTACATCTTTGGCGATTGATTCTTTCGAAAATAATTCGATCTTAGTCGTGTTTTTCATTTGAGAAAGGTGGGTCATAAAATTACACGTCATTCCCCTGGTACTGCTTTTTGATTACATCCCGTTTAACCTTTCCTTCTAGTTGTGAAATTTTGATATTATTCGGTGACCTGAACTTGATTTTCAATCGAAATTGTTTGACGTCTAGTCAGGACAGAGTAATGTTGAGTTAACCATCAAATGTCAGTTTTCTGGAAGTCATTCCCCTGTCAATTCATGGATAAAAAGTCCAAAAAATATCTATTCATGTGTTTCATCTTTGGAAAATGATTTTCCTTATACTAGATGGCTAAAAAAACGACCACACGATGTGGAGCTCCACGGAAAAAAAAAATATAATAATAATTCAGTATCAAAGTGGTGAACTGACATAAGACTAATTGGATATTTATGTTAATTGTGAATTTATCTCAGGAACGCATGATTTTAGGAAAAAATATCAAGAGACTTTATTTGTCGCCCGTTAAATTTCCAACAAGAAGTGTTTTTAGCCATTTCCTTTTAAAATCACTCATTGGTGAGATAAATCAGTATTTAACTAGACGTGAAAAATCAAGTTGGTACCATTTACCAGTTCACAAGTGAATGGGCCCGAACTTTGGGGTTTTTAACGTTGTAGTACGCTGGGTTCCAGGATGTGTTTCAGTTCTCATATTTAATCAAAATCTGGAAAAAAAATCTCATTTGAGGTATGTTGGAAACTGAGAAATTCGCAATGTGAAAAATCCCGATTTCCAGAGAAACACCCATATATCGCATCGGAGGCAGACAGTGAAGAGCGTCGAGTTGATTCTACAAATATTTCTGGCGATCTAACACTCCCTGTGATTTCCATCGCTGACGTGTGGAGTAACTTAAAAAAATCAAAAGCGAACTGCCCGACTCAGCATCCTGAAGAGTCTCCGAGTGATTCACCTCCAAAAACGAATAGCAATAGTCATTCCCAAGAAGATTGCGTTTCCAAATTGAACACAGAATCGAAAGAATGGAAATGGAACAATGATTTGGCGGTAATATCGGATGTAATTGAATATCTTACTTCTGATGAAGGAAAAGACAGTGAGGCAATAGAACCTTTACTAACAAAAGAAAAAAGCGTCGATACTGACATCACTTGCATACGAATGCCACCTGTTGTTAGATCAAGGGGTGGCCCGAAAGGCGCAGTGCTGACTGCCATTGGTCTTCCTAAGAAAAGGAACTCTGCGATCAGGTTCGGGCAAAAACGGAGAAACAAAAAGCCAGCCACATGCTGGGCTGGATTGTCCCATTGATGATAATTGACAACGTGATGCGCGGTGAATACGAAGTTACCAAGCACGATGTCGGAGGTCTGACTCCAGAAAGTTTATCAGACGCTGCCGTGGATGCTGCCGTGGACATCGGTTTGCTGACACCATATTTCGCTGAAGAAGCTTTAACTCGTGTCAACGATATTCTGGAGCGCAAACGAAAGCTAGGGGTATATACATGCAAAATCTGCGGGACGTGTGCCGAAAACGATTGCGTTTTTTGCAATAGCTGCCTCCTCTGGTTTTACTTCGGGTGCGCAAACCTTAACAATGCGCCTCGGAAGGAGACTTAGTTTTGTTCTGAGTGCAGAAGCACCTCGTGGTTGTAAGCGTTACTCCGTACTGAAGTTTCAGTAAATATATATGGGGTATTGCACGTCAGACCAGCAAGCCCAGAACCCTCACTATTTTAGATTGACCTAATTATCATATATGATACTTGTTAAGAGTCAAAATGATCATATTAATTTTTTCAATCTTTTATTATTTACCATTCCCTCACAATGAGGTGGAAAAAAATTGCCAATGGGACCCGATTTAAAATAACCAAAAAAATCATAAGCATTTTGTGATTACCCAGAAACATTCTCCATCACAGATCAAAACGATGAACGACCGAGACAAAAAATGAATCATTAAAATGAATAATTCGGATGATTTTGTGATTGAAAAATTTTTTAACAATTAATTTTTTGCCTCCGTCGTTCATCGTAGTTCCACTTTGAGCTTCGATAGAGAATGTTTCTAGGTAATCACAGAGTGCGTATGATTTTTTTGGTAATTTTAAATCGGAGTCCCAATAGCGAATTTTTTTTTTCCTCATTGTGAAGGAATGATAAATAATAAAAAATTGAAAAAATTAATTTGATCATATCGAACCGTAACAAGTATCATATATGATAATTAAGTGAATCTAAAATGGTGGGGGTTTTGGGTTTGCTGGTCTGACATGGAATACCCTGTATGTAGATAGACTTATTTGTTTCTAATCGTTTGCAATAATTAGTTTCGAGCGTCACTCCGTACCGAAGTTTGAGTAAATATATACATGTATGATACTTATTTGTGTCCAATTGTTTGCAATATGTGGTTTGCAATAGTTAGTTTTAAGCGATACTTCGTACCAAAGCTTCAGTCAATATAAGTAGATAAACAAGGCCGGTTCTGGACCAACGCGTGTTAGTGCACACGTACACGCACGCACACACACGCACCCTCCCGTGTCCGTGTGAGGGTGGTAGCGGGGGAAGTCTGAGTCACGCTCGCGGACCCCTGACGATGACGTCACACTCAAAATGGCGTCGTCCACCCTCAAAATGGCGTCACCTACCCTCAAAATGACGTCATACACCTCGAATTGACGTCACACACCCTTAATTGACGTCACACACCCTTAAATTAACGTCACACACCCTTAAATTAACGTCACACACCCTTAAATCGACGTCACACATCCTCGAATTGACGTCACACACCCTTAAATTGACGTCACACACCCTTAATATGACGTCACACATCCCGACATAAAATTCCCACACTCTGCGTCGGAGTCTTCTAGAAGCTTGTCCCAAGGTCATTCTGGAGGGCAGCAGTTCCCGGAATTATTCGGCACCCTGTAAGAAGTTCTTTTCGGATCGAGTTACTTGCAAAAATATGATCATGGGATCGAGTTACTTAGGAATTAGCTCAATGATTCTCGGAAGAATAGTTCTCGGAATCGACTCTGGAAAGATCTTTTGGAACGTTCTAGAAAATTGGTGGAGGGATTGTTAGTTATAAAAGAACCCCTGTGTCAGAGTCTTCTAGAAGCTTCCCCAAGGTCATTCTAGAAGGTAGACAAACAGTTCCTGGAATCAGTCGGCACCCTGTGAGAAGTTCGTTTTTGAATCGGATTGAGTTACTTAGGAATTAGCCTAATGATTCTCAGAAGAATAGTTCTCGGAATCGACACTGGAAAGATCTTTTGGAACATTCTAGAAAATTAGTGGAAGGGTTGTCCGCTATAAAAGAGCGAAAAATTCAGGGATTAAAATTAGTCTCTAACCGATCTTCGAGTAATGCAGAATAACCTGCAAGAGCAGCGAAGAGAATTGAAAATACGATTAAATTTACTGCTGAAACATATTGAAGAAGTAAAAAGTCTAATCGAAGCCAAGTCTAATCTGAATCAAATCACAGGCAGACTAAAAAATATCAAAATTTGAAAAACATGGATCTCACGAAGATTAACAAAATCGGTCGGCTGGAGGAGTTTCTCCCAACGAAAAAATTAGCAGACCTGGAAGTGTTTGAGGAGTTTCACATCTGCAACATCCGCAAAGTTCAGACAAAATTCGGTGCCAGATTCATGATCGATGTAGATGACAGCTTCTCGGTATTTCTACCAGCTCGGATGACGAAAATTCTGACTGACGATGCGGATCTTCTCCAGAAGATGACGGAAGCATGTAAAGAGGATAAACTTCTGATACGATATCTCGGCGGTCAATTTAATCAAATTGAATTCAACTATGTGTAATTTACTTTGTGTACTGAATTTACTTTTTAACTTTCAAATATTCCTCTCATAAACCTATTTTATTCAACTCTGAACTTATTTCTATGCACAAATATGCTGTGACACTTCGATGTATCTGTGTTAGTAGGTGTAATAATCACATATTGAAGGTAATAAATTCACGCAGTGATATCAAATCATTGAATATCATCTAACGTTGGCCATCATCTATATGTAAATCACACTTGGATGAAAAATAAAATTAATAAACGTGTTTTATTAATAATATCCTCACAAAGCCTGTCTTATATCATTTCAATACAAACCCTTCACCTATATAATATATCTTATAGTGTTATAGTATAGTATTATAGTAAAACTGTTCAGAGGATGCGAACATGATGAGGTTACGATAAGATGCAAGGTACAGTTCTTGGAATTTGTCAGCGGGGCTGAACTATAAAATGATTCTCCGTCGGTACTCAAGAACCATTAACGCTTAGACTTTTGCAGTGTACAATTGTTGTTACTAGTCACGGAAATGGACGCGGCCAAATGTCTTAAACTCATCAGCATTATGCAGAATGCCTATGAAATTCTGAAAGAGAAATCGTCAACTATTGAAACACAGAAATGGATTAGACTTGGAACTCAAAACATTAGGCTTTTAAACAAAATTCTACGAAAATCCGCTTCAACGGTCGGAGAAAAAACGAGAATTTTGACAACAATAGGAATCTTAAAATCATTGAAAGCGCGATTTAAGCAGTGTCGAAAAACAGGGGAGGGTGTAAGGAGACCGAAGAGAAGTGACAGAGTAAAGTGGGAAGATTTAGAGTCAGCTTTCAAAGGAAGAATAAGAACTGGGATCATAGCGAATCTACAACACAAAGATCTGAAACACTTTCTACATGATTCGAAAAATCTAATCATCGTCAGATTGAAGAATATACTCTGTAAAGACGGAAATTTGAAAGTGAACGTAGTGTTGTCCTGCAAATTCAAAACTGTAAAAGGTGGTGAAATTATCGAAGAAATGAAGTTTTTTAATACCAGAAACGAAGCTATTCTACCAGCGACGAACATTGATGAATGGTTTGAAGAGAATGTGACGGCAAAATTACTGGTCAAGATCGAAGACTTCCAGGAAAAGGAATCGGGGTGGTCGTTGACTGAAATTATAAATATGGCTGTAAATATCAACAAATATGTACCACTGCGTGGAGGTATATCTACTTACACACAGTTACCGAAGCATATACAAGATAAAAAGGCGGTGGTAAATGTAATGAACAACGATCCGTACTGTTTCCTCTGGTCAGTCACAGCAGCTATTCATCCAGCAGATAATCATGTGAATAGAACGACTTCTTATCCGCATTTCAGCTCAGTGCTCAGGTATGATGGTTTGAATTTTCCCATGAGTCTGAACGAAATTTCAAAATTTGAAAAATTGAATGGTTTGACGATCAACGTGTACGGTATAGATGAACATGAACTAGTACCAGTTTATTTGAGTCGAGCGAAATCAGATACATCTACCATACATCTTCTTATGTTAGAAACTGACATCGAGTCGAATGAAATTGATAACGTTAACAATACAGTGTATCATTTTGCATGGATCAAAAATTTGTCTCGATTGTTGAGTTCACAAATTTCAAAGCATGACCATCGTAGCTGGTTTTGTGATAGATGTTTGAGTCATTTTCAGACTGAAAATTGTTTAACAAAACACAGGATTGATTGTACAAATTTAAATAAATGTAGAGTGATATTACCGGATGAAAAAGATAAGATCTTGAAATTCAAAAACTATAAACATAAAGAAAATGTACCGTTTTGTATTTACGCTGATCTGGAATGTCTCTTGCAACCGGTTAACGATACATCTGAGTCTGAGAATAGGAGGGTATATGAAAAACATGTCCCATACAGTATTGCCTACTATTTACATTGCACCTTCGACGATTCAGTTTCCAAATTTAGAATCAATCGTGGCAAGGATTGCATAGAATGGTTCGTAAACGAGTTGGAAGAATTGGCTCAAACTTTGGAACCTTATTTCAAGTGTATCGTACCTATGGAATCGTTGAGTCATGAGCAGAAAGAAGCATTTTATACGGCTGAGACTTGTCACATTTGTGAAAAACCATTCAGACCTCAAGAGGTGAAACATCGCGATCATTGCCATTTTACAGGCAAATATCGTGGTGCGGCGCACGAAGGCTGCAATTTAAATTACAAAGATTCGCACGTCATTCCGGTGGTCTTTCATAACTTATCAGGTTACGACTCACATTTCTTGATTAAAACGTTAGCAACATCTTTTGAAGGCTCGTTGACTCTCTTGCCGGTCAACAAGGACAGATATATTTCCTTTACAAAGAGTGTGAAAGAAACATCTATACATTTCAGGTTTATTGATTCGTTCAGATTCATGCCGGGCAGTCTAGAAAAATTAGCGTCTTATCTGAACGACGAGCAGAAATTAATCACACGTAAGCATTGCGGAAGCGTCGAAGAATTTCAGTTATTGACGAGAAAAGGCGTATTTCCATACGAGTATGTCAACAGTTGGGAGAGTCTTGAAGAGACACAGTTACCTCCGATAGAAAAATTTTATTCAAAATTAAATGATGTGGGTATTTCGGAGGATAATTATTTGCACGCGTGTGATGTTTGGAAAACTTTTAAAGTCAAAACCTTGGGTCAATATTCGGACTTGTATCTGCAAACAGATGTGCTTCTTTTAGCGGATATTTTTCAAAATTTCAGAAGTAATTGTTGGTCCACTTATAATTTAGATCCGTTACATTATTATACGGCGCCGGGCCTCTCGTTTGACGCGATGCTCAAGTGCACGGGTGTTGAACTCGAGCTCCTCGTCGACATTGATATGTTGATGTTTATAGAAAGAGGCATTCGCGGCGGTGTAGCCCAATGCTCGAACAGATACGCTAAAGCTAACAACAAATACATGGGGACAGCATTCGATCCGGATCGAGAAGAATCATACCTCATGTATTTCGATGTTAATAATTTATATGGGGCAGCTATGAGTCACTTCTTACCGTATAGTTCCTTCGAATGGATGTCGAATTTCGATCAACTCGATGTTTCAGATGTCTCAGACGAATCCTCCATAGGGTACATACTTGAGGTAGATTTAGAATATCCGCGAGAACTTCAGGACTCTCACAAAGACTTACCGTTGTGTCCGGAGCATTATATCCCACCTCTTTCGACTTGCAAAAATTCTAAATTAACAACAACTCTTTTCTCAAAACGGCAATACGTCATTCATTATAAAATTTTGAAACAGTGTTTGAGCTTAGGTATGAATTTAACGAAAATTCATCGAGTATTGAAATTCAAGCAAGCACCGTGGCTCAAGAAATATATCAATTTGAATACTGAATTGCGCAAAAAGTCTAACAATGATTTTGAAAAGAATTTTTATAAACTTATGAACAACGCCGTTTTCGGGAAAACTATGGAAAATGTTAGGAAGCATAGGGACGTGAGACTAGTTACAAAGTGGGATGGGAGATACGGTGCGAGAGCACTTATCGCGAAGCCGAATTTCCATAGCTGCACTACATTCGGTGAAGATATGACAATAATTGAATTAAATCGAACTCAAATTAAATTCAATAAACCTATATACGCGGGATTTTCGATCATGGATCTTGCTAAGACGTATATTTATGATTTCCATTATAATTACATAAGAAACAGATTCGGAAACCACGCTAAACTGATGTATACCGACACGGATAGTCTCATATATCACTTTACCGTACCCGATATATACGAGCTCATGAAACGCGATTTGGACCGATTCGATACTTCCGACTATCCTCCGGAAAATATTTACAAGATGCCGCTGGTCAATAAAAAAGTATTGGGATTAATGAAAGACGAAAATAACGGAAAGATAATGACAGAGTTTATAGGCTTAAGAGCTAAATTATACGCCTTCAAGGTTTTAGGTGAGAATAGAGAGCAGAAACGGGCTAAGGGAGTCAAAGGGGCAACACTGAAAACCATAACGTTCGATGACTATATACAATGTGCTATGCAGCATCAAAATCTAACAAAAAGTCAAAATTTAATCCAAAGCAAGAATCACCAGGTTCATACGGTGTCACAGAGAAAGATAGCGCTGAGCTGGAATGACGACAAGAGGATCATATTTCCTGATACGACGGACACGCTTCCGTGGGGTTACGATAGGACTGTGTAGAATTAAATAAGCGTACTATTGTCAAACATTATGTTTCTTTATTAATAAACCTTACAAGTCAGACTTATTTATCCAACTATTGTGTGTATTATTGAAACCCAACCATTTTACAAATAGCTTGTTTCCACGTCGCTTGCGCACCTTCTCCACCAGATAGATGTCGGAATTCTTGACTTTCAGAAGTTCCTGTTCGTAGAAGCCACCCGCTATAGGCTGATCCTGATAGTCACTAAGCTTGTAAGTTACTGGATCAGTATTCACTACTTGGATGATCGTGAATATTTCAGTCGTCCAATTTGGTGTATATCCTTTCTCAAAAACATTCTTATATTTACTTATTCGAACTTTATCTCCAACTTTGAACTTTGCCGGTTTAATCGATCTGACTCGAACTTTTTGATATACAGTCTGCAATAACGTCCGCTCGTTTCTAGGGGAAACGTCCTTTGGCTTCATGCGAATAGTCCGATGTTTAGAGTTGTTGTAAGCCGAAACCAAGTCAGATAAGATGTCTATCCACTTGTAATTTCCTTGCAGACTGAACTGCATCCACATCTTATTTTTCAGCGTACGATTAAAGCGCTCACAGATCGATGCCTTCAAGTTACTAAAGGTTGAGTATAATTGAATATTATATCGTCTCATGAGAGAATCGAAGTTTGAATTATAAAATTCTCCACCTCTGTCAACGTGTAAATTCTTCGGGGTACGTCCCTGTACGAGTACAGATTCCATAGCACTCGTCGTGTCTTTACCCGTCTTACTCTTCATTGGCACGACCCAGGCATACTTTGAGAATATATCGATGACGGTGAGCATGTATTTGTAGCCTTTGTTTTCTCCCGCGTACAGCGTCATGTCAACGAGATCCGCTTGCCAGGTTTCATCCAAACTACGAACATCTACACGGCGACGCTGATAGTTCTTTCGGGCTGGTCTATGCAGCTCCGTGACGAGCGTTAGCTTTTTCTCGTTCATTTTCCAACGCCGTTAGTCTGGTGTCCAGCTTGAGAATGATGTTGGCGGTGCGAGTCGACAAGTCTTGTACTGATTCGATATCGGCACCTAGATTCCGCAGAGCATCCGTTATGCGAGAGTCCATTGCGAGGATTTCGTTTCTCACAACGTCGATCTCTTGACGCATGAGGTTCATAGTAACAGCGTCGTCTTGCTGCACAGGATTGGCAACGTTGCACAGTCGATTGTTATCTATATCGTAATGTCCGTCGGTGGTGAATTTAAACCCAATACCAGGAGGACCGCGACTGCTTGGGGCGGCGCTCTTGTCCAACTGACGTCCAAACACATCGACGCTCATTTTGGAAATGACTGTGGAAACGATGGGGGTTGATTAATAAATGATACCAGCTTCTCGCAACTCTTCGATTATCGATACGATTTCGTTGGTGTGACTCGAGTTTCCAGCTGCTTGGGATGCCAGGAGCAAACGAAGACGGTCCACCAGCTCGTTGGGGTCGTCCCAATGAACGTAATCCGTTCCTCTACCCTCTTGAGCGACCATGAGCTGTGGAAGCACACCTGCACCCGTGCGTGAAAGTGGTCCGTGGGCGATGAACTTCTTGAACTTGTGGTTATCCACTGCTCGAATAGGTTCGTCACTTCTATAGTATTTTTGATGTGCGTTGGTGGCTAATACGATTTGTTTATAATTTTTGATATCATCTGGAGTCACGCGGGTCTCATCGGGTATCTTTTTGAATAGTAGTTCCAACAAACCTTCGGTCTTTGTGTAACGCGTGTCACCCGCATGAATAGAGTCACTCTCAAAACTTATCGGTGCGTTACCCATCATCTACCTGCCGTCAGCAAGTGTGCGTACACCGTACACGGTATCCAGATCTTTTTTTCTATTCGCATCTTGTAACATTTCGAGATACTCGTTGCTACCCTGATATTGGTCAAGAAACTCGTCCGTCGGCTGTATAGTCGTATCCTCATCTGCTGTCAAATAGGAATCATCGTCTTCTCGAGGATCATCTTTGATCGGTTCTTCTTTGATCGGCTCTTCTTTGATGGGCTTGGCAATAGCTTGAGAGGCCTTTACCAGTTGTTGCAGCGGAGTTACTACCGGTTTGAAAACATTGCTCATCGCCTGCTCAGCGGTCTCCCTACCCGACTTTATCATTCGGTGTTTACGTCGAATCGCCGCGCTGGCTTCAGCGATATGACGCAACGCTTCTTTTTGTTCATGAATTTTCGTATCTCGCATGTTGACGCAGCTGTATCTGAGAGACTACTGATTCTACTCTCGGGAATATTCTCAATTTATGCTCACAAAACAGTCAAACCCCTGTCTATATCTACCATCATTCAACTCCCTGTCCTTGTCTATTACAACGAATCCATACTTGTCGCTGTTCCAACACACAGAGCACAAGTCTTTGAACTGCGTGTAAGTCATATCGGTATTCACATGATCATCGTACACATGCCTCAAGTTCATCTCATCTTGCTTGAACAGTGCCAAAAGATTAGCATTGTCGCGCACGAGATGCTTGGGGATGCGGGCGTAGGTCTGACAGAGATAGAAGCAATCCACGTGTTTATGTCTTCCCATACAGAAGAATGCTCGGATGTTATCCTGCTTTTCACAAGCCACGTCATCGAAGACGATGATCGAGATGGGTAATGCCTCGTCTGGCACGACTACTTGTTCATGCTCGTCAAATGGAAAGTATTCCACGCCATCTACCTCCTCGAGTAACTGTTGCAGATACTTGTACTTGGGCTGATTCAATGATTTCGAGTAGATATAGACGTTCTCGAACCTCAATCCGTTAGGGTGTGCTATGAGGGTGAGCAGCGCGTTGGTCTTGCCGCAGTTGGACGGACCGCAAAATACCGCGCGCACGCTGTTTGGTAGCAAATCACCATGTCGTTTTTCAGTTGCGACATTCTGTTGCACAAATTTATCGAAATTCATTACAGGTAGCTTGAGGGGTTGCGTCTCGAACCTCATCTTGACTCTGACTGACGGTAAATGGTATAAATAGCGTGTTTATAAAGAAGATTCGTCAGTCAAAGCGCAACCATGATCGTGCACAAAGCCAGTCGTAAACGTTGCGGGAAAGGTCTGGTCAACAGAATCATCAACAGTCTTCCTGTAGAGTTACATCTGCCTGGTTATCAATACTGCGGACCCGGCACCAAATTAGCGAAGAGACTCGCGCGCGGTGATCCAGGTATCAACCCGCTTGACGCAGCCTGCAAGGAACACGATATCGCCTACTCGAAGAATCGAGAAAATCTTGAAGCTAGAAGTGCGGCCGATAAGATTTTGGCTGAGAGAGCCTGGAAACGGGTTTTGGCTTCAGACGCAAGTATCGGTGAGAAAGCAGCCGCCTGGGGAGTGACAAACGCGATGAAAGCGAAAACTAAGCTCGGTATGGGTATGCGGAGACCGGTGGCATTGAGAACGATCATCGATGCCGCCAAACGTTCTATGGTTCCAGGAAAAACTGCACGAGTCGCCATCAAGTCTGCATTGAAGGGTGCACGAGGCGCTGTTCGAAAAGCCGGTGGTAAACGCAATGTACGTTCTCCACGGATTCTACCTGTCCCAGCTAAAGTTGGTGGTTTTCTACCGTTCCTCATACCCCTTTTTGCCGGGCTTAGTGCTACGGGCGCGCTGGTTGGTGGTGCAGCAGGTATTGCGAAAGCAGTAAATGACGCAGGCTCCGCCAAGAGGCAACTGGAAGAGAGTCAACGACACAACAAGACCATGGAAGCTATCGCTCTAGGCAAGGGGCTTCATCTGAAACCGTATAGAAAAGGCTTGGGTCTTCACCTGAAACCAAAAAACTAAAAGTGACGCTACCGCGACGAGCGCTAACTGACGCGGACCTGATAAAGTACGCGATGACCCTGGACATTCCACATTTCCGCGGCGTCTTTATGCGAAACGATTTGCCTAAAGATGGACCGCGTAAGCTTGAATCGGCGATCGTCAATCTAGACGATAAAGATGGTCCTGGAACACATTGGGTCGCGTACCGAAAGATCGGTAACGAAGTAGTTTACTTTGACAGTTTCGGTAACCTTCGTCCACCGTCGGACCTCGTCAGATACCTTGGTGTTAGTAGCGTCAAATATAACCATAAAAGATATCAGGACTACGATACGTTTAACTGTGGCCACTTGTGTCTCGAGTTTCTATATAAACATGCAGCGTAATTCCTCGTAGTCAGTATGATTTTCGCAGTAGTCATGGACGATTCGTTCACACTAACCGTATCGGGGAACTCCTCGGTTCTTGAGACTCAATACTTTCCCCCCATCGAACTTTCCCCTTTCAAGAATTACTCCCTAGGTCTCGTTGAATTACTAACGTTTAATTCGATTCCTAATGTAGATGTTGGTCACAATAAGATTTACGTGGGTAAAGAAGTAGTCACCATACCCACCGGTAGCTATGAAATAGAGGATATAGAGAGTTATGTACAGGGTGTCTTGTCGAATAAGGGTATCACCATCAATATCAAACCGAATAATAATACACTGCGTAGCGAAATCAAATGCAATCACCCTGTAAATTTTGTGCCGGGCGATTCTATAGGCAGCCTATTGGGTTTCACTCCACGTGTTTTGCAAGCTGATCGAGTTCATGAGTCTGACCTTCCTGTAACTATCCTTAAAGTCAACGCACTACGAGTCGAGTGTAACATTACAACAGGTGCCTACGTCAATGAGCGTAAAGTACACACGATTCATGAGTTTTTTCCCGTTGTTCCACCTGGATATAAGATCGTTGAAGTACCGTCTAACGTCATTTACCTTCCAGTCACCGTGAGGATCATAGATCACATCCAACTTCGTATAGTCGATCAAGACGGGGATTTGGTCAATTTCCGTGGAGAGGTTATAACTATAAGGTTGCATATCAAGACTCAATAATGGGAATAGTTTATAACAGAAGTGGCTATAATACCAAGGTGAGATGCCCCGAACACGTCAGTCGTCAACCGGTTCTCAAAGAGCTGACACCTCAGAACGTGCTGCTTCTGAAAAGCTTAGACCTCAAGATCAAACCTTTTGGAAGAGGAATTTTCGCAAAATAAGACTACGATTCGTTTGCATTTGTTTCATCTGCTGTATACCATGGAGGAGGAAATTTTAGACATTCAAACACCCGTCGTCTTTGACGAGTCTATCGCACACTACGAGGTTCACACACACAAACCTTATGCCTCATCGAGTTTCAATAACAGTGACGAGATTCGTATCGCTGTTCAACACCAAGACCTGTGCGTATTACCATGCAAGAGTTCATTGCATGTGTATGGAAAGATGGTCAAGGCCGATGGAACTCCGTCGACTACCGCAACACTGGTCAACAACGGTGTTTGTCATCTGTTTGAAGAAATGCGTTACGAGATAAATGCTATTGAGATCGACAGGAGTAAAAACGTCGGTCTCACCAGTCTTATGAAAGGCTACCCTTCTCTGAGACCTGGACAGAATTGGATGATGGAGAATGCCGGTTGGCTTAATGTGAACGCAAGCCATGTGGATGCCGCTGGTAATTTCGAAGTATGCGTACCGCTGAAGATGATGCTAGGGTTCGCCGAAGACTATCGCAAGATAATCGTGAACGCCAAACACGAGTTGATCTTGACCCGTTCGAAGACCGATGTGAACGCAGTTCTACAAGCTCAAGAAGAAGAATTCAAAATCCTGATCGATAAAGTCGAATGGTTGTTACCATATGTGAAGCTCGCGGATCAACGGAAAGTACAGCTGTTGAATTTTATCGAGAAAGATCCGGCGATCTCCATGAGTTTTCGTAATTGGGAATTGTACGAGTATCCTGTACTCCCCACTACCTCGAAGCAAGTTTGGACGGTGAAGACATCTACTCAGCTGGAGAAACCTCGCTACGTTATACTGGGTTTCCAAACAAGTCGGAAGAACAAGCTGAATCGAAACGCTAGTCATTTCGATCACTGCAACATCACCGACGTTAAACTCTTCTTGAATTCTCAATGCTATCCCTATGGGAACCTTAATCTCAATATGAGTCATAATCAGTATGCCCTGTTGTATGAAATGTACGCCAATTTCCAAACCTCCTATTACGGCAAGGAACCTGAACCGTTGCTGAAAAAGAGTGAATTTCTACAGTACGCTCCCCTATTCGTCATCGACTGCTCGAAACAGAACGAGTCGCTCAAGTTTGGACCTGTCGATGTTCGTCTCGAGTTTGAAGCTAAAGATAACTTCCCTGCCGATACGTCGGCATACTGTTTGATCTTACATGATCGAGTAGTTGAATACAATCCCATAAGTGGTGGAGTGAAGAAATTGGTATAATTATGTACTTCTACAAATAAAGATTTTTTCATCAAATATAATATGTATCGCCTCTATTATTTCCATCCCCATATGCCGCCCAGCGGTATCTAATTACTCCAGAGTAAGCTTAGAAAGGAAGGATAAGAAGAGAGTAAATATTGATAATGTTGTAAAATATTTCATCGTTTATTCAATCATTTACTGTTGGAAATTTACAAGTTCACTGGGAATAGGTCCATCGAATTCGTCGTAACAGATATGTTTACTTTTTCGATATTTCAGACAGTTTATGATGTCTTCGTCCTTTTTCATAGCTTCTGATAGCTTCTCCCACACCTCGTCAATGATATCCGATGCGTAGATAAGGATAAATTGTTTCGTTAAAAATGCGATATCCTCCTTCCTCATCCGTTTCACACTTCCCACTTGAAGATATATTTGCAGAGATTTATGTAGAGATTCGGTACAGTTCTTCAAGAACCAAGATTTTATTCGCTGAACGTTTTCCCAAGCACACCGGTATCCAACGATGTTCCCGTGATAGTCCTCATGCCAGCCATCCACTTTGATATTGTATTGCAAGAATCCAAGACTCGGACACCCCAATTCTTCCAGATCGATTACTGGCTTTGAATCGTCGTTGATAATTTTCTCGATCCACTGTTTCTTCTCATTTCCCTTGACATATATATAAC
This sequence comes from Tenthredo livida, assembly GCA_963992785.1. Taxonomy (NCBI): domain Eukaryota; kingdom Metazoa; phylum Arthropoda; class Insecta; order Hymenoptera; family Tenthredinidae; genus Tenthredo; species Tenthredo livida. The sequence goes on along the minus strand of OZ023064.1, from coordinate 43,051,629 downwards.
TTGCTTGATCAACAATTCTCTTCAATGCTGTCTGCACGTTATCGTAAGACATGTCACCGCCATCCCACTCTAATCCATGATAATTTCGCGTCAACCAGGAATTGGTAGCTCTGCATTTGGGTGGTAAGGTTTGCCAAGAACAGGGTGGTTTGAACAGGATGCGAGTTATACCATGCCTGCCTGCGTCGTCCGCTTGAACACTGATTGCAGCCAGCTCCTTGACCACAAATTCGTCGTAAAAGTTTTCAAAACCTTGCATATCCAATATCATCTCCATTGTGAGAATAGATTTTTAGAGAAGATTCTTTACTACTCGAAGATCGGTTAGAGACTAATTTTCATCCCCGTATTCTTCGCTCTTTTATAGCTGACAATCCCCCTACTAATTTTCTAGAAGGTTCCAAAAGATCATTCCAGAGTCAAGGGTTATTCCGAGAACTATTCTTCCGAGAATCATTGAGCTAATTCCTAAGTAACTCGATCCCATGATCATATTTTTGCACGTAACTCGATCCGAAAAGAACTTCTTACAGGGTGCCGAATGATTCCGGGAACTGCTGCCCTCCAGAATGACCTTGGGACAAGCTTCTAGAAGACTCCGACGCAGAGTGTGGGAATTTTATGTCGGGATGTGTGACGTCATATTAAGGGTGTGTGACGTCAATTTAAGGGTGTGTGATGTCAATTCGAGGGTGTGTGACGTCAATTTAAGGGTGTGTGACGTTAATTTAAGGGTGTGTGACGTCAATTAAGGGTGTGTGACGTCAATTCGAGGTGTATGACGTCATTTTGAGGGTAGGTGACGCCATTTTGAGGGTGGACGACGCCATTTTGAGGGTTGACGACGCCATTTTGAGTGTGACGTCATCGTCAGGGTCCGCGAGCGTGACTCAGACTCCCCCCTCTACCACCCTCACACGGACACGGGAGGGTGCGTGTGTGTGCGTGCGTGTACGTGTGCACTAACATGCGTTGGTCCAGAACCGGCCTTGTTTATCTACTAATATATATATGTATGATAGACTTATTTGTTTCTAATCGTTTGCACTAATTAGTTTCAAGCGTCACTCCGTACCGAAGTTTCAGTAAATATACAGGGGTAGTCTTCCCTGGTATCGAATGAAGGAGGGGCTTATCATTGCAGACACCCCGCCTTTTTCTATTAATACTTGTTATCGTCGTACCGAGAAACCCCACTTTTATTTTCACGTACCGTTAACACTACCAGAAACCTCACTCTGTCATCATAAAAGTGGGGTTTCTCGATACGACGATAACAAGTATGAATAGACAGGGGCGGAGCTTCTGCGATGATAAGTCCCTCCCTCATTTGATACCACGGATGACTCGCCCTGTATACATGTATGATAGACTCATTTGTGTCTGATCGTTTGCAATATGTGGTTTGCAATAATTAGTTTTAAGCGATACTTCGTACCGAAGTTTCAGTCAATATATACCGAGAAGATTCGGTGAGAGTAGACAGCCCCCTTCCTACGCCAAAACTAACACAGGCGCGCACCGCGTGCGTGAGGCTCGGCGGGCGGGGCTAAGCGACCAGTGGTGCTTCTACCGAATCTTCCGCGCTAGGCCGAGTCCGCATAGCCCACCTTGATACTTAACCTAAAAAGCAATCATCGCACTGAACACGGAAAAGAATGACCGCGAATAAAATGAATTTGCCTGATGTGAACATTTATTTTCGAAATTTATGAACGAATTTAAAATCAAATATCAATTAATTGGATTTAAGTATTGATTATCAGTGTTTAGGATCGATATTTGAGACGAAATGGAACAGGTAAGTGGAGGGTAAATCATTGATGAAGACAGCATGGTCAAGAATTGGTTTATTTATTGATTTATAGATTTATTTATTTATTAACAGAAAAATGAAATTCATCAACGATTATTGGTTAATCGAGGGATCCATTGCTGTTGAATTATGGCGTACGTCCAAACTTATCGGAGATTGAATGCTTGGGAATTGAAGAGAGGCTACCGATGAGCCACTGTCGAACGTAGTAGACTTTTACTCAAACCATTTTTGTTTCTCAACGACTACTTCTATCAAAGACCGGAGTGCTGGCATGTACCTCAGCGGGGCTTCATAGCGTGCGGAGGGGCTTTGTCGCACGAGTTTGTAGTCCGATGAGGTAGCGTACGAGGAGCTTCGTGGCAAGCGTTTGTAGCACGTCCACGATATTCATCGAACATTTCTTGCTCTTCCAATGAGCATTCAACGTTCATGTCTCGTAGCAGGCGGAGAAGCTCCGTCTCAGATGTTCGTGGTGCGACGAGGCAGTGTACGAGGAGCTTTGTTGCAAGGGTTCGTAGCACGTCGACGATATGCAGTCCTTCTCTGGACTCTGGCCAAGCCTTGCCGCACAAAAATTTGATAGAAAATGCTCGTCGACGCACTGCGAACTCTGGCAACGAAGCTCCTTGTACGCTGCCTCATCGCACTGCGAACATCTGCGACGAATCTCCTTCACCTGCTACGAGACATGAACGTATAATGGTCATTAGACGAGTAAGAAATGTTCGATGAATATCGTCGACGGGCTACGAACCCTTGCAACGAAGCTACTCCGTACGCTGCCAAGCCTCGCCGACGCTGTTGCTAGCTCTCCCTTCTTCGATCCCTGTTTGGTTCTCGATCACTCTTCGCAGTCTATTGCCTGAGGTCAGCTTGGACAACGACGCCGGCGATATTTCTCCTCAAGAGTTAGCGGGCGATCAGTCATTGGGTACGTAGGATACAAAGTTAACGGACATCAAAAGACCTACGAGACTTATAAATTCCCATGATAGTCAGTTATACTCTCACCTTGCTGTTTCAGAGGAAGTAACGATGTCCTGGGATGGCAACATCTTCTTCAACGAGTATGAGTTTATTCTTCTCAGACACCTGATTTACGACGAACTACAAACTCCTGCGACAAAGCCCCTTTGTACGCTATGAAGCCTCGCTGAGGTACATGTCAGCACTCAGGTCTCCGATAGAAGTAGTCGTTGAGAAACAAAAATGGTTTGAGTAAAAGTCTACTACGTTCGACAGTGGCTCATCGGTAGCCTCTCTTCAATTCCCAAGCATTCAATCTCCGATAAGTTTGGACGTACGCCATAATTCAACAGCAATGGATCCCTCGATTAACCAATAATCGTTGATGAATTTCATTTTTCTGTTAATAAATAAATAAATCTATAAATCAATAAATAAACCAATTCTTGACTATGCTGTCTTCAATGATTTACCCTCCACTTACCTGTTCCATTTCGTCTCAAATATCGATCCTAAACACTGATAATCAATACTTAAATCCAATTAATTGATATTTGATTTTAAATTCGTTCATAAATTTCGAAAATAAATGTTCACATCAGGCAAATTCATTTTATTCGCGGTCATTCTTTTCCGTGTTCAGTGCGATGATTGCTTTTTAGGTTAAGTATCAAGGTGGGCTATGCGGACTCGGCCTAGCGCGGAAGATTCGGTAGAAGCACCACTGGTCGCTTAGCCCCGCCCGCCGAGCCTCACGCACGCGGTGGTCGCCTGTGTTAGTTTTGGCGTAGGAAGGGGGTTGTCTACTCTCACCGAATCTTCTCGGTATATGTATGTTAGACTTATTTGTTTCTAATCGTTTGTACTGATTAGTTTTAAGTGTCACTCCTTACCAAAGTTCCAGTAAATATATGAGCAAGTCCACCAATTCTGGACGTCGGATCCGGCCTCACCCTCTCAGATCTTTTTGAATTTTTGTGTGCTGAAAGTACTCATCGAAAAACGACTACCCTATTTTTTTCAGATTTTTATCCCTTTTATTTCAGAAGTTATTATATGGGGTATTTCATATAGTTTTATACTTCTTCTCTTATTCATTTTGTTTTTTAGTTGTTTCGCCACTATAGCACTTTTTTGAGAGAGTAGGTTTTGTGTGTAAAAAAGTCTCAGCTTTCCAAAAAAAATATTTTTTTTTCATTCACGCTTGTAAAAAGCTCTTAAAATTCAGTTTAAAATCAAAAAAGCTGTTTTTTGGCCGTTGCCCAAATTTCGAAAAAAATTTCGATATCTTCTTTGAAAAGCTGAGAAAATTTTACACAGACCACGTAATTTTCAGAGTGGGATGTCCATAAACACACGAGAAATGAATTAATGAACAAAAGTTGGAATAAATATATGGAATAAATCTGGAAATTAATTGAGAATTTTCACCAATTTTTGTTCATCAATTCATTTCTCGTGTGTTTATGGAGATCCCACTCTGAAAATTACGTGGTCCATGTGAAATTTTCTCAGCTTTTCAAAGAAAATATCGAAATTTTTTTCAAAATTTGGGCAACGGCCAAAAAACAGCTTTTTTGATTTTAAACTGAATTTTAAGAGCTTTTTACAAGCGTGAATGAAAAAAAAATATTTATCTTGGAAAGCTGAGACTTTTTCACACACAAAACCTACTCTCTCAAAAAAGTGCTATAGTGGCGAAACAACTAAAAAAAAAAAATGAATAAGACAAGAGGTATAAAACTATATGAAATACCCCATATAATAACTTCTGAAATAAAAGGGATAAAAATCTGAAAAAAATAGGGTTGTTACATCGCAACTCCGTTTCCCCAACATCCACCCGATCCATCACTTCCTTTCGCCTGATCATCAAATTACCTGATCCTCGCTTTCCGCCAGAATCACGCGAGTTGCACACGGACACCGGATGTGCAACTCGCCTAAGACCCCCTCTCAAAACCGAGTCTACCTTTTCCACGCCTCATCTCCACTACTCACTACCAATTCCAATCTAAAACCACTCACTTCGTAACTACTTATTCCCATTTCACACTACCTATCTCGTAACCTAATAAGCGACCAACCAACTCTCAATACCAACTATTAGAACCACCGACTATACGGATTATCTAAATAAATCTATTTCACTTCAATAAACATCAGTCTACGTCAATCTACACCAACTTCCACCAACTTCTACCACCTACCTCCACTGTGACATAACAAATTGGTGGCAGCAGAACCCCTCGTTTACCGGTCTATTAGAGTGCAAAATCGTCTACCACTTAAAACCGGTTATCCTTGGATGTAAAAACGAGGTACGAACTCATAGAACTCAACAAAGCTACAATCCTAGCGAAACTCCTGATTTACGTCACAGCTGGTAGAAGCAGAAACCTTTCTTCTTGAAGTGAAAATTACAACTTCTCAAGGACTATGTATCTATCGCCCAAATCAGTGAATCATACACAAGACGTATAGACGGTTTAAAAAGTGAACAGTTCTATAGTTATCGAGTTACAGTGATATCGTGCACATCTTAAAATTTCCTCTCACCGTTCGATCTGCACCCTTGTTTCGATAATTTACGAATCTCTACAAAGAAAGTAATCTACGAATCTACTAATCTACGAATCTCTACGAAGAAAATAATCTACGAATCTCTACGAAGAAAATAATCTACGAATCTCTACGAAGAAGTAATCTACGAATCTACGAAGGCTCAGCAAAGTGTCGACTCTGCGACCCCTGGACACGTCTCACCCTGCACAGACCCATTCTGGATTCATCATACTCCTGAACTGCAACCTGGAGATGCAGCTAAGCAGATCAACGTTTGTAGTGCTCACCATTCTGTAAGTCTTAGATAGGTTATTATAAGCGTAGAAATTATAGTAAAAATGTCTCAAGGTGAAGAGTCTAACGCCGGGAGCACTAACTGCCCGTATCTGTCACTGCAAGCGGTGATAAGTCTAATACCAAATTTCAATGGCACTAACATGCCAGTAAATTCATTTATTCGAAAAGTCGAAAGTATTAAGCAATCAATTCAGGCGCGAGATTTGCCACTATTTACAAATCTCGTATTCCTAAAAATAGAAGGCGCCGCAGAAAAGTATATACAAAAAACGAGTTTAACATCGCTGGATGACCTATTAAAAAACTTAAAGCGGGCATATAAACCGAAGGAGTTATTACCGGACGTACAGGCACAAATCACGCGAGCAGTGCAGAACCGGGGCGAGAGTGTATTAGAATACGGCATGCGGATGGAAAGACTCGTCGAGACGGCATTAGAAATCACCGGAAATTCAGATAATCCAGAGCTCGTCGTTATGACAAATAAATTCATAAAAGATCTAGCTGGTCGATCATTCATGAAAGGTTTGAGAGACGAGCTCGAAATAAGAGTAACTTACGAAAAGCCGGGGACATTACGCGAAGCTATAGATCTAGCAATACGATTTGAAAAGTTCGTAGACGAAAGAAAAACCTTAAGACTGTCTCACGAGGTCAACCTGATGCCAGACTATGTAAGCAAACATTATCCAAAACGCAATTCGAGACCAGAGTCTCAAGATAGACCCTACTGTAATTATTGTAAAAGGTCAGGCCATACCATTGACATCTGTGGACCCAGAGAACGTGCCGGCAAGTACTGCACGTTTTGCAAAGTAATTGGTCACACATTTGATGAATGCCGCGTGCGGAAACCACAGAATCAAGGGAATCCCCCATCCAACATTCCCAGTATCAATCCTCAGAATACACAATACAACCAACGCGAACAGAACAACCGCGGACCAGGTAACGCGCAACCATATAACCGACAATGGAATGATAATCCACGCGGACGACCGGACAACCGATTCAATGGCAGCAATCGTAACTATAATAGCCGAAATTATGGACAGCACGTATCCAATCAGCAAAGAAACGCGCAGATAAATGTTGCGGTAGGCGGTAACGCAGTACAAACTAATGACGATTTAAACGAGCAGCGGGAATTTTGCACGGACGCCGCGACATCCCGAGTCGACGAAGAGCGTCCGGGCATGATGGAAGATCACTTCTCGGTTCACCAGTAATTGTCATTGAATCAAAGCAAATTCGGGGAAAAACTGCCTCACTTTTAGTAGATACGGGTGCGAATATTAACGTAATTAAAGTCGGAGTCATCTCACTAGACAATCGTTTTACACCAACGAACACGCGGAAAATTTGGGGAATAGGTGAAGGATTTGTAAAAACTCTAGGAAGTATCGATCTGGAATTTTTCGGAACACGGCATGAGTTCCATTTGGTAGATAATTCATTCCCGATTAAAGAAGACGGAATTTTAAGCGCAGGCTTTTTACGATCTGAAAATATGACTATATGTTTTGAAACCAATCAAATGTTCTCACAAAACACAGGTAGAATTCCGTTATCTTATCGAAATCACGGTGCTAATGTCGACACTTGTCGAGTATTAACAACGTCCTCTCTGCACACGCCCAAGACTCAGGTATCAACTCCGCAACTCATGAACGAAACCACTACATTCCTTCTTGACACTGGAGCCGATATAAACATAATAAAGCGCGGCGCGATAAAAGATGATACACGTATGCGACCCGACAAAATCAAAATAATAGGCATTACAGATGACACAACAGAGACTCTGGGAGCAATGGATGTCCAAGTCGGGAACAATACCCACGAGTTTCATATAGTAGATGATTCATTTCCCATTAAAGAGGCAGGGATATTAGGCATGACATTTTTACGTAACGAAGACGCTACAATTTCTTTTCCAACGAATACAGTGACCTCTCCCAACAACAGAATACTAAGAATTTTTAATGAGGATATCATATCAATTCCTGCCCGAACTGCGGTAGTAATAGCGTTGAACGTAACAAAATCGTCACCAAAAACAGGAATAATTAACAAATTAGACTTAGGCCCAAATATCCTACTAGGCAATGCTCTCGTGACGAATAGACGAGGTTTGGCATATGCTTATGCCATAAATTGCAGCGAAACAGCTGTAGACATAGGACGACCTGTAGTAACTCTAGAAGAGGTAGACGAACCTGCAGCAAACACAGATTCACACATAGCTTACAGCGAAGCAAATCGGGTTACACGTGACCATCGCGGCACTAACATTGATAAAAACCTACAGACACTTCAAACCTCAACTAATCATGATGCGAGACGCCTGGACACCCTTAGAGAAAACCTAAGACTAGATCACCTAAACGAAGAGGAAAAACAGTCAATAATCGATCTCACAACTGAATATAATCACCTATTTTTCTTACCGGGTGATAAACTAGGGCACACCCAAGTAGTCAGTCACACTATACCAACTACAGATGACATACCAATACACACGAAACAATACCGACACCCACAGGTTCACAAAGACGAAATTAAAAAACAAGTGACTAAACTCCTCGATCAGGGCATTATCCGACATTCCACGTCTCCTTACAATTCACCTGTCTGGGTCGTACCGAAAAAACCAGACGCACAAGGTAATAAAAAATGGCGCATGGTAATTGATTTCCGTGAATTGAATGAAAAAACCATAGGAGATGCATACCCCCTACCAAACATCATAGACATTCTGGACCAACCAGGATCCGCGAAATATTTCACAACACTCGATTTAGCCTCGGGGTTTCACCAAATACCTATGCATCCCGATAACACACTTAAAACAGCCTTTTCAACACCGCATGGACACTTTGAGTACGCCCGAATGCCTTTTGGCCAGAAAAACGCGCCCTCCACTTTCCAACGCCTTATGGACCAGGTGCTCACAGGATTGCAAGGCAACGAGATTTTCGTATATTTAGATGACATAGTTATTTACGCAAGGTCATTGGAAGAACACGCGGTAAGATTCAGAAAGTTAATGGAAAGGCTATCAAACGCAGGACTAACTCTTCAACCAGAAAAATGTGAGTTCCTACGAACGGAGGTAGCATATCTAGGCCATATCATTGCTCAGGATGGAGTGAAACCAAATCCTGATAAAATAGTAGCCATCAAGAATTACCCGATCCCTAGGAATGCTAAACAAATCAAACAATTCCTGGGACTAATCGGATACTATCGTAGGTTCATCCCTAATCTAGCTAGAATCGCAAAACCTATAAATAACCTGTTGAAGAAAAATATTTCTTTTATTTGGACATCCGAACACCAAGCGGCATTTGAAACCTTACGGGACAGTCTTTGCAAGGAACCCATTTTACAATATCCGAATTTTACAAAACCCTTCGTACTGACAACGGACGCATCAAATTTTGCCATCGGTGCGGTCCTTAGCCAAGGTAAAGTTGGTGAGGACTTACCAATAGCCTATGCATCAAGAGCCCTTCAAAAGGCGGAGATTAATTACTCAACAACTGACAAAGAACTATTAGCTATCATTGCCGCTGTAAAACATTTCAGACCATATTTATACGGAAGGCAATTTACACTCGTAACAGACCATAAACCGCTACTGTGGTTAAGTAACACCAAGGACCCGACATCGCGTCTACTGCGATGGAGATTAATACTTGACGAATATACGTACACTGTAGTTTACAAAAAAGGAAGAACAAATGCAAACGCAGACGCACTATCAAGGAACCCTCCTCCCGAGGTAATCCAAGCCTTACCCATAGACGGCAAACGCCTTCGGTCAGAGTCAGGTACCGCGGAAACCGAAATAAATAAACGCAGAAAAATAGCACATCAATTCCCACGGCGTCCTAGACAAGATACCGACAATTCGACAAATCCCGCACCAATCAAAATGCCAAAGACACAGGGAACATCAATGGGACTCCCCTCACAGGAAATCCTGTGGTCATCAGAAGAGTCGGATACAGAAATAACTCACGGTAAAAAACATGAAACAATAAAACCGCTCAGACGATCCCGAATGACTGAATCCTCAGGTAACCCCGCGCGACGAAAGAAATTGACGAAACAACTAGACTACCTTGACTCGACAGATGAGTCGGACGTGGAAACTATTCCAGTTAAAGTGAGACTACCTAAACGAAAAAGACACACGGACTCGTCTACTATCCGAACACAAAGAAAGAACCGAGTGAAAACCGATTTTACCAACCAGAACAGTTGTACTGACAATCAGACTGAAGACCAATCAAATAAGACTGCAACAACCTCGGTATATAAACGTAAAATAATATATAGGAAATTGTCCAAGTCAAACAGCGAATCTACTACAGATTCTACACAAGACCCGCACAACGCCGAAATAGATAAGAAACGCGGAGTCAAGTTACAAGATTCAACTCGCGAGCCGCAAGCCGGTACATCTACTAACAAATCCCCAGGTTCCACACCATCGTATAGGCAGTTCCTTAAAGACTTAGATTTCCTTCCCCTGACACAGAATAGGAATATCAGAGAAATAGACGGAGATCTACTAAAGCAAAAAGACAATTTAGCCCACTGTGTCTCAGCTGACTGTAAAACGTCACGAAACATCGCGGCCCAGATGGTAAGGAACGGATTCATACAGCGCAAAAGGTTGCAATCAATGAATCCACAAGTAACAGACATCATTATAGTTCAGTACCCCCGACGCACAATTTACAATTTAGTTACAAAAGAACGACACTTCGACAAACCAACAAACGAAATAATGTACAACACATTAGTGAAGTTGAAGACAGCGTTAATTAGGGATAAAAAGAAATCACTCTCGATACCGAAACTCGGTTGCGGTTTAGATAAGCTTGACTGGGATATGGTGAGCCGTATGATTCACTATGTATTCACGGATTCCGACATCAAAATCAACATCTGCAAAATTAATAACCCAATAACACACGAATTACCTTACGAACGAATCAGAGATAAATCATGTAAACCCGCGACAAAAAGCTTTACCCGATCTCCTACGGGACCCCCGATCGCTGCGATATCAGACACTCCCTCAGCTATCCTCACATCGACAGATAACGATTCGGATACACTAGCACCACGAGTACACAAACGTAACCCTGTATCGAAATTGGACATACAAAACCCCACAGACTATAAGGCAATCTCAAACTCTGAAAATGAATTGATAGAGTCATCAGCAGAAGACCCGACGGTCTCAGACAGTACAGATAATACCAGTACCACCGATTACGAAAGTACATATCAAAGAACTAAGCAGTCCCCCAAATCAGTCGGTATACAAGAAATCGCCGATTACATATTTAGAGCACCCGTAACATATTCATTAGTGCACTGTGCAGCACAGGACTATGTAATGGAAAAAGGACTGGGAAAACAATTTAAACTAAGATTCGGTCAAATAGATAGATTGAGAAGCTTTGATACGCAGGTAGGCGGAGTAGGAGCCCTAAGTCATGAAGATAGATTCGTGTTTTATTTAATAACAAGGGAGAAAGACGGAGATAAGACAACTTACGAGACATTAGAAGCATGTTTTAAAACGCTACGAAGCATTTGCGGGGACGAACATATATATAACCTAGCAATGACGAAATTAGACACCGAAGTAGACAACTTAGACTGGAATAGAGTCAAAGAGATGATAAAAAAAATATTCATAGCTCCTTTTATGATTCAGGTGTACGAACAAAGACCGCAGTGTGCCCCGGCCCCCCCACAGCAGCAAAACAAAGATACGCTTAGCTTCGATGAATTTATAGACAATATAAATAATATAATACCAACGGCTAACGTGACGGAATCCAAAGACGGAATATTCATGAAAAGCGCAAATATTGCCCACTGCGTACCAGCTGACTGCGCGTGGAACGACGAGCTGACAAAACAACTAATAGACAGAGACATGTTACGAAAAGAGACGTTCACTATCAACAATCTCAGCAAACGCGGAATAGCTTTATCAAAATTCAGAAACAAGTACATTATGACTCTCGTAGTCAAAAGCCAACACTCAGACAGAATAGACGTAAAAGATCTCTATGATACTCTAATCAGACTAAAACAGCTGTTGCACACGTATAAAATTGAAGCATTTTCTTTTCCCAAAACAAACCCAGGATTAGAAGTCCTCCAATGGAATATCGTCAAGAAACTATTTTATTACATTTTCGGAGACACGAATGTAAGAATCACACTTTGTGCAAATGAAACTATTATACCCGACGTATCGGTACGCGGGGAGATCATTAAAGAATATCACGAATCACTGCTAGGCGGCCACCAAGGTGTAACGAAAATTTACAACAAAATTAGGGAAAGGTACTACTGGCCGAATCTAAAGACTCAAATTCAAAATTTCATTAAATCCTGCGACAGTTGCCAAAGGAAGAAGTTAGTTCGAGTCAAAACACGACTGCCCATGATAATTACGGATACTCCGGCAGATGCGTTTGATAAAGTTGCGCTCGACATAGTAGGACCACTTCCCGTGACGGAATCAAATAACCAATACTTATTGACAATTCAATGCAACCTAACAAAATTTCTAGATGCTATTCCCCTCCCTAACGCGACTGCCCAGACAGTCGGCACGGCATTTACAAAAGAATACATTACACGTTACGGAGCACCGCGAATAATACTAACAGATCAAGGCCAAAATTTCATGAGTACAACGATTAAACAGATTTGCAAATTATTTAAAATTAAACAAGTAAGGACTACCGCATACCGACCGCAATCCAACGGCTCCCTCGAACGTAGCCATCTTGTACTCATCGAACACATTAAACATTACACAAGAACAGGCAAAGACTGGGACAAATACGTACGTTTCGCAATTTTCTGTTATAACACCGCGATACACGAAGGTACGAATTTCACACCGCACCAACTAATTTTTGGTAAAGAAGCTCGACTGCCATCGGACCTACGAGCAACCGTCGCGATCACAAACTCATACAACACATTTATCCTCGACCTACTAACAAATCTAACCGAAATTCGTAAAAGGGCAGCACAAAATTTGAAAGACGCAAAATCAAAATCAAAGGCATATTATGATAAAAGAATCAATGAACACCTCTTTGAGGCCGGACAGAAAGTATTTTTAATAAATGAGAATCGCACAAAATTCGAAGACCAATATAAAGGCCCGTATGTAATTAAGAGAATAATTGACGGAATAAACGCTGAAATCTACTTGACACCTAGTAAAACTAAAATTGTCCACCTCAACAAACTGAAACTAGCACATATACGGGACGATAACGATTAACGTTGAGTAGACACATAAAAATATTCAAACCGCAAACTCTATCCATAGAGCACACTGAGACACATCCCCTGGAAATCAGGGAAATTACAGATTGTTTCTAAGTAAATCCAAAACAAGTCAATGGTATTGCCTGAATATAATGAATAAACGATACGTATGTCAGCATTGTTGAGTGTTAGAAAGTGGATCTAAACAGATCTATAGATGATAAGCTATAAAATTAGGATAATGATGTACTATGGAATAAGAAGTAGATAAGAATTGGGAAATAAAAATAAATAAATAAAAAAAAAATAAAAAAAATGAGAATGTATGAAACATATAAAGCATAGTAAAAAGAAGGGAATAGAATTAGTAGGATTATATCCAACATAACTATATAGTAAAAAGGGAGTAGAATTAGTAGAATTACAACACTCTTCACTATTAATATTACCTTTATACGCATTGTTATCTCATTGTATTACGCTTGAGCATCATGTTATATTTCTCCTAGACCATAAGCTCACTCTATCTCACTACCAATATTATCAAGATGCAACCCTTAATTTAAAAATAATACATATCCTGCCATAGTCAACACATAATACATATATGTACCATCGGACTAAAATAAAGGTTTATACCACATTGCTTGGTCCACTATCATACATCATACCAAATAAGAATGCAGTATGTTATACTGACTATTCACACGATCATACCTAGTACTAAGTTTATTACATTCAAAACTATGTACAATCACACATATTTCTTTATGTTACGCATATGGTAACATAGGTATTGCACCCCTATGTTCCCTCTAATGGGGGGGGGGTGTTACGTCGCAACTCCGTTTCCCGAACATCCACCCGATCCATCACTTCCTTTCGCCTGATCATCAAATTACCTGATCCTCGCTTTCCGCCAGAATCACGCGAGTTGCACACGGACACCGGATGTGCAACTCGCCCAAAACCCCCTCTCAAAACCGAGTCTACCTTTTCCACGCCTCATCTCCACTACTCACTACCAATTCCAATCTAAAACCACTCACTTCGTAACTACTTATTCCCATTTCACACTACCTATCTCGTAACCTAATAAGCGACCAACCAACTCTCAATACCAACTATTAGAACCACCGACTATACGGATTATCTAAATAAATCTATTTCACTTCAATAAACATCAGTCTACGTCAATCTACACCAACTTCCACCAACTTCCACCACCTACCTCCACTGTGACATAACAGGGTAGTCGTTTTTCGATGAGTACTTTCAGCACACAAAAATTCAAAAAGATCTGAGAGGGTGAGGCCGGATCCGACGTCCAGAATTGGTGGACTTGCTCATATATATGTGTAAGTTTCGGAATCAGAAACTTCGATATGAGGAGCTGTGTGGAGAGGTTATAATAACGTCGGACACGTGTTGTTGCAGAAGTAATTCTGTAATTGTAATGACAATGTAATGTACACAAGTTGTGTTGTGAAGGTACCACAATAAAATATAAATATGGGGTACAGTGCGTACGTACCTGAATCAACACAATTGTCGGGTTTTTTATAATTATTAATATTTAGTCTTACACGTGGCTGTGTTCCGCAGTCGTCTGAGCTATCGCTCTGGTTTCCGCAATAGCGACGTGCACGCCATAGCCTGTGTCTGACGCAGGTGTCGTCCGACTTGGCGTGCGCGCTAAGTTTAAACGTACTTAAACTTACATCCCCCCCTCCGGGGAGTGTTACGCAGTAGCGCAACTTGGAAGAAATGGGACTAGCTTGCTAGCGTGAAACCAATTTAATTCATCTCTGCGTAATACTTTGTCTATTTCGAAGATCACATTACTAATTTTTCTTTTAATTCTATACGGGCCTGATCTAATTGGATCTAACTTATTTCTATTCAGTTTGTTTCCGTTATGAATGTACACCAGGTCTCCTTCATTATACGCAGTTTTTACACTTTTTTTATCGTAGTACAATTTGTTTTGATTATGTGTTTTTTGTGATTTTTCTAAAGCCAGTTTTCTGTTTTCGGCTAGATTTGTTGCATTATCTTTACTTAGTTCTTTTGGTAACATGAGGTTATCTTCTCCCGTTAACAAATATTTTGGCGTGAAGCCTGTCGAACTATGTATTGTTTTGTTGTACTCATCTACGCACTCTTGCGCCAGTACTGACCAGGGTCGATTTGTATTATTATATATTTTACATCTTAATCTATTTACAAGCGTTTGGTTCGATCTTTCGTTTAGACCATTCGAAAACGCACAATCTACGGCTGTAAAGACTAGTTTTATATTTTTTGATTTCAAATATTGTTTGAATTCTTTTGAATTGATGCCTGCATACTGGTCTGTTAACAACATTTCAATTTTATCTTCTTTTTTTCTTTGTATGTTATCGATAAGGCTTATAAAATCTTTTGCCGTTTGTGTTTTCGACGTGGCTATAAACGCAAATCTTGTACAATGGTCTATTACTAACTGTAGGTATTTCTTTGGGCTTTTATTGTTCGCAAAACCGCCTATCGTATCTAAAGATACGATTTGAAAAGGACGTTCTGCCGGACCTAATTGCGATAGGGGGGCTTTACAGTTTGGAATTCGAGATTTATTTTTCACACACGTCTCGCAAGCGCGGCAAGTTAATTTGATGTGCTTGTGCATGTTTTTAAAATAGAATTTTCGTGCTATTGTTAAGGTTAATTGTTTGATTCCGATATGCCCGTGTTTTTCATGTGCTCTATTTATTAATTCTGTCCCGAATTGTTCGGTAATCCAGATTTTTTTTGTGTTGTTTAATTTTTTGTATATAATGTCGTTTATTAGATCATGTTTGTTATCTAAGGTTAACGATTTTTGATTTTGTTTTACCTCGGATGTCGTGACGTAATTAACTGTTTTTATTGCCGAGAGCTCTTCGGTATTTGTATTTTCTTTTAATACCGGATTTCGCGATAAGCAGTCTGCTTCTAAGTTGTTCTTTCCCGGATTATAAAAGATCTCCAAATTATACTGTGAAATGTAATTTAATATTTCTCTTAGTTCCGGGTCTTGACAATTTTTGATATTGAAATGCTCTAGCGGTTTATGGTCCGTGTATACGATGAATTTTTGGTCTATTAGATGGTATTGCCAGTATAGGATAGCCTCCTTTATTGCGAGACTCTCCAAATAAATTGCTTTCTTTCTTTTCTGGTTGTCTGTTAGTTTTCGCGAGAAATAAAATACCGGTTTTAGTGATTTGTCTTTTTGATATTGTTTTAGCACTGCTCCTACTCCGCTTTCGGATGCATCTGTATATATGTAACCCCAAAAAGCACCTTTGGTGCAAAAACCTTCCGCCAAGTCCATTAATGTGTAGATCACTCCACCAAAAAATAATCAAAGGTTGTGCTCGCTCACTCGATTGGTTGATGATTATCAACATACAGAAGCATTGAAATCAGATACAACTGCCAAGTACCTGTAGAATGATAAAAGTTCGGAATTGGAAAATTTGTTCAAACTAAATAACGTTGTACTCAGTCGCTCGCTGCACTCGCTCACTCTATTGGCTTATGATTATGGGTTGAAAAAACAATTCGGATGAAGAGATTGAAGATGTCAACATTTATCTAAAAATATTCATAACGAAAAAAAAATTAAAAAAAAATTAAAAAAAAAAATTTTGAGTCCGTGGTACGTTGGCGGGCCAATGTTTGAATATCTATCATATGACATTGACATGGTTCGTGATCGATATTTTATATTTCTTTTTCTACAAAAGGCCCCCCAAGTACCACTACCTCCAAATTTTTTTTTTTAATTTTTTTTTAATTTTTTTTTCGTTATGAATATTTTTAGATAAATGTTGACATCTTCAATCTCTTCATCCGAATTGTTTTTTCAACCCATAATCATAAGCCAATAGAGTGAGCGAGCGCAGCGAGCGAATGAGTACAACGTTATTTAGTTTGAACAAATTTTTCAATTCCAAACTTTTATCATTCTACAGGTACTTGGCAGTTGTATCTGATTTCAATGCTTTTGTATGTTGATAATCATCAACCAATCGAGTGAGCGAGCACAACCTTTGATTATTTTTTGGTGGAGTGATCTACACATTAATGGACTTGGCGGAAGGTTTTTGCACCAAAGGTGCTTTTTGGGGTTGATTTCACTACTTTTTGTAAAATTTTGCTTGACCACCTAATAATTGTGCTCGCTCGCTACGCTCGCTCGGTTGTTTTGTGCTATTTCATACCGCCCGAAGTCCCTCGATAAGCAGGAACGTCAACAGCAACGAGCACGCGTGTGCTCATAATTTTCCCCAAGTCTCAAATTTGTAGAGTGACGCGTAATGTACTTTCATAGCGTTTACAAATTGTTCCACTACAATAATTTTTTATACCTACAACATCTAACCCTGCGTGCAGCCCTCCTCCTGTCTCATCTGGGCCTGGGACCGGCAATGACGGAGTTACTTGCACGCAGGGTTATAGTTGCTGCTCATAACTAAATATATATGGATATCAGATATATGTATTGCAATTCGTAGGTAGTTTTTTTTTTAATGCAACTAGGTCCTCTGCAAAAAGAACATGTACGCATCCCGTACTTATAACATCAACTTCCAATTCGGGTCTGAACAGAAGGTATCAAAATATTTAGAATTGAGCCTATTCATGCAAGACTAGCGTAGAGCATAAAATGGAAATTTATGAAGTCAAACACCCGCATTCTGCTCTCTTCGTCTGACTCTTGCCGTTTCTCGTATCAAATAACACTATCCTGATACTTTGCAACCCAAGCGTTTTCTCTCATCATCCTCTCGTCTTATATGGCGACCCGCTACAAAATTAAATAATCCATAAATAAGTAATTTCATTCTATTTGTCGTGATAGCACTAATCTTAATTTGGAGAAAGCTTAATAGAGTCGAACATATAGACACAGGTTGCATACCAAAATGTAACAAATTTATTGAAATTTGACATTAAATTATTAATATACATTATGGATTAAAAAATTATCTCCACCGAAGGTCAAGGCACTACGTTGACGTGGAGTGTAGAATAAAGCCTATCGGAGTCCAACAAACAACATTGACTGAAAATCTCATTTTGACTAGATGATACGGAGTTAGATTATAGGACTCGTCGGAATCCTACGTATAACGTTGACTCACAATTTGAGTCTCAGCAGACGAGCCTTCGGAGATAAGCTTAACATGGAGCTTGAAGTAAAATTCGTTGCAATCCAACGCTTGAACTCGGCTTTATTGGTCTGGCTCCTTGCCGTTCCCTATATCGAATAATGCTATCCTCATATTTTTCTACTTCAACATTTTCTCTTGATTTTCTCTTGTCAGACTTTCTCAGGCGATAACTTGCTAAACAATTGAACCGAAAAAACCGTTTCTTCTGATAATTGCATTCATAAATCAGTTAATATTCATCTGACAGTCTTGTCCGTTTATAATTGTTATTTTATTTATCACCATGAATTTTACACGTCAGCCGATTCGCATAACCTCAAAAGCTCGAGATCGTAGGATTTAAGATTAACCCATCGAAACATTTTTATTGGTGACTATCACATTAATGTACTTGGCGTAAGGTTTTGGCACCCGAGGGGCTTGCGGTGGGTATTCACTAGTTTTTGTACGTTCAAATTTTGTATTAAGCATTGCTCGTATTTCTCTTATTTCCTTTATTATTGGGATTTAAAAACATGAAATGACAATACGCGTCTGCTAGTGTAGGAGACCATAGACATAGAGCATGGACTGCGCATTCGGGCCGAAAATCGCTCGGTCGGTAGAAAGAGACAGCATATACACGCGGCCAAATCTGTTTCTTTCTAACCAACAACGTCAAATGCATAGAAAGAGACAGATTTGGCCGCGTGTGTTACCCTTCTCTCTCACTTTCGGCGTTACCATAGGCTGTATAGGGAATGCGCAGTCCATGCTCTATGTCTATGTCAGAGACGGTTTCTGTCTGCGATACTGGCGCTATCTACGTCGTAACTATCTCGTACTGACGTCACTCTATACAACTTTTGTGTGGTTTCCCGTCTAGTGATTTTATATGGGAATGGTTTGAATTGGCTGAATCTTGGTCTGAAGAAGACGAAAGACAAATATTGTACGAGGAAACGGGGTATCAGAATCTGAAGTTAATCATATCTCAGTACTCCGGACACCGATTTAATCGATCTAGGGCTCAAATGAAAGCTTTTCATGCCCACATCCTAGATTAAATCAGTTTTAATTCGTGTATGTTGTGAGGTGAAAGAAAACGAAGATACTAGTTCGCGTTATAGGTTAGGGTAGTTGCCTCTCGGGTATATAGACTCGTTGAGTCTCGCGCTTAAAAAAAATTTTTTTTAATGTACTTGGCGCGAGACTCTACCGAGTCTCTTGATATTTGATTGTCAGGGTTAAAAATTGCCAGAATCGGTTCTGTACATAGGTACCTTTTAATTTTTTTGAAAGTTTCTTGACATTGTTCTGACCAATCAAATTGTATATTTTTTCTTAATAATCTATGTAATGGTTCTAGGAGCATTGCTGCGTTAGGGATGTATTGTAGATAGAAATTTACTTTACCTAAAAATTGATGTATATTATTTATCGAGGACGGTGTTGGAAATTCTTTTATGGCTATGATGTTATTGTTTAGTGGTTTGACGAAATTACATCCTATTTCGTGACCCAAATATGTGATTTTCTTTTGTGCAAATTTGCATTTTTTTCGGTTCAGTTTGAAACCCGCTTTTTCTATTGCCGTTAAGGTTAGTCGTATATGGTTCATGTGTTCTTTGTATGTTTTTGAATATATTAGGATATCGTCTATATAATTACTAGCAAATTTGTTTAATTTATTATTTCGAAGTATGCCTGACAGAACTCTTTGAAAAATCGCGGGCGACGATTTTAACCCGAATGGGAGACAACACCATTGCCAGTGTCCATGGTGCGTTACGAAGGCTGTTTTGTATTCGTCTTTAGGTCGTAGGGGAATTGACCAGAACGCTGAGTTTACGTCGAGTTTTGTAAAGAATGTACAGTCTCTCGCGCCTAATACTAAATCGTTAATCCGCGGGAACGCTTGGCTCTCCGGAACCACTATTTTATTCATTTCTCGGTAGTCAATGCACAGACGAGACCTTCGACTTTCATCTTTTTTAAAAGCGAGATTGACTGGTGCCGCGTTCGGACTACTCGACTCTTCAATTAATTTTGCTTTAAGTAATGCCTCGATCTGCGTTTCTATTTCAGACATATCGTTCATTGAACAGCGGTGGGGTTTTCTCGCAACGAATTTATTTTCTGTCAGTTTAATTGTTGCTTCGAAATTTTTTACAGTACCTACGTCGTATTTACCCGTGGCAAATATGAGATTATATATATCTAATATTCTTTGTAGGTCGTATAAATTTTGATTATTTTCGATATCGATATTTTGTGTGCTTTCATTTTCTTGATTAATTTTTATGTTATTTATTTCATTCGCTATGTTATATGTGTTGGCTTCGTCAATTTTTAATCTTTGGCTTACTTTTAAATATTCATCTTGGCACAATTTAAATTTTTTTATACTATCTAGACCTAACAATATGTCATCTTTAAACGATTCATTTTTAACAATGAAAAGATCATGCGTGTCGCTTATGTCTAGAATTTTTAAATCCATAAGGACCCTTCCGTGTGCCTGGGAGATACCTGTTAACGTTTTTATAATATTGCCCCCACTTACGTTTTTCTCTATGTTTAACGTCTTGTAAAAGTTGTAATTTATTAGTGATACGTTGGCGCCTGAATCATATAAAGCTGTAGCCGGTAAACCGTTCGCTAATATTTTCAATTTAATAAGCGGGGACACGACTAGTTTTTTGCTTCTTCTGTTTGCGCAACAAAAGCCTCTAGTTCCGTGTTATTAACAACTCTAATTCTGTCATTGTTTGATTTTTTTTCATTATTTAATTTCGTGCGACAAATATTCTCGGGATGGAATCTATTTGAAAAACCTGCCTTTTCACAGTGTCTGCAGGGCTTATATGAAGGTTTGGTTTCGATACTTTTATCTTCCGTCCTTTTGTTTTTGTTCACAATTTGGCCTAATTGCCTTATTGCTGACATTAGATTATCTATGGAGTTTATATCATTTTTATTTAAACGCGTTCTAATAAAGTTCGGTAAAGAGGTTACAATTAAATTGATCTGGGTAGTGACCGTCGATGTTGGATCTGCTATTAGTAAGAGGCGTCTTTTTTTTTAAAGCGAATTCCAGTATATCGCCTTGTAAATATTTAAATGTATATGCATAGGCTATATCTGTCCATGATCTTTCATTGAAAGTGTCTAAAAATGAATTATTCCACAGATCCCATGCGTCGGTCAATTTATGAGTTATACGAAATGTCGCATACCATTCTAACGCCATCCCGTCTAGAAATAATCTCAGCATTTCGGCATATCTTTGCTGCTCGACGTTCAACCGCGTACATTCCAATACAAAGGTTTGTAACCACATTTCGGCGTTAGAATTTTTACCGTCAAACTTTTCCAGAACCGCCTCTTTTGCGATCGAATGAAGCGGTTTATTTGTCGCGCTTGGCACTATTGTATTTTGTGCACCCGCCTCGGGTATCGTTTCTAAGTAATATTCATTAAAAACTATGTTACCCTCTTCATCCAAGTAACTGTCCTTGAGGCCACCATCTGTGAGCGTGATGTTCACTGTTCGGAATTTGTTCCTTGTTTTCAAACTTTTTACTACTCCTTTGACCACCGCAAGATTAAAAAGAAGTGGATGTTGAATGCTGGTCTGTTGGTCCTCAGGAAATTGATATATTTCTTCTCGCTCCGATAGTTGTATAGTTTTAACCTTCACCACCGTGGATTTAGTATTCACTGCTTCCGATACGAAAAGAAATTTTGCTTTTATATCTCCCATATTGTGTTGATTTGTAAGTTGCGGAATCAGAAACTTCGATATGAGGAGCTGTGTGGAGAGGTTATAATAACGTCGGACACGTGTTGTTGCAGAAGTAATTCTGTAATTGTAATGACAATGTAATGTACACAAGTTGTGTTGTGAAGGTACCACAATAAAATATAAATATGGGGTACAGTGCGTACGTACGTGAATCAACACAATTGTCGGGTTTTTTATAATTATTAATATTTAGTCTTACACGTGGCTGTGTTCCGCAGTCGTCTGAGCTATCGCTCTGGTTTCCGCAATAGCGACGTGCACGCCATAGCCTGTGTCTGACGCAGGTGTCGTCCGACTTGGCGTGCGCGCTAAGTTTAAACGTACTTAAACTTACATATGTATGATAGACTTATTTGTGTCTTATAACTTCCGGAATGAAACTTACCGTTTATTACAGATGGGGCGTTATTTTCTATATCCTCTGAAATAACAGAACATCTATTTAATCGGGTCGCGAGCCACATTTTTGTTTGCACAACAATGTCCCCCGAGGTAACGTTTTTGGAAGATATCGAGAAAGACCTCTCTTTCATGAATATGTCGGGCACCAACTCAAAACGTCGGTTGTCCAATTGTTGATGGGTCATTCCATGTCAAATCGACAAATAGTTGGACGCGACCCCCACCGATTCGGATGATTTTTGGTGGAGAGTTTTGTCTCATCATAAAACGAAGTTCTGCCAAAGGAAAAAATTCTTAAAAATTTTTCCTAAGAGATATTCAATATCAAAAATTTCACTGTTTTTCCGATTTTATGAGTTTAGTTATTTAATATTTCAGAAACTATTGAATATTAAAAAAAAAACTCTGGTACATTTTCAGAGGACACTTAGAGGTATGGAAAAAAAATTTTTTTGAAAAAAAATTTTGAAAATGATCAAAATTAAAAAATTTTGAATTTTTCAAAATCGTGAAAAGTACCCATCGCGGGAAAATTTTGGCCTGAAAATTTTTTATATTATACCTCTAACATATCTAAAGAAATTCTGAAATTTTTAGAGGGTTGTTCTTTTTCGTTTCATAGATATGAATTTTTGAATTTTGGCAAAATAATTTTTTTTCATTTTTATAACTTTTTTTTGTTAAATTTAACACACATTTTTTTAAAATTAAACGAAAAAGAACACCCCTCTAATAATTTCAGAATTTCTTTAGATATGTTAGAGGTATAATATAAAAAATTTTCAGGCCAAAATTTTCCCGCGATGGCTACTTTTCACGATTTTGAAAAATTCAAAATTTTTTAATTTTGATCATTTTCAAAATTTTTTTTCAAAAAAATTTTTTTTCCATACCTCTAAGTGTCCTCTGAAAATGTACCAGAGTTTTTTTTTTAATATTCAATAGTTTCTGAAATATTAAATAACTAAACTCATAAAATCGGAAAAACAGTGAAATTTTTGATATTGAATATCTCTTAGGAAAAATTTTTAAGAATTTTTTCCTTTGGCAGAACTTCGTTTTATGATGAGACAAAACTCTCCACCAAAAATCATCCGAATCGGTGGGGGTCGCGTCCAACTATTTGTCGATTTGACATGGAATGACCCATCAACAATTTTTATTGACAGATTGATTTTTTTTTTCACGAACTATTCGCGGTCGAAGAAACATTTTTGGTCTCTAGAGTTTTTTTTCGTACGATCAATGGTTTTGTGTTACAGCTGTTGAAGGAATTGAATTCGCTCGAATACTCGAAATTTCGAATGTTCATATGACCGAATCCGGGGGTGTGAAAATTTCCAAAAAATTTACTGGGCCTTCGATGAACATGCTATATAAACAAAAATAATAATAATAATAATAATAATAGTAATAATAATAATGATAATAATATAGTGCCGAGCGTATTTTATAAACAAAAAAGCGCGTTACTTATCGATGCATATAAACAGATGCATGGCATCTACATATACTTGAAAAGAATTTTTTTTTCAGGAAGTGCTCATCAAGAAAGGCCTACTCACATTTTTTCACATGTCTTGCGTTCGAATTACCTCTTTTGTTATCAAAAAAATAGATCAACAATTGGACAACCGAGTTTTTGGGTTGGTACCCGTCATGTTTACGAAGAAGGGGTCTTTGCCGATATTAATTTTTTTCAAAATCACCTCGGGGACATTGCCGTGCATACGATAGAGTATGGCTGGCGGCCCGAACTTGAGAATAGTATTTCGGTAAGTTAAACCCCCTCTTATGACCCAACTTGCTCATTTCTTATTCCATCAATCGACAACTGTAAACCATATGTCGATGGCTCCGCGGAATAACTGGCTATCTCGGAAGTTGCTTGAAAAAGCAGCTATCTCAGAAGTTGCTCGCAAAAGCGGCTATCTCAGATGTTGTTCGAAAAAGCGGCTATCTTCAAATCGTGCTAGCGAAATTTTGCTTCAAAAACGTAAAATTATGATTCAAAAGCTGAAAAAACAGGTTGGAGCAAAAGCCCAGACATTATAATGTCTGCTCCAACTTGTTTTTTGTATTCATCAATGTATTCAGGCTTTTTCGATGCAGAATTTCATGCTTTCTCAAAAGTACCACCTTCCGCTCACGCGAGGGGCCGAAAGTCGTACTTTCCGTGCAGGTGTGGTAAAAAAATATTTTTTCATATCTGGCTTAGTTTCGAAAATATTGATCTGGGAAAATGAAAGAACATCACCCTGTATAGGTCTATAAGGGGATATACGATCGAACCACTATTTGAATTTTAGCGCATAGATACGGAGGTGTCATCTATAAAACTCGAGGTAAAACTACTGGTCACGACGTAAGACGTGACAGATGCCTCGCACGGATGTGGGACCGTTGACGGCACCCGTAACCTAAAATATTCTTACAGTCATGCTATATACTACCACGCAGACACTCCAATAACCCTTTCGACCGTTGCGAGTATTACAGACACGCTACATATCAATTGTTCGGACACTCCGGTTTTTCAGACACTCCAAATGATTATTGTTGAGGCCCTCCAAATTTTAGTCATATTACAGTCACGCAAAATTTTCGCGTTACTCTATTAGAGTCACTCTACCCTTCGAATAGCCACGGCGAATGTAAAATTCAGGACTTTAATAATTCTTTGGACGCTAACTTGGAATGCCTCCAACACGGAAAACCGTTTGGTAGAACCGTTCTCCTTTACTATATTTTTCGGTCATCGGGTGCACCAAATTCACAGTGAATGGTTGTCTCCTGTGGTAAGGTGGAAAGGTTTCCCCATTTTGGGAGAACATCTCTACTTGAGTGGTGGGGATAACTGCCACGCTATACTTCGGGCAAACCCTTGTCTCTCAGCGTAGAATAGTTCTGCTTTCTCGAAACTGTTTACTAACATACAATGCCCACGCGTTCTCTCCCCGCTATGGTCAACGGTTCTTCCGAAATGGCCGATCCGCTCAACGAATTTAGAGTTCAACTATTCTATCGCAGTTGGTAGACCCGCTTTGCCAAACAGTTTTCCGTGTACGACGACTACTCGTCTATCACAGTATTATAACTCTCGTACTCATTTTACTTATGAACTAGTAGCGTCTTTCTTTCGTGCAGGTTGGGGGACTTTCCATAAAATTCTCTTCCATTAGTTTTGTAGTAAAGATTGCACATTTATTTAAATAAACAATGAATAGTAATAACATAAACTTTGACACTCCTCTGTATAAGGATGATTATTTCTTACATATAAAAATAACATATGAACTACATATATCTACTCTCGTGGTACACAGCCTTACTTTCGACGGCACACAGCCATTCACTCTCAGTGCTAGCTCTAACTAGCTTTTTGTAACTAACTCTCTAACGGCCAACTACTTTTGGACTTTGGACTCTCGACTCTCATAGTGACGTGGCACTCCTAACCTACGCCATCTATTCAACATGGCGGTTCACGTGCCTCATTTGAATCTACTATTCGTATCTTTAACCACAGAATTACATTTTTAAATCTAACAATTCTTAGACTAAGACTTAGAATACTATCACAGATGTCTGGGCACCTCTTGGAATATTCAATTTTGGACTTTATCAATATCTACAGCTCCGACTTCAAATACTCGCGCAGGCTGCTTTTAGCCTAAAATAATATGATCATATAGTATGCCAAAATATGCTCCAAGTTGACCGAGACTATCGTGTAACTCATTACCTACTTCTTGACTGATACTAGACATTTATCAAACACAGATTTGACTCCTGAAGAACCTGAACCTGCACACCCGTCGAAACAGGCACAGTAAGCAAACATTCTGCTCTAGAGAAACGGAAGGAGTCAGCTCATATCAATCCAGAGATGAAAGGAGCTGGTTTTCGAAGAATCGTAGTGGGGACTTTGAATGGCTTCTCCGGCGAATACTCGTCTTTCACATTCTAAACTTCGACTATTATCTCAGACTCAGACTTGAAATACTATCGGAGACGACTGCTCGCTCCTTATAATGTAAGATTTGGCCACTTGGCCAAAACCCTCACCATTTTGAATTCTTTTTTTTTCTAGTATGCTGTTTGTCATCACAAAAAACCCCACTACACCAAGTTTTACATTTTTTGAAAAATTGGTCTGGTCGTTAAAATGTGAAAACGCAAAACACTGTTCGACCAATCCGATTTGAATGAGATTTGGAGAGATGAATCTCTGTGAAGAATAAAAACTTTTAATTCATCAGCGAAGGTGGGCGTGGATCTGGTTTGGGAGGTACAGGGATATGATTTTTTTCATTTCAGGCCGTGTTCCAACTGGTAAGGGTGCACCCTCATACCCTCACCCTTGTGCCCTCGTACATTCGCCCACTCACTTGTCCACCTTGTTGTTCGGATTGTTACTGGTAGAGGGCACTGGTGTAGAGAAGTAAGTATACAAAAAAATATAAAGGCGCCTTTCAACGATGTCGCTCATAGCCCATATTCAGCGACAAATAGGTATCGCTTTAGTAGTAATACTATGCGGGTTCAAGATTGTCGGTAATATCATCATCAGTCGATTCGATCCCAGTCGATAAAACTGTGATCGAAAATGACCATCGGATCTATGATTGATAATTAGATCTATGATCGATAATTACCAACAATCGATAAAACTATGATCGATAATTACCATCGATAATCCCAGTCGATAAAACTGTGATCGATAATTACCATCGGATCTATGATCGATAATTAGATCTATGATCGATAATTACCAACAGTCGATAAAACTATGATCGATAATTACCATCGATAATTACCATCACATCCGTGATCGATAATTACCATCATAAAACCATCAGTCGATTTGATCTATGATCGATAATTATCATCAGTGATCTAGTTCTCACAACATTTTAATTCGTTGAAGAAGAAGAAGAAGAAGAAGAAGACAACAACAACAACAACAACAACAACAACAACACTAGAGAAGTATATTAATTACTATATTATTCTAATTTATTGATGAATACAACTCTGTATAATAACTAAAAGCACGTCTATTTCAAAGAGGTTACATTTATTCGCAACCACTGGTTGCAGTTCTTTCGCTCTAGAGAAGTATATTAATTACTATATTATTCTAATTTATTGAAGAATACAACTCTGTATAATAACTAAAAGCACGTCTATTTCAAAGAGGTTGCATTGCTATATTATTTTAATCGCGTGCAACAGACGACAATGTATAATGCAATTGCCAGCAGTTTGAGATCAGCATATGAATCAGCATACTGTTTCATTCGAATGCGATGGAACGTGGTTATATTTTTTCATTGCTGATCTCTAAGACTGTGTTTGCATATCAAATTGTTATCAGAAATCGATGATATCCCACTAAGTAGATGAAATCTATAAATTATTTGGTTTACCTTCATATATGAAGGTCTACTTCTTATTAAAAGCGGGAATTATCTCAGATTCACAATACACACACACATGTATATTATGGATGAATGTGTTATTATATAAGATTGTTTCAGTTGAAGTTTTATCTCAGTTAGTTGCATGATCAAGTTTGAAGTGTTATAATTTATATCAACGCAGCATTATGATTTCCAGATTTTTTTTGTTTTGTTTAATAATATGTATTGGTGTTACTTTAGAAGTTTTTCTTGTAACAAGCTTAAACGCCTCTGATACTGAATCAACAGTTTTGATATGTGAGTATGTTATCCCCCTAACTAACAAAAAAATCTTGCACACCAAACAAATGAAAAAAGAAGATAAAAAGATTATAATAATAACAGTATACGCATGAAGTTGCGGTTGAATGTCAGCCCGGTTCATGTTCAACATGTCAATTGTTTCAGTTTTGACAGATAGTTGACAGCTATTCCTGTATCTGACAACTATTCGCATGATAAGAAAAACTCTAATTTGCGTTAATTTGACATTAATACCATTGATTCGATTGAAAAATCATTAAGATGGAGCATCAAGTCTTGAAAATGAAACCCGACGGGAATTGTCTCTTCCGCGCGATATCGTATTGTGTGTACAACACTCAAGAAATACATGCGGAGGTGCGGTTGATTGTCGTTGACTTTATTACGCGTATACGGTCACCAAACGAATACGAATCTCACATGGGACATATGGGAAGCTACGGTGGAGAAGTGGAGATCAGCGCTCTCGCGATAATCTACAAGTTGTGTGTATTGGTATACCGATGCGGTGACCCGAATCCAAGAGTCATTGGTGACGTGCGAAATGAGAAAAAATTTTCACTGCTGTTTACTGGCGATGGAGACAGTGGACACTTCGATGTCGTCGGAGAAATAGTTCTAACGCAAGAGGTAGGTATGGAAAAGGTAAGTTATTGTTCAGGAATGAAGCAAGAAAGTGGACAACCGAGCTCGAAGTTAAGTGGGCCGGAAGAAATTGTTCAACGGTGTGATCGGGAGGAAGGATGTCCTGTATTAGAGGCCCAAAATGAAGAAACAGTACTAATCGGGGGATCGCATGAAAATGGAATCAAAGGTGATAATAGAAATATAGAGAATGAAGGTACGGATAAATATTTAAAAAGACTGATATTAATAGTTAACCAGAAAAAAGGGCGGCCAGTATCTTTGGTAACACCAGAGGAAAGACAAGTTTTGCGGAAGGAACAGCAGCGTAGATATCGCGAGCAGCGAAAGCAAAATGAAAATGCAGATATATGCCGAGCCGCAAAGAAAAATAGAGTAGAAGGTAGTGATGAAACCCAGAAGATACACATGACAATTATATAGATATCTAATAAAAAAATTGTTGTCATAGATAAATCTCTGGCGGACGAAACAAAAAAGGTGAAAAAAGGACGACCGAAGAACATTATGAATGACGAAGAAAAAATTATACTACGACGAGAACAACATCGAAAATATAGAGAAGCTGTTAAAAAACGTAACGCCGATGCAGTCACACGGGTCAGCACCAACGTTCCAGTTGAAGAACGTAATTGCGAAGAAATAGTAATTGACGTTGAAAGAAGCACGGATCGCAAACGTAAGACAAGCGAAGAAGAGAATGAAACGACGAATATCAAAAGGAAGCACAGGAGTAGCGAACAAACCTTGAATCAAATACAAGGAGGAAATACACCAAAACAAAATGGTGTAAAAAAAAACGGCAGAATAACATAACAACGAAAGCGATGAAAATGTAATCGATGACTGTGGAAGTACAGTGATTAATGGAGAAAGAAATGCAGTTATTATTTTGGATAGAACGAGGCAATCCAGAGCAAGGGAAGCCACAGAAAAAATGTACAACGGATGCATTGCCAAAGAGGTGTTCGAGAATGTGGAGCTACTAGACATCGGTGAAATGATAGATAAATGTCAGCACTGCAATGCTTTGTCATTTAAAAATGAACGAGGAAGAGTAGCAAACAATTGATGTCACGGAGGAAAGGTGAAACTACCGCCACTGACAGATTATCCAGAAGTACTGGAACAACTGCGAGAAGGAAATGATGAAAGTTCAAAACATTACAGGCAAATGATACGATCTTATAATGATGCGTTTGCTTTTGCATCATTTAATTGTACAGTGGCAGAACAAGGAAATAGTGGGCCGCATGTAATGAAAATCGTTGGGGACGTTAGCTACATGATTTCGACCAGTTTGGAGGCCGTCAACAATAGCTGTGCAAGATACGGACAAATTTATATCTACGATCCACAAACACAGCTACAATTCAGAGAAAATAGTGTACGCAGATCAAATATTCTAGAAACTATTGGAAAAATAATACTGGACATTAATCCTTATGCGGCCAATTTCAAAACACTGTACGAGCGATATGGTGATGGAGAGAGCCAGATTGTGTTGAACTTGATTGCGTTGAACACAGATGACAGACGACGATACAACGCACCAACCTGCGGAGAACTAGCAGCTCTGATTGTATCGAGGGATGGGACAATATCGGACAAAGTGGATGTACAAGTACACCCAAAACATGAACAACAAGTAGGATATGTACCAAAATCGTCGCATCATCCTGATCCAATGACATTCCCGTTACTATTCCCAAGCGGAGATTCAGGATGGAATGACAATATAAAACAAATAGAAACAAACAGAACTGTAACCCGAGTACAGTACTATGGTTATCGGTTGGCTTTGCGTGAAGGGGAAGTGCGTAATCGATTGCTACGAAGCGGACGACTTACACAACACTACGTAATTCACGCATACCTTACAATTGAATCGCAGAGATTATTATATTTACGAAATAATCAGAAGCAGCTGCGTGTGGAGTGTTACTTGGGAATGATTGATCACGTATTTAATAGCGAAGCAAATACATCCAATCGTACCAGACTTGGAAACGTGATGATGTTACCGTCAACATTTTCTGGCTCCATGCGCCATTTGCAACAACAATATCAAGATGCAATGGCGATAACCAGGAAAGTCGGCAGACCAGATCTATTCATCACGATGACATGTAATCCGAAATGGAAAGAAATACGCGAAGTATTGAAAAGTTTTCCCCCAGGTACTACCACGAACGACATACCAACCATAGTTTCTCGCATATTCAATTTGCGTCTACAACGTATGCTGAAGGAGATAGAAAGTGGTGCAGTATTCGGAAAAATGAATGGATATGTATATACGATAGAGTTCCAAAAAAGAGGATTACCTCATGCACACATGTTGTTCATAATGGATATTGAAGATAAGCTATTGACTCCAGAGGCGATTGATAATTTCATATCAGCAGAAATACCCGACAAAGAAATATATCCGCGATTACATCAATCTGTGACAACACACATGTTACACGGCCCTCATACTTCAAAAGTTCCATGTTGGAACACAGAAACTAAATCGTGTTCAAAAAAGTTTCCGAAAGACTTCGCGAAAGATACCGATATAAGCGTAAGTGGTTTTCCGAAGTATCGCCGTAGAAAAAATAATAGTTTAAACTACTACCATAACCGCATAAACGGAAGAAATATACCGGTAGACAACAGTATGGTTGTGCCATACAACCCATATCTACTTGCAAAATACGACTGTCATCTAAACGTAGAATATTGTGGGTCGGTAATGGCAGCAAAGTATATTTACAAGTATATCAACAGAGGACATGATCGCGCAAAGGTTGAAATTGATAATTGTAATATACAAGGTTATGATGGACCAGTAGTCGACGAAATCAAAGAGCATGTAGATACTCGGTATGTCAGTCCAATGGAAGCAGCATGGAGAATACTAGAACTGCCTATGCATGGACGAAGTCACGCTGTGACACGATTACCTGTTCACCTACCAGGTCATCAATATGCAACATTTGTGGAAGGTAGAGAAGAGGAGGCTGTTGGAAACGAAGATAAATGGAAAACTCCACTAACTGCATGGTTTAAACTAAATACGACGGATGAACTGGCACGAAATATCACCTATGCAAACCTTCCGGACTACTATACATTCAAAGCAAACACGAAAACTTGGGGCAGGCGTAAAATTGCTTGTAAAGTTGTAAGCAGAATGACAAATGTTTCTCCAAGGGATACGAAACGATTTCATCTTAAATTAATTCTTGGACGGGCTACAGGCGCTACCTGTTTCGAAAACTTACGTACCGTGGACGGAAAACAATACGATACATTCAGGGAGGCGGCGGTAGAGATGGGCTTAACGGCAAGTAACGATGAAACATTCAAGATATTTGACGAAGCTGTTTCAATACTGATGCCCAAACTTTTACGACATTTTTTGGTATAGTACTTGATCGGAGAAATGCCATCCGACGTAATTGATTTATGGAATAAATATAAAACAGCACTCTCAGAAGACTTTGCAGATGATAACGAAAACCGAGCACTATGTGCCATTCAACATCTTTCACAAGCAGAAGGTAGATCGTGCGAAGATTTTGGCTTACTGAAACCAGAAATAATCTATGAAAATGATGAAGACGAAATAAGAGCGGAAAAAATACAAACATTTGCAGAAAAAGGATTAGCATTGGTGAATCAATTAAATAACGAGCAGCGGATCATATACGATGCAGTTATGAGAACAATAACGCCGAACAACGAAAAAGAAAATCATACAATGCATAAATACTTTTTCATCGACGAACCTGGAGGAACTGTAAAAACATTTCTGTACAATGCGATATACTACATGCTAAGATCAACAGAGAAAACTGTCGCATGTGTTGCTTGGACAGGTATAGCAGCGATTCTTCTTCCACGCGGAATAACCGCTCACAAAATGTTCGGTCTCCCGTTGACAATGAGCAACGAAGGAACAATTTTCACAACTCCGAGTATGAAGAAGAAAATGATGTCAATTGATGTCATCATATGGGATGAGTGTTCGATGATTCCAGAGACTGCTCTTGAATTGATTGACAGAACACTCAGAGATATCATGAGTAATTCACTACCGTTCGGAGTAAAAACGGTTCTACTTGGTGGGGACTTTTGGCAAGTATTACCAGTAGTCAAACGTGGCGGAAAAAGACAAATTCTAGAAGAAACAATCAAATATTCATCACTCTGGAATATATTTAATAAATTTAGCCTTACCACAAATATGAGGGCGAAAGAAGATATCGTTTCATTCTCACAGTGGCTACTGAGCGTGGGTGACGGGAAAATCGACTTTTTAGAACCTGACAGAGAAACAATGAGTACAGATTTGAAAACAGAATTATATCCAATCAACATACCAAGTGAGGAACTCATAAACAGAGCAATATTGGCTCCGTAGAATGTGGAAGTGAACCAGTTGAACACAAAAATTTTACAAAGAATGGAGGGCAACTTACAAGAGTCAAAAAGCATGGATTATGCAACCCTCCAAGGACTTGATGCTGCCGATACGACAACATACGAAGAAGCTACACTGCGATATCCAATCGAGTATTTAAATGAATTAACACCAACGGGTCTACCACCTCACAATTCACAACTGAAAATCGGTGCCATAGTAATGATGTTACGAAATTTATCAATATCAGATGGCATATGCAATGGAACACGGTTGGTTGTTCGTGAACTTCATGCGAGAATTTTGATTGCTGAACTTTTAACAGGAGAAAAAAGAGGACAAATAGTGGAAATACCGCAAATAAAATTGGACACACGTGGGGATACAGATATGCCATTCATCTTACATAGACGACAATTTCCTGTACGATTAGCGTTCGCAATAACTATCAATAAATCGCAAGGACAAAGTTTCGGACACTCGGACTATATATTGACAGACCAATATTCGGACATGGACAACTTAATGTTGCGTTATCACGGTGCAAGTCGAAAGTGGGAATAAAAATACAGATGAAGAAAAGAGGGAAAAATATTAACAATATGGTATACAAGGAGATTTTAGATTAACAAAAATTTAAAATAGCTGAGATAATTTGTGAAAATTAAAAGTTCAATTATTGATAAATAATGACATGGACATGCCATTTGTACTCTACAGAAGACGAATACGGAAAGGTGCAACTATTAATTCGAAATTCGTGAATGAGAATGTATTATCCATAGATAAAAATACCTGTGATCCAGTTTACATCGAAACTTATGTACAGTATATGGACATATAATATTAGGCTGCATCATACGCAACAGAAAATATTCAGGCTGCATCATGCGCCACCCTAAGATAAAAAATCATAAAAGGCTGCATCATAAGCGCAACAGTAATCGTACCCATTAATAACAGGCTGCATCGTGCGCCACAGTAAGAAATGAGGCTGCATCATGCGTGACAATAATATAGCTGCACGACGCGCAATGATAAAAAAATAGCGGTGTTTTTTTTTTTAATTCGCCCCCCCCCCCCCCCCCCCCGGGAAGGAAAATTATTGTATAACTAACCAAGTGTGTAGAAACTAGATTAGAATAGAATGAAATAGAATTAGATTATTTGTCTGAGCAGAAGTAGGAGTATAAAGTGAAATAAGGGATAAAAAAATAGATAAATAAGAGAGAGATCACCCTCCAACTCCGACCACGCAAATCCTGGCCGCCGAAGAGTACCGTACTGAGCTCTCGAGAACATTACGATCATCAAGGAAGTTCATGATCTGCGTCAGCAGCAGCTGCTTAAGGTAGTTATGAAAAATAAAGAGTGAATCAAATAAAAAATTCAGGAATCTGTTCATGAAAGTTATTGTGTCTACACCATAATAAAATTTCAGGCGATCCTCAGATGTGACTAAAAACTCAAGAACTACTTTAAAGATCTGCGACTGCATAGAGAGATCAAGAATTGTGCGAAGCTGCTGAAACGAGATGGGCGGTCCAACCTTTCGGACGCAGTGCATCCGGAACATTTTGCAACGAAAGGTCGTCATCACCCCAAAACTACGAGTTGAAATACTTGACAGCATCTAGAACATCCACTGGCGATACGGCAGCTAGGGGCTGGTAAATCGGCAACAAAACCAGCAACATGAGCCACGGATGAGGGGATCTGGTGGACAGCAGTGAAGTAGTAGTCGAATTTTTACGTATAAAATTCCTATCGTCGATCGAACGGGTAGGTGCAAATCCATAATATTCAAATTTAATAAATAATGAAAATAAATAAGAAAACATATCCGTGCCCGATTCATACTAAGGCCGACACTAAATATAGTATAATTTATAATAAAAATATGAAACATAGCGTGATGTATCGATAGGTCGATTTTCAGAGAGCAAAAGAATCAATGTCAGAGATACGATAAAACAACTATAAACAGTTATTCAGTGAAATGGCCTCAAGACAGAAAGACGTGAGTATTCATGCTAAATGATAAAAAATAAAGTAAATTACAGGCTGCGCCGAATTTAATTCATATCAATTTTTCACAGATGCAAGAATTCATAGATAAAAATAAGGAGGCATACGTTGATGAACCGGGTGATCGGATTGAGGGTGAATAATATTTCTTAACTTTGTCAAATTTATGTTGTATAGCTCCAGGCTAAAATGTCTCCAAACGCGTAAAAAAAAGTAGGACACGAATTTTCAGTCTCGTAGCTCAAGTATAAGTACCTCCGCAATACTGTCGAATATTACCACTTGAATAACATACGATTTTTGGCATCGGATTGAGCCTAGATGGATTGAGTTAAGAAACTTCTAAATTGAATTTAACATGATAAATTAATTTTACAGATGATGGGCTGGATGACGAGCTCATAGCAGCGGCGGAGAGGACAGAGGCCGAAGCAGCCCGGGAAAAAAGAATTTGGTAATTAAATGTATAATATGCGTTAATTTTAGATTTGTCTGTAAAATTATAAATATATCTGCTATTCCATGAAAAATAATTTATAAATTAGATGTTTGAAGGTGTTTATCAACCCAATTTGCTAAAAAACTGAAATTTACCCGGCTTGATACCGCATAATTGAATGAATTAAATTATAGGGTCTAATTTGAAATGTAAATATACCATGAGACGAGAAACTGTCTGCAGTTTTTATTAGGGATAGTCGAATCATTATCTCAAATTCATAGTATACAGGAATCAAACTAAATGAATTCTATTTTCCAGTGCAAGGGCTACACAGTTATGAAGATTTCGGCGACAAATGGAATGACAATTATATGTATTATTATGTATTATTATGTAATAAAATAACAAAATAAAAAAATTGTTAAATGTCAGTGTGGTCAATACCTATAAGCTGCGTTCTGTATATACATCTACGAGCATTCGGAGATTCGCTGAGAGATGTATATACCGAACGCAGCTATAGATGTAAAGTTTATCTGTTCGATTCATGGTTACATATATATACAGAAATAGACAGAAGACTCATCAGCCAATTCATGCCGGTCAGAATCAAACACGGTTGGTGGACAAATTAGCGATTGCGTATCATGTGGGTGCGTTCAGAAGTAGATTACCATTCGTGCTGAGTGTGACGTCACACGGTCAACTGCTGCGTTCTGTTCATGGTGCTTCGTTTCTACTTTGAGTTGGCGCCGCTATTTTGACTTCACTGCAATTCGTCACCTCACAAACCGCAGTAATCTATGTATATGCTCTAAGTAGTCACAGTATGCTACCTTCCGAATTCAATGACGTCATTGCATGAGTAGACTGATGCGTGCGTGTGTACTTTCAGTATACTTCGGAACGCACCAAACGATTTTTATTAATTAATTTAACCAAACAAAATAAAATGAACAATAACACGAATAAAATTATTTCGGCTGCGCCATTATTATCATAACCTTTCCGTATAACCATGAAGGAAAGAAGTAGACGAATGTGAGGCTAACTTCATAAAATAATATGGGTCATTATTTTTATACGAGAAATAATGCAAGAAAATCATTTTCAATATATTTATTTAACTAATATTATAACAAATATAATAAACAAAATACAACAAAAAGAAATTTTGATTGAAAAAGAATTATTTAAAAATAAAAAAATAAAATTATTCAGGGTGGGACATATCCCACAATAATTTGACTAAGTTTCTATAATCTTCCGCAGCGCGCGCCTGCCGCTCCATCCAAGCTTGGCGCCGCTGCTGCTCGGCTCGCTGCTCCTGGACCCACCGTCCAGCCCTGACGTCTCGGCGCCTGGATGCTAGAGAATAAAGAAATGATGGGTGTTAAATAATTAATACTGGCAATAGAAACGATATAATCAAATAATAAAACTTGAAGAAATAGAAATACCATTAGTTTTCTTCTCTTCTGGCACCTTCTTCTTATCATTTTCTCTGGGCTTGTCTGCTAGAAAATAAATCAATGAGTATTAAATAATTGATACTGACAACGAGACGAAAAATAAAATAAAATTAAATTAGAAGAAATAAAAATACCTTTCGCTTGCTGCTCTTCTCCGCCCTGTTTTTCTTCTTTACTGCCTGTTGGTTGGTTTGTCCTGTTTGATTCAGACATCTGTAAAAAAATGCGGTCGATGAAGACGTAATAACGAATCATTGATTTGAATTTATACATATAAAACGAATTTATCGAATATGATCTATCATATTATATGAGCTCGAGTACTATAAATGAATACTTACGGTTATTTGAACGTATATTTTATACTATGTCTTGACGAAGTCAACGCCTGCGAATGTGTAATTGATATCACTGGTTTTTATTCATCGCTATAACAACAAATAAATGAACAAATTTTGCGAAAAAGCAATTAGAATAAACTCAATAAAAAACGAACGCAGCAAATCTATTTAATTGCAGCCTACATACTCATGTATACTCCGTTCAACTAGAGAACGACACGTTTGCAACGAGTACGATAGCGACAGCGCCAATGCGATCAAGGCGGAGTGAGAGAGAGGACGAGGGTCTTTCTCTCTGTGAACGGGGTATACAGGATGATTCCATAACGTCAGAATTTAAAAATTTAACGGGTACGAAAGTCTGGGAATTCTCCCTTTATGGGACAAAGTGAGGCGCACAGCGCCGAGTGCCCGCGGCGTGTAGCGCCGAGGCCTCGGAAGCGAGCGAAGCGAGCGACGAGGCGGGGTTGGCGCGCGAAGCGCGCAGAGGCGGAGCCCCTAGTATGAAATATATAAAATCAGTACATATGGAGATATATTTCATTCAATTTCAAAAACAGTTTTCTCACAGGGGAATCAGAAAATCTGTGTATTTCGCGTAAACAAGATTTTTTAGAAGACATTGCAGTTGCTCGACATCGCTTAGAAAAATGTAACAACGACGTGAACGATTTATTAGTTGACAAAATAGTGAAAATAAAAACACAAACACAAATTTTATTTTTGTTAGGAGATTGTCACCTAAAATCACAATTGAATTATACTTTGAGTGATTCAAATTTTAAGACTGGTAATAATAATAAAAATAAAATATCGAATACACACGTTTTCGATCAGGTCTAATAATGTATATATAGGGGGAGGGCGGGGCAAAATGGACCGGCGAGGCAAAATGAACCGCGGGGCAAAATGGACCGCTCAAAGAAGAAAAAAAAAACGATTGACGGTGAAAGAACTGGAGAATGAATATGAACTTTTTTTCCCCAAGGGGTCCATTTTGCCCCGCGGTTCATTTTGCCCCGCTAGTCCATTTTGCCCCATCTTCCCTTATATATCTCTTCGTCAGATTCTCATTTGACTTGTGCAGAAGATTTAGCAGTAGCCTAGGAAAATATATATCAATTTACTGAAGATTCAATCAAATGTACAGCTACCAAGAAGGAATGACGGTTCAAAATTAATTCAACACAAAGAAATATAAAAACAATCGCCAGTGCACATGATAAGTGTATCAGAGATACAAGTTATCAAAAATTGTTTGAATAATTTTCTTTATTACTTCAAAAATTCATACTGATAATTTTTTTGATGTACAAATAATACAAATTTTCGTAAATACATGAATTAATAATATGATTCTACACCTCATACATTTTTCCATAGGTATCGTATCTTCTATGTTTGTATACGTTTTATGTTTCATGAAAGCCCATCCGATTTCCACATCGTTGTGATTTATAGCACATACCCCACATAGATGTCCTAGAGTTATTCCAAATCCTGATGTTAAAAGACAGAATTTCCGATTTTCTTTCGTTTCATGCAGTGTCCCAATCACTTCTTTACTTTTAATTTTTCTATCACGAAAGTTTTCTTGATCTGCAGATTCATAACCATAGTCTTCTAAAGCCAATTCAAGCTCATCTATCAAATCGATTTCCTCGTTTTCAAGAATATTCAACTCCTGACCGAGTTCCTCATTTGCAAATAGACCCTCCATTTATACCACAGTTGTTAAGATAATGATATAACTCTTGCGGTATAAGATTGCGAACAGACCCTTCATTTATACTATCCTTGGTGAGATTATAGAACTCTCGCAGTATGAGAAGAATATATATAATATACCGGGAGATTATGTGGAAATGAAAGGCTCCAAGCGCGCGAACTTTGATTTACCTAAATCTCATTGGCCAGCAGAATAGCGCCAGGGACTCCACTCACTTCTCAGTAATATCCCTAGTTCTGTCGTCTGCTAGATTCACACAAACATAACCTATTCCTGCAACGGTCTGCCGCCATTTGTATTTTACAACAATCAGAAACAAATAGCAGACGGACTCTAGGGATATTCGTGGCGAGTCTGAAATTGGTGACCCTCGAAATATTCGAATAAATCAGCGCCTGCGCGCTTGGAGCCTTTCATTTCCACATAATCTCCCGGTATATTGAACTCGATTATTATGCAATGCGGATAGGAGGACGCAGTGAGGGTAGGAGGATTTAATTGATTCATCAGTTGGTATATAAACTCTTATGTTTAGTTTCAATCCGTAGTGACTTACGATGGAAGGTAATGCATTTGAAATCTATTGTTATCAATATTCGCAAGTCAAATTTCATTTAAGAGATGCGATTGACGACGATCGAGCTGTATTACCACCTCCTTTTAATTCTTACACAGCACGTCCCCATTTCCTCCAGTTTTGTAATTGGTGTGCGCTACCAAGATTATTAGCAAACATGAAGGCACACTTGATGACATCCGCGCATTTTTGGTCCGATCTAGATCTCAGAGAACATTTAAGTAACTGCTGTTACCGAGGGGTCATTCACTACGGAAATCAGCTGTACACTCCAACTGGAAATCAGAATGAAATCATATGACACTGTATTCGTAATCACCTGAAATCAGCTGAAATCACCCAATCACCTGATATTTGCTGAAATCAATTGAAATCAACTGAAATCAACTGAAATCAACTGAAATCAATTAGGATCAGGTGAAATCAGTCGAAATCAACCGAAATCATCTCGAAATCATCCGAATTCACCTCTGAATTCTCGGAAAATCATACGAAATCACTGCGAATCACCTCGAAATCATACGAAATCATACGAAATCAGGCACGTCTCCGAATTGTTTGAAATCAAATTCGAACTTGACATTTTGGTTCAAATCTTCTGAAATCGCAGGAAATCAGATGAAATCAGATGAAATCACTCATACGCAGCCTGGAATCGCATGGAATTCACTAATATTAAACAAAATCAGTATGAAATCATATGAAATCATGTGTAATCGCGTGACATCACACACGGTCAGAAATCATAAGTAATCAGCTGAAATCACTTGAAAATCGCTTGAAATCATTGGAAATCATCGGAAATCATCTGAAGTCACGGAATCACTTGTACACCCTAGGGTCGAGTGAATAACCCCTCGGCTGTTACGATTGTCATACACCTTTTCTAGTTAAATGTTCACTTGATGCTTGCGCGAGTTGCATCAATGGAACGACAGAACTGGTTATGGGAGTGGTTGATTTGAGATGTTCAGTTCGATATATGCCACCTCATGGAAACATTCAACCTCTGTCTGAATTTCCATTAAATGAAGAGTGAAAAATAAAAATGAAAACGAAAATAAAAAAAATTTCTGTATTAATGAATGGTGTTAAAAATATAATCGAAGCTCTTGACGAAGCATTTACAATCGTATTCAAAAACATGAATAGTGAAAATGTAAAAAAGTGGTTGCGACTGTATAAAAGTACTCTACAAACACTCGTCAAATTGTTAAAGAGTCAAGATGTAAATTTGTTCAACAAAAAAAAAATTCATACTCATATTGCGAAACTAAAGACTGCTCGAGCATTGTTGTTAAATCATAATACAGTTTTCGGTTTCGGATATTCAGACACGCGAACAATCTCAGCCCCCATTACTGTGCAATGGCACGATGTTGAATCTGCTTTCGCGCATCGAATATCGACGGGAGTGGTTGTGAATGTAATAACACAAGATTTAAAAAAATTTCTAGAAGACGCTGAAAAAATAATTACTGAGAAAGTTATGAAAATAATTGAACAGTTCTTTCACATTAAATTAAACAGCATACTCGCAGCGACATTTGTTCTAGATGATAGAACTGAGCAAAAGTTCTTTCAAACAAAAAATACAGTGTTATCAATTACATGTAATCCAAAAGACTGGTATCAAAATAAAATTATCATTCCACTATCAACCAAGATTGAAGAATTTCAATAACGTGATAGCGGATGGGCACTAAGCAGTATTGATTATATCCTCATCAACATCAATAAATATGTTCCATTATTGGGTTCATCATATATAGATTCACCTCCACATATAAAAAAAAAAACAATAATCAATATTAAAAATAATGACAATGCATGTTTCGCATGGGCCTGTGTTTCAGCTCTCTATTCTCCAACATCGTTATATTCAGAACCAACAAATTATCTACACTATAATTCTGTTTTGGATTTTACTGGTACACTCGGACCTCCGCTATTTGAACACCCGCTATTTGACGGACTCCGCTATTTGACCACATTCGTCCTCCGCTATTTGACAGGTGTTACCCCCACTATTCGGCAGCGTTCCCCTTAACATCGGGGCCGTGAGTGACACGGAGTGGCGTGAACTGGCTGCGCAGAAAACCGTCCACAAGGAGTGGGGGACCCCTACTTTCGTCAAATAGCAGAATCGCTCTGTCCCGACTCGGTCAAATAGCGGAGGCCCGAGTGTATATCATTTCCAGTACAGGTTCGGGATATAGCAAAGTTTGAAAAAATTAATGATATCAGAATTAAGGTGCCACAGCACTGGCATGTCCTATGTATGTTTTGTGACGTCAGAGGCGATAAATTTTCGTCGCCAAATGCTGCCTACACGGGTGGACGAATTTCACGGAAATGATTTTTTTCTAGAAGCTAAAATTAAACTGTACTGCGCTTGCTTATTGATTTTTTATGTAAATCAGCCAATAATTTGTATTACGAATAGTCGAAAATTATATGACATTTATACACATTCAACATGGCGGCATCAGAATCCCTGCAATTATCGACTTGTCGTATTTTGATCGCATCAAGGAGATTAGAACATTTATCACTTAATCCAAGGAGCAAGCGCATGGTAGAAATACACACACTTTTCAGGAAAACTTATTTCACCCGTCTGCTTTCCGTGAATAAGGCTGCATTTGGCGACGAATTTTCAGGTGACACGAGGCAGAACACGACGCAGAAGAAGTCTGTAATTATTTAGTACACCAGTCAGCACCTAGGGACGCTGCGGTCGCGTGAATCGTTTGAAAATGGTACAATTTATGAAAAACAATATGCGTGACAATGTATAAGTCAAAGATTTTGATGGAATTACTCCGAAACAATGCCGCTTTTCCATGTACTTTTGTCATGTATTTTCTGAATAAAAGCCCCTCTCAAGTTTGAACTTTGATAATCGTGCGTGAAATCAAAAATCGTTTAAAAATCGTTTTTTTTTTTTCGTTTATATTGTTGTAAAACTGAGATACAACGAGAAGAATACGTGGATTCCCGAGGGAAATAAAGCGACTCAAAGTGCAAATAAAATGGTTGGAAGAGAATTATTAATATTTGAGAAAAATACAACTGTTTTGTTTTTGGTCTAGAACAAGACTATTTACAAAACAGAAGTTCATCTAGCAACCGTTATTATTTGTCAGTGTAAAGTACAATTCGTATGTTTGAGACTACTAGACCGTATGCGCTAATATACCGGGTTTTACCCTTTTTAACACTATTCCCCCCCCCCCCCCCCCCCCCCCCAAAGAAAGAGTCGACCCGACTATTCAAATAAAAAAAAATGCAGAAAAAGGTTTAAAGAAAAATAACCGGTCCAGTAGTCGCAAAATGAGTGGGTGTGAGAGTTATTTTGGGAGAGTGGGAGCTGTGGCTCGAGAATTCAAAAATTTCCTAAAAACTATCCGACATTTGTCCCTACTCTCAAGGGAAACCACAGAAAACCTTGAGGGGATAGTATAGCTTATCAAAATGAGTAATTTTAGTATAAAAAGTGTTCATTCCTCCGTCTTGAAGAGTCGTCGGTAAAATCCAACCTTGTGGGGATATCTAGAACAGTGGAAACCGCCTGGGGGGTGAGACCGGTTCACGATCGGGAGAC
Source organism: Tenthredo livida (assembly GCA_963992785.1). Lineage (NCBI taxonomy): Eukaryota > Metazoa > Arthropoda > Insecta > Hymenoptera > Tenthredinidae > Tenthredo > Tenthredo livida. Next base: position 43,008,282 of record OZ023064.1, on the reverse strand, counting down.
GTCAGGAGGCAGGAAGGCGGAATATGGGAACCCAAAACCATGAACCGCTCCTAGGAGGATTCCCAAAAATTACAGGAAAGCTGCACACCCTAGAGTGGAGGACAAATGTTAATTTCATGGAAAAAAGGGAAAGAGGTCAAAGTACGGGTTTGCTGAAGGCCTAGTTAAATATAGGGAAAATGATAAATGGAAATGGAAGGATAAAATTGGAACGATCTTATCTGGTCATTTTAAGTTTCTTGGGAAGTGGCGTAGGGACGGACTCCCGAGCAGAAATTGAATCTTGGCGTTGCGTAGACCCTGTCCAGTTTTCCACGAATCTGGGCTGGCGGTAATCGGGAAAACTGGTCTGAACCAAGCCAGGCGCGTAACGCATTCTTGACAAATGCCTAGGCAGAAAAACTAATCTGGTTCTGATCAGTCTTCTGTTCAGTGCCTATTATTTATTCAATGTTTTTTCTGGGATAATCCAGTATAGGATAAGATCGTTATGTATACGCATAAAATGTCACATAAGAATATAACCACTTTATTAAGGTCTTTTCACAGGTACTTCATGTACTTATTATTTACTTATATCTATATTATATTTTACTAATAGCTCATTACTTATATTAGGTTTGAACTTTTCATAGGAACTTTATATATATATATATATTAGGGTGGGTTGAAAAAAAAAATTTTTTTTTTCTTACCCTAGGGGTAGAATTTGTACCTTATAAAAAAAGAAAATTTCTCAAAGAAACAAAAATTTTTTTGCTCAACGTTTTGAGGTCGCCCACTCGTTTTTTAAATAAATATTTAATCAAATGGGGTAGTTCCAACGGGAAATTCTTTTTTGGTCCAAAATCGTATAAAACATGTAAAAATTGTAGAATGTGATTTTTTTACTCAACTTTCATTCTAACAAAAAAGAAAGTGCATTTAACTTCATTTCAAAAAATGAAATGCACGTTCTTTCGTATTAGAATGAAAGTTGAGTAAAAAAAATCACATTCTACAATTTTTACATGTTTTCCACGATTTCGGACCAAAAAAAGAATTTCCCGTTGGAACTACCCCATTTGATTAAATATTTATTTAAAAAACGAGTGGGCTACCTCAAAATGTTCAGTAAAAAATTTTTTTGTTTTTGAAAATTTTTCTTTTTTTATGAGATACAAATTCTACCGCCTGCTGAGAAAAAAAAAAAAATTCAACCCACCCTCATGGGTATAACTCCATTTACAGTCTAGAAAGACGGAAGTTTGGCCAGTACAGAGTCAGGGCCTCGATAGGCGGCACTGGCCAGTAAAACCGTGGCATGCCATACTAGGATCTACCCAGTCGCACGGCAAACCTGTTCAAATTTCTGCTCGGGCTGTAGGCTCTCTATCCTAATCCATATTCCTTGCGGATGCTGGCAACCTATCTATCTCTCCAAATCAATCAGAAAGCAAAAAAAATCTGAAAACTCAAAATTCATTAAAACTTAAGCCTAAATGTCAAAGAACAAAAGAAAAGGTTGGCTCGGGTCTTACTCATGAAAGGAGAAAAAGGGATCTGAACCAGCCGACAGGAGAGAACAAAACAAAAGAACAAGATCGAGAGGACATTAAGAGAGTCGTGAAATTCGAATAACTAATAGCGCCTACGATTGGCACCGCCACGAAGTTTGACCTGAAGGTCCATAGTTATTTGAATTGTCGTTTGATTGATTAGATTGATTTTTCCGTTTTAGAATAAAGCAGTGCTCGATATCGTTTCCGGATTTTTTACAATACCGGCACACTAAATTAGCGATGTTTGAATCTCTATCAGAATTATTTCGGCGGTTTTGTTGGGGAGGGGATTTACTATTTTCGGGCTCTCGCGGAGTTTTGAGGGTAAGTTCAGCTGTCTCGACCTGTCGAATTCGTCCAGCACCTAAATATTGCTTATTGAGGGCCTCCAATTCGAGTGCTTTTATTATAGCTTCGCGTAAAGTAGAAGGTCCCGCCACGCTCAAGGCATGTTTGAGTTCGGAGTCAAGAAGAGAATTAATAAATCTATCTGTCGCAAAAGTTTCGCGAGTATTTTCGTCGCAAGTAGGCATAGCGATTCTAGAAAGGCGTTCGATGTCATGCCCAAGGGTGGCGATATCTTCATCGCGGCGTTGACGTCTCGTATTGAACGTCAAGAATAATTTAGTCAAATGCTCATTCCCGAACCTCAATTTTAAAGCTGAGCTAAGCCTGTCATAATTATAAATTTCTGTCTGTGTCAGAGTCGATAAAACACCAGCAGCCGGGCCTCTCAAGCTTGTAGCTAAATTTCCCGCCTTAGTCGCGGAATCCCAATTGTTAAGCTTAGCGACTACTAAAAATTGGCACTCAAATTCGGCCCAGGGTCTGTCACCTTCGAAAATTGGAGGCTTTATATAGTTTGCACGTTTTTGAAGAGGCTCGGTGCCGTGTTCAGTAGCTAGACGTCTCGTGATGTTATTATTTTGTCCGCAAGAAGGAATACCGTCCGAGGTAAAGTTAGCACTTGAATTGGTGCTCGGAAATTGAGAAATTGTAATTTGAGGGGGAATTAAAATTGGGGAGGATTCAACTTCCCTAGTTAAAGGCACAGACCTTATAGTTTCGGGGGCTGAGGTCAACTGGCAAGAGGATGTCGAAGGGGTAGGGGCTGGTTGAGGCAGGATTCGCAGGGGCTCGTCGCCAGATCCTCGTCGGTCTTCCCGAAGGGCCGAGAACAACTGGGTCAAGGACTCCCGCGAATTCCGCTGTTGATCTTGGAAAACCTGGACCAGTCGTTCCTGTTGTTGTTGTTGACTCTGGACAAGTTGAATAAGGATAGCCTGTTGTTGTTGCTGTTGTTGCTGTTGCTGTTGGAGTAGCTCTAGCAGGGCAAAAGTTGAAGGTGAAGCACCAAAGAAAAATCACTTTATCGAACTCGGAAAAATGTTGGAAAATCCCACTTCGGACACCAAATGTTGTAAAACTGAGATACAACGATAAGAATACGTGGATTCCCGAGGGAAATAAAGCGACTCAAAGTGCAAATAAAATGGTTGGAAGAGAATTATTAATATTTGAGAAAAATACAACTGTTCTGTTTTTGGTCTAGAACAAGACTATTTACAAAACAGAAGTTCATCTAGCAACCGTTATCATTTGTCAGTATAAAGTACAATTCGTATGTTTGAGACTACTAGACCGTATGCGCTAATATACCGGGTTTTACCCTTTTTAACAATATCTTATACCTTTTCACTTGATTATAATGAGTTCAGACAGGCATTTTTTAGGAGCAATTCAAGTGAACCAATAATCTTTCGCAAAGTCTATTAATTGTTCACGTTGATAACAACAATTATGCGGAACAATAATTTTCTTTACTAACGATGTTACGCGCAATATCACTTAGTAATGAAATACTTACGATTCATGCTCCTCGGCACTCGGTGAACGACTGCCGCTCCGCAGAGCTGTCGTGACGTCGGCGACTGCGCACTAAATCACCGCGGCTGGGCCCAGTGGTTGTCACTTCTGCCGGTCCCGTATACACTCATCGACACGGCAAGCGAAATCAACGCGAGTGAATAAATAAAGATTCGATTTCTACGCTCCACATCGTTATAACTGCATCCCCCGGAATAACGTTTGTATTCGTTATTCGGTTAGCGATAAAAATTGGACGCGTAGTCGTGTGTGTTTATTACGTGCAATCACCGGCAGTTTAGTGAGTGAAAAAATGGATCGTACGCACTGTCAAAGTCGAAGGGATGATAATAAGAAAAACCTGCATTTATCCGCCCGAAGAGTGAGTAGTACATTGAAAGGGTAAGTGTTCCCCACTGCTACATTATTTTTCACATGTAAGCAATCATAGATACAATTCTTATATAATTCGCGACAATGCTTTTGAGGCTGTATTTCCAGTACGTGATCCTGTTTTTTTTCTGAAATAAGCTGTCACACGATAAAACAATAACGCGTGAGTTCTGAAATGCGTTTATATCGCATACCCAGAACAACACTGTAACAACTCAAAAAATATGTATTTAGCGGATTTGCTTTCAAATGAATGTAAATGCTATTACATGAAGTCCTATGGCAATTTTGAAAAAACAATATTTTTTGAGATGTTACAGTGTGGTTTTAGGGGTACGATATGTTTTCACGAAGTGTGATTTATATGTAACATAAAATTAATCAAACATTGAACTATTTCTCTAACTTCGATTCTGATTTGCTTTCCTCCGAACAGCGTGCGTATTTACAATACTTTGTAACTACGGGGGTGACGCAGACATTTTCATTCTTGTGCGAACTCTATTTTCGACTATTATTGTTGAACATTTATAAAAATAATTCAACATAATATAATATAATATCATAGAATAGAATAGAATGGAACTTCACATACGGGATATTCGTTATGAATCGAGACACTTATTTCCATCAACCGCTCTGATGTTTTTTATAGGCATCATTAGATTCATCATCGACGCACTATTTTATACTGAAAATTGTTACGAATGTTTTTTTTTCTCGCCAATGAAACACCTACAAGTATTTGGTACAATTTATTTATGGACTATCATGGAATAACGGCTAATAAAAATTGGAGCACGGTAATTATCACAATTCAGAAGCAGAATACAAAGACGCGGGAACCGTATACGTCCCAGAATTTTATTGTTGTATATGGGCAATTCCACACGGAGAAAAGGGTATAGCAAATTTTCTCATACTAGTATAGTAATGGTTGGATATGCTGTAAAATATGACGATCATTCCTATACTGTATACTAAATGTCACAATGCATATAGGAATACTTCTATTATGCATGCTGACATTTGGTATACAGTATAGGAATGATCGTCATATTTTATAGTATATCCAACCATTACTATACTAGTATGAGAAAATTTACTATACCCTTTTCTCCGTGCAGGAGAAACCGGCCGGATTCGATCGTTTTTTGACCTCGTATTTTTTAGATCTATTGAAACTCTTGGTCAGGTGAAATAGACGTGAAAAAACCGATACGTATTCCGTTGTTTGTACAAAAATTTTTTTTTGCCAAGTCATAAGTTGTATTTCGTTGCGAAATTAGCGCTTCGGTCAACTTCAAGAATTAATATCTCCGGTTTCATTTATCACGGAGAGATGAACCAGCGATCTTTCGAAAGCTGAAAGAATAACCTACAAGAAATTTTTTCTTAACTCATAAAAAATTGCGAATTTCTATTTGTTATAAACAGTTAAAGTATTGAAAGATTTTTCTGCAGAAATCAGCCGTTTTTAAGATGCTGAAAAAATATGATGGAATTCTTCATTCAATTATGCATCATAAAAGATTTTGTTTACGATGGAAGTTTCATGGGGTCTATTTTTTTTTGTAATTTTTAACATGGCGTTGCAACGGTGCGCGCGTCCCAGTATACCCACGGCAGAGGCCCACGCACTGGCCCTACTCAAGGCGCGCACGTCCAGCACTTCAGAATCATTTTCGGGGGGAATAATATATTATATCGATGGACTAATTCCGTAAGTCGTAAGCGCGAAAAAAAAAATTGATTCGAAAATACATTTTCTCGCCGAATTTCGATGTACAGATGCGTTTTATACAGGTGTAGAAGTTTTTTTTTTGCGCTTATTACGACCTTATGGCATTGGTCCATCGATATATTATATACTATATAGAAATATTATGTATCCCGCATTTTTGAAATGAAATGATTATTTATTGAAGTAAAATTTCATTTTTATAAAAATTATAAATCTTGTTTTTGTAAATTTCTAAAATATATTTATTTCATATTTTTGTAAAAATGAAATTTTACTTACAGAAATAAACGTTTCATTTCAGAAATTTGGAATACACACTATTTCTATATACTATATACCGTGCGTTCACGAGGAAATGAAACAGTCCGAACCGAACACAGGCGCATGCCGCACTCGTCCGTGTGTCTGTCCGTGTGTCGGACGAGTGCGACGTGCGCCTGTGTTCGGTTCAGACTGTTTCATTTCCTCGTGAACGCGCGGTATAATATATTCTTCCCACATAAAATGATTCTGCAGTGCTGGACGCACTACGCCATTAGTAGGGCCGATGCGTGAGCCTCTGCTGTGGCCTGGGACGCGCGCACCGCTGCAACGCTATGTTATAAATTAGCAAAAGAAAATAGACTCCATGAAACCTCCATCGTGGACGAAAATTCCTTATGAGGCAGAATTGAATGAAGAATCCCATCATATTCTTTTCAGCATGTTAAAAACGGCCGATTTCCGCCGAAAAATCTATCAATACTTTAACTGTTTATAACAAATGGAAATTCTCAATTTTGTACAACTTGAAAAATTTCTTCTCTTAGGTTATCCTTTCAGCTTTCGAAAGAGCGCTGGTTCATCTCTCCGTGATAAATAAAACCGGAGATCTTAATTCTTGAAATTACCGAAGCGCTAATTCTGCAACAAAATTCAATAACTTATAACTTTGTAAAAAAAAATTTCGTACAAGCAACGAAATACGTACGATTTTTTTCACGTCTATTTCACTTGAAAAAAAGTTTCAATAGTTTTACAAATTACGAGTACGGATGTTGAAAAACACACGTCTGCGATTCCCCATAGATTTTTAGCTCGTGTGGTCGTCGAGTTATACATTTTTTCAAAATTAACATTTCAACCATCTGAAATTTCCCGAATAGCTAGCTGTAACCTTCGCTATCGGCATATCAAATCGTTCTCAAAAATCTTACACTTTTTGTATAATATTCTACGAGCTGTGGTGACATGATGATAATTTATTTTGGTCTTGAAACGTTCACATTGAATTCTCGCACGGTATAACGTAGTTGCTTGATGTAAAAAAAAAATATTCACTCGTCTTATTATTTATAGATACGTTTCATTGTTCGAAATTGTGAAGAAATATTTTCGCTTTAAAATTACCCAAAAAAAAAAATGAATAATCGTTTTACCACGATTAACTTGGGATTGATGTATGCAGAATTCCTAGGATAGGAATCATGTATAAAAAAAATTGATCGGTAGGGGAGACCGGGTACAAAAGTAACAGCGGGTCGAAAGTAACAAAGCTTCCTACAACGCACACAATCAAATCTAGAAGTTGTGTTTTATATAGTAGTAAGCGTGTTCGATACTGATACAGTTTGAGCCATTGATTGTGCCCGTGCGTGAAATTTACACGTTTTATTGGAGATTTTGTGTTTCTTGCCGCCTCAAGTAAGTTTTTCGATTCTTGGTATTCTTATGAAAACCTGTAGTAAATATGTAAATACTACAATGAGTTTTTGCTAGATTATTCTTGAAAAGTCGCTTTATTAGTGGCGGTGTAGAAGTTCTATGTTCTGTTTGTTTTTTGGAAGTTATAATTCTTTTATTCTGGAAAATGAGGTTGGGGACGAAAGTAACACAACACCACGGGGTTATGTTAACCAGGCATTAGGTACCTATTGTAATTTTTTCATTGATTTTCAGAATGCCTCGAAGTTACTTACAATCAAAATATTCTTGTGTTTTTGTTATTAACTTGTTATTTCAATAATAGTGAAGAAAATGAATATTTGAGTTTTATTCTTTCATAAATATTCAATAATTAGTTGATTTACTATAAATGGAATTTATCTGATGATATCATAATATTTTTTACTTCATTATAATCAATTCTGTGGAATCCTGTAAGATTAAGTGAAGTATCCGTACTGATTTGTTCAAAAAATCCCGATGCTACTTTCGTCCCCATAGTGTGTTACTTTCGCCCTGACGCTCAGGACGATAGTAACAATCGACACTTTTTTTTTGCAGCCTTGTAATTGTTAGAAGCCAAGATATATTAAATAAAACTATGATGTACATTTGTAGAGTAAAGACGAAAGTTTCAGAGGGCTATATTCATTTTATCGAAAATATCATTGATAGCTAGAAATCAGAGTTTAAAAAAAAGTGTTACTTTTGTACCCGGTCTCCCCTACTTTAAATGGGAAGAAGCTGTTCAACGAAACTGTAGATAATTTCTTCAATGTGATTTTATGAAAAGACGAGGCGACAGGTGCCGGGCGAATCGAGTTGGCAGTCACTGGCAGCGAGTAGAAGCTCACGGACGCAACGCGAGCGTGCGATAATCGATCTATAGTGCGGTCATCGTTCGGTTTCATCGCGATGACACGCTATATTCCTATATAAATAATAAAGACCGGTCGGAGTAATGCATCTCGAAAGTCGCTAATGAAATATCAGTCAAATAGAGCTCAATCGGTTCTGCAGAATTTTCTTACATTTATCAAAGACAAAAGTCGTAGATCGGGAATAGGCTTGTCCTAGGCTTGTCATACGCAGTACAGTAAAAAATAGCTGAGTAGATTAAAAATATACTAGATTTTTCTACATTTTAAAGCAATTGAAAATGAAAAATCGATATCTAGCCATTTGTTCATAATTTGGGTATTATTTTGTTTCTGGACATGTCAGGGAAATCATCAGTCTACGAATATAATAATTCGATGGATACTTGAGGGAGCTTTACATCTTCAGACAAACTCGACGCAGTCAGACACACAGTATTATGATTGGCTGGATCTAGCGGAAAGGACCAATCGTATTGCTGTGTGTCTGACTGTGTCGATTTTTATCAGTCAAATAGAGCTCAATCGGTTCTGCAGAATTTTCTTACATTTATCAAAGACAGAAGTCGTAGATCGGGAATAGGCTTGTCCTAGGCTTGTCATACGCAGTACAGTAAAAAATAGCTGAGTAGATTAAAAATATACTAGATTTTTCTACATTTTAAAGCAATTGAAAATGAAAAATCGATATCTAGCCATTTGTTCTGTAACATTGCATGTTACGACAGGCTCCTCACCCCTTAAACGACCTTAGCGGAGTGAATGAAAAGGAGAAAATGAATAGGTAGACCCCGAGGTCCGACAGAATTTCCGAGAGGCGACCGTGACCGACTAAAGACTGTGGAACATATTATTTATTCTTTTGTTTTGTTTTACGACTTTTCTCTAACATGTGGGAGACGAGGCCCAGCCGACGGCTAAGATACTGTGACAGAGACACACCACTACCGACGCAAGACGTTCCAGTATCGACTGTTTGGATCCTACTCGACGAACGCCACCCAAAAAGCTTCGGAGGATAGTTAGTGGCCACGCTACCTCCTGCTAGTAATCTAGAGGACACGGGGGAGTGCCAAGGGCATTCTACAACGGGGGATATCGGTGGTGGAAGAGATTCCCGCCACCAAGAAGAGCCTGCATCCCGTGAGCCTCCGACGTAGCAAGCTAAAATCATCGTGGCGAACTTTGAATTACGCGCGTGGCGACCACCGGTCGCCATGCTTAAGGGATCCTTCGGTCGATACGAAAATCGATATTTGGCCGTAACACGAGGGCGCTGATTACCGGCGCCATGCGGTCTAGTCACTCTGCGTTAGACTAGCGTCACGAACACACGAGTGTACCTTTCTTTTTTGCGTCTTGATTGTAGTTGAGTTAGATTGGATTGCGTTTAAGCCTCGTGGGCTTACTAGAGTTTTTTTTTTTGTTGAGTGAGTGTTGTTCCCCGAGGAATATTTCCCCCGTGGGATTAGACGATGGATTTTAGCCAGGAGAAGGCTTCCTTCCTCAGGTGGCTGGAAGACGGTAAGCGTTAGCCATTCTTACCCATGCTAATTCGAATTCGGCAACGGCCGTCAGCCATATTGCCTTTGTGCAGCCACGAGGCTAATTAACATTTTTGGAATCGAATTATACCGATTTCCGAGAGGTAGGCCGTCACCAGTGTCCCCATGTATTAGAGTTTATCGTTCGAGTTACTATTTTTGTAGAGAAATATCGAGTATTATAGTCTGTTAAGTTCGGGTTTGATATCTGTCGTACACGAGTGCGACAGAGATAGTCGTAGTCAGTCACTGTCGCTCTCTCTTCCTCCCGTGGGGAGAGACATAGCTATTCGTTATTTGGACTTCGAGTCTTTGTTTTTCGGGTTCGAGTCAATAAAGAATTCTATTTAATTATTAGTCGCGTTATTCGCAGAGTTAGGTTAAGTTAGTCTAAGTGAGATCTGTAAATATTACTTCGTAGATCAATTTCATTTTTCTAGTCGCTATTAAGAACAGAAGGCTCACTCATTGTAAATATTCGCCTGTTAATTAGTTGTAAGTCCTCCTCGTGGAGTCTATTTAGCGTTCTAGTTGAAATATTGTCTCACGAGGACCGAGTTTGTCGAGTTATTTAATTATTTTGCATGATTTTCCTTGTTATTGCTCTCCCACGTGGAAGCTAGTAGTTTATTAGATATTGTAAAGCTCGTCAAACGTGGCCGGGTCACTTTTACACGACCTGTGGCCGTTCTTTCTACGAGGGAATTTATTCCCGATTGTTAAAATTATTATTTCTATTTCTTTTCTATTTTGTTGAATAAATTCTATTTTTTTTATTGTCAAATTCAAACGCTCGAGTCGTTATTTAACGTCCCGCTAATCCTTCAATTAATCCTGACCCCTCTCCGCGGTACTGTAGCTAGCCGACGCTTTACGTACCCGTAGGATATATTTTGTTTATATTTTTGAACGTGGCGGTTATCCGCCTGGCGCCCAGCATATTTTTCAGGTAATTAACGTTGGCCAATTGTCGAGTGGACGGCTCTCGGAGGCTAGCATCCGGTCTAGTTCGAGGGCTAAATAAAATCCACGTCACAAATTGGCGCCCAACGTGGGGCCCTGAGAAAATAAATTTTAGTTTTGTTAAATAATTATTCGCTTTCTTACAACGGCTTCTCTGTTGCCAAGAGACTTCGGGTCAAATATTTAGTTTCTCTATCTACCGGAGAGGGATTAGCGGCGCGTACGCTCACAGCGACTTTGTATCGAAGCCGTACCGCGGCAATTCTTTTGTTGATTTCAGCGTTCAAACTCCTTTGTTTAATTTTCGGTTATTCCTTTTTCGATTTTCGAAACGACTTCGGGAATTGTCGGATCCTTTCGAGGGATTCCGATCCGTTGGAAGTAATACGTTTTGTTTGAGTTAGTTATTATTTTTTTTTTGCCGTGTTCTCTCCGAGAGAGTAAAATACTCGATTATAGCGTAGTACAAAACGTTATATGCGCAGGGACACTGGATACGGACCCCTAAGCGTAATATTACGAGCTATTCGCTATTATAATATAATATCTGCTTGCTATTGAATTGTTTTTTTTTTTTGTTTGTTTGTTTGTTTTTTTTGTGTACTATTTCCCTGTGCATGCCTGGTGGTGGATAAATTGTATCAGGTGATCGAATAGTGACGAACCGCTGTAACGAAACATACTGAGTACCAGTGAAGTCCTACCACAACGATCACCGGGGGAAACAACATTTAATTTTCAAATAAATAATCTCAAATAGCTAGCTAGCGAGGGTCTTGTCTAGAATCCAACGGCTAACATTATTCTATATTTCGGGTTCGTGAAACTATTCTCTAACGTGGGGGAAGAGCAAAGTCCAGACTCGACGGACTCTGAGTACACCCCGCGCCGAGGGGAATGTTTACGCGTCGTCATTGCGAATCGATTCGAAAATCATAGGTGTCGCGTAGATTCACATTTTGAGCTCTGGCTGTAGCAGTGGTGCTCAGGTGTGGGTTCTGAGGACCATATGATAGCAGTGGTTCTCAACTCACGGCTACCTCGACGAGTAGACTCGTCGAGAAGATAGAGTATAGCGCTTTGAGTATGTTTTAGTTTTTTTTTGCGTATCTTTCGGGTTCGGGTTCGGGTTCGGGTTATCTTTCGAGTTCGAGTTCGAGTTCGAGTTGATTTTCGAGAGTGACTTTAAATCGAGTAATTTCATTACGCACGTTCGACTGCACTCTCGGAATAAGTATTGAGTTTAGTTCGGGACTTTTGATCTTTAGTTTCGAGTTCGTGTTGATTTTCGAGATTGAATTTAAACCGAGTGATTTCTTCACGCACTTCCCAGTGCACTTCAAGAACAAGTATTGCGTTCAGTCAGTGATTTGTTTTTTTTTGGGGATTTCGTTTTTTTTTTTTTTTTTTTTTTTTTTTTTTTTTTTTTTTTTTTTCTTCGGTAGTTCGAGTTCGATTTTCGCGTTTCCAGCTTAGTCTGCATATTTGGTTTTTTTTTTTTTTTTTGCGTTCGTGTTTTTCCCTTCGTTCGGAATATTTCTTTTTGGTGTCAACTGAGTCCTAGTTTCCTCATCGAGTCATGGCGTCAATAGATACCCCGTACGGATGCGCTTTGTGGGATTTAGATCACGCGGAGTTATCCCAGCTGTTGAGTTCGCTAAACGTAAGCACCACGGGCTCGATCGTTGAGCTTAGAGATCGGTATTTGCGTCATTGGCGGCGACGTCAGGGCGAGCTTACGATCCCCTGGGAGCCCGAGGATGAAACGATTTTCACCTCCGACGGTAGATCGCGACCGGGTGGTAGCCAAGGACACCAGCCGAACGCTCCGCAGCCCCAGGTCTCATTCGCGACCAATTTCGAGTCACGCCCGGTAACGACAACGACCACGAGCATCATCTACACGGTAGCTCAACCGGTCATGTCAACGATCGCCGATCCAAGGCCGTCGGTGAGCTTAGCGAGCTCACCCCAGAGGCCGATCCCTACACGCGTCGCGCCAGATGCGAGCGACGCATACAGAGATTTTTATAGAGACCATGCTGCATTCCGGGAAATTCTAGCCGAAGAAAGACCCGAGGTGATGCCGCGCCGATCCACGGTAAACCCGCGAGCGTTAGCTGCCTACGGTCACGAATACCTACGCGGTACACAGGTCGAGGTCCTGCGCGATAACAGGCCCCCACAGCTAGAGCTAGAGGACCGATATCATAGACCCGAGAGGGTAGCGTCCGACCGAACGAGGGTAAGACCCGAAACGGTGGAAATTAGCGATAGCCGGGACCAACCAAACCTCGAGGACTTGGTGCAGGAAGTACTAAGGAGATTACCGCGAGAATCTCTTCCGAGAGGAATTGTAGGATCCCGGGAAGATAGGGATCGACAATCGCGCGTGGAAGCACGGCCAACGGAAGGCCACACCCGCCGAGAAGTCGACTTCAGGCAAAACCGAAGTCTGTCGCCGATAAATCCTCAACCAATAATTACCCACCCACCCTCCCAAGGTAGGCACCCCGGCACAAGCGTGTGGGAAGAACCGCGATCCAGCTGGAAAGACGTAACGGAACCCGCGCGTTCTCACTGTAGAGACCGAGCTAAAGAGGTGGTCGAAGCGTTACGAAGGTGGAACATAAGGTTCGGAGGTAGTAGTGAACAAAGCGCGGAGGACTTTTTAAGCCGTCTCGATGATTGTAAGAGGTTCACTCCATTAAGCGGCAAAGAAGTGATACAGTCTCTGCCGATAGTATTCACGGGGATCGCCTCGGAGTGGCTACGACTCGAGCGAGATAGCTGGTCGAGCTACGAGGATTTCCGTCAGGAATTTAGAAGCTGGTTCGGCGACGAAACAGTAAATAAAAGATTCCGTCAGCAGGCCGCGTCGCGTACGCAGGGCGAAAACGAGTCGGTGACCGACTATTTAACCTGCATCCGGGGGTTGTTAAATCGAATGACTAGGCCATACGCGTTGGAGGACCAACTAGACTTAGCATTTGAGAATCTTAAGCCGGAGATTCAGAACTTATTAGACCGGAATCAAATATCCAGTTTTAAAGAATTAGCTCGGGCTGCCACTGCTAAAGCAAGAAATTTAGCATCCTCGCGGGCGTACAAGCCACCCCCACCCGCTGACGCCGACGAGTCGTACATGTCGGAGCTAGCATGTAAGGCTAAGGCCAAGCAAACGAAGAAAGCCCAGGCACTCGCGGCCGTGTATGAGTCTGTCGAGACTGCGGAGGCACCGGAGGCGCCGAAGGCTAAGTCAGCTCCAAAGACGAAAACGAAAGGCGGTAAGAGTCAAGGGGGGGGGGAGATGGCCTTGGAAAAGGCCATAACAGAGCAACTCGCGGCAATTCAGGCAAATTTAGAGAAAAGAATGGAGACCGCGACCGCGAACCTACAGCCTCGGCAGGCTAATCCAACCGCTCCGACATACCCCGTAGACGCGAGGGTAGCTACGAACACCATGCCAACAATGGATGGTGGACCAGCGGTCACCTGTTTTAACTGTGATCTCAGAGGTCATATATGGAGGGATTGCCCAGCGCCGAGGGTTCGTTTTTGCTATCATTGCGGTAGAAAAGGCGAAATAGCGACTACGTGTTCGCGTTGTCATCCGGGAAACGGAACTGGGGGCTCGCGAACAGGGCAAGGGAGTCACCCCCAATAGAAAACCCGAGCCCAAATAATCCTTATACCGAGCCGGATGCAGAATGCTTTCCGATGCAGACTCTTGAACTGCAGCCACGCTGGTTTTTAACAGTCAAAATCGGGAATTCGAAGGTTCGCGCTCTAATAGACACCGGGTCTTCCAGAAGTTTTTTAGGAGCTTCGGGAAAGAAAATCGCCGCAGAAAATGGTCGGGCCTTAAGCAAACCAGCTTTTGAACGGGTTATACTGGCAAACGGCGACACCGAAGCAGTCTTAGGGGAATTTATCGTGCCGATTGAATTGGCAGGAATAACCCACGAACTTGCGATTCGAATACTCCCGTCTGTAGCGTGGGATTGCATCCTCGGTATGGATTTTATTAGATTATTTGAGTTAGAAATGTATGGCGGAGACGATACGTGGCGTCTAAAAGAGGGACCGACGGAAACTAATCCGTTTTTCGAGTCATTGGCAGCGACCACGGGGTCAACCAACGCGTGTTATGGTATAGCAGAATTAACTTCAGCGGAGAAAACGGTACTGGGAGAGTTTTTAGAGACTGAACTACCTGCGGTCACGGGCCCACTAGGACTAACAAGCCTAGCTGAGCATACCTTAGACACGCAGGGAAATTCGCCGATTAAACAAAGATATTATTTAGTATCACCGGTTGTACAAGCCGCGATCCATGCTGAAGTTGATCGTATGTTAGCCGAGGGCGTCATCGAGCCTTCACAAAGCGCGTGGTCGAGTCCCATAGTCATGGTCAAAAAGCCGAATGGCAGTTATCGTTTTTGTTTAGACTTCCGTAAAGTAAATAGCGTCACAAAGAAGGACGCCTACCCGATCCCTTATATTAACGGGATTTTAGATAAATTACGTGCCGCGAGGTATATTTCAACGATTGATCTGAGCCAAGCCTATCATCAGATTCCCTTGCACCCAGATAGTCGCGAAGTCACTGCGTTCACTGCACCGGGCAGAGGCTTATTTCACTTTACGAGAATGCCATACGGACTCACCGGAGCCCCTGCCACGTTTCAAAGATTAGTTGACAAATTAATTACACCGGATATGGAACCACATGTTTTCGCGTATTTGGACGATATTATTGTAGTAACGGACAATTTCGTGAAGCATATCGACTGGCTCAAGCGCGTATTTGATCAAATAGCGAGGGCTGGTCTTACGTTAAACCCGGATAAATGCGAGTTTTGTAGGGATGAAGTAAGATATTTGGGGTTCAGAGTTAACAACGAGGGATTACAAATAGACCCCGACAAGATCGAACCGATTGTTAGTTATCCGGCACCCCGGAACTTGAAACAATTGCGACGATTTTTAGGGATGGCCTCGTGGTACCGCCGATTTATTCCAGCGTTCGCGGGCTCCTCGGAGCCATTAACGCGGCTTTTACGCAAAGATAGACGGTGGGAATGGGGCGAAGAACAAGAACAAGCGTTCAACGAATTAAAATCCGCGTTAACCTCAGCCCCGGTATTATCGTGTCCTGATTTTCGAGTACCTTTTGTAGTGCAGACGGATGCCAGCGATTTTGGAATCGGCACCGTTTTGACTCAGACCATTGACGAGGTCGAACGAGTCATCGCATATGCGAGTCGTACTCTTTCTGAAGCCGAGAGAAAATATTCGGTGACAGAAAAAGAGTGTTTGGCTGTAATTTGGGCTATAAAGAAATTTCGCGCGTACCTTGAGGGGTATCATTTCACGGTGATAACGGATCACAGCAGCCTCCGATGGTTGCATAATTTGCATAATCCGACAGGTCGGCTTGCTAGGTGGGCATTAGAGCTCCTGGAGTATGACTTCGAGGTCATACATCGAAAGGGAGCTATGCATCATGTCCCCGACGCATTATCGCGAATGTACGAAGACGAGGTCGAGGACCTCGCAGCCGTGTATGTAGCCGCGATTAATGAAGCTCAAGATCCATGGTACACTAAGCGCGTACAAGAAGTTTTAGAGGCCCCGAAAAAGTATAGAGAATGGTCGGTGTTCGAAGGCCGACTGTATTATTTACGGCCGAATCCGGTGACCGAACCAATTATGGAAGACCTTAATCCGTGGGAATTAGTATTGCCCGCCGAACATCGCGACCGAGCGTTTATCGAAGCGCACGAAGACCCACAGGCTGGGCATCTCGGAGTCGAAAAGACATACGCGAGGATCCGCGAGGATTATTATTGGCCTGGCATGTTTAGAGATATCGTGCTCGCAATCCGCCGTTGTCAACCATGCCAACAGTGCAAGGTCGAACAGGCTCCGCCAGCTGGTCTGATGGGAGATCGCGTAGTTAATCAGCCGTGGACGGTCGTCGCAGCTGATGTCATGGGTCCGTTTCCTCGTAGTCGCTCTGGCTACGAATATTTATTAGTCTTCGAAGACCTTTTTACCAAGTGGGTGGAGTGCATTCCGTTGCGTAAAGCCAATGGGAAGAATATTATCGCGGCGTTTGAGGATTTAATTTCGTCTAGGTGGGGTACTCCGGAGGTATTTCTCACTGATAATGGCACCGAATTCGCAAATAAAGCCGTCAATGACATGTGCGCCGAATACAATATAGTACACGCTCACGTGCCTCCGTATCATGCGCAGGCAAATCCGGTTGAGAGGGTAAATCGCGTTCTGAAGACGATGATCACGGCCTATATCGAGAATGACCATCGGGACTGGGATGTTCATTTGCATGAATTCCATTTCGCATATAATTCCGCAGTGCATAGTTCACTGAAAGTAAGCCCGGCATTTTTAAACTTAGGTCGTGAACCGCGGCCTAGAGTGCAACTTCGACGCGCGGAGCAAGGTCCGGCGACTATTCCGGAACCGTGTCCGGCGAAGTGGGCTGAAAGAATGAACCGCCTACAAGAATTAAGAGATCTCGCGACCCACCATTTACAAAATGCACGCACTAGGCAGGCGCAATATTATAATCGACGTCACCGAGACGGCCACTATAAGGTAGGAGACCGAGTCTGGAAGCGAAACCGCGTCTTATCATCGGCTGCGAACTTCGTAGCTGCAAAATTAGCTCCTAAATTCGCGGGACCGTATATTGTAACGAAAGTAGTATCACCCGTCGTGTACGAGCTAGAGGATGAAACCGGTAGGACACTCGGTCGACACCATATAAAAGATTTTAAACCGTACGTCGCCCCCGAGGTAGACGTCAATCTCAGCGAATCCGAGGTGGAAGACGCATCTTCCGACGAGGCCTGAGAAAACCGTTCGCGTTCGTGTGTTCTGAGTTTGGTACTGAGTATTCGAGCACTATTGGATTCGAGTGTTTTGTTCTTTCTTTTGTTGGTTGAGTTAAGGAAATAGGATTTTCAGGAAGCTTGAAAAAAAAAAAATATATTCGGTCAGTTCGGCGAATTAGTTTTTTTTTTTTTTCTATATTTTTTTTTGAGTCGACTGCGCCGGCCAATTCGTAGTGGGACAATACTCCCAGTTATCTGGAGCTCATTAGGGGGGTTTTGGTTCTGTTTTTTTTTTCATGGTTTATAGAGTCTTGAGGACTCGGGCATTGACGCCCTGTATTTAGTTTCGTTTTGTTTTGTTGGTTCGTAGTCTCTTATTTTATTTGTTTTTTTTTTGTGTCATGTTTTTGGTCAAAATTATTGGTAATGAAATTACAATAGTCCTTTATTTTGCTATTTTTTTTTGTGTGGTTCGTTAGTTTCGAGCTTTCAGATATTAGACTCTTATTTTGATTTTGTTTTTTTTAGTGTTCGGGAAGTCGAACCCTTCCCTAAGTTTTTGTCTTTCTGCCTTCTGCAGGGGGAGAGTAGCGTGTGATGACTTAAGAATTTAACCGGGGCTTTTCATAGAATTACCTTCGTATTCCCTCCCGGAGGAAAGTTTAGTTCGTTAAAAAAAATTACGTTTAAGCCATCAGATCCAGACGGATCTGTAGACGTAAGACGCGGTGTGCGGCCGCCACTCGGAGTTCGGTCCATGGGTCAGTTTTGCAAGCGCTTCCGCCCCAGTGGTCCGTCTAAGGGGGGGGGAGTTGTAACATTGCATGTTACGACAGGCTCCTCACCCCTTAAACGACCTTAGCGGAGTGAATGGAAAGGAGAAAATGAATAGGTAGACCCCGAGGTCCGACAGAATTTCCGAGAGGCGACCGTGACCGACTAAAGACTGTGGAACATATTATTTATTCTTTTGTTTTGTTTTACGACTTTTCTCTAACATGTGGGAGACGGGGCCCAGCCGACGGCTAAGATACTGTGACAGAGACACACCACTACCGACGCAAGACGTTCCAGTATCGACTGTTTGGATCCTACTCGACGAACGCCACCCAAAAAGCTTCGGAGGATAGTTAGTGGCCACGCTACCTCCTGCTAGTAATCTAGAGGACACGGGGGAGTGCCGAGGGCATTCTACAACGGGGGATATCGGTGGTGAAAGAGATTCCCGCCACCAAGAAGAGCCTGCATCCCGTGAGCCTCCGACGTAGCAAGCTAAAATCATCGTGGCGAACTTTGAATTACGCGCGTGGCGACCACCGGTCGCCATGCTTAAGGGATCCTTCGGTCGATACGAAAATCGATATTTGGCCGTAACACGAGGGCGCTGATTACCGGCGCCATGCGGTCTAGTCACTCTGCGTTAGACTAGCGTCACGAACACACGAGTGTACCTTTCTTTTTTGCGTCTTGATTGTAGTTGAGTTAGATTGGATTGCGTTTAAGCCTCGTGGGCTTACTAGAGTTTTTTTTTTTGTTGAGTGAGTGTTGTTCCCCGAGGAATATTTCCCCCGTGGGATTAGACGATGGATTTTAGCCAGGAGAAGGCTTCCTTCCTCAGGTGGCTGGAAGACGGTAAGCGTTAGCCATTCTTACCCATGCTAATTCGAATTCGGCAACGGCCGTCAGCCATATTGCCTTTGTGCAGCCACGAGGCTAATTAACATTTTTGGAATCGAATTATACCGATTTCCGAGAGGTAGGCCGTCACCAGTGTCCCCATGTATTAGAGTTTATCGTTCGAGTTACTATTTTTGTAGAGAAATATCGAGTATTATAGTCTGTTAAGTTCGGGTTTGATATCTGTCGTACACGAGTGCGACAGAGATAGTCGTAGTCAGTCACTGTCGCTCTCTCTTCCTCCCGTGGGGAGAGACATAGCTATTCGTTATTTGGACTTCGAGTCTTTGTTTTTCGGGTTCGAGTCAATAAAGAATTCTATTTAATTATTAGTCGCGTTATTCGCAGAGTTAGGTTAAGTTAGTCTAAGTGAGATCTGTAAATATTACTTCGTAGATCAATTTCATTTTTCTAGTCGCTATTAAGAACAGAAGGCTCACTCATTGTAAATATTCGCCTGTTAATTAGTTGTAAGTCCTCCTCGTGGAGTCTATTTAGCGTTCTAGTTGAAATATTGTCTCACGAGGACCGAGTTTGTCGAGTTATTTAATTATTTTGCATGATTTTCCTTGTTATTGCTCTCCCACGTGGAAGCTAGTAGTTTATTAGATATTGTAAAGCTCGTCAAACGTGGCCGGGTCACTTTTACACGACCTGTGGCCGTTCTTTCTACGAGGGAATTTATTCCCGATTGTTAAAATTATTATTTCTATTTCTTTTCTATTTTGTTGAATAAATTCTATTTTTTTTATTGTCAAATTCAAACGCTCGAGTCGTTATTTAACGTCCCGCTAATCCTTCAATTAATCCTGACCCCTCTCCGCGGTACTGTAGCTAGCCGACGCTTTACGTACCCGTAGGATATATTTTGTTTATATTTTTGAACGTGGCGGTTATCCGCCTGGCGCCCAGCATATTTTTCAGGTAATTAACGTTGGCCAATTGTCGAGTGGACGGCTCTCGGAGGCTAGCATCCGGTCTAGTTCGAGGGCTAAATAAAATCCACGTCACAGTTCATAATTTGGGTATTATTTTGTTTCTGGACATGTCAGGGAAATCATCAGTCTACGAATATAATAATTCGATGGATACTTGAGGGAGCTTTACATCTTCAGACAAACTCGACGCAGTCAGACACACAGTATTATGATTGGCTGGATCTAGCGGAAAGGACCAATCGTATTGCTGTGTGTCTGACTGTGTCGATTTTTATCTGTAGATGGAAAGCTACCTCAATGTGGTGACTATGCCGTAATACATTCATGAAAAACTAGTCATATTTTACTAGCCAACCTCCTTATACAATAGGGGTACGATTGACGTTGGGGGAGTAGCGGGGTTTGCTTGGGTCGTATTAGCCCGACACATGACGACTTGGATGAGATTGCAGTTGTAGTCAATGACTTCTGGCCGTGGCGAGCGTGTTCGGTTGAGTCCACAACTCCGCGTAACCATACATTGTAACGAGAAGTCACAGGTGTCTGCTTCTGCTGAGTTCGTCTTCTTGTTCGAGTAATTAATTTCCAACTAGACCTCGTAGTAACTGCTCCACATGATTTCAAATATGAGGCAGTCTCTGTCAACTCAGCCACCCATTGAACTTGAGGTCTCCGAAAAAAATTGGGGATGAAAATAAAATTGGCAAATTTTTTCAGATTGTTTGGTCATTCCATTCCAGAAATATTTTTATTCAATCTTCTTCACGTACTAAATCGGGAGAAGATAGAAAACTTGTTGGCATGAAATTTTTTTTTTTTTTTCCAGCTTCTCGGCGAAACAGAAAAAAACCAAAAAAAAATCCGACACTTTTAGACCCCTTTTATCAGAAAAAAAACCTCCTAATTTCGACAGTTCGAGTAAATATCTACAGAACGATATTCATCATAGAGTTTTTCAAAAACAATTTGCGGTGGAGACTTCGTTTCTCTCCCAGCGAAAAATCATTATCAGTACGATGAAAATTGGGAAAAGGCACATTTCGGAATGTTTTTCTGGATAAAAGGGGTATCGGATTTTTTTGCATTTTTTTTTCTTTTACCGAGAAGCTGAAAAAAAAAGAAATGTGATCCCAACGAGTTTTCTATCCTTCCCCGATTTAGCACGCTGTCTCTCTAAATTTGAAGAAGCTGAAATTAAAATTAAATTAAATTATTATTAAATAAATTAAATTGATTATTATATTTTTTAATTAATTTTTATTTTTTTTTTATATAATTTTTTTTTTTTTTTCGAAAAAGTGAAAAGTCACTCTGTTGAAAGTTGCACGGTTTTCACTTTTCAGACACCTCAAGTTGAATAGGTGGCTGAGTTGACAGAGACTGCTCCATATTTCAATGGACATTTTTTTTTTTTCGTTTTTGAAACAAACCCGACGAATTGCAGTTTTCGGAAAAACAAATTTCGTCAGATGGGTCGAGGGGGAAATAACTCAAACCTGGATTGACACATTAATCTTTTAGTTTGAATTAATTCGCATTAATCTTTGCAGTTAATTCGCGTTAATTCGCCTTGATTTCGATTAATTTGTAATCATTCACCGAATATTGGCACGTCAATTCAAGGAGTTATTTTCCCCTCGAGATGGGTACTTTGCTTGATCTCGTTCCGAAGCAGATCTCATTTTTCAGCAAATCACATGTAAAAATTAAAAATGAGTGGCGTGGAACACTCGGTTGGAACGAAGTTCTTTTCGTAGTATATTATTATTGATAAACGTATTATATTATTGATTGACAAATACAAATAAATGAATTACTAACGTCTGAGAGCAATCAAATGAAATGCAGAAATCACTAATGAATTGAAGAAATGATAAGAAACTTCGTAATTAATATATTTTCTCTCGCACGCTTGTCAATTAATTGGCTATAAAAAAATAAGAGAGTCGTAATATAAAAACCACGTGTGGTATAATGTACACATACATGTTTCGTTGTTGTTTCATACTATTATTCAATTTGTAATCGTTTTTCTGTTTATAGGCGACGAAACCCCGAAAAGAGTATGCGAGATACCGCACCCGGAGTGGCATCGAACACGGCGGCCACGGTCGTGGGAAAGCATGACGAGCAGCGTCTTGCGGAGGCTAGCCAGCCCGAAGCTGGCTTCGGTCACTGTGTTGCGGGAAGTTCGGGACTTACTTCCCAACACTTCACATCGACCTCCGCAATATCACAGATCTCGCAATCGGAAAATGACAGCGACGAAGAAGTGATTATAGAGGAAATCACTTACGAAGTTGAAATCTCGACTGATGATGATGATGCAGATCTCGCAGCACGAGATGCCAGTTCCATCACTGAGTATCGCAGCGACATACCAGATAGCGACTCCGAAAATTCTGAGTCGACATCCCACAAGACCTCGGATGATCACGACGTACCAGACGGCTAATACGTGGCTGGATCTGTCCGTAGTCCCGAACCGGATCACGTGTCTGATACCGACACTGAAGAACAGACAATCGGTACAGAGGCGGAACAACAGGTGCCAGATAAATGGGCTTGGCCGGAAGAAGACGATCTGGATGATTTCAAGCTCGAAATATCCAACAACCCCTCCGACGCGTACGCTCTGGAAGAGGCCAATATTGAAGGTCGTCGCATCGTAAATGTACAGCACCTGTTTTCCGATTTCTTCAAGAAATTCGGAAATCACGCGCCTGGCCTAGCTTGTCCGATGTCAGCCCTAAAAGTCGTAGGGTCGCGTGAACAGGGATTGCGAACGCAAATCTTCTTTCAGTGCCAATTTTGCATGCACAAGGACAGCATATGGACTGATCCGTCGGGTCCCGAATCTATGGATATTCATCGTAGCGCGGTGGCCGGGTGCATCACCAGCGGAATTGGGCATTCAGAAATGGAACAACTGTTCGCAGCGATTGATGTGCCAAGCATTTCGGAAAATACATACCGAAAGTATGAAAACGGGATCACTCAAGAATTCATGGGTACCGCAGCACAAGAGATGCAAGCCGCTGGTAAACTTGAGAGGGAATTAGCTATCGAGCGCGGTGACATCATCGATGGCATTCCGCATATTCCCGTTGTAGCGGATGGTAGTTGGATGAAAGGATCGTACCGAACCGGGAAGTACGATTCCCTGTCTGGAGTTGGCGCAATCGTCGGTTACCACACGCAAAAGATCCTTTTCATCGGGGTACGCAACAAATTTTGCGCTACATGCGAACGAGCGACACGCACGGAGAAGGAACCATGCGATCATTTTTGTTACAAAAATTGGGAGCGAAACCGCAGTTCCACCAGCATGGAAAGTGACGCTATCGTGGACGGATTCAAGCGTAGCATCGACGAGCAAGGACTTATGTACTCCACCTTAATCGCAGACGGAGACAGTAGCGTCTACAAGAAGATCTTGGACAGCAATCCGTACCCAAATATGCATGTCAAGAAAGTCGAATGCACAAACCATTTGTTGCGTAATCTGGCTACGAAAATCAAAGAGGTCGCTAAAGCAAAAGGTCGCCTTGGCAAGTTACGTCAAGTAATCGAAGGCAGCGTACTCAGGCTGCGAACTGCCGTGACCAAGGCTGTGGAATTCAGGTCGAAGGAAGAAGGCCCCACAAGTCTGAAGGCTCGCAAGCTTGCGGGCGATATTTTAAACGCGCCGAGCCACGTAATCGGCGAGCATAAAAAGTGCGCTGAAATCGGTTACTTCTGTGACGGTTCATCGAAGGAAGGAGAAGAAAATGTATCTCCCGCATTAAACGCTTTTGGACTCTATGATAGAATAAAGGAAGTCTTTGCCAATCTAAGCTGTTACTCAGACAGCCTGGTATTGCGCGTCAATAGCAAGTGCGTGGAAAGATACAATTCCATCATTGCCAAATATATTGGTGGAAAACGTATCAATTACGGGGCCAGAGGTTCATATACCGGAAGATGCGCCGCCGCGGTCGTACAATTCAACATCAATAAAGCCTTGAGCGTGTTGGAAGAAAAAATAGGCAAGGAACCAACAGCGACGTTGACGAAAATAGAGGATCGACATATCAAGAGAAACGATCATAAAACAGCTAGCAGAACCAGATCTGTCGAAAAGCGGAAGACTCAAGGAAACAACGACCCGTCCGAACAGAGAAGCAAAGTCCCACGTACAGACACTGCGACCGCAGACTACGGACCTAATTCGCAACATCCGGACTTGTCGGAGGACAAGTTCCAGCAAAAATTGAAGTTCCATAACGATTTATTGCTGGAGTGGCAGGCAGACCGCAACGAAATTGAGCGTACTACGAGGCAACAAGGCAGGAGCGACCGTTGGGTGTTAATACGCAAGAAAATCCTGACTGCATCGAATTTCGGAAGCGTGTGTCGAATGCGTGCTGACACATCGTGTTCTAAGAAGGTTAAAGCGTTGCTGTATCCCGCACCGTTGCGGCTCCCAGCTATCGAGCACGGTCAGCAGTACGAAGAAGAAGCGCGACGAGCATTGGAAATCGACAGCAATGTTCTAATCACGGAGTGTGGCCTCTTTATTGACGAGGAGCTACCGTACATCGGCGCTTCGCCAGACGGTTTGATCGACGACGATGGGATTGTGGAAATCAAATGCGCATTTGCCATTAGAAATTTCACCCCGCAGCAGGCGCTAGCTCAGAAGATAGGAAACTTGCATTGTATCTTTGACAAGCTCGGCGAAAAAATGAACGAGAAACACGAATATTACTATCAAGTACAAGGTCAGCTGCACGTGACCCGTAGGAAGTACTGCATATTCGCTGTTTGGACGCCTGCACCAGGTATAAAAAGTATATTCGTTCAAAGAAACGACGAGTTTTGGTCTCAGAAAATGGAACCATTTTTGACGAGATTCTATAAATGCTGTATGGTACCTGAAATAGTTGATAGCCGCTCATTGAGAAATCTGAAAACCAAGGACCCACAGTACATTTTAGACGCTCGTCAGGAAAAAGCCACTAAGAAAACTAACAAAAAAAAACCTATAAAAAAAGTTAATAAACTTCCGAAATGAAAAATTAGGACTATCGGATGGGCCTTGAATGGTGTTCGCGATTGTAACAGAAATCGTATAGAGCGCTTTACTCGTCAGCTTCTCTTCGTGCGTGGTATGGATCATACAATATCGGCGTAACATGACAGTAGTAGTATACGAAAAACGTATTATATCTTTCTGATTCATTTAAAATCATTCAATTGTACGTTAGCGGCACGAATCGAATAAATGTACAAGCCACAATTAGTCACGGGTGTCCGTAATCTCAGTCGAGAGCTCGGGTTACACCGTTCTGGCGGGCGGTAGTATGACAGGTTAAAACATTTCACGACGAATCTCCCGTGATATCAATTGTGTTGTACGTTTATTCTTTTGCAAGTAATTGTTGTAATCCACACTCGCACGAAGGAAGCCAAAATAGTCCAAATTAATTATTTATAGTACGCGAAAAAAATTCCCTCCATTTTACGTGCGTTGAGAAATAAATTATGTTATCGCATGCTGTAGAACGTATAGCTCGGAAGAGTTGTGAAATATCTAAGATGAACATTACGTAGTTAGTCATGAAATATCTAAGATGAACATTACGTAGTTAGTCATGAATTATTTAATTACTAAGCCATTATACATTCGTCCGAGCATGCCACGATACGTAACAAGTGTTCAAGGAGATGATTGCAATATTATTGATGGCTGAAAGAGATATATGAAAAATTCTAAACTACCTTATGGTGACGTTTAACGATCCTGTCATACGACTGCCAGTCAGAACGACACCCGCTCTCGATTGGGATTACGCACAATGGAGATTCGGATTCCTGTCAAACCGCGACGGTTTGCCGGTAATAACAAATGGAAATATATATTGTAACGGAGTTTCAGAGTGCAACTCCGCACCCTACGGCGTTCCTTCGATAAATTACTAATTAATAAAAACTAAGAGAGTGTTGGGCACCAGACACGTAAGTGTCGTTTTCACAGAAATCAACTATAGCGATATTCAACAAACTAATAAATTGCCGGAACGACGGCCTTGAAGCTAGGTTAGCTCAGATTTGCCAAGGTAGTGGTAGAGTGGGTGGATTCACCTTTTTAACTAATTAAATAAAATATAAACTACCAGATATAAATTCCTTCAGTGAAATCTGCGATTTCGTATATTGTTCTTATTTAAATGTGGTACAGATTTAGCGATAACAAATTGATTAGCGATAACTAAAGGTTCGACTATAATCGGAAATATAGAATTGCTCAGAGTTAGTTATCAAATAATAGCTACGAATAATGCGAGAAAATAACAATTGGAGTACTGCTTAGAAAAATACTGAATTTAACAAAAGAAAGAATATTATATTATTGAGCCTTACCGCGACGCAGCGGTACAAAAGAACGTAAACACGCCGGTTAGCTAGCTGTGCCGTAGAAGCGATATAATGCAAGCTACACTACTTTTCAGGCTACGTATCACCGAGCGATACGATACTCAATATCAACTTTTCTAATGCGGCACACTAGCGTCATTAATTAATTATTAGACGATATAATGACTCAATAAATAATTTCAGGAAAGCTAAGAGATGCGATAAGCTAAATTAATAACAGATTTATACTAGAATAATTCAGATATCAGATCAAAGACTCTACTCAGCGGTAGTAATCTTATTATAATGTAATATAGCGAAAGTCGGAATATTATAGCACAATTAAATCGCATAAATCAGAAATATCACATAGAATCAAGGAAATCAGATAGAATAACAGAATAATACAAATCAAACAGAATAAGAAAATAATAAAGCAGATTAATAAAGAAACAACTTAAAACTATGACTAACTACGTTCAGCCAACCTCGGGGAGTTGGAATTACAAGCGACACACCATGCGATATTATACTAATTAATCACTAATAAATTACTAAATCAAAGATAGCAAATAAATCAAAGCGTTAGATATTCTCAAAGCGAGAATTAAAGCAAGAACAAGCTCTCAAATAATCTTAACAAATCAAAAGTAAAGATAGCAAAGAAATCAGACTAATAAGCGGAAAATTATCAAGCCAAAAGATATTCTTAATTACTACAGCCAATTTATAAAGTGCTTTCGCTGGATTTCGTTCCTTAAAACTATCAAACGAATCGCGTAGCCCGTAGGCGGTGCGCTACACAAATAAGGCGTATTAACTACTAAGATAACTAATTGAAATACTGACTAAGTTGTCGAAAGAGATCGACTTCGGATCAAGAGGCAAACGTAACTAATAATAATTGAAATCCAGCGGTAGCTTATGGTTTTTCTAGCAATTACAGATCATAAAGACCTTACCTTATCGATGTACGGCTAATAGCACAACACTTAATTTTACTCTAGTTTTACTTAGGCGATACGACTGCGAGAGAGAGCTTGTTTAACACGTCCAGTGGCTTCAGAGCGAAACGTAGAAGTGATGAGGCTAAGCGATACCTCGGTACGTCTCGACGATCCTTCCTGATTTTGAAAATCAAGAGCCTATCAGGACCAGCTAATGAGCTGATTGGCCCTGCGAAAAACGTTCCATGGACGAGCAGCTCGTCAGCTGCTCGACCCAAGGCGTCAACTTGTTGCCTGACGTTAGGCGTTAGGTCTCTGAGCTTTGCTGCGTTAGATCGGCCGTTCTGCGTTATTTCAGCGGCGAGATGATTTCGGGAGGTTGCGACCTTGGCTCTTACGAAGCGATACCGTCCAAGTCATACCAATCACATGGGATGCACTCCACAGCGGTTATCTCGTCATCAGATAACCCGACTGCAAACTTCTGGTAGGCCTAGGTGTTCCTTCTGGACCTCCACTTCTTTCTGACCTATCCAGAGGACGCAGGACACTATACTTGTCCACTCTTACGTCATACCTCCTTCAGCGATAACGTTACGTCACTGGTCCTTATGCCGGACTCTGCGTGACGTCGGTAATGGCAGTTGGAGCGGGTGATGGAGCTGGCTGTCTCTGTGTGATAGCCAGATGCTGGGTGGCAAGATGCATCAACTGGCAGGAGGCTGTAGATGAGCCCTGTTCACTGCCCAGCGATATTCGACAAAGGTCAACATCCCTCCTCATAGATGTTGCGATACTATCCGTGGTACTGGATCCTGTACCGGATGTCATACCGTCGTTGTCATCTCTAAAGCGGAAGTTCTCGATGCGGAAGCTCGGAATCGTCGTCTTCTTTACCTTCTCTCTCTCTCTCTCTCTCGCGGTACATTAACAGAAAAATACTTCAAATTAGTCTAGCTCTATTGCTTATTCTAGGTGTGTCACTTGTATCCCGAGGGTCTAGACGGCGGTAAAAACTCTCTCTCGCGATATAGCTAATAAAATATGTGATTTTCAGAACCTTAGTGACGGCAGCTAATCTGCAACGTCACAATATATAGGTGTAGCTCCCGAAATATATACAAGGCCTACCGTAGGAATGATCATGAGATGTGTTCCAAAGTATTGTCTGATAATTGTACCCATATTGGAGTGGTCGTTAATTTCTAACATATACTTGCCACCCTTTGAATCGATAGATAATGACGCAAAAGAGTGCCCGAATTTTTCATATTCTGAGCTTGATTGGAAAGGGTGCCGAAATCAAATTGACATTGAAAAAATTGAAAAAAAAGGTTTCTCTCAATTTTCAAGTACCTAAAAAAGGCAACTATTGTTTACTTCAGCAAAATCATATGATGAAGCCAAAAGAGTTGATGACTCAATGATTTGGTCAGCAAAAAAAACGGGAAACAAACTTAGAATGACACAAAAATAAATATTTTCAGACAAAAAAGTATTCGATGGTGTTCTTATCGCATTACCACTTTATACAGACTATATTTATAATTTCACATGAAATGCTCATCTATGGTATGAACGTTATAACATATCATACGTCATGGATCGGTTTGAAAATACTCCCTTTGTTACAATCAGGAAACCTTCTTCGATGATCGCTTACACCTTGAATAATAAATTGCATTCATTTTTCATTTTTCCTATGCAATTTGTTGTACTCCTCTACTGCCCGGTTTCACAAAATAAAGTTATCCCCAGGTTTTTGCAATTTTGCAATTTCAAATTCATTTCGGCACCCTTTCCAATGAAGTTACGAATCTGATAAATGCAGATACTGGTTTCGCGTCATTATCTATCGATTCAAGGGGTAGCAAGTATGTGTTAGAAATTAATGACCACCCTAATGTACATGTGTCTCATTATTTTCAGGTATTTACCATAATCTGTGTTTCAATCTTTTCAGGCAGTCAATATATTTGGGGCCATTCATAAATTACATACGTGCTTGGGGGCTTCGATTAGGGATCCATGCATTTTACGTTTGATTTGTACTTATTCTGATCGAGTTTCATTCATGGAGCTCGTCGAGCTTCGAATCGTCGCGCAGCTATAATATAGAGTTTTCAGTATTTACATGTTTTCATATGATTTTTATGGTGCCGCGAATGGAACAATGCCTTTGATATTGATGATATTCCTCCAAAATTATATACTTTATGCAGCAAAACACACCCCGCGATATCATCGGTATTATCAGTCTGCAAAATTGTTGAGCATCCGATGCGTTGGGTACTCGTGTGAATGGTATATATGTGAATTAGATTCTCGCCAATTGGACGGGCATTTCAACTGACTTGAATTACTTCGGCTGACTTCGAACAACTGAAAGACTACGCGACCGACCGCGCAACCGTAATAAGTTAATTTATCTGAGACTGTCTGAAACTAGTAATTATTGCGAAAACTTTCGACTATGACGTACCTACATGGGTATTAAACGATCGCAAGTGACTGACGGAATCTCGTAATGTAAAGGGTATTTTGAAAATCCCGTAAGGTACCTTGGGGGGTTACCCGCAATCCTTATTATCTTCTATATGTGCGAGGGGCAGAAGGCTGCAATGCTCCTCACGTAACTTTTTTTTTCAATTCACACACTAGTGCTCCATCTTCAATTCTTAGTCAACCGGTTTGCCAGAACTTTCGTGCCTTTCAAAT
Organism: Tenthredo livida; assembly: GCA_963992785.1. NCBI lineage: Eukaryota > Metazoa > Arthropoda > Insecta > Hymenoptera > Tenthredinidae > Tenthredo > Tenthredo livida. Next base: position 42,978,104 of record OZ023064.1, on the reverse strand, counting down.
CATATGTATCGCGAGCTGCACCCAATCGTAGTAAATTCGCAGAAGTATAAGTATCCAATCGAAGTCAAATATAAAATCCATGATTTTGGAGTCGCGGCGAAAGGCGCCTTACGTCATTTTCAAACAACCCCTATGAGACTGTATGAATGAACCGCGGTAATACCTGTGTACGTTGCGTACCGCCCGGTCGGCGTTTCACCCGGAGTATTCGGTACGCAAGCCCGATGCTTGTGATCCGCTCACAACTTTTTCTCTTTCGCCGACCTGTATGCATTAGCGATGAACGCATTCGTTGAAATCTTGACTGCTTTCGAAGTGAAGGCTGAAAACCTGGAGTCCGACAGGTTCCAGAACATGCCTCACCGAAGCTAGTCGAGTACGAACGTTGCGCTCCGGCGCACGTTTATCGCATTTCGGACATTTTAGGGTTCTTATTGGGTTTGGTACTTTTTGTTAGATGACTCCATTCAATGGTGGTAACTGTAGTATTGATGACAGTATGCGTCGCGTATTTGGTGTTTGGCAGGTGCGACTGTAACGTATCTCTGAATGTACAGGTGACCGGCGAGAGATAAACTGACCGCATACGGTTGTAGACCGTTCTAGAGTGTTCGTATTGTAACGTATCAGGCGACATAGGCCTGGTACGTTTACATACGATTCAGCCGTTACGAATATTCGAGAACGATCTCGAATGTTCGACGAACGTCGATGGCTTGGCGTGACGTCACAACAGGTATATAAGGCGTGTCATCACACAGCGCCAGGTTGACTCCACGCATTTAGCTTCTCAATACTTCGTACAGCGATCTCAGGCAAAGCGCTAGATTGACTCATAGCTTCTCTCTTTCTTATCAGACACCATAGGCAAAGCGCCTGGTGATCTGCTTAGCCATATAACGATATAATCTTAGAAAACTCAGAAATTCAGAAACTTACTTAAATTCCAAATCATATCTCTCTTACAATATTATAAAACTATTAAAATCATTATCATATAAACATTATATAAATTCTTGCATAAAGTCATGAGACTAGAGGTCTCATGCGCACATTCAACTAAATCAGTTAGTAAGTAAGCAAACCTTGTGAATATTAGTTTAATTTGGTTGCAACCGCAAATAGAGTTTAAAACATTGAATAAATTCTCTTATGTATAACATTATATCTCAGATTTGAGGCTGGTTCCCTTATCGTTCAAAGTCCGTAATTAGACAAATTAGATAGAGAGGTCCCGAAATTACATTTAGAGCAAAAGACTCGCAATAACTGTCAGTTCGCGTAGTCGCGAAACTGCCATAAAGTTACACTATATGTATATCTAACGCAAATCTCAACGCAAACTCGTCAGGACTGTGGATTGGCAACGAGTTTAAAATATATCCACAGAGCTCGAGGGCCAAAGTTCAAGAACACGCGTCGTGACTGACCGAATTCAGAGCCCAAGGGCCAAAGTTCAACACGTGTCGTAATTGACCGAATTCAGTATGTCTACGGAGCACAAAAGCCAAAGTTGAATACGTGTCGTAACGACGACGATTCTCAATATTCACGAAACCTGCAACAATAATTTCGACAGAGAGCAAAAATGCAATATCATCACGTTGAAATAATAGACAATACCCTGGATATGTTATTGAGAATGGTTCAACTGGTTTCAACCGAAGCGATATCATCAACCCACCCTATAATTCTGCAGGCATAAATTCTCAACGCTGGAATTACATACAACAAGCCTGGAAACATGTTACAGTTGCATCTGTTACAGCCATTCGTAGTATACTGGTAGTATCGCGTATATTTGTGACACGGGCGAGTGACCTATAGTATTAGTACATCCATATAAAAGTACCAGACTCACAAAGGCCATGAAGTGATCGCGAATGCGGAAAATGTTCGCCTGCGCACATCGTTCGCAAATTAATGGCTTCCGTGGGGCATGTTTCAGGAACCGTTGCACACCGCGTTCTCAGCGTCGACTTCGAGAACAGTAGAAGTTTGGACGAATGTTTTCGTTACTCAATCCATATAGATTCGCGTGAGCGAAGGACTTGAGCACGGACCCCAAGCATCGGTCATGCGTGCGGAATACTCTTGACGGACCTCCGCGCGGACGTGACTCTGTGTGCACACACACATCGGACGCCAAAAATTTTGTAAGCAATAATGGCCAGTCCACAATCAGCTCTACCGTACCGTACCGTACCGTACCGTAAAACGGGCGCACGCGCAATAGCCGAACATCAATGATATTGTCGATCTACGCGTGCGCTGTCGGTGTGCGCATGCGCCCGTTTTACGGTACGGTACGGTACGGTACGGTAGAGCTGATTGTGGACTGGCCATAACAGAAGGGTAACATTCACGTCAATTCATCCGCACGATTCACACGATGCTCTCGAAAGTTGCCCATAGATGTTGTCGTCTCTTGTCTCATCAATTGAAGTTATTTTTTCAAATAAGAGACGCGGTCAGAGCTTATGTGTAGTAAATTCTGAAATATTTCCGATCTAAGTAGAGCCGAGATGCTGCTCGACGTCAGTCTTATGTTATACGTGAGTTGCTGAACAAGAAACTCACATCGTTGAACGTGCTTTCCACGTTTCAAATCACATCTTCGAAGATGAATTTGAAAAAAATAGGAATCGAACAGAGATCGCTTCCTAAACACGTCGTTTTTCAGGTGAATTTTTTCTTTATTTAACTTTTTTTTTCAAACAAAAATGATGGGATTTTCAATAATTGTCGTGATTTTCGATAATTTCCTTGTTATTGTTTGAGTAAATCTCAAGTAACGTAGAAAGCATAATTTTATAACTGTCGACTACTTTTGGCGTAAACCCTAGTACAACGATGTGAGTTTCTTGTTCAGCAACTCACGTGACATATAAGGCTGATGTCGAGTAGCATTTCAGCTGAATTGAAATGCAAGATATTTCCTAAGTTATGAAAAATAATCTTTGAGCGCGGTGAAATCGCGAAAAACTTGCTTTCTTTCAATAGATTGTCGTAAAATTACCCACAGGTACACCAAGCGTGTTTGATTGTGACACCGGTGTGTAGTTGGCCCCACAGTCTTCTGCCTCTGTCCTCTTCTATGCAACTATGATAGTCCAGGCGCGCTAGACGATAAAACGTTAAAACTTCGGAATACGTGGATCCTGCATGGATTTTGATGAAACTTCGGCAATCCCTTCGAAATCCAATTAGAATCAAAGTTTACCACCTGAGAACACTTGCTTTTTTTTTTTTTTATAATTTCACGCAGAAAAATGTACATATTTCAGAATCTAAAAATCTGAAATAATTCACAGCTGTAGAATAGATTAAAACTGATGAAAAACTCTAATAACTTTCCATTCTGTCACGAACCCTTCGCAAGATAAATGCCGACTTACAAAATACAAATAAAATAATAAAATAATTTTTTTGAATCTCAAAATCTGAAATAATTCAGGGCTGTAGAATAAATTAAGACGAATTAAAAACTATGATAACTTTTCTCTCTGCCACGTTCCCTTGGAGAGATAAGCGCCGACACACACAACACGTTATAATATCCCTGGCGAAAATGAAGTGTGCAAAGAGATGTTCGAGAGGTGTTTGGGAAGTGTCTGCACGCTTCATGAAATGTTTGATCACAGCTCGCGTACAGCTCGCGAACACTTGAAGCCGTGACCACTTCCACACATTTCATGCACACTTCCGATTCTCAGTTCGTGCACACCCGGTGCACGTTTTTCGGAAGTCTAAGTGGTTGAACATTCGCGCACATTCGCGCACATTCCGGTCACATTAGGTCTCACTTTCTTCACACATTCCGTTCGCATTATTGGAACACTAATGCTCCTGCACAGTTCGCACAGTGCGTTTCCACTTCATGCGCACTCAGATCTCTGATAATATTTGTATCATACCAATTTTCAATGAAATATTTCATTCGAAAAATGCACGAATATTGAGTGGCTGCCTAATCAGAATTTTGTTTAATTGGTTGATATATTTTCCAGTTTTTTTTTTTTTTTGATATATAAGTGAATATTTTGAATCTTGTGAAAGTATCTCGCATATTTTAGTACGTATTTTTAAATTATATTGCAGTGGTTTGTGAATAGAAACTGTGCAAGGGGAAAAAGAAGATGAATTTGGTAAGCGGTAAGTATGCGTTTATCAAGTGAATTATACTTATTTACCTGTACGATGGGATCATTTCAGAAACAATTATTTGAGACTTTGATTCTTCATTAATTCAATCTTGACAATCAACCTACTCAACGGCAATATAGGTTGTAGGGGAGTGGTACATCAAAAAATTCAAGCACTTTCAACTCTTTTCGAATTTTAATAAAATATTTATACGATATATTATACATATTAGGTATATATCATGATGTATATTGCATGCGTAGGAATTGCACGAACATAATTTTATACATACATACATAATTTTACTCAAATATGTGAATAATTCATCAAAGATGAGGGTTTTTATACATACCATACGTAAAATAATATGTATGTGGATATCTGAAATTAGGTTTGTGAAATTTCTATGTATTGAATATATACAATGGTCATTATTCATTATTTAATCGCCATAACAGCCATATGGCATTTTACATACGAAATCACCAGTGTCGAGACTCATTATCACACACTGCGAATCTATATCTCGTGGACTGACTGCTACAAGTTTGCCTTCTGCCACAATTTTTTTAATGTGGGTTAATCTAAGGTCCGCATTTCCGAACATTGGTATCTCCTCTACAATAATCTCCCTCATTGAAACAAATGCCTCAATCACATTGTTTTCTGCTACCACAATGGACTCTATTTTTCCAAATAATCTGTCACGCACACAAATGACAGAATCATTCGTCTTTTTACCGGATGCATATGCCCATGTACAATACCGTACATGACCACAAATCATTCTCTGAAATGACTTAACTTCGCTTGGATTCCACCCAAGGTCTGTCACGCAGATTTGTTCATCGGCATTCAGACAATTTAGATTACCCTTTCCTGGAAGAACAGCCCCATTGGAACGAACAAGGAACTTGAATGACTTTCCCGAAATGGATTCACAAAAATCGAGGCATGCGTCAGTAGAAGCATACATATCACAGAGAATTGGTAGAGAACTGAAAGTCAGAAATTTGCGCACCACTTCTTTAGCAACATGAGCAGGGCTCTTCGTCAGCTGTAGTAAGTGTCGATTTTGACCTTCAAAAGAAAAACAATTGTGTGTCCACAATGGACCCCAATTTCGAACTCCTTGAGCAAGATGAGTTAATAGATGGACGTTATACACCATAGAACTTGCACCAAAATATTTTTCAAACCGATGAATGTATTTCATTAGCAGATTGTGAGCAGTACTTATCTCATCCTGAGTAATAGACTTTTGCAATAAAATATTGACTGCACCGGAAAGCATTCCGATGTGCTTTACGTACTTTGGTTTTAATATCCCTTCAAGGCATGGAACGCAGTAAAATATAAGCCAGGATCGCCATTCTGAAGCTCTCCACAAACTTCTATCATTGAAGCTCCTTGGGGTTCTCGTTATGGATCGTGGAGGCCGAATTTTAGACATTCGTTCATTAATGGCAGCTATTTTGTGTGCCAACCCTATATAATACTTTTTCCCGGCTGAAGTGAAAAGCAACTCCATATGATACCTGATAACTCCTAATAAAATAGCATGCATGTAATCAGGCACCATTCCTAAAATTATATTGAAATACAGTAACGCTATGAGAGCAGATGGTCCTTTAACCCCCCTAATTACTCTTTTTTTCTCATCCTTCTCATTTCTCAAGGTGTGAGCTTTGATCATGTCTTCCACTGTTCCGTCATGCGTCCTACATGGAGCGGCTTGGTTTGGGATTGTGAACCTCCGTCCCTTATCCGTGCGTTCTGTTTTTTGATAGCATATTGTACAGCCGTAAAATGAATTGAATTGCTTCATGTTCAGCATTTTACAGCGGGCAACTGAATCAACTACTGCGCACAGTGGAATTATTTTGCTATTGACTTCTCTGCCATCGCGAATCCAGGTCAAACCTTCTGTGGAAAGCACGTTTGCATAATCCACGAAAGGTTTGAGAAATATCGTCATGTTAGGATCCTTATTTCCAACCCATATTCCTGCAAGGAGCATGTGCTTGGCGCGTTCGTTGGGTGGCAGCTCGTTGATAGTCAAATAAATAGGCCAAATAGTCTTCTTCGATGATTTTCCAAAAGGAATCCCATCCGTGTTGAATGTGTAAGAGAAATTCAACGGTGAAGATAATATACCACCCGGTGCAGCTAAATTCTGGTAAACAGCTCCGTCATAAATATCACTTAAGGCATCATCATTCGTTTTTACTCTTTCAAATCTATAGTTAAGTGCTATTGCAATTTCCGGCTTACTGAGGAGATCTTTCAACTGCTTTTCCAGCCCAATAGATAGAAAAAATGATGCTGCGGAGGACACTTTGACCTCTTTCCCACACTCACAAGTTATTACATCTCCAGGAAGATCGTTCTTAATTCCCAAATATGCCTCACAAGTTGGGCAGTATATGTGGTAAGCAACACTTTCATTTTCCTTGTCCATGTGTTTGAGGAAGAAATATTTGGAGGCTGGAATTACAGTCCTATTGTACAGACTGTTAATCAGATGTAGGATGTCCACAAGTGCGACCCATGTTAAATTATGTCTAAAACCTAGCGCTAAACACATTAAAAGTCCATCGCCGACAGTAGTGCTTGTACACCTGCATAGTGTCTCCGATAGTAATCGGGGAGTTGATTTGTCTGATTCTTCAAACGCCAAGGGCTCGGTGTCAGAGACGTCGTTGTCCGAAAGCGAAAAGAGAGTTGAATCCTTTTCTACATCTTGCATTAATCTGTTTTCGTCACTAAAACGTGTGTCAACGGGGTTTTCGCTGTTATCACGATCCAAACCGAGAGCACCTGATTCCTCGATAAGATCCTGTATATAGATATCGACTATGAATTAGTGTTATTGCAACATATACACACAATATCGCATTATAAACAACTACTGAATACCATGTCATTAACGCTGTGATTAACTTACCTTTCCATTACCTGGATTGGTGACGTACGAGTTGACGCTTCCCGGAGAGTATGAACCTATGACTTCTTCACGTTCGAAGATAGAATTGAAAGTATTTTCCTCTACTTTGAGAAGCTCGCTGCTGGAGTCGATGCCTTGCGGATAATCAAATACAATATCCCGTTGCCCGCCCATTTCATGATTTGACTATGGATGAATAATTAACAAGTTACTACCGGTATATTGTGAAGAGTTATGGTGTATTTCGCAAATAAAAATCATAGATTGTAACAGCCATACATGAAAAGAGCTGTTAAATGCAGGTCTCGTATCAAACTTGACCGTGATAACAATTTTAAATTTATCTTTGTTTTTACAAAGTTAAACTTCAGTGTAAAATATGAGATCAGTGGTATCTGTGCGAAATGACATTTTGTAAATAATATTGCTTTCGGTAAAATTTGAGGACATACACATGTATGCAGTGCTGCGAGTCGCTCATTACAATTTTAATGGAATCACTCATTTAATCACCCATTACTTCGGTAATGTGTAATTAAACTCGATTTAATGTGTAACCAAAGTAATGTGTAACTAAATAAAAATCCAATTAGACATTACGAAAGTGATGAGTAAGTAAAAAAATTTAATTAGAATTTTCACAACACTGCACATATGTATGGTATTATGCAAACTTCTTCTTGTTGGTCCCTTTCTTCCTGCAACCGTCGTTTCTTGCGTTGCCGATAAGCAGTGGTCCGCGGTATAGGCACATCGGTGAACTGATATTTTTTATATTTACGTTCCATTGTAGAGTACTCTTTTATTTAACTCTTTATTCACGAGCTAACACTGGTATGCAATCGAAGTAACGTCTGATTTCAACCACCTAGTATGTCTGCGGTGCTCTCCAACGCGTTGATGCGCGGCTGAATGCGCGCTAGATCGCGTCCGGGGAATCCCCAGTTTCACTCTTATCTCCGGTTAACCGGTCTGCACCTAACCTCTCTCGCTAGAGACGCCGCGCCATATTTTGAGTGGTCTGTGGTATTGTGTTTACTCGTGGAGCTGATTGAAGACTCTATTTATAATTGAACAATTAAAATGTCAAATACTTGGTGGGCGGCTGTCCGATATACGGATGGCGAAGGGGAAAATGTATCCGTCGAAAAGATAAAGCATTTCAAACCCAGTCATCTCACGGACTATGAGCCGGGCCAGAAATACAAAGTTACAACCTCTGCCTGGAATAACGATGGAAAGGAAGAGAGATATAAGGCTTATATCGTAAGACTTGCTGGCAAGTATTATGAATACACATCGTACTGTCTCTAAATGAAAATAGCTAATCCAATAAGTAAAAAATGAAAGAGGTAATGTAACCTTTCCATACACAATTTGAACTGAATCGCGTAGGTTCCAGCAGGGTAATGGAAACTATTCGCTTGACTGAGTGAATAAGGTGACATGTACTCTTCCTTATAAACACCTCACATGTATACTAGGGTGGTCCTTATTTGGGGTGTTTTCGAAATTTTCCGCGGATTAGGCAGAAAAAGTTTGCAAATAAATTAAAAAAAAAAAGTACGCAAAAGTTGAAGTCTGTAGGTCAACTCAAAGTACTGCCCACAGGGCAGTGAATTTACCATTTAATTTACATAGGAACTCTGGCTCAATGCATTATTTTTTTCGTTGTGGCTATTCGCAAGGTAGAGTGACTCTGATAGAGTCACGCAAGAGTCATGCAAAAATTTTCGGAGAATTGGAGTGACCGAATTATTAATTTTTTTTCCATAATATAAAACGAGACTGGGGCCCTTACAAAAAAATGTATGAATTCCGTCCGAGAATCCGCCCACTAGGTAGTATGGGGGCGAGAGGGATGATTTTCCTTAATTGTGAGCCTGGGTCACGATGCGAAGCGGCGTGACCCATGCGAGCCACTCACCCGGTGGTTCAGCAGTCCAAAAAACAGGATGAAATTTTTGCGTGACTCTATTAGAGTCACTCTACCTTGCAAATAGCCACAGCATATTTTTTTCGTAGGATAAGTCATTGGGTATGTACGTCAGTAAAGTGTCACAGTGTTGACGTTTCGACCCGGGTGTGGGCCCTCCTCAGAACAGTTTTATATTACTTTATTATATAATAGAACTGTTTCATATTATTCTATTATATGATAAAACTGTTCTGAGGAGGGCCCACACCCGCGTCGAAACGTTAACACTGTGACACTTTACTGACCTACATAATATGTACGGAGGTCAAGAATACTTATTTTCATTATTTTTTTTCTCTCTGCCTTAAGAGTGCTTTGAAAAATCTGAAATTTTCCATACGTCTACCCTGCAATCATAGGTATTCCACAAAAAATTCGGCGACGATGAAAGTTTCGAAGTTCCAGAACGTCAAACTTTTGTTTCCAAGTCGAAAATCACCATTTTTACGTTCTGGAACTTCGAAACTTTTATCGCTGAAATTCGCCCAATTTTTTGTGGAATACCTATGATTATAGGGTAGACGTCTGCCAAATTTCAGATTTTTCGAATCACTATTAAGGCAGCGAAAATAAAAAATAATGCACTGAGTCCGAGTTCCTATGTAAATTAAATGGGAAAATTCACTGCCTGTGGGCAGTACTTTGAGTTGACCTACAGACTTCAACTTTGGAGTACTTTTTTTTGAATTTATTTGCAAACTTTTTCCGCCTTGTCCCAGATAATTTCAAAAACACCCCAAATAAGGACCACCTTAATGTATAATTTATGCTAATTAGATTTGATCAGCATAAAAGTCTCTCGAAAAGGAAGATGCTTGCTTTGAGAAAATGAGGTTACTACGAACTACTCTAAATATGTTTTTATCCAACAGAAACTTTACCAGAGCTTCAAAAATCGCTTTCCAAAAAAAGAGCCCGCTGTCCGCCGCTAGAAGTGAGGACGAGGCTGAAGCTAGCAGCCAGAGTTAGCAGCCGAACGCTGCTGCGCATAGGCGTCAACGTGCCAGGGAAAAATAAAATCTTGAGTATATCTAACTGAGCCATTCGACGTACTTCCGCCGCAGCAAGCGCGTGACAAGTAACGATCTTTTCATGAGAATGCGATGGTTTTACATCTTGCAGCTCAAACTGTTGTTGTTACTACGCAATTATTTATTGATTATTGACGGATAAACAACTTCAGCAGCTAGAACAGGCAATGAGCTAGGACTTTAAAATTTGGTGGAGAAGTTCTCCAATAATAGTAAATAATATTAAAACTCAATTCGCGAGGGTACGCGGTCGTTAACAATTTTGTATCAATTAATTATTAATTAACAATTTCAGCAGCTAGAGCAGGCAATGAGCTAGGACTTTGAAATTTGGTGGAGAAGTTCTCCAATAATAGTAAATGATATTAAAACTTAATTCGCGAGGGTACGCGGTCGTTAACAATTTCTTATTAATTATTTAGTAATCAACAATTTCAGCAGCTACAGCAGGCAATAAGCTAGGACTTTGAAATTTGGTGGTGAAGTTCTCCAATAATAGTAAATGATATGGAAACTCGATTCGCGAGGGTACGCGGTCGTTAACAATTTTTTATTAATTATTTAGTAATTAACAATTTCAGCAGCTAGAACAGGCAATGAGCTAGGATTTTGAGATTTGGTGGTGAAGTTCTCCAATGATAGTAAATGATATCAAAACTCAATTCGCGAGGGTACGCGGTCGTTAACAATTTTTCATCAATTAATTAGTAAATAACAATTTCAGCAGCTAGAGCAGGCAATGAGCTAGGACTTTGAAATTTGATGGTGAAGTTCTCCAATAATAGTAAATGATATTGAAACTCAATTTGCGAGGGTACGCGGTCGTTAACAATTTTTTATCAATTAATTAGTAATCAACAATTTCAGCAGCTAGAGCGTGCAATGAGCTAGGACTTTGAAATTTGGTGGTGAAGTTCTCCAATAATAGTGAATGATATATGAAAACTCAATTTGCGAGGGTACGCGGTCGTTAACAATTTTTGATCCAGCAATTTTTAGATAACAATGACGGCTGCCAAATATAGTATTAACGAGCTTTGGCTTCAAAACTCGGTGGATACGTTTTTTGGGAATAGGGTAACACCCAATAATTCGCACGAGATGAACAGCTAACAGATGGATTTGACGGATAGCTGTTTGCTCAAGTCAACAATGTTAATTTCAGTTTGTGAGTGTCCACCATAAATGGCAGCATGTGATTGACAGTAATTCATGTTTGATTCCCTACGAAAATGCCTTTGATCTTCAATACGGCTCCAGCTCCAGTAAGAAAAGAATTCGGAAATAAGGGACTTGGTATGAAATTGTTGCACGTAGGTGTGTAATATAGCGATATTCAGGTTTATAGCGATATACTCGCTCTCAGCATGACCCGGGATCAACGACGTGGACGTGGCGAGTGTCTGTTCCCATTTTTTTTTATTTTTTTTTTATTTTATTTTTTTTCACTCTTTCTTTAAATTTTTTAAGTTTTTTTAATTATTTTCATAACATCTGCTCTGAAACGTCAGCTTTCAGTGCCTGTTTAGCGAGTCGAAACAAGCTAATTTCATGCGAATGCCGCGAAAAGCTGTGACGTATGCTTCAATCGCGATTTCAATGTATTAGCGGTCTGAAAGCAGCGTTGCTTTCGTCCCATGGGAAGAAAGCAACTGCTTTCGTCCCTTGCAGTTGCTTTCTTCCCATGGGAGGGAAGCAATTTGAAACCTGAAGTTTTTTGCAAATGTTATGAAAAACATAGTGTGTGACACGGGATGAAACATGAATGCAGGCACGGGTGATGTCAGCCCTCGCCTTCGGCTTCGGGCTGACAACTTCACCCTGGCCTGCATTCACACTGTTTCATCCCTTGTTACACAATATACTATTTTATCATGCATAATTTTTTTCAATTTTTTTTATATTTTTAATTTTTTGATGTTTTTTTTTTATTTCATACATTTTTTTCTGTTTTTTGTTCAATTCTAATTCTTTTCAAAACCTAGATTGATTAATTTTTCCGATTTTCTTTTGAACACTTATTTTATATTCTCACAAGCTGTTCGCAAAATTAGTCGCCCTACTTTTCAAATATTTATATGTTCCGGAACTTGCTCATGAAAACATGCTCCGACGAACTTGCTTACTTTAGTTGCTTAATAAACGGCCAATATTCATAAAGAGATTTGTATTATAATTGAAATATACAGGGCGAGTCTTCCCTGGTATCGAATGAGGGAGGGGCTCATCATCGCAGACGCCCCGCCTCTTTCTATTCATAATTGGTATTGTTGTACCGAGAAACCCCACTTTCATTTCCGCGTATCGTCAACATTACAAGAAACCTCACTCTGTTATCATGAAAGTGAGTTTTCTCGATATGACGATAACAAGTATGAATAGAGAGGGGCGAAGCTTCTGCGATGATAAGCCCCTCCCTCATTCGATACCAGGGATGACTTGCCCTGTATATACATCGCATAGGTAGGTATAGTCACTTAAAAAGATGCACAATATGCAACGCTCGAGGGAAAACCATGCGGTGGCGTCCTATAACTTTTTATATCGATTTTAACGTTGCTTATTTTACCTCCCTCGTCTTCGGTTATTTTTTGGCGTATTTTGACACGCTTTTTGCTTTCCATATTGTTTATTGATGTACCCTGCAACATCCTTGCGATTCCTTTTCTTGCATAGTCCATATCTCGTTCGTCGAATTCAAAGGGTATAGCATTCGCTATTACAAACCCCCAGGCACATACGTGCACGCGACAATTACCACCTTTGGACTGATTCATGTGTTGATAGGGTACATCCATTGGTGAATATAATGTCCAGTCGCCCCACTCTACAGTCTGCTCTCTTTGTTTCATTTGTGCGGTGATAAATGATGCAAACCTGTCTATCAAATGATGAGGTGGCCGTTTATGTAAAGAATTAAGGTACACAAATGCTTTTTCTTAATACATGCACCCAAAGTCCTCCTTTGCGCACCGTCTACGCGCACCCAAAGCAGACTTTTGCGTAAAGCAAAATATTTTGCACACTGGTACGCTAAAACCGGCTTGGGTGCCCGCAGACGGCACACAGACGAGGACCTTGCATTGCATGTGTCGAGAAAAATAGTGTTCGATACACGAGCCCAAGGCAGCAATCGCTTGTACTTGTGTGAAGGCGCTACCTTCGGCTCGCCTTCGGCTTGCCTTCGGGCTCGTTCGGGCCTTCACACTCGTACGCGCGTTGCTGCTTTTGCGCTCTTATATCGAAAAGTACTATACTTTGGAAATCTACGATCATCAGTGACCAATGCTGACGGTAGTGCACTGGCGCTAGCCAAATTCCAAAGTTACATACCTTGTTACTTATCACCCATTTTTGGAATCCCTCACTCAAATTTCCTCGCAAAAGCCTATCGATTAATAAGGTTTCGAAAGATATAAGAGCTACACCACGGTTTTTAGCAATATTCATGACAATAAGATAAAATGCGTTCAAGACATTGTCATCCAAATATTCACCAGGTTCAAGTGAGGAGAAAGTGTATTCGTCGAGGAACATACCGGCTACTTCTTTGTTCAAATTTGGAAATCCCTCCGGATATTCCAACGATCTGCCAAATAGCTCGTCATGCAACATTTGTCTGCGGTCTAATACTTGGTTGTGCTGATCATTACATTCGACAGGTGATTTTGGTGGTAGTTCTGCCGATAAACTCTCAGCGTTAAATTCTATGTCTTCTTGAAAAACATCATCCTCCAGAAGTGTGTACTCTTCGTTTAAAGTTTTGATGTCGGGAATCGGATTGTTATTTTTGTCACGTTCTGCTTCTGCTTTTGTTTTTTCGCGGATTATCTTGTTACGTTCGATATTCGAAGTGAATCTTCATGTTTGAAAGTAGAAGTTTCTCTTATTCCGTTGTTTTCTGAGCCAGAATTCTTCCGCCTGGTCGGGATCGTCACATTCCAAATCCGGCTGCACATCATTGGTCGTTCTCATGCGTTTTGGTACGTCTTTCTTGTTATTCATTTGCCTCAACGTTTTCAGGGAATACTTTCTTTGCAAGAGACGAGACTGAATGAATCTTTCTTGCGTTTGGATAAATCTGGTGGCTGGAAGCTTCTTTTTGCCCTCAAATACATGGCATTTTATCTGTTTTTGAAAATTTTCGATCGAAGCGTTTGAATCTCGTCGAAGCTCAAATCTCTTTATACCAACGGCTGACCACAGAGAATAATACGGCAACAGATGATTCAAAAGATATTGAATAAAATCCAAACAATAATATCCATTTGGCATAGCAGTATCACCACCTGCGGTGGCTACAGTCGTCTCATACACCTTCATGAAAACCTTATAGTAAGGCGATTCGGTTCGTAACGCATCAGACATTGGCATTTCGGAATCAGTCATTGCATCAATGTCAACGAAGGCATTGTCATGCTCCAATGAAGTTTGACTGAGCTCTGACTTCGACAATTCACCGAGGCGTGTGTGGAAATCTTCAACTTCCGTTCCTAATCCGAATATTCTAATCATTGTTTGAAATATGGCACAAGCTTTTTCAAGAGTCTCGCAATGGATTAGTTGGGCTACTCCCTTGATCGCAATGTTACGGTGGTCTGGCGATGACATTATATTTTTACATTTTCTGATGGCAGTATGAATCAAATGCGACGAGCATATGTGCAAAATGGTTATGCGAGATTGGGTGGATTCGTCTTGATGAAAAATGAAATTCAGATAGCAGTGGATAGACATCTTATTGAACGCGAGTGCGGTGGACTGTAATAAGGCCAAACTGAAGTCAGTCTCAATTTTATGAACAATGGGTCTACGTGACGTTAATTTTTTCAAAAAATAATCCACCCACGACAAAAAATTGTTTATACTTGGAACGCAGTGCTCAGTGGTAATATATTCCGCGACCGGAAAAGCACCTAATTCGCCTTCCCCTAGTAAAATGAGCGTATAGAGATACACTTGCTTGTCGGAATCTAGAGGACGTGCAATGATCGTTCCCGTGCTATCCAAATTAAGAAACACCCGCGAAGTTTTTCCTGCGACAACTCTCAGCTGTCCTTCCGTGAAAAGAATTGAAGAAAAAGGTCGTAGCGTGATACTCTGAATGTATCCCTGCACGAACGTGCCGGTCCATGTTTGCCATTGACTTATTATCGCTAGATATTTTTTGTAGAATTGGTAGGCTCAATGCGTGATTCAAATTGCCTTCGTCAAGTTTAGTTGCATCGACAGAGGTCAATTGTTGAAGCATATACTTGCTTGGAAAGCAATGCGCCAGTTCTTTCCCTATTTCTAGCCGCCTGTCGCCTCTAATGTGCCGTCTGTGGCAGCGCCGGAATTACCTACAGCCCGAGAGGCCCGGGCCTAGAGCGGCATTATCTAGGGGCGGCAAAAATTGGGTTTGACAATCCAAATTATATGCAACTTGTATGATGAAATTATTATTTTTTGTTTTGTACAAATGAAGAAGTCCTAAGGTTAGAAAAATGTGCCTATGAAAAGATATAAATTCTCATCCATGAAATATGTGACAGAATTATTATTATTATTATCATATATATGCAGTAGGGTGTCCGTTACTTCCCGAATTGACGCTTTCTACTTGGGTCTGGGCCAAATTATTAGTTTATAGCTTAAAAACAACTATGCTATTTTCTTTTTTTTTCTCAAGTGCCATTAACCCCTGCCTGTAGGATGATACTTGTCCCATTTTATTAACATGGGATTTTGGCCCTTTTTAGACTTCAATTTTTTTTTCGCTTACTATTTTCATTACCTCACTAAATATTGTTGATTCTACTACTGTTCTGACCTCTTTGGATGGACATATTTTTGCATTGATGGAAAAAAAATGTTAAGTTTTGAAGCGGTAAAATTTTTTTTTACCATATTGTTCAATATGTTTCGAATACTTTTTAATTTGAACCAAAAGCATTGAAAAGTCAATAAATTCAAAAATACTCGAAAATATTCGAAAATTGCTGAAAAATACGGTGAAAATAAATTTTGAAAAAAACCTCAAAACTTATGAAATTTTTTTTTTTTCACTCATGTAAGAATGTGTCCATTCAAAAAGGTCAGAACAGTTGTAGGATCAACAATATTTGATGAGGTAATGAAAGTAGTAAGCGAAAAACAAATTAAAATCTAAAAAGGGCAAAAATCCCATGTTAATCAAATGGGACAAGTATCGTCCTACAGACAGGGGTTAATAGCACTTGAAAAAAAAAATAGCATAATTGTTTTTAGGCTATGAACTAATAATTTGGCCCATACCCAAGTAGAAAAAGTCAATTCGGGAAATAACGGACACTCTAATATGCAGCTATATCGGAAGATATTGAATGAAGCGACTGTTTATAAGCATGTGTAATACAAATTATTGAATATTGATCTATCCTGATTGACAAAATCTCATTAGTGAACAGATGACTAGGTAGGGGGGCGGCAAATACGTTCGGGACTACAGGCGGCTCCAAGTTAAATCCGGCGCTGGTCTGTGGGCTTCTCCAGCAAAATGCCAGATCTCACCGCTCCTGAAAACTCGAACATGCTGAGCAGTGTGCGGCTCTTTCATTTGACTATCCACAACGAATTTGTATCGAGTGCACTGTGAATGTTTGCATTGGGCAGATGCAATAAAATAAGTATTGGTCCTGCAAACATTCGTCCGGCATTTATGCCAATCGAATTTCAATACACACTTGGGATAAATAGCTTCGAAATAATTATTGAATTCGTCACACCAGCCTGTCCGGAGAGTTGTCTTGCCTGACCAATACTTCTCCCAGAAATGGACAGGGATAAGAACAGATTTATCTTCTATATAGTTGTTCATATTAGCTGGTTGTGAAGCTGGTATACGAACTTCATCAGACATCATTGACGAATCCGACACGCATTCCGGAATATCTACATTTACATTTGAATCGAAAACATTTGACTCCGATATAGAATCAAACGTTACTGAACACGTTCTTTCAGTACCTCCAGATACGTTAGATAAAATATCGAAGTTGTCTTCTGGAATACTGACTATAGTGTTGTCAACGCGATCTTCCATAGAGTATCTGTCGTTATCGACTGGCTTTAGAAATTGACTGTTGTCGCTTACGAGATTGGTTCGTGGAGATTCATCATATTTGTCCTGACTGACTGATTCATCGAGTTCTACATGCATTCCATGCTGATTTTTCAAGCCTGTAAGTATGTCTTTGATAACAAGCATATTACGACGAAACATCATGAAACATTTATTCATATGAGCTTTGATCGTCTTCTCCGATTTTCCGCTCAAAATTGTCGAACATAGATTCTGCCAAAGGCATCCATTTCTTTCATGCGATTCGTGTAATAATGTATTTAGAAGTTCATCTATATCTTCTAATTCGAATTGGTTTGCGATAGCCGCAGCTATCATTTCGGGCGAGATATGCATTCTAAAAACTAAACATGCGGCAGTAACAATAAGTGCAAGGTAAAAACTAATATAAGACGTAAATTATAATGACGCTAAATCTTGAAAATTATTTCATAGTGTTATTTGTCGTGTGAACGGACCATAGGCGTACAGAGCCACAAACTGTCGTTTGAGACAGTGTCCGTCGTTTACGGTGTAGCTAGCTAAAGAATGCCTATAGCTGTCTCGTTTGAGCGAGATGAATTACGTGCGGCGCTCGTTCGATTCGTATTTACCTATCGCAGAGCTGGCACGACTCAAGCGCTACGGTAAGCTTACGTGAGGAATTAACGATGCGCTAGCAGCTAGTAACGAAGAGTGCAGCGTTCAGAAGCGGGGCGCTCTATTGCTACGGTAGAAGCACCTAACGTGGCAGTGGAGGGGGCGAATATGAAGCGGTCCACTCCTCACTCTCGGGCGAGTCGGTGAAGCGGCGCTAAAGTGCTGAATTTTTCGTTATGTTTGAGTGTACCTACCTATGAGTCAATCCATGTTTAGCGGGACGGATTTGGCCAAAAATATTCGTCGATGTTTCTGATTCGTTTGTGATCTTTTTTTTTATATATTCTCTGGGTAAATTGAATGAATGGAACATTTTTTTTTTTACTCGAAGGCTTAGGAGATACAAGGGATTGAATTTTCGAAAAAACCACCAAACATCGGAATCGCGCTCTCCTTAAAACGTTAATATCTCCGGTTGCCTTAGTCGTAGAGACGTCAGTAAAAACTCATTTCGAAACTCTTGAATTGTGCTTTTGTGTTATTTATTTTGAATCCGTGGAATAAACAATTTTCTGTTTGTTACAAGCAATTGTATTATTTAACCCTTTGTTGCATAGTGTTGTTGTACAACAAAACCTTTTCTAATTCAGTTTTTTGATTTTATAACATATATTTCATGCACTTATATTGATTAAATTCATTTCGTAAGTATCCTGGGACATCAATTATTATGAAAAAAAAAAGTAATATGCGCTTTTTTTTATGATTACTGCATTTTATAAATAAACGAAGAGCAAAAAAGTAGTTATTTTGCAGATTAAATGTAACTGCGGCGAATATGTGAGGTTAAAAAATCGGTAATCAGCTTCATAAAGTTTTCTGGGGTAGCTGATTACGAATCTGAAGTCAAAACTTCAAAATTCAAAATTGCGGATCCAATATGGCGGACAAAAGTACAAAAAGTTGCTTGATGAAAGTGAAAATGGGCACTCGGGGGTTTTTGGGCTCGCTGATGACGAATCTGAGCTCAGAATTTCAAAATTCAAAATGTCAGTTCCAATATGGCGGACAAAAGTACAAAAAGTTGCTTGATGAAAGTGAAAATGAGCGCTGATGTAGAAAAACCGAGAAAAATAACATGAAAACAATAAACAAAAAACAAAAATCGAAAAAAAAAATTAAAAAAACAAAAATCGAAAAGAAATATTCAAACAATGAAGAAAAAATGATCAAAACAACAAATAATGGAGACGAGGACCGCCACGTCCACGTTCGTGTCTCTGGATTTGACTGAGTGCGGCACTTTGTGTAGAAGATTGGGAATTCCATTTCCTGAGTCTGTGTTCTACATCTTACTTGATCGATATATCAAGTCGATATATTGAAGCAGTTTCATTGGATTTCAAAAATCTCAATACCCATTCGTAATCAACAATCTCAATAATTTTTCAGTGCAAATTTTCACCTTCATCAAATTATGAGTTAAGCCCGGGAAAAAATGTTCAGACATGATCATGCCTGTTCATGTATGATCAGGCCTGAAATTAGACATGATCATGTCTGTTCATGTATGATCAGGCCTGAAATTAGACATGATCATGTCTGTTCATGCCTGTTCATATCTGATGCCAGACATGATCATGAATGATCATGAATGATCAGGCCTGAAGCGCCCAATACGCTTAGGCCTGATCATGCATGACCATACCTGTTCGTGTATGATTACGCCTGCTGCCAGACATGATCATGCCTGCTCATGTATAATCAGGCCTGATGTCAGACCCGATCATAAATACGTTCATGCCTGATCATGCATGGCCATGCCTGTTCATGTATGATTACGCCTGCTGCCAGACATGATCATGTCTGTTCATGTATGATCAGGCCTGATGTCAGACCCGATCATAAATACGATCATGCCTGATCATGCATGGCCATGCCTGTTCGTGTATGATTATGCCTGATGTCAGACGTGATCATGCCTGTTCATGTATAATCAGGCCTGACGTCAGACCTGATCATAAATACGTTCATGCCTGATCATGCATGGCCATGCCTGTTCATGTATGATTATGCCTGGAAGGTTGAAAGCCTCCGCTCTGCTCTAACTATGTCGCTCTGATCAGGCCTGATACGTGATCAGACCATGATCGGCCATGAGCATCAGGCCTGATCAGACATGAACAGGCATAATCATGTCTAATTTCATACGATATGATCAGACATAACTGATATAAGTCAATGTCCAATCATTTATAGGTCTATATATAATTATAAAATATTATTATTATTATATTATCATTATTATTATTAATCATACATGGTCTATATATAATTAGATATGATCAGACCTGACTGATATAAGCCTATGTATAATCATATTATATAGGTCTGATATAGGTCTATATATGATCAGATCTGATCAGACCTGATTGTTAGGAAACCTAGATAATTTGTTCAAATCATAGATAGTTGTGTATATGTTATTATTAGGTCTCATGATATCTTACTCAATATACAGGGTGATTCAGAATTCGTGACGAATCTCTCGAGAGTTCATTCCTTGGCAAAATCGGGATCGAAAGTTCCTCAGCCATTTTTCCGAAAAATGATTTTTTTCCTTGGAATCATAACACATTTTTTAAATATCTTTCGCCAAATAAGAAACTCTTGGGATTCTTGAAAATCGACGAATAATACAGACAAAAAAAAAATTGTAAAAAACATCGTTTGTCGGAAAAAAATATTTCGCAGGAAAAATGGCTGAGGAACTTTCGTTCCCAATTTTGACAAGGATAAACCCCTCAAGAGATTCGTCGAGAATTCTGAATTACCCTGTATACCCATACATATACTGTGACAATTTAAACAATAAAAACCTGAATATTATGATATTATTAAAGTAGCCATTTTGCCCCAAAACGTTATATTAATTACTCCAGTCAAGAAAATACACGTTTCATTTCTTTCAATAAATAGAATAAACAGCATTTCCAGATTAGTAATTTTTTTCACTTAAAAATTTAGAGTGGCCATGTTGCCTCACATTCCCTAAAATACAGAAACAATTCAAGAATCGTTCGATCGCATCATAATCAATATTAAGTGCATCAGTTGAGATTGATAAAATTTTCGTGACAGATACATATAGACATGCTGAAAGTATCAACTATCAAATACGTAAAGAAGCGAAGTGGTAGAAACCTCGACTGATACGCAGAAGGACCCGGGTTCGAATCCCAGTAAGAAGCGATGAGAAAATTTTAATTGACTAAAAAAAGTTAATCATCAGAAATAACCATAAATCCTTATCATTACGACGGAAAAAAGATATAAAAACAATAGTTTGTATAATTTTTTGATATAATTCGCTGTTTTATTTTAATTTGTCCAAAAAAACCCGGGAAAAATGATCAGGCCTGATCAGACATGAGTCTTCAGACCTGATCAGACATGAAAAATGACCGGGCATAATCAGGCATGATCAGACATGAACAGACCTGATCAGGCCTGTTCAGTCCCGGTCATTTTTCATGTCTGATCAGGCCTGAAGACTCATGCCTGTTCATGTCTGATCATGCCTGATCATTTTTTCCCGGGAGATTTATCATATCCGCAATAAAAAAAAAAACCCAAGTGCCAATTTGCACTTTCATCAAACGACTTTTTGCATTTTTGTCCACCATATTGGGAGTGCTATTTTGAATTTTCAAATTCTGAGCTCGTATTCGTCATCAGCGACCCCAAAAATCTCCTGAGTGACAAATTTCAAGCCTATTGAAAAATGTGAGTAGATATGGGCAGCTTTGGGCAGACACAACAAACCCCCCTCTGCCCCCCCTCCCCCCCTCTACCCCCTCCCCCCTTCCCCCTAGGGCGGCTTTGGGAAATCCCCCCGCTCCCCGCTACCCCTTCCCCTACCCTAGGGCAGCTTTGGGAAATCCCCCTCTTCCCGCTCCCCCCTGCCCCTCGGGTCGACTCTGGAGAAAACTGGGAATTCTAACCTAACCTTCCCCTCGCCCCTCGCACCCCCTGCCTGCACTTGTCTGATATTGGGACCATCTGGGCCGTGTGACGTCATCCAAGACTCTGTCCTCCGTCCCCGCCGTCCTCGCCCCTGGGCCCTACACCCCTGATTTTACATATATATATATATATATATATATATGTGATGCTTATATACTCATCGAAGAATGGGTATGGTAAAGGTGTATAATTGAATGACGCGATAATTACGAAAAATCCAATAATTTCATTTATTCGTATACCTTATTTTCTAATACATGTTCTTATGCTGAGATGAAATATAGAATCTTACGACTACGAGTACAATTTTCTGATATTCTTAAAATAAAAAGGTGAGTAAATTATTTTCTAATACACGCAAGGAACGTTCTTATGCTAAGATAAAATACAGAATCTTACAACTACGAGTACAATTTTCTGATATTCTTAAAATTAAAAGGTAAGAAAACATAATCTTACGACTATAACGGTTACAAATTTCCAGGTATAAAAAGAGTGATTACGTACTGACTATATATTCTACAGCTTATTCTACGATTACAATTACACACTTATTTCTTTTTCTTTTTATTTATATTTCTATTCGAACCCGTGAGATTACATTTCTTCTTTGGTGTACAATGTTGAACGCTATTACCGCGACAACGGTAAGTGGGAACGGTGATTCCACTCCTAGACTGGAGGGAAATTAACCTCATGTAGAACGATTTCGCTATGTGGTCGTTTTCCTCATGATTATCAGTAAATATATCGAGAATCCGGCGCAAAGACAGACCAGCAGCCATATAATACACAAACATAATGCAAAAGTGTCCACATACGTTGGAGGAAAAACTTTGTACCTGTCGGTCGTTCCAGTTGTATCGGCGGCAATTTCTTCGTAGCCATCGTTTGTGGTGAGGGATGAGCGGGGGTAACCCGAAGCTGTCAAAATAGGTACCGTGTCCGGACGAAGCGACGTAAAACGCCACCCAGTGCGTGCCGGGCCTGGTGTGGTCATCGGTGTTTGAGACAACAGCTGCCGGGGGTGTCCACACCAGGGGAACCCGGTCGGCTGGGAAAACCCGTCTCAAGTTGCTCGGGAATAATGTTGACAACGCATGCTGAATCTGAAGGCTGTCCATTTCTCGAAATTTCAGAAACAGCCGTACCAGTGGTCCCTTCTGAAGAAGAATCAGAGTCTGACGTAGTTGAGAGGTCAAGCGGTCCTATTCAGCCGAAATCGATGACGATTGCAGGTGTGAATTTAGCGGACTCTTTTTCCCTGCGCTGTGGCTTGGGTGGAGTAGGTGGTGGTGTGGGCAATTCCGTTGAAAAGGACTGCGTCGGTGATTTTATAGCAGGACAGGGTTCAGATCGCTGATGCTGTTGCCGTACTCGTGATGATTCCTCGTGATCGTTCCTACTGCTGCCAGGTGTCGAATGGGTACAGCCCAACTCCCTCTTGCCATCAACTGGCTCGACATGCGCAGGATAGTCGTACACCCTGAGAAGTTTGCTCGTTTTGATCCATTTTTTCAACTTGACGACATTGTTAAGTGCACACGTGAAAAATTCCTCTTTTCTAACCCCGTGAAAGAAGCAATATTCCCTCGTCACGTCCAACTTGCCGAATGGTGGGCACCCGGAGTGTTCCAGATTTATAATCCTTCTCGATGTCACGGACTCCAGATATTTTGACTTCTCCTGCCCTCTCGTTAAAATGCGGTAGGCCGAGCCAGCGATCTCTTGAAGATTGCTGTGCAGCTTCTTCAGCGAGATGTCACCCTCGAACCAGTCGATACCGTGGTGATAACACGTCACGTAGTTGTTCGCTACGCGTTCTCCCTCGTTAAGTTCCGAGAATGCGTACGGAGCCTTGATCATCCAATGTGCGAAGAAATGATGGTCCACGGTAGTCACAGCCACTTCTTTTGGTAGAAATTGTTTGCCCGCAGCACGGAAACCTTGGATGTCTATTACGAAGTCCATGTTTGCTCGAAATCTCGCACTTGACTGATCTTGATCGGGGTCGGTGCGGTTCTTCTTATACCCGAGCATGTGCTTTACCCCCTTCCATCGTCGTCTGCTTCCATCCCTCGGAAAAGACGAAGACTTGCAGGTTTCAACTTGTCTGTATGTCGAGATATGTAAGCTCGTTAACTCAAACCCTTTCACGCCCCCAGCTACCGTGCTTTACACAAAAAAAAAATGACACCGAGTCCTCTATAGATGTTGGGTATGCAGGTTCGAACTTTTTTTTTTTTGCCAGATGTCTATGTGTACGGGCGGTTTGGGACTTCTCACAGCATGGGGTCTCGTCTAGCCACCGAAATCTGTAATGACTTGTCGCGCGGCATCGATCTCTATGAGGTTGTCAAACTCTGCGTAAACAATGCAATTTATGGTTTCTTTGAGAGCCTCGTCAAATCGTGCTTCTATCCTCCGAGTCCCGTGCTTGACGAGTGACCAGTGTGACGGACAGTTAGCGGATAGATCAGGTGTCAGGTCGAAGGCCATCAGACAATTTCCTTTAGCGTATTGCAGTCTATTGATACCGGTTCCCTCGTTGAGAAAATGTATACCAGTTCCAGAGAAGAGCGTGTGATACGCGTCAACGTACAAATGATGTTTGGAGAAATTCGGTAGCAATTCACCGTTCATGCTGCCGTACCAAAGTCCGGACGAAAGGTGCGACTGTTTGGCATGTGGCGCATAATTCAGTAGAGTCTCTATGTAGGCGCGGTAGGCGTAAGAATTGTTTGCCGGTGATACGAGCTTCTGATTGAAAAATATGTCCACCTGATTGAACATCGAGTGAAGAAGATTATTCACAGGTGATACGGATAATTCGGGTACAGGGCCCGCTGGCGGGGGGTTCGCTACGGGCTGAAGCGGTTGCACCCGTACGCGAACACTCAACATGGTGTGTGCCAGGTCTATGTACTCGTCTCCGTGTCCCGGTACAACGAATTCGATTGGTGAGTCATCGGTCAAAGAGGATACGGGTTTATAGTGTACCCACTGCCCAGCTTCGATGGATGTCTGTGTCGGCGGTGGAGCGAACAGGTCTAGTTCGGATTTCGTGCATTCTCCAGAGTGTGCGTGTAGGAAAGCCATTGTTATTATTACTCGGTTGTCTGGACGTCACTAGCGAGGTCCGAAAATATCGGTGATGGCTCGTTTTTTTCCACCCTTCTTACTCCTGCCGGTCTTTCCTCCCGTAGTCTTCGCAGTCTTCGTAGTCTTCTTCCTTTTCTTTTTCTTGTTTTCTCCCTTCTTCTTGGTTTTTCGTTTGTTGACTTTCCCTGTTCCAGCGGACTGTCGAGCGGCGATGAGTCTGTTGACACGCCCGAGTAACAACTGCCGACCCCGCTCCCCTGTCGTCCCTTCATATCCGGACCCCTTCATAAGTTTGACTACTTTATCTTTGGCCCTCTGCTGCAGGCTGCGACCCGACTCCATAGCTCGCGCTTTCAACGAATCCTTGAACGGTACGTTGCTCTCCATGTCCGATATAACATTCGCCACCGTGCGTAGGACTTCTTTTCCAACGGCCCTGGCTCCGCTGGTCAATAGAGGTAATACCTTGCGAAATAATCCTCCCAAGAAACTTCCGATGCCGTGTCCGCGTTGGTACGGTGCCCCTCGATAAAAGTTTTCCATACCGCCACCCCCGAGTTGCGTCTCGTAATGCTCGGTGTATTGCGCCATGGTACGTGTAAGTTTTCTCCACCTTATTGGACACGCCTAAAGTGTAACGTAACCGTCAAAGTCCCGGACTCAAATGGTATCGGCCTCCCCAGATGATCTCTTATATTGATTTCAATGGTGCGAAAGTTTGTCAGCAAGAGCGGTATGTAGTGCGGCGGTGACAGGGTTTTCATTGCCGTTTCTCCGGGAATTGGGTTTGTTTTTCCACATGCTTGAATAACGCGTAACAACGGTGTGTAGACGTCTCCGACGATACGTGGCTCTATGATATCGCAGTAAACGAACATTTGACACGATAGGGTTCTTGGAAGGGTGGTCTCCATTATGTGCCTGAAGTTCCGAACGTTCATTTAAACGAAAATTTCGAAAGACTCAGACCACGCAAACTTTTTTCTGAAAATTCGCTAAAAATCAAAAAAAGATTTTGGCAGCCAACCCCGAATCTCCCGACTCATCGGAAACCACCCCTACAGTCACCCCTCATAATAAAAATTTGTTCCTATGTCTTATACCACGCCAATTTTTTTACGAAAATTCCCTCAAAATTGAAGAAAGATTTTAGCAGCCGATCCCGAATCCCCCGACTCATCGGAAACCACCCCTACAACCACCCCTCATAATAAAAATTTGTTCCTATGTCTTATACCACGCCAATTTTTGTACGAAAATTCCCTAAAAATTGAAGAAAGATTTTAGCAGCCGATCCCGAATCCCCCGACTCATCGGAAACCACCCCTACAGCCACCCCTCATGACAAAAATATTCTTCTATGTCTTATACCACGCCAATTTTTTTACGAAAATTCCCCAAAAATTAAAGAAAGATTTTAGCAGCCGATCCCGAATCTCCCGACTCATCGGCAACCACCCCTACAGTCACCCCTCATAATAAAAATTTGTTCCTATGTCTTATACCACGCCAATTTTTTTACGAAAATTCCCTAAAAATTGAAGAAAGATTTTAGCAGCCGATCCCGAATCCCCCGACTCATCGGAAACCACCCCTACAACCACCCCTCATAATAAAAATTTGTTCCTATGTCTTATACCACGCCAATTTTTGTACGAAAATTCCCTAAAAATTAAAGAAAGATTTTAGCAGCCGATCCCGAATCCCCCGACTCATCGGAAACCACCCCTACAGCCACCCCTCATGACAAAAATATTCTTCCATGTCTTATACCACGCCAATTTTTTTACGAAAATTCCCCAAAAATTAAAGAAAGATTTTAGCAGCCGATCCCGAATCTCCCGACTCATCGGCAACCACCCCTACAGTCACCCCTCATAATAAAAATTTGTTCCTATGTCTTATACCACGCCAATTTTTTTACGAAAATTCCCCAAAAATTGAAGAAAGATTTTAGCAGCCGATCCCGAATCTCCCGACTCATCGAAACCACCCCTACAGCCATCCCTAATAATAAAAATATTCTTCTATGTCTTATACCACGCCAATTTTTTTACGAAAATTCCCCAAAAATTAAAGAAAGATTTTAGCAGCCGATCCCGAATCTCCCGACTCATCGGCAACCACCCCTACAGCCACCCCTCATAATAAAAATATTCTTCTATGTCTTATACCACGCCAATTTTTCTACGAAAATTCTTTAAAAATTAAAGAAAACCACCCCTACAGCCACCTTTAATATTGGAAATATACTTATATGGCTTATACCACGCTGTTTTTTCGCAGAAATGACTCATGAATCAGATGTCTATTTTTCCAACCAGTTGGGATTATCTCACATCGTCGGACACCACCTCCAAAGCTGCCCCCTCGTTCCTCAGATACGAAAGCACGCTTCATACAATGCTGCTATTTTTTCGCAGAAACTTTTCACAAATTGAGATTCACTTTCCGCAATCAATTCCAATCTCCCAAAGTCACTAAAAAAACCGCCCCCTTTTAGTAACGTTGATTCCTTTTCTTATTTCAAACCATCTACTAATGAGTATCGAATATGATCGGATTACACTTCGTGACCAGTTGCGTGAGAAAAACACTACCTGAAACAGTAACAGTCTGGTGGATTCATACAGCTATACATACAGGGTGGGTCTTACCGAATTTCAAGATTGGGGGTAGGAGCTGAGTTAGTGGAGAGGTTTTTTTGTATAGCCCACTTCGATATTTCAGACTGTGTGAGAATCAGCTGGTAACAAGAAATGACACTTGGTTTGTTCTCGTTGCCTACAATCTGTATGTACACCTTTACACTCTCCACTAGGAACTTGCACCTTCTATTGGGTAAACGTGAGACGTATATTAAGGGTGCAGAAACGTGTAGATGACGGGTAGCTTCTGAGAACTGTAACGGCGATCGTATTGTCGTGGTAATGTCTATTCACCAACTAAGTCCTTCATTTCGTGAAGTTTGGCAATACTCACCCTATATACATATACACAGGAGCAGTTGTTCATAACAATTTATTTCTTCAAAGAATATCTGATACAGTACAATAAACTAATTGAACGGTTAAAAGTTCTAGTATAGATAAATTATCACAAATAAAATAAAATTATAATGCATAATATCATGTTACATAAATTATAGAAAAATCGGGTAGCCAGCGACTCGAGCAGTGATTACTATGTCAACATAACTTTGGTCATTTCCACATTGAGCGCCACCGCGTACTGCATCTTTAGTAAAATAGTTGTACACTTTTTATGTCAAATTCTCCGATGAATCGATTAGAATATTTCAATGACTTGAGGGCTAATCTCGCAATACCAAAATATTCGTTATAAGAAATGGACAATTTCGTTCATGCATGCAACGAACTTAACGTCGTTGAGTGTGATCAGAAACTGGAAGCTTTCCTCGAAGACCAGAACACCCACCTTAAGGTGGAAGCACGCAGAACTCCATAAGCCATAAGCAGAATGCATAATCATATATATAGGTATAGCATCTGCAGCAACAGCGAAGTGGTGCGCATTCGCATGGCTTCTGCTCTCTGCCTATGGCTTAGGGACTTCTGTGTGCTTCCACCTTTACCGTATTTTGTACCGTTTACAGAGTCGACACGTAAATATGTTCAGAGATATTCGATCATACTTTCCTTTTTTCGTTTTCTCGGATGTGTTACTTCGTTTCCTCACAATTTTTGTCAAATATTCACTTTCTTCGTCCTCGGTATTCATTTCATTTCTCTCAGCACAATTTGAATGAAGCCAACGTTGGCACAGGGTACACGTCACTCTACTTGTGTTCGAGTCAGACTCCTTCAAGCAATGTATGCATCTATTCCTAATGTTTTGAGAGTTCAAAATTAGCGTCTCTGCGACTTCTTGTCTGAACACTTTTGGTTCGAAGTGCGTACCGTAGGGAACATTATTACCTATACATCGAATGTAGTGCATCACATATAATGCACAGTTAGAGCCATCGTTACTCTCTTGAAATGGACGATTATTCTCCTCTTCTACTTTCCAATCGATATTTCTAAGGTTTCCCATTGTCGATTTCGGATCACATTCATGTAAAAACTTTTGAAAAGCTTTCGTGACTCTCCCGAAATCACTTGTTCGCTTATACGGGTCCATCAAAATTAGACTTTTTTTGTCAATATCCGCGACCAGCAAACGCCAGTGTCCCTCCAGCGCATACGGCATCAACAATTTGCCATTCAGAGGCGTTGATATTTGGTAGATTTTCAAGTTAGAGCTTTTTCTTTTTTCCCAAAAGTTTCCGATAACTGTACATCCAATATCCGTTGGCATGTAAGTAACATCGTCCCATCCGTCCATATGAGTAACCGTATACGAATCAATAATTTGCCCGTCAACCCATCTATTTGTATTTACAACACTTGCAAATTCTCTAGCCGTAACTTGAAATTCTTCGAACGCCAACGGAAGATTCACTTGCGCGGAGTATACACCAAGTTTTATATAAGCTGACGTTGAACCCATATAATACAGAACACTGTCAATCATTCCGTTTTCTAGCATGTCTAACCTCTCACTCTTAGTAACCGAGTCCGTGTATTCCGCAGTTATTTCACATCCTGTTTGTGATTCATTCGCTTCATGTTCAAATGATTCAGACTCACTTGTATCTAAAATCTCAGTCTTCTTCGTTTTACACCTCTTTAACTGGTGCTTCTTATTAATATTAATTTTTTTCTTCACAGCTGGAATGATATTCTTATCATCGAGATTTTTACTCATAGTTAAGGATTCCGAACTTTTCTCTATTTTTACATCGTTGATCTCTCTTTCTCCTGTGATCTTTTCGCCAATTTTTATCAGTTCTCTTCCCTCCATATATACGTTTCTCTTTCTTTTTATTCGCTGATCTGTTATATCTTTTCTTTTTCGTCCCCATTTTTCCATCTCAAAAGGATTTGACGCTGCTTCGGCATACAGAGGATATGTACTAATTTTAATGGCTGATTTTGTTTGTATTCTTTCTAGTTTTTCCTCTTGCACTAAACATTCGTTATTCTCTTGTAACATTCGACATCCTTCTGCAACGGTGAAATTTTGTTTTCCTTCTAAAATCGTCGCTTTATATACTTGCATATATGACTCAGCATATGCATTTGTAACGCGCGAAATATTTTTGTCGACTAGGTCCAGCATCATTCCACTCCAAAGTGGACAATATGGCATGAACGTCTGAGTTAAATAATCTGCGAAAGCTGGAGCGTAATACTCATTCGATATATCTGCAGTATACTTCTCCCTATCTTCAATATCATCCTTTTGGAACCTTACTTTCTTCCAATAATATTCGTAGAATGGTGAGTTAGCGTACACAGCTGTACTCTTGCCATGTATCTCAACGAATTCATCACCAATTTGTAGCTCTGCATCCTCAAGGATATCAGTCTCTTGTCTCATTTCTTCCAGATGATCTCTTTTTTTCTGTTTTTCACCGCTAAGAAATAATAAAGCTGATTCTGCATTTGCTCTATCCTTCGTTAATGTAACAGACAAAAGGTCTGTGAAAACCATGTCCATTTCATCAAGCGTTCTACTAAGAATCATCAGAGCCATGCACTCCATTAGGAAATGCTTTATCTTAATGAGTTCTGGAAAATCCTTTTTAATAGTTTTCGAAACTCTATGCATATTGTGAGCACAACAACTTAGAATAACTATCATTTCCTTCGGTCTTTCATTTTTGGTGACATATTGATATGCTACTTGCAAATATGTTTCTATGCTCATGTAATTCCATTCAAACAATATGCTCCTCATGAACACCCAACTCCAATCTACAACGATCACATCGACAAAAGGCCACTTATTCCACGTCTTTTCAACAAACGCTCGATACTTTTTGAGGAATATAGAGACCGAAGTAATATCATGTTCCGAAGTGAACATCTCGCAAATCGGTATTATAGATTTTGTTGCTCTATACAATAAGGAGTAATAGAAAATTTTTTTACAATGAAGGAATTGCGGCTTCCGAACATTGGCTCCAGTTGCGTCTAAATGCAATATTGCTGGCCTAATTCGATTTATTACATCTAACTGCTTCTCTGTGAATAATAGTATTTGTAGAGGTAAAGAAAACTGTTTGACAGCGGAATCCTTCATCGTGTGCGATACCATATATAGTTGCACCATATCTTCAATATCTCTAGACTTTAGTTGTAGCTTATTTTCACACCTTGCCTCGGATCTCACTTTGTGCAGAGTTTGCAAATGTCTCACGTTTTGGGTATGCCCGTCAGCAAACAACTCCTTGTCACATTCGCGAATACTTTGCAATTGAACATTTCTTGCTGATTGGTATCTCAAAAGCTTCTTCATATCATTGCGCTTCGTACCTCTTATTGGACGAAATGGTCTACGACTACCATCGCCATGTTTGAACGGTATCGTACTGTCGCTTGAAACATGTATTTCGGTTACATTGCAGTCAATTTCGAGAATATCGAATCGGAAGGATGCTTTGTGGCTTGCTATTAAACATCGTGCATACGCGACGAATCCTTCATTATTTGCCCGTACCCCACCATAAAATCCCAACGGGCACGAACAGTTGAATTCGTTGCACATGATTATGTCGATTTTATCTCTAATAAAATTATCATTCAAATAACCATCCTTGCTCGCTATTGCTTCTGTTAATACGCTTATCATTCCGACGTAGATCTTATATATGTTTTCTTTTTTAATTTTTTCGTCGACTTTTTTTTTATCTAGGTTCAACTCTTCGTGCGAAGTATTGTCAATGTCTAGGGTTTGTTGTATTTGATTTATTTTATTACCTTGTCTTTTTCGTAGTCTACGAGTTATAGAAGATTCCATCTGGCCAGAATCCGTTGAGTCTATATCCTCGTCAAAATGGGAAGAATCATGCGGTGAAACTCGTGAATAATCTGTATCGCTTCTAATTGGTTCATTGTTTACGCCATGATCATCGTTGTAATATGTGTAGTCGTTTACGCTATTTTCATTTGCGTTAGTTTCCTCATTGTCAAAAGTCCCAGTTCCGTACGTGTTTGCTTCATGATCTTCAGCGTGTGCGTTTTTTTTCTTTTTGCTCTTTACATTAGAAGTAATTTTTTGATCAACTTCGTTATATTGCTTAATATTTCTTAAATTTTTATTTGCATCATCCAATGTCGGGTCGTGATTGGTAACGCTCGCAGGGACATCGGGAGTGCAGATTGCAGGCAGAAAATTTGTAATCGTCTTATCGTGGACATCGCTATGTTTACCTTCACTGTACATCGCTTCACTACAGTAGTTGTGATGAGTATTTTTCAAATCACCTGGGTTGGTTCCAACGTCTTCCAGTGTTTCATTAAGTCCATGGGTGCTCGTCGTTTCCGCGTAGTTTTTCTGACATATTCCATCAATTTCATCGTTATTTTTTTCCGAAACCGCAATTGGTGTGTTGTTTTCCGATGACAGATCTTTCAGAACTTCAAAATGGCCCTTTCTTCTATCTCCTGTGAATAGTATTTTGAAATAATCTGCTTCGCCTATGTCGTGTTCATTTGCATCCAATGTAGCGATACATACAAATCTCTTGTGCTCGATTTTGAAAAGTTTGATATTTTGCTCGAACAGATTTACAAACATGGCTAACTCGAAATCTGTTCCATAAACACGGTCTGATCCCATATGTAATGCATAATGTTCAGCGTTTTTATATTTAAATTCTTCACACGTTGCATTCAGTAAGTCATTCTTTTCTTCCCAATTATCTACAACGTATCTTACTATTTCATCGCGTACCTGCGCGAAGCGACTTTCCGTACCAAACACAGCATGCGACAGGCATCTAAACAGACAGTTTCCATCACCCTTGATGCGAATAATCTCAAACCGATTAGAACTATTAACCGATTCAGAGGCATATTCGGTCTTCTTATTATTATTTAGATGCGATGAAGTTCTTTCGTAGAAATCTTGTCTATTGCTCCCAGATCTCATAACATTAATATTGGTATTTGTTGGAGAGCGCTGTGATTTTCGCTGTAGAGCAGCTGACACAGTTTCACGCAAATAGTCTCTCTGCCACATACATCTCAACTTGTTCCTCAATTTGGTATCGCATTTTACTTTCCATTTTTCCGCAACCTATCAAACATAATTATTGCCGTGATTGAAAAATAAATCGACAGCTTAATAACATAGTCACGTAAGTGCCATTATTTTGGCCTTTTTTGATATTTATGTGATAGAAACGTATCTCCATTTTTTCTTCATTTTCGCACTGGTCAATGTACTTGGAACATTTTCGCGGTATAAACGAAAATTTGAAACACAGAAGCGTAAGTGCAATTTTTTTGTATGAAACAGACGTATGTATACAGTCAGGTTCGGTAACAGGAAAACGTATCTCCACAAGATATTATGGAGATACGTTTCTATGTTACAAATCATTTGACACCGGAAAAGTTTAAAAATACACGCGTATCTCCAAAATGAATAGATTCCTATCAATTCATGGAATTGTGTAGATTAGAAATTATTTATAACAAAACCACGTACGTGTGGAGTTACGACTGTGTCACATAAAATGCGCGGAGATTAGGGTGGTCCTTAATATAGCTATTTCGGAATTAGATTCATTCATACCCTTCATTCGAAAGTGAAAAAAAAAAAAAAAATTTACCCCAAATTGAACCCTTTATCTCAATTAGAAAGGGTGCCTGTAAAGGCTTACTTTTTTGTATTGATTTTACATTACTTTCGGCTACTTTTTTGTTAAATAAATATTTCGGCACCTCTTAAACGGCTTGAAAATCCATCGATCATACAGATCGTTCATATATACATACAAATATGTGGAAAAATATCACACACGATACCGCAAGATATTTGCGGATAATTAACTCAAGGCGAAATGCACTTATTCTACTTTACCATTTCACTACAGAAATATAAGCTATACTGAGCTATACTGAGTAGTTGAAGCGTCACCGATATTTTTCCACATATTTGTATGTATACCGAGAATATTTCTTGAGAGTAATCGATCCCCTTCCTACGGCAAAACCAACACAGGCGCTTACCGTGTGCGTGAGGCTCGTTCGGGAGGGGATGCAATGCTACTGGCACCTCATCCCCTCCCGAACAAACCACCTCACGCACGTAACGCACGCCTGTGTTAGTCTTGCCGTTGAAAGGGGATCGTTTACTCTCAAGGAATATTCTCGGTATATGAACGATCTGTACGATCGATAGATTTTTAAGCCGTTTCAGAGGTGCCGAAATATTTATTTAACAAAAAAGTAGCCGAAA
This sequence comes from Tenthredo livida, assembly GCA_963992785.1. Taxonomy (NCBI): domain Eukaryota; kingdom Metazoa; phylum Arthropoda; class Insecta; order Hymenoptera; family Tenthredinidae; genus Tenthredo; species Tenthredo livida. The sequence continues at coordinate 42,943,878 of OZ023064.1, read as the reverse complement.
GTAATGTAAAATCAATACAAAAAAGTAAGCCTTTACAGGCACCTTTTCTAATTGAGATAAAGGGTTAAATTTGGGGTTAACATTTTTTTTTTTTTGCTTTCGAATGAAGGGTATGAATGAATCTCATTCCGAAATAGCTATATTAACGACCACCCTAGTGGAGATACGTCACTATCATACCGAATTATGGATAATGGCTCTTTTCATTCATCAAATAATTTCCAATGCAGAGAACAATTTTTTTGGAGATACGTCTGTCTGACCTCGAAAAAGGCCATTTTTGGCGCTTACGTGACTATTAGACTGTGTCAAAAGCACTATTTTTTTTCGATTAAATATATCTCAAAAGTTTCTTCAATATTAAAAACAAATTCTCCTAAAGTTTGAGCTCGATATCTCTAAAATTGAGCTGGCGCAAAGGGGGGTCCCCTTTCCCATCTAAAATACCTGGGAAATGTTTTTTTTTTTTTTTAGTTTTAGAATAACTATATGAATAAAATTTTTTTTTCAATTTCGTTACACACTACCTTATAGGAAATTCAATTCTCTACAAAATTGTTCCTATGCATTTTTTCTCGAAACTCAACAGAAAAGCAACTTTATCGACTGTAATATTCGATTTTTATTTTTTTCCCCCTATTCAGGGCTATGTAACTTTGTTTCTGTTGAGTTTCGAGAAAAAATGCATAGGAACAATTTTGTAGAGAATTGAACTTCCTATAAGGTAGTGTGTAACAAAATAAATAAAAAAATTTTATTCATATAGTTATTCTAAAACTAAAAAAAAAAAAATTTTTTCCCATGTATTTTAGATGGGGAAGGGGACCCCCCTTCGCGCCTGCTCAATTTTAGAGATATCGAGCTCAAACTTTAGGAGAATTTTTTTTTCATATTGAAGAAATTTTTGAGATATATTTAATCGAAAAAAAAAAGCGCTTTTGACACAGTCTAGTGACTATGTTATTAAGCTGTCGAAATATATTTTTGAAAAATATTCCAACAACTACATTCAGGCCGGCCTATTTTTATCACTCCCCACGAATATCTCAAAAGCTATAGAAGAGATACGCTAAAAAGTTTATGATACAAAACTTGAAGGTTTTTAAGATGAAAAGATTTTTCTATTTAATGAGTTGAATCGTGGATTGTGGCACTTTTGAAATTTATCAAGTAATTCGTGATTTCAGACAGAGAACACGTAGTTTGTTGATGAGTGGCTGATTGCGGCATTGACAATACGTCTCAAAAAACCCGTGTGTATTCTGAAAATAACAATTTCAAGTTCCCATACGAGTAGTACAAAAATTCAAGTAGAGATAAAATACGTAAACAAAAATAATTTCATTACAAATAAAGTGTGGGACTTTGGTAGGATGCATACATGAACGAATGCTGCTTTTGAGTTGTATATATATCTGCAATTCCTAATAATGTTATTGAAACGTTTCGATCGTTTAATGATCAATACTTCTCATTATGTTGGTGTATATTAAAACAACTTATGAAGGGTTAATTATAGCGACCCATATTATTCCACATGATTGAATTTGTCCAAAAAAGCAAAAAATCGATTGCAATTGAAAAACCTGTTTACTATAAATATTAGCGTATCTATAATGTATCATTTTAAATGAATCAATTTTTATAGTATGACGAGTTTTATTTGAAATGAAAAAGGATTAATCCGAATCTTTACGATGTAACCCATTTCTGTGTATCCAAGTATCAGCACTTACTCGGGAACACAATGATCCTTCGCTGATCTTATTAAAGGAAACATCTTCTATGGATGAAATATGCTCAGCAATTATATTTGCGACACTCTCTCGCAGTTGACAATTCTCGGCAGACCTCTGCATTGTGAAGCTCTCGATTTTTAACAAATTTGTTATACGTGTAAGACCGTTTGTCTATACATAAACTTTGCCACAGTGCGCTTGTGTATTTATTTATCACTGTTTATTTATCCAAGTATTCGAGTACACCCAGAAGAAACGTTTCACGATTTCACTTTTTTTCTGGGTGTATGCGGAGAAGTAAAGTTCGTCACTTTATTATCACACTGCGTTTTATTTTAACCCTAAACAGTTATTCTCATACACTGAGAGACATTTTTCTCTATTATTCTATTACATATTATTAATTTTATTGCCGGAAAATAAACAAAGTTTAGTCAGAAATAAAATTTTATTACTATTAAATAAAAATGTCTCTCAGTGTACCTATTTCACACGCTGTTATTGTACACGAAATAATTTTTGTCTTTTCATTAATTTGTTGTATACGGAGGATATTTTCAAGGGTCAAAACACTTAGAACAATAACGTGTACCCGGTATTGTTACGTACACATGAACGTCATGCAGAATAAGCGGAAAAAAACCTTTAACATGCGATACTAAAATAACTGGCAGTCAAAACCAAAGATTTCATGCACGTAAAACTTCGTAAATGCGCTAAGAACTAATTTGTATGCGAATGTTCTACTGAGCTTTTCCGAATAAAGAGTGCGGCCGAATTCGGCGGTGCAGGCTGTCAAAGGCTGTTGGAGGTTTCTGCCGCGGGAGACTTCGGCGATATTCCTTATGACTGTCGTTCACTGACGGCAGATACCTACTCATAGGCCAGGTGAAATAGCACTTTGAATGCAAGTAACTTTAGACAAAAAAGAATTGAAAAATATAGGTATGTAGAGGATGGTCTACTGATCTTAACTCCAATTTTTTTTGGAAAAAAAAAGTTTGCAAACCATGCGAAAAAATTCAAAAACCGTCAAAAATTACCAAAAAATTGCGTGCCGTGAGCTTTAACTGCTAATGCTGCGAGAATCGTGCCTGATAGAAAAAAATTGTACAGAAACAATTTTGTAGAGAACAAAATTTCAAACAAAAAAGTCCGCGAGACCCTATATCCAAAGTCAATAACGTGTGCGTGGGAGGCGCTTGAAATTTCACCCAAAAATCGCTGCTGTTTCTTTAATTTAGAGCCCTCCGAGGTGCGTCCCAAAGCTATGACAAATAAAATTTCGAGGTCTGAAGGTTCAATGAGAAGTATAAAAAAATTCATAGCTCATTTGTATTTTGCATCGAAAGAATTATCACACCGGGCAATTTTTTTTCATCACAAATTGGAATTTCGTCAGACTGGCGATTTGTTTTTTCCTATACTTTTTCTGACTAATTGTTGAATAACTTTTTTTTTTCTTCAATTTTCGCATTGAAATAGTTTTGGGGGGTTGAAAAAAGATGCCTGTTAAAAGGGGAGCTCTTAATATTAATATTTAGAGGTCGCTCATCGCGGATTTCTATTTCCCATTTGAATAGCATTGGAATTTTTTTTTTTTTTTCTAGAAGTTTGTAGCTACCAAACCAATGATCAAATCCGAATGACTCATACATATTTTCATAGGGAATTCAATACTCTACAAAAAGTATGTAAGCAAAAAAATTACAAAAAAAAAAAATAGTTGACCTAACTATAAGTTGAACTTTGAGCTTGAATAACTTTGGAAGGAGTCAATTTATCAAAAAATGATAGGAGACACTTTTTGTAGAGCGTTCAATTTCCTATATAATATGTACAGGTCATTTCGATTTGTTTATTGGTTTGTGCGCTACAAAATTCAAAAAAAAAAAAATTCCAATGCTATTCAAATGGGAAATAGAAATCTGCGATGAGCGACCTCTATATATTAATATTAAGAGCTCCCCTTTTAACAGGCATCTTTTTTCAACCCCTCGAAAGTATTTCAATGCGAAAATTGAAGAAAAAAATGTCGATTTTTTTGAACTGGTCTAATATATATGATTGCAAACGGCACGGAAAAGGAATACAAAAATATGATGATTTTTTTTTATTTGGCCGTTGTTAATACCATTATCAAACCAATTCCTATAAACAATCTGATGAACATTTTCATTTTTGTTCAAAATCCCGTACATTTCCGCGAATATACAGACCGTCAAATCTAGAATTTCCTGAAAATCGTGTAATTGTCAATATTTGAATTGTTTTATAAACAATTGTTGAACTTATCCTTAGACTGATAAAAAAATATATCTTCGAATGTTTTTTTCCCCACTACACGGTGGTAATTTTTTCAGAATTTTATCTCCATCGTTTTCGTGTTATTTTTTATGACGAATTATTATAAACAATTTTCGATGTTTATTTCAATTATTCTGAAATTTCTTCATTTAACCGCAATACACATCTGTGATTCGGAATTCCTTACAAAATTTGTCAACGATTATTTCACGCCTTCAATAGTAACTCATTTCCACCCAATTTAAATGTTTACGTCCCTGTTGCAGCAAAGCGGTGGAGATCATCGAAAAGTTATCAACGAATATTATTCTTACTATGATTTACAACAAAAACAGTAGTAAGTAGTTTTTCGATATCTCCATTATCAAAGCCATAGGAGTACATTTTCATTATCAGGGGTGGCTGTAGGGGTGGTTTCCGATGAGTCGGGGGATTCGGGATCGGCTGCTAAAATCTTTCTTTAATTTTTAGGGAATTTTCGTGAAAAAATTGGCGTGGTATAAGACATAGGAACAAATTTTTATTATGAGGGGTGACTGTAGGGGTGGTTGCCGATGAGTCGGGAGATTCGGGATCGGCTGCTAAAATCTTTCTTTAATTTTTGGGGAATTTTCGTAAAAAAATTGGCGTGGTATAAGACATAGAAGAATATTTTTATTATTAGGGATGGCTGTAGGGGTGGTTTCGATGAGTCGGGAGATTCGGGATCGGCTGCTAAAATCTTTCTTTAATTTTTGGGGAATTTTCGTAAAGAAATTGGCGTGGTATAAGACATAGGAACAAATTTTTATTATGAGGGGTGACTGTAGGGGTGGTTTCCGATGAGTCGGGGGATTCGGGATCGGCTGCTAAAATCTTTCTTCAATTTTTAGGGAATTTTCGTAAAAAAATTGGCGTGGTATAAGACATAGAAGAATATTTTCATTATCAGGGATGGCTGTAGGGGTGGTTTCGATGAGTCGGGAGATTCGGGATCGGCTGCTAAAATCTTTCTTTAATTTTTGGGGAATTTTCGTAAAGAAATTGGCGTGGTATAAGACATAGGAACAAATTTTTATTATGAGGGGTGACTGTAGGAGTGGTTTCCGATGAGTCGGGGGATTCGGGATCGGCTGCTAAAATCTTTCTTTGATTTTTAGGGAATTTTCGTAAAAAAATTGGCGTGGTATAAGACATAGAAGAATATTTTTATTATTAGGGATGGCTGTAGGGGTGGTTTCGATGAGTCGGGAGATTCGGGATCGGCTGCTAAAATCTTTCTTCAATTTTTGGGGAATTTTCGTAGAAAAATTGGCGTGGTATAAGACATAGGAACAAATTTTTATTATGAGGGGTGACTGTAGGGGTGGTTGCCGATGAGTCGGGAGATTCGGGATCGGCTGCTAAAATCTTTCTTTAATTTTTGGGGAATTTTCGTAAAAAAATTGGCGTGGTATAAGACATAGAAGAATATTTTTGTCATGAGGGGTGGCTGTAGGGGTGGTTTCCGATGAGTCGGGGGATTCGGGATCGGCTGCTTAAATCTTTCTTTAATTTTTGGGGAATTTTCGTAAAAAAATTGGCGTGGTATAAGACATAGGAACAAATTTTTATTATGAGGGGTGACTGTAGGGGTGGTTGCCGATGAGTCGGGAGATTCGGGATCGGCTGCTAAAATCTTTCTTTAATTTTTGGGGAATTTTCGTAAAAAAATTGGCGTGGTATAAGACATAGAAGAATATTTTTGTCATGAGGGGTGGCTGTAGGGGTGGTTTCCGATGAGTCGGGGGATTCGGGATCGGCTGCTAAAATCTTTCTTTAATTTTTAGGGAATTTTCGTACAAAAATTGGCGTGGTATAAGACATAGGAACAAATTTTTATTATGAGGGGTGACTGTAGGGGTGGTTGCCGATGAGTCGGGAGATTCGGGATCGGCTGCTGAAATCTTTCTTTAATTTTTGGGGAATTTTCGTAAAAACATTGGCGTGGTATAAGACATAGAAGAATATTTTTATTATTAGGGATGGCTGTAGGGGTGGTTTCGATGAGTCGGGAGATTCGGGATCGGCTGCCAAAATCTTTTTTTAATTTTTGGGGAATTTTCGTAAAGAAATTGGCGTGGTATAAGACATAGGAACAAATTTTTATTATGAGGGGTGACTGTAGGGGTGGTTGCCGATGAGTCGGGAGATTCGGGATCGGCTGCTAAAATCTTTCTTCAATTTTTGGGGAATTTTCGTAAAAAAATTGGCGTGGTATAAGACATAGAAGAATATTTTTGTCATGAGGGGTGGCTGTAGGGGTGGTTTCCGATGAGTCGGGGGATTCGGGATCGGCTGCTAAAATCTTTCTTTAATTTTTAGGGAATTTTCGTACAAAAATTGGCGTGGTATAAGACATAGGAACAAATTTTTATTATGAGGGGTGGTTGTAGGGGTGGTTTCCGATGAGTCGGGGGATTCGGGATCGGCTGCTAAAATCTTTCTTCAATTTTGAGGGAATTTTCGTAAAAAAATTGGCGTGGTATAAGACCTAGGAACAAATTTTTATTATGAGGGGTGACTGTAGGGGTGGTTTCCGATGAGTCGGGAGATTCGGGGTTGGCTGCTAAAATCTTTTTTTGATTTTTAGCGAATTTCCAGAAAAAAGTTTGCGTGGTCTGAGTCTTTCGAAATTTTCGTTCAAATGAACGTTCGGAACTTCAGGCACATTCTCCATTCGGGTATCACCGCCGACTACCACGGTCCACGCGGTTGCATCATATCTCATTCCTGGCAGATGACTCGGACCCGCATGATCTTGTGACTCGGATTTATTGGTGATTTCTTCGATCCGCACTGACGACAGCGACGACGATGCAAACGATACAGGATAAAGGATCTCCGCAAGCCCCACCTCCCATTCTCCGGTCAGCTCGATCGAGCGTGGTAACTGAGTGATGTAGCAGCAGGTTCGATTATCGCGGAAAAACTGCATCGAGCTGTTGCTCGGTAGGGTGATGTAAAACTGGTCCTTCTCCATGACGCACGTACGTTTCGAGATATTTCCTCGATGTGGTTCAAACACTCGGTTCAAACCGACTGACCGTTCGCTGTTCGAGTGTACGAATACCCTGGACTATGCGCACGCACAAAGACGTTACCAATCTTAAAATGTTGCTTGCTTCAATCTGTCCCGTACTTCCAGCTTTTTAATTCGAAGTGGTATCGCCTTGGTCAGATTGCCTCTCCTCTTCCTCGACTCGTTGAAGTTCTGCCTCGTAGAACGCGCCGTCGATTTCCTCACCCGCCATGTCCACTAATACATAGACAACAGGTGCGCGCGCGAGCACCTTGTGAATCTTGAAAAGTTCCTCGCTCCAATTGGCCTCGTAGCCTTTCTGGAACGTTCCCTTCGTCTTGCTGATCCGTACGGTGTCACCTTTACGAAATCTCGGCTTGCCGGCAATACGTGGTGGATATCGCCTTTGCAGGTTTGCTCGTGCTTGGGCGGCGTTCTCCAAAGTCACCTCAGACGGGGCCATTCCTATGCTTGAGTGACGCGCTGCGTTGTAGGCCTCTACGATTCGTGGTAAAACATCGACATAGCGTTTCGTGTTTCTGTGTGTGAAATAACGCCACAATCTCTCCTTGAGAGTGCGGTTGAATCTTTCGACGATAGCCGCTTTTATTTCAGGGTTACGGGTGACGCGATATCGTATTTCATTTGTTGTGAGCAGTTTCTGAAATTCACTGCCGACGAATTCTTTTCCCTTATCCGTTTGCAGCAGAACGGGTCTACGCTGTGTTATGCTCAACACGTGTTGGAATCGCTCGGCCACTGTAGCAGCTGTCTTACGCTTCAGGGGCACGACCCACGCGAATTTACTCAAAACATCGATAACAACCAGTAGATAACGATAACCGTTGTTGTGTCTTTTCATCGAACTCAAATCGGCCAGATCAGCCTCCCAAACGTCGTCGATGTTGGAAACGTTGTATCTGGCACGTGGAAATTTTCTTCGTACAGATTTGTGCAGAGTGTAGGCATCCTGCGTCGCGAGCCATTTCCTCACCGATTCGCCGGATTTCTCACCCTTCGTGGCCCTCTCCAGGTTTCGTGCCCCAACGTAACCAGCCGGGTGAGACGGATCGTAGTAGATTTTTTCAAACACCCTCATCACTTTAACAGTCGCAGTCTCCTCCAATTCCGTCTCTTTTCACTACTTTGGGCGTACGGTGTGCTTTTCAAGATCCGTCTGTTACTCGTGAGCGGTGTACCGAGTGTACTGAGGTCCGCGTCACCGATACCCGATCTACTGGTCTCCGCGCGTGACCATTTTCTCCGACCCGAACGCGATTCGCTGTGCTCCGCTGCAGACGTCGACAGCGAGGCACTCGTTGACGCGGCGTCTGCGAATTTATCGTTGTCGAACGCCCGTATATCTTTCCAAAAGACTTCGTTTCCCACGCACTCGTGTGGTATGTTGATCGCGTGGAGAAACCGAGCGAATTGCGACTGCCCTGATGGGTTGAAGTTCTTCCTCGATCGTGCGGCATGGTTGACCAGATCGACTATGTTTGTACCAGGCACAGGTACACCATCAATAGAAATTACTCCACCCTTGTCCCAGACGAGCCGCGACGATGCCCCGGACAGTGAACGTAACAAAAGACCGGCCTTGTTGATGAATCTGGTGGGGACGGATGCCAATACATTTCTCATTTGTGACGTCATCTCACCCTCGTTCGCAACCCCCGTATCCTTGGTTTCTGTCACATCCGCCGCTTTTTCCGTGCTTTCCTCAGGTTTTGCAGCTGTTCTGTTGCCCCCCTCGCGAATCTCCAATTGCATAGGCTTTCGCGCATCGTTCGAGAAGTACAGATAACGTTGCAGGGCCTGCTGGTAAAGTTTCCACTTTTCTGCACTATCGTTGGTGCCCTCGTTCAAGATGTCGCTCATTTCACGGTCGAGACGTGAAACAGGGTCCCCGTGAACGGCGTCCGGACCCGATGACGCACTCACGACGTCACTCATTTGTCGTTGAAACCTCTTTAGACCTTCCGCCGGTATAAGTACCATTTTGTTGGCACGATCCATCTCCAACGTCTTTTCTTTCTATCTCTCTCTCGCTGTGTTTTCCTCTACTTAGAGAACAGTGCCGAGGCCAGACCTCCCAGAATCGGTGCCAGCAGTAGACCCAAAAAACCGTCCCCTCGTTGAACCAGGATTGTCTTCTTGCTTTTCCAACTTCCGCGATTACAGGCTAATTTTCGGAGCGTCTGCTTGTGTCGCGCCAGACGCGATTTATGCGCTCGAGACAAGACCACGTTACCTTCCAAGGTGTTCAGAGCACACTCACATATATCCCTCACCAGAGAGTCGTCGGCGGTACCTAGCAAGGCGCGTCTCTGGGTTGCGTTTAATTTGTGCAACGCATGCAGGGCAAGGGCGTTTGTCTTACCGAAGGCAGCGCGACACCCGTGACGTACCTTTCGCGACATTACAGCGGGACTACTGGTACTCTCTGCGCGCTGCTCAGTTTTATATCCTTTTTCGGCACGTAGACATACTGATGTCCGTCGCTGGGAAAAATGTTTGTACGGAAACGACAATTCTCCGGCGTCGATTGCTTCAGATCCAACAGTAAATACCCGTGCGGAACAGCTGTGGCGTCGTGGTATGCCTCCTGGAGAAATCGCGGATCCTCCGGGTGTACTTGACGCGCGAGATGTTGTATTTGGGCGCGATCTCGCGGATTTTTGAAGAAAACGATATAGTTTGCGTTGAGAGAAATATCTCGTTGACCGTGTCCCTGATGAAACAAATTTTGCGTAATGTAGAAGACGCTTAGATTCTTGTGATGGCAGACTTTGGTAAATAGATCGACGACAACGTGACTTGACTCGCGCATCAAATCGTCAATCACCAACAGTTTCGGGGCCTTGTCGCCATCGTAGTCGGTGGGTTGTGGTAATCCTTCTCGGTACTCTATTCCCTTGCTCGACTCGTACAGCGGTTGCCACTCGTCGTAGTACCAGATTACACGAGTGAATTTCGTCTCGCACATGGCACTGCTGTACCGTAGAAATTTTTTTACAAAATTTGACTTCCCACAGCCCGATGGTCCAGCGACGATGGCTGAGAATGGGTGTTTCCAGCGAGTGTCCATCGTTGTTGTTGTTCTTTGCCGCAGGATTCTGCCAAATATAAAAAATTTATTTCTCAATATGTTTGGCGGAAAAAAGCAAAAAAATTATTTTTTCCCATCCCTCTTCCCCGCGATAAGCTCATATCGGTGGCGGCGGCGGCGGCGGCGGGCCCGGGGCGCGCTGACTACCAGCTGATATCAGCGCGCGCGCGTCGGGGTGGTGCCCGTTGCTACTCGCTCTCATTCCAACGGGCACCATTCGCGGTCGCCCGTTGGGCGAGGTGAACCCCCGCGGCGAGCGTACGCAATCAGCTGATTCGTACGCTCTGGCCCGCACCGGGGCGCGCTGACTACCAGCTGATATCAGCGCGCGCGCGTCGGGGGTGGTGCCCGTTGCTACTAGCTCTTATTCCAACGGGCACCATCCGCGGTCGCCCGTTGGGCGAGGTGAACTCCCGCGGCGAGCGTACGCAATGAGCTGATTCGTACGCTCTGCCCTGCACGCTGACGGATGAGGTCAACCTCAGCGCACTCCGCTGTCGATACGAGTCGTTTGAAGTGACAGGCCGGTCGCTCTGTCATGGATGTACGCAATTTTTTAGATTTCACAAATTTTATTATTGGACTCACCTCTGCAACGTGATGAATGCAGCTGACGTAGAATCGTCCGTGGAGGTGCGTGCGTGTGGGAGGATGGCCGGTGTCTCTGTAGCTACACTGCGTCGGGTTGTGACGTGTCACAGCGTGAACGTTGAATCGTTTACGTCAAGGTCCCGAGGGTATCACGACTCGTGGCAGAAAAGAGAAAGACACAAGAGTTAGAGAAAAGTGAAAACGGCAGAATAAATTTCATCATTTGACTTACTTCTGCAACGATCCGAACGGTTCTAACGTAGAATCGTCCATACCGGTGTGTGTGTGTGTCTGTGTGGATAACTGGTCGGCGTCCCTGTGGTTGTGCTGCGCTGGGTTGAACCGCACGTGTCAAGGCTCGTGCAGCTTGTCTCGACGAATAGCCCGGTACTGCAGCCTAATTGGACCCTCACCCTCTACTACCATTTGACGGATTGAATCATAATTTACTCTACTAGCTGTGGAGTGATTCAATGTCACCCCCTTTACCTTGCAGATTTCAACTTCGCTGCCGTCCGGACATCGAACGATGTACGCGTAAAATTTCGCTCCCCCCGAAACAAATGCCCGAATATAACTACCGTGACCGTACGTTTCGAGCTCGTCAGTTAAATCTCCCAAAAAGTTCCCTGTCGGTGGTACGTAATCCTGTGGCCGTGCCGAGTCGTGAACATATATGACGGAGTCTGTGTCGTAATAAAGAACGCGTCGATCTAACTTCTCTAAATATTCGTACAATTTTAATCTAGCCTGCGCGGTGGTATATGCGGCTATCACTACGTTCGCTAATGGCGAGGGCGTGACACTCTGCTCGGCGTACGACCACCTCGCGTACAACACCTGGTCGTTGACAGGCAGCAACTCGCTCACCTCGACCTCGGGGTTGGTCAGTAGCTCCAACAGATGCTGACGCGTCTTTACCACCGTGGTTTTTGCCATATTGTCCCGCTGTCCGAACTTTCCCCAAAACGAGTTGAGGCAGAGCTTAGAGACCGAACGAAGTCCAGGATTTTTGGCAATCTTAGTTCTATCCAATATTATCCCCTCCACTTGCTCGTACTCTGCGAGATAACGGTCTCGCGAGGGCTCGTCGATGCAGTCGCCGGGCCAACCGCTGGCCTCCTGCTTGATTTTAAGAAATGTATCTATGTACCCTGTAAAGAGTCCCCCTTGACGAGTAGAGGGGTCGTATTTCGTCACCTCGTACTGCCAAATTTCCTGCACTTGGACGATCTCGTAGCCTTTCTCGACCGCTTTCTTCAGCTCGCACGACACCCAAGTGCCGTCGAACTGACGATCTCTCGCCTCGCTGTGGGTGCACTCGTCTTGCTCCAATTGTTCGCAACAGGACCGACACAGTGCGAACATCAGTTTTCCGTGCATACGCAGCGGGAGCACGGGGTGGTAAAGATTTTGGGGCGGCAGTACGCTGCACTTGACCAACCCCTCAACGCGGGAGATGTCCCTGCCACTCACACCCGTCAGCGCCTTACACTCGTCACCGACGAGGACTTTTGGGTGGCCTTACGGGAAAGATGCATGCTTACAGATGTACGGGTACAGGGAGCAAACATCTACATATTTTATTTTTTCACTAATGCTTCCATCCTCCCCTTGGCGTACCTCGTAGCTGCGCGAAGTGTTCCCCGTTCGACCACCGTAAAAGGCATCGCGTGGATCCAAGGGGGTGCTGATCGCGAGGCTAGCCGTTATTGGGTGCCGAGCCAAGTATTTCCGCATTTCCTCGTTTTGCTCGAGAAGTCGATCGAACGCGCACTCCCATATCTCGGTGACTACGTATCCCATTTTCTTCATACACGACGTCTTCGATCGCGTTTCCTCGGCACGCTTGTCCATGGTGTCCCCGTTCACGGTACGTCGGTCACCGTTCACGTTGAAACACCGCCTACAACCGTGCCAGAAGCAACCGTGAAATTCAAAAATGTGACGCGTTCCGTCATCCGCCTCGTAATACCCGTCCACGACCCGACCTGTCTCAGGAATACGGAATTCGCGCGAACGGCCGGCGTGCGCGATCACAGCCCCTAACTCCCTCTCTTTCCAGACGAGCCACTCTATCGCCTTTTTGGACTGCCGATCAGCCAGCCTATAACCACCCGGCGGTAGAATACCTATACGGTCAGTTTGTAGAAAATTTTTTCTAAACACCGCTGAGCAGGCTGACGCAATAGTTGTGCTCTCGGTGAACGGACATACTTTCCCACACTCGATAAAGATATCTCGAAACGCGACGCATGCGCGACGTAGAATATCCACATCGGATTTACAATAGGCCACCAATTCAGCGTCGAAATCGAACAGGTGATTTTTCGCCACGGCCGCATCATACCATTTGTAGAACTCCGCACGTGCGGAGGTACTCATAGTATCGGGCGAGTAGAATTTCGCCGCGGGTAGCGGACCTATGTAACCCGCGTTCTCAGGCGTGTTGAAAAGGTGCGGGAAGACCCCTTTCACCGAGGCCTCTGGCAAACCGAAGGCTTTCGGCAGCGCTGACAACGCCATCGGCATGTAAGCTAGCGAGTCTAAAAATCGGGTATGCCCGGTTTCCAGCATGATGATTTTGCTTCCGTTCAATATTACCTGCGGTGGCTCGGTGTTTTGCTCGACCAGGTAACGTAAAATAAATTGCGCGTCAAAGCCCCGGGCATTGTGAGCGACGCAGATGATTTTTCTGAAACTGTTAATTGGCCGTGTGGCGAATTCGACCAGTTGTTTCACCGGATCTTTTTGAAACACGTACTCGCGCACGAGTCCGCAGGCTGGGCAACCGTCCTTAATGTCCAGATTATGCATACACTGGCTGCAAACCTGGTGCACCACGCATAGGTTGGGAACGTGGATATTTGTCGACATGTCACCGGGGATCGTTACGTTCTGCTGGGTCTCAAAATCATAAAATATGAATATGTATTTGGCGTTATTATTCTCGTGAGAATTGAGCGGAGCCATGAAACACTGATGGTTGTAAGGCCGAAGGGTGTTGCAAGTCTTACAATATCGAGTGTCACACGAGTGAGCACCCAACGAAAGATTTATGAGTCGCGTGCAGTTTGTACAGATTCGAAGCGTCGCACAGACGGAGCGACGCGGGCTAAACGAACCGACCTCACGATGCCTTCCCATACAGACCGCGCCACGAAACGCCCGTTTACAGTCAACGCACTCCAATTCCTTCGCCCTGTGGTCGCACGCCGGGGTGCCCAGACACTGCGGACACCGGCCCGAGCAGCGGTGCTCATGGCTGTTTTTATATTTTTTGTTACAGGTCTCGCAAAAGAACCTGCCTGCCGCGGCACCGGTAAGGTTCGTTATTGTGCAATAGTGGTGATCGCCTGGAAAATAGAGAATGTTCAAACGATAGGTCACGTCTCGCCCACTCTCGGTCACCACGCTGCATCCGTCGTAAAACGTCGCATCCCCAGTCCCCAATTTACCCGCCTCGTATACCACGATCGCCATCCCCTCGCGTGCCAGATAATGTTGAAATTGCAATATTTGCCATACCCCGCAGCCCGTCACCGGTATCTCGACTCCCGCTCTCTCCGTCAACTCTCTCGCCGCTTCGCGCTGCAACCGCGATCCCGATCCCCGTATCGCGTTATATGCCTCGTGAAGCTCTCCGCTACGGATCGACCCCCTCTCGGCGTGTGCTCTCGCGACGACTAGAGCCCGCGGTAAACAAAGACCATCCGTGTTGACAATCTGTATTATTGATTTCTTGGCTACTCCCGCGTGCGTGATGGGACGAGCTTTTCCGCGACCGGACGGCACTTTGACGCAGTGCACTGTGACCGAGAATACCTTGTCAACCCCGAACTCCGCGTTACTCTGTGTCACGCTGGAGACTAGCTTCCACAGATCTGCATACTGAGAATCGCGGACCGGTCGAAAAGATAACCACGCAGAGCCCTGATTAAAACTTTCAGCGTGAAAAACAAAACCGATGTAGTCGCTCGAATGACACGTTGAGGTGACGTATGCGTGCAGATCTCTAAAAGCTCCCTCCAGCCACTCGATGGGGTTAACACCTGACTCCGGTATCCTAATTTTGATATCGAGTTCCCGCGCGTGAACTTCGAAGCGACGAATGTATTTGGATGACTCCCCGAGTATCGCGAAACGGTTACCAGGGGTCAGCGATTGCGAATCGTTATCCCTGACTGACTCTTCCTCGCTCTCACTCTCATCTGCCGTCTGCGTCTCCCTAGAATCTAAACTACTATCGGCTTGTTCAGAGTCGTCGTCAGAGTCATAGTTTTCGTTATTTATAGGGTTCACGTTAGACCCTGAACGTCCGATTCCCGAGGTACCAGCACCCTCGTTTACACGTGTTATGCGTCTATGGCCACCAATCTGTACGTCCGTGCTACCGCCATGTTCGTTGACACGGGGTAGTTTTTCGTATCCCTGGATGTTAGCCGATACTGGCTTCTCTGATAGGTGAACAAGAGAGAGAGAAAAATAAGATCCAAAAATTCGTTGCATATCGCCCCAGCATATTTATAAACACACGCACGTCTGTACGAGAACCCGTAAACCCAAGTCCACCCCACCCCTCTTTTTATATGAATTTTAATATTCCCTGGATGAGGACACCTCCTCGACGGTGCTAGGCATCGAAAATATCCCGCTCTCGGGCGAGGGTGGAGACACGGCAAACGGTGACCATATGGCACTATCAGGGGAGGACATGGACACGGTTTCATCCTCCTCCTCCTCCTCCTCCCCCTCATCTGTCTCATACTCATCCTCCTCATCCCTATTCTCAATCTCATCCTGTTCATCCTCTTCCTCCTCATCCTCCTCCTCCTCCTCCTCCTCCCCCTCATGCTCTTCTTCATCGTTATAATATTCCTCCGTATTTACAGAAGGAGCAGGAGAGATTTCTAAGAGATAAAATACTAAATTCCAGCAATATGAGAATGAGGATACGTCTTGAGAGGACACATCATATATAACCTCGATACATTGACACCGTACACGCAGATTTTTACGTGTGGGTGAACGTACGGACCTGAGAAAATCGTCGGAGAGGGGTGAACGATCCGAGACCGCTGAGGAAAGTCTAGTATGATTCCCACGAATTTTTCCAAATTCTGTCATCGCGCAATAACCATATTTCTGCGATAACGCAAGTAGGTCTACTTTGCTCACCAGTAGACTTCGGCTCTATCAGAGGACCGTTCCACCCTCAGACCGCTTTTTTAGGGGTAAGTGCAACCAGATGCGAAATAGACGAGTGTTGCTAGTCCCACAACTCCCGTACAGCGGTTATGGTCAAAGACCCGCCGATACACTACCCATCAACCTCCAACGGTTTTTTATTTTTTCTTAGTCCTATACCCTTCTGAGTCGTGGATACATACCAATAATGAGGACGCTCGGGCCGCGGGGCCTGAGCACTCATCGCATTAGACCCTGTGGGAAACTGTGTATGATACCCATAAATTTTTCTCGATTCGTGAGAAAGTGTGATCTCGCGGTAACCATAATTCTGCGATAACGGTAGTCAGCCTACTCTGTGTAAGAGCGCGGGTCCGGTCTTCCCGATTTCTCACAAGGAGTCGGAAAACACTACCGACTACCCTTTTACGCACAAGTGCAAACAGATGTGAAATGTACGGTGGTTACAGGGCCCGTCACTCCCACAATGGTGGTGGTGGTCAAACACTTGTTGGGACTCCGCATGGGGTAGACCGTTAGGTTCGAACGGTTCCATTAGTCTAAAATCCTTTCAAGTCATAAATATAATTAGTAACAACGCGCGCTTCTCGGGAGTCAAAGCACTTATCGTAAATTAGCGTAATAGATCCAACCCGTTAACGACACTCTATTTTTTCTAAATTCATAACCGTGCCAATGTGTGACACGATTGACGCATCCTCCAAGTCCTGTTGCAGCCTGTTGCAGTGACGGTTAAACCGTTTATCTGTCCGATCCCTCCTGTACGTGACAAAACGTGTGAGGCAAGCTGTGTAGGGGGTCGAAAAAAATTGGTGGGAATTATTTTGTAACGGTCGAAATCATATTCCATATATATAGGTATATACGCTTGACACGTTTGATGCTGACCGGTATGAAGCTGGTGCCACAGTCTGCTGTCTCCTTCTATTCTTCATGGTTACATAGAGAAGGAAAGAGACAGAAGACTGTGAGGTCGACCTCATACCGAACAGATTCGGACACACTTGGTGTACAAAAGGGAGGATGTCGTCGTAAGTCGCTTCAGTCTTCGGTTAACCGTGCGAGAATTAGTATCTAGCAATGGAAACCCCCAAATCATCCAGTGACACGATGGGTAACGCGAGTAGGGGATTCAAATCGTTTGCAAGTGCAGTGAAAAAATCTGATAAAAATTTATTACTGGCCACTACCTACGGATTAAACACATCGTTCACAAAGAAGATTGTCGTCGGCCTCGGTTTGCGAGGTGACGCAGAATTCGAACCGTTGATCAGATTGACCGGCAATTCACCGGACGGTATCTGTCTAGGTTTGAGTGCCTGGACTGCGCTGTCTAACGCATCAGAAACAATATCGGACTACTTCGACTTCGACGTGTACGCCGACGCCCAATGGTATCTCGACGAAATTGAGCTTGGCGAAGACAGCAAACTACGATTTACAACAGCGCATGGTGCGAGGGCCATCAGATTCGATGTCCAACAGAGCCCCGTCAAATGTATCGAACCTCTACGCAGTGCCGGATACGCCACGGAGCTAGTATCCGACGAAGACGACGGGAAAAATCGTGAAGACTGCACTCCGCTCCTGAAGCGACCGAGAATTCATCGACCGTCGATTGTTATGCAAAAAACTACATTCGACGGCTTAAAAACCGTATTCGTCTGTGTTGACGAGCAAGTTCGAAGACTTCAAAGACTGGCGGCTAGTGTAAATCAGTGCAAAAAGCAATACGTTGAATACATGGTGTCAAGAATTAGACGTTACCCCTCCCAAGAACCTTCTCTTCATACCATCGCGCAGATGACCAAGAACGAATATGGAGTCGTCAAAGAGAGCATCAAGCCACAGTTCGACCCCGTCTTCAGCGAAAATTATCTCGATATTGTTCTACTCGAATTGACCAGACTGTTTTCTAATATCATCGCTGTTGAAGTCAAACAACAGCTTGAGACCGTGCCGAAGTCTAATTCACGAGGAAATTTGCATCTTGACTTGAAAACATCAAACTAATTACCACGGAGGAATACCAAACTGCTAGAGAGACAGAGAGACAGAGAGAGAGACATCGTTGGAGAAATGTGTTCATCAGCCTTCATTCAAAGTCACGACACCTCCGGACCCTACAGGGTGGGAATACCTAACACCGTGATTCGCTTTCGACCAAACGATATGATGGATGGCTTGGACAACCCTCCTCCTCCTGTTTGGTTCCGAATAGGTTTACTTTTAATATTCGCAACAGCCTGTATTTTTACAATATGGGCATTGAAAGTGATCATCACAATGCCAAGACGCTTTATCACTGATTGCGAAGGAGTCTTAGCCGAACATTTGTGAAATAAAACGATCAATCTTGTATAATTATAACCATAGCTGTAAGATTTACAAAGAAAATTGTACTCGTAGTCATAAGATTCTATATTTCATCTTAGCATAAGAACATGTATTAGAAAATAAGGTATACGAATAAATGAAATTATTGGATTTTTCGTAATTATCGCGTCATTCAATTATACACCTTTACCATACCCATTCTTCGATGAGTATATAAGCATCACATATATATATATAGGGGTGTAGGGCCCAGGGGCGAGGACGGCGGGGACGGAGGACAGAGTCTTGGATGACGTCACACGGCCCAGATGGTCCCAATATCAGACAAGTGCCGGCAGGGGTGCGAGGGGCGAGGGGAAGGTTAGGTTAGAATTCCCAGTTTTCTCCAGAGTCGACCCGAGGGGCAGGGGGGAGCGGGAAGAGGGGGATTTCCCAAAGCTGCCCTAGGGTAGGGGAAGGGGCAGCGGGGAGCGGGGGGATTTCCCAAAGCCGCCATAGGGGGAAGGGGGGAGAGGGGGAGGGGGGGGGGAGGGGGGGTTTGTTGTGTCTGCCCAAAGCTGCCCATATCTACTAGCATAGTTCTCGAGTCTTGATCTTTGCTTTTATTTATTCTGACCTTACGTTGTAATTCATACCGTTGTAATTCAGCCTCGCTTTTTCTCTTCATCAATAATATTGTCTTGAAAATTGTTTGGAATCTAATTTCTGAGATCAGGGGATTTAAGGCAGTGATATCACGGATAAGGGAATACTCTCAATGTATTCATTTCTGCTCGATTCAACATCATACCGTACTTCAGCCTCGCTTTTTCTCTCCATCAATAATTTCTTCTTGAAAATTATTCGGAATCTAATTTCTGAGATCAGTGGATTCAAGGCAGTGATATTACGGATAAGGGAATACTCCTAATGTGTTCATTTCTGCCCGATTCAACATTAACACAGATCGCTTTACCATGCTATTCGTTCTTAAGCGAGTTTTTTCTTTCCCCCTTTCGACTCCGTTTACCATGCTACGAAACATGGAGAATCTGTAAATGAATTCACTCTACAAATTAGAGAGCAGTTCTTCAAAGTATCTTTTTTTTTTTTTTTTTGAACATATTTCAGTAAAACTTTCAGTATCGATGGAACAACGTCAAATTCATCCTCCAGCATGTCACTCAGTAATATATCCATATTTTTGTTCAAGTGCTCCAAAAGTTTTTTTTTTAAATTCACGCTGTGACTAAGGTCACTCGTATATACCTGACTTATGTCCAATGGCGTATGACTCGCAAAAATGAATGCACTTGATCAGAAGCTTTTTCAGTATATATAATCTTGCGTTCAAGTCCACCGTAGTCATGAAATACTTGCACCAAATATCCAGAGATTATTTCGAACCGCAGGTATACATTTTTAATATTCATCTAGGTAACGGCTGTTCTCAAGTCTGATCTTCTGTAATTTTCAAATTATAAGTCAAGATTTCGTAGCTATAGATTAATGATAAAAAATTTGAATGAATTTTAACTTTTTGTGAAAAATTTATCACAGCTTATGAACGAAATCACGAAAGTGAACAAAATTATTTGGCTCTGCCATCCAGTATAATAATTTAACCAGATTTACCAGACGGTCTGTATCGATTCTCAGTCTCTCCTCCCTGGCCCGTCTTCGCTGTAGTGCATAATATGTAGCTCGGTTTGCTTGATTGTAAGCCACCATCGAAGCCATTGATTATGTCCATATACTTGCTGAAATATTCTGTACTACCATAACGATCCTTTATCTGTAGTGAAGTCAGCTTGGATGGTCTTACTCCGTTACATTAATTTTTTTTTTTTTTTATTAGTCTTTAGGGTCTATTCTAAAGTCTACAGTGTATAATATGCTCTTCTCTTCCACCACTTTATATTTGGTCATAATTTTTCATACTGTTACCCCAACTCTTATACCCACTCTTGTATTAAGAAATAATAAATTAATTTGAAATTAAGGGAACTTATAACCAGTTATGTTTTAAAAAATATGTGCCATCCCAATGATACTCATTACGTAAAAATCATGTGAAAATGTACAATAATATATAGCATATTGTACATATATTATATTATATTACTGTTCATATTGTATAAACTGTACTTACTGTATAATTGTATATATTATATATTATATTATATTACTGTGAGGTCAAATTGAAGCCTAAAAAAAAGGATTTTGATTCATCGAGGTAACGGCTGTTCGGAAGTATGATTTTCTGTATTTTGAACCTTCTGTTTTACTACAATCTGCATTTCGCTGCGCTGTTATTTTCAAATTAGGACGGAGACTTTTAGGTATAAATGTGCTCAGCATATTTTCATGAATTGTGAAAAAGCACTTCGGCATTATGGTCTCTTGTAATATTTAAATGAGGATTGATGACTGTTCGTCAGTAACGGTATCCGGGTATCCGATTTTCTGTATTTGTGTCATTATGAATTTTGGTCTTTTTGTTATATTTTTTGTAATTTTTTTTATTGTTTTTCGACCACAACCAACATATACTGTGTGAGCAGTTGTCGGGTACAGATTGTACGTACAGAATAAGGTTGCAATTATTCGCGTTCCTATAAATTTATATGAGAGATTTTTAAGTAAATATTATTCATATTGATGATTTTTACAATTATGCGTATGTGAATGAATATTTGGAATAATTATATTGTTACAAATGAGTTCGTGTTTATATTTATTTCACTGAACTGACCTATTCCAGATTGGTACTGGAATGCCGGATTTCTTTTTATGATTAACTCTGTTCGTAACAATATTCGTTATTCAAAAATAATTCAGACTATAATAATTTTATGTTTTGATTTTTATCTTATTTTCTGTCTTGATTTTCGTCTTATTTTTCGGTATTGATTTCTATCTTATTTTCTGTATTGATTCTCGTATTTTTTTCTGTCTTGATTTTTATCTTATTTTCGGTATTGATCTTCGTATTATTTTCTGTCTTGATTTTTGTCTTGATTTTTGTCTCGATTTTTGTCTTGATTTTTTTATAATATTATTTTCTGTCTTGATTTTCGTCTTATTTTCCAGTATTGATTTTTAACTTATTTTCTGTATTGATTCTCCTATTATTTTCTGTATTGATTCTCGTATTATTTTCTGTCTTGATTTTTGTCTTGATTTTCGTCTTGATTTTCGTCTTGATTTTTGTCTTGATTTTTGACTTGATTTTTGTCTTGATTTTTGTCTTAATTTTTTTTCATCTTATTTTATGTCTTGATTTTCGTCTTATTTTTCTGTATTGATTTTTATCTAATATTCTGTATTGATTCTCGTATTATTTTCTGTCTTGATTTTTGTCTTGATTTTTGTCTTTATTTTTTTTTAATTTCATCTTCTGTCTTGATTTTCGTCTTATTTTACAGTATTGATTTTTATCTTATTTTCTGTATTAATTCTCGTATTATTTTCTGTCTTGGTTTTTGTCTTGATTTTTGTCTTGATTTTTGTCTTGATTTTTTTTTCATCTTATTTACTGTCTTGATTTTCGTTTTATTCTCGTATTTCTGTATTGATTCTCGTATTATTTTCTGTATTGATTCTCGTATTATTTTCTGTCTTGATTTTTGTCTTGATTTTTGTCTTGATTTTTTTTTAAATTTTATCTTCTGTCTTGATTTTCGTCTTATTTTCCAGTATTGATTTTTATCTTATTTTCTGTATTGATTCTCGTATTATTTTCTGTCTTGATTTTTGTCTTGATTTTTGTCTGGATTTTTGTCTTAATTTTTGTCTTGATTTTTGTCTTGATTTTTTTTAAATCTCATTTTGTGTATTGATTCTCGTATTATTCTCTGTATTGATTCTCGTATTATTTTCTGTCTCGATTTTTGTCTTGATTTTCGTCTTGATTTTTGTCTTGATTTTTGTCTTGATTTTTGTATTGATGCTTTATTTAATTCTATTCAGTCTTTCATGGGCTTGCCAATCGTTGTTGCTTTCAAACTAGGCGGAAGCGCGTCTGAACGTGTCATATCATGAAGGTAATTTCAAGAGAGCAGTTATTTTATTCCATCATTGCATGAGGAACGAAGGAGTTTTTTCACACACGGAAATCATTGAATATGCAAGGGTAGGCTCGCAAATCACAGTTGCCCCAGAAATGAGCACAGATATGTCCGAGCGGGTCAAATTTCCGACAGGACAATCATTTTCGAATTCAATTCACCAAGTTATGTCGAGCTGTCCGTTTTCCTAAGGGGCATTCTTTCATTCACTTCTCGCAGCAGCTGCCGCTATGAGTCGAAACTCACCTGACTATGTAACAACGAGAAAAATTTTTTAAAGTGGATATATTTTATCTAAAATATTTTAATTTGAAATTTTTTTTTTTATACCTAAAGCTGCCTGTTTTTTATGTGCTTGATTATGCACAGATGGGCTCGGAAATCTGAGAAGCACCAAAAATCAGCTGTAACATGTCTAAGTGCGTCTCATCTTCTGAAATTTCGGATAGGATAATTATTTTTAATTTTAATTGCTTGAGTTGCGGAGAGCTGCTCGTTTTCATACACACTCGCACTCTTGAATACGCCCAGTGGCTTCGCATGCTGCGTCGAAGTACCGCGTTGTAATCGAGCGAAGCGAGGTTAGAATAGTGGTTTTCGATACGCAGTGACATAAATAGCTTTTCCTATATCTAAGTCACGGAGAGCTGCCCGTCATCCACACACGGGCAGTCTCGAACTTGCATGTATACTTAAATGTATACTACATTTAAATGGTCTACACTTATCGGACTTGTCAGGAGGGTTAAGTTCAACATTTTATTCTGACATCTGAACTTTGTCACTGTTGAACCGGAAACGAACAATCATTGCCGATTACACAGATGTGTTTACATGTGTTAGTTTTCGTTGACATCTGAAATTTTTCACTGTGGAACCTGAACATTGCCATCACACAGACGTGGTTCATGTGTGTTAGTTTACCCCCACCGGACGAAGTCCCTGGCCCTACTTATCAGTATCGCCACGAGTTCTGAATGTATAGAGTTTTGCTCGCGAACCGATAAATTCGGTCATCATTTTTCCATTATTCTTATCCTTCATCAGACCAAGGCGTTCTATATTTAACAGAAGAATGCCATAGGTATTACCCGCGGATAGTCTGATGTATCAAACATTGTCGCAACATCGCGCTTAATGATTTCATAGATATTTGGAACGGTAAATTGATATATCAGGCTATCTGTATCGGTATACATTAATTTTGATTCAGTACTTGAAGAATTATTTTTTACATAATCATAGTGGAAGTTGTATAGAAATATTTTCGAAAGATCGAGAATAGCAGCACCAATGAAGATAGGTTTATTGAAATATACTTTAGTTCGACTTAGCTGAATAATCACCATATCTTCATCAAATATGGTACAGCTATGAAATGTTGGCCTTGCAATGAGAGCACGTGCACCGCCCCTACCCTCCCATTTCGTGATTAGATTCACAGTTTTATGGTCACGCACATTCTCCATGGTCTTGCCGAATACAGCGTTATTCATGAGCTTGTAGAAATTTTTCTCAAACTCGTTTTTTGACAGCTTTCGCATATTTGTGTTGAGATCGATGTATGACTTTAACCATGGCGATTGTGCGAACCTTAGAATTCCATGCACTTTCGTCAGCTTTGAACCAAATTTGATGCATCGTTTCAAATTGCGATAGTGCAGAACATATTTTTTCTTGGGTAGAAGCGTTGTCGCAAGTTTTCTAATTTTACTACCCAGCGGTGCAAAATGCTCGGGACAGAGAGGTAAGTCGGCATGTTGTTTATGGAGCTCTGCGGGATAATCTAAATCCACCTCTAGAATATAACCAATTGGTGCGTCATCCGGATGGGACATCACATCAATGGCATCATTCTCCCACTCGAACGACCCACTCGGCAAATGCTCACTCATAGCTGCACCATACAGATTATTTACATCGAAATACATTAAATATGATTCCGCTTCGCTCGGATCAAAATCTTCACCCATCAATCGATTATTTGCTCTAGCATAGCGATTTGAGCACTGCGCCACACCACCCCTTATGCTTTTCTCAATAAACAATGTCATTTCTGGATCGTCTAAAAGTTGAAGATTAATTTTCGTCTGCTTCAGCATAGCATCAAAAGCAAGCCCCGGCGCGGTATAATAATGGAGAGGATCCAAGTTGTACGTTTTGAAGCGACTATCGCGAAAATTTTGAAATATATCGGCTAATAAAAGTACATCGGTTCTCAGATACGAATCGGAATACTCGCCCAACGTTTTCAAATCAAACTTGGCCCAAACATCTTTCGCGTGTTCGTAATCCGCATCGGTAATACCCACGGCACTGAGTTTCGAATAGAAATTTTTTTTATCGGGTAATTTTATTTCGTCGAGTTTCTCCCAAGAATCAATATACTCGTACGGAAAGACACCTTTGCGAATCATCAAATTGAATTCATCTCGATCGCTGTGAAATTTTCGTGTTATTTGCTTATCGGCATCGTCGACGTACGATGCTAATTTCTCTATACTGCTAGCCATGAATTGAAGTGAATCTATGAACCTCAATCTAATCATAGTATCGTCGACATTTTTTGTGAATGATATGAATTTTTCCTTATTGATGGGTAGCAGTGTAACATTACCGGGAAAAGTTGTAGCCAGAGATTTAATGATAAAGTGAGAATCGTAGCCCGATAAATTGAGAAAAACCACCGGAATCGTGTGCGACTCTTGAAAATTCAGATTGCATCGATTGTGTGCGGCCCCGCGATATTTACCCGTGAAATGACAATGATCGCGACATTTCTTCTCCTCAGGTCAAAACGGCTTCTCACAGATATAGCCATTTTTTGCTCGCATATGACGATCACGTTGCGTTTGATTCAACACCTTCATTGGAATTACATTTTTTATACGCGACTTCACTTTTACGGCTAATTCGCTAAGCTCCTCGATTAACCATTCAATGCAATCAGATCCACGGCGAGCCTTGTATTCCGATAATGTATCATCGTACACGCAGTGTGTATAATACGCCGCACTATGCGGAATATGCTCTTGGGATTCTTTTACCCCGGGCTTCATCATGCATTCAAGATCAGCATATACGACGAAGGGTACAGTGCTCTGATTTTTAAAATTGGAAAATCCCAAAGTGTTCTCCTTGGGAAATTCCATTCGCACTTTATTCAACCGCAGACAATCTTGTCTATGATTTTCATAAGCATTCTGTACGTTGAAGTGACACAAACATCTATCACACACAAATTGTGAACATTTATGATTTGACAATTGCATGCTAACCAAACGTGAAAGATTCTTGATCCAAGCAAAGTGGAATCGTGGTTTGAAATTATCTAAATTACTATCATCTAGTTCGCTCCCACTTTCAATCATGAGCAGGTGGATTGTATTGTTCTCTAGTACATTTTTACTCAAATATAGCGGGGTAATGATACTATTATTTGACTTTTTCTTGCTTTCAAAAGTTTCCGACTCGATTCCATATACGTTAATACTCAAATTGTTCAACTTCTCGAATTTTTCTACACTATGCAGGGTTGCGGGAAATTTGATACCTGTACAAACTAGCTCCGATATGTACTGTCGATAGCTGCGTGTTCTGGTTGCGTTGACGTCTACGGGGTGGAGGGCTGAGGTAACAGACCACAGCAAACATCGATCATCATTGTTTTTCACGTTGACCACCGCCTTCTTTCGTTGAATATCCGCAGGCAGCTGTGCGAATGTCGAGAGTCCGCCACGAAGAGGCTCGTATTGGTTGATGCAGATCACAGCATTTATGATCTCAATCATGCTCCAACCAGAAACACGCTGCTCGGAATCCTCCACCATGGTTAGCAGAGGATTCGTTACATTATCGGTGAACCAGGTTTCCAGATCCGTCGATGGAAGAATCGTTGCGTTGCGTGTATTGAAGTTCTTCACTTCCACACTGATCTCATCGTTTTTGACGTTCTCAAATATACACGAAACCCCCACATTCACCTTAATACTTCCTTCTTCGCGTAGCACATTTTTCAGACGTTCGATCGTCACCACCCCAGCGTCAGTCAAAAATCTTGCCAAATCTTTATGTTGGAGATTTGTCACGGCTCCGGTGTGTATACGACACTTGAAGGCACTCTCCATATCATCCCATCGAACACGTTTATGAATATTATCACCGATATTACCTTCAACGATAGTCTCACGATGTTGTTCAAATTTCACCACCAACGATTAGAGAAGTGAAATTATATGTTGCAGTCGTTGTTATTTACTCACACTTGGTTTAGATTGCGTCAAAATATTGTTCACGAATTGAATATTTTCGACCGCGATATCGCGCCAATGAATAAAAATATCCTCATTCGCCTGTTCTGGGGGTAGTGTACACAGTAACTTGTATGCATCTTCCATCATCTCAACAAGACTCATATACACGGCGCTGTCCATTTTTTTTTCTTAGGCGAATTTTACAACCGGGTAGTCAAACTGACACTGTACGAATGTGTACACCCACCTTGGGTTTTGGGGTTACAGGTGCACACGCCCCCACCACATGGACGTTCAAATACCATGAAAATTCAAACGTTTCCAATGATCGGTCAGAGATTTTGTACCTGGGAGGCTTACATCTTTTGCATCTTCATGTGGAAAAAATATTACCCAAGTGTGTCAATAGTTAGCCCCTCTAATATTGTGGGCGTATTTAGAGTTTCTCGTTGGATATAAAAGTGCGAGTTTGCTTCGGGATTTTACATAGTCCGCAACAAGCCAGTCCGAAATAGCAAAATTCAAGATAAACTGAACAAAGTGAAAATTCAAGAGAGAGAAAACTCAAATTTTAAAAAGAAAGAAGTAAGTATCATTATTCCTCGATATCATAGTTTTTCGTGATGGATATAGTTTGTAATTGATATTTCCTATCAAAACAGAAAATGGCTCATCCTCCAATTAATGTCATCAAGCTGGTCGACGATAGCTGGATCTCCGACGATGGCGGCTATGGAAGCCATCGTGAGGAGATGGAGGTGAATGGAGATGTATTTCATACAATCCATGACGTTGATGGTGTACCGCTGTGGATTAAGGATGCACCACCAAAGCGGGCACCAAGGCGGGATGGGGAGGAGAAGGAGGAGGAGAAGCCCATGGTGGAGAAAAATTGGTATGAGGAGGAGGTGCCGAAGGTGCCGGCGGTTGTGAAAAACAATGAGGAGAGGGAGGAAAATAATGCATGGTAAGTACACGTAATTTTCATTATATATCGTTCGCTTATTGAAATACCTGTATGTTTCAGATCCGCGTGTGTAAATCCCAGTGCGTTTACCGCCACCTAGTTGTAAATATATATAGTTTGAGTTTAGGTTAAGAATAATGTGCATGTATAGTTTAAGTTATTTTTGTAAGAAAATTGTGAAATAAACATAGTTTTGAGTTAGTTTTGAGATAATAGTCACTTTTGTAAAAGGTTAGACCTAAGTAGTATCAAATAAACTAATATATATCATTATCGGATGATTCGAGTCATTGATTGCATAATTAAACACCCCGTCACTCATTTCAGTTAGTATCATTCGTATATAAGCTGAGAATTCAAAATTACAGCCGTTCGATTGTCGGTAACAGAAAATCGGCATCCATGATTCAGAATCGTTACCATCAGACTATCGATAACTAAAGATCGACAATCCATAGTGGCGCCGCCGCATGACGAAAAATCGCAATCATCGGATTTTCGGTAAACGAAGATCGGTAATGCAGGATTCTCGATCGTTACCATCAGAATATCGGTAACAATCGGCAGTGGCGCCATCGCACGACGCAAAATGGCAGCCATCCGATTGTCGGTAACAAAGATCGATGATCGTTACCCAAATCGGTACCATCCGACTGTCGGTAAGTTACCCCGCACGGTCAGTAACTTACCAGCACAACTCGGCCGGTAAGGAAGTTTGATCAAAAACCTCCTCGTCATATATACTGATGGAGCAGCTGAAAGTGAGAAAGCTTGTGCATTACACATTTCTGATGAATATTTTCTCATAAACGCATTATGATAAAATTAATGGGTAAAGCTCATGTTCAGTAAGATTAGTTTGTTACTTTTAATGTTCGAGTCATGAGGGGGTGTTGATGTTCCTGACCTTTCGGCTTCACTTACTTCACGATTTTCTAAGTTGGACGGAAATGGTTTAGGTCTTTGCCTTTCATTGATTACAAAATTCGACGAACCTGTGCAAACCACACCTTTGTCATCAAAAAACGAAATATCAAATGTACGTCGCAACAGTTCCTTACTTTCAACTACTTACAAGAACGCCTAGGAGATAGTGATGTAGTGAAATGTACTAAATCCGTTGTGGCATTGCTTTGAGAGGACCTTGGCGTGTTACATTTTTCATAGATTGGCTTCTCCAGTTGCCTCTTTACATGGTGAGCCGAATCTGTAGACATCGTTTTGAATTGATATGTGTTGGGTAAAGAAGAAGCGAGTTCACGGATAAATATTTGACTATAATACCACTTGGGTCAACTTGACTCGGGTATGACGAGCTACTTGGAAGATATGATCTTTCATATTCTTCATTACGAATTGGCTCCGGCGTTGATTTGGATGAATTTTCAATGAGGATTTGATAAAGTGGGTAACAGTAAATAAGGATTAATAATCTGTAGAATATTTGCAGTAACTCACCAGCAATCTTTGTCTTTTTAGCAACCGATGAATCCTTATCTCGGTTAGTACGTTTTTTGGATCAGGATCGGGCGGCAATAGTATGGTTTTTACTACTGTTTTTTTTTAATATTCTGTGATTCACTGGCCTCGGACGCTTCACCCGAACAATCCGAGTTTGCTAAGCATTATAAAAAAAATGCAATAGCTTTTTTACTCAACCGAGGCGCACTGCATTTTGAATATTAGAACTAAAACAGCTTATTGCACTCCGCATAGTAAATTACTTACGTCCGGAATAACGAGGTGCTGATTCAGATTCACTTTCTGAACTTATGGTCGGTACTTGCATTAAATTCTTCACACGTATCGCATTTTCTTCAATTTTTCTCAAGCCAACTAATTTGGTCAATTGCCTACTTTTTGCTTCGTGATTAAAATCGGATTCTGATGTGTACGCGTATTTCTCCTTTTTTAAAATGGCAAGTCGTACTATAGCTTCGCTGTATCTTTCTCGTGAATAAAACCAAAATATGAAAAAAAATATGGATCAAAATATGGACGATGAACATACTACATTCAATTAAAACTCACTAGCTTGTCCTCGGATTTCGATTGGATAAAGTGGCCAATCAGGATCAGGATTACTTTGGTCCTCAATCATTTTATTTAGAGTCTTACTCCTGGCTTGGGTATAAGGAGGTGGCATAAATTTTGCCAGACATTATTGATGTTCGGCATCGAAATCGAGCCAGTCTAATGGCACACAGTCGACTGCAACACACTTATCTTTTTTTTCTTTTACGTTGAAAGAAACCAACTGGAAAGGATACATCTCCATTATTTATTTCTTCAAATTAAATTAGGTTAGTGTATACAATATATATGTATTCGCATTTATAGTGAAATGATGAACGATAAATAAACCGCGCACCATGGTAACGAGAAATAAACAGCTTTTCAAGTCAGGGGCTGTACAGCCTAACGGGCTGAAAACAGTTACAGTATAATGTGAACCTCTGGTGCAAAAACCCTTCGCCAAGTACAATAATGTGATCACCACCCCCAAAATAATCTACCAACGATAATTCTTCCTTAACAAAAGTGATACTATAAAAATGTCTACTTACAAAATCATTGAAATCAGATACCACTGACAAGTACGTGTCTCTTCTGTACATAACAAAGGTTTACAACAGAAGAACAGAAAATTAAATAGTCTTGTACTCGTTCACTCGCTACGCTCGCTCACTCGATTGGCTTCTGATAATTACAGGAAAAAAATTAGAAAAAAAAAATTAGTACGTGGTACTTGTTGGCCAAGTATGAGTAAGTAATTATCAAAGAGTACATATTTTCTTATAGGTCTATATATCATTTATTCGATGCATATTGCTATAATGGCCCGCCAAGTACCACTTCCTAATTTTTTGTTTTCTAATTTTTTTCCTGTAATTATCAGAAGCCAATCGAGTGAGCGAGCTTAGCAAGTGAACGAGTACGAGACTATTCAATTTTCTGTTCTTCTGTTGTAGAACTTTCGTTATGTACAGAAGAGACACGGACTTGGCAATGGTATCTGATTTCAATCATTTTGTAAGTAGACATTTTTACAGTATCACTTTTGTTAAGGAAGAATTTTCGTTGGTAGATTATTTTGGGGGTAGTGATCACATTATTGTACTTGGCGAAGGGTTTCTGCACCAGAGGTGCTTTTGGGGTTGATATGACCACTTTTTGTACAATTTTGCTGTACGCTCACTCGTTTGGGTATTCCTATATCCTCGCTTGCTTGTCAACATTCTGCCCATTCTGTCTATGAGTAGCTCAATGCACAAACACTATATACATTTCATACCATCTAAATCCCTTGATAAGCAGTAATGTTAATTGTGGCAGTATAATATAAATACTTTCTCAAACATTTT
The DNA here is from genome assembly GCA_963992785.1 of Tenthredo livida. Taxonomy (NCBI): domain Eukaryota; kingdom Metazoa; phylum Arthropoda; class Insecta; order Hymenoptera; family Tenthredinidae; genus Tenthredo; species Tenthredo livida. Next base: position 42,912,910 of record OZ023064.1, on the reverse strand, counting down.
GCTTGACTACCTAATAATTGTGCTCGCTCGCTACGCTCGCTCGATTGGGTTTTCCTATATCCTAGCTCGCTAGGCTCGCCTGGTTGTCAGCATTCTGCCGATTGTTTCTATGAGTATCTCAATGCACGTACGGTGATGGATTTCATACCATCTGAATCCCTTGATTAGCAATAATGTTAAATGTGGTAGTATAATATGAATACTTCTTCTAACATTTTCTTGACTACCTGATAATTGTGACGCTTGATTAGGTTTTCCTATATCCCAACTCGCTAGGCTCGTTTAGTTGTCGGCGTTCTGCCAATCGTTTCTATAACTATCTTGAAGCACGTACGGTGATGTATTTCATACCATCTGAATCCCTTGATAAGCAGTAATGTTAAATGTGATGGTATAATATAAATATTTTTTGTAAAATTTTGCTTGACTACCTCATAATTGTGCTCGCTCGCTACGCTCGCTCGATTAGGTATTTCTATATCCTTGCTTGCTAGGCTCGCTTCGCTGTCAGCATTCTGCCAATTGTTTCTATGGGTATCTCAATGCATGTATACACCGATGCATTTTATATCATCAAAATCTCTCGGTAAGCAGTGATGTTAAATGTGGTAATATAATATAAATATGTTGAAAGCACAAAGGCCTGAAATAATGAGACACGCTATCATTCGTTGCTTTCCAAGCCCTGTAAAGATATGTTCTTATGTGCATGTACTAAATATGATATATTTGACGCATTGAATATATACGAAAATATTTGAAAATGAATAATATTATATTGAACACCTGCCACGTTGATAGTAAGCTTTGTCACTTATTAATTCAAGTTGTAGACTAAACTTTATGCGATTCAATAACCGTATACCTATAACCTAACCTCAAAATTGCACGCTTCGTCATTTCATGAGAGATTGTTATAATTTCGCCCTCCACTTTAAATGTGAATTTTATCATAATAAGTGAGTATAGGAAGCATTAAAGACAATGAAATTTGCAAAATGTTCAGATGTACGAATATGAACAGAACTGACAGCTCTGTCTCGGGAATCCGTCTGTCCGTAGTCTCCGTACTCCGTGGTCTTGGGCAATGGATTCTCGATCATACGTCAACCTATGACGTCAACAGCGTTGAAAAGAACGCCACCTGGCAGAGTACTTGAAGTATCTCTGCTATATAGTGGTGGCCACTCTTCGCTAATTGTCATCCGCATAGGTTTAGTGGATATTTGGTCTGAAGGAGGAGACGAAAAATTTTTCAGACGAAACGGGTACTCAGAAACTTAAGTTAATCATATCTCAGCTTTCCTATCACTAATTCAATTGAAGTTTGTCTCAAATGAAGGGCTCTCCGTGCCTACATTATGAGATAATTGTTTCAATCCCCAGGATATCGCGGAGAGGAAGAAATTAGGAATATACTGTCTCCCCACCCCACTGGTTAGCTCCCGTTCGGGTATATAGACTCGTTGAGTCTCGCGCGGCGTATACTATAGACATATACCTTATATGACATATATTTCTTTTTATTGTACTTGGCGCGAGACTCTATCGAGTCTCTTGATCATCATTAATTTAATCAATTTTTTTATTTAAACCTTAGTAGTATGTAAAAGGGGCATAATGAACTTTCTTCCAGTTTGGGACAGCAATATTTGCCTTGGTAACACTAAGAGTACCATTTTGTGTTTAACATTGCTTATATTGCAACTTAGCTCTCTCGATGAAGGCCTTTCAGTTAGCTCCCAAATTTTCAAATGCTTCGAATTACATGGAAAGGTGTACATCGGTTGTCTAATTTTCCAATCAAGTCCTTCAATTGTAACATTTTCCATGTCAGCAGTTGGGCAAAACATTTTGGTTACCTTCAATACCTCACCAGTTCTAAGCATCACTTTATCATTGGGAGCAGCGGTTGTTAATGTAAATTCTTCAAACTTGAGTTTCTGAATCGAAAATGTATCCTCCACGAAATCATCGGCACTCTTCCATTTGAGAATCACCAAAGTTGGTGGAATAACAGTTTTGGTAGTAAGACCCTGTTTCTTGCTCAACCTCCAACAGACTTGAGCCAAAGGTCGGTTGGGAGTACGCACACATTTTTTAATGACTGTGCCTAACATATTTTCAAACGGAAAAGCAGATATCGCTGATAAATGACAATTCATATGTTGCACGTCGTCAGCTACATGAGTTAAATTGTGCGCATTCATAATTTGCAACTCCCTTCCATAATATTCTTTAAGCAGCAAGAAAAATGATTTCAGATATTGACTGGCTTGGCGATTATATTTTAGGGCTAGCTCTGGTGAAGATAAGATTCGATAGGCTGCGTGCAGTAATAAAAAATGTTGGTACAATGCTGGACTCAATATATCTTTCAGAACGCTAGGTCCGCAATATAATAAAAAAAATGGCAGCTCAGTTCCTTTTCATTTTGCAATATACTTAATAGATCTCGGCTGACGTTGAAATTCATATGGTACAAATGCCTTCAATTATTCTATTCGCTCAAATAAGGATTCTCTATATCTGCGACCCAGTCTCACATGCATTTTTGCAAAAAGCCAATACTCCACCATAATCTTCTTTGTGATACCAAGAGCAAACAAATGCAACGAATCAAGTACAAACGAGGCGATCATGTCAATGAGCGGATTCAAATCTAATAGCGGTGATATTCCATTGTGATGTTGTGGTTGATCTTGATTACGAAACGCTTCATTAGTTCGTTCTCGATTATCAACTGTCGGAAATATTGTACTGCCTCGTACTTTATAGCCACGCACCTGGCAGCGTTCACAAGCGTAGAACCCGGTATGGCCCTTAACACATTTCAACATCGACCGAGCAGGAGTGTCGCAGATGAAACATTGGATATACACTCTCAACAACGTACCATTGATAGATATGCCTTCTGCTGACATGACATTCATTTCTTGGATAAATTTGTGCAAGTACTGTCTAATATATTTGGGCTTCGATGCGCCAAAATAAATTGCGATCGGGAAGGGCTTGTACACATCTTGGCTATGAAAAACCTTGCATAATATGGGCCAAAACTGTCCATAACTGGATTTGAAAATGGGTATGCCGTCAACGTTAATCTGAAGTGGTATTTTTGCATCTTCAAGTAAATTCTCGTTTATGCAAGCCGGTAACCCTTGAGATATTCCAAAATAAACGAACTGTACATTTTCCCCACCAGCATCTTCCATGTCTTCTATATTATACGCTGCTGCTGAGGTTTGTAGAAAGGTTTTGTGTGATTTTAGTAATTGTGGCAGAAGTCTTCGTCTTAAAATTTGCAACAAGGTGTCCACATGCACAAAATTTATGCCACCTTCAACAACCCATTTTCTAAGATCTCGTACTTCCTCTTCTTCTGCTTCTTCTACTTCTTCTTGCTCTTCTCGTTCTCTTCGTTCTTCTCGTCCTTCTTCATGTTCTTCTTGTTCTTCTACTTCCACTTCTTGGTGTTCCTCTCGTTCTTCAGCTTCCACTTCGTTCTCTATCCTTGTTCCTCTTCAAAACTAGGTCGGAGTTGTCTTCATGCACAGAGTTGACTGCCGGTCCAATGTACATAGAAGAATGGTCATCTTCGGTATTGTCGGAAATATTAGAGTCGGATGTTCCTTCTTGTTCAGCGTGTGCATCATTCTCTGTAAAATTCACTTTATAAATACGGGTCATCAATTAACAAAGTTTACTGATTTCTTGCAAGACCAAAATTGTTACATACCTTCCATGTCAGAATCACTTGACACTCGATTTTCATCTGAATCCAAACGATCTTCATCTAATTGTCTTTGCACAGCTCTATATTTTCGAACCCGGAGGCGCGTCAACTCCCGTTTTCGTTTTAACATAACCGTACTTTTGGCGATTATACCAAAGCCCAGGCAAATTTAGTTGCACGCAGCCTTATACATACTACCAAGGTTTAAATAAAAAAATTGATTAAATTAATGATAATCACATTATACTGTAACTGTTTTCAGCCCGTTAGGCTGTACAGCCCCTGACTTTAAAAGCTGTTCATTTCTCGTTACCATGGTGCGCGGTTTATTAATCGTTCATCATTTCACTATAAATGCGAATACATATGCAGTAGAGTCCCGCTTTTGTCAGCCTCACAGGAGGACTGCTGACAGAACCGGGAACGTCTGAGCTCCGCCTAAGGAGGCGTACGAGTCAGCAAACGCCAGTGGCGTAGCGGAAGTGAAGCGGTGCGCTGGCTTCGTGAATAAGTGAGTCTGCCAAAACAAGGTTTGTTTACATACATTCCTACACCACTGCCGGAGACTTCGGGCTACGCCTTCACCTCTCTCTACGTGGCTCGACGCACGAGCGAAAGAGAGCAGCGGTAGTAGAGTGGGAGGTAGGGGAACGTCTAGCTTGACAGAATCGGGGCTGACGAAAGCGGGACTCTACTGTATATTGTATACACTAACCTAATTCAATTTGAAAAAATAAATAATGGAGATGTATCCTTTCCAGTTGGTTTCTTTCAACGTAAAAGAAAAAAAAGATAAGTGTGTTGCAGTCGACTGTGTGCCATTAGACTGGCTCGATTTCGATGCCGAACATCAATAATGTCTGGCAAAATTTATGCCACCTCCTTATACCCAAGCCAGGAGTAAGACTCTAAATAAAATGATTGAGGACCAAAGTAATCCTGATCCTGATTGGCCACTTTATCCAATCGAAATCCGAGGACAAGCTAGTGAGTTTTAATTGAATGTAGTATGTTCATCGTCCATATTTTGATCCATATTTTTTTCCATATTTTGGTTTTATTCACGAGAAAGATACAGCGAAGCTATAGTACGACTTGCCATTTTAAAAAAGGAGAAATACGCGTACACATCAGAATCCGATTTTAATCACGAAGCAAAAAGTAGGCAATTGACCAAATTAGTTGGCTTGAGAAAAATTGAAGAAAATGCGATACGTGTGAAGAATTTAATGCAAGTACCGACCATAAGTTCAGAAAGTGAATCTGAATCAGCACCTCGTTATTCCGGACGTAAGTAATTTACTATGCGGAGTGCAATAAGCTGTTTTAGTTCTAATATTCAAAATGCAGTGCGCCTCGGTTGAGTAAAAAAGCTATTGCATTTTTTTTATAATGCTTAGCAAACTCGGATTGTTCGGGTGAAGCGTCCGAGGCCAGTGAATCACAGAATATTAAAAAAAACAGTAGTAAAAACCATACTATTGCCGCCCGATCCTGATCCAAAAAACGTACTAACCGAGATAAGGATTCATCGGTTGCTAAAAAGACAAAGATTGCTGGTGAGTTACTGCAAATATTCTACAGATTATTAATCCTTATTTACTGTTACCCACTTTATCAAATCCTCATTGAAAATTCATCCAAATCAACGCCGGAGCCAATTCGTAATGAAGAATATGAAAGATCATATCTTCCAAGTAGCTCGTCATACCCGAGTCAAGTTGACCCAAGTGGTATTATAGTCAAATATTTATCCGTGAACTTGCTTCTTCTTTACCCAACACATATCAATTCAAAACGATGTCTACAGATTCGGCTCACCATGAAAAGAGGCAACTGGAGAAGCCAATCTATGAAAAATGTAACACGCCAAGGTCCTCTCAAAGCAATGCCACAACGGATTTAGTACATTTCACTACACCACTATCTGCTAGGCCTTCTTATAAGTAGTTGAAAGTAAGGAACTGTTCCGACGTACATTTGATATTTCGTTTTTTGATGACAAAGGTGTCGTTTGCACAGGTTCGTCAAATTTTATAATCAATGAAAGGCAAAGACCTAAACCATTTCCGTCCAACTTAGAAAATCGTGAAGTAAGTGAAGCCGAAAGGTCAGGAACATCAACACCCCCTCATGACTCGAACATTAAAAGTAACAAACTAATCTTACTGAACATGAGCTTTACCCATTAATCTTATTACACTCGGACCCCACTTATTTGACCAACTCGGGACCGGGTACCTTCAGTTATTTGACCAAAGTAGGGGTCCCCACTTTCCGACTTAAAATGGCAGCCGCTCCTGCGCAGTTGTACATGCGCAGTCCCACGCTAGTTCAGACCCGTACGTCGTAACACTTTGTCTCAATAGTGGGGGTAGAGGGAGTCAAATAACTGAGTCTGAACTCCGTCAAATAACTGGGGCCGTCAAATAACTGGTGGTCAAATAAGTGGGGTCCGAGTGTATAATGCGTTTATGAGAAAATATTCATCAGAAATGTGTAAAGCACAAGCTTTCTCACTTTCAGCTGCTCCATCCACTGCACAAAGAGGTAGAGATATATCTGTACAACATATCAAGGGAATCAAAACCGACATAGCAACAATAAAAAGAGACATTGCAGAAATTAAAAATTTATTGAGAGAGTGCTTGAGGAAAGTGCCAGGCGTTAAAAATCCAAGCTTCCAAGAGACTGAGGAATTAAATTTGCCCCTAGCAACGTTCATTGATTTGCAATCATTCAACGATGAATTAACATCAAAATGAAGATTTCCGAGCGGATTTGTAAGTAATATATAAAATTGAAGCGTGATTCATTAAATGAACAAATTTTGTTCTTTCCATTATACATCGATTATAGTAGATTATGCTGCTAGGAAGGAAGGTGAGCGATTTTGATGAGGGTGAAGTTTGCTGCGCGAGCGAAGCGAGGGCAGCTTCACCCGAATCAAAATCGCGCCTCTCTTCCGAACGACATACGATATTTTTTCTCATACATGCATCAAACCAACCCCATTTCAAGCGTGTTTTACGAGAGAGAAGACTCACATATCTCATTTTGCCGTGATATGTAGTCGTCGCATGCGCTTTCACGCGATTTGGTTAGGTATGAAGCCTAAGAAGCAAACGTGCGCTTAGGCATGATAATATGAACGCATTAGTACGTGATGCTGTCAGGGTGACGTACGCGATTTTGATTCGGGTGAAGTTTGCTGCCCGAGCGAAGCGAGCTGCCTGACAGCTTCATGTAATGCCTTCATATCATGCCTATGACACGCACTTTTGCTCCCTAGGTTTAATAAGTAACCAAATTGTGTGTCTGCGCATGCGTCGAATAACATATCACGGCCGAGGGAGATATGTAAGTCTTTTGTCCCATAAGACATGCTCGATATGGGGTTATTTTGACGCATGTAGGATAAAAAATGGTTTTCAGGTTCTATCACTGCTTTCTCTCATAGATTCGTCGAGTAGTTTAACTAGAAATTTAACATGCATTTTAAAAAAGTTCATGGCGAGGTCTCTTGCCATGGAATTGGCCGCTTCCAAGGCAACTGTCGGGAAAAAAATCTTAAAGGGAACACCTTTTTCCGATGCTCTCATCGGTGAGATATACAATTATGAATTATGTTCATGCTATAAAAGCAATCAATAACATTCTTTTAATGGATGATTCATTTGACGATTCCAGACTGTTTCAAATCAAAGGCCTCAAATAATCCTGACTATCAAGTAACGGAGAAATTAATTTTTGGAAAATTAGGCCAAGTCCTGGGCAATTCGCGGGACTGGGACGGACGCCGAGTTCACGTCCGCAAAAACAAACAGCGAGTAGAAGCCGCAGACAACAATTAATTCTCTCAAATTATGTAAATTATTATATTATATCAATTCAACTTCAGTTGCCTACTTAAATGTTATATAGCAAGTGTTTTCGGTAGGACTGGACGGTCCCCTTCCTATGGCAAAGCCAACACAGGCGCGCACCGCATGCATGAGGCTCGTTCGGGAGGGAATAAGCATTGCTATGGCACCTTATTCCCTCCCGGACGAGCCTCACGCACACGGTGCGCGCCTCTGTTGATTTGACGTAGGAAGGGAGCCATCAAGTCTCACCGTAAACACTCGGTATGTTATATATATCATGCCTGTATGAGATGTGTTTATTATTTTCAATCTCGAACAATTTTCAATAATTAATGGTGATGAAGAGATCGATCCAATCGAGTCAGTGTTAAAAAAGAAAAGCAAAAATTCTTAGATTCTTAGATTTGACGTTTCGACGAGCAATTCCTCGCCCTCATCAGAACTGTAATTTTATTAACAAAAACTTTTTTTTCAACTGATAACTTTGTTACGCCACACTCCCGTTTTATCTACACCAACGGTCATGATTTATAAGAAGAAGTACTTGTATCGGTTAGTCGTTGGCCTGTTAATATTTATATGTTTGTTTGGATGTGACAGTTCTCACCACAGCCATTCTAAACTGCGCTCTTATGACTATGCCTCTACTGTTTAACATTTATTGTAATACTATTCTATGGTAAATATTGTCACAATTTTTTTTTTTTTTTTTTCTTTTTCTTTTCTTTCTGTACTTCTTTGTGATAGTTACGTTTTTTTGTTAATGAAATTACAGTTCTGATGAGGGCGAGGAATTGCTCGTCGAAACGTCAAATCTAAGAATCTAAGAATTTTTTCTTTTCTTTTTTAACACTGACTTGATTGGATCGATCTCTTCATCACCATTAATTACAATGTCGAGTGATAAATTCTCCACTACTAATTTTCAATAATTATTATACGATAAATCCGAAAATTAAACAATAACTGTGATAAAAATAGAAAATGAAAATAAAAAAATATTAAAAATGATTCACCCTTTTTGCTCAAACCCCTTTAAATCTGGTCAAACTACAGTAGAGTCCCGCTTTTGTCAGCCTCACGGGAGAACTGCTGACAGAACCGGGAACGTCTGAGCTCCGCCTAAGGAGGCGTACGAGTCAGCGAACGCCAGTGGCGTAGCGAAAGTGAAGCGGTGCGCTGGCTTCGTGAATAAGTGAGTCTGCCAAAGCAAGGTTTGTTTACATACGTTCCTACACCACTGCCGGAGACTTCGGGCTACGCCTTCGCCTCTCTCTACGTGGCTCGACGCACGAGCGAAGGAGAGCAGTGGTAGTAGAGTGGGAGGTAGGGGAACGTCTAGCTTGATAGAATCGGGGCTGACAAAAGCAGGACTCTACTGCAGATGCAACCAGTCTGTGGACTCCGAACCAAAAGATTCCATTGGCCAATTTCTCGGGTGTACCTCCGAAATTCTTGAAGGTGGTATTACCCATAAATCCGAGTTACCCGTTCGCATACTCAAAGTTAACGCCTTGCGAGTTGAGTGTCATATTACCACGGGTGCGTATATAAACGAGCATCGAGTACATACCATACATCAATTTTTCCCAACCGTACCACTCGGAAATAAGATCGTGGAAGTGCCGACAAATGTCATTTATCATCCAATCACCGTACGGTCAATACACGATATACAACTGAGAATAGTCGATCAGGACGGGAAATTGATCAATTTTCGCAGTGAAACTGTAACCATACGATTACATGTGAAATCTTCAAGATAATATGGGCATTGTGTTTGAGAGCAGAAGAAAATCTGGTAGTAGTTATAAAAGCTCGATAACATGTCCAAGCATCATCAGTCGTCAAGCAGCTCCGATTCGAGTGACACATCAGTACGCTCAGTTTCTCCAGACCCTAGGACTTTGACTTCACTGTAGTGAAAAATAAGAATTTGTTGCTATTTCTGCAAATACCCTAGGCCTGGCCAAAACAAAAAATTGTTTCTTGATTTCGTCTCTGGCAACTTTAAACATCAGTCTTGGGTCCAATAATGACTCTGTCAAAATTTGGGCTTCGTCGGATAATTCTTAGAGGTCGCGCATCGAGTCTTAATATTTGCATTTGATTAACACGTGAAAAATAACTTTTGACCGTTCAAAGCTGTTCTAGAATAGTAGATTTCGATACGAGAGCGAAATGTAAGGCGTTTATAGGATTGTCCGATGTTTTCAGCACGAACCGTAGTCAAGGTGGCAGCCGAGACGAAGGTGAGTGCTGAAGGCATCGGACAACCCTAAACGCCTCACTTCGCGGGAGTATCGAACGCTATTTTTTATAACAAATGCATGAAAAAGTTGTTTGTGGGGCTCTGTTGAAATGTAAACAACCATACCAAAAACATCGAGTCGATTCACGGAGATAGCCCGTTGACAGGGATGAATGATTATAAAATGCTCTTGTTCGCACGCCGTGCCTAACAAGAATCATGTTGTGCACGCTCGATGTGCGCAAAACGCAGTGCGCACGTTTGGCATGCAATGGCCGTGTTCGACGGCCGTTTCTTTTTGATGAATTCCTTCAAAATGATAGGAGCGCACGCGCGGAACGTACCTGCTGCTGCGTGGGACCGGCACATGCTCAAATGGTACGCTCTGCGCGTGCGCTCTTATCATTTTGAAGAAATTTATCAAGAAGAAGAGGTCATCGAACACGGCCAATTAGTTTCATGTTGGCATTACCTACTCAAACGTCAGAAAAGTGCCACAATATGACCGCTTCAGAGCCCCAAACAAGCGACTTTTTCATGCATGCGTTATAAAAAAATCTAGGCGATCGAGGGGGGTGTATATTGGTGTGCGGCTTCCTTTAATTTTTTTCAAATTTTTTGGTATCTTTTTTTATTTTTTTTACTTGTTTTGTTTAATTTCTTATTCGACAAATTTTTTAAATGAATAGTTGAAAAAAAAAATTAAAAAAAACAAAAAAATGCCAAAAATTGGAAAAAAAAAAACAAAAACGAAGCTGCACACCAATGTACACCCCCTTCGATCGCCTAGATTTTTATAAAACAGCTTTGAACGGTGAAAAGTTATTTATCACGTATTAATCGAATGCAAATATTGAGACTCGATGCGCGACCTCTTAGAATTATCCGACGAAGCCGAAATTTTGACAGAGTCCTTATTGGACCCAAGACTAATGTTTAGAGTTGCCAGAGACGAAATCAAGAAACAATTTTTTGCTTTGGCTAGGCCTAATATACCCATTTCGAAAATGAGAGAAATCCAAATACCTGTGAGCTTCGACGAGTCGATTGCCCACTGTGAAATACATGCGCATCAACCGTACGCGGCGTCCACCTTCAAAAATAACGATGAGATCCGCATAGCTGTACAGAATCAAGATGCATGTGTATTACCCAGCAAAAGTTTGCTCAACATCCACGGTCGGCTTACAAAATCGGATGGCACTGCTGTTAGTGCAGGCACGGAATTGGTCAATATGGCTGTGTCACATGTTTGGCAATATGCGTTACGAGTTGATTGGTCACGAGATTGATCAGAATAAGAATGGCGGCATCACGAGTATCATGAAGGGATACTTATCATTCACCCCCGGACAACAGCATCTTCTCGGGAACACTGGTTGGCTGGTGGATAATAATAATAAACTAGCCAACGCCGATGGATACTTTGATGTTGTTATACCGCTGAATTTTCTACTCGGATTTGCGAAGGATTATAATCGAATCACCGTCAATGCGAAACATGAGCTAATATTTACGAGATCAAACAATGATTCGAATGCCATACATCAAACCGCCGTGGAGGGAATCAAAATTTCACTCGAGAAAATTGAATGGTTATTACCATACATCAGACTGTCAGATTCTGCAAAAATCAAGATGCTCAATTATATCGCCCAAGATCCGGCTGTATCTATGAGTTTTCGCTCGTGGGAAATGTACGAGTACCCGATGCTGCCTACAACAACGAGACATGTATGGGTTGTGAAGACATCTACACAGCTAGCGAAACCAAGACACGTCATACTAGGATTCCAAACCGCACGACGAAACGATGCGAAGAAAAATGCCAGTCAATTCGATCATTATTTGATTAGAGATGTGAAACTTTTCCTCAACTCACAGTGCTATCCCTATGGAAATTTGAATCTTGGTATTGCTCGCAATCAATATGCCGTTCTCTACAATATGTTGTGACGTGGATTTTATTTAATCCTCGGATCTGGACCGGATAGCCAGTCTCCGAGAACCATCCACTCGACAATTGGCCAAAAACTGAGAATAAAAAGAGATATTGGGCGCCAGGCGGGTAACCGCCACTTTCAAAAATCTAAACAAAATAATAACCGTCGGCTAGCTACAGTACCGCGGAGAGGGGTCAGGATTAAATGAAGGATTAGCGGGACGTTAAATAACGACTCGAGCGATTGAATTTAATAACCAAAAGAATAGAATTTATTCAATAAAAATAATAGAAAAATAATGGAAATAATAATCTGAATAATCGGGGAGAAATCCCCTCGTATAAAGGACGGCCACAGGCCGTGTATAGGCGACCTGGCCACGTTTGACGAGCTTTACAATATCTAATAAACTACTAGCTTCCACGTAGGATAGCAATAACAAGGAAAATCATGCAAGATAATTAAATAGCTCGACAAACTAGGTCCTCGTGGGACAATATCCCAACGGGAACGCTAAATAAACTACACGAGTAGAACTTACAACTAATTAACAGGCTAGTATTTACAATGGGTGAGCCTTCGGCTCGTATTAAAGAATAGAAAATAAAAAAATTGATCAAAGACGTAATATTTACAAGAGCTTACTAAAACTAACTTAACCTAACTCTGCGAATAACGCGATAATTATTTAATTAGAATTCTTGGTTGACTCGAACCCGAAAAACAAAGACTCGAAATCTAAACACTAACTAGCTGTGTCTCTCCCTACAGGAGGAAGAGAGAGCGACAGTGACTGACTAGGACTATCTCTGTCGCACTCGTATGCGACAGGTAGCACACCCGAACTTAATAAACCATACAATACTCGATATTTCTCTACCAAAGATTGACTCGAACGATATTCTCTAATACACGGGGACACTGGTGACGGCCTACCCTTCGGAGATCGGCTTAATTCGATTCCAAAAATAATAATTAGCCTCGTGGCTGCTCAAGGCAATATGGCTGACGGCCGTTGCCGAATTCGAATTAGCATGGGTAAGAATGGCTAACGCTTACCGTCTTCCAGCCACCTAAGGAAATCAGTTTTCTCCCGCCCACAATCCATCACGAGACGGAAATCTCTCGGGGAAACTCGAAATGTCGTACTCTCTGGCTCACACACACCCACAGCGGATTATTCCACTGCCCACGAGGCTTAAACGCAATAAAATCTGACTCAAACTACAACGAAGCTACAGACGCAAAACAAGGTACACTCGTGTGTTCGTGACGCTAGTCTAACGCAGAGTGACTAGACCGCATGGCGCCGGTAATCAGCGCCCTCGTGTTACGGCCAAATATCGATTTTTGTATCGACCGAAGGATCCCTTAAGCATGGCGACCGGTGGTCGCCACGCGCGTAATTCAAAGTTCGCCACGATGATTTTAGCTCGCTACGTCGGAGGCTCACGGGATGCAGGCTCTTCTTGGTGGCGGGAATCTCTTCCACCACCGATATCCCTCGTTGTGGAATGCCCTTGGCACTCCCCCGTGTCCTCTAGAGTAATAGCAGGAGGTAGCGTGGCCACCACTATCCTCCGAAGCTTTTGGGTGGCGTTCGACGATTAGGATCTAAACAGTCGATACTGGAACGTCTTGCGTCGATAGGGGTGTGTCTGTGTCACAGTCTCTTAGTCGTTGGCTAGGCCTCGTCTCACACATGTTAGAGAAAAGTCGTAAAACAAAACAAAAGAATAAATCATATGTTCAACAGTCTTTAGTCGGTCACGGTCGCCTCTCGGAAATTCTGTCGGACCTCGGGGTCTATCTACGCATTTTCTCCTTTTCATTCACTCCGCTAAGATCGTTTAAGGGGTGAGGAGCCGGTCGTAACATGCAATGTTACAATGTATACAAACTTTCAAATTTTATACTACGATAAGGAGTCCGAACCTCTTTTGCCAAAGAGTGATTTTTTGGATAGAGCTCCACTCATTACTATAGACTGTTCCAAGCAGAATGAATCATTAAGGGGACCAGTACAGCTTGAATTTTCGAAAAAATTGGTTTTTCGTTTTTTGCAGTTTATGTTACCTAAAGATCTTCTACGTCTGTGAAAAAATCGAGTTTGACGAAATCGTCACGGTTTAGAAGTTACGGTCAAAAGTTCGTTATTTGGCTATCGCGATTTGGCGCAAGTGGCGCTGGCGCTTGATTTCGATATTGATCACATGGTGTATGATCGCCATTACTTGTGCAATACTTTTCGAGGTTGCGTGAGCGTCTGCTCGATTTCCAGTGTTTCAGAATTGGAATAAATAAATAAAAACAGTACTTTTCAGTACTAAATAATTATAAATTTACCTAATATCTATAGCGCGTAATCGTTGTACGGGTGTTGTGACTTGGTGCTTCGAAAACTATAACCTAAAAGTAAGTATTCAATCAAAATAGTAATATCTACACTAAGCTTCTGCCGAACTGTGTGTGCGGTCGAAGTTTTTTTGCTTTTTGTTCACAGATTTTTTGATAAAACAGAAAGGAAATATATAAAATATATCCAATATATTCAATATGAAAAGAAGAGAGAGGAGTTCTGGTGTTGGCACAAAAGGATGCATTGGCCGGTCAAAGAAGAGGGCGAAAACATTTCCGCAGAAGCAAACAGCGGCTGATGGACAGAGCACTCATGTTTCAACAGCTTCGGATAGAAAAATCAGTGGCGACTACGAGGCTAGCGATTCTGCTGGCTATAGGCTGTTTCACGTGAAACACTATTCCGTGCTCTGCGGGAGCATTTATCTTGCAAGACATGTGGTGGGTCGATAGTTATGACTGAAGTTAGCTTGAGAGGACTGGGTGGAACATACGGTATCTCTTGTGAAAATTGTGTCCAGCTAAAAATCTTCAAAAGTAGCCCTATGATTGATGATACACGAAGCGCGTATGAAATCAATAGGCGATCCATACTAGCGATGCGTTGTATTGGGCAAGGCAATGAGTCTGCGGAGGATGCAGCAGGGCCCTTATATGCTGCTGGAGCTTTTTAAAGAAGTGAGTAAGAGAAAGAAGCATGTATGGAACAAAAAAATACATGGGAAAAAAAAGTTCTGAGAAAATAGTTTGCAGAAAAGAAAAAGGAAAAATTAAATTTCCAATAAAAAAAAAAATTCTTTTTGAAAATTGAAAATTAAAAAAAAAAAAATTTCATTCAACTTTGGTACAACAAACTTTTTAATGTATGAGCCTCCGGAGGAGTATATACCAATTTTTCTGCAAAAACTTCAAACTCGTTTATCTCAGAACTATGTTTTTGGAGCTGTGTCGTAAGGTTTTAGGAGCACCGTTGCTCCGATTGGGATCTTTGACGGCTCATTTTGTTCGGGCGACAAATCCTCATGATATGAACGAGGGAATTTTCGAATGTGTCTATTTTGGCCAAGTTATTTGCAAATTAGTGGCTTAAATTTTGGAAATTTTAGATAAATGACTGTAAGTTTTCACATGTGTTTTTCTTTTTAGATCCCCGCGTTCATAAGATGTGGAACTCCTGTCTGAAGAAGTTGAGACGTCGAAACACTGGATTGGATCAACGGTGTGCCTGAAACCTTACGACACAGTTTTTTGCAGAAATATTCTTTTTGATGTAAAATAAACTTTGGTTGACAAATAAAGTGATTCTGGAGTACTTGAAATATCTTAAACCAAGCTGTACTGGTCCCCTTAAAGAGTGGACCGGTGGATATTCGTTTGGAATTCGAAACTAGCGTTGCATTTCTAGCAAATACTTCAGCCTATTGTATGATTATACACGATCGCATTGTTGAATACAAACCCATTAGCGGTACCGTCAAAAAATTAGCCACATTTTAAGGATTCTGCATGTTTGAGAACTATAGACTAAGCTTATTCTAAAGGAAGAATAAATAAATAAATAAATGTGATTACAATTTCATTGTTATTTATTTAACCCTAACCCATTACCATTACATATCGATACCTGCGGGGAATAACCGGCTATCTCAGAGTCCGCTTGAAGAACCAGCTATCTCAGATTCCGTTCGAAAAAGCGCCCTGTGCGTATGTTAATAATATAGGGAAAAGGCGGTTTTTCGAACGTAATTCGAGATAGCTGGTTCTTTAAGCGGACTCCGAGATAGCCGGTTCTTCCGCGCAGGTATCGATATATACATGTGTGTGTGTGTGTGTGTGTGTGTGTGTTTAGATTTTGCCACAGAATTCAAGTTTATTGTATGATCCTCCAAGATAAAGTATCTGCAGACGTTTCTGATTCGCCTCGTTGTTCAACTGATCCGGTTGGTTGGAGTCGTCCTCCAGGGCCTTTCCGGAATACGATGAATTCATCGGCGATCGTAGCGATGATTCTATACCCGAATTTCGTTTCCACTAGCCTCAGTTTTATGATGTCGTACTTTTGTCCAATCTCCAGCTCACACATCTTTTTCATCTGCATATCATTATCCATACGGCTGGTGCTGTTTAGGCTGCTGAAGTCCATCTGCACAAAATGAATAATTCAGAATTAGTTCTTCTATTATAATTAAATATGATTATCATGTAAAAGGGTTCTTACCTTGTTCAAAAGAGTTTGCGGGTTCGAATATGCTAGGAAGATGTATCGGCGGTGGGATGTCGAAATGCGCGAATTCGAAAGAGTTTGCTGGTTTGAATATACTAGGAAGATGTATTGGCGGCGAGAAGTCGAAATGCACGAATGCAGCTCCCTGCGAGCCCTTGGCTTTTAAGCCATCATCCCCGGCCCTTAAGACATGTGGGGAGGATTCTTTATGGCCCTCCTCCAAATACCAGTTTTTCAATCGCTGAACGTTCTCGAAGGCACAACGGTAGCCTCCAGGTACATCGCCATGACAGTCTCCATGCCAACGAAATACATGTGATTCCAATCGTAATATTCGAAGATTCGGGCACCCCAGCTTGTCCAAATCAATCACCGATTTCGAGTCGTCATTGAGGATTTTTTCGATCAATCCTTTCTTCTCCAACCCCTTCACATAAATGCGAATCGCCCAAAACCTTGTAGATCCAATATTAGCTCCATATTCACGGTTGCATGTGCGGTCTCAAGCAAAGCCGGAAATTGACTGAGCTGATGATTTTTTGCATGTTATCGGTACACATGCAGGTGTGCAATTGGCACCATGTGAAAAAAACGCCGAAAAAAAATGTGGGAAAAATGCAGGTGTTCTGAACAATATGTGCGTTTAAGGGGTTAGGTACACTTAGAACGCAAAAAAAATCCGCTTTTTGTGTGATTTTTTTACGACGACGGAACTTATTTACAACGAATCTATATTACTTACTAGGAGACGATCAGGCTTCCGGGTCATCGATCTTGACCAAACTTATAGGGGTGATTCCTCGAGCCAAAATAATAATTATCTGCTGAATAACTCTCCGGAATAGGCCTTTACTCTATCAATTTACCTAAATGTACAATAGAAATCAGCGTAACCTGGGTTTGGCAAATTGCCATGAAATAATTAGTTTTTGTGCTGCGTTATGAGATTCTACATTGCACTGGATATTTATACATTGAATACAGTCATTATTGTACATCAAATAGTTAAAATTTAACATCCCAGCTATAAAAAATCACTTTATTCTGCGGCTATTGACACTGCTTCTCGTCGGTTATCGCTCGTACAACATTCATTTCGTGAATTTGAAGACTTCTTCCCACTCGAAAGATGTTGAATGCGTAGTCAGTCTTGATACTTCCACTGGCAGCATACAAGGCTCTGTAATTCGCCATAAAGCATCAATTCCATTGCAATATTATATTTATTATTTCAGAAGGCTATATTATATACTTATCTAATGAAATGGCATTATGTCACCATAAGTGAGGTTAAATTGTCCTGCCGATAAAACCATCATAGGCGACTGCCCGATTTGAAAAGATTCTGCTGCAAAAAAAAAAACATTTCCTAATACGAATTGGCAACTACTCTTCACTATATATGACTCTCTATAATTATTCATTTTTGAATATTTTCACCAGCACTTACAGCTCCCGACTATTTAGTACTCTACATATTTGACAAATCTCAATCAATCAGATCCTTCAATGGCCGAAACCCTATCGGGTAAGTAGCCTAATTTGACAGATCTCGATCGATAAACGATGACTCTGTAATCTTTATTAATGGCTTCGCGGTGTCTAACTGTTTTTTTCGGACTTTTTCGGATACAATCAATAAAATAATATTATATCATTTTTATAAGGGGTCATGATTATTAATATTATAATTTCGACTATCGGCATATGAAATACGACTCGAATGGAGTCTTGTTTCCGAAAAAGTCCAAAAAAAAAAAAAAACAGTTAGACACCGCGAAGCCATTACTGAACATTACAGAGTCATCGTTTATCGATCGAGATCTGTCAAATTAGGCTACTTACCCGATAGGGTTTCGGCCATTGAAGGATCTGATTGATTCAGATTTGTCAAATATACAGAGTACTAAATAGTCGGGAGCTGTAAGTGCTGGTGAAAATATTCAAGAATAAATAATTATAGACAGTCATACATAGTGAAGAGCAGTTGCCAATTCGTATTAGGAAATTTTTTTTGCAGCAGAATCTTTTCAAATCGGGCAGTCGCCTATGATGGTTTTATCGGCCGGACAATTTAATCTCACTTATGGTGCCATAATGCCATTTCATTAGATAAGTATATAATATAGCCTTCTGTAATAATAAATATAATATTGCAATGAAATTGATGCTTTATGGCGAATTACAGAACCTTGTATGCTGCCAGTGGAAGTATCAAGACTGACTTCGCATTCAACAGCTTTCGAGTAGGAAAAAGTCTTAAAATTCACGAAATGAATGTTGTACGAGCGATAACCGACGAAAAGCAATGTGTCAATAGCCGTAGAATGAAGTGATTTTTTATTAGTGTTGCCGCAAGTCACGAGAAAAATAAGACAAGACGAGATGAGACGTGTCGAGACTCAAGACGAGATGATGATTTTTCTCGTATCGTTTGATTCGAGACAATACAAAAAGACTTGAACAATAAACGAGACAAGACTCGAGAATGTCGAACCGCCTGCGGAGTAATCGAGAGCTCGATGAATTGTAAAAAGTTGACAGTTGAGAGGGAATTAAAGTAATTGATCAGTTAATTATAGTTAGTGAACTTTCCTTTATTATGATTTTTTTTCCTCTTTTTTTTTTCCTTCATTTATTATTTCGCAGCCCGTATGACCAGACGTTGAACCGGCTCATTTCTTCCCGCCACACAGGATTTCCCGAAAGAAAGAAGGAATTCAAGACGAGACAAGATTTGTTATCTCGAGACAATAATTTATCGAGACAAGACTCTGTTAATTTTCTCGACTTTCGATACGAGACGATATTTCAAAAATTCTTGCCTTTTCTCTTCTTGCGGCAACACTATTTTTCATAGCTGGGATGTTAAATTTCAAATATTTGATCTACAATAATGACTGTATCAATGTATAAATATCCAGTGCAATATAGAATCTCATAACGCAGCACAAAAACTAATTATTTCATTGCAATTTGCCAAACCCAGGTTACGCTGATTTCTATTGTACATTTAGGTAAATTGATAGAGTAAAGGCCTATTCCGGAGAGTTATTCAGCAGATAATTATTATTTTGGCTGGAGGAATCACCCCTATAAGTTTGGTCAAGATCGATGACCCGGAAGCCTGATCGTCTCCTAGTTAGTTCAAATCAGTTATATTTCAAGTAATCACAAAAAAAATTTCATACCAAAAAAAGTGAAAATTAAGTCAGTTATGGTCAATTTTGTAAAGGTCCACAAAAAAAGAGGTGCCCGTGCGGTGAACCATCTGCAGCTTGAACGGCTTATCCGAAACAAAAAATATTTATAAGTTATTTAAAAAACAACATTCTTAAGTACTTGACGGAGAGATATTTTAATTTAATGCATAATTTTTTTTTCATATCGAAAAATGAGTCATTGTTCCATTAAAATTTTTTTTTTTTTTTCATCCGCCATTTGGAAAAGAATTTTGATTTAAAAAAAAATCGCACGTCAAGTACTTAAGAATGTTGTTTTCTAACTAACTTATAAATATTTTTTGTTTCAGATAAACCGTTCAAGCTACAGATGGTTCACCGCACGGGCACCTCTTTTTTTGTGGACCTTTACAAAATTGACCATGACTGACGTAATTTTCACTTTTATGGTATGAAATTTTTTTTGTAATCACTTGAAATATAACTGATTCGAACTGAGTAATATAGATTTGCTGTGAATGACTTCCGTCGTCGTGAAAAAATCATAAAAAGTACGTTATTTTTTTTGCATTCTAAGTGTACCTAACCCCTTAAGAAATTCTAACATTTTTTTGAGGTGTGAAAAAGGATGTGAAAAACTTCTGAATGATATTTATTGCTCTATCCTTTGAGACTTGCCGATTTTCATGCGCCGAGGTGTGATTTTGTGATTATTGCAATCTTTGCGTTTTCAAAATTCTAGCGTTTTGGAGCCGCGAAAAACGTGTGAAAAAATTCTGAATGATATTTATTGTCCGACCCTTGAGACTCGCCTATTTTTAGGAGTCGAGGTGGAGCCTTTTGAGAGCTGTTCTCTTGGGTCTCGTTTATTTTGGGGGTGGCATGCCGCGAATAGGGTGCAACCCAACCCCTTCCAGATCAGTTTAAGACGAAAAAGACAATTTTTTCAGTCTGAAAAGATCGGTGAATAGTTAAAGTTCATAGAATCAAAGGAAAATCCCCGATCGTGATGGCTAGTAATCATGCAAACATATACTATTGTAAGTAAAGCCTGATGTCCTCATACGATATTATTTTCACAATTGCTCAGTTAATCTTGTGTTCTATTCAAGACGTTTCCTCACGATACAATTGGGCAACCCCCGTAGAGTGGGGTCATGATTCTCATCTTGGTGTATTAATTAATACACAACTAGAACCATATGTGATCAGACGATGTGTGGATCGTGCCTCAATAACAATTAATGGCATCCAAGCCAGCCTCCAAATAGACAACAATAGTTGCTGGTTTAGAAGGGTGGATCATTACCGAGATTACCCTAATCCTGAAGATTATGGAATCGCCAATGTTCGTCGGTATCGAATAGACGAAATGATGGGGAAAGATATCGATGTGATGGCTCATAATTCCACGAACATGCGCAATCGTAAGTAAAAGCCTGATGTCTTGATACAATATTATTACTTTACAATTGCTAATGCCCGGTTGCACGAACGTAGTTTATCCTTGGCATAAAATTATCCCTCGGATAAATTTATTCCTGGGATATCTCGCTTCAAAATAATTGTTAGCGAATGTCATCGTCTGGTTTTATCCTTGGCATGAAGTTATCCCTCGGCAGCACATATCTGCGCCTATGTTCATTTTAAATCGCTGTTGCAATCGCAATTGTCAATAAATAATAAAAATGGCTGGGAAAAAGGTACTGACCAATAGTCCGTTGCCCAAATTTCACCAAAGCTGAGAAAACATTGGTTATCCAATTAATTGCAAAATACAAAACCATCATCGAAAACAAACAAACCGACGCATCGACAAGCGATGAAAAAAACACCGCATGGGAAGACGTCACATTAAGGTTCAACACGCACGAAGACGTAAAAGTTGACAGAACGGCGAAGCAGCTCAAGGACCTCTATAAAATATTAAAACAAAGTTCGCGAGCAAATTTACATAATGATAGGGTAAGTTTCTTGAGTTTTATGCTTTCATTTACTGTTACCTAAGAATTGATTGAATTCGTAGTACACCAATCCGACTATGGTATCACCCAATCTGCAAACACGTTTCTCATCTAGATCGAACTATACAAGACCGGCGGTGGGACGTTCACCCCCAAATCGAGTGAGGTAGATTTACAATTGCAGGAAATATTGAGGAAACAATTTGAGCCGGACAATAACCCCTTCGACGACAGTGCCGCCCTATATAGCCAAGGGAACATCAAATCCTTATGTACAAAGTGGCAATATTTTCGTCGCTATACCTTCAGGTATCATTCTATTATCCGTGGAAATTAAATCAGTGAAAACAAATCAAATCAAATCAAAATCAAAATATAGCCCCCACCAACACTTTCATTTTATTTGACTAAAACCCGATACGATTCACAAATACGATAGATGTTCCCGTTGATGAGGCCGTGGTTGTACTAGCTGTCGATAATGGCGTTGAAGAAGTGGAAACCATTATGAATATCGAAGACCTGCCGGAATCCCACCTCGATTCCATGGTTGAAGCCGAACCGTCCACGTCTGCTCCCATAGCACGTCCACTCCGGCAAATCGAGAGACCATCCGCCTCGTGGCCCCGACCCAGACCCAGTAAATTATATGCGACTGTTGATAAGCGAAGAATGGATATAGCAGACACAATTGTGGAGCGCAAAAAAATTAAAAACAATTACGACCACGCAACTCACAGTGAAAAGTTGAAAAATTTAAAAGATAAGGCGGTACTTTTGGAGAACGGAAAAGAAATGCGGAAAATTGATCTGGCCATGAGGAAAATGGAAAAGGAGACTTTGGAGGTGATCTCCCGTAAAAAAATTGAAGTACTCAACACCGATGCCGAAATAAAATTGGAGGAACTGGAAATTAACAGAATTGAAAGGAAAACCAAAGAGTTGGAGTACAAAAATAAAATGTGCGAGGCCGAGATAAAGTTGGAGGAACTGGAAATAAAAAGGATTGAAAGGAAAACCAAAGAACTGGAGTACAAAAATGAAATTAGCGAATGTTAATCTGTTATGGATGATTCTCACCAATGTTTATCGTTGATACAAAACTTTTTTGAATTCTTTAAATTTCAGTATAAACGTTGTATACCATTAAATGTATAATATAGTATTCCAACAGAGTAATTATTTATCGCATATTTCGATTTGCAAGCGTTGGTAAAAGGGCAATCTCAAAAATAAGGGCCATCGTTAAATTGCCAACCGCAGCAACGGCTATCGGTATAACTTACTTGAAAACGGCATTCACAAGAGTAGCCCTCAAAGCATGCCCCTGGTTTATATCGTAATTTTCAGCTTGAATAGGATCATCATTCATTTGCACATCCGCGTCATCCTCATCATTCGGTAACACATCATTCTCAGCAATGGCAATGTTGTGTAATACTGCGGCAGCTACAATAGCTGCAAGCATCGTCGGGCGGGTGTTCCTTAGCCCAAGAGCCATTGCGGGAAATCTTCGTTTCCATAGGCCGAACGTTCTTTCGATAGAATTTCGAGTATGAATGTGGGCTTCATTATAATATCCTTCCTCACGAGTGGCAGGATTCAAAATCGGCGTCAACAAGTAATTAGTGCATCTATATGCACTATCGCCCAAAAGGAAACAATTATTGAATTCCCCAGCTTCGATGCGTACGCGTAGCATTGAGGCGTTGAATACCGTACTGTCGTGGGTAGATCCTGGCCAACGCGCATCAATGCTCAGAAATCTCAAATTGGCATCACACACTCCTTGAACGTTGTACGAAAAGTAGCCCCTTCTGTTCCGATATAATTCTCCGTTTTCACCACCTGGCGATTGTATTTTAACGTGGGTCCCATCCACACATCCGATCGTAGAGGGAAATCTATGGATGGCAAAGAATTTTTTCTTTGCTGCAGTAATCTCCTCTTCATTCCTCGGCATATATATGTACTGGTCTTTCAATCTAGCAATCAGAGGAAGCACTTTCTGAACGGTCCGGCATACCGTGGATTTGTGTACACGCATGTCATCACCGATGAAAATTTGAAATGCCCCAGTTGTCAGAAATCTAAGAGTCATGAGTATTTGATTCAAAGGAGAGATGGGCTGACTACGACGAGTGAGATGTTGCAGTTGAGGGCCTA
Organism: Tenthredo livida; assembly: GCA_963992785.1. NCBI lineage: Eukaryota > Metazoa > Arthropoda > Insecta > Hymenoptera > Tenthredinidae > Tenthredo > Tenthredo livida. The sequence continues at coordinate 42,889,220 of OZ023064.1, read as the reverse complement.
TAGTCTCCAGTAAATTTTGTACTGTGCCTTTACTCAATCGAAATCTATCGACGAATTCGATTTCGGAATACATTTCGTAGGGACAGTGTCTCAGACGATATACCCGAGGCCTCCGAGGCGGGATGGGCTCCGCTTCTATAACGTCCATAACTTCTTCATTTGAGCTCGCAGATGAATCCTCAGAAGAAGACGACGACGAAGATGATGACGATGACGTGAGTGACACTGCTGAAGCGTCTGAATCCATTGCCCGTACCAAGTTATTGTACTGACAATTATTTATTGACAATTGCGATTGCAACAGCGATTTAAAATGAACATAGGCGCAGATATGTGCTGCCGAGGGATAACTTCATGCCAAGGATAAAACCAGACGATGACATTCGCTAACAATTATTTTGAAGCGAGATATCCCAGGAATAAATTTATCCGAGGGATAACTTTATGCAAAGGATAAACTACGTTCGTGCAACCGGGCATAAGTCAATTATGTATTTTGTTCGAGGATTTGACACACGATATGAATGGGCGACTCCTGTGGAATGGGGTAATGCTCCTCATCTTGATGACTTGGTTGATCCACAGCTGAAGCCATATGTAACCAGGTGTTGTGTGGATGGTGCCGTGACAACAATTAATGGAGTCCCGGCGAAACTTCAGATAGATCACAATATCCGCTGTTGGTGGTTTAAGAAGGCGCATGATGAATATTATTATCCAAATTCCGAAGATTATGCAGTCTCTATGGTTCTTCGGGATCGAATAGACGAGAGCCTGGAGAACGCTAACGACGGCGAATATGATCAAGATGTACAGAATGTGTCTGAAGAAGAATGGTGTGTATGATTTTTATCATTGGGGAATCATGATGACACATCTAAGCTCACTTCTTTTATTTTTTCAGATTCTCATAGGGGGATGATGATGATTACACATCAGGGATAAATGTTACGACCATTATTATTGTTATTATTACTATTGAAATTATTGTATTTTAGAATAGGTAAGACTTCAGAAATAACAAATAAAAAATACATATTATCAGATCGCGTGACTAATGCCATAAGGTCGTAAGCGCCAAAAATTTTTTTTTTTTGCGGATATGCCCAAAAGATGTAATATTGCATGAAAAAGATTTTGCCACCAAAAAAACGAAATTTTTTTTTTGGCGCTTACGACCTTTTGCCATTAGACACGCGAGATGATTCGTGTCGTTGATTGAGTACATATAACACTCTGTCACACATTTCAGCCAGTATAATTCGTATATAAGCTAAGAATTCGAAATTTCAGCCATCTCGGATCGATTGTCGGTAATGGTGAAAAAAAGATCGGTCATTGCTACCATGATCCGAATCGCTAGTGGTGCCATCGCGCGACGGATAATTGCAGATAAATTGCAGCCATCCGATTGCCGGTAACAGGAAATCGGCATGCATGATTCACAATCGTTACCATCAGACTATCGATAACTGAAGATCGACAATCCATAGTGGCGCCATCGCATTGCGGAAAATCGGAACCATCAGATTGTCGGTAAGCGGAGATCGGCAACGCAGGATTCTCGATCGTTATCATCAGAATATCGGTAACAATCGGCAGTGGTGCCATCGCACGACGGAAAATTGCAGCCATCCGATTGTCGGTAACGAAGATCGACGATCGTTATCCAAATCGTTACCATCCGGGTGTCGGTAACTCACCCGCGCGGTCGGTAACTTGCCAGCACAACTCGGCCGGTAAAGAAGTTTTGATCCAGAACTCTCATATCCTATCTACTAAAATATCAACTCTTATTCAGCGCTACGGTACTGGAAGAGCACACGGGACTTTGGCGTTTGAAACTTCCATCTCTACGGTCAAATCCTACTCATGAATGCGGATAAAATGGCAACTAAAAGTGGAGATAAATAGGAAGATCCTCCACCTATTATTGAACTGAAAGAATTGCTCAAGACGCGGAATATGAGGTAGTAACAAGCAGCGGTAAGGTACTTCCTTCAAAAAGCAAGGTTTTCGATAGACTGTTTTCCGCCATGAGTGAATCGACGCGGAAAAAGCCTAAAACTATTTACACGATCCTTTTAGAGAACAGGTACAATAAGCTCAACGAATTCTTGCAAGCCAAGAATATCACAGTACACCAGAGTAACTCGGCGATCTTGAACGACTCCTTCAACTCTACGTTGGATGCCGTGATAGAGTTTGCAATTGATTTGACGAAAGTTTGGCCTGACATGGAACCTGAAACTATGAATTACGGATTTCAGTCGCGCGGCAAACGGGAACTGCAGAAGGTGAAAAGAAACTCATGGGCGGATGGCCTATATGAGGCTATAGTTGCAAAAACTTAAATACCGTGCGCATTGAATTTCAAAAATAACGAAATGACAGATAGCGGCTTCTACCTTTCAGTATCAGGGAATTGTCCCGACTGCAAGGCTGAATTTCATGAGATAATCCCTAACGCTCCGACTGAAGGCAAACCGATAATCATGGAATGTTACATTCGTGGGTTTGATAGGTCGGTTAAACATACTACGAAAAGACAGTTGAAGGGACGTCGAAGGAAAACGGTAGCGGCAGAGGTCATAGAACGAAATATGCTGCCTTGCGTATGGAAAAAAAAAAGCTAACGAGGCTACAGTAGAACCTCGTTTATCCGAGGTAATGTGGGGAGGAGGTATCTCGGATGAGCGAAAACTCGGATAACACAGAAGAAGTGAAAAATTCAAAAATTTCAATCATTTTTTACCTATTCGAAACGGTAAAATGGAATTTGATCACAAAAGTATTTACATAATGTATAAGCACCATAGTAGCGATCGCAAAATACTTCGCCCGTACAGCATAGGTATAGCTGCTCTATCCGTTTTATTCGAGTTCTTCCGTATTATCCGAGCATACACCTCGATTAATTCGGACTGCTCGGATGAGTCCGTTGCCTCGGATAACGCGGAGACTCGGTTGATCGAAGGCCGGATAAACGAGATTCTACTGTATTAAAAACATAGGGGATGACGAACCGGCGAATATTCCCAAGAACTCGGCCATCAGCAACGCAGTTGTACAAATGCGGGATAAGATGCTGGGATTGATCTCTACCAATAACGTATCCGAAAGTTTAGAGGCAATGAAATTTAATCCCAGGTACGAGTCATCCGTTCATAGCAGCGGGCTGTACGAATTTTGTACACTTTACTGGAGCTCAGAACAAGTAGCGGCGTACCGACAATTTCACGATACCCTCTACATTGACGGAACTGGGTCTGTAGTGCAGAAGATAAAACGGCTTTGTGGTGAAAGTCCACACATATATTTGTACCAAGCTGTTACCCAAGTCAACGATAAAACTGCACCCGTTTTCCAGATGCTATCGGCAGACCAAAGTACCGTCGCGCTAACAAGAATTTTCCACAAATTCTTACGTGAAGGTGCAAAGGAAACGTCAGACTTTCCTCTCCCAAACGAAATAGTTACTGACTTCGACAGAGCTCTCCTAGGTGCGCTGGCTATAGCATTTACAAAAAAGTCTAGTTTGAGGGAATATTTCGATGGTTCCTATCGAAAAGAGCGTAACTCAGCAGTGCAGGAAAGAAAAGCGTAACTCGGCAAAACAGTTGAGAAAGGCATTTGTCATAGGGCGTCACAGGGGACATACGCCTTTCTTAACTGCTTTGCCGAGTTACGCTTTTCTTTCCTGAACTGCTGAGTTACGCTTGTTTCGATAGGAGCCATCGATTTGTCTTGCTGTCTAAAGTTTTTGGAGGAACGGGCTCCGGAACCACCTGCATGCATCCTCCCGGGAAAAACGAATTAGATCTGACCAGATATAATTATATCTGGTCAGATCTATTTATTTCTGGTCTGATATGACATTTTAGACATGATCAGATCTAGTTATATCTGGCCAGATCTGATCAGATATAACTATATCTGGACTGAAAACTACATCAGACATGAACAGATCTGATTATATCTGGTCATATCTGGTCAGATATAATTAGGTTTGGAATTGTAATTACCATCAAACATAAATAGATCTGATTATATCTCGTCAGATCTGATCAGATATAACTGTATTCATACTGAATACAACGCCAAGGTTGATCAGATCTGATTATATCTGGCCAGATCTGAATAAAAAAATAAATAAAAATTTCAATTTTCGAAAAAATTGTAGAAAAACTTTATGTTTCGAAAATTAAAAGAAATAATCAACAATGTCGAACATCACTTCAAAAACATTCCGAATAAACAAAATGTGTCACTAAATTTATGGGGCTATCCGTTTTACCCCTCTGACTTCTAATAAATCAATAATTATTAATTATACTATTCGGAAAAGGATAAAAATAGATTATGAACCCACATAGCAAACGTACATTCTACGTATATCGTGTGTATATCATATTTGGTACATCGCACATTCTGTGTATATGCTTATAATGTGAACGGTATATTCCATGGAAGTACTATGCATACGACAAAGTTACCACGTGATTGTACCGGGTATATCCAGAGTATGTGCGTCTGTACATGTGAACAATACGAAATGTATGTACACAGTACATACAAATGCATATTCTCTACGCATATCGTATAGATATAGCAGGTATATGTGTCGAGTATGTTCGCAGTACATACAAATGCACGGTTCCCATGTTTATCGTATGTATATCGGGTATGTGTCGAGTATGTTTGGAATACATACCAGTAACGTTCAACACGTCATGTGTATTACACATACTGAGATTTGGGCATATCATATTACCGTATGTATGTGTTGAGTATCTCTCTAGTACATACATATTTTTATCCCACGGATGTATCAACTATGTGTGTCCAGCATCTACAACGATATTATCGATATGTGTAGCACATAGGTGGTACATCTATAAAATTCCAAATTCGGTACATGCTCGCCCGGGGTACATATACCGTGAATATTTGGTGAAAGTTAACGATCCCCTTCCTACGGCAAAACCAGCACAGCCGCGCACCGCGTGCGTGAGGCTTGTTCGGGAGGGGATGCAATGCTACTGGCACCTCATTCCCTAACACTAGACTTTTTCTCGCCCAATGTGACACCACTACTCATTTTTCGCTCACTCTCTGTACATACGCGCGGAGGCGCTGCTAGCCTAGCGAGTTCTAGCACCTACACATATCAACTCTCAGTGCACATACAATGTAAACAACGCGCGTATACGCTCCTGAGTTTGTCTCGGAACGGAGCGCGTCGAGCCCCTGCAGTCTCGTGATTTGTGTCTTATATTCGCAGGTCTTAAGGATGAATCCCACCTTTGCGTTGCGAAGCGAAACGAAGTTTCATTAACATGCTTTTCTTATGTTTCTTATGGAAGTATACACGCACACTCCTAAGAAAACATGTTGATGAAAAGTTCGTTTCGCTTCGCAACGCAAAGGTGGGATTCATCCTTTACATCCAGAGTCTAGTGTACATATTTTCTCGTGATATTTCATGTATATCCATATCTCAAATTCCTCGGGATATACATTCGACGCATGTACATGGAATATAGTATGTATCTGCACGAGCGCATGTACATGCAGGTAGCGCCGTTGCATATACACACGAATGTCCATCAATGTATGTACACTACATATTTTTTCGTGATATTTTATGTATATCCATATCTCAAATTCCTCGGGATATAGATGCGATGCATGTACATGGAATATAGTATGTATCTGCACGAGCGCATGTACATGCAGGTAGCGCCGTTGCATATACATTGAACATACATGACGTTATTTTCACATCATGGATATTTGATGTATATTCAGATGATATCGGATGCTATGTGGGAAATTGATGTTTACCTTATATTCATGCTAAAGTAATCTTTTATGTTATGAACTTGTTATGAACAGCAGTACAGCGGCCGGACAGCTCAAGGAACACGGGGATCACTGAAGTTAAGCAGCATTGAGCGTGGTTAGTACGTGGATGGGTGACCGTCACTATAAAGTCGTGCAATTACAGTTCAATTATTTTTTTAATCATTTTTTATCATTACAAAATAGTTTTCTTTAAATTATAGTCAAAGTTAAGTCATTTTAATTGATAATTTATGTAAACAATTTATTTGAAAATAAAAATAAAATATTGAATCTGGTCAGATATAGTTAGACATATCTGATTATATCTGGCCAGATCTCGTCAGATAGAGACAATTTAAAGATTTGACCAGATCTGACCAGATCTGATCAGATATGGTCAGATCTAATTTGTTTTTCCCGGGCTTGGCCTAGACATTTGCCATTTCATAAATATGATCGCGAAATGGAAATGTTACCGCGGTACTCCATTTGGTGCAAAAGCAATGTGCATCAGAGCAATGGCAGTACTTAGACGTCAGGAAAATTTGGAAGCGGTCGAAGAAGTAGCCGAACATATTTTCCTGCTTGTCTTGAGTCGAAATTCGGCCAGCGGTGGTTTCGCTGACAATGCACGCCTTAGCCTTACAAGATTGATCAGATGAATTTCTCACACTGACGTGACCAAAACAGAAGCAGCAAATGATACTGACGCAGACATTGGAACGGACGACGAATCTGAAAAAGAAATCGACAAAAGATCGCGTTCCAAGCGCGATGAACTGTTGAATTCTATGAAAGATTTTCCCAAAAATACATGGGAATGGACGACGCGTATCTACAATGCATGTGTCGCAAAGGTAAAGAACGAACGGCTCGATAATAGCGGGAATGTCAATGGTTTTTATAATGCAAAGTTTGCTAAGAATTTGAAAAACTTGCTACCATATTTTCCTCTGTTTTCGGAAGTCATGCGTGAATCCTGTGGAAAGGGATCAAAAAATGCCACATCAGCCGCTGTCGAATCAGAATTTAATGATTTCAAACATCGCGTGATGAGGAACGTGCGACTACCATTACGTGCGGATAGATTTATCGCCACGCAAATTACATCATTTCCGGGAAAATTTAAACTAGCTTTAGCAGGGCAATCAGAAAGAGACGTACTTATAGAATTAGAACGACGAAAAACAGTCAATACGGAAAAAATCCTGAGTGAAAAAAATTAAGTACAGATTGATAAGTTCGTAAAAAGAAGCGAAAATCACCTGGCAGAAAATACAAAATCACTTGCCGATCTTGAGTCCGCAATGATCGATGGAGATACCAGTCTTCCAAGATATTCAGAACGATCTTCCATATCGTTTACGAGTGACGACAACTTGGTCACCGATATTGCAGATGTATCGCAGATGATTGGACAGTCGACTGATCATTGTGTGAAAGATGCTCATGACAATTCAATAGATTGCTCAGGCCGTAGCAACTTTGATCCAATGCACGATTCCAATGATTTTCTTGATCTTCACTATCGGGCAGAACATGCCTCAGCTGCAAAACCAGATCCTGTGAAAGAATCTGTTTACTGCAGTGACTCAAAAGTCCTTCCATTAGATCCCGTATGTGCAAATACAGATGACCGATTTGAAATACGAATCCGTGACGCTCGAAAGAGAATAACAGCTTTAGCAAATGCTGAGGCATCATATCAAGCTGTGAATGAAACGCTGACAGAACTGACAAAGGAACACAATTGGAGGAACAAGAACATTTCATCGAAAAAGGCCGGATATACAAAAGCATCACCGAATTTCGATTCGTCCAATATCGAAAAATATACCTCTCTACCACTGCTGCCGAATGGCAATCATTGCAAAAGTATCACGATTTAGCCACATACAATCATGGTCAGAAACACGTGTGGGTTTGACAGTGCGTGTCAGATTGTTGCGATGGCAGTGTGTAACGATTCTCAGTACAGTAGGTCAGACTGGTGTATACGTGTGTATCGATATACTTATCAACAGAGGCTTAGTAGCCAAGATTTTCGCGGAACGCGAACAAGTATATTACGCAGATGTCCGAAATTTCGTCAAGATGTATGTGGAAATATCATCACACTTTATGCAGACTCCAGCATCACTGTAATGATAGAAGAATTGTTCGCCAACGTACCAAGTCGGACCATACGACGTACTTACTATCTGGATAGCCGTTATTTCGTAGAGGTTTCCGCACCATTTCTAGTTCCTGCCTCACGGAAGCTGAAGGAGTCAGCCTGTATAGCAGTCGCACCGAATGCTGTAAGTCAACCCAGCATAGAAGTTAACAAACTGTGGTTACCTTTGTACAGGGATGAGGTGAAGGAAGCCATGAGCAAGCCAAGGCGGCGCCACCTATCATAGCTGGCGCCACTGACAACTTGCCTATATATACCGGTGAGCACGGAATTTGAATCACTCTTTCTTCGGAAGTCGCCAGACTTCCTTCCTGAGGACGGGAGCAGATTTTAGCGCCCGAAACGTCGAGATGGAGAAGTTTCGAACAAGCAGTGGACTTAGTCTAATTAACCCCTTGGGGGAAAAGGGGAAGTGGGTGGGCGGGTGGGCAGGGCCGTCTTTAGGAACCGGGGGGGGCCCTGGGCCAGAATATCTTCGGGGGCCCCTGTAGTAGTATTTTTTTTCACTTATGGTTGAAAACAAAATTACGAATTTGCAGTTGAAATAGTTTCATTATGATTGAATATTTTTGGGATGGGACTGTTTCTACAGAAATCGTTTCCACAGAGGACCGTTTCTACAGGATCGTTTCTACAGAGTTCGTTTCTACAGAGCAATTATCCTACATGGTTCGTTTCTACAGAATTATTATGAGGTCGATCCTACAGATTTTCTCGTTAAATGTCGCACAGGTTCGTTTCTACAGAAAAATAATTCCAGAACGCCCGGTTCTACAGAACGAATTTCGGGATCGTTTCTACAGATACCTGTTCAAAATAGTGCCTCAGGTTCGTTTCTACAGAGTTCATTTCCACAGGTTCGTTCTCATAGGTTCTCGTTTCTACAGAGTTCGTTTATACAGAAAAATTATCTGCCACTGTTGAAACTTTCTTTTACCTGAAATAGACGTCAAAAACGCCAACACTATCGACTTTTTTGATGTCTATTTCACGTAAAAAAAAGTTTCAGTAGTTTTGAAAAATACAAAGTCAAAAAACGTCCAAATCCGGTCGGTTTTCCTGGCATTTCCCTCATATCTCTTCAACCAGTTGAGTCCCGTGACTTTTTCTGAACGAAAATTTGCGTGGAAAATAGCCGCATTTTATGATGAAAAATGGACCCCAAAAAAGTTTGGGGAACGAGATCAATATCGCGTTTTTCGCGTTTTTTATACCTTGAACTGAGAATCGACTTTGTCCCGTGGCACTATCGAAAAGTACATCAAATTACAAAACTTTTTATCCACTTGACTTTCAGGCGCGGACATGTAGTTTGGGAGCTACATCGATTTGAAAAACATAACTCAAAATTTGTGATTCGGTGTTACTCGCGACGTGTAAACGGTAGAATTTTTATTATTTAGAGGAATTTTTTTTTCAACCCATTACTCAACTTGACTAAGTTTAAGACAAATCGAAAGGGTGGTGGACAACCAATTGTACATTTCGTATGGAACTCCCCATACATACAATTTAAAACATAGAGGTAAGGTATAAGTAGACAGCTGTTGGCAGCGCCGCGCAGTGGGACGAAAGCCCGAAAACGTGGCCAAAAGTCGAAAACGCATTTAATTTGGGTGAAAGTTCGTACTCGGGGGTTTATGGGGTCGCTGATCACGAATCCGAAGTCAAAAATGTATAAAACAAAATGGCGGATCCAAAACGGACACAAATTTCTTCGAAAACGCATTTAATTCGGGTGAAAGTTTGTACTCGGAGGTTTTTGGGGTCGCTGATCACGAATCCGAAGTCGAAAATCTGAAAAACAAAATGGCGGATCCAAAACGATGGATATATGTGGTAGAATGATGTCAGATATCTCAGATAAAAGGTATGGAGGGTTTCTCGAGGTCATTGATTACGAATATTAGGTTAACAACCAGCAGTTCATTTGTGCAGGAAATGGCGAAAGACTATAAATGTGCATCATATAACATTTTACCGTAAATACTCTAGAAAAATTGATACATATAAAGGAAAAAACGCATTTTCTTTTTCAGCAAAAACATCGTCAAAACTTACAAATAATACACAAAACATAATTTCATAATTTACAACTATTACTAGAATACAATTTCCTTGTCAGATTCGTCGTCGTGAAATTCAGACTCATCTTCCGATGTGGATCGACTTGTTATTGAAGGTGGGATCAACAATTTTACAGCTTCCGCAGATAAACTATGCATTTTTTTCAGTGGTCATTTACGGATACTAGAAATGTACGGATCAGATGTTACCATCAGCCGATTCCAAACATCTTCCATTGTTTTAGATCTCGAACACTTCCGTGATAAATTTTCTCGGATACTTTTGATGTCCTTGTTCCGAGCTTCTTGAGCATCTTCGGATAGTTTGCCGATTGGTAATAATGCATGAGCTATTATTTGTGGACCATGGATGAGAAGCTTGTGCACCGAGGTAGGCATATAATACCACGGGTAAAGTTCGACAAATAGTCGCGCAGTTTCGATCGCATATTCTTGAAATTTGTCGGTATTAATCTCATGACCACTCGAAGTAGCCTGCAGAATAGCGTAGAAGCGTTTGATTAATTTTTCGTTGACTCCCGTTATCATAGCAGACACACTCGAATTTTCAAAAAACCGCCGAGCTGTATTTCCGTCATTAGTGCTACCGAACCCAGGCTTCGGAAAATCGACGATTAGACCTAATTGCGTACGAGAGCCTTTTTGAACAACCCTCTTGCTCTCTTCTACAATCCGCTTTTCTTCCTCAGTACGTTCTTGCCATTTTTTGATCTTCAATTTGTACGCCAAATGTAAACAGCATTCGAAAAAACGTATTCACCCATGCAATGTAGAAAGTCCGAACTTGAAATTCTCTTCGTTGACTTTTCTTTGTGGAAGAGCATCGATGCCATTAAAATTTTTGGATGTAGCTTCACATGAGTAGCAGCGTTGAGCAGACTTCGTAGATGTCAATGCGTTACAAACCTTCCCATCGATCATTGTTAATATCATTTTAAATTCAACTAACATTTTGTTCCGATTTACAATTGTTTCGTAAGGAACAAGTGCCTTTATCTGGTCATTGCTGTAAAGTTCTTCGTTGACTGTCGATTCCGTGTTTTCGTGCAGAAACTGTAGTCTTAGTGGTCTACAGAATCGAGGAGATGAAGGCCTATGGTACTTCCAAATCACAATTTCGGCATTTGATTCACGATCGACAGATACGAGCTGCAATGGCACAACTGAAGTGAAGAGCACACTTGAATCCGAAATACTATCGTCTTCAAACTTCTGCTTATATACACTTTGTCCAGAGCTTCCATCGCAGCCCCACTCGCAAATAAGAGACATCTTCTTAACATTTTCGTCAGCGATACTCGAAATAACTTCACGTTGAAGTAATATAATACGTTGAACTGTGTGATCCAGTAAAACCTGTAACTGAACTTCTGCTTTGCTTTCTGTAATAGTAATAGCCGTTTGAGGTGGATAACACAGTTTTTTTGCGTCTGCGACTTTGGAGTAAGGAGGAACCATACGACAATGCTGTCCGATACTTTGTGATCTCAGTGCTTGGTAATCATTCTTGGACATTTCACGTTCCACCAAATAGGAAAGTACAGCATCTGCAGATAATGTAACTTCAGGTTTAGTTTCCAAAGATTTTCTGTACTTTGAAGCTCTCGTTGGACTCGTCAGCGGTGCATCCATCACAACTTTCGCAGCATCCACTTGTCCTGAAGCTCGAAGGCTCATTTGAGCGGCATACGCCAACTCGTTCGTAGTCAACGTTGCACGGGCTTCTTCAGTTTTTCTCCGTTTCGGTCTTTCACTTGATGACTCGAACTCCGCAGAAGGGCGACCAAGTGTAACGGTTTCAGTCAGTGCGGGTGTCTTCTGAGAAGGACCAGGTATAGGAAAGGACAACTGCACATCGAGCCATTCCGCATGTTTCTTGAGAAATACATTTTCATGCCTATTGGTCGATTGCCACTTCGTTTGCATTTTATTGAATACGCCTGAAAAGGACTGCTTCATATTGTCTGCTATGGTCACCGAACGTCCACTCTTCTTGGAAAGTTTGGCTGAAAGGTGCTCCAATAAATCGGCAATTGAGTCCTGCAAATGCCCTTTCACAATGAGGAAGATCTCCTTCCGGGTGTACAGTCAAATATCGCCGTCGTTACTAGACCCTGCAATGAAGCCACAGAAAATTAAAAACTAATTTGCATATAAACGCTGGAAATATTTAACGTACAATGAATAAAGTACCACTAAACTCCTTTAATAAACTAAATTCTTTGCAAAATAAATTTTAATATAACCAAATCATAAATAACATTTATCATAAAGCCCGTTTTTTTGCCGCTTCAAAGTTTTAATGAGTTGTCTCATCTCATCTATTGCTCTAAGCGATAAGTGTCTCGGGACTTTTTCGCTTCTTTTTCAATTCTATGAAATATTATTTCTTACAAAAATGTTTTAAGCCTAAATACAGAAATGAAGTCGATAATTTTGAAATTATTTTTTGTTTCTGTTTTGATCCTCCTTAATATTGTTTTAAAAGATTTCTCAGAAAGAAGCGGAGAATGAAAAAAAACGTGTTGAATGAAAAAAAATATATAAAAGTCGTATAAGCGACCTTTAAAAACTGAGCCCTCCTTCCACAGAATTTTATATTAACACCAAAGTTAACTATTTCTGTCTGCGCTGCGCGAAAATTTTATTTTTTATTTTTTGGAACACCCTAATATACACACGATAACCGGTATTAGTTCCCTATTCTATTGTATGTACCGAACACCTACCGGGCTGCCCATGCCCGGGCGCGCTGCGCCGCGTACCCGCTCAAGCTATGCTAAATTAGCCAAAACGACACTTTCCCGCAAGATTCCGCAGGCGTTCAAAGGCGATTTCCTTAGCTAAAGAACTCATCTAAGGCCCCCAACTTAGTTTATTGCGGAAGTCGGCGAAAGTCGCAACTTTTTGTCTACTTAAAAGTAGAAGTCTCGAAAACCGTATCAATTTCAAAGGGTACCGAACATGGTTGTATTTCAAGCAGATAAATATAATTTTTCAATTCAACTTATATAAAAATATTTTCTACATACCTCGAGCAGTAGAATTCATGTTGAAAAATTAAAATCGGTTGAATCACTTCCGAGTTATAGATTTTCAAAGTTCACCGTTTTTCCTGATGTTTTCGCTCGCCGCGTGTGCTCTCAACTAAGGCTGACTTTGAACTAACGTCCCAAACCAGGTATATAAGGGACGACCTTACCCTTCGAGGTTTAAATGCACCAATCATTTCTCTACCCCACCTGAGGGTCAAAATTCCTCGAATCGAATTTTCGTTTTTCGAACTTTTGGCCACGTTTTCGGGGTTTCGTCCCACTGTGCACCGGTTCATCCACTAGGCTACCTAGGCTTTAGCCTAGGGCGCCGTAAATCAGCGGGGCGCTGGGCTCTATTTTTTTTTTGTTACGTTAGCATGACCAAAAATTATGAATAAATATTCATCAAGAAGTTTCTATATTATAATTTATAGAAAAGGGCACTTCTTTTCCCGCAGTCTAGGGGCGTTCGGAGGGTTAAACCGGCGCTGGCTGTTGGTCAGCTCCACCACAGGGTGTCTACAAAGGATGGATAGTTGTTTTCTCAAGAAGTGTGTGGTCAAGCGAGAAAGATGACCCTAACCAAACTACTCTCGTTTTCCAAAGATACACTGAGAAAAAAATATAATTGAATTAACAAAATCTGCTCTACAGTACGGCGGATTAAATATTCAATTGGAACAAATAAACTTCAATTGGTGTGATTAAATGTCATATGAAATTAACCGATTTTCAGTCGCACAGATTGAAATTTATTTGTTCTGATTGAATATTTAATTCACCGTATTGTGAAGCAAATTTCGTAAATTCAATTATATTTTTTTTCTTTGTGTATTACTTTGCTTTTATTACATTACTGCATTATTTATCATACCCCGTTCTCTAAAAATATCATTCTACTTTTGTTATGTTATTCCATTATTTATCATACCCCGTTCTCCAAGAATATCACTTTACTTTTGTTATGTTATTTCATTATTTATCATACTCTGTTCCTCGGGTTCGCCTATCTCCGTGAAGGAGTGCGGGGAACAGGGTTGGCGCCGACCGAGCGCGTCTCCGGGTGGCGAATAGGAGAACGGCCAGGGAGGAACACGGGAGAAGTCTCGGGGACCGGGGACCGCAGGGTACCGGGACTAGAGACGGCAAGCGTGGTCGCCCAGGCTAGTCGGGGCTATAGGTGAACCGGCTGGCGAAAAACCGGCCCAGGGGATCTAAGGCCTCGGCCGCAGACCAGCTCCCCAAGCCAAGGTGGGAGCAATCGTGCCGAAGACTGAATGGCTCTGGGGGACAGGGCAGCCAACGATGCCCTTGGGAACCAGGCAAACTCTCATTGTATCCAGCCTTACCCCAGCACAGTAGGCTCTGTGGGGGTGGACCGCTAACCCCTGCTATCCGCTGAGGCTGAGGCTGAGAAAGGGGGGGAGCGGGAATACTGGCTCACCACGGCCCACGAAGGGCAGAGGCTCATCGAAGGGCTGAGGAGGGACAGGGGCCTTTGAACCCCCCCAACACCAGCACCAGCAAAAGCACAAGAAAGGGAGGCTGAGACAGCGACGCAGGAGGGAGCACCGAGCTCGGCGACGGGAACGGGGCCCCTCGGTGACGTAGATCCTCAGGCAGCCACAAAAGACAAGAGGAGATGGGGGGGGGGGGGGGGTACGGCCTTCACAAAGGCGGACCACCTGACCCCAGCTCCTACAAACTGAGGAGCCCTTACGGGCCCGGGCACAATGGTCCTGAAGGACTGAGCGCCCAGGAGACCGCTCGATCGACGCTCGATCAAGCTCAGAAATACCAATACTAATAAATACTCTGTTTTCCAAAGATATTAGTTACTGTTGTTGTATTGCTTTATTACTTTTTTGATACATCAATTAACTGTTAGGCCGCGTTGGTCAAGCGATCGAGATGACCTTAAGAAAACTACTCCCTTTTTCCGAAGATATTACTCTACTTTTGTTATGTTAGTTCATTATTCGATGTTTGACGAGTAATGAGTTCGAACTGGTATGTTCGATCGGATGAAATGCCGCTTCCAACCGTGGAAATCGCGAAAATTACCACAAAATCGTAGAATACAACTGGCCTCTTCATCCTTGTCGGAAAGAACGATGTTTTGGGATGGTTGTGTTTGGAATTCCATATAGAATCGGGCTCTCTCCGCCGATTTTGCATTTTTGATGCATAGGCATAGGCGTAGTACAGCACCTGTTTTATGAATTTTGGGCAGAAAATAAATCTTAGGAGGTAGTGAGTTGTATGATTTTGAAGTTTTTGCCATGTTGTACGAGATGTGAGATTTCTTGGCCATGTCATTAATAAGACTGTTGACTTTTTTTTCAATTCTGTTGGTTAGATCTTTACATGGACGATATGTCTCAGTATCATTAAGGATATTGAACGGTTTCTGGTTTCATCCCTAGATGCATGATGACCGTGGTGTTGCCTTTGTCGGCCTTGGTGACAATGATGTCGTTGTTAGATTCCAGAAACTGACTGGTAGCTTTAAAGAGAGACGAATCATTCGTGCTCCGTTTGTCTGGATTTGTGATTTGCAGGGTGTTAGAAATCTATTTGGCGATTGTTGCTCTAATTCTGGCCTTTGTGGAAACATCTTTGCCACAGATTACAGACTCGACCGAACAGTTTATGTCGTTGATTGGTAGGCTTTGCTAAGGATTATATGGTACCCCATGTTTCGGGCCTAACGTTGTGACATAGCAAGTCACAAGTCTCCCCGAGCCACGCGGGGAAACCAAAGTAAATTCAAAAGCAACGAAAATATGCGAAGCTAGCCGAGGACGATCGGACGCGAGGTCCGATCGTCACTCGAGTACCTAACGTCTTAACGACAAGTTCAATACCCGCTAATAGTTATCTTTTCTGATATATCCAATCCTCACTTGATTTAAGGTCAGTACCTTCACCCACTATCAATTAACCTCATTAGTACTTTCACTCATCATCTCACCTACACTCTACACTCTTACACTCTGTACTAGATTTGAGATTAACTTGAATAAATCCAAATTATAATTTTCTACACTCATCTCAGTCGACCACGTTTCTCACCCTCATGCCCCGTCCTATTCTTCCATTTATTTATAGCCGGCTACCAAGCCCGTTACACGTTCAAAAATCCTTGACGTCAGGGGGAATATCAACATAAGTGAGATTCACAAGCCAATTGAGCGGCGTGCGGAAATGAGTAGGGCTGGCAATTAAAGTCGATTTTTTTCAAAAACCGACAAGTCGAGTGAAATCGATTTTCGATTTTCGGTTTGAAAGTCGCAAACCGCCGAGTCAAAATCGGTTTTACCGAAAAGTCGAATAGTTCGATTTTCGGATTTTCGAATTTTCGATTTTTCGATTTCTCGCAACTACGGTTTTCGAAATTTCGTTTTTTTTTCGAAATTTCGAAATTTTTATGTGTGACGTGAATCAACACACTGAAATGTTGAAAACATAAAAACTGAGCCTTGTGACTCGACTTGATCGATACCTCCCCTGTTAAATCAACGATGTCGAGTGATTACGCTAACTTCTCAAATAAGTAAACACACTTTTATGTACTATTGTCCGTGTGTTCGGTCTCTTTTCAATGTGGCGCCTGATGCTTACGCCGCGCTTACAGAGTTTCCAATGTTTTCATACGCTGCAGTTCAAAAAATCAAAATACAGCTTATGATCTGAAATCTGCTCAGCTCTTTGTCAGTCGATTGTCCAGTCTCAGTAGGCATTCGTGAGTCAATATGCCAAGTGCAGTATGGGAGTCTTTCGAGAAAACTAACGATGGGACGGAAGTTGTGTGTTTATTGTGCGATAAACATTTAAAATATCGCAGTTCCACATCATCAATGCGGCTACACCTTCAAAACGTTCATGGCCTCAAGCTGAAGCGAAGGTAAGAGGAGTGTAGATAAGCAATAGCGTTTAAAGTTTAAACTAGGGCTGGGTGATTAATCGATTAATCGTTTTCTCGATTAATCGATTACTCGACGTTTTCGATTGATCGTTTTTCTGAATAATCGATTAATCGCACAGCCCTAGTTTAAACTTTAAAGTCGGTGTGCTATCGAAACTATTATTCACCGAATAGTTAACTCCGTAATTACACACTTTTAAGGAGGCAAATGGAAAAGCTCTAGTTCCCACAATTTTCCAATTATTCTAATATAACCCCGTGGCAATAAGCTTTTTTCCGGAGCATATGTCAACAGCACAAGCACTATGATAATTTATCTAAAAAAAAAAAAACTTTTCGAATTTGTTAATTTGACTTCATCTCGGAGCAAACTTTGCAAAATGAGAAGGTAAGACCTAATCGCAGTCACTTCTTACTAATTGGGTGTTTCACTTCTAGTTTTTCCGAAATGAATTTGGAATGCGACGACGATGCATCCTCTGAGTCTATCGCTGAAAAAAATGAAGGCTCCAGCTCGTCAGCCATATCCGTTTCTGAGTTGAGCTCGAGGCCCGTGACTGATATATCTGCGCAATCTGGTCCATCTGGGGAAACCAGGCACCGAGCATCGGTCTCGCAAGGGCAGTCGGCTTCAATTTGCAAGAAACCTCGCCGTTTCGTTAGCCATGAAAGGAGAGAAGCCATTTCTCAGGCTATAGCCAACATGACAGCCATCGATATGTTACCATTATCATTTTGCGAAAATGAAGGTTTTAAAAAGTTTACGGAGGTTGTAGGGCCAGCCTACAAAGTGCCAACAAGGCATACAATCGAAAGGCGAATAGAGATTATGGGCAGGGACCTGCAGGCAATTGTGGTAGCAGATCTGAAGGAAGCTGAAGCTATTACCTTTGCATCGGATGGGTGGACGTCTCTTGCTGTCGTTCCATACGAAACAGTGACCGGACATTACATCAACAAAAAGTGGGAGGCGGTATGCGTCACACTGTCCACCGAATCTATGGAGGAGAGCCATACTGGAGAAAATATTGCCGAAAGAATATACAGCGTCGCTGCCGATTTGAATATTGAAGATAAAGTTATGGCTGTGGTACACGATAACGCAGCAAACATGGAGGTCGCTGCACGTATTTTAGAGATGAATTACGGAATCAAGAACCACATCCGATGTGCAGCCCACACACTTCAGCTGTGTATCAATAGCGGTCTTGAAAAATTCAAATCTATTCTCCAAAAGGCGAGTAAATTAGTTGGTCACTTCAAGCACTCCCACAAAGCTACGGGTGCGTTGCATAATATGCAATTACAATTGGATTTACCCAAGGAGCGCTTGATCCAAAATTGTAAAACCAGGTGGAATTCAACGTATTACATGACGTGTCGCCTCCTGAAGCATCGCACTGCTGTTACTGCTGTTCTCTCCGATCGGATCGTAACCGCTGCCAAAGATATGCTGCGACTGGTGATACCCGAAGCAAGCTGGTGCATTATTGAACAGATTTCTCTGGCTCTACACCCCTTAGAAATTGTCACAACTTTGTTGTGTGCAGATAAAAAAGCCACGCTATCTATGGTGCGACCCATTATGAATAGTTTACTTGTGAACCATCTTCGGCCAGGGATAACTGACACCCAACTTATATTCGAGTTCAAAAAGACAGTAGCTGCAAATATACGACGAAGGTTTGAACTCGAAGTCGAAATCACTGTTCCTAAGTATGTCCACCCTGCTCAACTAGCCAGTCTTCTTGATCCCCGGTATAAGAAGCTAGATTGCGAACCATCTAATAGTACCAAGGAAAGCATTTGCGAAGCTCTGAGGGAACAGTATGATCTGCTGAAGATACAACGTGGGTCTCGTGGTGTCACCGAGGGGCCGCAAGTTCGATCCCCTGCGAAACCAAGTAATGCACTAGACTTCATCTTCAACCGTCAGGTGGACGAGGACGACGAGTTAGACGCATACCTGGTCACTTCTCAAGCTGAGATGCACACAGATCCGCTTACGTGGTGGCGCATACATGAACGACAGTACCCTGTACTGGCCCAATTAGCTAAAAAGTATTTGGCTATTCCAGCTACGTCGGCTAGTGCTGAGCGCATATTTTCTTGCGCCGGAAATATAGTGACGGCTAAAAGGAGCTGCTTGTCTCCTGACAACGTCAATCTTCTGATATACATTCCCCAAAATAAACATTTAATCTGATTTTGGAAGATCCAAAATTAAAAAAACAAAAAAATGTGTATTACATTACGTTCTATTTTTCAATGTAAAAGTCCCAGTTTTTTCCAATGAAAAATGAAAAAAAAAATGTTACTTTTCATTTGGTCTGTCCAGTTGTTATTGATCTTATTGTTAGCTGACTTAAGTTCACTTAGTATAGAATATGTCTGTTGATACTTAAGAGTTTATAATAAAGTTATATTCATTAAATTACACTTCTCTTGGAATTTACGTATGAGACTGCACACGTTAATTCACCTATTCTCCGGACATAACCACCAGCGATGCTTGACATTTTCAGTAAATATTTTTAGATTTTTTCGACTGACCGTTTGTTAATTACGATTTTCTACAAGTAAAAATTTTACAATCTGAAAAAAATTAAATTTTATGGTTGACGCATAACAGCCCCCAGGTTTCAAATTACACTCGGACCTCCGCTATTTGACCGAGTCGGGACCGAGCGTTTCTGCTATTTGACGAAAGTAGGGGTCCCCCACTCCTTGTGGACGGTTTTCTGCGCAGCCAGTTCACGCCACTCCGTGTCACTCACGGCCCCGATGTTAAGGGGAACGCTGCCGAATAGTGGGGGTAACGCCCGTCAAATAGCGGAGGACGGATGTGGTCAAATAGCGGCGTCCATCAAATAGCGGGTGTTCAAATAGCCGAGTGTACGAATAAAATTCTCCTGTATCTATTTTTCCATTTCTTCTGTTCTATTTTTGTTTCACCTCTTTATTACCAACATCTTATTGAAAATGTTATTTGGAAATACGCTATACTTTCATCATTCCGTAAATGCGACGATTAGGAACAAGAAGAAGCGGAAGAACTTGAAGATGCTTCGTTTTTTTTTCCACTGAGAGATATTGAAATTTTTCATTAAAAAAGAAAACATTATTAAATTCTTTTTGTTGGGACGAATTTTTATTTTTCAAATCATATCGTCCCGTATATGGAACGATGATAGTAAAGATGTGTTTGCAAAGAAAATTACCTATACAGGGACAGAAAATAAAAAAGTGTCAATTTCTTTTTCACGAGAAGAGACATACTTTCAGCATTTTTAAAAGTAGCGGGCTGTTACGTTATGAATGTTTGTGATTTTTCAGAACTTACGGAATGGTCCTAATAGTTTTTTATTGATGAAAAATCGTAACTCAAAAGGGTAAGTCCGAAATGTTTTAGGGTTACGATACCAACATAAAAATTCACGGGTCAAATCGTAGGTGGTAGGGTCTGGAGACTGGGTGAATTTAGTAATTTACCTTCCTGACTAAACGAATCTCCGAACGGATAGGCACAATTAAAAAACATCAGAAATCGAGTAATCACTACCGAAAACCGAAATTCCGAAAACCGAAATTTCGAAAAACCGAAAACTCGAAAACTCGAAAATCCGAAAATCCGAAAACCGAAATATTCGATTTTTCGGTAAAACCGATTTCGGTTTTCGACTTTTCAACAACTATTCGAAAATCGATTCAATTTTCGACCTTTCGAAAATCGATTATTGCCAGCCCTAGAAAAAAGGGGGTGTCATTTAAAAAAAAAAAGTTGACCTTGAAATAACCTTGAAGGTCATCGTTGAGGTCAAAATCGAGGTCACCATTGAATTCCTCGTCGGAAATCACATCAAGAATGATGTTGACCTTTTCAAAAAATATCCTACTTCAAAAGATATTCAGCCGTCCCGTTACTTGATTGACACCCTGTATAACAATACCATGGGGGTAGTGAAGGAGAACGAGCAGACCCTGCTCGAGATAACTAAGCAGCTTAGTATCAGTCTTTCGAACGGTATAGAAAGAACAGTAGCGAGGCAAAAGCTCGACGAGCATATGAGTCAGTCCACGTCAAGCGGTACACCTTTTTGACCGCATATTCTTCAAAATCGTCATCATTTTTTTTACATATTCTCTGTGTAAAATAAATGAAGGAAACATATTTTTTTTTTTACTCGGAGGGCTTAGAAGCTGCAAGGGGTTGAATTTCCGAAATAAACACCAAAAGGGTGTCTTTAAGGGGGTATAGGACTGCTGGAGCCTTTAGAACAATCATGTTTTTCTGGGTGGGATTACAATGAGCGTATTCGAGGGAGGCAAATTATATTTAAGTACATGTTTATTAGACTCAAAATGATCTTAAAAAAAAATATCAATGAAACAAAGATTGATAAATATAGAAATTGAATCAGCACAGGTTTTTTTTGCAGATTCGTAGCTGGCCCGCATGATAACTCAAGAACCAAGGCACTGAGAAAGCTGAATCTTTCACGAGATCTTCATAATACCTTTGTGAACAGTGTGAACCAGTCGCATCAACGGCGAAATTCCGTGAGGAATTTTATAAACGAAAAACAGGATTTTTTTTTGAATAAATTCGAAAAATTTTCTATTTTTTCGAATATTTTTGACATTCTTTTTTGTAAATCAATGAGACTGGTTCGCACCATGCACACAGGTATCATAAAAATTTCGTGAAAATTTCAGCTCTCTAAGTGCCTTGGCTCTTGAGTTATCATGCGGGCCAGCTACGAATCCGGAAAAAACCTGTGCCACTTCAATACCTTCGGATTTCTATATTTATCAAGATTTTGTTCATCTATATTTTCTTTAGGGTTCATTTTAAGTCCAATAAACATGTGCTAAAATATAAATCGCCCATCTCAAGCAAGCTCATTGTAATCACACCCAGAAAAATATAATTGTTTTGAAGGCTCCAGCAGTCCTATACCCCCTTAAACGTTGATATCTCCGGTTCCCTTTGTCGAACAGACATCGTCAAAAACTCATTTTGAAGCTTTTGAATCGCACTTTCATGTTATGAATTTTTATTCCATGTAATAAACAATTTTCTATTTGTTATTAACAATTGAATTTTTAAAACGTGATTTTCGAGATGATTACACCCTTCGAAAATTCTGAAAAAAATACGAGCGTGTTCCTTCATTCATTCTCTACCAAATTTGTGAGTTTCAAAATGGAACTCCGATGGAAACTTTATTTCAAAAGCGATTGACCCGTGCGGGACATCGCGCGCGGCTGGCTACACGAGACCGAGGCTTGTTCGCTTTACATGTTAAGAATATGGGGGGGCAGATTATACGATCAAATTCATCAAATCCAATAATTTACGGAATTATTTATTCCATTTCATGGGATAAATTCATTAATTTAGTAGGTAATCGATCGAATGATACCATGACGTATTCCGTTTGATGGAATTAAAAAGTACGTTATATGTTCACCAGTTATTTTCAAGATTTTAGTCAAGTTTGTACCACTATACTTATATTTTTATAGTTTTAAGTCGAGTATTCAGCATCAAATGGAACAAATAATTCCGTAAATTATTGGATTTGGTGAATTTGATCGTATAATATGCCCGACTATATTATTTACATGTAAAGCGAACAAACCTCGGTCTCGGCGCGCCCATGTAGACAGCCGCGCGCGACGTCCCGCACGGGTCAATCGCTTTTCAAATATAGTTTCCATCGGAGTTCCATTTTGAAACTCACAGATTCCGTAGAGAATGAATCAAGGAACACGCTCGTATTTTTTTCAGAATTTTCGAAGGGTGTAATCATCTCGAAAATCACGTTCAAAAAATTCAATTGTTAATGACAAATGGAGAATTGTTTATTAGATGAATTGAGAATTCATAACATGAAATTGCGATTCAAGAGCTTCAAAATGAGTTTTTGATGATGTCTGTACGACAAAGGGAACCGGAGATATCAACGTTTAAAGAAGAGCGCGATTCCGATTTTTGGTGTTTTTTTCGAAAATTCAACCCCTTGCAGCTTCTAAGCCCTTCGAGTAAAAAAAAAAAAAAAATGTTTCATGCATTTACTTTCCCCAAAGAATACGTAAAAAAAATTACAAGAGAATCAGAAACATCGACGAATATTTTTGGCCAAATCCGTCCCGCTTGACTTGGATTGACTCATATAGAAGCAATAGGCTTAATAGTAGATGCGTTGCTGAGCGACGTGAAGGATCTGATAGAGTTTTTAACAGAGATAAAAGGGGATTTTATTAACCCCACCGTGCTCACTCCAGCCAAAATATTAGAGTACCTCTCGTCGGCACTACCACACCTGCCGGCGGGTCACAGCTTCCCTATACCATTGACGCGACCAGGGGTGTCATTGTTGATGACAGTCGCGGATATTAAATCTCACGGGAGGGAAGACACGGTAGTTACAGTAATAGAATTACTTCTGATAGGTAGTGAAGAGTATAGCATCAGCAAAATATATCCTCTGCCTGTAAGGGCACAAAACCATAGGGGAGAGAGATAATGAATGGGACAGTTGCGAGATAGGTATGAAGTAGGCCTCGGAAAATTTATAACTAAATACTATCAGGTGTCACTGGCTTCGCCGTTGTCAAATCCCATGTGCTATTCAGTCAGGGGTGGGATTCTGTAACTTTTGCTAACTTGCTAATTTGCTAAATTTTTGCCAACTCGGCGAAGACCGCTGGTTGGCTGAGGAGCGTCCAATCGGAGATCGTTACGGGTCGGTCGTACGGTGGCGCCGTGGGCTTTGCCGGCCGCTAGTCGTAAGAAACGCGAGGCCCACTGACAGTTGATATGCATGCATTGATGCATGTATACCACATGTGCCACAAGGGTAAATCGAGTACACTGAAAAAATCCAGCCGTACTGGTTAGGGGAGACCGGGGTAAAATGTTCCCGCGGGGCAAAACGATCATGTTAGGTTCTGAGCTAATTAGCGTTACTGGACGACTCGGTATCGGGCAAATGATACACGGAGAAACTTTTCCTGGTAAAGATTCCAATAACTGCGAGTAAATCTGGGATATATCAGCTGATTTGGCAATATTTCTTACGGTACTGGAAAAATCTATTATTCGGATAATGCATTTTGATATTCTGTGAGAGTAACAAATAATAAGCGAATAGCAAAAATTACTGTTCGCGTATAGGAAAACGGAGAGTAGTAAAAGATGGCATAGATATTAGTAGGTATTCCTAGAGGGATTGGAATAATAGACTAGTCGAATAAGACGTTTTGCTACACACGTGAGAATGATTACCAGCGAGTATGGTAAATTTCGTCGCTGCGAATTGACGAACAAGTTCGGCAGGTCTCACTTCGTCGATAGATGGCGAAACATCAGAATATTTCTCTCACTAGTGCCAAATAGTTATATCCGTTCGTATATAAGGAAAGCTGAAAACTACACTATAACATATATCTGCGATGTGTCCGAAATTGCGAGCGTTGAGTTGAGGTTGTAACGGATAAATAGGTAGTTAGCATAGCATCTTCAAAATTACGCGCGGTAAGCAAATATGAAGCGCTGTCAAACGCTTCATGTTCGCAATTCAAACGCTTCACGACAGGTGTCTCAAAATGAGTATTGTGCGAAGAAGAATCGGCATAGTCTATCTGCGGGAAGACGCCGAGGCGATCAGATCACTTAAATTTCCTCGTATTATTTTAACCTGATTGTACAAATAAGTCTTAAATTTAATTAACGCAAACTCATATACAGAAAGCTAAGGGCATCCATTAACATCAAAATCATCAGCGACGATCCAGAGAACCTAACGACGGCAACATTAACCACCCAGAAACATTGATAATTTGGTGACGACCATTTATTACCTATGGAATCGCCACATGGCCTACAGCAATGAACTTCGGAGCCATTGAGCCACACATCCACGAGCAAATAAGACCCAGCTAAGTAGCGAATCTTAGGTGTACTGTGCCACTATTCGTTTACCAATAATTGAGTTTTGCGTAATTTCATCCATGTAATGTACAATTTCTTTGCTTGATCAATTTTCACACTAACTTAGAGTTCAATTTCAATTCATCTAGACATAATAGGAGGGTAAGAATCCCATTTCAAGTTTAACCTAAGTCTCGGCGTATTTTTAAATGAGTATGAATGCGGGTGTGAATGTTTCTTTTTTATTTTTAATCAATCATTTATAATTCGGCTAGTTCAAAAACGATTTCTAATTCAACGGCTATCTATGCCGTTGTGTTACCATATCCCAGAATTAAATAAAAGAATACTACTTTTGAAGGTGTCATATACCGAATTCTCTTGTCTTTTTTTATTATTGAAAATTTATCCGTCCTCAACTAATTTAAGTAATTTGTAACGAGAATAATCCATATTGGACCCAGAATATCGTTACAAAATGGCGCCCGAACATAAAGTCTAGTCATAAAGAAAGTAAACATAGGATTAAGATTTTAAGTCTCATGGTTAAATGTTTGTATGAATGACCTTAGCAAGTAAGAATTTAAAAATATAAAAAAAAAAAAAAAAAAAAAAAAAAAAAAATAAAAATAAATAAATAAATAGACCGTATTGCGTACACGGAAATCATAACACACAAGTTTTATGGCACCAACAATTAAAAGAACACCTGTTAAAACTAGGTCACGAATCGAAGAAACGCCAAAGAGCAGGCAATCAATAGGAAATAAAGAGGGTAGCAGTAACGAACCGAAGCGATCGGTCAAGATGGAGGAAGAGCTGAGACATTTGAAGGCGGAAATGGCGAGTTTCGCAGGGTTGCGAGAGATGGTAGAGAAGCTGCAGGTACAGCAAGCAGCAAACGTGCAACTGGCCAATGAAATCGCCATGTTAAAGCTACAGAATGAACAACAAAGGCAGGCTTTTCAACAGATACCACAACAGGCACAACAATCAGTTGCGATGAATGATCAAATATCGGTAAGTGAGCTGATGATAAATTGGCAGAGAAGTCACATTGATGCAAAGGCCCCAGAGTTTTCAGATGAAGAAGGAATAAATCCTATAGAATATTTAGAAAATGTTGAGAGTTATTTTAAATTGAAAATGGTAAAGGAAGAGTGTAAATTGTCGATAATCGAGAGTAAATTGTCAGGTAGAGCAAGGATATGGTGGGAGGCGAGTAAAGAAACAGTAAACACATATAATGAGTTTAAAAAAGCTTTTAAAAACAAGTTTTATTCCATTCCAATTCAAGTTAAAGTCAAAACAAAGTGGTGTTCGAGACGGTATAGTCTACAAGAGGGTTCACTTCAAACATATTTTTTTTAAACAATTGAAGGAAGCGAAATATCTATTGCCGAAACTGGAACAGTTCGAAATAAATTATACAATTATTCTACAGTTACCGCATAAAGTTCGCGATACACTAACAACTGTGAATATGTCCGACACGAAGGTTATAGAACAAGCGCTGTCATACTTAGATGTAAATTTTGAAGAGAGAAATAATAGTAAACAGAGACAGCAAAATTATAACGGCAGTAATCAGCCAAATGGTATACCAGCTCAAAATAATCAACAGCAGCAGGCAAATAGCTCAGGGTATCAAAACAAACAATTTCAGAATACAAGCTATTCAAATTGGCAATACCAACCGAATTATCAAAGACCAAGAAATAACCAAATGGTGTTACCAAATTTTAATTATCCACCGCCTCATTTTTCGGGAGGAAATAGTCAAGTACAGCCAGTAGCAGGGCAAATGCTAAGCAACATCAACAATACAGAACACAGTCCGAATAGAAATTTAAACTGGTAAACAACGCGATGTGTATAGGTCCGACATCGAGTTGTGATTATGCGAATCTAGTTGAGGACTTAATGTACGAAACCGACGGTGCTAGTAAAAAGAGCGAAACAAAAAAACAGAATTTGGCTCGGAGTCCAAATGTAGTGGTAAGGATTTTAGATCAGCAAACGGTAGCGTTGATTGATTCAGGAAGCCAGGTAACATGCATGTCTGAAAAAATGTATGGATCTCTCAGGAGTGCACATAGTTTGAACGAACTGCCAGTAACTAATGTGGTAGTGTTACCAGCAATAGGGCAAAAGCCCACTACGGTTAAGCGACAAATATTGGTAGATATTTATGTGGGATCGCAAAAAATCACTACAGTATTTCTAATTGTACCGCATCTCTCTAACAGTATGATTTTGGGTAATGATTGGCTTAGTTTAAACAAAGTAGTTTTAGATTACGGTCAGAAAACGATTAGTATCAACAGTAAACTCATAGTCCCACCACTTTTCTCGTACGACCGGGAACCTTCGGAAAGATTGACCTCATTTGAAGAAAACGAAAGGACGTACATACAAATTTTGAGAACTGATGTGATAGAAAAAGAACATCAGAAGATGAACGAGGTAGTAAATGACAATAGTATTGAGAAGGCTAAAGGAAAAGATGATAAAAATGATGAAATGTCAGAAACACGTGGAAATGTGGTGCAAAGTGACAGCCAATCTGATTTTAGAGATAGTATTGAAAAAGATGAAGAAATAGTAGTAAGTAGAAATAAGAATGATGTACATGAAAGCTCAGAAAATTATAAAGTTGTTAAATGTGTAAAAGATAGTGAAATTTCTGAAAATGTAGTAGAAAATAAGAAAAACGGTTATGTTGAGATAAATGAAATTGCATCGGTAGAACAAAAGGATAATCCGATAGATTATGAAGTTGAAAATGTGAATTTGAAAATATTAGAGAGTGATAGTAAATGTGATGAACTTGAATTTCATGATAAAGATGTAAATGTAAAGAATGTAAATTGCAAAGAAATAGTTGAGCCAGAGGACCACAACTTTTACAAAGAAAATGTTGAATGCGTAGAAACAAGTGAGTCTCAGGATCACAATTTTTATAAAGATGAAGTAGATGAAGAAGACTCACCAATATTCTATGGACAAATTAAAGCCATAGAATCGGAAGCAAATGATCAAAATTTTTTCGAATCTGTCCGGTCGATCGTGACTTGTCTTACGAGTTTGGATGGGGGACAAAGAGAACGACTGAAAGAACTGATTATTAGGTATAGAAAACTATTTTCGGAAAAAGCAGGATGTACAGACGTTTATGAACACTCGATAAAACTAATAAAAAACAAGCCAATTGTTAAAAAATCATACCCAGTACCATTTAAAATGAGAGAAGCGGTGGATGCGGAAATAGATGATATGCTACAAGCAGGAATAATAGAAAGATCAAGGAGCCAATATTGCAATCCGTTGCGAATAGTGCAGAAAAAGGAAAATGGAGTGAGATTATGCCTAGATGCTAGATATATAAATGAAATTATCGAATCTGATAATGAGAGTCCGCCGCCAATAAATGAGCTATTAAGGAAATACCATGGTGTAAAATTTATGACATCTACTGATTTAACACACGGATATTGGCAAATCCCTTTAGAAAAGAACTCGCGCCAGTATACGGCTTTTTTACATAATGGTTCGTTATACCAGTTCTGCAGAATTCCATTTGGTCTCAAGACGGCGGGAAGTGGATTCATACGAGCCTTAAGCTGGGCACTCGGTAATGAATTTACCTCCTTTCTGACTTGTTACATAGATGATCTTCTAATAACCTCAGTAGATTTCGATTCTCACATGAAACATCTGGACTTAGTGTTTAATCGTTTAATGAAACATAACTTCACGCTTCGCCTAAACAAATCACTATTTTGCAGCGAGTCAGTCTCATTTCTTGGATATATTATTACACCTAACGGGGTTAGCCCCAACCCAGAAAAACTGAAAGTGATAAGAGAATTTCCCAGACCAACAAGCAAATTAGCCCTACAACAATTTTTAGGCGTCTGTAACTTCTACAGGCAATTCAGCATAAAATATTCAAACTATGTTACACCCTTGAGAGATTTATTAACAGACAAAACACCTTTCGTATGGACCGCGGAACATACAAAAGCGTTTGAAAACGTCAAAGAAAGCTTCATAAAATGCGTAACTCTGAACCATTATTTACCTGGTATTACATTTAAAGTGCAAACAGATGCAAGTGACCTAGGAGTAAGTGCAATCTTGTATCAAATTGATCCAGAGAATAATCACAAAATCATTTCTTTAATAAGCAAATGCCTGTCAAGAGCAGAGCTGAACTATACAGTAACCGAAAAAGAACTGTTAGCGATAATGTACGCGTTGGATAAGTTCAGGATCTGGCTGATCGGAAGCCCTTTCGAAATATTAACAGATCACAAAGCATTAACCTTCATAAATTCCGCGACCTTTTTAAGTCCACGACTATCACGCTGGGTGGTAGTATTACAACAATATACCTTTGTAGTCAAACACTGTAAAGGGAGAGACAATATAGTTGCTGATTTTTTCAGTCGAAACATCGACGGAAGACAATGTACAACCGAACGCCAAAAACTTATAATAGCAAATGTAAGCAAGCTACTAGTAGATAATGTAGAGCTCGAGATAAATAAGATCGAAGCCATGACTATTGAACTGGATAAAAATTTAATCAAAGATCTAAAAAATCTAAAACAATTACAAATAGAGGACACTGAATTAAAAAAGATCGTTGATAATTGCAGTACGGACACACCTGATCCTTGTTATAAAATGCATGAACAAATATTATTTCACAAAAGCAAAAAAGATCAGAATTGGTTAGTCGTGATTCCTCGTAGCATAGCCAAATCATTAGTAATTTCCGTACATGAAAAAATAGGTCATATGGGAGTATACAAAACACATCAATACATTAGTAAATATTATTATTGGCGAAAAATGAGAGAATCTATCAAAAAAAATATCCAAACATGTGACACATGTCAGAGAACAAAAGCATTAAATTACACTATGCAAGGAGAGTACAAAAAAGTATCTGCTGATCACCCAAACGAATTAGTAACAATAGATTTTTATGGCCCTCTGCCAAAATCCGTTGGAGGAGTTCAATATTTGTTAGTCGCGATAGATGCATTTTCCAAACTAGTTACACTATATCCCATAAAACGAGCTACAACAGCAATAGCGTTGAATAAAATGATTAGTGACTATTTTGTTAGAATCGGAAAACCTAAACGATTATTATCAGACAATGGAACTCAGTTTACAGCCGCGAGATGGAAAATTGAGTTAGAAAAACAGGGTATAGTTGTATGCTATTCGTCAATTAGGCACCCTCAGTCAAACCCGACTGAAAGAGTGATGAGAGAACTCGGACGTTTTTTTCGTACCTTTTGTAATGATAAACATACTAGATGGGCAAAATATGTAAGAGAAATTGAAAAACTGATAAACCTTACAACACACCATGGCACAAACTGTATTCCGTACGAACTCCATTTTAACAAAACCGCATATGATAAAATCACAGACATCGTGAAATTTCCGGAAAGGATAGAAACTGATCATAACGTAAAAATATTATTAGCCAGAGAGGCTTTACAGAAAAACTTTGAGCACAGAAGTCGCAATCAAAAATCAATATCTACTGTTACTTTAACTGAAGGAGACCTAGTGTTATTACGAGTACCATATCCATCCTCTGCTATCGATAAGACAACACACAAATTCTTCCATTTATATAAAGGACCATACGAAATAGATAAAAAGATCAATGATAATGCTTATCGTCTCAGAGATACAAAGAACAATAATAAAATACTGGGAACCTTCAATCGTGTGAGTTTGCGAAGATATTATCAGCTCACAGATATCGAAGCAACAGCTGTATAACAAAGTAAATGAAACTCGCCATGAACCTTTCAAACGTTTCACCTATTTCGAAATCGCTATGTTTTATGTATTTTATAACTATATCAAATTTAGAATAAGTCCATTTAAACAAAATGTTTGCTCAGTTATAATGTTAGTAGTGATAAGAATTATGATGTGGAGGAATGAATGAGAATGAATGAGCTAAATTGTAGGTAAGAAACGAGACTAGGATATGATTTTCGATGTTGTGTTTCACCACGACATCAAAAATGGGGGGGGTGTTGTAACGGATAAATAGGTAGTTAGCATAGCATCTTCAAAATTACGCGCGGTAAGCAAATATGAAGCGCTGTCAAACGCTTCATGTTCGCAATTCAAACGCTTCACGACAGGTGTCTCAAAATGAGTATTGTGCGAAGAAGAATCGGCATAGTCTATCTGCGGGAAGACGCCGAGGCGATCAGATCACTTAAATTTCCTCGTATTATTTTAACCTGATTGTACAAATAAGTCTTAAATTTAATTAACGCAAACTCATATACAGAAAGCTAAGGGCATCCATTAACATCAAAATCATCAGCGACGATCCAGAGAACCTAACGACGGCAACATTAACCACCCAGAAACATTGATAATTTGGTGACGACCATTTATTACCTATGGAATCGCCACATGGCCTACAGCAATGAACTTCGGAGCCATTGAGCCACACATCCACGAGCAAATAAGACCCAGCTAAGTAGCGAATCTTAGGTGTACTGTGCCACTATTCGTTTACCAATAATTGAGTTTTGCGTAATTTCATCCATGTAATGTACAATTTCTTTGCTTGATCAATTTTCACACTAACTTAGAGTTCAATTTCAATTCATCTAGACATAATAGGAGGGTAAGAATCCCATTTCAAGTTTAACCTAAGTCTCGGCGTATTTTTAAATGAGTATGAATGCGGGTGTGAATGTTTCTTTTTTATTTTTAATCAATCATTTATAATTCGGCTAGTTCAAAAACGATTTCTAATTCAACGGCTATCTATGCCGTTGTGTTACCATATCCCAGAATTAAATAAAAGAATACTACTTTTGAAGGTGTCATATACCGAATTCTCTTGTCTTTTTTTATTATTGAAAATTTATCCGTCCTCAACTAATTTAAGTAATTTGTAACGAGAATAATCCATATTGGACCCAGAATATCGTTACAAGGTTATGTTGAGTAGGTGAAGTTAGGCTAGTGGTTTAAGACGACGACTAGACTTACGGAATAATTGCGCCAGCCCCTAGAGTGCGGGCGAACACACACATGTAATAAACTCTGTACAACAAAGACCACACCAGTGAAGCCACACAATGTAAGATCCAGAAACTGCCAAATAGCCTATCACCTCCTTCCAGCTTTTTAATTTTTGACCTGGAATTTTTCCTAAGATGACTGGTAAAATTTCCAAGCCAGTATGGTAAATTCCCATTGCGCCGCGATCACGACTTTACCATACTGACTTGGAAGAGGTACTACTCGCTTTAGGTATAAGTATAAGATTTGCTAGACTTATTACCATCCTGACTAGTAAACTTTCTCATTTGTATAAGAGTTTGTACAAATATCTTGGGTTATATTCCAATGATGATAGTAACTTACAGAATTACTAGGCAAACTAGTAATAAGTGCTAAAATGCTGATATATCCCCAAATTGCATCGAAAATAGTAAATTCTGGTAGGAATTTTAAGAAATATTACTAGGAAAGGTCTCTCCGTGTATGCACGGTAATTGTAGAAGACAGTGCGTGTTAGCAGAAGAACGCCAACTCAAGTATTACGTGTTCTGCTTAAAAAAAACTACTTTGGAGACGTCGCGATCTAAGGTAACTGCCGAGTAACTGCCGTACGTTGATCGCTCTAAACATTTTATCCTATTTATAAACAAAATGTCGACTACATGGTCTAAGGTGATACACTTATAGCTTTAATTCGGTAAAAAAGCTTTTTCAATTCGGGACTTCTTCGCGCCGAAAACTTGCATTCAGTTCAGGTTATGGCGCTTGGGGCAAAATGATCAAATATCATTATACGGCCTTTTTTACTTTTGTAAAACTAAAAACTAACTGTAAAAAATACATGCTGTTGCTAGAAAGAAAATAAGTCGATTAAAACACAGTTTAGTACTAAATATTGAACCTTTAAACCCACCTGTACATAGTTTTCTATAACATTAATTGAGAGATCATTTTGCCCCACCCTATGGGGTGTGACGTTGCATTTTGCAACTGTCACAGTCGGGCCACTAAGATCAGTGACGACGTGAGAACGGACAACTCCAGAAAGTAGCCAAGGTCTCAGGTCAGAATTTAGTTAATCATCGCTTATATTATTTATCATTTCTTCCCTTCTATTCCATGAAATTCTGTAAAATGTCGACGCTCGGAGGACTACGCCAGGACGTCGAGGGATTCACCCGACGTCTAAATCGAGGTCCTTTCCGAATTATTGGTTCCCGTCTTTCTCTCCAACGCTCTCAGTCGTGGATGCCGCAGGAAAGGTCGAATAAGGGCGACTCACTGAGTCCCTCCTCCCGTTCCCGCAGACTCCTCAGCCTGGTGCTGGACCACTTCCCGTCAACTATTTCTAGACGTCTCGGCAATGGTTAAATAGAGCAGGGCGAACACCCAAAAGTAACCCGACCAAAGCTTCCCGTTGCCGAAGACTTATCGACCTGGAGTCGAGCTAGACCATGTCATCGACTTTCTCGTCATCGTCACGCTATCGTGGGGTTACCCAAGAAAGGTCCCGATAGTAGAACTGCGATCGTGTGATGCAGGCCTGTCCGTAAGCCTTCCATACCGCCCATGGGGAATTCTGGATGCAGATTCGGTTATTGGGGCATCAGAACTTCCGCCAGATCCTCTAATTGGTCAGTTTTCTAGTTAAAGCGCAAATAGGGTGCACTTCATCTCGACGATGATCCCGAGGAGTCCCGAGACGAGAGACCAGAGCAGAAAAGAGAAAAGACGAGGAGAGAACCCGTCGGAGTCCAGTCTACTACGTTTGAAATATCCCGCCGTACCGTGTAGCTAACTACACGCCTGGACAAATATTCAAAACTCAGGCGAAATAGGACAACGTGTTCCCGAAAGTACGTCCAACCGTACTCGGCGCCTGATTGGTTGTCTAAGCTACGTGCGACGATCGGCTCATGGCATGGAAATCCCGAAGCTATAAAATGTAGGACGACACAGGACTTGATCTACTTCTACGCTCGTCCGTGCTCACGTCCAGAGCTTCAATATCCCGACAGCAGTGATATCCCGACAATCCCGACTATACCGAGTTCATAGTGTTTTATATCTCTTCTAATCTTTACTTTCATTCTTTCATAAATGGGAAGTAGTAATAAACCAAGTGCACTATCATGTGTCCCTCAAAAAATTTCAAAACATCAGATCTTATAAATTGAACATACACATATTGATAAATTGATAAAATTTACCTGCATCGATAAGTGCACTATGCTACTCAAAAAAAAATTTACAATCTGATGCCTTCGACTTTTTGGCGACAGTCAATAGTTTTTTGGCAATCTCTGACCAAGCGGTACAAAAGATTGTAGAATAGTATTTATACTGATCAGATTTTGTAATAATATCTCTCTTCCCTACTGGAAGTTCCGAATAGAAACGGATACAAAAAGAGTGTATCCGTTTCAACTAGGTTTCTGATTCCGGATTTTCGGATATGTCATCAGATTATCAGGATAGAATATCAATTCGTTTTTATTGTGAGATTCGTATAGACTGTGAACAAAATCGAATCGTCATAACTGCAATAGGTATCGATTCGTATGTATCCTACAACGGGAATGGTCCGTATAGGTGTCTATCCGCACGCGTTACCCCGTGTGCTAGCGTGAAACAATACTTATCGTTATGTATCCGTTTTATACGTTTCTTCCGCAATTTAACGTATGCTGCTTATCAGATGCTATCCATTCGAATCCAATACGACTCTACCCGTCTGTTACTGCCTTACCGCTCCGTCGTTCCGAATTAGAATCAATCCGGATGTATCCTATGACAGGCATGGCCTGTATAGGTTTATATCAGCACATATTCTGGTTTGACCTGGCAGCCGTGCACGATAGAAACGGATAGAAAAAGAGTGTATCCGTTTCAACTAGGTTTCTGGTTCCGGATTTTCGGATATGTAAACAGATTATCATGATACAATACCAGTTCGTTTCTATTGTGAATTCGTTTGTATCGGTGTTACCCAATTAACTTTTTCATTTTGTTTTTTCTTTTTCATTTTGTTTTCATGTGGGTCACCCATCCAAATTCTGGTCACAAATGAAATTGCTCAACTTCGTTGATCAACTGACGTCCGGTGTTGATCTGGATCTAATCGTCGCCTGTTACAATATCTAACACTTTTCGACTCAATAGGTAAACTTTGATTCGTGAGGATTTACATCAATATGTATGTAACTGTTGACCCGTGGCGGGTTAATTTTCAGTGAAATGAAAATAAATGATTAAATCTAGTGATAAATTCTGTCACCATATGGCATTCAAGTTACAGATAATTATGAGTGTTAACGACGTCGGCGCCGGGGGCCGCTTCGTACAACATACGCTTTCGTGATCTGTGTTTCGTCCTCTAGGTCGACCGCATCATAGTTTCCGTCCTCCAGGTCGACCGCTACGTAGTTACCATCCTCCAGGTCCACCGCTACGTAGTTTCCGTCCTCCAGGTCCACCGCTACATAGTTATCGTCCTCCAGGTCCACCGCTACATAGTTTCCGTCCTCCAGGTTCACCGCTACGTAGCTTTCATGCTCTAGGTCCACCGCTACGTAGTTTCCGTCCTCCAGGTCCACCGCTACGTAGTTTTTGTCCTCCAGGTCCACCGCTACGTAGTTTTCGTCCTCCAGGTTCACCGCTACGTAGTTTCCGTCCTCCAGGTCCACCGCTACATAGTTTTCGTCATCCAGGTCGACCGATTGTAAGTAATTATTGATGAACAATTGATGTTGTACACGTTGATAATTCATGCATCATTATTCGGTAAATTGTTAACTAAGGTGAGGTGGACCTGGAGGACGAAAACTACGGTGCGGTGGACCTGGAAGACGAAAACTACGGTGCGGTCGACCTGGAGGACGAAAACTACGGTGCGGTTGACCCGGAGGACGAAAACTACGTAGTGGTGGACCTGGAGGACGCAAACTACGTAGCGGTCGACCTAGAGGACGGAAATTGGCGATTTTGGATGCCGACTAGACTCGGATAGGCGGATGGATCGGAGGCAGACGGATAAGCAACGTATTTGGAAATTCGGATTGAATCTTATAGCGCCAGTAACTTACAAGATCACATGCAATCCGGATAAAACGAGGATCTCGGCTTCCGGATAAAGTAGGATAGGTGGATGGATCGGAAGGAAACTGATAGGAAATGTATCTGGACACTCCGATTGAAGCGAATAGCGCCAGAAACGTACACGATCACGGATGGATCGGGGATTGTGGCTCCCGAATAGACTTGGATAGGCGGATCGATCGGAGGCAGACGGATAAGCAACGTATCTGGAAATTTGGATTGAATCTGATAGCGCCAGTAATGTACAAGATCACATGGAATCCGGATAAAACGAGGATCTCGGCTTCCGGATGAAGTAGGATTAGTGGATGGAACGGAAGGAAACGAATAGTAAAGGTATCTGGAAATCTGGATTAAATTGTATAGCGCCAAGAACATACAAGAGCAGGTGGGATTCGGATGAAATGAGAAGCTCGACTTTCTGAAGAACTCGGATAGGTAAATGGATCGGAAGCAGACGGATAGGCAAGGTATCTGGAAATCCGGATCGAATCGAAAAGCCACAAGAATGTAAGAGATCACACGGAAACCGGATAGAACATAAATCGGTTTTTTCAATTTCGGAACGATAAGCTGTAAGTCCGAAATAAAATCGATTGAAATTGATTTAGGTCAGACCCTATAAAATCAAATAGAATAAGACTCTTGATGGTCCGAATACAATCGGATACATTTTTTATATTAAAAATCGGAATGAATCACATGTGGAATTCACATCGTATAGAATCTGATAAAAACGGAAAGAAATTCTATCGATATTTCCTGATAGAGACCGTTACCTGATTGAATCGTATACGATCTGATTAGTGTTGTATTCGCAACTTTGCGGTTCTGGATAGACCGCATAGAAACTGATTGGAGTTAGTCAATATTTCTATTCGAATGAACTGGATTCTATCGGATTTTTCCGGCAGGGTATATAAGACCTTAGTAGATATAATGAGGGGGTTCTGGATCAAACTTCCTTACCGGCCGAGTTGTGCTGGTAAGTTATCGACCGTGCGGGGTAACTTACCGACAGTCGGATGGTAACGATTTGGGTAACGATCATCTATCTTTGTTATCGACAATCGGATGGCTACCATTTTGCGTCGTGCGATGGCGCCACTGACGATTGTTACCGATATTCTGATGGTAACGATCGAGAATCCTGCATTGCCGATCTCCGCTTACCGACAATCTGATGGTTGCGATTTTTCGCCATGCGGCGGCGCCACTATGGATTGTCGATCTTTAGTTATCGATAGTCTGA
Source organism: Tenthredo livida (assembly GCA_963992785.1). Lineage (NCBI taxonomy): Eukaryota > Metazoa > Arthropoda > Insecta > Hymenoptera > Tenthredinidae > Tenthredo > Tenthredo livida. The sequence goes on along the minus strand of OZ023064.1, from coordinate 42,851,787 downwards.
TGGTAACGATTCTGAATAATGCATGCCGATTTCTCGTTACCGGCAATCGGACGGCTGCAATTTACCTGCGGATCGTTGATTTTTTAGTTATCGATAGTCTGATGGTAACGATTCTGAATCATGGATGCCGATTTTCTGTTACCGACAATCAAACGGCTGCAATTTCGAATTCTCATCTTATATACGAATTATACTAGCTGACATGAGTGACGGGGTGTTTAATTATGCAATCAATGACTCGAATCATCCGATAATGATATACCGGGCGATTATGTGGAAATGAAAGGCTCCAAGCGCGCGAACTTTGATTTACTTAAATCTCATTGGCCGACAGAATAGCGACAGCGACTTCACCAACTTTTCAGTAATATCCCCAGTTCTGTCGTCTGCTAGATTCACACAAACATAGCCTATTCCTGCCACGGTCTGCCGCCATTTGTATTTGACAACAATCAGAAACAAATAGCAGACGGACTCTAGGGATATTCGTAGCGAGTCTGAAATTGGCGACCCTCGAAATATTCTAATAAATCAGCGCCTGCGCGCTTGGAGCCTTTCATTTCCACATAATCGCCCGGTATATGAGTTTATTTGATACTACTTAAGTCCAACCTATTACAAAAAGGACTATTATCTTAAAACTAACTTAAAACTATGTCTATTTCACAATTTTCTTACAAAAATAACTCAAACTATACATGTACATTATTCCTAACCTAAACTCAAACTATATATATTTACAACTAGGTGGCGGTAAACGCACCGGGGTTTACACACGCGGATCTGAAACATACAGGTATTTCAATAAGCGAACGATATATAATGAAAATTACGGGTACTTACCGGGTAATATGTGAACGTGTGGTTCGAGTGGAATCACTCTTGGCGGCGGAGGTATCCCCGGAGAAGATGATCTCGACGACGACGACGATGGCGAGCTCGGACCCGATCGCATCGATGAGGCTGATTTGATCGATGGCGATCGGGCTCTTTCTATACTCACACGCACCGTCGTCGCATCCGAATCATCCGTATCTTCTTGCACGGAAGATGTTACATCCGTGCATTGGATGGCCGATTGTGTAAAATCTTCGGCATCAGTCCTACGCATCGCCCAGTAATCGTTTATATGATGCTGCCGTGTAAGTTTTTCTATCAGTTCATAATAGGTATTTTCGGTTTCGGTTACGAAGCGCTCATCCACATGCTCCTCGCGCAAAATACGCAACACCATCTGAGCGTTTCGCAGAAATCGTGCCCTCGACTCGGTCCTTCGTCGCAGCTGAGCCGCTCGCTGTGCAATTCGTCCATGAGCAGGATTCATCTGAATTAATCACACATCCTTATGTTTTAGAATCTGTTAAATTCGAATATCCGATGCAGATAACATACCTTATTTTCAGGTTTAGTTTTGGAATCAGTCTTCTTCTTCTTCTTAATGCTTTTCCCTCGATTCTATGAACTTCCACTATTCACCGATCTTTTCAATCTGAAAACTGTTTTCTCTTCTCAAACCGATCCGGTGGGGATCGAGCTGCAATTCTATGGGTTGCACACTACCCCCAACCCAAAATAAAATTAAGCCTAACCAACCTGAGAACGGCTCTCAAAAGACTCCGCCTCGACTCATAAAAATAGGCAGGTCTCAAGGTTTCAGCAATAAAAATCATTCAGAAGTTTTTCATCATACTATCGTCACTCGAAAACGCATGAATTTTGCAAACACAAAGACTACGATGGTTAAAAGATTCCACCTGGGCCCATAAGAATCGGTAAGCCTTAAAGAATTAAGCAATATCGAGAACGCATGAATTTTGCAAACACGCAAAGACTGCGATAATCAAAAGATTGCACCTGGGCCCATAAAAATCGATAGGCCTCAAAGAATTGAGCAATAAATATCATTCAAAAGTTTTTCATATCCTTCCACCACCTGAAAATGCTATAGAATTCTTGTAAACACAAAGATTGTAATAATCAAAAGATCCCACCTGAGCTAACGGAAATCGGGAATTCTCAAGGGTCGGGCAATAAATATCATTTCAGAATTTTTTTTCACACGTTATTCGCGGCTCGAAAACGTTAGAATTTTGGAAACGCAAAGATTGTAATAATCACAAGATCATACCTCAGCCTATGAAAATCGGCAAGTCTCAAAGGATAGAGCAATAAATATCATTCAGAAGTTTTTTTTTTTTTTTTTCACACCTCGAAAATGTTAGAATTTCTTAAACATATATATTGTTTAGAACACATGCATTTTTCCCACATTTTTCCTGCATTTTTTTTTTCACATGGTGCCATCTGCACACCTGCATGTGTACCGATCCCATGCAATAAATGCCCAGCTCAGTCAATTTCCGGCTTTGCTTGAGACCGCACATACAACTGTGAATATGGAGCTAATATTGGATCTACAAGGTTTTGGGCGATTCAGTGATAAATTTGTGATAAAAGAGCTGGCCGTAATAAACATTCGCACACATGAGGAATATCAGCAGGGTCTCACACGCATCCTCTTCAAGGCACCATGCTCCTGGGTGACTCTCTCAAGCGAGTTAAAAAATCTTTATTCGCTGCAAACATGGCATCATCATGGAATACCCTGGAGTGATGGAGGAATGCCGTATATAGATGCAGTGAAAATTGTGAGGAAATTTGCACAAGATGCGAGTCGCATTCATGTGAAGGGATTGGAGAAGAAACAATGGATCGAGAAAATCCTCAATGACGACTCGAAATCGGTGATTGATTTGGATAAGCTGGGGTGTCCGAATCTTCGAATACTGCGATTGGAATCGAGTGTATTTCGTTGTCTTTCGTATGAAGACTGTCATAGCGTTGTACCTGGAGGCTACCATTGTGCCTTCGAGAACGTTCAGCGGTTGAAAAACTGGTATTTGGAGGAGGGCCGTAAAAAATCCTCCCCACATGTCTCGAGGGCGGAGGATGATGGCTTAAAAGTCAAGGGCTCGCAGGGAGCTGCATTCGTGCATTTCGACATCCCACCGTCGATACATCCTCCTAGTATATTCGAACCAGCAAACTGTTTCGACATCCCACCACCAATACATCTTCCCAGTATATTCGAATCCGCAAACTCTTTCGATCAAGGTAAGAACTCTTTTACACGATAATCATATTCAATTATATATATATATATATATTAGAGTGGTCCTTATTTTGGTCATTTTTGAATTAAGATTTCTTCGCCCCCTAGAAGGGTTCCAAATAATTAAAAAAAAATATCCTCAAAATTCGAACTTTTCATCTCAATTTTAACACGTGCCGCAAAGCCTCTGAAGTTTAACGTCTGATTAACATGGCGTTTTCACTGACCATTATTCAGAATTTTTGGCGCACCGTCAATAAGTGCGAGAAAAATCTAATTCTTGTAGGAATATTTTCAGAAAACCCGATATTATTTTATCAGATTTAGAGAAATTCAAAATTCAAAATGGCGGATCCAAAATAGCGGCTGGATTTAAACATTTTTTATGTTTTACAGCCGCTATTTTGGATTCGTCATTTTGAATTTTGAATTTCTGTCAATCTGATAAAATAATATCGGGTCTTCTGAAAATATTTCTACAAGAATTAGATTTTTTTCGCACTTATTGACGGTGCGCCAAAAATTCTGAATAATGGTCAGTGAAAACGCCATGTTAATCAAGCGTAAAACTTCAGATGTTTTGCGGCACGTGTTAAAATTGAGATAAGAAGTTCAAATTTTGAGGGTGTTTTTTTTAAATTATTTGGAACCTTTCTAGGGGGCGAAGAAATCTCAATTCGAAAATGACCAAAATAAGGACCACTCTAATATATATATATATATATATATATATTGTAACGGTTCGTATTGTCTAGGATCTTGAGATCGTTGAGACAAGCCGACCGTCGGGTTCTTAAAGAAGTAAATTTATTTAATAATTTGGAAATATGATAATTTTGGACTCCTCGACACTGCGAGGTGGGGAAAAGGGAGGTTATGCCACACAAAAAGCCACCTACTGCAGATTTTTATTATGTTTTTACAAGTCTACGCTATACAATCACAAATCAGGTTTTTCAACCGCCAATGTGTATATTAATTGCTTAACCGAAGGTTTCGCTGACCTCCACTGAGCCAGGTGGTATTCCGAGCCAGTGGTCCCTGCTATTGCGAAGTTAAAATATTAGCTAGCAGAACCAGGATCTTGATCCGAGCCTGCGTGTCAGATCCAGAAACACAATAACTGGCCCTCGGATCAGAGTAGTTGCACTCGTACCGAACGCTTCTGTTGATTGTTTATCTGATCTATCTATGTTGGCTTAAATGTGATCAGGGAAAGGCTCTAACTACAGAAATGTCAGGCAAATCCGATTAGTAAGCATTTGAATATTGTAATTAAATCAAATTAAACTATAAAGGTATTTACAATGATCAGTTATCTATTCTGTCTCCTATATCCCTATCTAACTTAAATACAATGAGGCTGCCCCTATCTGATATTGAGTTGCTTTCGGTAACAATGCTGCTTTAGCTAATGCTCCAATTTATCGCTATTTGAAATCTAATCCCTGTTTTAGTGATTCTAGATATTAATAAAGAGTTTGTTTTCGAGATTTTCTATGATTCTATTTGAGAAGAGAAGTTAAGTTATTAGCCAGTCAAGACGACCAGTCTAATATATTAAATGAGTCGCATGGGTGCTTTACCTCAACTGCACTGACGAGCTGGCTCGTCAGCCGTTTATATACTATTTGGCTGCCGCTTCTGACGTCACAAGCGGTAACGCTGGACAACGCGCGTTTGTCCAGTTCTACGACGATGTTATTGAACCAATCACAGCAGGCCTAGGTCTTGCCTGCTGGATACGTTACATTGCCCCCTTCCATTAATGGAAATTTTCGGTATAAAAGGCAATGTCCTTCCGGAAGTTTTTCATTGATGGACCATCAGCTCGGAACTCATAACTTCCTTAATCCAAGCGGATCCGTAATATCGAAATTGGTGACGTAGTCCGGTGTCGCCGGTGCCATAAACGGTGTCAGCTCTGGCCTTGCATCTGCTGCATCTCTCTTGCACCTATCCTTAAGTGCATCAGGCATTCTTGGTGCACTCATCTCGAACGGGTCGTCTATCGGTACACCCCCTTTAGTTGCCGAAATTCGCCTGCGTACACTCGGTATATGAGGTCGGTGATTGTTTACGAACGACCACATATTGCGCTTGTATTCGTCCTTCTCATCTGGCGTTCGTTCGGTGCTGTCCCATGAACGAAGTTCCCACGGTAAGTTTAAATTTATAGCCGGAATTATCATACCTTCCAACTTTCCATTCTTGAATGTAAATTTCTCATCTTCCTTCAGGATGGCATCTTCCGCTATTTTTGGTTTGGTCTTAACAGTTGCAGTTGCCGCATTTAATTCTTCTTCGATGAGCTCCTTGATATCGTTGATATCATCATCTGTCAGGTACGCATTTATCGGATAACTGCACTCAGGTAATGTAATAATATTGTGGTTTTCGTCTCGTTTTCTCTTTTCAGGTTTAGGTGTGCACTTTTTCTCCCAATTCTTCGCCCTTGGAGTCATAGTATCCCGTCCACGTGCATATCTACCGTTTCCACTGCGAAATCGCCCGGATGGATACCTTATTTTAATTCGAGGATCTCTTCCTTGCACTCCCCAGTCCGTCGATTCGGCGGTCTGCACCCCTTTATCTTGGACGCTAATGTAGCCGTACATTTCGATACTCTTATGTCAACTGACCTACGGCTTAGTGGTATCCACTTATATATCGCTGCCGTGTATCGTATGACTTTAGGATCATCCTCATAATCCTATTCTAATAACAATTCGCGACTTAACTCGTACACACACCTCAAGGCTAACATTTAATTTCGGCTAATATAACCGTTCTAACTCAGATAGTGTTTAAACATATTGACATGAAATCTTCCCCTCAACTTGTTAGTTGTGGGATGCACTAGCTCATAGGTTGCCTCGCCAACCTGCCTATTTAACTTATATGGCCCTTCATACAATGTGAAAAACTTTGCCATTTTTTTCTTTTGAGTGTCTGAGACATTTAAAGCCCTAAGCAGCACTAAATCGCCTTCATTAAACTTAGTCATAACGTGTGTAGCGTTATATCTATTAGCTCTGTTTTTTCCTTTTCTTATGATATTCTGTCTAGCTAATTTCAATTTATATTCATGTGCCAAATGAAATTGATCATGCATTATCCACGGTGCCCAAAATCTCTTTGGTTTCTGATTTAACTGCAATTCACAAGGAGTATATTCTGTGGTATCGTGATGAACCTCATTTGTACATGACTCTATTATACTGATCCATTTGATCCAGGCTGCATGATTACTAGTAATGAATGTTCTAAAAAACCTACTCAACTCGCGATTTACTCTTTCTACTAGATTCCCTTGCGGGTGTCGTATCGACGAAAAAATTGGGATTATATTTTCCTCTTGTAGTTTATTCAACCATTTAACTGATGTAAATTGCGTGCCGTGATCAAATTGGATTTTCTTAGGCTTACCATACTCTATAACATATTTTCCCAAATTGCATCGGATGGTAGATTGCGCGTCTGCGACTTTCATAGGATATAACTTCACGTATTTGCTAAAGGTGTCTATTACTACCAATAACCAGCGGTAATTCCCTTGACTAGTAGGTAGTGGACCGAAGAAATCTATAGAAATTAAATCCCCGACTTTTTCCGGAACTATATTTTGCATTTCCGCGCAACTATAACGGTTAGTTACTTTACATCGTTGGCAACGGTCGCACCGAGCTATCACCCTCCTTATCGTTTTCGCGAATTTTGGATAGTAAAAGTTTTCTCTAAGCATCCTGTAGCATTTGGATGCTCCTATATGTCCGTAAATCTCGTGACATTCAATGATTAATTCTTTTACTAGGCATTCATGTAGGTAGGCGCGTATTCTGCCCCCTGTTTCACGGTGATAAATAACATTGTCATTTATTTGATATCGTAATCTATTATTTATAAAACCTTTTTTTATCAGATCCACAATCCGTGGGTCTTGTCTTTGCAATTCACTGATATCTTTAAGGGATCGTCTCAGTGTGACCCTCCGAAAAATCACTGATTTTCGCGAATTTTTTTTTTAATGTTCAAATAAACTAATCGGTTCGGTTTTTTTTTTATAAATAAATACGTTTATGAAGAATACAAAATGATTTTTTTCAAGTTTATTTATTGAGTGCATCATTGTTGTAAAAATTGTTGTAATTTCACGTGAAAAAAAAAGGTGCTGCACGGTTTCCACGATGACGGCCGCAATTTTGATCTGAAAAAAAAATTTCAAAAAGATTATTGATCTGTAGGAAAGTCGCTATCGCGCTATGGAGGGTTTTTTTTTTTTTTTTCAAATTTGACAAAATGGCGGCGGTTTGAACAAAAAGTGTCGAATTTGACCCTTTTTTTCGACAGTTTTTCCTAAAAAAAAATAGGAAGTTTTCAAAAAAAAAAAAAAAGCTTCCATAGCGCGATAAAGAATGACGTTAAAAATGTTCTCGCGAAATTGGAACTAGATATCTTTAAAACTCTTCCTTTGAGAGTGGAAACCGTTTTGAAAAACACCATTCTGAGAAAAACGCGTTTAAAGATTACAGTACGAAAATTTTAGAGAAATCGTTTACTTACAATCAATCGGCGATGCCAGGTCCATACAATATTCCTTCTGCTTCCTCGAACTGCTCATTTTCGGCTGAAATTTCGTTTCGACGGGCTGTCCTGGCTTCTTTGCTGTCCAGAGAGCTTCGGCGATCTGCAGTTTTGATGCGCTCTGCTTTATATTTTGCAGAAACGCTGTAGCGACCGTAATACTTTGAATTTCGATTTGAAAATTTGAGAGAATGTTTATTACAGTGTATACTATCCGATAATGCAATAAAAAAAAAATCGATTTTTCGAAAATTTCACACTGAGACGATCCCTTAAGCTTTGCTTTTATAGTATCACTAGCGTCGCGTGCAAGTTCAGCAATATTAACATTCCCTTTTGATTCCGTTGAATCTGTTTCTATCGTTGGCGGATATCGACTTATAATATCAGCAACTATATTATCATTTCCTTTTACGTGTTCTATTTTGAAATTATAATTTTGGAGGTACATTACCCACCTTGTTAACCTTGAGCTGGTTAATCGACACGATAGAATAAAGGTTAAAGCTTTATGGCCTGTTCGGATTATTAATTCCGCACCTATGATAAATGTTCTGAACTTTTCCAATGAATAAACTATGGCCAATAACTCTTTTTCGGTTGTAAAATAATTCAACTCCGCCCCCTTGAGCGTTCGGCTAGCAAAACCGACTACACGATGTTCTCCATCGTTGTCAATCTGGTACAAAACACTACCTATCGCGAAATTACTAGCGTCACTTTGCAAGTAATAGGCACGCTTTGGATCCGGATGATGAATTATCATTTTTTCACAGAACAGAGCCTTTAATCTCTCAAAACTATCATTGATTTCTGGCGTCCATGACCATTTCTTATCTTTTTTTAATAATTGCAATAACGAATATGTTAAATCCGAATATTTTTGTGAAAATTTACCGTAGTAATTTGTTAATCCCAAAAACCCTTTTAATTGCCGTTGGTTTCTTGGTGTTGGGAAGTTATTAATTGCATGGATTTTATCATATTGTGGTCTAATACCCTCAGAAGTAATTCTGTGTCCTAAAAACTCAACCTCAGTTCTAAAGAAGCTGGATTTTGCGAAATTTAATGTCATGTTGTGTTGTTTGAAAGTCTCAAACAATATTTTTAAATGTGTTAAATGTTCATCAATTGATCCTGATGTACTGTAACATTGCATGTTACGACGGGCTCCTCACCCCTTAAACGACCTTAGCGGAGTGTATGATGATGAGAGAAAGAGTAGATAGACCCCGAGGTCCGATAGATATTCCGAGAGGCGACCGTGACCGACTAAAGACTGTTGAGCGTATTATTTATTCTTTTGTTTTGTTTTACGACTTTTCTCTAACATGTGGGAGACGAGGCCCAGCCGACGTCTAAGAGACTGGGACAGAGACACGCCACTAACGACGCAAGACGTTCCCGTATCGACTGTTTGGATCCCACTCGACGAACGCCACACAAAAGCTTCGGAGGATAGTGATGGCCACGCTACCTCCTGCTATTAATCTAGAGGACACGGGGGAGTGCCAAGGGCATTCCACAACGAGGGATATCGGTGGTGGAAGAGATTCCCGCCACCAAGAAGAGCCTGCGACCCGTGAGCCTCCGACGTAGCGAACTAACATCATCGTGGCGAACTTTGAATTACGCGCGTGGCGACCACCGGTCGCCATGCTTAAGGGATCCTTCGGTCGATACAACGATCGATATTGGGCCGTGACACGAGGGCGCTGATTACCGGCGCCATGCGGTCTAGTCACTCTGCGTTAGACTAGCGTCCTTAACACTCGTGCGTTCTTTCTGAATACTTACATTAAGAAAATTTTGTAGTTGTTGATTGCGTTAAGCCCCGTGGGCAGTTTGATTTTCTTTTGCGTACGTTTTTGCTTTGGTTTATTGGTGTGTGAGTCTGAGTGGACTGGGAGTCGAGACTTCTCCCCGAGGGAGTTCAATAAGCGAACGAAATGGTCCTAGACTGGGAGGAAGCCTCGTTCATTCGATGGCTGGAAGACGGTAAGCGTTAGCCATTCTGACCCATACTAATTTGAATTCGGCAACGGCCGTCAGCCATATTGCCATTGAGCAAGCCACGAGGCTAATTAATATTCTTGGAAGCGAATTAAACCGATCTCCGAAGGGTAGGCCGTCACCAGTGTCCCCGTGTATTAGAGAATATCGTTCGAGTCAATATTTGGTAGAGAAATATCGAGTATTGTATGGTTTATTAAGTTCGGGTGTGCTACCTGTCGCACACGAGTGCGACAGAGATAGTCCTAGTCAGTCACTGTCGCTCTCTCTTCCTCCTGTAGGGAGAGACACAGCTAGTTAGTGTTTAGATTTCGAGTCTTTGTTTTTCGGGTTCGAGTCAACCAAGAATTCTAATTAAATAATTATCGCGTTATTCGCAGAGTTAGGTTAAGTTAGTTTTAGTAAGCTCTTGTAAATATTACGTCTTTGATCAATTTCTTATTTTCTATTCTTTAATACGAGCCGAAGGCTCACCCATTGTAAATACTAGCCTGTTAATTAGTTGTAAGTTCTACTCGTGTAGTTTATTTAGCGTTCCCGTTGGGATATTGTCCCACGAGGACTTAGTTTGCCGAGTTATTTAACATTTGCATGATTTTTCCTTGTTATTGCTATCCTACGTGGAAGCTAGTAGTTTATTAGATATTGTAAAGCTCGTCAGACGTGGCCAGGTCGCCTATACACGGCCTGTGGCTGTGCTATATTCAAAGGGAAGTATCCCCGATTGCTCAATTTATTATTTTTATTATTTTTTTTTCTTATACTATTTTTATTGAATAAATTCTATTTTTCTGTTATTAAGTTCAATCGCTCGAGTCGTTATTTAACGTCCCGCTAATCCTTCATTTAATCCTGACCCCTCTCCGCGGTACTGTAGCTAGCCGACGATTATTATTTTGTTTAGATTTTTGAAAGTGGCGGTTACCCGCCTGGCGCCCAATATCTCTTTTTATTCTCAGTGTTTGGCCAATTGTCGAGTGGATGGTTCTCGGAGACTGGTTATCCGGTCCAGATCCGAGGATCAAATAAAATCCACGTCACAGTACATAATATATCATCAACAAAATTAATGGTAAAGTTATTCACTTCCCGTAATACTAAATCTAATCCTCTCACAAGACTTGCCAGACTTGTGTTTAACCCATATGGAGTTACCTTAAATTGATACGTTTTACCGTTATGCATAAAAGCGGTATATTTTCTTGAGTCTACATGCAATGGTACTTGCCAAAAGCTGGCTGTTAAATCTAAATTCGACAGTACTTTTGAATTTCCACACTTTTGAAATAACACCTCAGTGGATTGGGCGCAGTCTCGATCTGGGATAATTAACTTGTTAATGAATCGAGCATCAAGTACTAATCTTATATCACCGGATTTCTTTGCGACTACTACCACTGGATTGATATATTCACTGTTAGATCTTTCTATAATACCATACTTTAGCATTTTGTCAATCTCTTTATCAACTTTATCTCTGTGCATTATAGGAATTGGATATGATCTGCGGACAAATGGGCGATCCTCGTAGATCTGGATTTTATGTTCGTACACGGATATTCTTCCCGGAAGTTTGCTAAAAATGCTTTTATACTCGAACAACAACTGTTCAAACCTTCGTCGATGCTCGATTCCTAACATTTCGCAGTCCGCGACCTTGCCCATGACCTCATCATCGGTGATGTCATAGTTATTGTCGTCATGAATATCTTGGCTTGAGCCTAACTCTATTGCATCTACAGTTCCCAGTTTTAAACATTGACGTGAGGCGTCTTGACTTTTTGGTCTATCCAATTCGCAAGCTTCTTTTACATTGTCTTTTTGGATATTCAATTTATTATTTCTTAAATCTATGTCCACCTTCCATCGGTGCATTGTGTCGATCCCTATAATCGCATTGTGCCGAAGGCTTGGCACAACCAATACCGGAATTAGATCCGTGAAATTTCTAATTTTTATCTTAGTGAAGAGTTGAATTTTAATCTTTGATGGTTTTCCACCAGTCACACCATGTACTTGCAAACTCACTACCGGTAATTTTTCACAATCTTTAAAGTTTTCAAGATTTGCGTTATACCAATTTTCTGATATACAAGTTATTTCGCTACCGGTGTCTACCAAGGCATTTACATTCTCTGACTCGATCGTTACTTTCAAAAACGGACAGTGAACCCTTTTGTCCACTGACCTGTTATCTTCGTCCAATAGAAATTTGGTCATGTCACCGAAAGGTGTTGTCGCGTTTGAAACTATATTTGCCGCGTTTATTTGAACCTCGCACTGTGTCGTTTGTATTAACGGCTCAATTCGCACAGCGCTCTGTCGTTTTCCGAATTATCGGTTTCGGTATCGATCCCGTCGGTCTGGATAATCTCCTCCTCGAGATTACCGACGTGCCTATCACCTGCAAAGCTAGTACGCCTAACAGTTTCTAGGGTGTTCTGTTTGTATCGATTTTCGTGCTGATTGCTGGTGTTATTATCATCACGTGACGTGCTCGGTCTGTTTATATTATTCTGTACACCGGGACCGCTACGCCATGATTGAGGCTTGTTACGTTCGTCCGTTTGACGTGAATTATTTTGGTACCTATTCGGATTAAGTGCAATACCGTGCGGTTTTGGTGCATTTGATTGCCCCCCGGACTGTGTCTGATCGAGAAACTCTAATAATCTATCAATGTCAGTGATATTACGACATTTTGCTCCTTCGATTACGTTATTACCGAAATGACGGATCAGATTTCCGACAATTTCCGCTTCGGATAAGGGAGGATCCAGCCCGCGTGCGACTGCATACTTACGACCTGCATATTCTGACCACCCTAACTTCGATTCTGGTAAGTAATAACCAAATATTGAATCTCTTTTAATTTCTCTCTGAGTCTCTTCGCTCCAGTACCGTGCTAAAAATCGTGTTTTGAAACTTTCCCACGTATTGATGACGTCCCGACGCGCAACCCACCAATCCTTCGCATCATTGGTCAAACTTTGACCTATGAGTTTTAATCCCATATCATCGCTAACATCGAATATACGCAAATATTCCTCTAATTCTCTAATAAAATGAACGGGCTTTTCCCAGTTTTTTCCCGAGAAATTTGGTAACTTTAACTGCTTGGTAATTAGACTATTATTGTTTTGATATGGTTGATCATTTCTACTCAGTTTTAATCGTCTTATGTCCGACTCAAAAGCTATTCTATTTCTGTCTTGCTGATGACCTAATTCTTGTATCATATCTAGACTAACTTTTTGATTTTCATTTATTTTATCTTTTAAGACTTCATAGGTAGCAGTTTGTTCGTTCCTTAATTGGATCTCACAGAATTCGATCTTACTATCTACTTCGATTATTTCATGTGTTAACTTTGTCGTGAAGTCTTTGATGCTTTTATTTATCTGACTTATTTGTACCTCGCTGTCATATTTATGATCATCGAGTTTTTTCTCTAATCTATCTTCAAAATTTGCTCTATCAATCTCGTTTTCAGTTTTAACATTAAGCATAGCTTGTTCCATTCTTTCGAATTTCTTATCCATTTTTTGTTCTAGCCGCTCGATGGACTGAATTAGCTTAGTTATCGGATCTAACTCATTGGATGCTGGACTATTACTTGGATTCATACTAGCTGAAGACGAGAAACGATTAGCGTCGCCTATACCTGAGTCGCGTCTACGATCTTCGTTTACTTCGACAATTGGACTTAAAGCCTTGTTACCGTTACTGTTGTCTTTGCCTGACATTTCTGTATCGACCTTGTATATCTACACGATTCTGAATCTGACAGGCAGAGCTACTTGGTCTATTTGTCTACAACAATGACTCGACTCTATACTTGACGCCACTATATTTAAATTTTAAACTGAAATTGAATTAAAGCTAAACTAAACAAGTGAATTTATTTTTCCAATAAAATGAATTTAACGACGAGGAGCCCCACGTTGGGCGCCAAATGTAACGGTTCGGATTGTCTAGGATCTTGAGATCGTTGAGACAAGCCGACCGTCGGGTTCTTAAAGAAGTAAATTTATTTAATAATTTGGAAATATGATAATTTTGGACTCCTCGACACTGCGAGGTGGGGAAAAGGGAGGTTATGCCACACAAAAAGCCACCTACTGCAGATTTTTATTATGTTTTTACAAGTCTACGCTATACAATCACAAATCAGGTTTTTCAACCGCCAATGTGTATATTAATTGCTTAACCGAAGGTTTCGCTGACCTCCACTGAGCCAGGTGGTATTCCGAGCCAGTGGTCCCTGCTATTGCGAAGTTAAAATATTAGCTAGCAGAACCAGGATCTTGATCCGAGCCTGCGTGTCAGATCCAGAAACACAATAACTGGCCCTCGGATCAGAGTAGTTGCACTCGTACCGAACGCTTCTGTTGATTGTTTATCTGATCTATCTATGTTGGCTTAAATGTGATCAGGGAAAGGCTCTAACTACAGAAATGTCAGGAAAATCCGATTAGTAAGCATTTGAATATTGTAATTAAATCAAATTAAACTATAAAGGTATTTACAATGATCAGTTATCTATTCTGTCTCCTATATCCCTATCTAACTTAAATACAATGAGGCTTTCCCTATATAATATTGAGTTGCTTTCGGTAACAATGCTGCTTTAGCTAATGCTCCAATTTATCGCTATTTGAAATCTAATCCCTGTTTTAGTGATTCTAGATATTAATAAAGAGTTTGTTTTCGAGATTTTCTATGATTCTATTTGAGAAGAGAAGTTAAGTTATTAGCCAGTCAAGACGACCGGTCTCATATATTAAATGAGTCGCATGGGTGCTTTACCTCAACTGCGCTGACGAGCTGGCTCGTCAGCCGTTTATATACTATTTGGCTGCCGCTTCTGACGTCACAAGCGGTAACGCTGGACAACGCGCGTTTGTCCAGTTCTACGACGATGTTATTGAACCAATCACAGCAGGCCTAGGTCTTGCCTGCTGGATACGTTACACTACTCGAGAGTGTTATTACGTTGCAATTTTTTAGATTTTAATACAATTTCAATGAAAGTATATTAAGGTGGCCCTTATTTGGGGGTCGGCGGAACTTTCGTCGCGACACCCCCTAGATCAGTTCCAAATAAATAAATGATAATCTGAGTGAAACTTAAGCTCTGTAGCTCAATGGAAAAGGGTGCCTGTGAGCCCGTATTTTCGCCCATTTAATTAACATAGGATTTCTCATCGAGAAATTTTTTTTTTTTTCGTGCCTGTAGTGCGCTGGAAAAATTCACTATTCTGTCACTTTATAGTGTCATAGTTAGTGAGTATGTACAAATTTATCCAGCGCACTACAAGCACGGGGAAAAAAATGATTTTTTTTCGATGAGAAATTCTATGTTAATTAAATGAGCGAAAATACGAGCTCACAGGCACCCTTTTCCATTAAGCTACAGAGCTCAAGTTCCACCCAGATTATCATTCATTCATTTGGTACTGATCTAGGGGGTGACGTAGTGAAAGGTGCACCGACCCCCAAATAAGGGCCACCCTATAGTATATAGTGTTTCTCGGAGGATAAATATGTCAGAAGTATTCAATATGTAGTATTATTACGTTGTAATTTGTAAGATTTTATAACATAATTTTAATGCACTAGCACTAGCACTAGCACTATATGTAGTGTTTCTCGAAGAAGAAATA
Organism: Tenthredo livida; assembly: GCA_963992785.1. Classification (NCBI taxonomy): domain Eukaryota; kingdom Metazoa; phylum Arthropoda; class Insecta; order Hymenoptera; family Tenthredinidae; genus Tenthredo; species Tenthredo livida. The sequence continues at coordinate 42,836,412 of OZ023064.1, read as the reverse complement.
TGTGAAGTATTTGATATGTGTTGCCTTGAAAATATACGGCATATTATTGCATTCGTAAATACTCAATAATTCATCCTTGATCACCCCACATCCATCAAATTAAATACATTGGGTGCCACGAAAATACCATTGGGCATAACTGAAAAATTAGAGATTGTGCTCAGTAGTATTTTCACTCTATCCAAACATTTTCTATCAGTTTCCTGTACAGAAAGAACTGATAACCTACACTGGAAACAAATATATGTGAGAACTGTAACGGTTATACAAACGATGACATAAATGTGACATAAATGTTTTCAAACCCATGCTACATAATTGTTACATAAATGTACCGAATAAGTTTCATGACCATCTCATGTAACAATTACGTCACAGTGACGAATAGAGTGACGACATTTTTGAGAACATGCACTCTCTCATTCGCGTAACGCTCGACATAACTGTAACATTTCATGGAACCAATGATATGTTTGATTCACGTATACATTATGAAACTGTGTTTGCTGGGTAAGCACAATAATTCATAAGGTAATAATTGAAGTATTGTAAAACAATTGTTAAAGATAAACGAATGATAAGATACCTGACTCTAAAAAGGGAGGAATTGGAATGTATGGTAGCTAGGTATAGAGTAACAGTATGAAGGCTTATAGTTAATCCTCTAACAAGGATGCCCGGCTGTCTCTCATCAGTCAGCATTGAGCATTCGTACACACAACATGTATCCCGAATAAGAAATAAATATGAATTTGAGTACTAATTAATATGTGTCTATTGATTAACCAAAGAACATAACATAAGAGGCAAACAAGTTTTCGCTGGATCAATTCTACGTTTTACCTTTATATTTCAATTTTACTTTTATTTCATTTCATCTATCTATTGATTTCATTTCAAATTTGAGTAAAAACTTCCGCATAGGAATCAGCTTTTAATAATTAGGTGAGATTTAATTGATTATTAGTGATTCTATGTAATGCATAACTTATCTTTGTTTCAGGGTACATCGCCAACATGTGGTGCTGTTGTTGAAAATTGAAGGCCTCGATGCTAAAAGGTCCTGAGCGCTCGGCTCGACTTTTTTCAGTAGAAAATTCCCGTCAATGTGACCAATTTTCAAAAGTCACCGAAATGATTTTTCAAAAATACCATCGTGTAGAGGATAAAAAAAGGCAACTTTTTTGTATGTACAGTTTTTTTCGAGATTCGTTATTTTCCGAGAAAAATAATAAAAACTGAAAAATCGCGAAGCTTGTTTGGACCACGTTTTTTAATCTTAACTCACTCTAACTTCGACAAATATCAACGGATCTTCTCGATTTTTGGCATGACATCATAAAATACCCTACCGCTGCCGATAAAATCGTGAAAAGTTAATAATTATATAGTTTTCATTAATAATTTAGTTGTAAACAAGCGACCAACTTTTTATACGGTTATGTATGTTCGACGAGAAAAAGTGTGTTACAAAGTTTAAGCGTGGAAAAACTTTCAGTGAGACATTTGTTCATTAACATTGAAGGAAGTTTTTCAGAAAATTTCAGATAGATGGAATAAAAATTGGCTAAGATACAGCGATTTCCCCCAAAAGTAATCGATCCGCTTGGTCTTAAATGCAACTGTCGTGCAGATTTTCAAGCGTTGAAACCACGCGCTCGACCACGCGGATCGATTGCTTTTAGGAAAATCGCTGTATCTTAGCCAATTTCTATTCAATCAAACTGAAATTGTCTGAAAAACTTCCTTCAATGTTAATGAACAAATGTCTCACTGAAAGTTTTTCCACGCTTAAACTTTGTAACACACTTGTTCTCGTCGAACACACATAACCGTATAAACAGTCGGTCGCTTGTTTACAACTAAATTATCAATGAAAACTATATTATTATTAACTTTTCATGATTTTATCGGCAGCGGTAGGGTATTTTACGATGTCATGCCAAACATCGAGAAGATCCGTTGATATTTGTCGAAGTTAGAGTGAGTTAAGATTAAAAAACGTGGTCCAAACAAGCTTCGCGATTTTTCAGTTTTTATTATTTTTCTCAAAAAATAACGAATCTTGAAAAAAACTGTACATACAAAAAAGTTGCTTTTTTTTATCCTCTGCACGATGGTATTTTTGAAAAATCATTTCGGTGACTTTTGAAAATTGGTCACATTTACGGGAATTTTCTACTGAAAAAAGTCGAGCCGAGCGCTCAGGACCTTTTAGCATCGAGGCCTCCAATTATTGTGATGAAACACACTGGGATTACTGCGATATCCTGCCCCCACTAGCATATGGCAGCATAGAAATGTAGGATGAGAGCGTAGCTGGGGAACAAATTATCTGCAGTGATTTCACAAACCATATATTATACAGGGTGTTGCAGAAATGGCAACGAATATTTCACAGGGTAAATCTTGATCAAAAATGGGATCGAAATTTCCTTAGCCGATTTTTTTTCGAAGGCATATCTTTTCCGTTATAATCATTTCAATTTCAGCTAATCACGCGCGACTTATGAACGGCCGTTCGTCGGTGTGATCACCGCTCGGTTGTGTGCGCGTCTCTCACCCAATTGTCATCACGAAAAAAAGTGCACACAACCGAGCGGTAAGCACACCGACGCGCGGCCGTTCGTAAGCTGCGTGTCATTGACTGAAATTGAAATAATTATAACGGAAAAGATATGCTTTTGAGAAAAAATCGGCTCAGGAAATTTCGATCCCATTTTTACCAAGATTTACCCTGTGAAATATTCGTTGCCATTCCTGCAACACCCTGTATTGCCTGTGAGTATTAGACCGGTTTTTTTTACAACTTTTTTTTTTACCTCGTACACCCTTGGAATAGTGAGTTTTTAGTGTTCAACGAAGCCTCGTGGAACCGAAGTCCGGTGGCTTAATTTTAAAAGGTTCCGCAGTCGGTCTGAACTTTTCCCATTTGATTAACCGGTTCACTGGTAATGGCACATATATGTGCAAAAAAAAAAGTGCCCTAAAGTGCATATAAGTGCATATTATGGTTACATAGGTTAACATAGGATTCTTGCTACACAAACACTCCAATTAAAATATCTCGAACACTATGCAAGCTAGTGAGCTGTTCTTGGTCTCATTTTGTAGGTAACTGAATCCACTACAAAAAGGTTTGATCTATGTTAGATCTGAAAATTTAAAAAACAAATATGAAAAATTTATTCCCTAGATAAAGCTCAAGTTTAAGCGTCGGTCACGAGTGCAAGGTCAATTTCTAGCTCGGAAATAGATCATACTTTTTCTGCGGAGAATTCATTTATCTACAAAATGAGACCAAGAACAGCTTCTTAACTTGCATGGTTTTCAAGATATTTTGATTGGAGTGTTTGTCCAGCAAGAATCTTGTGTTAATCAAATGGGAAAAGTTCAGACCAAATGCATAACCTTTTAAAATTGAGCTACCGGGCTCCGGTTCCACGAGGCTTTGTTTTACACTCAAAGCTTACTTTTGCAACGAAATTCGAGGTAAAAATAAAAAAAAGTCAAAAAACAAAAACCGGTCTAATGCGTATGTACGAGAATGTACGATCCATCTTAATGTAATGTGACAACATTTTCGTCAAAGATTTGTACGATGATTCCAATAAAGTTTTTACTTATCTAATTTCAAGTTCATAATTTTAGACTGGGAGCTAATTGAATGGCATTTTTGGCGCGTGTTCCAAGTTGAGTAATTCCCGGTGAGATGGCCATCGGGGAGAGATAGCCTTCGATAATATTTCTCATGCTACTCGATATATTACACTTCCTGTATAGAGTAGATCGGTAGTACTACTCTGTTCGAAGCGATCTACTATGAAAAGGAAGTGTCAAATATGGAAAGGCATGCGAAATATCATCAAAGGCCATCTCTCCCCTATGGCCATCTCACCCGGAATTACCCTACTTCTCAGCAAAAATTCACATACCTTTATTCTTTACTTTGGTATTATCATAACAATCAGCTGAAAGCAAAGAGCTTGTTGAAAGCAGACATTCACCCGGAAATTCAGAATAACTTGAAATATATACAACTGAACAATAAAGCATTCCTATTTTCCTCGATTGAAAAATGTTTCATGACAAGGACTGTGATGAATTCATGGTATATTATTAAGTAACATACACTAGGAACTACTCCAAACACTCAAATTTTAGGCGCAAATGTCGAATCTTTTGGAGCAAGGATTTTAATCGCTGACAAGCTCCAATCACTATTCAAATACTATCGCCATTCAATAGTGCAAAAATTACAGATAGAACATTCACTATGGAAACTAAAGGAGTTCTTAGATTTTGCAAAACAGAACTTCACAAAACGTTTGTTGGTCGTTTGTAGGTGATTGTTAGATAGGTAAGATCGTGTGTTCGGTTGTAGTTTTTGACTTAGATCCAAAATAAAATTTGGCATAAAGTTAGCCGGACGATTTTTGTTTTCCAACATTTTTCGATCGTTCGGGGGTCCAATCGACGCGCAATCGTTTGTAGGACACGAATATAGCAATTAGAACGTTTGTTGGATCGTGGTTTGATCAAAAACGCAGGAAAAAAAAGATTTCAGCAATCCAAAATAGAATTTTGCATGTAGTTAGCCGGACGACTTTTAGTTTATAATATTTTTCAATAGTTCGGGGGTTCAATCGCCCCGCAATCGTTTGTCGGTAAGGTATATTAAAAAAAATAACGCTATTAAAACGTTCGTCGGACGACGATTCACTCACAGAAAGCCTGAAAATCATAAGCCGTACAGCTGGGCGCGAAGTTAGCCGGACGATTTTTGAATTCCTAATCCATTCGATTATTCGGAGGTTTTAATCAATGAACGATTGTTTGTCGGTCCCGAATAACGCAACGAGAACGTTTGTTGGATCACCGTTCGTTTGTAAACGCAAAAAATGCATATGAATTTGTCTCCCCCCATTTAGGCACAAATGATGGTGTTTTGGAACGCAACATGAAAAAGTCATATGGCCGTGTGCCTGATTCCGACTTTAGCACCTCATCGTTGTTGATACGCGCTTGATTGATTGTTTGGCCCAAGTTGGTGGATAAGTCTTCCTTTTTTTCTCCATAACTCGTCGAAGAAAGGCTGCTACTTTTATACAAGGATTGTACGGTAAAATTGGTTCGTGATCAATATAACAAACGAAAGTCTATGACATGAGAACTAGTGTTCGTTTTCGGTTCATATTTCTGGCTGTATTCCAATTGGTAAGTGTGCACACTCGTACCCTCGTGCCCTCGTACACTTGCGTACTTACTTACATGGAAAAGTTCTGGAAGACTCCAATTCCCTGAATTTGAATATCGAACTGCCTTGTTCAACACGACTGGAAGATGAGTCCTATAATGATGAGTTTCTCGTTCGTGCATTAGCTGATCATTCTTACTCCAAAACAGAAGGACCTAATATCTGTGAATAAGTCACTCTACAACCATGCCCGGTGATAGCTCCAGAGCACAGACATGAAACATCCATAAAAACACGTGAATCTCATCCAGGATCTACAAAAGCGAGCAAATATTTCAAACCTTATCCAGAGGTCCGCCATATGAATACGGTGCTAACGAAACAGAAAAAACCTGTACTGCTAGCGAATGGACTGCTATGCCCTGCGGTGAAGATGAACAAGCAATTATTCTTTGTACGCTTTACATGTAGTTTCGACTCTTTTGTGCAAATATTGTTGACAGCTGGAATCGATAATATCGAGTATTTTGCTTTTATGGAAAGCTCATCTAACATAACGCTCAAATTGGTTGTCAAACTCATCCAGAAGAGTATAATGCAAGGAACATACTTGGAAAGGATGGTAATCCTCAAATCATTCTGCACACCTGAGGTACAAATGAATACTGAAAAACGCATCCTATCATACTCAATCAATGCAGAAGTCAATATCGCCAATCTGGTTAAACAAGTAATGAAGTCAGAGCCTAGCGTCGAAAACATCGAACTGTGTTCGCATTCTGGTCGTCGGGTGTATGCAACCATAGTAATGGCCCCAAATCATTGGACAATTGGAAAGCAGGGTTTCGGTGGTTTGGAGAAAGCTTTGGAATTCCAAACACCCATTTACAACATTCATTGTCGTCACCCATGTCCAGGGAAATATACACTTATTCATATAATTCACATATTCATCGAACTGGATGTCCGCTGCAATTTACAATTCACCTGTGGTTTGACATGCAAACTGAGGCAAATGCCGAGCAGCTTAAACCTGCGACAGACTGCACAACTGACTTACAATTACAGGTGTGTTCAACTGTCATCAGTTCGATTCATTTCCGAATTCCCGGTCGAATAAAATAAATGGTATATTTGAGGTATTTTTTCAGGCTAGCCGGAGTAGTAGCGTTCACACCGGGCCATTATGTAGCGTATTGCCTACGAAGCAATGGATGTTGGGAACTTCATAACGATATGAGAGCAAATATACACACATGTAGTTCGGATACCGAAATTGAAGCCCATCTCGCTGTATATATCCGAAAAAATAGCCAAGGTTGAAACGCATGTATGCAGTTGTAATAACGTACCTACCTATGTGTTTATTAACTTTATTCTTAATTGAGTGAGCCTACACTGAAAATTTTGTATTTTTTATATCGACAGCTACCTATACTTGATAATCAGCACTAAAACTTTTTAGTACTATCATAGGTGACGATGTCTATTTTTTTAAATCTTGTTTCTCAGCTCGTCATATGCTGTGAAACGTGATAATACTTACTGTAAGCTATCAGTTACCTGTACGTGATAGATATCACTAAATATTTTCGGCTAATAAAGGTCAATGATGTGATACTCAGCTATGTATTCTGTGGAATCCTAATTCACGAGTACTGACTTTGAGTTGTAAGAAGTTGTGATATTAGTTATGAGCTACTAGCTACCCGTACCTGATACTTATCACCTGATATTTTTAGTCAATGAAAGTGACCAATATGACCCTCAGCTGACATATCTATGGCCTAAGTTTCAAATGTCGTAACCCAAAAAATTTAGAAAATTTACTTTTTTGACTCTTGACTTTTTTTACTCTCTCTCGGAAAATTTTTCATTTGTGGGTTACGACATTTGAGACTTGGGCCATCGATATACAAAATATGGAGGGACCATGGTCGAGTTTAGCAATAAATAGTTCTTAAGTTTCTTGTAAATGCTCCATTCTAAGTTATCGATCGTATTGTTACTTGAAAATGTTTAGTTGAATACCAAATCATGATCAGAATGCTTACTAAAAGACCTTCGAATCTTGCTTAAAGTATTACGATGTTCTAATTAGTTGCTAAGTTTATAATCCTTACTTAGAAATTTAAGTGAAGACGATTAAGACCACTGGCAGATGATGGTGAAGTTCATTGTTTGAAATTTTATCAAAATTAATAATTTGAATTTACATCCATATTATTTAACATTCCCCGGAATAATTATTTTCTAATTTTTAAATTGAGCCAACTGTCAAGCATTGGGTTATCCTTGTTGGGGGGTATATAATACTCACTGTACAATTATACATACCGTGAAGTTATGAGGAAGCGGAACGATGGGCGTGCTATAGTTCGACCAACACACGCTCGCGTTGCGTACGTGAGCTGCCAGTGACTGCGAGTAGAAGCTCACGTACGCAACGCGAGCGTGTGCTGGTCGAACTATAGCACGCCCATCGTTCCGCTTCCTCAAAACTTAACGGTATGCACATACTTTGAGGCACAAGTCTGAAAATAATTGCGGATAATCAGTGAGGGCAAGATATCGCAGTAATCCCAGTGTGTTTCGTCACAATAATTTTCAACAACAGCACCACATGTTGGCGATGTACCCTGAAACAAAGATAAGTTATGCATTACATAGAATCACTAATAATCAATTAAATCTCACCTAATTATTAAAAGCTGATTCCTGTGCGGAAGTTTTTACTCAAATTTGAAATGAAATCAATAGATAGATGAAATGAAATAAAAGTAAAATTGAAATATAAAGGTAAAACGTAGAATTGATCCAGCGAAAACTTGTTTGCCTCTTATTTGAACGTTTTTGGTATACTTACATTTCATACGCTTGGAAAACTTCGAGCCAATAAAATTATGAATCCATTTGCGGTGCCAAAAGCAAATGTGGAACTTGTCTATTCGGTACAAATACTCGGTAAAAGTTGGCGCTATCTTCAATTGGTTTGAGGCTTGCGCACAGTAATGCAGAAACGAAGTGAACCGAAGCCAAAAACTATTTTATTGGAATAGAAACAAAAGCAAACGCATTTTCATAAACCTCAGTACCCGGATTCTGTAACTTTCGTTAACGGAACGATCGTATCGGCTTGTTTTGTCTTGTTTTCTATTGGGTAGATTTGTCTTTCCTGCAACCTTATTGGTCGCTAATAGCTAACGACAGCGATAATTCTCGATAACGAGTTACAGAATCCGGGTACAGGTATTATAATTATTGGTTACCTCTACTTTCACAGGTATTGTTGCAGTGTTGTTCAAGAGGTAGTAAGGGTCGTATGCTTTTTCTTGGTACTCTCAGAGTTGATTGCTGCTACCTGAAAAATAAATGAAGCTAAAACATGTTGCAAATTGATTGTGTAATTGTATAATTGTATTATTGTATAATACGTTGTTTAAATAAAATACAACCTAACCTATGAGAAAATAAAAACGAACGCCCAACTGTATCGTTGACAGTGCCTGTTGACGGGCTTAGGGTTCATTGTTCCGTTTCCAATGAGCGTTTCATTGATCGCGCTGATCCTAGCCCAGTAACAAACGATTCCTTGTCGATTGAAGAAAGATTAGATCTTAGTAATCCGGAATCATATGTTAGGTTCTATGGTTGTAAACAACTAGCGACAGCCGTACACTTCAACCGGTCGACTACATGCTCGAAAGGGCGATAAGTCAGTAAAGGATAATAATACATTTCAACCGGCTAGGTTCACGCCGGATTGCGACTGGCAGGTGCTTGTCCCACGGCTGATCCGATGAAATGTTTTTTTGCTTCTTTAATCAAACTACGATCCAACAAACGTTCTAATTGCTATATTTGTGTCCAACAAACGATTGCGCGTCGATTGAACCCTCGAACTATTGAAAAATATTATAAACTAAAAGTCGTCCGGCTAACTACATACAAAATTCAATTTTGGATTACTGAAATCTTTTTTTTGCTTCTTTAATCAAACTACGATCCAACAAACGTTCTAATTGCTATATTTGTGTCCAACAAACGATTGCGCGTCGATTGAACCCTCGAACTATTGAAAAATATTATAAACTAACAGTCGTCCGGCTAACTACATGCAAAATTCAATTTTGGATTACTGAAATCTTTTTTTTTGCGTTTTTGATTAAACCACGATCCAACAAACGTTTTAATTGCTATATTCGTGTCTAACAAACGATTGCGCGTCGAACGGACCCCCGAACGATCAGAAAATGTTATAAACTGAAAATCGTCCGGCTAACTTTATGCAAAATTTTATTTTGGATTTAACTGCAAAACTGTAATCCAACAAACGATTTTATCTATCCAACAATCACCTACAAACGACCAACAAACGTTTTGTGGAGGTCTTTTTTGGAAAATCGAAATTTTCCGGCTAACTTCACGGAGGTCGCTGAATGGAGCTGAAAGCATTCTCGGCGAAAAGTGAACCCAAGCAGTGTTGCCAACTCTGAATCACTAAAGATCACCAGACATACTTCCGGTGAGACACCTTTTCAACTCGAGATAACCAGATTTGAACGTATAGTAGATTTTACAATAATTATCGACTTTTATGCAGGTTTTTTTGAAGTTTAAATAAATAAATGCTGTTTTCAATAAAAAAATTAGAATAATTAAGTCGGAGGAAACTTATGGCAAGAAAATTATAGTCATTCGTGAAATGTGAATTCGTAATTCGTAAAGGCCGGTCTATACATAAGACGTTTACGTTACCGTTCCCGTTCCCGTATCCGCTAGGAATTGAATGTATGCATTTAGCGCATAGAGATATGACCATAGAGGAGGTGAGACAGCCGATCTATCGCCCGATCAGGACCTTCTAGACAGAGAGAGAATGAACTCTTACTATGTCTGTCTCTATGCCATTTTCCACTTATACGAAATGATATCCTATACTCCCTACATACGCTCAGCTACATATGGTTGACTCAAGTCTGATGGATGGGAACTTTATTAGTTCATAATTCCATTACTCATAATTCTGTTGATTCTTCAATCGGCTATTTCTTTCGGCCTACCGGTAGATTGCGGGACACCTTTCGTTTCACCTATTGATCAAAATAATAGTTTGACGATCATCATCGTACACACACCTCGTGATCGTCGTGAGACTATAAGTCTAGTGATCATTTTCTGCGTGTTTGACGGTTATCGTCACACTGTTGAAAATGTTTGTGAATTTACTACACATTTACTATACAAAAGACTCCCAATTTCACAAATTCGGCAAGGCAATGTGAATTACTATGGATTTCTTTTAAATTGACGAAAAAATTCTTAATTCTATTAAACTTGATACGAAAAGCACAAAAGTGTATAATAAATTCACTAATTTGTATAGTAATTGCATTGTGTTCGTGAATTTACTAAACAATGTTTGCACTTTGCTGGACATACTTCTGAATGTGCTAAACAAGTGCACGAGAAAATTTTCATACAGACTTTCAGTATCAACAACTCGTCTTAGCAATGTAAATTACTATGCAGTTTTCATAAATTTGCAATTAAATTTTCGATTTCACCAAACTTGATAAGAGAAACACAAAGGCTAGAATTTGGGCATTCGACGGTTCTGTACAGTAGCGTTAGGGACATGACGCGATTCCGGAATTTGCAACTGAACTTCTTATATCACTATACTTGACAGCAAAATAATTTGACTGTTTCTCAAATTCACAAGACCAGCTTAGTAAATCTATCGAATTCGTGGTAAATCGCTCGAGTAAATTCATGACATTGATGAATTTCCGAAACTTAATGTGAAATTCATTAAGACATTTTGTTAATTTACTAAGCCCCAGGTTGTAGTAGAAATTGATCAAAAACGCATGTCAAGTTCAATAGTTGGTGAAGAAGAAGATATTGCTATGCATTCTATCTGAACTCGAAGTCCAACGTCGAGTTTCACTGAGCTTGATGACATATGAAGCTATTGTATGATGTGTAGGGTCCGAACAAATGGAATGACATTCGAAGAACAATCAATAGGTAGTTCGGCGTAGTGGATAGGGCGTGCGACTAGTAATACGAGCGAATGCGAGCGGACGTGGGTTCAAATCCCGGTTACGACCAAAATATTATTAGCGTTTTTAGTGAATTGAAAATGCGTTTCTCTGGTGTTAATCATATGTTAATGGTCATTTACGTGTCCGAACGCACAAGCTCGGGTAAAAACTAATTTTTTCTTACAATTTTTTACAACACTAAAATCGCAATTCAACATTCGAATAGCATCATTCAATTTATGAGGAATACTATGCCATAGTTAGGTAATTTTACGATAACAGTGTAGTAGATTTGCAACACAAGTTCCTCGATTAATGGACATTTATATATTAAAATCGCAATCCATCGTTGGAATAATGATATCCAGATTTGTTCAAATCACTACGCTATCGTTTGGTAATATCACAATGATAGTACAGCAAATTTACAACATTGGACTCCCAAAATCACGAACAATATGTAAGGTGAATTCATAATCACGAATCCGAATAAAACTTCCAATACGTTTGTTGTAAATTTACAACAGAAATTTTTAACAGTGCAGACTGTTCACTGTAATTTTCATAAACAGCTCAAACACGAGGTGTCCCGCGATCTACCGGTAGGCTCAAAATAATAGACGATCAGACAATTAGCGCAATTTTCAGTAATCAACTCATAAGTTGTTGAAGTTCTCATCCACTGGACCCGAGGCAACCATTATGTACACTGTTAGAAGTTTCTGATGTAAATTTACTAAAAATGTATAGGAAGCATTATTCGTGTTGGCGATAGTGAATTTACCGAACATTACTACAGTAATTTCAAGAACGAGTTTTTTGATTTTCTACCAGTGTTATAGTAATATTACTAAACTTTGAAGCGGGTCCTGAATTGTAAAAAAAAATTAGTTTTTACCCGATTTGGTGCGTATGAACACGTGAATGACCATCAACATATGATTAACTAAAACAACATATGATTAGCTAAAAACGCCAATAATATTTTGGTCGTAACCGGGATTTGAACCCACGTCCGCTCGCATTCGCTCGTATTACTAGTCGCACGCCCTATCCACTACGCCAAACTACCTATTGATTGTTCTTCGAATGTCTTTCCATTTGTTCGGACCCTACACATCATACAATGGCTTCATATGTCATCAAGCTCAGTGAAACTCAACGTTGGACTTCGAGTTCAGATAGAATGCATAGCAATAATTTCTTCTTCACCAACTATTGAACTTGACATGCGTTTTTGATCAATTTCTACTACAACCTGGGATTTAGTAAATTAACAAAATGTCTTAATGAATTTCACATCAAGTTTCGGAAATTCATCTCGTGCACTTTGCACTTGTTTAGCACATTTAGAAGTATGTCCAGCAAATTCCAAACATTGTTTAGTAAATTCACGAACACAATGCAATTACTATACAGATTAGTAAATTTATGATACACTTTTGTGCTTTTCGTATCAAGTTTAATAAAATTAGGAATTTTTTCGCTAATTCAAAATAAATCCATAGTAATTCACATTGCGTTGCCGAATTTGTAAACTTGGGAGTCTTTTGTATAGTAAATGTGTAGTAAATTCACAAACATTTTTAACAGTGTAGCTTCAGTTCCAAGATACACAGATACACTCGCAATTCACACGATGAAATTCTGTAAAACGGCTGAAATCGAACATGTCCTGAGATCAACCGATGGACTGGAAATAACATATGATCGAATAATTATAACAGCATCATCAATCGAGGACATATCCCTACTGAAAATTTCCAGGTGGAAATCAATGTGGAAAAGTATGGATGCGAATGGGATTCCACGAAATTCTATAATAATCCACCAGAAATCCAGAAACATGGAATATCCATGATGCTGATCTATGGTTCTCCTATAGTTGATCCAGTAATATTCACATGAATATTCCATGGTTGTTTAATTTCATGCAATAGAATAGAATAGAATAGAATAGAACTTTATTCCCATGGGACAGGTCCCCTAGGGTGTGGAGGTAGTACAGGTGAGTGCCAACAGTAGAATAGACAAACACAACTCATTAGAACAATAACAGAAAATCAAGGTAAAGAGAAGATAGCGCATAAAAAAGAAAATCAAACATAGCAGAAGGTACGAAAATAGAAATAAGAGTAGCGCAGCGTAAAGTAACTTAAAGTAACGTAAGGCTAGGTATCACAAAGTAAAGTAGCACGAAGCATGGTATGGCAGAGGCAGGCTTAGGAGCACCATGAGCATGGCGAAAAATGAGACTAGCAGATAATTGAGGGAACAAGGTAGTAAACAGTGAAAGAGACAACGGGCACAGCCCAAGGCTGCCTTTACCAAAGAAGGAATACAAAAAAAAAAAGAGAAAGAATACCATGGCATATAGTGAACAGGTGCAGTAAAATAAAACATAATATAATAATAATAATAAAAATAAAAATAAACGGCCGTGCACCCGGCGCTACATGAGGGCCAACCCGAGCAAGGCTAAAGCAGAGCCGAAACCTCACGACGCTCCAGCGACAGCAAATGCGAATGAAGCCGCAGCCTAAAGACAAGGAGGGAGGAGGCTTCGATGACCGAAGACGGTAGTGAGTTCCAGAAATAGCAGGACGCGACCGCGAAGGACCTCTGGTATGCAGCAGTCCGGCAGGAGGGAATAGCGAAACTATTAGCCCTGCAGGAGGCTCTAGCGCGAGCGGTGGCAGGTCGCGAAGGCACAAAGAGCTCTGCCAGAAACTCCGGCCGCCGGGTGGCAAGAACGGTATAGATAAGACAGCCAATGAGGTAGAGTCGCCGGTTCCTTAAGGAAAGCCAGTTCAACGCCAGCCGATGCCGGGTAATATGTTCATCCCGCCCCACCCCAGAAACGAATCTAACGCAGGCGTTGGCAAGTCGCTGGAGCCTAAGATCTAGGATGCCTGGGAGATCGTTAAAAACAGCGGAACAGTAGTCCAAATGCGGAAAAACAAGAGCGGTGACGAGCCACTTCCGAAGGGAGAAAGAAAGCAATGACTTGTTGAGCTTCAGCTGGTAGAGAATTCTATTAACCCGACTAGAAATGGCCGTCACGTGCTCCCCCCAAGTTAGCTTATCGCCCAGGCGAAGACCAAGGTCACGTACACCCTCAACGAAGGGAACAACGGCATCACCAACCATGATGTCAGGCAATGGGCGAAGGCGGAGACGGTTGACGAAATGGGCACTACCAAAAATGATGGCCTTGGTCTTAGACGCGTTCAGCGACAGTGAGTTATGCAGAGCCCAGTTAAAGATGGCCCTGACATCATCGTTGATCCGCGCAATCCCGTCGTCAATGGAGGCAGGAGAGCAGGACAGGTAGATCTGTAGATCATCCGCATAGACCAGGTGACACGAATTCCGCAAGACCCCCGGCAGGTCGTTAATAAAAATGGTGAAGAGGAGAGGCCCCAGTACAGACCCCTGAGGCACCCCAGACGCGAGACCGACCCAGGAGGAAAGGGAGCCATCGGGTCCACGCACTGCTTGCTGCCGACCAGAGAGATATGAATCGAACCAGTTCACCACCGACGCGGAACAGCCCACTGCCACAAGCTTGGCCAATAAGAGGTCATGCCGAACCATATCAAAAGCCCGAGAAAAGTCAAAAAGCACAGCCACGGTGACCATACGCTTGTCCATGGCAAGATGAACATCATGAGTGAGTTTAAGAAGGGCAGACTGTGTACTGAAGCCCTTACGAAAGCCCGTTTGAAAGTTATCTAAGACGTTATTACGATCCAGGAAGTCAGTGAGTTGGCGGTGAACAATCCTCTCAAGAATCTTAGATACCGTACAAAGCAGCGAGATAGGCCTAAAATCAGCAGCAGTAGCAGGGCGAGATACCTTAGGAACTGGCTGGACGATGGCTCTTTTCCAGGAAGCAGGGAAGACGGAGGAGGACAAAGAGTTACCAAAGAGCTGAAGGAGCACAGGGAAGATAACAGGCATAGCCAGCCGCAGGAACGATACCGGTATCTGATCAACCCCCCGAGCATTAGACTTAGACACGAATAGATGACTGACGAGACACTCAGGACTAATCGGCGCAAAATAGAAGCGCGCATCATCGAAAACGGGGTGCAGCACAGGCTCCGAGGGAGTGACGGGAACAACAGGCGGCTGAGGCATCAGAACAATAGCCGCAAAGTGATCACTTAACTCCCGGACCGAGATATGGGCAGGGATGTCATTACGCCGCTGCTTCGCGAGGCCCAACAAGCGAAATTCCCGCCAGATAGAACCCGCATCGCGAAGGGATTGAAACCGTAGCTCGTAGTAGCTGACCTTAGAGGCCTTAATAGCATCATGCACCAGATTCCTGAGGATCTTGTAGTCTTCATACAGCGCAGAACACGGGGCCCTGCGAAACGCCTTGAAGCAGCGGTTACGCCGGCGCATGAGCAAGCGAATGTCCCCAGTCAGCCAGGGAGCCGGCGGACGCTTGAAGACCCGGGATCTGACAGGTGCATGCGAATCAACCGTAGCAAGGATGTGCGAATTAAGCCGCTCAACCTGCTCATCGACAGAGCCGAGCCCGGACCAGTCCAGAGCCTGCAGGTCATCAAGGAAAGCGTCATGGTTGACGCTGGACAGGTTACGGTACAAGACAGGCGACGGTGGAGGCAGCAAGACCTTAAGCCGATAAGAAAGGAAAATAAGCTCGTGACCTGAGAGAAACGGCACACCCGATTGGCCATGCGCAACTAACTTGTCCGCATCGTCAACAGCGAAAAGATCAAGCCAGGTATGAGAGGTAGCAGTGTGGTGTGTAGGCTCATAACGAATCAGGTGAAGACTGCAAGACTCCAGGAAATCGCGAACATGCCTAGGGTCAAAGGTATCGGCGAGCAAGTCCGAGTTAAAGTCCCCGGTGATCAGAAGGTTGTTATAGTCGGGTAAGAGCTGCAGGAAAACATTCTCGAAGTCAGATAAGTAGCCAACCTTGGGAGGCCTGTAAACTACGGATAACAATGTCTTAGAGGCGTTCGCCACGATGAGCTCAAGAATAAGGTACTCAGGTTTCGCACAGTAAAGGTCCCCCGAGGCAGCAACAACCCGCGCCCGAAGGCTGTCATGGACAAAGACCGCAACCCCCCCATCACGCTGGCCCAACCTGTCACGACGAAAGAGATGATAGCCACACAGTGCGACAGCCTCATCAGGTACGCGCTCGTCAAGCCAAGTCTCGGAAAGAGCAATAGGAGAAATCCATGTGGATGGGTATATAGATTTCCATTCAGATATATTATGGTTTTTTATGGTAAAACCCTACAGAATATCTAGATTTTTATAGAAAGATAACAGTAATGTCCTGACCTAATCCATGGGAAATATCATGAATAATCTACCGGCTGTTACCTGAAATCTCGGAAACTTCAACATGTGAATCCATGTGTAATGGTATACACTTCTAGGACAGTCCATAGAAAAATATCTATAATCCCATGTGAATATGGTTATAATGCAATCTCGTTGTTGACATGAAACATTGTGTCGAATCCATCAGATCCTGCATCAAATCATGAGAAAATAAACATACCAATCTGTGTATAATCTCACAGATTATTGTAGAAAGTCCCCAGGAAATCATACGATCTCATGCAAATTCCACTGTGACATCATTTCGTCATCCATGGAAAAACATATACAAAATCCATTGGATTTTGGCTGAAATTCGGTGAAGAACATCTGAATCCGGGAATGACCAGACGATACGATGTGGAAATTCCCTAGAAATCCATACGATATTATGGGAATTCGACTGTGATCCCATTCGTCATCCATGAAAAAATATACACAAAATCTACCAGATTTCGGCCGAATTTCGGCCAAAAAAGAACATCTGAATGCAAGAACGACCAGACGAGTCATTGTTGAAAGTCCCTGGTTCATGGCGATTTCTGTAACAACTACTACCGACAATCCATAGGACTTGATATAATGTTACACATAGGATTCCATATATCATTACACATAGGATTACATGTTTCTGCACATGGCTACAATCACAGCCGGGGGCAATCGTATGCAACTTCATTCCGTGAACGTAGTCAGACTGTGCACGGTAATACTGAAAAAATGGCATGAATCCAAGTAGTCCTCCAATCTACCGATAGACCGAGGATAACAGCTGATCGATTGATGAGCTGTATTTTTATTAGAGAATTATATGTAGGTTACTGGACTTCTGATTCGAGAAACAGAGGCTTTTTATATAATGTTTCATGTGGCAGCTCTCGTAAGACACTTCACAATAATTTTGATCAAGACCTAGAATCGAATGTATCCTGGAATCAACCGATAGACCGAGGTTTCGAGGTTATTAATTAATTGCGGAAGATTGTGAGTAGCTTCCGTGTCCACAGAATCAGACTGGGATGATGATATCCTTCAAATGACCGATAGGCCGTGATTTTCATGTTATTGATCAATAAGCGGTATTTTCGAATACGCACGTATAAGAGAATGTGAAAAAGTGCCCATCAAATCATATGTTAATCTATACGAGGTTATGACTGGTGCTAGCTCAGGATAATCAGGATAAATAACTTTCGTATATGAGTTCCAAAATTGAAGGCATTTTAACTTAGAAAACACAGTTTGATTGTACAATGTCCCCAAAGTAACCGATTATCTGATACTGCTCTAAACTGAGAAAACACCGTTCAATCTACGATGTCCCGAAAGCAGCCGATTGTACGAAAGTCCTGAAAACTGACAAAAGATCGTATGATATGCAATGTCCCGAAAGCAGCCAATCGTATCAGAGTCCTTAAAACTGACAGAACTTCGTTCGATGCATACAATGTCCCGAAAACAACCGATTGAATGAAAGTCCTGAAAACTGACAGTGCATACGTATTCTGTTATATCTCATAGTCTAGGAGCCAGTGAATTTTTAGCGTATTAGCGCACGATGGCTTCATTTTTTTTTCAACTATATAATTTTATGTCATGCAACAGGAAACCATCGTCTTACAGCATGTAACCGAGTTTTTTGTCCCAGGGATAATTAATTAGTCATTAAAAAATCGACGAAAATCGAAAAACTTCACGACGGCCAATTTTTGCGGCATATCATCAAGAAACGTGCCATGAAACATGCTGTAATAATATAAGACGTTTTTCGCGAGTCTGGCATGCTATCAGACGCTTTGAACGTGCAAAAAAATCGTCAATTTTGGAAATTCTTGACGAGACTTGATTTTTTTTTTAATTTAAAGAAAAAAAAATTGCAAGTCGAAATAATATAATGTAAGACGATTTTAGCGAGTCCGTACCCCTGTCAGACGACGCCAAAGTCCAGTATTTGGCACGTCTGTGAGCGCTCACACACGTACGCCACTATACGCTCCCAAGGGTTCAAACGAATCCTTTTCAAGAAAAAAAAATTGTCCCAAAGTTTTAATGCTCTATCTTGATTTTAGCATCCCGCGCACGACCGTCAAAGTATTTTTTTTTTTTCAATTTTCTACAAAAAACATGTATGAACCAACCTTAGTCAAGTCAAAAAAAATTTGGCGGTCGTGCGCAGGATGTTAAAATCGACGCAGGACGTAAAATGTTGAAACTCCGACGTTGATGACTTGACAAGCTGGGTCATACATGTTTTTTGTAGGAAATTGAAAAAAAAAAAAAAAAAAATACCTTGGCGGTCGTGCGCGGGATGTTGAAATCGAGACAGAGCATTGAAAATTTATGACAAATTTTTTTTCTTGATAAAAATCCGTTTGAACCCTTGGGAGCGTAAAAATTCAAAAACACCCCATATAAGGACCACCCTAATATATATATATACATTTGTGTATATTCATATATATGAATATACATGAATATACCTTTATACGTATGAATATATACAAATATATATCAATATACAGAGCGATTCTGAGGAAACAGGTCACGCTAATAGAAGCTCCCTTATGTATTTTCGTGAAGGACAACGCTGTCAAATACCACGAACAAGCGATCTACCGATATTTCTTATGCCTATGACTGATATCTTCAGACGACGTAGCGGTAGCTGTCACGTTGTATAGGTTAAAATGAACTGTCATATTACAATATTGTCTAATTAATTCTAATATTGTTCATAATACAACGGTATACGATATTATTTCATAAATAAGTAGTGATGAGGTTAAATTGATTGCAGACGTCGATTTCTGTTTATTCCAACATTATTAGGTTATAAACAATTGACTTGGTGAAATTCACACATCTAGTAGTGATAAAGTTATTAAAGGTCAACGCGCACTATGCTGAAGCGAAGCGAAGCGAAGCGATCGGAAGTTTTCATCAACATGCTTTCTTAGGAGTGTGCGTGCATACTTTTATAAAAAACATAAGAAAAGCATGTTAATGAAAACTTCCGATCGCTTCGCTTCGCTTCGCTTCGCTTCGCTTCCGCGTAGTGCGCGTTGACCTTAAGTCAATACCATACGATATTGATTCTTTATGGATTAATTCCAGGTGTGAATTTCTGTTTATTTCCTACATCAGTTACAACCGTGGATTTCTTCGGTGACTGACTAACCCGTTGCATCCCTTCGACAAGTAGGGTTACGAACAAAACGATGTGAATATCATTCATCGAGCAATATCTCATCGATCCAGTACAAGCTTTTCATCCTACGAGGTATTTGACTGGAATGATGTTTCGATATCCTCACACGAAACTCCGACTTCACGACGTAGACTTGCCGTGAGATCGCAGGGGTACGTTCGGTGCTTGGCTTTTTTCTTGATTTCACGACAGAGACTGGCGAAACGTTTTGCTTATAAAGCAATTGTGAGTTTCGTGTGGGTACTTGGCGGCTATTTTTACATCTTTGGATGTTTTTCGTGGGATCAGTATTACTTGCAAAAACACGACACAAATAATTATGTTATTAATCTTTTATTTATTTATTTAATCCTTTGATGTCTTATCGCCCTTGCGGGCATGTAGACGAAATTTTGTTAATCGTAAAATATGATAATAATTGTTAAGCCATGAATACAGTTATTAATGAGTACATGAATAGAATATGGTCCTCGAACATTATTGAAGGATTGTATTTCGCTAATTGTCCGTCGGCGTACGTTTCAAGATAATGTTTAAATAATGCAATCGAGATATATTTCATCTGACAGACCATTTCATGTGAGTATGTTGGTGTGTGGTATTCCGGACACTGCTTTTTAGCAGTTGTCATAATTCAGTTTAGTATAGATATTAGGTTGGCCCTCATTTAGAAATCGGTCAAATTTTCTTGCTGCCGCCCCCAGATCGGCTCTGAATAAGTTGAATAAATGACAACCACAGGCTAGGTATTTCGTGTGTGTGTGTGTGTGTGTGTGGGATCAGTGGGGTGGCCTAACCTATTCTAGCCTTTGGGGATGCGATAACCACCGGGTGAGTTGCCCACGCGCTGCGCGCGTGGGTAATTAACAAAAATCATCCCTCTCGCCCGGAGACCACCTAGTGGGCGGATTCTCGGGCGGGATTCAAAAAAGGCCTAACCTATTCTCGCCTTCCCATAGCCACAACTATTGAAATTTTAAAGAGAGGGAAGATTTGTTCACGGAAATTTTAGCCGAGTGAAGATTTCATCGTGGGAGATTTCGTCCAGGAATTTTTTGCCGAGGAGAATTAGTCCACGGAGATATGGACCGGATCTATAGAGGATATTGAACGAATGCACTTTATTTCATGTTCTACTTCAGTGATTTTCGGAAGATATTAAACGGTAATCCATACGAAAACTTGGCTTCTCGGACAGAAGATTTATCTATCCAAAGAAATTATAATACGGCTAAATTTTTTTGATCTTTACTGTTAACGTATCAATTACATGATGGTACGTAATAACGATAATGAGATACCATAAACATACTTTTACCGTTTTTCATAAAATTTTTGTACAATTCAAAACTCAAACATAATGTTACTACTTGATTGCACTTAAATCCGCGCGGTAAATCTTCAAAGTTAAGAAAAATAAAAATGCGACATTACTTTTACTGTCGACTGTCACAATGTTGATTCCTTTCGGCAGGGGGGATTTTAGCATCCGATATAACTGAAAAACGCACGGACGCCGCAATTTTTTTTTTTTTCGATTTTCGTTCATTGTGGGATTCGAACCACCGCTCGCCGCTTTTCGCATTACTAGTCGCACGCCCTAACCACTACGCCATTTCACCGCTTGACAAATGATGCAACTTTTTCATACAGATCTTCGTGTCTATACCCGACTGGAAATTTGTTCAGGCAAACCTGATGATCCGTTTGGCCCTGATCAGGCCTGGTCAAGGCTTGCTCTATCAGAGCCTGCCTTCAGGAGCCCTGACCAGGTCGACGCTATCAGAATCCTACTGGGGTGTTCCTGATAGAGCCCTGACCAGATCGACGCTATCAGAGTCCTACTGGGGTGTTCCTGATAGAGCCCTGACCAGGTCGACGCTATCAGAATCCTACTGGGGTGTTCCTGATAGAGCCCTGACCAGGTCGACGCTCTCAGAATCCTACTGAAGTGTTCCTGATGAAGCCCTGACCAGGTCGACGCTATCAGAGTCCTACTGGAGTGTTCCTGATAAATCCCTCATCAGAAACACCTCGTGGAAACTCTAATAACAAAAAAAAATTCACTCATACAATCCATAGTAAATCTGGATTGCGTGTATCGCATCAGTAACGTCGTAGTGACAGTATCGTACACAAAGCATTGAAAAAATCACATTTATTATGGAAAAAAACTTTGATTTTTTAAAAAAAATTTATTCAAATTTTGATTTTTTACAAATTTTTTTTCAAAATTTCAAAATTTTTTGTTTTTTCAGTTTGTTTCCAAATTTGCATATTTTGTGACACATGTCCCTCATGTTTTTACACAAAAAAGAAACTTTCTAGGTGGTGAATCAAAAAATTTTCTTTTCAAGGACCACCCTAATATGATATAATATTTAGTCATTAATCGTAATACTTTATGCAAGGACTTCAATCTAGTCCTGCAAATACCAAATTTTGATGACACTGAAATTTTTCGAATAATAACTTGACACTTTGATGGGCTCTGAACAAGTAGGGGAGTATTGAGTTATATACCATGCGATAGTTTAGCGTAGTGGTTAGGGCGTGCGACTAGTAATCGAGCGGACGTAGGTTCAAGTCCCGGCGGGGATGAAAAATACGGCGGTTTTTTCAGTGGGTGAATATTTCAATTTGATCGATATCATGCGTAGGTAGGCTCAACTGACGATTAAATATGTCGATTTCTGTTTTTTTTTTTTTTTTTTTTTTAATCTAAATTAGGGACTACTACAAAAATTAGTAATAATAATACATTCCAAAGCCGTGCGTGGGCCTTGGGAGGTTTTTCTGGTCTTATCAGGAGAATCGCGCGAGGGCCTCGAAAGGCCCCCAGAACGCCCTGAGCAAGTATATTCAAATAGTGTCCCGACCAGGGCCTGATTCATACAGCCTGATCAGGCTATAGTGGAACGGCACGTTACATTCCTGGTCAGGTCCTGAGCAGGCAGCCTTATGTGGCCCTGATCGGGAATAAGGCGTGCCTGACCACTGCCTGGAAGAGGCTGCGTCAGAATTTCCAGTCGGGATGTACTAGACCAGACATAGCATATGTTTCCAGTCTATTAAGGGGGTATATACACCTTTAAATGGGTTGAATTTCTGAAAAACAATTTTCCTTTTTTTTTTCAACTTGGAGACTCTGATAAAATTTAAAAAAATCATTATGTTTGGGAAGGGTTTGACCTTCATTATCCATATCTTACATCATGTATTACTTCCAGTCTAATAGTGGCTGCGCTGAAGACAGGAAAATACAAAATCACTCGGTTGCCGCAAAGAATCAGACACGGTGCTCCCCAAGCTAGGAAAAGTGGACCACAAAATGATCACTAGACCACTAGAATAGATCTATTATTAAAAAAATTTATAATAGATCTAGAATAGATTTAGAATAGATCTATTACAAATTTTTTTTTCAAAATCAAGAAGAGTTAAATAGCAAGTTCTGCATATGCTCAGAGGATATTTTGCGTCATTCAAATCAAAATCTTCCGATATAAACTTTTTTATTAGGTTTTCAGTCAATTTGTGAGTGAAAAATTTTTCTGGCTTTATTTTACCAAAAGCTATTTTTCTACCACACGGTCCACATATTTTTTTTCCTGCAATCGTCATGAGAAAATGGGGGAGTCATTTTAAAAATGTTAGTTTATAAAATACAACTCAAATAGTTTCAATTTGTCTTACAAAGTTATTAAAACTTAAAATATCTTAGTTCCGCGGTGAGTGTTTCTACTCTAGTACATCGACCGCTCCTAAGGTAAGAATGAGAACGACGACTCGCGCGCTCCGCTAATGATTAAGACTCAGCTCAGGAGCTCTATAGTCCAACTATAGCGATTCCTTCACGCGGACTATAGAACTCCTGAGCTGAGTCTTTATCAGCGGAGCCGCGAGTCACTTTCAATGAAAAATCATTAATACCTACTTAATTTTCTCATATTGGGATCAAGAGGTCGATTGCATGGGCGTAGTAAAGTGTTCTACTCTGCTTTTCATGAACGTGCGCGGTATGAATACAAAAACGGCCATAACTTGCGAAACCGAGCAGCTAGGATTTTCAGCTTGACATTTTTTTAATCTACAAAAAATATAGAAACTTTCTGCGTTAGCCGATTTTGGATGCATTTTGGGTCCACTTTTCCTTGCTTGGGGAGCACCGTGCAGACCCAGCGTTGGACCGATCTTGGAATTTTTGGTTCTCAATTGTTCATAAACCCATTTTTAGTTGAAATATTAGAAAAATAAGCAAATTTTTTTTTCAAATTCAGAAAAAAAATCGACAAAATTCAATAACTCAAGTAATTCTTGCAATATCAAAAAGTTCTATGTTCATCTGATGGAGGCATGTGGTATGCCTCCATCAGATGAACATAGAACTTTTTGATATTGCAAGAATTACTTGAGTTATTGAATTTTGTCGATTTTTTTTCTGAATTTGAAAAAAAAATTTGCTTATTTTTCTAATATTTCAACTAAAAATGGGTTTATCGAAAAGTTCTATGTTCATCTGATAAAGGCATGTCTTATGAACAATTGAGAACCAAAAATTCCAAGATCGGTCAAACGCTGGGTCTGATTCTTTGCGGCAACCGAGTGATTTTGTATTTTCCTGTCTTCAGCGCAGCCACTATTAAACTGGAAGTAATACATGATGTAAGATATAGATAATGAAGGTCAAACCCTCCCCAAACATGATGATTTTTTTAAACTTGATCAGAGTCTTCAAGTTGAACAAAAAAAGAAAATTGTTTTTCAGAAATTCAACCCATTTAAAGGTGTATATACCCCCTTAAGTCAGTTCAACACATGCCATAATGATTCGCATTGGAGTGCTGCAAAGAGAGTTTTGAAATATCTTGCAGGTACGAAAAATTATGGACTTGTTTTTGAAACAGATGATAAAAACATAGAGGCATTTGTAGACGCAGATTGGGGCGGAGACATTGCGGATAGAAAATCATATTCTGGAATAGTGATGAAACCAGAGAGAAACCTGAGAGAGCCCACGGAGCCAAAAGCCTGGGACAGACTAGTGGAGCTTGGTTCCGTGGGTCCCGTGTGTTCGTTCCGTGAACTAAATTCTCGGCGGGCAAATGATAAATGCAGATACCACCACACTCTGTTTTGTTTACTCACAAATATATATTGGGAATAACTTTTGATTGAAGAGACTGCATCATGAAATGAATAATATTTATAATTATATTATAACCAGAGAGTTATAACTGCATTTTGAAACGATTTATTTATAAGCGACGGCGCGCTGCCACCGGAAAACCCGGCTCGGGTACGTGTAGCCAGCATAAAGTAGCATCGGTGGGCATGTTACACGGTTATGTCTTTGGTTTTTTTTTCATCCTACAGACTTCTTCCACCAACTATTTTAAAGCTATTGAATGACACTATTATTATATATTTTTTGAATTTTATAACGAACAATCCGATTCGTTATAAGCAAATGGGCGGTTCCACGTCAACTGTACCACTCCTGTCAGTCATAGTCAGCGATTCTACTGTAATTTGGTGATTATGCTAGTTTGGTATGGAAATAATTTCTGACCAAAGGATTTCGCGAAATTCGAAAAACTATAGAAGTTGCCCAATTCGAAACTTTTTGATCGTCAATTCTTTGAAAATTCATATCTCTGCAACCACTTATCGGATCGGGAATTTCCAGCCACGGAGTGACGTGGAAAAGTGTGCAGCTTAATGAAAAAAATACATCAATAATGGAGGTGAAAAAATTAGCTTCTATTATGCAATACAATGTGAATAATTGATTTTCAATCATGTTCTCTCACATTCTAAAATTCGAAAAAAATACAGGTTACTCCTTCTAAGATTATCTTCAATTTCAGCCATCGGAAGGTTTGGAGTCGAATCTAGTTCGCGCGATATGAATTGTCAAAGTCCGCCATGTGCTCGCTCGCCGCGCGGTGTAGCCAGCGTAAAATACCCAGAATGCAGAATTTCATTAAAGTGCGTAACTGCAACATGTTTTATAGCGTTCATCGACCATATTTGAATATTAAAAAATTCAATTTATTATTAATTTATCATAATATTTATTCAATAATATTATTTATAAAATTATTGCATTATCTGTCGCTATCTTCATGGCGAATATGGTCGATGAACGCTATAAAACATGTTGCAGTTACGCACTTTAATGACATTCTGCATTCTGGGTATTTTACGCTGGCTACACCGCGCGGCGAGCGAGCACATGGCGGACTTTGACAATTAATATCGCGCGAACTAGATTCGACTCCAAACTTTGTGATGGCTGAAATTGAAGATAATCTTGGAAGGAGTAACCTGTATTTTTTTCGAATTTTAGAATGTGAGAGAACATGATTGAAAATCAATTATTCACATTGTATTGCATAATAGAAGCTAATTTTTTCACCTCTATTATTGATATATTTTTTTCATTAAACTGCACACTTTTCCACGTCACTCCGTGGCTGGAAATTCCCGATGCGATAAGTGGTTGCAGAGATATGAATTGACGCTCAAAGAATTGACGATCAAAAAGTTTCGAATTGGGCAACTTCTATAGTTTTTCGAATTTCGCGAAATCCTTTGGTCAGAAATTATTTCCATACCAAACTAGCATAATTACCAAATTACAGTAGAATCGCTGACTATGACTGACAGGAGTGGTACAGTTGACGTGGAACCGCCCAAATATATAATATTCAAACGAGGTTTTCAAGGCAACGCAACGCACGCGTAAAAATTCTGAAAAAAATATGAGTGTCTTCCTTGATCAATTATGTGCAAAATTGTTGGGTCAAAAGTATGGCGAACCGATGGTAACCATGTTAAAAAAAACCCGTGAAAAAATTATAGCGAAATCGGTAACATCGAGGTCAATTTGTGATTTATTTTGTCCGCTCTGGCGTGGAATGGCTCATGTGTGAGTGAACAAAACAGAGTGTGGTGGAGGAGCAGCATCGGCAATCTGCATAGTATTGGCTGCATCTATCATTTACCCGCCGATAATTGAGTTCACGGAACGAACACATGGGATCCACGGAATGAAGCTCCACTAGTCTGTCCCAGGTTTTTAGCTCCGTGGGCTCTCTCCGGTTTCTCTCTGATGAAACTAGGAAATTGTGCTGTGAGTTGGGAGTCGAGAAAACAAAAAACAATAGCGCTCTCTAGTACTGAAGCAGAATACCTTGCATTAAGCGACGGAGCTAGGGAAGCGAGTTTCATGAGAAACCTAATGGGAGAGATATATGATAAGTTAGAAACAATTGTGATGTATAATGATAGTCAAAGTGCCCACAAACTAGTCAAAAATTGTGAACAGCACAAACGAACAAAGCATATCGATGGTAGACATCACTACGTGCGTGAAAGCGTGAATGAGAAAGTCATAGAGATGAAATATAGATCTACAAATGATATGGTGGCGGATGCATTGACTAAACCACTGTCTAAGATTAAGCACGTGCCATACGTTAAAGAGTTAGGACTGAAGCGTGTTTGATCAAGGGGAAGTGTTGGAAATTGGACAAATATATAATCGAACACTAAAATACTTAGACTAAACACTAGTGGCGTATCAGCACACTACTGTGATCTATTGCTACTATATAGTTATAGGTTACTTCCTGTACCCGACATACTTACCTCCCTACTGAAAATTTCCAGGTGGAAATCCATGTGGAAAAGTATGGATGCGAATGGGATTCCACGAAATTCTATAATAATCCACCCGAAATTCAGAAACATGGAATATCCATGATGCTGATCTATGGTTCTCCTATAGTTGATCCAGTAATATTCACATGAATATTCCATGGTTGTTTAATTTCACGCAATAGGAGAAATCCATGTGGATGGGTATATAGATTTCCATTCAGATATATTATGGTTTTTCATGGTAAAGCCCTACAGAATATCTAGATTTTTATAGAAAGATAACAGTAATGTCCTGACCTCATCCATGGGAAATATCATGAATAATCTACCGGCTGTTACCTGAAATCTCGGAAACTTCAACATGTTAATCCATGTGTAATGGTATACACTTCTATGGACAGTCCATAGAAAAATATCTATATTTCCATGTGAATATAGTTCTAATGCAATCTCGTTGTTGACGTGAAACATTGTATCGAATCCATCAGATCCTGCATCAAATCATGAGAAAATAAACATACTAATCTGTGTATAATTTCACAGATTATTGTAGAAAGTCCCCAGGAAATCATACGATCTCATGGAAATTCCACTGTGACATCTTTTCGTCATTCATGGAAAAAGATATACAAAATCCATTGGATTTTGGCTGAAATTCGGTGAAGGAAGAACATCTGAATCCGGGAATGACCAGACGATACAATGTGGAAATTCCCTAGAAATCCATACGATATTATGGGAATTCGACTGTGATCCCATTCGTCATCCATGAAAAAATATGCACAAAATCTACGAGATTTCGGCCGAATTTCGGCAAAAAAAGAACATCTGAATGCAAGAACGACTAGACGAGTCATTGTTGAAAGTCCCTGGTTCATGGCGATTTCTGTAACAACTACTACCGACAATCCATAGGACTTAATATAATGTTACACATAGGATTCCATATATCATTACACATAGGATTACTTTTTGCACATGGCTACAACCACATGGAATTCCATAGATTCCCAGTTCCAAATCCCGGTAGAAAACCTACGGATTCACATGGATTCTCCATATAGATTTCCAGGTGGAATTCTAGGTGGATTCGTCCATAGATTTCCACCTGGAAATTTTCAGTAGGGCTGTGTGTAACTATAGTTATTAGTACAGCATGGTCTGAAATAAACCAAGTTATTATATCCGATACCATATTTATCAACCCTTCGTAGTCACACTGGGTGGATTCCACCCAGGCCTTACTTTGGGCCTGAATATCTTTGGGTCCTGGTATAAATTGGGCATTCTTCTTCCAGGGGGCGAGGGTTTGAAGTGTCCCCTACAGGTACAGATCGTTGGCAACTCGAAAGAACCCTCAGTGTTGAATTGGCAGCTGTCAAGACAACATCGTGCGCCGCGGTGGGTGAATTTCACCCAAGTGTGACTATCACGCAATCTTTAGTGGAAAAAAATCGAACTTTATTTTTTTTTTTCTTCTTTCGAGAATAGGTGTACAAACCGTAAGTATGAGTGTGGCAAAGGTTTTTTTTTTTTCGACAATGTATGTAATAATAACGCTGTTATTTGCTGTTAGATGACATACAATCTACGGAGCCGGGCGTTCCAAGCGGAACTATTGAATGAAGCTGATGTAGAAGATTATGGCGATGAGTTATCAGAAGATAAAGGGGATCATGTTTCCGAGATAGGTGTCCCTTTGAACACGATGTATTATGAATAAAGTACATATTTTTGTATAAATCCGCATTTATTTCCACTCCAAAATCGATCCTCTTCACATGTCGAAATAAATACCTTTTTTCAATCGCGCACTATGCCACTATTTTTTTCATACAAGTACTATATCCGACGAGTAGCCCCGTTGAAATTTTACTTCAAAATATCGAAAATTCAAAAAGTTATGATTTTTGGAGTGAAAAGGTGTATTTTTTGACAAATTGACCTATTTACGATTTTTTTTCAACACGTTGCCATTTGAATTTCGACATACCGACTTTTGATACATATTCTAGAATGTTCAAAGTATTTTCTAGTATTTTTTTGATCCCGATCGGACTGATAGTTCTCACACAGCAACCATTTGAAACTCGACTGGGTGGATTCCACCCAGTGTGACTACCGTGTGATTCTACAGAAGTGTGACTACGAAGGGTTAAATACACCCCAGTATCCTCAAATAACCAACATAAACGCCTCTCATTTCGCTCTCGTATCGAAATCTACTATTCCAGAAAAGAAAATTTCATTACCCAAAACATGGCTACGAAATTCTCCATTTCGATTTCGACGAGGATTGACCCCGCAAAATATTTGTAACGAATTTTGAAATACCCGATAACTTTGAATACATTCGAATTTGCGCATACACTGAACTAGACTTTTTGAGTAAATTAAGGGGGGGGTATACCGGATGTGTTACTGACACCGCCTATATCTCCGAAACGGGGCTATCAATCGACTTGTCCTTTCGGCAGCCGATGTTTGACGAGTAATGAGTTCGAACTGGTACATTTGATCGAATGAAATCGGGATTTTTTTTTTTCTTTAATCGAAAAGGGTTGGCGTGCTATTTATGTCGACTTATATCAAAGCCTACGCATAAAAAATGCAAAATCGAACGAGAGAGCCCGATTTTGTGAGGAATGGCGAACACAACCATCCCAAAACATCTTTGTTTCCGACACCGATGAAGGGGCCAGTTGTATTCCACGTTTTTGTGGTAATTTTCGCGATTGTCAACGGCTGAGAGCAGCTGAGAGCGGCCATTGCCGCTAATGTCATTATATTAGTTCCCACACCGCCCGTGAGATGTCGCCACGCTGTTACGTTAATACACCTGTAACCACGTGACTCGACCTGCAGTCCAATCGCCTCTCACTAATAAGCTAAAAATTTGCGCGTGGCTACATCTCACGGGCGGTCTGGGAACTAATATATTAACATTAGCGGCAATGGCCGCTCTCAGCTGCTCTCAGCCGTTGACAATCGCGAAAATTACCACAAAAACGTGGAATACAACTGGCCCCTTCATCGTTGTCGAAAACAAAGATGTTTTGGGATGGTTGTGTTCGCCATTCCTCACAGAATCGGGCTCTCTCGTTCGATTTTGCATTTTTTATGCGTAGGCTTCGATATAATTCGACATAAATAGCACGCCAACCCTTTTCGATTGAAAAAAAAAAAAAAATCCCGATTTCATTCGATCAAATGTACCAGTTCGAACTCATTACTCGTCAAACATCGGCTGCCGAAAGGACAAGTCGATTGATAGCCCCGTTTCGGAGATATAGGCGGTGTCGGTAACACATCCGGTATACCCCCCCCTTAAAGTATAGTATACAAATTTAGTGGAACAATTATTCACGGGATCCAATAATTTGATATAATTGCCATTAGAGAAAGCCTCATTATATCGATGGACTAATGCCAACTCTAGTAGAAATTTGATCGGGTTTTCCCCGTGTTGGGTCAGCGCCTCAAAATTTCCATTTCCACCAATGTAAAAATATGTACATCTAAAGAGGTCAGAACAGTAGTAGAATCAACAATATTTGATGAGGTCATGAAAGTACCCTACTAAAAATTTCCAGGTAGAAATCCATGGACGAATCCACCCAGAATTCCACCTGGAAATCTATATGGAGAATCCATGTGAATCCGTAGGTTTTCCACCGGGATTTGGAACTGGGAATCTATGAAATTCCATGTGGTTGTAGTCATGTGCAGAAACATGTAATCCTATGTGTAATGATGTATGGAATCCTATGTGTAATATTATATCAAGTCCCATGGATTGTCCGTAGTAGTTGTTACGGAAATCACTATGAACCAGGGACTTTCCACAATGACTCGTCTGGTCGTTCCCGGATTCAGATGTTCTTTTTTTGCCGAAATCCGATGGATTTTGTATATCTTTTTCCATGGATGACGAAATAATGTAACAGTGAAATTTCCACGAGATCGTATGATTTCCTGGAGACTTCCTGCAACAATCTATGAGATTATACACAGATTGGTATGTTCATTTTCTCAAGATTCCATGCAGGATCTGAAGGATTTGACACAATGTTTCACGTCAAGTGTATACCATTACACATGGATTCACATGTTGAAGTTTCAGGAATTTCAGGTAACAGCCGGTAGATTATTCATGATATTTCCCATGGATTAGGTCAGGACATTACCGTTATCTTTCTATAAAAATCTATATATTCTGTAGGGTTTCACCATAAAAAACCATAATATATCTGAATGGAAATCTATATACCCATTCGCATGGATTTCTACTATTGCATGAAATTGAAAAACCGTAGAATATTCATGTGAATATTACTGGATCGACCATAGGAGAACCATAGATCAGCAACATGGATATTCCCTGTTTCTGAATTTCTGGTGGATTATTATAGAATTTCATGGAATGCCATTCGCGTCCAGACTTTTCCACATGGATTTCCACCTGGAAATTTTCAATAGGGTAGTAAGCGGAAAAAAAATTAAAGTATGAAAAGTGCGAAAATCCCATGTTAATCAAATGGGAGAAGTATCGTCCTACAGGCAGGGGTAAATGGCACTTGAAAAAAAAAATAATGCATAATTGTTTTTAGGCTATGAACTATTTGATACATGAAGATGATTTGGACCAATGGGATCCTTGGAATGGGCGTGGCTTCGTAAACGTAGCCGACTGTCAGCAGTTCTATTTTTCGTCACTAGTAAGCGTATCGAGGTTTCAAGCCCTCTCATTGGTTACAGCTGGTTACTGCAGCCGTCGTTCAACAGTTCTATTTTCTGCCACTAGTTGGCGTATCGAAGTTCTAAGGATCCCAATACCCAAGTGAAAAATAGTGCTTTTCGGTCCTAGGCCCCAAAGTCGGACTTTACGGACCGAGTGGGGATTGTGCGTCCTCGGACCGGCGCAGCCGTGAAGCCTACATAGTTTTACCACCTGTTAACTTATCCTTAAGGTGAAGTGAAACGTTTCAAGGCCACGGCCGGGTGCCTTTCACCGCGGTAAGGCAGATTACCAAACGTTAGTATCTTTGCCCACCGCTAGATGGTGCAGACACCGGAACGTTTGGTACCTCTGCCTACCGCTAGATGGCGCAGCGCGCACCTTCCGATGCGCGCTACGTCAGTATATATATCAACAAAAATTCCTCCTTAACAAAATTGGTACTATAAAAATGTCTACTTACAAAAGGACTGAAATCAGATACAATTGCCAAGTACATGTCTTCTGTATAACAAAAGTTTACAACAGAAGAACAGAAAACTGAATAGTCTTGTATCGTTCACTCGCTACGCTCGCTCACTCGATCAGCTCTTTATAATTACAGGGAAAAAAATCAGAAAAAAAAAATTTAGGAAGTGGTACTTGCGGGCCATTTATGATTAAGTAAAAGAGTATTCATTTAGGTTTATGTATCATTTGTTTGATACATATTGCTATAATGGCCCGCCAAGTACCACTTCCTAAATTTTTTTTTTCTGATTTTTTTCCCTGTAATTATAAAGAGCTGATCGAGTGAGCGAGCGTAGCGAGTGAACGATACAAGACTATTCAGTTTTCTGTTCTTCTGTTGTAAACTTTTGTTATACAGAAGACATGTACTTGGCAATTGTATCTGATTTCAGTCCTTTTGTAAGTAGACATTTTTATAGTACCAATTTTGTTAAGGAGGAATTTTTGTTGATGGATTTTTTGGGGGTAGTCACCACATTAATGTACTTGGCGAAAGGTTTTTGCACCAGGGGTGCTTTTTGGGGTTGATATCATCACTTTTTGTACAATTTTGCTTGACTACCTAATAATTGTGCTCGCTCGCTACGCTCGCTCGATTGGGTTTTCCTATATTCTCGCTTGCGAGGCTTGCTCAGTTGGCAGCATTCTGCCAATTGTTCCTATGAACATCCCAATGCATGTACGGTTATGCATTTTGTATCATCCGAATCCCTCAAAAAGCAGCTATGTTAAATGTGGTAGTATAATTTCAAATCAAATGAATGAAAATAATGTAATAATATACACGTTTCTGTGAGCCTTGAATTTCTGTGGACAGACGTAACATATGTTCTTTCATTAAGTTCTACGAATTGTTTCGTTAGAATCTGGTATAATTCTATATGCCTGAAACGTGTAGCCCTGCGCGCAGCCCTCCTCCTGTCTCATCTGGACCTGGGACCGGCAATGGCGGAGTTACTTGCACACAGGGTTATAGTTGTTGCTCATGATTAAATATATATAAATATGAGATATGTGTATTGCAATTCGTAGGTAGTTTTTTTTTTTAAATGTAGCTAGTCCTCTGTGAAAAGAATACGTACGCGTCCCATACTTATAACGTCAACTTCAAATTCAGGTCTGAACAGATGGTATCAAAATATCTAGAATTGAGCCTATTCATGCAAGACTAGCTTAGAACATAAGATGGAAGTTTATGAAGTCAAACACTCGCATTCTGCTCTCTTCGTCTGACTCTTGCCGTTTCTCGTATCAAATCGCACCATCCAGATACTTTGCGACCCTAGCGTCTTCTCTCATCATCCTTTGGTCTTATACGGCGACCCGCTACAAAATTGAACAATCCATAAAAAAGGTTTTTTTTCCAATAATTACATCCATAAATGATTATACGCTGAGTCTACAATGAATAAATAAATATAAATGAGAATCTCTATCATCTGACAAAGAGGGGTCGATCGATCATTTCTTTAATAGCGAATGAGTATTTTCATTCCCACCATTTGTCGTGATAGCACTAATCTGAATTTGATTGAGCTTCTGAGCGGAGAATCTCAACTGATTGTAAAACATGGGTTAAAAAATCTCTCTCCACCGAAGGTCAAGGCATTACGTTGACGTCGAGTGTAGAATAAAGCCTATCGGAGTCCAACACACAACGTCGACTTACAGTCTGATTTGAACTAGAGGATACCGGGATAGAATATAGAACTCGTCGAAATCCAACCCATAACGTTGGCTCACAATTTGGGTCCGAGCAGACGAGCCTCTAGAGACGAGCCTAACATAAAGCTTGAAGTACAATTCGTTGCAATCCAACGTTTCAACTCTGCTTTGTTGGTCTGGCTCCTTGCCGTTCCTTATATCAAATCAAGCTATCCTGATATTTTTCAACTTTAACATTTTGTCTTGATTTTCTACTGTCAGACTTCCTCAGCCGGTGACTTGCTAGATAATTAAATCCCCAAAAAACCGTTTCCTCCGATAATTGCATTCATGAATGGAGATAAGCCAAATCTACAATGTATAAGTGAATAAAATTTAGAGGTAATAGTCAGTTAATAGTCATCTAACATTCTTGTGTCATACAAGGTAAACCTAATCGTAAAATTATCCGTTCACAATTGTTATTCTATTTATCACCACGAATCTTACACGTCAGTCGATTCGCATAACCTCAAAAGCTCAAGATCGTAGGATTTAAGATAATTAACCTATCAAAACATTTCTGTTGGTGGCTATCACTTAAATGTACTTGGCGTAAGCTTTTCGCACCTGAGGGGCTTTTGGTGGGTATTCACTAGTTTATGTATGTTCAAATTTTGTATTAAGCATCGCTCGTACTCTCTCTTTTTTCGTTTATTTGTATTTAAAAACATGAATAATGACAACACGCGTCTGCTAGTGTTGCAGACGGTTTCTGTCTTAGAGCATATATTTCTAAGGTTTCTGTCTGCGATACCAGCGCCATCTACCTCGTGACTCTCGTACTCACGCCACTCTATACAACTTTGGTGGGTTTCCCGTCTAGTGATTTTATATGGGAATGGTTTGACTGTCGAACTTGGTCTGACGACGACGAAAGGGAAGGAAAAACATTGTACGAGGAAACGGGGTATCAGGATTTGTAGTTAATCATATCTCAGCGTCCCGGACACCGATTTCATCGATCTAGGACTGAAATGAAAGCTGTTCATGCCCACATTCTGGATTAAGTTAGTTTCAATTTGTGTATGTTGTGAGGTGACAGAAAACGAAGATACTAGTTCGCGGTATAGGTTAGGGTAGTTGCCTCTCGGGTATATAGACTCGTTGAGTCTCGCGCTTGAAAAAAAATTTTTTTTAATGTACTTGGCGCGAGACTCTACCGAGTCTCTTGATACGTACACTAATGATCGCGATTATTTCGCGGCAGTGTCTA
This sequence comes from Tenthredo livida, assembly GCA_963992785.1. NCBI lineage: Eukaryota > Metazoa > Arthropoda > Insecta > Hymenoptera > Tenthredinidae > Tenthredo > Tenthredo livida. The sequence continues at coordinate 42,800,748 of OZ023064.1, read as the reverse complement.
TAAACACAGCAAGGCATATTGCAAATGATTGCACTGAATAACAACCCGAACAAATCGAGAATGATTTAGGTACATCACGTGTACCAACACTGTGTTGGACAAACGTCGCAGTGTCAAGCAACAAAAGTGGCTTATATTCTCGCTCTGGTGCAGAGCGATTGATAAAAGTTGAAACTAATCAACTATGATATTTCCAACTTAGAGGTTAGACATGATAAATTCAGAGAAAATCCCTGTTTGAAAACCACATCGGTATGACAAGCAAACCTTGGTTTTCTCCCTCACTCTTGTGCAGAGCGATAGATATGCGTGAAAACTAATTCACTATAATGTATCTAATCCGTTAGGATTCCTTCGACAATCAGTCGAGTGGCTCTCCGTTGGAGAGACTTATTCTCGCTCTTGTGCAGAGCGGTTCATAAGAGTGAAACTCGTTCACAATGATATTTCTAACTTATAATTAGACATGATTAATAAACACAAAGAAAATCCCTGTTTGGAAACCCCATCGGTATGACAAGCAAACCTTGGTTGTTCCCCTCGCTCTTGTGCAGAGCGGTTGATATAAGTGAAATTATTTCACAATGATATTTCTAACTTATAATTAGACATGATAAATAAACACAGAGAAAATCCCTGTTCAGAATCCCCATTGGTTTTACAACCAACCTTTGTATCCCTCGCTCTTGTGCAGAGCGGTTGATATGAGTGAGGCTAATTCACTATAATGTACTTAATCCGTTAGGATTCTATCGACAATTAGTCGAGTCGCTCTCCATTGGAGAAACTGATAGAAAAACATTAATTTATGCAGGTTCTATGACGAGATATATGTTCTATAAATCAATCATCTAAATCCGTTTGGATTCTATCGACCATCAGTCGAGTGACTCTCCGCTGGAAAGACTGAAAGCAAAACATTTCTGTATGCCATTTCTATGACTAGTTTGATATTCTCTAGATCATTATTCTAAATCCGTTTGCATTCTATCGACAATCAGTCGAGTGGCTCTCCGCTGGAGAGACTGAAAGCAAAACATTTCTGTATGCCATTTCTATGACTAGTTTGATATTCTCTAGATCATTATTCTAAATCCGTTTGGATTCTATCGACAATCAGTCGAGTGGCTCTCCACTGGAGAGACTCATTCTCGCTCCTGTGCAGAGCGGTTCATAAGAGTGAAACTAGTTCACAATGATATTTCTAGCTTATAATTAGACATGATTAATAAACACAAAGAAAATCCCTGTGTGGAAACTCCATCGGTATGACAAGCAAACCTTGGTTGTTCCCCTCGCTCTTGTGCAGAGCGGTTGATATGAGTGATATCGGAATTCCCTGAATTATTACTCAGAGCAAATTGAAATAGTAAAATTTAATGAGTAAGTATAGCTAATGCGCTGTGTCTACTGTCTAATTTCACAAACACTTAGTCGAACTGTATAGCAACAAGAGTTGAGTCAAGGTTAGTAAGGGATAAATTCGTAAATATGAGTTACTGACAGGTCGGGATCTAGCGAAATGATAGGAGGAAAATGTTTACTTCTGTCTTTCGTTGTATACATACCAGCACGGTTGTTCATAACCCTACTTGCAATGAGTAAGAAGCACATGCGCGCAAAAAGATTTTGAGGTTAGCGTGAGATGTGGCAGAATAAGCACTTTCACACGCGTAGACACTGGAAATAAACTCAAAACGAATAGTAATGAGGTGAACTAACATATTAGCACACGCTTTGTTCGGAAACTTAGTATCCAATTATTTTTTCATCATCATCTTTCACTACAAGCTCTGACCGCTCTGACTGATCTTTGAAGCTCACGTGTTTCCATGTCTCCTAGCGTCGGTTAGTGCGAACTGGTGCGAACGAACACGAAGGCGGGCAAAATGCGTTTACTGCAACTGGTAGAGACTCTCGCTATTTGTTCTTATCGTATTTTTAATTTCCCTAGATCTGTCGGAAGACAATAAAAATAATGAAAGTTAATTGGAATGACGGATACGACGGATACAAGCAGACAACATGACCTCAGACTTTTGACAGCTAGCCTAACAGCCGAACCATGGAGTAGAAGGAGACCTATTTTCGAATTGAAAATGGGTTTACGCAATAGGTGGCACTGTTGTGAGTGACCAGTCCCGAACTTCTTGCAAACGCTTGCGCGCGCACTCCAAGGTATATTATGACGTCACTAACTGTATGGTAAATTTTCCCACTCACAGGAAGTCCGCGTTGGCTCGCTGGTAACAGCGCCATCCATTACGTGCAGAATTCGTGCCACTTTTTCAATACAGCGTGTATAGGGAGATATCGCTTCTTCTACTCCATGAGCCGAACATATAGGACTTTATTTCAGATTTGAGGTTAAGGGGGAGATCGATTCGTTGCACAAAAATCCAAACAACACAACCATACGGCATAACCTCACTCGTCAGACAGTTAGCCAAACATAGGGACTCTATTTCAGAATCGATTCGTTAGACAAAAATCTCCAATTCCCCATACTACGAGCAGACGACATAACCTCACTAGACTGACCGTTAGCGAAACATAGGGAGTCTATTTCAGAATCGATTCGTTGGACAGAAATCTCCAATTCCCCATACTACAAGCAGACGTCATAATCTCACTAAACTGACAGTTAGTCAAACATAGGGACTCTATTTCAGAATCGATTCGTTGGACAAAAATCTCCAATTCCCCATACTACAAGCAGACGACATAATCTCACTAGACTGACAGTTAGCCAAACATAGGGACTCTATTTCAGAATCGATTCGTTGGACAAAAATCTCCAATTCCCCATACTACAAGCAGACGACATAATCTCACTAGACTGACAGTTAGCCAAACATAGGGACTCTATTTCAGAATCGATTCGTTAGACAAAAATCTCCAATTCCCCATACTACGAGCAGACGACATAACCTCACTAGACTGACAGTTAGCCAAACATAGGAACTCTATTTCAGGATCAAGTCGTTAAACAAAAATCAGAATAATGAAAATAAATTCGAATGATTATCTACATTTCAGTGGACGGATACAACCATAGGATACAACTAGCAGACGAGACATAACCTCACATTTCTGACAGATAGCCTAGCATAGGACTTCATCTCAGATTTGTGGTTACGGAGAGAATCCTGCTCGTATATCTATTCCATGCGTTCGACTTCATTTTTATTATTTCGATTTTCGTCCAACGAATTGATCTCTCCTATGGAGTCTAGAGTTAGGAGACCGAGCTTAGTCATCCCCACCTCGGAAAAACGTCCCCGTTTTCTGCGCCGTATATACCTATAGCTACGCGAGCCTAACGTTCGCTGCGCCTCTAGTGGCACTACTTACAAGCTCAGGTTGTCATAGGAACCGCGAATTTCAACTGTTATTTAAAAATCAGCTGTTTTAGAAAACCGGTACTTGCCATACATTATGCACGTTGAGACTATTACTCCTGGCTGCCGATAGAGGTGCGTCGAACGTTAGGCTCGCGTATATATATGTACACAAAGCGACAGAACTGGAACCACTTCCGTAATACAGAGCTCGTTCTCCTACATCTAGACTCCATAATCTCTCCGCTAACCTCAAATCTGAAAGAGTGCTATGCTCGGCTAACTGTTAGTCGAGTGAGGTTATGTCGTCTGCTTGTATTATATGGATTTTTGTCGAACAAATTAATCCTCCATAACCTCAAATCTGAAATGAACTTGTAGGTTAGACTAGCTGTGAAAAAAGTGAGGTTATGTCTCGTCTGCTTGTATACGTCATTTGAATATACTTTTATTCTTTTGATCTTCGACCACGAAATCGATTCTTCCATAACCTCAAATCTGAAATGAACTTCTAGGTTAGACTAGCTGTCGAAAGTGCGAGGTTATGTCTCGTCTGCATGCATACGTCATTTGAATGTATTTTCATTATTTCGATTGTTGTCTCACAAATCGATCCCTCCATAACCTCAACTCTAAAATAAACTCCTGAGTTAGACTAGCTGTCAAAAAAGTGAGGTTATAACCTCTGGGATCTTGTATCTGTTATTCGAATTTATTTTCAGTATATGCATATGTTTTCAACAAATTCAGCGTAATGAAAAATACGCATGAAATGAATCAACGATAAACACAATTTTCTCTATCCTATATTCGAGTCTCAGGTTAGCTGTGGGACGAGTGAGGTTATGACGTCTGGGATCCGATATCGATTGTTCATATACGTTACTCATTTTTAGACACATTAGTACGAAAGAAAGGAGTAGATTAAATAAACGACCAATAATCTTTTCTCGTAACGCAAATTTCGAACACGATTCTACCTGTCATTTGTTCGTATTTTAGGTTAGCTGTCAGTCAGGTGAGGTTAGTCGTGTGCGATCCGATATTCAATATTTGTGTTCCTTGCCAAGCGCCGTCAAGCGGGAGCAGCAGGAACCAACATCTTGTACGTAGGGTGGCATAGGAAACCTTCACTAGCGCTGCTGCTCGGCTTGCAAGTAAACTGGCTACAATTTCGGTACAGCTGTTGTGATCTCAACTAAATGTCGATACGGGTAGTGATCTCAACTGAATGTCGGTTCTTTTAGTTTTGAGTAACGGAGAATCGTCAATTCTCAGCCATTTCTCCATCAAATGACACGGGATTGGGCTCAAAGTGTGTGGTTTTTCATTGTGGAGTGGCTAAATGTCAGGAAAATGCGATTATCTACGGCAACAGTGAATAATCTCGCGATTTATGTGGTCGGTACGTCAATCTGTAGAAATTTTTGTCGAATTTTGGAAAAGTGAAATAATCAGCCACTTTCTGCCACAATTGTGTGTAATCCCTCAAAATTTCATTGAGATCGATTCAGTAGTTCCGGAGAATTCACGATTCCCGTTTTCGAGGTTCTGACAAACGTTTCACTTCACCTTAACCTCAAATCTGAAATAAAGTCCTATATGTTCGGCTCATGGAGTAGAAGAAGACATATCTCCCTATACACGCTGTATTGAAAAAGTAGCACGAATTCTGCACGTAATGGATGGCGCTGTTACCAGCGAGCCAACGCGGACTTCCTGTGAGTGGGAAAATTTACCATACAGTTAGTGACGTCATAATATATCTTGGAGTGCGCGCGCAAGCGTTTGCAGGAAGTTCGGGACTGGTCACTCACAACAGTGCCACCTATTGCGTAAACCCATTTTCAATTCGAAAATAGGTCTCCTTCTACTCCATGGTTCGGCTGTTAGGCTAGCTGTCAAAAGTCTGAGGTCATGTTGTCTGCTTGTATCCGTCGTATCCGTCATTCCAATTAACTTTCATTATTTTTATTGTCTTCCGACAGATCTAGGGAAATTAAAAATACGATAAGAACAAATAGCGAGAGTCTCTACCAGTTGCAATAAACGCATTTTGCCCGCCTTCGTGTTCGTTCGCACCAGTTCGCACTAGCCGACGCTAGGAGACATGGAAACACGTGAGCTTCAAAGATCAGTCAGAGCGGTCAGAGCTTGTAGTGAAAGATGATAATGAAAAAATAATTGGATACTAAGTTTCCGAACAAAGCGTGTGCTAATATGTTAGTTCACCTCATTACTATTCGTACTGAGTTTATTTCCAGTGTCTACGCGTGTCAAAGTGCTTATTCTGCCACATCTCACGCTAACCTCAAAATCGTTTTGCGCGCATGTGCTTCTTACTCATTGCAAGTAGGGTTATGAACAACCGTGCTGGTATGTATACAACGAAAGACAGAAGTAAACATTTTCCTCCTATCATTCCGCTAGATCCCGACCTGTCAGTAACTCATATTTACGAATTTATCCCTTACTAACTTTGACTCGACTCTTGTTGCTATACAGCTCGACTAAGTGTTTGTGAAATTAGACAGTAGACACAGTGCATTAGCTATACTTACTCATTAAATTTTACTATTTTAATTTGCTCTGAGTAATAATTCAGGGAATTCCGATATCACTCATATCAACCGCTCTGCACAAGAGCGAGGGGAACAACCAAGGTTTGCTTGTCATACCGATGGAGTTTCCACACAGGGATTTTCTTTGTGTTTATTAATCATGTCTAATTATGAGCTAGAAATATCATTGTGAACTAGTTTCACTCTTATGAACCGCTCTGCAAAGGAGCGAGAATAAGTCTCTCCAGTGGAGAGCCACTCGACTGATTGTCGATAGAATCCAAACGGATTTAGAATAATGATCTAGAGAATATCAAACTAGTCATAGAAATGGCATACAGAAATGTTTTGCTTTCAGTCTCTCCAGCGGAGAGCCACTCGACTGATTGTCGATAGAATCCAAACGGATTTAGAATAATGATCTAGAGAATATCAAACTAGTCATAGAAATGGCATACAGAAATGTTTTGCTTTCAGTCTCTCCAGCGGAGAGCCACTCGACTGATGGTCGATAGAATCCAAACGGATTTAGATTATTGATTTATAGAACATATATCCAGTCATAGAACCTGCATAAATTAATGTTTCTTTATCAGTTTCTCCAATGGAGAGCGACTCGACTAATTGTTGATAGAATCCTAACGGATTAAGTACATTATAGTGAATTAGTCTCACTCATATCAACCGCTCTGCACAAGAGCGAGGGATACAAAGGTTAGTTGTAAAACCAATGGGGATTCTGAACAGGGATTTTCTCTGTGTTTATTAATCATGTCTAATTATAAGTTAGAAATATCATTGTGAAATAATTTCACTTATATCAACCGCTCTGCACAAGAGCGAGGGGAACAACCAAGGTTTGCTTGTCATACCGATGGGGTTTCCAAACAGGGATTTTCTTTGTGTTCATTAATCATGTCTAATTATAAGTTAGAAATATCATTGTGAACTAGTTTCACTCTTATGAACCGCTCTGCACAAGAGCGAGAATAAGTCTCTCCAACGGAGAGCCACTCGACTGATTGTCGAAGGAATCCTAACGGATTAGATACATTATAGTGAATTAGTTTTCACGCATATCTATCGCTCTGCACAAGAGCGAGGGAGAAAACCAAGGTTTGCTCGTCACACCGATGTGGTTTTCAAACAGCGATTTTCTCTGAATTTATCATGTCTAACCTCTAAGTTGGAAATGTCATAGTTGATTAGTTTCAACTTTTATCAATCGCTCTGCACCAGAGCGAGAATATAAGCCACTTTTGTTGCTTGACACTGCGACGTTTGTCCAACACAGTGTTGGTACACGTGATGTACCTAAATAATTCTCGATTTGTTCGGGTTGTTATTCAGTGCAATCATTTGCAATATGCCTTGCTGTGTTTATAGACACTGCCGCGAAATAATCGCGATCATTAATGTACGTATATATATACTGACGTAGTGCGCATCGGAAGATGCGCGCTGCGCCATCTAGCGGTAGGCAGAGGTACCAAACGTTCCGGTGTCTGCACCATCTAGCGGTGGGCAAAGATACTAACGTTTGGTATTCTGCCTTACCGCGGTGAAAGGCACCCGGCCGTGGCCTTGAAACGTTTCACTTCACCTTAAGGAGAGACGTGTGTCCGTATATTAGAATCGAGCCAGGGTGACGTGTCTTAAAGTTTGTGCCCAAGAGAACTTATAAAATTCGTGAATTCAAAGTTTAATTCAATAAACTATAATAATAATAATTCAAATGGAGCTCCTGCTCCTCGTCTAAATATTAAACTAACTTGATCAATAATACACCCATTAGTGTTATAATTCCATTATCCATTAACTATTCAAAAAACAATCATCGTCAACAGTTATAGTGATACCTACGTCGGAAGCAGGAACACGGAGGGTGTAAGCTTCCTTCACCACCTTAGGATTATTATTGGGTAACCCGAACGCACTCTTCAAAGAACGTAAAGTACCATTCTCCGTTTTCCTATTTCATTAAACAACAGGTATAGGGGAACGTGGGGCAGAACGGGCACCAAAACAAAAAAAAAACAATGTGGTCGGAAACGATTTTTTACGAAATATGGCGACGTATTTTGGATCAATGTTGAAAAAAAAAAAATCAAAAAAAAATTATTTTTTTTCCGTTTTTCTTTACTTTTTTAAAAAAAATTTCAATTTTTTTTTTTTTATTATTGATCCAAAATACGTCACTATACTTTATAAAAAATCATTTCCGACCACTTTATTTTTTTTTGTTTTGGTGCCCGTTCTGCCCCGCGTTCCCCTACTACCTTACCTATCTACATCGGGCCTCTAGGGATTATACCATTCTGTATTCGTTAGGTTGGTTATCCTGTTCTGGTTCATTTTTACTTTTGTCTTAGTTTCCGATTATACAATAATTGATAGATAAAACCAATCCATCATCAACCGGCGTAGACCTTTATAATCAAGCGTGTTTCGGCACCCTATGCCGCAGTGTCTCGTAATCACAACCGCCAGGGGTGAATAAACCTAAACGGTTTTGAGATTGAACCCAATATTTGCCCTTGGTTGGTTAGTTTATTGATCCGTATTATCTCACGGTCGTAGCTTCCATATGAATAAATCCTTGAAACCCCAAAATCCCCGTTTCTCAGTAAACCCCTCCGGGTTTTGAGGAACTGGACCCTGATACTAGAGACGTGGGATTGTGGGGCCCCATATTCGATTTATTGTGGATTGTGCTATTTTATACAATATTATATCTCATATATTTCTTTGGCATTATATAATTTTGGGTAATATATATATAGTCGTGTCTTCCCGCAAAGAGACGGAAGAAGACGAAGAAGGTTTCCTTGTAGATCTCATTTTATTGATGAATGACAAAATTAGAAATTGAACAAGAAATAGGACTAAATTATAAAAGACATTATTTAAACTATTTAACAAATTATTTTCTTTTATATCAAATCGAGAGAGACGTAACAGTTCCGCGAGCTCCTTTCTGAATTTCTATAATAATGATCTTCTTCAGATCTTTTCTAAACATCCGGAACTCAGCAGCGATAGTCCTTTTCCAAAAAGCGACTATCGTTGCTTTAACGGCTCTGTTCGAGCAACATGTTTGCTCCGTCTCTCCCTGCAATGTGTCCCTGTGGTACACGCCGACACGGCCATACTGACTTTCACACGTCCTCGTGTGTATCAGATTCTTCATCTGCAAACGAACAATTTGAAAGCATCAACTTTAAATCGTTCGGCTTTCCTGACCTCACATTTGAAAACCAACAAGCTAAATAAAACATGAATGCTCTGTTCCCAATTGATTTTGTCATTGAACTAAACAAAGTAATTTTCAAGAAACAATAACAGCAACAGCAACACTTCCGATCACCACTGTGACTTCTGATCACCACCGTGATCTCCGATCACCACTGTGATCTCTGGTCACCAATGTGACTTCTGATCACCACTGTGATCTCTGGTCACCAATGTGACTTCTGATCACCACCGTGATCTCTGATCACCACTGTGATCTCTGGTCACCAATGTGACTTCTGATCACCACCGTGATCTCTGGTCACCAATGTGACTTCTGATCACCACTGTGATTTCTGGTCACCAATGTGACTTCTGATCACCACTATGATTTCTCATAACAACACCAAACCATCAACCATTCCATTGCACCATCTCATTCAACTTGATTTTAACAAAAATTAAAGTACGACTGTTAAACTACTAATTTCTTCAATCTTTTACACTACACGCCGACACCGGCAATTCCTGACTCTCACAGCAAAACTAACTTAAATATCTAACTCTTTAGGAACAGAACATTCAGGCATCGCCCGAAGTCTATCATGAGCGTATTTATAAGTACGATTACAATTTAAACCTTGTAAAAGATACCGATCATTTTCTAAAACCTCAATAATTCTAAAGGGACCTTTAAATTTTGGATCTAACTTAGTTTGATTCCTTTCATGGTTTTGAACCAACACAAAGTCTCCTGCAGAAAATCTTGAAACCTCAGCTTTTGTTCTATCAAATCTACACTTTTCTAGTTGAGCATTCTTTTGAATAAGATCAGCTGCTTGCTCTCTAACTTCAGATATATCAATCTGCAATTCTTGGTCATGTAGAGGAAGCAAATTGAGAGGTCTTGCAACCCTTCCAATCAGCAACTCCAAAGGACTTGCTTTAGTAATTCTACATTTAGTAGAATTAATTGCTAATTGTACATCACCCAAAGCATCTTGCCAAGATCTATCATCATTGACTTCAACAGATGTTAACATGTTCTTTAAAGAACTCATAACACGCTCCACCTGACCATTACCTCGACTAGTACCAGTAGCTATCAGATGAAGATGTATACTATGAGAACTACAAAATTCTCTGAAATCTTTATTAGCAAAACACCTTCTTTGATCCGCAATAACGCGCATTGGTGCACCAAACAAAGAAACGACAGATCTAAGAGCTTTTATAGCATTTTTAGTATCGATATGAAAAGAATGATCAAGGAAAACGAATTTGGTAAAAGCATCAATCATAACAAATACATATTCCTTAATAGTTCCTTTGCCACTAAGTTTTCCAGTAATATCTATATGTAAAGTATGCCAAGGAATACCAACTTTAGGAATTGGGTGCAATTCGGCTTGAAGTTTCCCAGAAGTCGATTTAGAAATTCTACATGTAATGCAATTTTCCACAAATTTTCGAACATACTTGGACATTTTCGGAAACCAATAATGTTGATATGCTTTTTCTAAAGTTTTATACGACCCTAAATGCATTAGCGATTCATGTAAATGATTTATTACAGACCATCGAAAAGCTCGTGGAACTATAGGCAAAGAAATAGTCTGATTATTTCTCTGTATCACACGAAATAAAATCCCTGACCGCAATTCATACGTATCAGCAAAATCACTTGAGTGAGTATCCGAAAGTTTCGAAATAATATCAGTTATTTCCTTATCTTTTTGTTGCTCCGCCTGCAACCAATTGTCAGATATCTCCGCAAGATTTACATGTTTCTGCTGAACAATCTCAATAAGAGAATCAGTTGACACCTCAGGTAAAGGATTGCGAGAAAAGAAATCTGCATGAGGCATATGTTTCCCATCACGATAAACAATATCAAAATCGAACGACTGCAGAAAAGCCCACCACCTGTGAACTCTCGGAGTCAAATCTATTTTATTGCGAGAAGCCTTTAGGGAATTACAATCCGTAATAACCGTAAAGTTTCTGCCCTGCAAAAAATGACGAAAATGCTTAATAGCATTCACAACTGCAAGGGTTTCCAACTCATACGAGTGATATCGAGATTCTACATCCGTAGTTCTTTTACTAAAATAAGCTACGACGTGCAATTTCCCATCAACTTTCTGAATAAAGACCGCACCATAACCTAGAGCACTTGCATCTGTGTGCAATTCAATAGAGTAAGTGGGGTCAAAAATCATCAAGACAGGAGTGTTTGTCAACAAAGATATCAAATGTTGACGAATCTCTTTATGTTCCGATTTCCCAACAATTTTGCCTTTACCAGAAGTTAGTTTATATAATGGAGCCGTAATCTGTGAAAAACGAGAAATAAATTGTCGAAAATACGAGGCCAAACCAATAAATTGTCTAAGCTGCGTAACAGTACTAGGAGGAGGCAGTTCAGTAAGTGCTCTTATTTTACGAGGATTTGGTCTAATCTCACCTGAAGAAATTACATAACCAAGATACTCTACTTTAACCTTTAGAAACGAGCACTTCTTTAAATTAATCGAAAAGCCAGCTTAGCTTAACGCTGTTAAAACAATTTTAAGTCTCTCAATACCCTCAATGATAGTGCGCGATGGAATCAACACATCATCCATGTAACAGATCGCAAAAGTATTAGCAAGATCACCCAAACCTTTATTTATTGCGCGCTGAAAGACAGAAGGTGCGTTTCGTAAACCAAACGGCATAGATAAGTATTCATATTGCCCATCAGGTGTCACAAAAGCGGTGCGTTCTATAGAATCTGGATGTACGGGAATCTGATGAAAACCACTCGCCATATCAAGAGACGTAAAGTAGTTTGCACCACCTAAGCGTTCTATCTGATCTGCTATCAACGGCAACGGATATCTATCAGGCACTGTGTTATCATTCAATTCTCGGTAATCAACACACATCCGATCCGAACCATCTTTTTTTTTTACCAAAATAATCGGACTCGCAAAAGGCGAACAACTTGGTCTAATTACACTGGCTTCAATTAACTCTTCAATCTTGTCCCGAACTACCTGTCTTTCATTCGGACTAAGACGATAAGGTCGTCTTTGAACAGTACGGTTAGGATCTGCCAAACGAATCTCTAACTGTCCAGTAGTTACTTTACATTTGGGCGTTCCCTCAACAAAAGAAGAAGAAAAATCACTAAGTAATGAAAGAAGTAAACTCCTATCAGACGAAGGAATATCTGTATCAATGCAATTAAAATTTTGTAGATTTATTCCGACATCACAAATGTTTACGGTTGACATTCTTTTGAAAACCAAGCTATCGCTCGTCATTTCCACCACAAACCCATGTGACAATATTTCACGACCTATCAGTATACTAGCTTTTAGGTAATCGTCAGGTATCACGTGAAACAAAATCTCTATACAGTAATCATTGATAATCACGTTTGATAAAATTTGAATAGTAGAATGAACATTAGTCTGTCCTATTCCAACTAAAGTTACTAAACAAGTTTCGCGTTTCCCAGAAAATTTATTGGAAATACTTTCTTTAATTAAAGAGCACTCAGCACCGGAATCAAAACAAAACAAGAACTGCTCACCAGAATGTAACAATTGTCCTTCAATTTGCTTGATCAAACAGGTTTCAACACGACGTACTGGTTGAGAAGTACTTGGCTTAGGTACAGTACAGTTGGGTGCAATGTGACCGTTCTCGCCACACCTAAAACAGGTCACTGACGATTTCTTGAAAGGTGGCTTCTTCAAAGCAGTCTCTGATGTCAATTGTCGACTTCGGCATTCACCAATCCTGTGTCCAACCTTGCCACATCCAAAACATCTCACAGAAGTAGTAACCGAAGTCTTCGCTTTTTTTGAATCAGAAGCATCCTCCCTGCCTGGCTTAGTTGAAAAAGCTCTTTTCCGATATGCATGGGCCATCAGTTCTTGTTGTAACTTCGGTCGAGAATCAATTTCAGAAGTAAAAGCCAATCTCTGTAAACTTGGTTCTACTTGTACCGCATGAGCTAAAGCAACCGAAATTGCTATTTGCTCAACCGTCAACGACTGCCACCGAGTCATCAAAGTGCTAAGAATCCTAGTGGTATAAGCTGCGATACATTCGCCTTCCTTAGGCTTTTCAGAATTTATCCGAACAAGAGTCGCAGTAGGAGTCTCAACTGTGTCATATCGTGCAATAAGAATGTCCTTAAATTCGTCCCAAGTCATCCCAGCAAAACTTATTCGTGGAAACCAGGAAGCGGCTGACCCCTTCATTGCCTTACTCAAAGCATTTATTAGAGAACTACCATATAGCATCTCTCTGTCCATGCAGAGGTCTGCAGTAAGAGACCATGCCCGAGCATCAATTTCATCAGTATCAGGGTTAAATTTAGGTAAAGTTATTGTAGAGGTAGTTAAAGTTGAATTTGAATTTACTGGTTGTCGAATAGCCCGTATGAACTCCATCATACTTATGTGGCTGAAACTAGCAGCGGGCGCTAGCAGCCGAGGGGCTCCGGGCCAGGGCCGAAACAGGGCTCGAGCACCCCGTGCGTACATTAGATCGGTGGGGTCGATAGCAAAGAGCGATTTTCTCCAAACTTGCACGATATTGTCTATTTACCGCATAGAATCGAGTAAACGAATGATCGCCGTGAGACCCGGTTTCCCGCAATTGTTAATAATTATTAAAGTTCAATAATTGGTGGCTTTTTATACTGCGGCCGATAGCAAAGAGCGATTTTCTCCAAACTTGCACGATATTGTCTATTTACCGCATAGAATCGAGTAAACGAATGATCGCCGTGAGACCCGGTTTCCCGCAATTGTTAATAATTATTAAAGTTCAATAATTGTTGGTTTTTTACACTGCGGCCGATAGCAAAGAGCGATTTTCTCCAAACTTGCACGATATTGTCTATTTACCGCATAGAATCGAGTAAACGAATGATCGCCGTGAGACCCGGTTTCCCGCAATTGTTAATAATTATTAAAGTTCAATAATTGTTGGTTTTTTACACTGCGGCCGATAGCAAAGAGCGATTTTCTCCAAACTTGCACGATATTGTCTATTTACCGCATAGAATCGAGTAAACGAATGATCGCCGTGAGACCCGGTTTCCCGCAATTGTTAATAATTATTAAAGTTCAATAATTGGTGGCTTTTTATACTGCGGCCGATAGCAAAGAGCGATTTTCTCCAAACTTGCACGATATTGTCTATTTACCGCATAGAATCGAGTAAACGAATGATCGCCGTGAGACCCGGTTTCCCGCAATTGTTAATAATTATTAAAGTTCAATCATGTAGTGCACGACAGCTCAACAATGCTAACCGCTCTTCGCGTAACCCGGAGCAGACGACATGGACGTGGCGGGTATCCTGCTCCTATTTTTTTTTTCTTTTTTTTTTGTATATTTTTTTTGTCATTTTTTTGTTATTTTTTGTTATTTTTTTGTTATTTTTTTGTTTTTTCTTTGTTTTTTTTTGTTATTTTTTTGGTTTTTTCTCTGTTTTTTTTTTGTTTTTCACGGTTTTTCTTTTAGAATTTGCGGGACTCTTTTTTATCGTATCCTATTATGTTTTTGAATAAGGTTTCAGATTTGTCCATTCATTGCTTCTTTGTATTACATTATTTTTTATAATAATCATTTGGATTTCCTTACGATGTTTCATAGTTTTTTTTTTTTAAATTCTTTGTGTCTTATTATATTATATAGAGACTTGTCTTGTATGTCATTGGGTTAGTTTCTGTATCATATTTTATTCACTTTTATTTCGCATTTGTCTTTATTGTATTGTTTTGTCTTTTTCATCTTCTTTCAGAGTTTTCCGCGATAATTTTACTCTCGTGTTTTCTGATTGTGATGATATCAAGTAAAATGATAATGATAATTATGATAATAATGATAATAGAAATAATAATAATAATAATAATAATAATAATAATAATAATAATCATATATAATATTAATAATAATACTGCGGACAACAATTTTGTTATTGTTATTTCACAAAGATAGTGTTGTGACGCTCAAAGTACATGCGGCATTCTGAGATTCTGTGCAACGACGTGGTAACTTGGTATCAAAATTATTTGCAAAGTCGTGCACAGTACTCCAGCGTGCTTGAATGCATGATTGGTTGCTGGCGTACCATTCGTGTTTTGATGGGAAAGCTTACTATTCGGCGACGCTTTGATTGAATCGCATTATCGCTGTCTACGAGATAGCCCGTGTATTCGGATTGCTCCTTTTCGAAATCGCTAGACTCTTCAGCAGTCATTATGTATTGCGCTATGCTCTTTCTTATACATGGCATATCGTCACTGGAAAATGGTTTCGACCAACCAGTACATATGATGTACCCCCACGTGCATACGTGCACGCCACAATCTCCAGTCGCAACTCTTCTTCCATGACTAGTAACATTCTGGTTAGGAATGTCAACAGGGCAGTACAAACGCCAATTGTTCCAGTTCATAACTGTCCCACGAGATATCATTTCGTGCTCGATTACCGAAATGTAACCATTGAGCAGCACTTGTGGTGGGCGGCCATGGAGAGAGTCGATATATAAAAAGACCTGGTCTCGAAAGTCTATGATGAGAAGCGTCCAATGGTCATTGTCGATGACAGGTAATAACCATACCTTGTAATCGAGAACGGAAGTTTTCGTCACCCATCTCTGATATCCGTGACTTATTTTGCCGGTCAGGATTATTCGCTGAGTACAAAAAATGTCGAACGACAGTATTGACGCACCCCTATCTCGCGCCTTGCGCGTTATCGAAGCAAAGAACGCATTCAATATGTCGTCATCAAACCACGCGTTGGAATCAAGCCTCGCGAAGTTCAGCGCTACCAATCGTAAACCCGCTATTCTCTTCTCGAGATTTGGAAATCCAACCGGCCACGATACATTTTTGGAGAAGAAGGCCTCGGCCTCGGCCGCTGCGGTTGTATCGACTAAGAGATCGGGAATTGTCAAGCAGATATCGCTAATGTCACTAACCATCCTCTCGGTCTGTTCTGAAAAATTTTCATCATCTACTCTCGCGACTTCAACTTCGTTGGAAGTCACGGATTGCGGGGATGGGGATCGGACGCGCTCCCCCCAGGTCTTCATGGGAGTTACAGATTGCGATATAATCGGTGAACGAGGATGTTGTTCACCAATCGCGAGATCCGATAGCTCACCGTCACACATCGGAGCTTGTACTGCTGGTTTGATTTTTTTGGGACCTTTGAAAAACGATGGAGGATTTCGTTTTTTCTTCTTCTTGTCGAACCACTTCTCGCTCGCTTCTATAGTACAGGCCTTTTTTATTTTTAGCTTTCTCGCTCGCTTTTGCCGACTCGTTTTCGTACTGTGCGATCTCTCTACAACACGACCATTTAATATTGACGTCATTTTTCGAATGAGCCTCGGAACGGGCAATCGTTTTCCTTTTAGCCAAAGGTGTTTAAAAGTTTTGTACCAACTTTCCACCGATGCATTTGAATCACGAACCAATCCAAATTTCGCTAAATGAGTCGCTGAGAAGAACGAGTAGTACGGCAGAATATATCTGAGCAGGTAATCAAGGAATTCCTGACAGTGCACATCATTCTCCTCGGACGTACACAATTTTTCATTTTCGGCTTTCACCGACTGATGGACGTTGTCGAAAAACTGGAAAAACGGTGATTTTCGAGCTGTTGCTTCGACGACTTCGAGGTCATCGTCTGGTATCGTGAACGTTGGGTCTTTCACTCGCTCTTTTTTCACGCATGTTGCCTCGAGCTCTGCCCGTTCAAATATGAAATCGACACATTCTTTAAAATCTGGCACCATAGTCTCGAACCCGAAAATCTTGACGGTACAGGTAAATATTTCTACAGCCGAGTCCAGATCGTGGCTGTGGATCAATTTAGTTATCACCGTTCCTGCAAGATGGTACTGAGCCTTTGTTCGAAAAATTTTTTTGCACTTTCTCAACACTGTATGGAGCATGTGCGACGAACAAATATGCAAGACCGTTAGCGAGGAAATCGTATCTGTTTTTCTTGTCAAATCAGCATACGAGCGGTTCATATATTCGACCAGTGGTATACCGTTGAGACCTTCCATAACCGCCTGCATGAGTGCCAAGCTGAAGTCTGTCTCGACCTTGTCGATGGCCGGCGATCGAGTACTCAACTTTCTTAGTGACAAGCCTACCAGTCTGAGGAAGTGGCTTATACTCAGAGCATTATGCATACTCGAGATGAATTCTGCCACAGGAAATTGACCTGCGTCCCCATTACCTGGCAAGATCAACGAATAATAAAAAATTCGTTTGCTGACATTGGGTGGCGGAATTACAACCGAGCCCGTAGCATCGAGATGACAGAAAACGGTACCAGAATCTTCATTCAATAGCACCTGCAACTGCTGTTCGCAGAACAGTACAGCATAGAAGGGTTCTACAGACCACTGCTGTATATAACCGTGTACATGCCTGCCCTTCCACGTTGCCTTCGTCTCTTCGACCAATTTCTGCATGCATACGTAATAATTGCGATCTGGGTCGTCTCGAGAGTTGTTTTCACTCGACATTTTCTGTAATAATCCCAGGCTGTAAACATCGTTGAGGTTACCAGCTTCTAATAATCTTTCATCAGCTGCCGTCAACTTTATTTGCTTCACAGTACTGGGAGCATCTGCTAGCAACTCCGTCGAAATAGCCAAACGTTTCTCGCCTCTTACGAACCGACGGTGAGTCTCTCCTGCGATGTGAATCACGGGACCGGTTGGGACTATTCGTACGCGTACGTCATCGAATGGTGGAGCTATGGATTGGGTTGTAGAAAATTGATAGGTCGTACACGTCGAAAAGGTACAAACAGCATATGTTCGAAATTTTAGTTTCGATTGCGGAGAGTTGCATTTGTGCCACCGGAAACACAAATTGCAGACCATGAGTGGCTTGACTATGTCATATAACGCATCAGTCCATCCTCTCCGCAATCTGAATTCCGGCGACCAATAAGTTTGCCAAAACTTTGACGGCACAGTTACCCAGATCTCTCCGGGAATAGGTGTTGATTCATGATCGTCTGAAGCTAACGAAGTTCGAGCCGATGCTTGATTTGAGTCTCGACACGCTGCAGCAGCAAGTTTTGGTAACCGATCGACTCGAGGCTCCCGATACGGAGACGATTCTATAGTACTCGATTCCGTAGTTTCGTGCGCTCCAATCATCGTTGCTTCTACATCTGGGACGCTATGAATTGGATAAATTTCGCTAAAATCAGTGATAAAATCAGTGTCGCCGCCATCGGTCAAATTCACTGGGCTCAGCGATGTCAGTGGCTGGCAATAGTCGGTGACTGATAAATCACAGACAGGTGACGAAACCCAGTTTGAAAACTTCGGAAATTCGTCGGCATCGAGTATTAGTGTTCGTCTTACAGAACGATCAAGTTCAGCCTCCTCATCGGGACCCGAGCCCTCACTGAGTTTCGGCGAATTCAACCCTTCTGCGTTTGTTACGGTATTCATTTCGAGTTCATTATCAACGGAGGAATTCAAACGACTCTCTGTTAAAGTGCATATGGTGTCAAAGTGACGCAGAAAAGTTTTAAACGTTTTGGGTACATATGACGCGATTGTTCTTGGGTCTTTGCCTGGAAAAATTGTATTGCAAATATCCTTCCACGTGCAGTCAGAGCTCCGCCATGACTCAGTCTTCAAAATGTTGAGTACATGATCGGTAGTGACCTCGCGGGGAAGATGGAATGGATATAATTTTGCGATTGCTTCTGCTATGACCTCAGCTGAGACAAATACTTTTTTTTTTTTGCCCATCGTTAAAACAATATTTGCATCCGTAATATAGAGCGGAGCGTAAGTAAGGCAGGAACAAATGAGTGGTAGCGCTCAATAAAATGTAGTGAAGGAGAAAAGTGCCGGCTACTGCTTCTCAGTCTTTCCGAGGTAAAAGTGGAGAGGATAGTGAGGGCAGAGACTTAGTCCCAGAGCTTGTACGTCGGCTCCCAAGCAAAAGCGTGCCACTAACCAAGCGAGAAAGACGTCGCTGGGCCTGAGCCGCTTCGGTAACAATAATAATAAAATAATTATCGTCTGCGGTATTATTATTATCATTATTATCATCATTATTATTATCATTATTATTATGATTATTATTATTATTATCATTATTATTACCATCATTATTATTACTATGATTATTATTATAATTATTATTATTATTATCATTATCATTATTATTACCATCATTATTATTACTATCATTATTATTATTATTATCATTATCATTATTATTACCATCATTATTATAACCATCATTATTATTACTATCATTATTATTATTGTTGTTGTTGTTGTTGTTATCATCATTGTTATCAATATTATCATTATTATCATCATCATTATTGTTATTATTTTGAGACTTATTATTAATTTTACTTACCCCATCCTTGATTGTAATAATATTAGGTAAAATGATGATGATGATGATGATGGTGTTGATGATAACGTCTCCCGGTAACGCGAAAAGCCGTTAGCATTGTTGAGCTGTCGTGCACTACATTATTGAACTTTAATAATTATTAACAATTGCGGGAAACCGGGTCTCACGGCGATCATTCGTTTACTCGATTCTATGCGGTAAATAGACAATATCGTGCAAGTTTGGAGAAAATCGCTCTTTGCTATCGGCCGCAGTATAAAAAACCAACAATTATTGAACTTTAATAATTATTAACAATTGCGGGAAACCGGGTCTCACGGCGATCATTCGTTTACTCGATTCTATGCGGTAAATAGACAATATCGTGCAAGTTTGGAGAAAATCGCTCTTTGCTATCGGCCGCAGTATAAAAAACCAACAATTATTGAACTTTAATAATTATTAACAATTGCGGGAAACCGGGTCTCACGGCGATCATTCGTTTACTCGATTCTATGCGGTAAATAGACAATATCGTGCAAGTTTGGAGAAAATCGCTCTTTGCTATCGGCCGCAGTATAAAAAACCAACAATTATTGAACTTTAATAATTATTAACAATTGCGGGAAACCGGGTCTCACGGCGATCATTCGTTTACTCGATTCTATGCGGTAAATAGACAATATCGTGCAAGTTTGGAGAAAATCGCTCTTTGCTATCGGCCGCAGTATAAAAAACCAACAATTATTGAACTTTAATAATTATTAACAATTGCGGGAAACCGGGTCTCACGGCGATCATTCGTTTACTCGATTCTATGCGGTAAATAGACAATATCGTGCAAGTTTGGAGAAAATCGCTCTTTGCTATCGACCCCACCGATCTAATGTACGCACGGGGTGCTCGAGCCCTGTTTCGGCCCTGGCCCGGAGCCCCTCGGCTGCTAGCGCCCGCTGCTAGTTTCAGCCACATATCATACTTTGATTCTGCATCTCCAATAATTTTTGCCATTTTTCTTCTGCAGTATTTTCAGATATACTTGGTATATTTTGCTCTGCGGACTCTGACTGTCCTGGTCGTCCCTCTTCAGGTATTATTTGGAGCAATCCCACTTCTGAAGTCGTGTCTTCCCGCAAAGAGACGGAAGAAGACGAAGAAGGTTTCCTTGTAGATCTCATTTTATTGATGGATGACAAAATCAGAAATTGAACAAGAAATCGGACTAAATTATAAAAGACATTATTTAAACTATTTAACAAATTATTTTCTTTTATATCAAATCGAGAGAGACGTAACAGTTCCGCGAGCTCCTTTCTGAATTTCTATAATAATGATCTTCTTCAGATCTTTTCTAAACATCCGGAACTCAGCAGCGATAGTCCTTTTCCAAAAAGCGACTATCGTTGCTTTAACGGCTCTGTTCGAGCAACATGTTTGCTCCGTCTCTCCCTGGAATGTGTCCCTGTGGTACACGCCGACATATATATATATATACGTAAAGACGTTTTTGGAATCATACACATATATATCTTAACAGAATATACGTTACCTTCTACCAGAATTCTGAATCACATTTAATATCATCATACACCTTTCCTAGACTCCAGATTACTTGCAGGTAAAACCTGACGGTTTGTAGCCCCAGTCGAGGTAGACAAGATACTAAGAACTCATAATAATAACAATAATAATTTTAATCATTAGTAATTTAAATATCGTGTATATGGCGTGAAAATTAAAAAATAGTACCACCGCTCGGTTACTCTCACGTCACACTGACCAAAACGAACCAAAAAATCCAATTAATGAAGAAAACTTAATGGAAATTCCTGACAACAATGGTATACCAACTGCTATTCGTAAACAGAAAATCCAAAGTACGAAAGCAAAAGACCAGGATATTCTTAATACCAATGAAGTTCCAACCTTTACCTTGGAAAACAACAAACTAAAAATTAAAATGGACGCTGATTCTAATCCAAACAATACTCCTCATATTACCAACCATAAAAAAACCTCTGATCTTGAAGATCTTCTAGAATCTATGGCATTTCAAGATAACATTATTGCGGTTTTGCCTACCAATTCTGAACTCAACGATGCTTCCAATATTACTGACTATGGCGAAGCTTATGATGCTGATGTAAATGGTACGTTCTCGATATTTGTAGAGCAACAATCTACGGAATTCGTCTCACCTGATGCTATCCGTGACATCTGCAATATAACGTCCTCTAACGCAGATCATTTGTCATATTCTGTGACTTCGCAAAGCAGCATGAAAGTTAACAATGATATTCGTTGTAGGATAATATCAGATCAGATAATAAACATATCCACCGAAGCTGACACAACTCATGTCTCAGATACCATACATCTGATGATTTTACAAAAATATTCCATTCTGGCATTAATAAAGAGAGCTTGCTTAATTCTGATACATCGTTACCACTCATGGAAACCGCTAACATTCCTTCAACCAGCTCAGCTTCAGAAACAGTATTTGATGCTCCATGTAACTCAGGCGCAACTAGTACACCGTTACAAGGAAATTCAACTTTCGAAGACATGAATAAGAATGGTGAGCTTGATTTTGGAAGAATAGCTTTTTGTTGTGCATTTACCTGTCTCTTTGAAATAAGAACTGAACTTTATATTTAGAATATCGGTAGGATTTTCATATATCGTGAAGTTGAATGGAAACCGAACGATGGGCCGCACTATAGTTCGACCAACACACGCTCGCGTTGCGTACGTGAGCTTCTACTCGCTGCGAGTGACTGCCAACTCGATTCACCCGGCGCCTGCCACCGAGGCTCAAGGATACTCAACTATAGTTGACTATCCTTGACTATAGTTGAGTATCCTTGAGCCTCGGTGGCAGGCGCCGGGTGAATCGAGTTGGCAGTCACTCGCAGCGAGTAGATGCTCACGTACGCAACGCGAGCGTGTGTTGGTCGAACTATAGTGCGGCCCATCTTTCGGTTTCCGTTTAACTTCACGGTATTTGTTTTCATTTACAAAAGGTAGTGCGGTATACATTGTTAGATTTTCGGAGTTGAAAGAGGTTTAAAACAGTTGTAAAATTACTGACAAAATTGGAACTAAAAAAATTTGCTCTATTTTATGCTACATTTTTTGGAGGAGATAAAAAAAATATTCTCAAATATAATAACTTATTCATTCTCTGAAATTTTGACAATAATCTGAATGGTTACTGCACGCGGCGTTAGCTCAAAGAAAATAGTCAGCTCTTAATCATTTGAGTTAGTCCAACTATACACCTATTGTAGTGGGTGATACTATTCATACCACGAGTTCTCCTGTATACCTCACTTGTCGAAACTATCGCTCAAACTATGAGGTTGAAGTTCGTAACGTTAACGTAACAGAATATTTGTTAAAGAAATGCAATATTTCGTGATTCAAATGTTGTTAGAATTGTAAAGTATGCAAGATAAACATGTTTCACGCAATTTGAGGAATTATGCACCGTTCTTGATCCATTTGAAACGTTCGAGCCTTGAATCTGAGAATTTCTTGGTGCATATTTTGTTGCATTAACGTTACGAACTTCAACCTCGTCTCAAACTTGTGTACGCGTGCCTTGCATACATGTGACTGGCCACCAGTGATGCTGCCTCCAGTATTTAGATAGCGAGCAGGGGGGTGTCTGGCTGTCAGTGTTAAATTTGATAAATCGGGGTCGAGATTCATTTGTAATAGAAACGACCTCTTGGCGTAATCATTTCATCGCAATAAACACTCAAATTAATGTCATACGCGACCCAAATCATATATTTTACATACTTGAATGTTCAAAATAATGATGGAATGAGTAACTTGTAATACTTAGAACAACTCATCTGTGCACAGAGTGCATGTATAGTAGACGAGCTTTAGGTTTGACGGATGCGATATACAGGAGTACTCACAGTATATATGTTTCGCTTGTTCGACAATTAACACAAATTACAGGTACAAAAGAGATTAGCGACAGCGGGTCTGAATATGAACCATCAGCGGATGATATTTCGTCTAATGCAACATTTGGAGAAGAAAATAGCAGTGAAAATGATGAAGAGCTGGGTTTAAAGCAGAGCGAAAAAAGAAGTTCTAATCAACGTCGTAAAACTGGGAATTCATCACAAAATTCATCTGCAAATGTTTCTTTGGCATTTAAACCCAAAATTGTACGTGATGACGCGGATATGTTCGTCGTGACATCAGACAGTATCAGAGGACAGGGAAAACGAACTTATTGTATGTATTGTCAAACGATGCAATGTAAATTTGCTCGTCACATGGAACTTGTCCATAAAGATCTACCAGAGGTGCTGGCGTTCTCCGCTTTGCCGAAGGGCACCGCTGAAAGGAAAAAAATTATCGACACGATCCGAAAAAATTCTCAGTTTTCCTTCAACACAAATAATAATGTGAATGATGGAGAGTTAATTGTGTGTAGAAGACCTAGCGCTAAACTGCAAAGAAAGGCTAGCGACTTTCTAGTCTGCCATCATTGCAAAGGATTCTATTCAAAAAACAATATTAGACACCACGCTCAGCACTGTTTAAGTTATGATGGCAAAAAAAGCCGTACAATAATGATATTGGGCCGGAAGGTTGTTGCACATATCCACGAAGTAGCGTCAGAGCGTTTGATAGATGTATTTTCTGTCTTGCGAGAGGACGCAATTACTCGACTCATTAGATACGATAGATTACTCATGCTTTATGGCAATAAATTGTGCCGTAAACACAAGAATCAGCACGAAGGCGACATGATCAGAACTCACCTACGAATGTTGGGACGGCTTTTATCTGCGTTGAAGAAAATCGACAAAGATATAATCGAATTCGCAACTATATATGACCCTAAGTACTATGACAACGTCATCTCCGCAATAAACACTGTTAGTGGATTCAACGAAAAGACCAGCACCTACGACCATCCATCGACAGCCTATAATTTAGGATCGTTCGTAAAGGTAATTGGAAATTTGTTAATTACGGACTGCATTAAACGTCACGCCGCTGAACAGAAAGCGAATACAGAGGATTTTCTCAAGCTAGCTCTTGATGACATCGGCGTAAGTGTTAATAAAACTGT
The DNA here is from genome assembly GCA_963992785.1 of Tenthredo livida. Lineage (NCBI taxonomy): Eukaryota > Metazoa > Arthropoda > Insecta > Hymenoptera > Tenthredinidae > Tenthredo > Tenthredo livida. The sequence continues at coordinate 42,776,085 of OZ023064.1, read as the reverse complement.
TGTGGAATCACAAACTCAACAAAAACGGCGCAAGAAAACTGTGCTCCCATCTGTCAAAAACATCAGAAGATTACTTGCATACATAGACGAGAAGAGAAAATTGGCTTACCAAATGCTCCAAACTGAGTTTACTTACAAAATAGGAGATGAAGATATTGATCAAATCGAGTCAAGGAGTTAAAAAAAAGTTTTTTGCTTTATTTTTAACGTTTCAGCGAGGAATTCATCGCCCTCTTCAGAACTGAAAATTTTATTATGACCGTAAGAAACAAAAATTGAAGAAAAGAGATACAAACAAAAAGGTGTGAAATACAATTTTTACCGAAAAAATAATGTAGAACATTAAAGAAACTCCCAAAAAGCGAGACGAATATCACATAGGTTAAACATGGCTGGAGTGGCTGTAATGAGAACGAACACATCATACACAAGAAACCGAATAACGACACGATTAGCACCTACATTGAACACTTATTTCTTCTTGTTAATCATACTCCCGACCGTGTAGCGAGAATAGTAGAAGAGTAAAATAGAAGAAAGCCAAACGTAGGCAGTCAACGGTAAAACATAGGCCCATAGAATTAAAATTAATAGGAACTCGACACGATTGACGGTTAGCGAGAGGATAAACACATTGCGTATGTTATGAGACAAGGTTGAAGCAAGCTGAGAGTAGACCGTTCAAAGTCCACAACAGCTGGAATGATAGATGTGTGGGTGGTCACCACAGCCAAACCATTACAATTAGCATTATTGGAAAGTATTAGAACTAGATTAAGAGTAACTCTTAGAACGTAAGCGGTGTAGTAGAGGTGCATATGGAATGTGTAATTTTTTGGTGTCTTCCTGTTTGTTGAGAGGAACATCCTGTAAGTGTATGTGGAGCATTTCGGAAGTTATTCTTTTTCCCCACTTGGACTCTCTCAAGAATCCTAACATTATCCCAATCAAAAGAATGGTTGGTGGAGGTTGCGTGTTCTGAGACAACAGAGTGATGTCGTGGGTCCTTGTTAATGTTACTCTTATGTTCTTCAATGCGAGTGCAAAGCTGCCGTTTAGTTTCACCTACATACGAGGCCGAGCAATCGTTGCATTGAATCCTGTATACAACATTCGGTTGTGAGGAGGTAAGAACCTTATCTTTGCCTTTGACAATGATCTTAGATAAGTTATTACTGACTAGAGGGACAGTCGAAATATTAAACTTGTGCAACGTACTACTAAGCCTCTCGGAAAAACCTTTGATATAGGGTAACTGTAGAACCGGATGCTTAAACCTCTTTTTATTAACCACTAAGAGAATCGAGGTGGATCCCTGGGGGTCAGTCAAAGTTATACGAAGGAGGTCTGGATTCGTGGATTGATTACTATACCTCAAGTGAGTCAACCTCTTTCGGATCAAATCGTTGAAAAAAGGTGGCGGATAATTGTTACTGACGAGAAGAGTTCTAATAATACTAAGGTTGTCACTATGAAATTTTTTGTGGGAAAGTTTGATAGCTCGGTCTACCAAATTGAAGACCATGGCACGTTTGTGTGTTAACGGATGAGCAGAATTGAAGTGTAGAAACCGACCTGAAAATGTAGGTTTGCGGTGCCAATTGGTGATAATGTTACCATTATCATTAATTAATTCCACATCCAAAAAACTAATCTTCTTCCGTGACTCTAGGTGCACTAATCGTGAGTTTACTTACGATGCGTGGTTGACTTTAGCGCAAACCACCCTCATATATGTCCAAGTCTTCAATCGTCGCCGAGCTGTTGAGATTGAACGAGTTTTCATCGAAGACTTCGAAAATTTTGAAGGTATAAATGAAGACCTCTTTAAGACCCTATCAGCTGAAGCTCAGGCACTGGCAAAGAAATATGTGCGTTTTGTCATCCGAGGAAAACTCAACCGAACTGTCCCTGTTCTGCTCTCATCGGATTTAATAGCATGTATGCAAATGATATTAAAGTATCGACGTAAAGCCCAAGTACCTTCAGGAAATCGTTATGTATTTGGTATCCCAGGCTTCGAAAAAAACAGGTATAAATATCTACGGGCTTGTTTTGTACTTCGAAAGTTTGCGCGAGAATCAGGCGCTGATTTTCCAGCAAATTTAACCGAAACAAGATTGAGAAAACATATTGCCACAAACTGCATAAATCTCAATTTGTCCGAGAATGAAGTCACCGATGTTGCCAACTTCATGGGACACGCGGACAAAATTCACAAGGAACATTATCGTCAACCTATTGTAAGTCGTGAAATCTTACGCATGTCGAAAGTCTTAGAACTAGCACAGGGAGGTGTTGAAGATACCGAAGAAGGCACTGACGATGAAGGAGAGGGCAGCGATAATAATCCACTGCGTGATGGCAAGAAAACCCAGAAGCGTAAGCATATTCCAGGGCGTATACCATAAGAATCGCTCTGATTTAGTTATTCACTATCGAGTACGTTTTCCTGTACTAAATTTGAGAATTGTATCTGTTAGGTAAATGATACATCTATATTGTAAGAAAAATGTGAGCGATGATATGACATGCGCGAGAGCCGATGCGTGAGAGCGAGGGAGAAAAGTGTGTGCTCCAAAAGACACACACCTGTATCGACCTGCGAAGAATATAGATCAATGTATACCATGTAATGTAAACCAATAACATGCCTCATTGATTAAACTAGAAAACTAGATTTAAAACAAGTCTTTCATTATTAAAAACCTAGCCTTGCCACCTTATCCTAACATGGTAGCAGAGCGTGGTTTGATTGGAGATCAAAGTTTAAAATTGAAGGTGCATAAAGTGAAAAGTTCTGAACACGAAGGAACGTTCGAGAACAAGTAAAACAAAATGGAAGAAAAGGATATCACAATACCCGTGTTCGACGGTGAAGACTATAATATGTGGAAAATAAGAATAAAGATGTTTCTGAAATTTAAAAAATGTGATATAGTGATAACAAGGGAAAAGGTTGCATCAGACAATGAGGCCTGGGATGAACAAGATTTAAAGGCTATAAATCTAGTATATAGTTCGATCTCAAACAGGCAATTAGAATTCGTGAGTGAAGAAGAAACAGCATACAAAATTATAAAAAAACTCGACAGTATATATTTGAAGGAATCAACGGCTCTGCAAATAGTGTGCAGGAATAGGCTGGAAAAGATGAGATTAAATAATTATAGTGATTCAGCGTCGTTTTTTAGTGAATTTGAGAGAACTGTGAATGAATTAAAAGCTGCGGGTGCGAAAGTAAGTGAAAAAGAAAAACTAGATTACATGCTCAACACGTTGCCAGAAACATACAGCTATATTGGTGATTTGATTGATACTCCAAGGAAAGAAGAACAAACAGCAGATTATGTGAGAAATAAAATTAAATTAGCTGAAATGAAAAACCAAAATGAGCATAGTGAAAAAAGGACAAACGTTTTTTCGGCAATAAAAAATCAAAAGGGAAGCTGTTTCAAGTGCGGAAAGACTGGGCATTTCGCAAAAGAGTGCCAAGATGGCGGCCAAGCCTCATACAATAGTGGAACATGGCGAGGGCCAACACGTGGTCGCAGCCGAGGCAGAGGCGGAAGAAGCAACTACGGAAGGTGGCGCGGAACCTTTCGTGGTCAACATGGCGCAAACACGAACGAGCAAAGCGGATCAGGACCGAGCGCTTGGGTAGCAACAGCGCATGCGGCGCACAGCAGCAAAACAAACAAGTTAAATAAGTATGAAATTGATTGGTTACTCGACAGCGGGTGCACCGATCACATAGTTAATAACGAAAATTATTTTGAGAATTGCATTACACTTAAAGATCCGGTAAATATTTACCTGGAAGATAATAGGTCGATAAAAGCAACGAAGGTCGGAAACGTAAGAAGCTATTTTGACGCGTTTGGTAAGTGGAATGAAGTGAATATCAGAAATGTTTTGTACGCGGAGGATATGAACACAAATCTGATAAGTTATGGAAAATTGACAGATAAAAATACCATTATTTCGAAAGGAAATGAAGCGAAGATTATTGATGAGAACAATTAAACGATCAAACGAACTTACCTGTACGTGAAGTTCGATCGTTATTATACGAGAGTCTCGCCCGAAATGATTACAGATGTAGTACCACTTTTTCTTCCTACTAGATGCCACGATTTCAGAGTTTAAATTTGAAATATGGCCGCCACGGCACCCCTTGTAAGGTGGCGCCGATCTGCGGTCACTATTGTCATATCTTTTAAAGTAATAAAAATTGTTTGTGAATGTTCTGGGAAAGGAAATATCTTCAGGATTTTCTGGGGTGTTTAGGATTATTTGGGTGGGTCTGTAATCATTTCGGGCGAGACTCTCGTATAATAACGATCGAACTTCACGTACAGGTAAGTTCGTTTGATCGTTTAATTATACTTCACGTCTCGCCCTCAGATTACAGATGTAGCTGTTCAGAGTAAACAATTTTTTTTTTTTTTTTAATTTTCAATTTTTATTTTTACCCTTGGCCGTACTGATATGAGAGGGGCTGATATATAGTATAATATAATTATGTATTGAGTATTAAGTATTATATGTTGTAACGTTGCATTTTGCAACTGTCACAGTCGGGCCACTAAGATCAGTGACGACGTGAGGACGGACAACTCCAGAAAGTAGCCAAGGTCTCAGGTCAGAATTTAGTTAATTATCGCTTATATTATTTATCATTTCTTCCCGTCTATTCTATGAAACTCTGTAAAATGTCGACGCTCGGAGGACTACACCAGGACGTCGAGGGATTCATCCGACGTCTAAATCGAGGTCCTTTCCGAATTATTGGTTCCCGTCTCTCTCTCCAACGCTCTCAGTCGTGGATGCCGCAGGAAAGGTCGAATAAGGGCGACTCACTGAGTCCCTCCTCCCGTTCCCGCAGACTCCTCAGCCTGGTGCTGGACCACTTCCCGTCAACTATTTATGGACGTCTCGGCAATGGTTGAATAGAGCAGGGCGAACACCCAAAAGTAACCCGACCAAAGCTTCCCGTTGCCGAAGACTTATCGACCTGGAGTCGAGCTAGACCATGTCATCGACTTTCTCGTCATCGTCACGCTATCGTGGGGTTACCCAAGAAAGGTCCCGATAGTAGAACTGCAATCGTATGATGCAGGCCTGTCCGTAAGCCTTCCATACCGCCCATGGGGAATTCTGGATGCAGATCCGGTTATTGGGGCATCAGAACTTCCGCCAGATCCTCTAATTGGTCAGTTTTCTAGTTGAAGCGCAACTAGGGTGCACTTCATCCCGACGATGATCCCGAGGAGTCCCGAGACGAGAGACCAGAGCAGAAAAGAGAAGAGACGAGGAGAGAAACCGTCGAAGTCCCGTCTACTACATTTGAAATATCCCGCCGTACCGTGTAGCTAACTACACGCCTGGACAAATATTCAAAACTCAGGCGAAATAGGACAACGTGTTCCCGAAAGTACGTCCAACCGTACTCGGCACCTGATTGGTCGCCTAAGCTACGTGCGAAGATCGGCTCATGGCATGGAATTCCTGAAGCTATAAAATGTAGGACGACACAGGACTCGATCTACTTCTACGCTCGTCCGTCCTCACGACAAGAACTTCAGATCCCGACAAAGTGATATCCCGACAATCCCGACTATACCGAGTTCATAGTGTTTTATATCTCTTCTATTCTTCACTTTCATTCTTTCTTCGCTATTCTGTCATCTTTAGTCTTATATAATATTTAGAATCAGTTAAAAAGAACACTCAGTGTCTTAGTTAATCCCGTACTTGTACGAGGAATTCTCTATTTCTTCAATAAGGTAAGACCTATTTTCTGTAAAACCACGAGCTAGTTCACGAATCCCGTCTAGTTATTTAGTCTGTTATATATTATATATTTGGTGTGGCGTAGGTCACGAAATAACGGAATGTAAGTCTTCGACTTCGTCCCGAGTTTTTAGTATTTTAGTAGTCTGATTAAGGGGGTATCCCCACCTTTAAATGGGTTAACATTCTGAGAAAGAGATTGATATTTTACAGCGAATTTGAGAGTCTGATTAAATCCAAAAAAATCATGAAGTTTGTGGAGGGTTTGACCCTCAATATCCATACTTAACATTGAATATTACTTTGAGTCTAATAGTAGTTGCGCTGAATATAGAAAAATACTGAGTTACTCGGTTGTCGCAAGGAATCAGTAGTACCATTGGATCGATTCTGGAATTTTTGGTCTTCAATTGTTCAGAAGAGATGCCTCTATCATATGAACATAGAACTTTTTGATAAGACTATTTTTGGTTGAGATAATAGAAAAAGTAGAGAAAAAAAATTAAAGAATTAGAAAAATCTCAGTAAAAACTAAGCGACTCAGGCAATTTTCGCGATATCAAAAAGTTCTATGTTCATATGATAGAGGCATCTCTTCTGAACAATTGAAGACTAAAAATTCCAGAATCGATCCAATGGTGCTACTGATTCCTTGCGACAACCGAGTAACTTTGTATTTTTCTATATTCAGCGCAACTACTATTAGACTCAAAGTAATATTCAATGTTAAGTATGGATAATGAGGGTCAAACCCTCCCTAAACTTCATGATTTCTTAGGATTTGATCAGACTCTCAAATTCGCTGTAAAATATCAATCTCTTTCTCAGAATGTTAACCCATTTAAAGGTGGGGATACCCCCTTAAGGACGGATTCACGAGCTGACTCGTGTTTAGCATCTCTTTGTGGGTTTTCTTTTCTTTATTCTATTCTATTCTTTCTCTTACGCTGCTTAACGCATCCCGTAGAGTCTAGTGGCTATTCTTTTCTTAGTAGTGAATAAAATGATAGCGATCGACCTGTAGGCAATTAATTTCTGGAGATAGCGAGTGTAGAAGCAAGCATTTGTTATTTAATTTATAGTTCTTAGTTATTAATATTCTGTTTGATTTATTCCGCATGATTATCATATTATAATATTATCGTCTGATATCTTTTCCCGTTCAATTGAATGGTATATTCCGTATTATATCGAATCGCATGGCTTTGATATTTTTGCTATTATTCTATTGTATTTTCTGTGAATATTATTTACGATCTAATCCCGATATTCTTGAAACTGTCTGAGGCATAACGATAATTTTGTAAATCGAGTTCTATATCCCGTAAAATACGGCAAATTTGTCAATAAATCAATCAGATATGAAATGTTAACCATTCTTGTCTAATTTGGCACCCCGCCCCTCTACCGTAATTAGTTGATTATATTCTGAGCTAACTGGCAAGTTCCGCCGTCAATCGTCTAGTATTTGTTATATTTATTATATTTCTAGTGACGTTTTCACGTCTGGCGCCCAACTCTAGTTTTTGGTCATATTTCTTTAATTAATTCATCTCTCCCGTATATTGACGCCGAAGTGCACGGATTACCGGGTTACCCCTTATCCCTGAAAAAGTGGTATTCGTTGCAATGTATGTGTATACATCTTACACGTATATCTATATGTATCTAATCTTTGGTATCCCCCTGTATAGGTAATGTTAAGAGTACGGTGGATGCAAAGGTATTACTCTGACAAGAGATCGGTCTTTGGTAAAATTTAGCAAACACCTGTGAGTTTGGAGACCATCCCGCAGTCTTTCGTATGAGATCTAAGCTTACTCCATTTTCTGAAGTTTTTGACGTAGATGCATGTCTAGTACTATGCGCGGTAAATTTCTCATCGACTCCAGAATTTACTAGGAATGATCGAATCCACTTGCTGATTGTTTGGGCAGAAACTGCCAAATGTGGTTTACGTACTGATATGAGTAAACGCTTCTCATTACTTCTGATTGGTTTAGTGATCTCAATATATTTCAAGATCGTACTAACTGTACAGAGTTCAGGTTTTTCCTTGAAGAAGGGAAGATTTAGTAAGGGCTGAAAGACTCCTGGCCGGGATGTCTTTATATGGTCAGGAATTTTGATTTGAACGCCAGAGTTAGAGCTAGAAATATTGTCTATTGAGATCAAAGCGAAGGTTTGAACTCGGTGAGCAGTACCCAATGCCAAAAGGATAATTAACTTATTTGTGAGCTGTTGTAATGAAAGTGAGCTTAGGGGGTGTAACTTTGCAGCTTGAGCCAGGACTGGGTTTATATCCCAGGTTGAGTCATATTTGGGTTTACTGGGTCTGAGTTTAAAAATACCCTTGATGAAGCGAGAGATATATGCGTTTTTAGAGATTTCGTCGGCAGCTAATAGCGCAATAGCTGATCTAGCTGTATTTATTGTTCCATATGAAGCACCCTGGTTGAATCTATGCGTTAGAAATTCGAGAACTCTTGTTTGATCGATCCTGAATGGATCCCGTTTATTATTTACTGAGAAATACCACCATTCCTTTAAGGCACTGTTATATTGTTTGATGGTTGCATCTGATAAGGAGGCCATCAGGATACCTATAGCTGCGTATTGTAAGTTTTTCTTTGAAAATGCGATCCTGATAACTTCGCTGCTGCCAGGGTAAGCTTCGACGCTAACGGATGGCGATGCTTGCTAAGAGGTGATATCAATAGATTATCATTAGGTTCGAAAATGAGAGGTTCGGAAACTGAAAGTTGTCGAAATAGTGGAAACCACGGTTGCGCTGGCCACCAGGGAACTACAACGACACCAGATGTGTTTTCGGTGATTATTTTTTGTAAGACTCGAGGTATTACTGCAAAGGGTGGAAAGGCGTAGAATTTTAAGTTTTTCCAATTAATTGTAAATGCATCTATTGATAAGGCATCTGGATCACGTTCCCATGCACAGTAGCTCGTACACTTGGCATTAGCCCGAGAAGCAAACAGATCTATTGTGGGAATGCCGAAGGATTTAGTTATTTGTTTGAATGCATAATCAGCTAGTTCCCATTCTGTATCCACATTTTTTATTCGGGATTGAGTATCAGCTTCTTTGTGCTCTCGAGATGGAATATAAGAGGCGTGTACCCGGATGTTACGGGATTGTTATAAGTGATTTATAACTAGGAGTGGGAATTGGGTATTTGAATTATGATTGACCAATATTAAGGGAGTTTGCCAATGTAAGGCTTTATTAAAACAGTGTTACGTTGTTGGCAATTAGAAGAAGAGTGAAGGTCCGAGTATTGCAACTCAGTTGCTATCCTCAAGTCAGCAGGGTGCTGACGCAGGGTAATTTAGCATAGGCGTATAGGACGCCGTTAAAGTGTCTCAAAGGCATGAGCGCAAAAGGCAAGGTGTTTAATCTTGAACTACTCTCCACTGTAGTTCCCAGAAGCTATAGATTAATAAGAATATGAAATGGAGAATTATTGGTATCGCGATGTTTTGTCTTCGGTAGAAGGCGAAACATCCCGATCTTGTCTGTAAATTTAGTTTATTGGTTTTAGTTTATTGAAGTTAAATTTTGCACGAGTTTGATTATAACACCTTCCCCCTTAAGAATGAATATGAAGCGAAGCAAAATATTCATCAGATAAAATTCAGTATTCCAGATGGGGATTACAAGTCTTTCCCTCAACTGTTATATAGCTATTATAGTAATATTATATGGTATATAGTATATAGTATATAGCATAGTTATATAGTAGTTATTCTTAATTTCAACGAATAGAATGTAGAAGGTTTATTCTCTATGGTCCCGACCCATATATCGTAAACGGATAGCATCGCTAGGTCCGTCTTCGTCGTCAGTTACGTCAGGCATGTGAACTGTTACGGCTGGAGTGCGTGTGCGACGAGTCCTACAGCAATGAACTATTACGTTTTGGACCATTCCTCTAATTCCTGGGTCATGATTATTAGGATCTTCTGTCATCTTATAACACCATTTGATCAACTTATAGACTAGGTACACACTTAGTGTGGTAGCTGCGAAGTAGGTTAAATAACTTACGCGTGTGGACATAGTCTCTTTAGCCTGTTCTTTCAATATTTTATCAGCTGATTCCTTAATATTTTTTAATTTATGACTGGCAATAGTTAGGTCATCCAAATTAAAGGTGTTAGTATTAACTAAGTCGTCAAACTGGAAATTCGTAATATTTAGGAATTGAGGTATGTCCTCACAACAATCGTCGGATCTTAGATCTATTGATGGTACAAAGGTTTTGTCGACGGTGTTATTAAATATTCTACTTGGCGTTAACATGGCTGAGTTAGAATAGCCCTTACAATTAGCACTTAATTCTATTTTTCCAGTATTTTTCAGGGGTATGTCTGAGATTTTGTCGTGCATCAAACAGCTAATTGTGAGTGTTTCAGGTTTAGGTAGGACATACAACCATTTATTCTGATTTCTGAGTTGAATCCACACGGGTGCAGTGAGTTTGATGATCCTAACGTCGCATGAAACTGGTAATGGCGTGGTGTTCATAAATAGTAAGATCTCACAACTATCAGTGGCGTGTGTCAGGTACACTGGTTGTGTTTGCTTACAGATGCGATAGTCGTTTTTAATAAGTCTACAGTCTTGTATCATGTCCTCTATTATAATGTAATTTTGTCTTGTGTTAGTTATGCCGAAATATTTTATCGTTGGTTGTATAAAAATGGATTTTTCATCTCCTTGTATGACTGGCATCGGTTTGACTAAGTAGATTTTGAATTCTCTGTCTTGAATTAAAGGGACATGGATCACAAAGACTAATTTCAGCTCGGTTTTGAAAGTTTCTAGAGTTATCCCGTCCATAATGTAGTGGATATTTTGGATATTTGGAGTGAGTGGAAAGTCAGCATCGTTGGGTATATTGTTACTTATCGCTTGTAATTCGGCGAGAAGTTGATTTGGTCTTAACACGGCCGGGTGTAGTATATTCTGTTTAGCGAATAATACGGCATCCATTACGTTGCTAATGTCGATTAAAAAGGTTTCTATCATAACGTTGAGTATCATAAAACTTTCATCAATCAATTGATGGGCCCATATAGTATCTGTTTTGTTAAAATATATATAAACGCTTTTAGAAATTCTTCTCAAATTTCGGTTTATTATATCCTCATTCTTATTTAACTGATGGATTGTGTCATTAAAATTTTGAATCGTTGATGAGACGATTGTCGCTTGTTCTTTAACTAATTCTAGGGTTTTCCTTTCTCCTTTGGTTAATTTATCTATCTCTGCATATGAAACAGAAGTTGGCAGAAGATTCCCAGCAGAAAATAAGCCCGCGCTTTTTTTCGGGTCCCGCGCGCAGTGGTTCTCACGCGCTAGGGAGATTTCAGCTCCTGCGGTCATTGAATTCCGTTGGAGTTATTTTTTTGGTGGGACAGCAAACGATAAAACTGATTATTGCTCATCAAATTATGGAAATGAATTAAATTAGAGAATAATCATTTGTTCAAAACGGCTACCGGGTACTTTATCCTTAAGTGCAAATATTCGACTTTTTCACAGTTCGACTGTAATTTCTTTTCAGAGGGTTAGCAAACGACCAAACTTCATATTTATCAATATATTATCGTCACCAAAGGGATTTGATGACAATTATTTGTTCAAACAATATCAGTCGGGTACTTTACTCTTGAGCGCGAATCTTCCGCTGGACCTAAAAATGGACTGTAATTTCTTTTCAGAGGGTTAGCAAACGACCAAACTTCATATTTATCAATATATTATCGTTACCAAATGGATTTGATGACAATTATTTGTTTAAACAATATCAGTTGGGTACTTTACTCTTGAGCGCGAATCTTCCGCTGGACCTAAAAATGGACTGTAATTTCTTTTCAGAGGGTTAGCAAACGACCAAACTTCATATTTATCAATATATTATCGTTACCAAATGGATTTGATGACAATTATTTGTTTAAACAATATCAGTTGGGTACTTTACTCTTGAGCGCGAATCTTCCGCTGGACCTAAAATCGACTGTAATTTCTTTTCATTTTCAGAGGGTTAGGAAACGACCAAACTTCGTATTTAATAATATATTATTCAAAAGATAAATTAATTCTCTAAATAATCGTCTTGAATGTCAAAGACTGTATCTTTAATAGTTAAAAAGTTACAGCAATTTATAAGTTGACAAATCAGGTAACCGCTTCAACTTTGATACCACGATATTCTTTAAAAGCAATAAAAAATAGACAAAAAATTATTTTTACACTTTGTTATACATCGTTGTTTTCGTAATTTTTAATAGTTTAATAAAAAAAATAAACTGAAAATCAGAATTTGTTTATAACAAATTGGTAACTTAATAAACAATCAAAATGTTGCTAAAAAAAAAAATTGTTTTTGTTACTGTATAGAGAACTGCCAATTATGATTTCAGAAAAAAAAATTATTCCTCAACTAATAATTTAAATGTTAGATAAATGAAAAAAACGATTGTGAACAACTAAAAAATTTTTTACCATAATTTTTTACATTTATAATTTTTTTGAAACTTAATAAATTTATTATAAACAAATGAAAAAACTGTCTTAATCTTTTATTACGTAATCTTGTTAAGTATACATATAAGAAGGGCTCCCAAGAAGTAAAAAATTCTTAGGCCAATTATTTAAACTTTTATGTCACCATTTATGAAAACAGAAGTCCGAAAAAAATGAGTTAATTAACAATTGTATAGCTTTTCGAAAAATGAAGTTAAAAATTTTTTCTCTACGGGGCTAGATTCTTTGGAGTGTTCTGATGATAGCATAATTTTTAAAAAATTTTAAATTAATATTTAACAGTAAAAATAAAATAATTTCTATCGCACTCTCTGTTCAGCGGCGACGCGTCAGTGCTGAAACGGCCGCGCGGAACCCTATTTTCAGCGTCAAATTAAAATTATAAATCATGGTGATAGAGTTCCGGGAGTTGAGACTTTTTTATTGGAAATTTCCTCCTCTTTAAGATGCTTTTTTCCAATTTTCGTTATCTCTTCAAGTTTTTTAGTTATAGTCAAAAACCGGAGACGTCTTTTTTTTTTTGTTTGTTTTTTGTTAATAACAATTACAATTTTTGTTTCCGGAGAAAAAAAAAAAACACCTCTTTTTCAGGATCGTATTCCGAATCGAATGAGCTGTCGCTCATATTTTTAAGAGAATTTGAACTATTTTTCTCAGGAAACTCACTTCTCGACTAGACTAAAGGTAGCAGCGACTACAGAGGCCCGCAACGGTATTGCGGCTACTAATTCTTGTCAAAGAAACATTATTCCTGGAGTTAGCAATGGTAACGCATATGCATCGTTTTATGAGCTAACAGTTTATAACTCTATTGATAAATACTAGGCATAAATCGCTCGGGTTTGACAGTGACAGTCTTTCCGTATTTGTTAGCTGCATTATATACTTTCTTACAATCAGTGCATGATTATCCTTTTCCATTCTCCTCTCCGAGTGAAAAGGAAATGGTTACTGCACCGTAGATAGCAGTTTTCTTCTGGGATTATTAATTCTACATTTTTTACATCAAAATATGCAATTGTGATATTGTGTATGTATGTGAAAATACGTGTCTTAGTGTCCGAAATGTGTGATAGTGAAAAAAAGACTAGTGAGTGATGAATGAGTGATTATACAGTGACAGCTTCCTCAAACAATTCACAGTTGGAAAAGCGTTCAGGTCTTGAAATGATATCAGAATCTGCAGACAGGTAGATTTTCAAAAACGGTAGATATTGGACGAAAAAAGCTCTAGCCGACTAAGATATCGAAAATCCACCCCCACCGGGCTTTGTCTAAAAATATGACATCTTCATTGTCATGCAGAGATACCATGTTTCTGAATTTTGAAGTCGAGCATTGCCCCCGTGCGACCTGCAGAGCCTCGATAAAGGTGTTTTCGTGCGTTTATCTTTTTTCTCCGCAACTATGTAACCGAATAACTTCAAATGTATGGTGGTTGTATAGATTCCGTGTTAATGTGCAACGTCAAATTCATTTTCAATTTTCGTCCGAAAACTTTAATTTTGGGAACGGAAACAAAAAATCTTTTTTTACAATGGATAAATTCAGAGTAGATAAAAAATAGAATTACAAAAATGGTATCAGTGTTGACATCAGCACAACCACTTTTGTAATTTTTGTAATTATGTAAATTTTTTATCTACTGTCGATTCATCTATTGTAACAGATAGATTTTTTGTTTTCGTTTTCGAGAATAAAATTCAGGTTGCGCCTCAATACGAAATCTATACCTCCACCGTACATTTGAAGTTATTCCGGTTACATGGGTGCAGAGAAAAAAAACACACGAAAACGCCTTTATCGAAGCTCTGGTCGCATGGAAGCAATGCTGTACTTCAAAATTCAGAAACATAGTATTTCTGCATGACAATCAACATGTCATAGTTTCTTGTCAAATCTCGGGGGGGGGGGGGGGGGGGGGGAGAATTTTCGGATATGTCAGTCGGCCAGAGCCTTTCGATGAAAATCCACTATAGCCCTGCCTTAAGTCTACTGGTCGTGAAAACATCTCGAATTCAGCCGCCACTGTTAGAAATTTCTGTCTGCAATGTAATAAAATTGTGTGTGAAGCAATTAACAATACTATTTTTATATTGAAATTCAACGATTTGAATGATTGAAAATAAAAATATCTAGTTTTGGAAATTCAGAAAAATGACATGAGATTTAATGTATAAAATATTATGAAAATAATTCGAAAATGCCATTAACTAATAACAGCAATTTATCTTCAGGAATCGTTGGGGCGGGGGGGGGGGGGGGGGGGGGTAATTGGTAGTCTCAATCTAAATGTTCGGGATTCTACCTTTGTTGCTTCACTCGACATCTTGAATTTGAGGATGAATTTCTTATCAATTTAATTATTCGTTTATTTTCAACTTTGCACTAAAAATGGTAATAACCAAACTTGAAGCAAATTTTATTCCATAAAACTTTAGTCATTACCATTTTTTCCTTAGGATCAATATTTTACGACTCAAATCCAAAATGGGGGTGGGGGAAGTTTAATAATTGCATTACCTTTTTTATTGTTGACTTTTAGTATCAATTTAATACCCTACAACTTTGGTCCTCATCTTTTTTTTCTAGGAAGAGTTGAGTTTGTTATTGCAAGTCATGCAGTTGTCAAATCGTTCAATGAACAATTTATTAATTTACACTCCTCTTTCCCTTTACCGTGAGCGTCGTAGGAAAATATCAATGTTAAGAAAAATAGATAGCAGCCAAAGTTGTAGGGAATTCAACTTCGCAACTTTGTTCATGATCGTTCATGCGTAAAAGTCAACAATGAACGAAATAATGCTATAATTGAAAATGAAAAATTCACTCTTCAAATCAAAATAGCGGGTGAAGCAACAAGGGTAGAATCCCGAAAATATGGATTCAAACAACTAATGCCCCCCCCCCCCCCCCCCCCCCCCCCGCGCCAACGATTCGTGATGCAAAATTGGTATTATCAATTAAGGGGGTATATACACCTTTAAATGGGTTGAATTTCTGAAAAACAATTTTCCTTTTTTTTTCAACTTGAAGACTCCGATAAAATTTAAAAAAAATCATCATGTTTGGGAAGGGTTTGACCTTCATTATCCATATCTTACATCATGTATTACTTTCAGTCTAATAGTGGCTGCGCTGAAGACAGGAAAATACAAAATCACTCGGTTGCCGCAAAGAATCAGACCCAGCGTTGGACCGATCTTGGAATTTTTGGTTCTCAATTGTTCATAAGACATGCCTCTATCAGATGAACATAGAACTTTTTGATAAACCCATTTTTAGTTGAAATATTAGAAAAATAAGCAAAATTTTTTTTCAAATTCAGAAAAAAAATCGAAAAAATTTAATAACTCAAGTAATTCTTGCAATATCAAAAAGTTCTATGTTCATCTGATAGAGGCATGTGTTATGAACAATTGAGAATCAAAAATTCCAAGATCGGTCCAACGCTGGGTCTGATTCTTTGCGGCAACCGAGTGATTTTGTATTTTCCTGTCTTCAGCGCAGCCATTATTAGACTGGAAATAATACATGATGTAAGATATGGATAATGAAGGTCAAACCCTCCCCAAACATGATGATTTTTTTAAATTTTATCAGAGTCTTCAAGTTGTAAAAAAAAGGAAAATTGTTTTTCAGAAATTCAACCCATTTAAAGGTGTATATACCCCCTTAATGCAATTTCAGCTATTTTCACGGCACATAGCAACTGGGCTACGTAGGTAATAAACGTCTTAAGTCAGATTCAAACTAGCTAATGTAGCTTGTTTCAAGGTAGTGTACAGCTTAAATGTTACATTTTCATTTCACATTTACGATGCGTTTTTCCAACTGTGTTTTATTATTGTTTTCTTTGGAAACTCAGGTAGAACAATAGGCAGACAATTACGTTTACAACTGCGAACATTATGTAATCGTTTCGATCCATTCAAACTGATTCACACGTGCCATTCATGAACATACTTTACTTCACATAAAAACTGCGATGCCACGAAACGCCGCAGTAAGCGACACAGAGATTTTGGCAGCGCTACATGACGTGGATATTTTCAATGGTGATGCCCTGAAAATGTGGACCCACCCTGTGTGGGAAACCGTGTGTAGTCGCTTGGGCAATAAACTGAAATCTGCGTCCCTGTATCTGCGGATCCAACAAAACCGGCACGGGCTTCGTGAAAGCTTGAATCATCCTTCTGCCTGCATTGTATCGCAGCAAGAAATGCAAGAAAATACGATCGACATTGAGAAGGATAACATACCGAAAAATGGCGACTTTAATATCGCCGAGGAAGACTCAACCTCGGTGATAATGGTCAAACATGAGGCCCGCGATGAGATTACGATTGACACGAAAGTCGATGACGTACCGAGCAATGACATCACAAACGACAACGAAAGCGATGGAGAGATCGATTTCCTGTGTCGTGAAGTTATGCCAGATTCTCCACGAAGTTATACTCATCACACACAAGACGAGGAGGAATCTGCAGCAGCAGTTTGTCATGATGCATTTACTGCCGGTCCTTCTCAAATTCTGTCGCCTCAAAGGTACGGTCTTATTATGGCTTTAAGTGAAGACGAGGACTCTGTTCCTAGAGTAGACAGCCCGTGGCATGGCAGTTCCGGAAGACAAAGCTGCTCTCTTACGACTCACACAGATGCTTCACACAAATCTGTGAAAAAAAGCCGCTTTTTCACGACTAATACATCGGGAATTAGCGGCACTTTCAATTTATCGTCCGATTTTCTGAAAAAGTATTGGGTGAAGGCAAAAACTCGTTTCAAATTGGGTTGGACACATCATTTCGTCCAGGCATTCAAAACTGTCAATACATACTGCGTGTTGTTGATGGAGTGGCATGTCCTCAGTTATGGAACCCGGAAAACTGAATATCATAGGTTCAATGCGCAAGGACGCTGCAGCATGAAGGGATGCATGAGTTTCACGTTCCATATCGATACCGATTTGGACCACAAATGTGACACTGTAGTACGGTACACCGAGTACGGTAAGTATAATCATCGGGAAGGTGATGTTCAACGGCGCCCTATACAGGGTGAACAACGAATAGAGAAAGGTGTCGAAATGGGGTCCACAGCACCTAGTGTACAGGCATTGAACGATCTTAAAAAAGTACCTGAAGATGTTTTAGCGGCTGGCAATAGGGACGGTGCTCCAAGTGCTATGGTATTGGATAAGATCGCTCAGCAACATCGTCGTCGACACGATCTCGATGCAGATCATCACAATTTCATGTATAAGTTGAAAACAAAATTGCAATCGAAACCAGAGTTGAAGGGGAAACATTTTTCAGGCTATATTCAGGGTTACGGATACGATCCTTTTTACGCCATTCTATTTTCACCACCCCAGCTAGCGTACGTAATCGAATTAGCCAAAACGACGAACGTTTTCTGCTATTTGGATGCCACGGGATCCATCATACAGCCTCCGCCACAAGGTGGTAAGAGGCCGTATTATTACGCTTTAGTAATCCCGGGTGATAAAGAAAGTTCACCTATGACCTTCGGAGAATTGGTTGCTTGCATCCACACTGTCCCGTACCTTGACCTATTTCTGGGCAGCATCGCCTATGCGTTAAAACAAATGTCCCATCTAAACGGGCCGGTGCTGTCGAAAATCGAAATGGACTTCAGTCGCGCGTTCATTCAGGCCAGTATTAAAGCTTTTCACGGTAAGACACTCACAGAGTACCTGAATGATAGGTGGGAAGAGCACTTGCATCCGGAAAAAGAAGTCGAACCAATAACGGTAATTCATATTTGCTCATCTCACCTAATTCATGCTGCGATACTGCAGATAAAAAAGTGGTCGGAAGTGCCCATTGCTCGAAGATTGCTAGCCAACGCGATGGCATTGCTCATACACAGCGTGACTGTGGAGGATGCAATCGAAATCTTCAGAGATATCCTTATCGTGTTTGGTGTCCGGAATAAATGCGAGGGCTTTGCAGATACCCTTCGTAAGATTTCGAACATCGGAAGTGTTGAAACAAAGAACTTGGAAAGTAACGCAGAAAACCGACTCAACATTGATGATCTGAATGAACGCGCATTGCCACCGAAAAACACCATTCGAGATAAACCGCCGTTTTATCACTGTTTTAATAACTTATACGAAGCGACACTCGATTTTGCGGAAGAAAACAGCACAGAGGAACCGAACGACCTGTACGTTCCCGAATTCATACGCCATTTGTAGAATGAGTACCTTCCTCTTTTTCCTCTGTGGTCAGCTCTAGTGATAAAGCGATTTGGATTGAGACGCGACTCAAATGCGACCGTGGAAAATTGGTTCAAGATCACTAAACATTTCATATTTGAAGGGAAAATGAACCAACCAATACCGCGATTCATACAAAAGATGGAAGAGTACATCATTCCGCGGCTGCACCTGCGCAAATATGGCTTGCGCACCACCAAACAACGACAAAATGACGTAAAAAAAAGACTGGCTGTAACGGATGGGAGTGGAAGAACTCAGCAAAGAAAGAAAGTAAGAAAAGGTTCTCGAAACCGAAAATTTGAATTAGAAGAAGACTTCGATTTCGCAGAAGAATATTAGAACCGGACTCATACGAGCATCCCAATGAAGGGCTGTTTTGGACAATTACCGAAATTCATTGGAAGCGACACTGAACCTGACAGAAATCAGAAAACTTCAACGTTAATTTTGGATGATCTGAATAACGACACAACTGAAACGTGTATGGAGAATTCGTTCACCCCCGACGGAGAGCAAATTGTTGAGGCTTCCATAGAATCAACAAGTACTGAAAGCATTCCAAATACTTACAATTCTGACACCGCCGATGAGAACAACCATCGAAATTGGAATGCTGTGGAAGAATTTGATCATAAAATGACGGATTTACTTCCTGAAAAAAATTCGGACTTATCACCGTGGAGAATCGTTTTCGAATATCCTGCTATCTGGGACTCACGCGCGAAATGGTCAGTATTTGGAATGACGCTATACTACGAGGGGATGAGAACTTTACCGCCCAATACCTGGGTAGATGACAGCGTTATAAATGCATTTTTAACGGTGCTAGAAAACGTATACCAAAGCGGTCCTTTACTCTTCGACGTTTATTTCGTCGCAGCGTTGATGAATAGCAAAGAACGTGACATCGGCTACTACGTTCGGTCCAAATCGGAACAGGCTTGGACCCGTGATTGTTGGCTCATCCCGATTAACACCGACGATGTACATTGGACCTTGCTGTTGGTAGTTTTCCCACATAAAATTTTTGTGTACCTCGATTCTATGCACGGCACGCCACGAGCTGTCTTCATCAAGAAGTTGTGCAAATATATAGATGATATTTTTGAGGCCGGGGAATTACCAGGACACGATTGGACAGAGTGGTCCTTATTCTCTCCACGCGATATTCCAATCCAAAAAGTCAATGGAATCGTAAGCGGAAACTCTGGAATTCATGTGATCACGTGGGCATACATTATTTACTCGTCCTCTTACATATTTTTCGGCGAGGAAGACATGAATCATGTGAGAAAGTGGGTCATGACGATATTATTGAACAAGGAAGGAGAAAAGCCAGCTCTGACGGGAACAATTAGTAGAGCTAATAAAGACAAAAAATTCAAAAATTCGAAACGTTCAGTACAAGCGGATAGAGAAATACCAGAAGTACAAGTATTGCGGCAAGTACCAATAGGATCGGAATCGACTGTCGAATATTGTGCTTCCCTGAAGTCGTTGCTGGAGGCAAATAAATACGAGCGCTATAGTTTCAGGAAGCGCCGTAATCCTTGAACACGTACAGCATTTCATTATATAATGGCCAGACCTCATCACGATTGTGATAGATGAAAAATAAATTGCCTGTATAACATAATAACCCGAACAGAAATTTGATCAGGCGTACCTGCTCATGAATACTTGTAGTATGCCGCAACGTGGGCTGCGGGATATGGACCTGATCGGCCCAATGTCTGAGATGCCTTGTCATGGAAATTCCACCGAGAGCCTTTTCAGGCTGAAGTCAGAAATGTCATACGTAAACTTGCCCAACTGCGGTCAAGTCAGGTAAACTGAGGTGAACTGAGAATTAAGTACCGGACTGATATTGTTTAAAAAAATTATTATAAATAAATTAGGTTTGTAACAATAATAAATCGATAAATATGAAGTTGGGTCGTTTGCTAACCCTCTGAAAAGAAATTACAGTCCATTTTTAGGTCCAGCGGAAGATTCGCGCTCAAGAGTAAAGTACCCGACTGATATTGTTTAAACAAATAATTGTCATCAAATCCCTTTGGTAACGATAATATATTGATAAATATGAAGTTTGGTCGTTTGCTAACCCTCTGAAAAGAAATTACAGTCCATTTTTAGGTCCAGCGGAAGATTCGCGCTCAAGAGTAAATCACCCGACTGATATTGTTTAAACAAATAATTGTCATCAAATCCCTTCGGTAACGATAATATATTGATAAATATGAAGTTTGGTCGTTTGCTAACCCTCTGAAAAGAAATTACAGTCGAACTGTGAAAAAGTCGAATATTTGCACTTAACGATAAAGTACCCGGTAGCCGTTTTGAACAAATGATTATTCTCTAATTTAATTCATTTCCATAATTTGATGAGCAATAATCAGTTTTATCGTTTGCTGTCCCACCAAAAAAATAACTCCAACGGAATTCAATGACCGCAGGAGCTGAAATCTCCCTAGCGCGTGAGAACCACTGCGCGCGGGACCCGAAAAAAAGCGCGGGCTTATTTTCTGCTGGGAATCTTCTGCCAACTTCTGTTTCATTCTCTGCATCGAACTTTTCTCCATCAGCATTATCGATCAATCCAAAAATTTCTTTGAATACGTGTCCTATTCCATTGAACAAACCTCTTTTGAACCTTCTATTATTGGAATCGTTTTCGTCATAGATCCCAAGCAGGTCTTGTAAGTCAGTTTGTTTGTCTCTTAGCCCATCTATTACACTGTCGAGGGAACCCAAATATTTCCTGCATATTAGCATTCTACTATCTGTTTGACATGATACCTTAATTTTATCTGCTAGGGTAGAAATCCGTTGTAGCTGTTGAAAAAAGTCGTTCAGATCGAGGAATGTTATTATTCGCCAGTCTGTGGGGAATAACTTCACGGTTCCGATTTGTTCGTAGTGAAGCCCAGCAGTGTTTTCGTATCGTTCGTTCTTGTAGTCATCGGCTCCCCATACAAATGGTCTGCAATCAATTCATTTATACATTCTCAAACCCCTTAGTCCCTTTTCTTACCCTACTTATCAAGTCGTCGCTCATTCTGATTGAGTCGGTTGTATTGGTTCAGTTGACTTGTGGTATGGCTTCAATCTGTTCGCATGCACTATTCTATTCTTCCCTTTGATTTTTACCTCATAATTTACTTCGTTAATTTGATCGGTAACGGGGTATGGCCCTAGAAATTTCGGATCTAACGGTCCGGCAGTTTCATTACTCATTAGCACTAAGTCCCCGATTTCGAAATTTTGTGGTCGAGTAATTTGGTCGTAAAAAGCCTTGGATTTTTCCTTGGATTTATCTATGTTTTGTTTCACGAGGGCTTGACTGTTCATCAGTTTTTCGGAGAGTCTCTGAGCGTATTCCTTATATGTTTCGTCTCTAGGTTCGTGAGGCACACTACAAGGTACTCTGGCTACTTGTCCGAATATGAGTTCGTAAGGTGATATTTTAGTGGTAGTGTGAGGTGTTGTATTATACGCAAGGATGTAAATCGGGAGTGTTTCGTTCCAGTCGTCTGTAGTCGACATACACCTAAGGTAATCTTTTAACGTGCCGTGACTCCGTTCGAGTGCCCCGTTGGTTTGTGGGTGGTATGCGGTACTGTTTAACTTTTTTATTTTTAGTATTTTTGTGACTTGGGTGAACAGGTCACTCATAAAATTTGTGCCTTGGTCTGTAAGGATTGATAGTGGTACTCCGTAGTTAGATATGAAATTTCGTATGAACGCTTCTGCGGTATGTTCGGCGGTGGCAGCTCGGAGTGGATAGGCTTGGGAATACTTGGTTAGGTCGTCTTGTAACGTCAGTATGTAGCTATGACCTGACTTGGTAGTCGGTAGGGGCCCAACTATGTCTAAGAAAACCTTTTCAAACGGTTTGCTACTGCTGGTCGTAATCTTCATTGGCATTTTGGTCTTTTGTCGATCGGTTTTATTCTTTTGGCAAGTCGTGCAATTACGAATATACGTTTTTACATCGTTTTTCATTGAATCCCAGTGGTATCTTTCTTTGAGTCGCGTAATAGTACGACTAACCCCTTGGTGTCCACCTGAAGGACTATCGTGGAATTCTTTGATAACGTCATGAATGTGGTTTTGATTGAGATCGGTTTTTATGTTCGTACAGACAGTTATTTTAATTCCCGATCCTTTAAATAAAAATCGTAACATCGTCCGAACTTTATGCCATTTTAATTTATCGATCCCGCAACCGATCCTGGGTATAGAAATTGTCTTGATTGAGTCTATTTTCAATTTTTCTTTAAATTTTATCAAACTTATGTATAAATCTTCGTATGTAGGTTTATCCCAGCAGTTTTGCTTTGTCATTATGTAATAAACGTTACGGTCTTGTAAGGTAAGCCTAGCAGTCGCGTATAGTTCAGCTGATTCCCTCAAGTTCTCAACATTGCCGTACCTAGTTTTGAATTCTAGTGCTATTCCTTGACTCATTTCCAGATCGGTGGAGACAGTGTGGGCGTAGTTATCAACTCGATTGAAAAGGTCATCGTGGATTTCTACGATGTCTGAGTTTTGTAGTATCGTTGTTTTTATGAGTTTAAGGTATTCAGGGTATGGTGGAAGAGAGTCCGTTGCCCTGATCGGAAAGATTTTGAGTCTATGATCAGCTGGCGGATCGACAGGATTCCTACTAAGCGCATCTGCGTTCTGGTTCTTTATTCCAGGTTTGAAACAAATCTCGTAGTCGAATTCAGAAATTTTTAATTGCCATCTGACTAATTTACTATTTGGATCCTTGATGTTAAATAACCAAGTCAGGGGCCTATGATCGGTAAAAATCTTAAACTTCCTCCCGAACAGGTATGGTCTGAAGTGTTGGGTCGCCCATACTATGGCTAGCAGCTCGCGTTCGATTGTGGAGTAGTTACTTTCTGCCTTGTTTAGGGTTCGCGAGGCGTATGCGACAGGCTTGTCGTCACCTGGAACACCTTGAGATAAGAAGGCCCCTAGAGCAGTGTTACTGGCATCCGTAGTCAGATTAAACGTCTGTGTATAGTCAGGGTA
Organism: Tenthredo livida; assembly: GCA_963992785.1. Classification (NCBI taxonomy): domain Eukaryota; kingdom Metazoa; phylum Arthropoda; class Insecta; order Hymenoptera; family Tenthredinidae; genus Tenthredo; species Tenthredo livida. Next base: position 42,752,426 of record OZ023064.1, on the reverse strand, counting down.
TATCAAGACTGAGTCGGATATTAGGGCATTCTTTAATTCCTCGAAAGAATTTTGCTGTAATGACGTCCATTCGAATGGTATGTTTTTCCGTAAAAGTTCTGTCAATGGTTTAGCTATCATCGAGAAATTATTTATAAAACGTCTATAGTCACCTGCAAGCCCGAGAAATGATTTTATTTTCGTAGGTGTGCTAGGTGTAGGGAATTCTTTGACTGCTCTGGCTTTGTCTGGATCAGGTCTAACTCCGTCCCTTGATATAATGTGTCCTAAGTAACCAACCTCCTTTCTCAAGAATTCACATTTATTAGGTTGCAATCGTAAGTTATATTCCTTCAATTTCCGTAATAGCGCCCAAAGTTTTTCTGTATGGGCTTGGAGTGAGTCGGCGTAAATTATAAGGTCATCTAGGTACACTAAACATTTCAATCCTTGTAACCCCGATAGAACGGTATTCGCTAGTCTCTGAAATGTGGCTGGGGCATTTTTAAGCCCAAATGGCATGAATGCGAATTCGAAATGTCCCTTATGGGTGGAAAACGCAGTTTTATGCATATCATCGGGATTCATTGGGATTTGGTGAAACCCGCTGGCCATGTCGAGTACGGTAAAGTATTTAGAGCTTCCTAGCTGGTCCAGGATATCTACTATATTCGGCAGCGGGTAAGCATCCCCTATTGTTTTATCATTCAGTTTTCGGTAGTCCACGACTATTCTCCACTTCTTAGTCCCTGATGAGTCTAATTTCTTTGGCACCACCCAGATGGGTGAGTTCCATGGTGAGTTTGAATTTCGAATTGTTCCTTTATTAAGGAGATCTTCCACTTGTCTATCTATTTCTGTTTTGTGGATTTCTGGATACCGGTATTGTCTAACATGAACCGGTGTCTCGTCGGTAGTTTTAATTTTGTGGGTACAGGCTTGTGTACCTGGTAATGCGTCCCCGTCTAAATGGAAGAGTTCGTTAAATTTGGTACAAGCTTCTACTATACTTTCTTTTTCTTCTAGGTTTGAATGGTCTAATCTTAATGCGTCTTTTAATCTTTTGATTCTGTCAGCTGAATTATTTTCGGTTATGCAATTAACTGATTGTATCTTGTCAGTTCCGGAGTCTAGAATTCTGTAAACTCTTTGTGGTTCGATATAGATAGTATGATCTATGTCGGTTAGATTGATGATGCTTGTGATAGCTGTGTTATCGGGTCTAATCGTCACGTAGCTTTCGCTTATTACGACTCCCGGTTGTAACTCGACCCTGTATAACGACCCTTCTTTCAAGGAATCTTTGGCGAGGGTTGGGACGTCTGCTAAAATTTCTGTCCTGGCGGGAATAGTGAATTGTTTTTGATTTTGCAATTTGTATTTGCGGCTACCTAATAGCAACTCGGCCTTATCTGTACCTCTGCATCTATAACTGATCAGCACATTATTGAATTGGGTTAGGAGGTGGTTACCTATTAAACCATCTTGCGTTATGTCTAAGGAATCGTCTACTACGTGAAATTTGATCGGCCTAACTTCGTCTCCACCATTGAACGTAAGTTCGATGGTTCCTAATGTGTGTGCTTGTGAGTCGCTAGCTAGACCTTTTAATTTAATGCGCTCTTGCGGGTTTATCTCTGATAGATTTAGGATAAATTTCTTTTTGATCAAACATGGGTAGGCTCCGGTGTCTAGCATCAACAAGCTTTTAGGTTGGTTCAACTCGGGTATTGAGAAAATTACGTTATTTGGTGAGCCGATTAGATTTGTTTTATGTTCTGGTATTTCTATTTCTCCGCCATTTGTGTTGAGCGGTTTTCTATGACGGACGTCGTTCCGCTCGTCGACGCAGTCCGTTCCCCAAAATTCGAGGTACCTACATGGTTTTGATTAGTTTTCGCGGCTAACATAGCTTTCTTTTTGAAACATTTGTTTTCCATATGGCCGGGTTTTTTACAAAAGAAGCACCTGATTCTGGAACTATCGATGGGATAGATCCGCTGGCATTCGTCGCATGTAATTTCCTCTGTTATTGAGTCATAGCCATTTACTATTTCGGAACAGTTTTGTGGGCAGCTGGTTTCTGATTGGTGGTCTAAGTCTGCGTACTGATCAGGTTCTGAACTAGAACCTGTCTCGAGGGTATTTATTGGTTCGAATCTCTATTTCCTAAAACAAGTTTTTGCCGTGTGCCCAATTTTATTGCAATTTTGACAAACAAGATCACTTCTATTAGCAGCAGTGGTTTTCGCAAGACGCGTAATTTGATTTTCAGTTTCCCTCAATTTTTCTTCCTCTATGGCCCAATTGTAAGCTTGAAGTAAGTCTTTAGGGTCTTTTAATCTTAGGATGTCGCGTAGTTTTTCGTTAAGTCCGTAAATGAAACAGTCTCGTGCTTTTGTCGTGATGTTTTTCTCGTAAAATACAGTCTCTTCTCTAGATCTTATCGGCCCAGACTCTACTACTCTTATGCACAGGTGTTCTATTCTCTGATAGAAAGAATCGACAGATTCGCCGGGGCGTTGCCTACAAATGCTTAATTCTAATTCCCATTGTCTGTTTGTTCCTTTAGCTCCATAAAACAGTAATAGCTCCTTTTTCAGAGTATTGTAGTCTTGAATTTCCCGATTTTGAATCCTTTCATATGCTTTACCAGTGATTTTGATACGTATATACTCGTGAAGTTCTTCTAATTCTGTATTGATACATTGTTTGATCGCACGGTCGCATTTGTCAATAAATTCTCTGACGCTAATATCCTTTCCGGTAAATACGGGAAGGAGTTTGGCTAATTTTTCAGCTGATACTGGCATTTTCTAGGATTTCAATTACAATTTCCAACTTTTACTATATATTGCTAGTTCGTAAGACTTACAGTAACAGTAGAATGGTCCAATGCATAACGTTATCAGTGTTGAGAGCTTGATTTCGCCGTACCGTCGGATCCGTGGTTGGCTGTTTTGGTGTTCGTCCACTGGAGTATCTTGACGGATCTTGAGGTTTCTTGAGCGCCTCTTCGTATAGGGCACGTAATGTAACTTCTTTACCAGGGTTTTGTTTACGTTGATCTCGTACAACGGTGAGGGTGTTAATCCACGCACAGTGATTTTTGTTTACGTTGATGTATTACAACGGTAAATTATGTGTTGATTCACGCACAGTGATTTTTGTTGACGTTGATGTATTACAACGGTGAATTGTGTGTTAATTCACGCACAGTGATTTTTGTTTACGTTGATGTATTACAACGGTGAATTATATGTTAATTCACGCACAGTGATTTTTGTTTTGATATCGTTGGTTTACTACAACGGTCTCTGTTTTCTTATTTCACGTTTCACTGTTTAATAATAGTTTGGATTGTCTTCAATCCAAAATCCGTATTTTTGACACCATTTGTTATAAGTGATTTATAACTAGGAGTGGGAATTGGGTGTTTGAATTATGATTGACCAATATTAAGGCAGTTTGCCAATGTAAGGCTTTATTAAAACAGTGTTACGTTGTTGGCAATTAGAAGAAGAGTGAAGGTCCGAGTATTGCAACTCAGTTGCTATCCTTAAGTCAGCAGGGTGCTGACGCAGGGTAATTTAGCATAGGCGTATAGGACGCCGTTAAAGTGTCTCAAAGGCATGAGCGCAAAAGGCAAGGTGTTTAATCTTGAACTACTCTCCACTGTAGTTCCCAGAAGCTATAGATTAATAAGAATATGAAATGGAGAATTATTGGTATCGCGATGTTTTGTCTTCGGTAGAAGGCGAAACATCCCGATCTTGTCTGTAAATTTAGTTTATTGGTTTTAGTTTATTGAAGTTAAATTTTGCACGAGTTTGATTATAACAGGATTCACACCAATTCCAAATTTCGCTTGCGAGGTTGTGCAGGTGTGGAAATTGTGTTCCACCCATTTTATTGATGTACGCTTTAGCAGTAGAGTTGTCAACTCTAATTAGAATTTCACATTCAAAAAGATCTGTTGCGAAGCATTTCAAGGCTATAAAGGCTGCCATTAGTTCTAGAGAATTGATGTGAAGTGTCTTTTCGTCTTGTTTCCATAACCCATGGGCTTTTTTACCTTCGCAGAAGGCCCCCCAACCAGTGGTTGAGGCATCTGAGAAGATTTCTCTTGTATAATTACCAGTGCGTATTTTCCTAGAGGAGGTAAATAGGTTGTGTTTCCACCATATAAGATCTGTATGGATATATTCTGGGAGTAGCATGGTGCAGTCAAAATTTCCGTTATTAATCGCTGAAGCCTTGGTTTTGGCTCTTTCAAGGGTTTTACAGTGAAAAGTACCGTATTCTATTGCAGGGCAGGCAGCTACCAGAGACCCAATTAGTTGAGCGAGCGCTCTTATCTTGCAGTGATTTCTTCCGGTGAGAGAATTAATTTGATTTGAAAGAGATTTCCGTTTTTTGGGGGTCAATTCTAGCAAGAGTAGTTTTGAATCGATGATAAAACCCAAATACTTACAGCGAGTACTGGGAACGAGGCCACTTTTTTCTGAGTTTAGTAGGAAACCCAACGAGTTCAATAGGTCTATTGTTGTTTGGATATTTCTGTTACAAGAATTGGAATCTGTGCCCAAGCATAGAAAGTCGTCGAAATAAACAACCGAAAGGAAGTTTTTGGATCTTAGGTAATTCATAATTGGTTTCAAGATTTTTGTGAACATAAAAAGGCTTGTAGCCAGCCCAAAGGGTAGGCAGGTGAATTCATATAATTGTCCTTGAAATAAGAATCTAAGGTATTTTCTATGTGACTTGTGTATAGGAACTAAAAAGTAGGCATCTTTGAGGTCTATTGATCCCATAAAACAATTTGGTAATAATAACTTGCAGGCTGATCTGATGTCTTCCATTTTAAAATGTTCTATTTCAAGGAACCTGTTAAGCTCTTTCAAATTAATTATAAATCTATTAGATCCGTCTGGTTTAGGGACTATAAAATAACTTGAAATAAATTGGCCCTCCGATGTGACACATGGTTCGATAGCCCCCAAGTCTAATAGTCTATAGATTTCTTTTTGTATCGCTACTGTTTCGGTCTTGGACCAACTATGTGCAGAGGGTGGACGTATCTGACGCACTTCTGAATTGAAAGGTAGCTTGTAGCCTTTAATGCACTGAAGTATAAAACGATCTGATGTCATTGTAGTCCATTCTTTTATAAAGAATCTTAACCTGCCAGCTGTTTTGTTTACCTTGGAAATTTCTAGGTCGAGTTCCGGCCTCGATATGGTTGTTGTCGATACTGTCCCCGTTGGTATTTCCCTGAGTTGCCCCGGTGCTGGTTTGGACGAAATCCAGTCGACCTCTGGAATGGCTTCTGCTGTTTGTTGCCCGCCTGCGGTGCTGGTCTCGGTGCAGACGGGCTTTTGTAGTTTAACTGATTTGGCGTAAATCCCGTCTTCTTAGGAGCCATGGCCGGCGACTTTATTTCACTGCCTATTTTATCAATGGATTTAGCTTCTCTAATTTTTTCCCCTAATTTTTCTCCAAATAAGAAGGTATCAGTCTCTGTTTTTTCTAGAACTGACGCAGTTTGTTTGTTCAGGCTAGGAAGGATGCAGGCCCGTCTAGCTATGGATTCGCCCCGATGTAATTCTGTCAGCAGTTGGGATGCGTCCCACAAATTCTCAGGCATCTTTTTGAAGTTAACATCCTCCTTCTTTTGTACGAGTAAAGGTTCGATGACCAGACTTAGAGCAGCTAACGCAGAGCCTGCTAGCTTTTGAGTGTTGGAGAAGTATTTGTCACGTTTTTGGGAGCCATCATTCAATGAGGCAGCCACTTCGGGGTTTAATGTAAGTGCCTCTAAGGAGCAGGTACACTTACGAGGGTATTTTTTCAGTAGCGTGTCTTTGACCTCTTTAGTTTGGCCAGACTTGAGCCAGACTACCCAACGAGAGGAAATGTGAGGGGATAGCAGCAGTTCTTTTTCTTCGGTAGCTGGGGTTTCGCCTATGATTTTCAAGATGTCTTCTTCGAGTTGAGGAGCCTCGATGGTATTTAGAGTTATCAATAGGTCTGTTGCATCGGTCTCAGTGGTTGACCCTCTGGGTTCCGGTGTGTCCTCCCCAGGTTCTGTGGAAAGGGATTTGGTCCTGTCTTACCACTCTTGTAAGCCCAACCATTTAATAATAATAATATCGGCCCTGTCTTACTTCTCGCGTAAGCTCAACCGTTGTTTAACATCGGCATTTGTCTTATCTCTCGTATAAGCTCGACCGTGTGGTTTTTTTTTTTTTTTTTTTGTTAGGTTATGTTGTGCATACCCTTGCTGTCCGAGTGCGACATTCCGGGGATCTAAGGACCGAGAGAATCTAACTTTGATTAATACTTGCCTGAAGATGACAATTCCATAACTGTTGAGGCTATGGGTGTGTTGTTGTCGGTTGGCGTACGATGCCTCGAGGATTCGTCTCGATGTTTCAGTTTGTCTTCTAGCCTGCGTAGTCTTTTCCATAACCGGTCGTTCTCCTCGTCGTAATCCGCCGATTTTCTTTTATGTTTTCCCATCTCTTTTACGACGTACGTGAACTTTTTTGTCGAAAAAATCGGAATCAAGAGATTTGCGTGTGGCGTCGTTCGGCACGAAAAACTGTTATGACAATAGTGACCGCAGATCGGCGCCACCTTACAAGGGGTGCCGTGGCGGCCATATTTCAAATTTAAACTCTGAAATCGTGGCATCTAGTAGGAAGAAAAAGTGGTACTACATCTGTAATCTGAGGGCGAGACGTGAAGTATAATAGAGTTATAGCAGTAGCAGTTAAGGAAAACAGTACTTATAAAATGAAAAGTAAATTGAAGTATGAAGACACTTCAGTAAACAGTGCCGAACGACACAATAACATGAGTCAAAAGGAAAGATGGCATAGAATCCTTGGCCATGTAAATTTTAGCTACCTAAGTACGTTATGTAAGCAACAGCTGTTAACAGGTATACCAAATGAACTTGAATCGGATTTCATGAAATGTAAAACGTGTTTAGAAAATAAGATGCATAATCTACCGTTCAATAATAATAGAAGTAGAGCAAAAGACGTTTTAGAGATTATCCACACTGACGTGTGTGGCAGCTTTGGGACGGCTGGTTTAAACGGAGAAAGATATTTCGTCTCCTTTATAGATGATTATAGCAAAGTAGCAAAGATTTATTGCATAAAGTCGAAAGATGAAGTTTATGATTGCCTAGTTCAATTTATAAATGAAAGCGAAAATTTAACTGGGAAGAAAGTAAAGATATTGAGGTGTGATAACGGGAGAGAATACGTAAATAATCGTTTTTACAAGTTCGCCAGAGAAAAAGGTATTGTCATAAATAAATGTCCAGCATATGTACACCAGTTAAACGGCACAGCGGAACGGTTTAACAGAACGATAATGGATATGGCGCGTTGTTTACTAGCAGAGGCACAAGTACATAAGCGATATTGGCCTGAAATAGTATGTGCGGCGACATACCTGAAGAACCGTACGTTAGCAAACACAATAGAAAGAAAAACTCCGTATGAAATATTTTTTAGAAGAAAACCAAACGGTGAACATCTACGGTTATACGGTAGTAGAGTTTTTGTAAGAAAACCGGAGCAAGAAAGATCGTCCAAATGGGATAAAAAATCAGATATGGGTATTTTACTAGGGTATAGCGATGTAGGCTATAGAGTGCTCATAAATAACAAAATAGTAGTGGCGAGACACGTAGACATAGTAGAAAGAGATGTAAAGTGTATTAGCCTAGATGAAAGTGATTACGATAGTGAAATTGACGCTAATACAGATGAGGATTTAACTGATGATGCTTTTGAAAGCGCGGATGAAACTGAAGAGCAAAAATGTAAAGTAAAGGGAAGAGATACTGAAAATGTAGAGTTAAAAATTCCACGTCGATCTGCGCGTGATAAAAAGACCACTGTAAAATATCCAGAAAAAGAAAGTCATAACATTCATGTAAGATACTGTAGAGTAGATACACCCTGTACCTTTGAGGAGGCAATGAACAGTCAAGACAGAAAAGATTGGGTAAAAGCAATGGATAACGAAATAATGTGCATAAATAAAAATGAAACTTGGACATTGGTTGAAAAGGTACAAGGAAAAAAAGTCTTAGGTATCAAAACGGCTACAGTGAAACACACTTTAAATACGCTTTGCGAATACTAAAATATTTGTACTCAACTAGAAATCTAAAATTACGGTATAACAAAGATGACAAGTGTGAAATTATAGACTGTTACGTAGATGCCGATTGGGCAGGCGATAATTTGGACAGGAAGTCTACGTCTGGATATATAATAAGATTATACGGAAACATAATTGACTGGAAATCGCGAAAGCAAAAATGTGTAACAAAGGCGTCAACATATGTGGAATATGTAGCGCTATCAGAAGTAGTAAGTGAATTAAAATATATTCGATAATTAGTAAAAATTTTTTATATGAATTGCAAGTGAACCAGTGAAAGTTGATGAAGATAACTCAAGTGCAATAAACATGGCAAATTTTGGAAATTTCACAAAGAACTCGAAGCATATTGAAATTCACTACCACTACGTACATGAGTGTGTGAAGGATAAATTAATTGAGATAGTTAAAGTTGATTCTAGTGATAATATCGCAGATATATTTACCAAATCACTAAGTAGAGAAAAATTTGAAAAATTCAGAGATATGATGAATGTAAAATAAAACGTACAATATAAATGTAAAGAGGTGTGTTAGGTAAATGATACATCTATATTGTAAGAAAAATGTGAGCGAGTAATATGACATGCGCGAGAGCCGATGCGTGAGAGCGAGGGAGAAAAGTGTGTGCTCCAAAAGACACACACCTGTATCGACCTGCGAAGAGTATAGATCAATGTATACCATGTAATGTAAACCAGTAACATGCCTCATTGATTAAACTAGAAAACTAGATTTAAAACAAGTCTTTCATTATTAAAAACCTAGCCTTGCCACCTTATCCTAACAGTATCAAATGGTTGACGCTCCTGTTGCACCCAATTCTTTAAATTATAGTGTTAGTGTCGAAAATGTATTTTTCATTTTTTCGTATAATTTTGCAGTATATTCTAATTTTAATGTCATCATTTATGCCTACAGTGACCAAGACTAGACAGAAATCTCAGAAAACCTACGACGCTTTTTGTGAAATGGATGACATTTCCAGTAATCCTGATGCAGATTTATTATCTGAAGTTGAAAATAATTCAGCACCAAGATACAAGAGGAAGGCAACTTCCAAGAGTAAAGCTATTGACCAAAAAAAGAAAAAGCGATCAAGTAAATACTCCAGTCTCTAACCTCTTTCGAACAAAATTAATACCTTTCATTTACTATAATATAACCTTTCCGATACTTCTAGCGTCACCATACGGTGCAGTCAAGAGCAAGCCTCGATGGACTGAAGACGAAAATAGAGTTGCCCACAAATTATTTGGAAAACATATTCGATCTACGACCTATCCAACACTGAAGAGTATTCAAAATCTTTGCATTGATTATCCAAGTTTGGCGAAACGCTCTCCAACTGTCATCAAAACCTGGATCTCCAACAAAATAAAAAAGAACAAGCTGTGACAGTAATAAAGAAATACAAGGAAAATCCAATTGAACATCATGTATTGAGGTCGATCAAAACAAAAATTCTCTCGAAATCAAGAAAGCCTATGTCAGGAATAGGTAGAAGTTACTGGAAAATAAAAATTAAACAAAAAAAATTTTCATTCAGACAACATCGTGTGGTGCCAATTCCAATTGATAGCTATGAATCCAACTGAAATAATTTCAGAGGATTATACAGGGCGAGTCATCCCTGGTGTCGAATGAGGGAGGGGCTTACCATGACAGAAGCTCCGCCCTTTTCTATTCATATATGTTATCGACGTATCGATAAACCCCACTTTTATGATAACAGAGTGAGGTTTCTGGTAGGGTAGGGCGGGGCTAGTTGATCGTAGGGGCAAGTTGTGCAATCGAAAAATCTCGAAAACTAAGCAACTTACAACAAAAGTGTTAATGGTGAAAAGAAGGGGTTACGGGAGGAGAACACATCGCGCGACAGTCAATTGCCGTCCGGTGCTCAGACTAACTGATAAAACGCTTTGTTTTTTTTTTGCGTCAAAAAAAAAAAACAGGTCTTGAGAATTTTTCTCCTACACTCGTTTAAAAATACTTTTTTGTGATCACGTAAGTATTCAAAGATAACTTAATTTATGCTCTTTCGATTATATATGATTATTTATTTTTAATTCTTATCATTCTTTTATAACCTAACTTTTATTTTGTTGCCTCAATTGGGGCTAGTTGAGCAAAGCGCGCTGACTGCTTGCTCAACTAGCCCCACTAGATTTTTGCTATAGAAAAATTACATTTTTCTTTTCTAAATTAATAATTATTAATTGATTTGTACATGTGATGATTTGATATAATGTGTAACAATTAAAATAACTTATATTGATATTATAATAATAATTATTATTACATTTTAGGATGCGTACGTATAAAAGAAAGACCTCCAGAGGTTTAGCTACAAGTCAGCAATTTAATGATGCAGCAAAGGCTGTATTGGAGGAAAAAATGAGTCTAAATAGTGCAGCCAAACAATTTAATATTGATAGGATGACCTTGAAGAGATATATAACCAAATTGAAGTCCAAAGATAATGATCGATCTGTGGGTTATAAAAAACCCAGACAAGTATTTTCTCAAGAACAAGAAATTTCTTTAAAGAATTATTTGCTCCAAATGGCATCAATGTGTAATAATAATCCAAAGATTGGAAAGTGTTAATTTTATTTGATTGTATTTTAAATATCAGCGTTATTATAATAATAATATCAATAGATAACATTATTATAATTAATATTGTTATGTTTATATTTATTATTAGAATTATAATTATAACTATGAAGAATTATAATAAATAAATATTTGCTTGTTAATTACAATTTCATTTTGTATTCATACCATTCTATTCCATCTATTTTAGCCATTGCACAACTAGCCCCATACCTATGCTCAACTAGCCTCACTAGTGGGGCACGTTGAGCAATTTGGAGCGCTCGGGTATTTCCGGGAATAACTCGAAAATTTGCACTCGGATCGTTTTTGTGTCGCTAGACCTTTTGAAGAAGACTAAATTACGAACCTAACAGCATATGACTTGATTAAATCCGATACATAGTCTTAAAGTTATGGAAGGTCAAACCAAAAAGTGATCAACTAGCCCCGCCCTGCCCTAGTGTTGACGTTACGTGAAAATAAAAATGGGGTTTCTCGGTACGACGATCACAAGTATGAATAGAAAAAGGCGGGGCGTCTGCGATGATAAGCCCCTCCCTCATTCGATACCAAGGAAGACTCGCCCTGTATATTAATATAATAAATTCAGAACTCGTAATTCATGGAAGAAATGGAGTAATTTGGCAAAGTTTACAGTAAAAATATGCTTCATTAACAATCACAAATCGTTAAACATAAGAATCTTTCAATACAATGCAAAATTTCATAGGAAATGTTTATTTTCGTCCTCCAACTTCCCACTTGGCGGAATTTGAACTTGATTTCTGAAGGTGCTGAAGTTGCAGCACGGAGCTGAATATATTCTCAGTTATGCTCAGAATAAGCAAGAATGATTCAGAAACTTATACTATGTTTTTTGTATTTCAATGTGATTCTGATGAAAAACTAGTCAGAAATTGATATAAATCAAAAAAGTCATAAGCTTATTGTTAGTTTAAGGCCAACTTAATTCGTACAACGTCAAAAAATGTAAGTTATTTTCTTACGAAATCATATTCCAAAGAAAACATTTGTTCGAGCTATCCACTTAAATAAAATGTGATAGCCAAATACTTTCTTCGTTTTATTTTCTGTTCATTCCACTCCATAAAGTTTACATTTCGAAGATTCAACTCTACTAAGAGGAGCCTGACGATGTATTAATGTATGTATTATTCTATTAGGTGTGTATGATGACATAATGAATTGTTCAAAAAATTATGTACTTGGAATCTAGATAACAAGGTAATTCATATAATAAGGTACGGATGATGTACGGATGATGAACTGTGTACAGAAATCGGTCATTTGAGGTGCTTCCCCTACTGAAAATCGCGGGATGAGATCTGATGTCAGATGAAATTGTACACTTTGAAACGGGATCATTTATATTCGTGTCCGTACATGTCCCTCAATGCTATACCGTTATGAAAAATGTTAATGTTTTATGGTGCTCGAGACTTAGATACCCCATTAATTGATGCGTACTTTTTCATATTCTCTTATACGTATACGTATTTGAAAACTCCCGCAATAAATCAATTACTTTCAAATTTCCGCCTATCAGTTGGTCCCAGGACAAGTTCGATTTCAGCTGTTATACAGAATAATCGTGACCTTTGTAGGGTATCTTCGAACTGGAGCTTCATACGGTTGCTCCGTGTCTGGTGGATAAGGACTTTATTAGCTCATGACTTCATTATTGAAGATTATGTTGATCATCCAATCAGCTGTTATTTTCGGCCTATTGGTAGATTGTGGGACACCTTTCGTTTCACCCATTTAACAAAATTGACGTTAGCAGTGGGACGATCACCGTCATACACGCAGCATACAATCACTCCGTAGTGTCACAAGCAGCGTTTAATCCCTCCAGCACGTTCGGTGTTCCGAATCGTGCTTATTTCCTGAATATGTCTTGTCGTAAACGGCCGCTGATTCCGATCACTGAATATTATCCGAGATATTTTCACTATTTTCTAGGATCACCGTCAAAAGTCCAACAATATCGGTCATTTGAAGGATATCATCGTCCCAGTCTGATTCTGTGGACACGGAAGCTACTCACAATCTTCCGCAATTAATCAATAACCTCGAAACCTCGGTCTATCGGTTGATTCCAGGATACGTTCGATTCTAGGTCTTGATCAAAATTATTGTGACGTGTCTTACGAGAGCTGCCACATGGAACATTATATAAAAAGCCTCTGTTTCTCGAATCAGAAGTCCAGTAACCTACATATAATTCTCTAATAAAAATACAGCTCATCAATCGATCAGCTGTTATCCTCGGTCTATCGGTAGATTGGAGGACTACTTGGATTCATGCCATTTTTTCAGTATTACCGTGCTCAGTCTGACTACGTTCACGGAATGAAGTTGCATACGATTGCCCCCCGGCTTACAGATGAAAAATGCAATCCCCAATATGTCCTCGATTGATAATGCTGTTATAATTATTCGATCATATATTATTTCCAGTCCATCGGTGGATCTCAGGACATGTTCGATTTCAGCTGTTTTACAGAATTTCATCGTGTGAATTGCGAGTGTATCTGTGTATCTTGGAACTGAAGCTACATAATGGTTGCCTCGGGTCCAGTGGATGAGAACTTCAACAACTTATGAGTTGATTACTGAAAATTGCGCTAATTGTCTGATCGTCTATTATTTTGAGCCTACCGGTAGATCGCGGGACACCTCGTGTTTGAGCTGATTATGAAAATTACAGTGAACAGTCTGACGATAACCGTCAAACACGCAGAAAATGATCACTACTGTCGGCGCGTAAAGGTTTGGCCCCTCTGTTTGAGTGATCATAACTTCTACAGGAAAATTGGTAGAGCATCGAGTCTGGTAAGATCGGAAAGCGCCAAGTTTTCTGCGTCTAATGGTTGTTTGCAAATTTCCGTGTAAAAATCGTGAAGGCTGTTATGACCTCCGAAAAGTTCAAAAACGTAGTTTTCCGGAGTCCATCGCCGTACGTCAACTTAAACTCATCACCGTTTGTCTGAAATAAGTGTAAAAAATCTGGAAAAATTTAAAAATATTCCCTGAACCTTAACGAACATGATAGAGTTTGGAAATTCCAAAAATATTCACAAACCTGGACGCCAGGTGCAAAAAGATCCAATGGTGCGATTTGGGGAACGGATCGGTACGGGCGAACCTGAGCCGGCTCAAAATTTTCGTCAGGATATACACTTTTTGATTCCGTAATCAGTTTTTGGTTCGCAATAGTGAACTTCCAGTAATCGACGTCAACAATTTTTCAAATCTGCACGGGGCCGCCTATATCCTAGCCGCGATATTCGTCGCTGCATTTCCCTCCTGCCGCGCCCGTCGCAACACAATTGTTACTCGCGGCCACTGTTACAACAATGTGAATGCAGCGAAGAATATCGCGGCTGGGACACACGCGGCCCCGCTCAAATTTGAAAAATTGTTGACGTCAATTACTGGAATTTCGCTATTGCGAACCAAAAACTGATCACGGAGCCAAAACGTGTATTTTTTTACCAAAATTTTGAGCTATCTCAGGTTCACCCGTACCAATCCGTTCTCCAAATCGCACCATTGGACCGTTTTGCACCTGGCGTCCGGGTTCGTGAATAGTTTTGGAATTTATAAACTCTATCAGGTTCGTTAATGTTCAGGGAATATTTCTAAATTTTTCCAGATTTTTTACACTTATTTCAGACAAACGGTGACGGGTTTAAGTTGACGTACGGCGATGGACTCTGAAAAACTACGTTTTTCAACTTTTCGGAGATCATAACGGCTTTCACGATTTTCACACGGAAATTTGCAAACAACCATTAGACGCAGAAAACTTGGCGCTTTCCGATCTTACTAGACTCGATGCTCTACCAATTTTCTTGTAGAAGTTATGATCACTCAAACAGAGGGGCCAAACCTTTACGCGCCGACAGTAGACTTATAGTCTCACGACGATCACGAGGTGTGTGTACGATGATGATCGTCAAACTATTATTTTGATCAATAGGTGAAACGAAGGGTGTCCCGCAATCTACCGGTAAGCCGAAAGAAATAGCCGATTGAAGAATCAACAGAATTATGAGTAATGGAATTATTAACTAATAAAGTTCCCATCAAACAGACTCAAGTCGACCATATGTAGCTTCAGTTTAAAGATACGCCGTCAAGTTCATACGATTATTCTGTGAAATAGCTAAAATCGAACATGTCCTGGGACCAACCGATAGGCCGAAATTTTGAGGTTATCAATTTGTCAAGGGAATTCTTAAGTGCGTACCATTATTTGAAGGGGTAAGAACGTCGGTATGAAATCATACGTTAATTCGTTAGGGCAGCATGATCGATTTTTGTACACAGTTCATCGTTTGAATTATTTTGTAGTGCATTCTATGAACTATCATATTGATACGAGACATATAAGTCATTCTATAAACTATCTTTTTTCTGTTTTTCTCTTTTCTTGAGATTTGATTACACAATAAATCACATGATAAATTATTCAAAAAATGATATATTTGGAATCCAGGGTGATTCATATAATAAGGTACGGAATGATGAACTGTGTACAGAAAACGGTCATAAACTCATAGAATTCAAAATGTGATTTCATGCGTACTTTTTCACATTCTCTCATACGTACGTATTCGAAAATGCCCCTAATTAATCAATTACCTCAAAATCTCGGCCTATCGGTTAATTCCAGGACATTTGATTTTAGCTATTTACATAGATGTTCATATCGTTCAGCTTCATATTGTACAGTTTCCTAATGGTTTTTAACAGTTTTGCAATCTGAAAAACTAGTCGTGTGCGCGTTCGTTACTCGAAATTATGCGACACACTTAATCAGCTAAAACTTCCGACCGACTGGCCGATTCAAGGACAGCTATAATATACGGTGTTTCAAGATTACCGTGCAAAGTCAGATGTTCCCTTCCCTATGACGTTACATATATGAGTAGTCCTAATCTTCTAGACAAAAAAGTTCAAAGCCAATATAATAGTCTCATTGAACATGCTTTGAATTATCCGGTCAGCTTGCATTATTGGCGAAGCGGCCGATTTCAGGACACCTGTTTGATTTGAACTGCTCACATATATATATATTCTCGCGAAAAATCTGGCAATAGCTACGTTACGCGGCATCGCATGAGATTATCCGTAGTGTGACGAATTTGAAAACCAGTCGCTTATGTTCGTATTCGAATTCCCGCAAAGTACGCGATCAGCTGTAATTTCTGGCCTATTGGCTGCTTCGAGGTCACCCTTCATTCGAGTGTTTCTTTTTCTATTCGTTGGTAGCGATCGATTAATTTTTACGTTCAGCATAAAAAATTGTGTCTATTATACTCGTAGTATCATTGATGGAAATAATCATACCCACATATGCATATAGCGTGTAGATACTCGACCTATCAATAGATGACAGAACACTCGCAGTTCTTGTTATGTCTCAAGAATATCGTGCATCGGTCGACTATTCCTGACAAATTTTAATATCTGGAGCGTTGCTTCAATTAATCCTAAGGAGTGTATTCATTTTCGACTAGATCCCCTGTAACTAGGTATAATTATCATGTGAGGGCTGATAACTTGAAAGTTTTTACAACTGCTACGATGCCTTGACGCATAACGATAAATCCGGCTATAGGTGTACAGTGCATAGTATATTATATCCAAAAGTTCACAGGACGACGGAAGATAATTAAATTCAACGAATTAGGATATGTTGCTGTTCACTAAAATTATCTCGAGTAACTCATTTTCAGATGTCCTCAAGTATACTGTTCCGCAACGGAATATGAAACGTTGAATGCATTGGCAGTTAAGGGAGTACCCTCGGTAAATCAATTGACAAACAGAAAATTACGAAAATTTGCAGAGATGTCAAAAACTTTCCGACAATGACTGAGTTAAATTTTGGTGATCTTTGGTTGACTTTGAAAGAAGATATTGATAATTTCATTCCGAAGCACTTAACATAGGGTCTTATGGGAATCTGTGATTTTTACGCACTTTATAATTTATCAAGTTGGAATTAACAAACAGATTTTGATAAAATTTGAGGAAGATATAAACGAATATCCCATGAACATTTTTCTTTTTCCAAAACATATAAATGTTGCTTGTGTTAGGAGAAATAACTAAAAAAAAGACAAGATTTGTGAGCAATTTACAAATAAGGCAACACTGCAGTATTATAGGTTATGGCGCTTCATTCAAAGGTGAGTTACTGAACTGCGAAACTTACGAAACCGTATAAACATGGGTAAATTTAGTCAATGATAAAAGCATAGTATTCCGAAAAAATGATTGTATATACTTACCTTTGGTACAAAAACCTTCCGCCAAGTCCATTAATGTGTAGATCACTCCACCAAAAAATAATCAAAGGTTGTGCTCGCTCACTCGATTGGTTGATGATTATCAACATACAAAAGCATTGAAATCAGATACAACTGGCAAGTACCTGTAGAATGATAAAAGTTTGGAATTGAAAAATTTGTTCAAACTAAATAACGTTGTACTCGTTCGCTCGCTGCGCTCGCTCACTCTATTGGCTTATGATTATGGGTTGAAAAAACAATTCGGATGAAGAGATTGAAGATGTAAACATTTATCTGAAAATATTCATAACGACAAAGTAATTTAAAAAAAATTGAAAAAAAAAATTTGGAGTCCGTGGTACGTTGGCGGGCCAATGTTTGAATATCTATCAGATGACATTGACATGGTTCGTGATCGATATTTTATATTTCTTTTTCTACAAAAGGCCCCCCAAGTACCACTACCTCCAAATTTTTTTTTTTAATTTTTTTTAAATTACTTTGTCGTTATGAATATTTTCAGATAAATGTTGACATCTTCAATCTCTTCATCCGAATTGTTTTTTCAACCCATAATCATAAGCCAATAGAGTGAGCGAGCGCAGCGAGCGAACGAGTACAACGTTATTTAGTTTGAACAAATTTTTCAATTCCAAACTTTTATCATTCTACAGGTACTTGGCAGTTGTATCTGATTTCAATGCTTTTGTATGTTGATAATCATCAACCAATCGAGTGAGCGAGCACAACCTTTGATTATTTTTTGGTGGAGTGATCTACACATTAATGGACTTGGCGGAAGGTTTTTGCACCAAAGGTGCTTTTTGGGGTTGATTTCACTACTTTTTGTAAAATTTTGCTTGACCACCTCATAATTGTGCTCGCTCGCTACGTTCGCTCGGCTGTTTTGTGCTATTTCATACCGCCCGAAGTCCCTCGTTAAGCAGGAACGTCAACAGCAACGAGCACGCGTGTGCTCATAATTTTCCCCAAGTCTCAAATTTGTAGAGTGACGCGTAATGTACTTTCATAGCGTTTACAAATTGTTCCACTACAATAATTTTTTATACCTACAACATCTAACCCTGCGTGCAGCCCTCCTCCTGTCTCCTCTGGGCCTGGGACCGGCAATGACGGAGTTACTTGCACGCAGGGTTATAGTTGCTGCTCATGACTAAATATGTATGGATATCAGATATATGTATTGCAATTCGTAGGTAGTTTTTTTTTTAATGCAACTAGGTCCTCTGCAAAAAGAACATGTACGCGTCCCGTACTCATAACGTCAACTTCCAATTCGGGTCTGAACAGAAGGTATCAAAATATTTAGAATTGAGCCTATTCATGCAAGACTAGCGTAGAGCATAAAATGGAAATTTATGAAGTCAAACACCCGCATTCTGCTCTCTTCGTCTGACTTTTGCCGTGTCTCGTATCAAATAACACTGTCCTGATACTTTGCAACCCAAGCGTTTTCTCTCATCATCCTCTCGTCTTATATGGCGACCCGCTACAAAATTAAATAATCCATAAATAAGTAATTTCATTCCATTTGTCGTGATAGCACTAATCTTAATTTGGAGAAAGCTTAATAGAGTCGAACATATAGACACAGGTTGCATACCAAAATGTAACAAATTTATTGAAATTTGACATTAAATTATGAATATACATTATGGATTAAAAAATTATCTCCACCGAAGGTCAAGGCACTACGTTGACGTGGAGTGTAGAATAAAGCCTATCGGAGTCCAACAAACAACATTGACTAAAAATCTCATTTTGACTAGATGATACGGAGTTAGATTATAGGACTCGTCGGAATCCTAGGTATATCGTTGACTCACAATTTGAGTCTCAGCAGACGAGCCTTCGGAGATGAGCTTAACATGGAGCTTGAAGTAAAATTCGTTGCAATCCAACGCTTGAACTCGGCTTTATTGGTCTGGCTCCTTGCCGTTCCCAATAGGCCTCTTGGATAACATACAGACACGCTACTAGTGTGCGTGAGAGCTGTGTACATATACGACCGACAGCGCCGCCTAACGTGGACGTCTGACAAAACTTGGACGTCAATGTTATGCATGTATACGCCACACAAGCTCAGTTTACTTTGTCTGTATGTTATCCAAGAGGCCTATATCGAATAATGCTATCCTCATATTTTTCTACTTCAACATTTTCTCTTGATTTTCTCTTGTCAGACTTCCTCAGGCGATAACTTGCTAAACAATTGAACCGAAAAAACCGTTTCTTCTGATAATTGCATTCATAAATCAGTTAATATTCATCTGACAGTCTTGTCCGTTTATAATTGTTATTTTATTTATCACCATGAATTTTACACGTCAGCCGATTCGCATAACCTCAAAAGCTCGAGATCGTAGGATTTAAGATTAACCCATCGAAACATTTTTATTGGTGACTATCACATTAATGTACTTGGCGTAAGGTTTTGGCACCCGAGGGGCTTGCGGTGGGTATTCACTAGTTTTTGTACGTTCAAATTTTGTATTAAGCATTGCTCGTATTTCTCTTATTTCCTTTATTATTGGGATTTAAAAACATGAAATGACAATACGCGTCTGCTAGTGTAGGAGACCATAGACATAGAGCATGGACTGCGCATTCGGGTCGAAAATCGCTCGGTCGGTAGAAAGAGACAGCATATACACGCGGCCAAATCTGTTTCTTTCTAACCAACAACGTCAAATGCATAGAAAGAGACAGATTTGGCCGCGTGTGTTACCCTTCTCTCTCACGTTCGGCGTTACCATAGGCTGTATAGGGAATGCGCAGTCCATGCTCTATGTCTATGTAGGTGTAACGTCCGAGCGGACGACATACCCTATTCACGCTCTCCACCACCTAAAATCACCAGAACTTACCATACTATCACCAAACATAGAAACCTACCGAACCAACACACGGTACGTACATATTGTCCACACAGTAACCAACTATGGATATACACCCTGCATCACCTTCAAAACGAATAACCATAACGTTCACATCCTTATACTCACTAAACCTACATTACCCAAGTATTATTACATACTTATAACCATTATTATAATTATAAAACTTACGTTTCAATCGAACCTAATATTTACTTTAACACTATTATACATTCACCTAATCATTAATTATGACATTTACTTTTTAAACCCCCTGATCTATTCACGTACATACTACCCATAATATAAAATAACTATTGTACCATTATTAGCACAACGTTTAACTCATCACTCTATTTCATAGAGGACTATTAAACGCAAATACTATATAAACAAACATAATCAACTATATATTGCATTGGAACCACTCATTCGAGATGGCCAAATAGTACATACTTTAGACTTAGTTAAGCCTAGACGTAAGCACATTCCTCAAAACTATGACGCGCACCCAGACACCCCATACAAACCCACTCGCGCACACGGACGACCAAGCGGCAGTCCAAAATCCCTTACACATATGCAAACTACTCACTCAACGCTCAAAATCCTACACGATACCAACCATACAAAACAACTCGAATACTGACGAGATAATATTCACACCAACCACACTCGGCCTAATGACCATATCATGTCATTAACTATTCCATAAACAATATCAATCCCTCACATGACCATATCACTACAGATTCACCACTCGAATATTATTTCACCCTTGCATGTTAATTATAAGTCATACTCATATATTATAACCATATACTCATTTAACCATAGTCGTTAGACTATGCTATATTACTCTTTTATAATTACTCTTTTATATTATCCACCTTAGAATATTATATCTTGCATGTTAATTATTAAGACAATGTTAATCCGATGTTCGGCTAACACTAAGTTAGATTATCATACTAGATTAATAGTGCCAACCTATTAACTTACTGAAACCTCCAATTCGTAATATTGTATAATTCAAACCATCATTTTACTAGTTGTCAAAGGATCATATAATCAACCAAGCAAACGATTTATTAACTAATTGCAGCTTAAATATTGGAGACCATCCTTGGTTTACATTACAATATAGTTCACCCTCTATCCTTTGTTCTCAAACGGCATAACACAAAGAGCCCAAAGCTCGCTTTGACACCCCCTCAAACACCCTAACGTCTGGAACACTCTAGAGACCAAAGTCTCAAATACCAACCACCCTAACCGGGCGAGACAGGTTGCGGACCCAGACCAAAGGCAGATAAGAAAATATCCACTCAACACCTAGCATAAGATAATATTTTATAATATTAAATATTAAGAAATTAACATTAAGAGAAGAAATTATAAACTACAATTTATTGTATGTATCTTCAAAATAAGCTTCACTGGAAATTCTTAAAGTCATAAAATTTCGAAACAGTATGAACACGTGCGAAAACTTGAAATGAGCAAGTAAAAGCAAACCCCAGGTATTGGAAGATCACATAAAACCTAAATAACCCTTACGGTCACAAAAGAAGAAATTGCCCGAGAGGCAAAGAAAGCAAAACGACAAACATCGAAAACTCAACGTGCACCAGACACGTGAAGAAGTATGGGAAGAGGCTAAAGATCAAGGAACCCTATGAAAAACAAGTACGAGAGCTACGGGAGGGGAACACCGAGGCAGAGAGGCAAGACGAAAGAAACACCGCAGTGCACCCGACGGGAGGAGGGTAACCCCACAAAAAACACCCGCTAAAAGAAAAAATAAAACTAACAAAAACGAGGAAAAAACCTTTGGGCCATAGACCAATCATAGGCTGACAGGCCCCCCCATGAAGCTACGGCCCAATCAGCTAAGGCCCTTCACACCAGCCTAATCTAGGACCCCGCACCCCCGATCATCATATAAAACACCCCGGCAGACTCAGCAACAGCCTCTTCCAGCACATACCCCTCTTCCAGCACATACCCCTCTTCTAGAGCATACCTACTCTCGCCTCTCGCTCTCGCTCGCCTCGCACCTTCTGCACCGTTCCGCACTTGGAGACCCTTCACACCAGCTTCGCAGTATCTCCAATTTCACATCACCGACTTGAAGACGCATCGAAACTCAAACGAAGATCCAGAACTCATTATTCAATTAAAAAGACTTTAAGTCCGAATCAAGAAGATAAGATTCAAATACTAAGATATTCAAACGAGTAGTTAGATGAGAGCATAAATAGTTAGATAGCGCGACTTCTCTGAATTTGATACTAGATTAATCCAGTCCACTGTATTTCAATACTTTATCGATAATTGGTAACCCAGAACTCTCGAGTGAACGTCTAGGTTGTCCGCCGCGATATTTCCAGTAGCTAGCCTCTAGAATTATCCGCGAACGCCGCTCCGACGTCACAGTAGGAGACGGTTTCTGTCTGCGATACTGGCGCTATCTACGTCGGAACTATCTCGTACTGACGTCACTCTACAACTTTTGTGTGGATTTTCCCGTCTAGTGATTGCATGGGAATGGTTTGAATGTGAATCTTGGTCTGAAGAAGACTAAAGAGAAAACCAAACATTGGACGAGGAAACGGGGTATCAGAATCTGAAGTTAATTATATCTCAGTACTCCGGACACCGATTTAATCGATCTAGGGCTCAAATGAAAGCTTTTGATGCCCACATCCTAGATTAAATCAGTTTTAATTCGTGTATGTTGTGAGGTGAAAGAAAACGAAGATACTAGTTTGCGTTATAGGTTAGGGTAGTTGCCTCTCGGGTATATAGACTCGTTGAGTCTCGCGCTTGAAAAAAATTTTTTTTTAATGTACTTGGCGCGAGACTCTACCGAGTCTCTTGATAACGAAGATTTTATGAGTGTAATCCGTCAATTATTTCCGAAATTACGGGAAAAAAGAATGCGGTGTTGCCGAATTATATACTACGTTACTCAAATGAAAGATTGAAATTCTCTGACTTACTGCGTACCGAGGGTACTCCCTTAAAGCCCGGGCACGCTCAAATCGGATCGCAGTCGCAACGTCAAACGCAGTGATCTGACGCTCCTGATTGGCTTAGCCTCGGCCAAATTTTTTCAACGACCAATCAGGAGCGTCAGATCACTGCGTTTGACGTTGCGACTGCGATCCGATTTGAGCGTGCCCGGGCCTTTAGCAGGACATTTAGACGGTTGGCAGTTAGCAGGACATTCAGACGATTGGCACTTTTCAGAACACTATATATATATATATATCTACTGGTCGTTGACGGGACCATACCAGAAAATGGACGCCGGACATTATATCATAACTTGGAATACATAGCATCAGATAGTGATTTTCTATATATTTTTCGAGGATTTAGAAGAAAAAAACTGGTAGATTTCCACTCCGCTCTTTCAAGTACGTTCCAAACCATTTGAAATAATTATTACATTTATTCGTCATTATTGTTTAGACGTATAGCGTATTCTCAGGACATAGGCTAAAAGTACAGATAGCATCTTTTCGGGACATAGGTTAAAAGTACGGATAGAAACTTTTCGGGACATAGCATGAAAATGATGTAACGGTTTTATCGAGGACAGTCCCAATAATATACAGTTGACAAATAATCCTTGTGAGGACGGTCCCGAAAACCACCAAGTGTCCTCGTAATATACAATGGATACCAGAAAATGTCCTCAAATCTGCCACCTGACATACATATATTTATATATATATATAATTTATATATATTTATATAGGGCCATTTTTCATATATAATTATATATAATTATATATAATTATATATCGATGGACTAACGCCAAACGGGCGTAAGCGGCAAAAAAAAAATCGTTTTTATAGTGGCAAAATCTTTTTCATGCAATGGAGAATCTTATGGGCATATCCGCAAAAAAAATTTTTTTGTTCCTTACGCCCCTATGGAATTAGTCCATCGATATAATCTTTTTTACTCGGGTTTTGATTTGAAAAAATAAAACTACACAAAATATATTAGATATTTAATTTTTTTGAATCATTGTGACAACCTTTTGATACGTTTGGCTTCTTTTTTATTCGAATATGATAGATTATCTTGTTTTGACGTCCAACAAAAATCCACTGGAATTGTCGACTACTATTTAAAAAGTAAAAGCGAGCGAATCTTAAACACCAATTAATTCGAAGTAAACAGTCTATATGCTGTCAATATTGTGTGAATTTGACAGATGTGAGGGTATATATATCGTCTATTTATCCATAGTAAATCGTTAGTTTTTGTTAGTTTGTCAGTAGGGTAGTTGTGATACTCTCGCGCCATAAATCGTCAATAATCATGCAAATATAGTATATGCAGACATTCTGATATAATGAAATATTTTTAATAATTTTCTGTTAACACTCATGCATGTAAGTTACAAAAAAACGTATGATTCACTTAACAGCGAAAGACTATTGACTAGAGTAATTAGACTTACAACTTGTTGCGTATGCCTACATTTCAGCGGATTCGCACAACGATGATCTTGTAGCATCAGATTGTGCAGACAGTAATGACGAAGAACATGCTTGCCCACAAGATCGTAGTCTCAAAGTGGGCAAACTATTTGAATCAATCGAAGATTTCGAAAAACGATTACATGAATTTCAGGATGCAACATACACTCCAACCTCCGCTATTTGGCCACCCGCTATTTGACGAACTCCGCTATTTGACCACATTTGTCCTCTGCTATTTGACGGGCTTAAGGGGGGACAGTACTGAAAATTAAAAAAAAAAAACCATATTTTATTTTTCCACTACTCAAAATGCTTCAATCAAAAATCGCCTCCAGCAGTTTTTAGATATTAGTAATATGTATATTGGAAAAAAATATAAACCTTCTGCGATGAAAGTGTATGCGCAAGGAACCTTTCGCAGAAGATTTCCTTCGAACCACTGCGAAAGGTTCCTTGCGCATAAACTTTCATCGCAGAAGGTTTATATTTTTTTCAAATACACATACTACTAATATCTAAAAACTGCTGGAGGTGATTTATGATTGAACCATTTTGAGTAGTGGAAAAAATGAAAAAATGTTTTTTTACAAATTTTCAGTACTGTCCCCCCTTAACCCCCACTATTCGGCAGCGTTCCCCTTAACATCGTGGCGGTGAGTCACTGATCTCTATTTACTGACTGGATAGTGGACTGGGGCTGCTGAGTGAAACCAATTGATCAGCGCCATGTGCAATTTTTTCGGTCAAAGTCTACGCGGGCAGTTCAAATTTATACATGAAATACACATTTTCTTTTGCAAACTACTTTTTCAAAGTTATTTTTCGGTCGAACTATGCCAGAAATAACGGAATCCTGAATAAAGTACACATATTCAGTCGGACCCGGGTCTTAAACTGTGCATCTAATCGTAATTCCCGCGTAGATTTTGACCCAAGTTTCGGCGTTCTTCCGACCCCACCAAGCCCCTGGCCTGGCTTCTAATGGTTTCACGCTGCGCCTGTAGTAAGAGTACCAGTCCACTATCCAGTCAGTATATAGAGAACAGTGCGGTGAGTGATGAGGAGTGGCGCGAACTGGCTGCGCAGAAAACCGTCCACAAGGAGTGGGAGGCCCCTACTTTCGTCAAATAGCAGAAACGCTCGGTCCCGACTCGGTCAAATAGCGGAGGTTGGAGTGTATTGTGCTTATTATCGACGTGATGCGACCACGATTGCACAAGCTCGGAAGAAAGGTGTTAAGAGACATATATCTGAGAAAGTTAAATACTATATGTTATTCTACTGCTGCATACACGGGGGAAAAAAGTTCAAATCCTTAGCAACGGGTCAAAGGTCCTCATCGTAAGTACCTATCAAAAGTTAAGGATACCTCCACCCACTGCCCGCAGGATTTCATTCGAGTTGCCATTTTAGTACTTTTCAGAAACAGTGCGATGCTTCGTTCAAGCTGACGGTAAGCAAAGACGGCAATGCGTTGGTCGTTTCAGACACACACCTCGATCACAACCATCAATGCTCTAAGGTAGTGTGCATGCTTCACAATGTTCACCTAGGTGAATATTACGTTGCCACCAGAAAATAAAATATCATAAATTATTTCAGAAATTATATCAACATCCTCCACAAACTAGGCGATTGAAGCCAGAAGACAAAGACAAAGTCGTTCACCTGCTCAGTCTTGGTGCAAATAAAAAGAAAGTAAAGGAGCACATCCAGACTGAGACTAACCAAGTTATACTGCTTAAAGACTTATCGAACATAGCTACTCGATCTGTCGTGAAGAATGATCTCGCTGCGACCGTAAAAATGTTAGAGAAGGAGTACAGTAAGTGCACTCGGGTACCACCTGCAGTCAATTCATAAAAGGCAAAGACGATAACCAACCCTGATTTCCAAAATGTTTATTCCAGATGCCGAGTGCCATGTATATGAAGAAGGCAACATCTTCAAGGGGCTGTTTTTCGCAACACAAGCCATGAAAGCGGCCATGAAGGCGTATCCAGAATTTGTTGACGTAGACGCAACATTCAAGTTATTGGACATCCGGGCACCCGTCTGCCTCGTTATTGTTGAGGACTCTGAGGGATGTACCGAAATTGTCGCGGGGTGCATTCTTATCTCGGAAGATAAGCTGAGCATGACTTGGTTTCTCGATTGTTTTAAAACTGCACATCCAGGTGGAAGCGAATCAGATGTGTAATGGCCGATAAAGACTTATTAGAGCGAGAAGTCATCAAGAGCAGCTTTCCGTCAGCCAACGTGTTAATATATATATTTCATTCGTTGCGGACGTTCAACCGGGAGATTACTTGCGAGAAACTGGGGATCACGCCAGGGCAGAGAGAACGTGCGAAAGAAATATTCCAAAAGATGGTTTACGCCAAGACAGACATCGACTACGACAAATTATATACCGCGTTACAGGACCTACCACAATCTATTCTAGAGTATTTCAACAAGAACTGGCATTCGATCCGGGACGAATGGACGTTGAATTCCAATTTCATGAAAAACAATTTCCTGAATACCACGAACAACAGAATAGAGTCTCTGAACGCGAAGGTGAAAAGTGTCGTCAAGAGATACAGTTCCCTCGAGGATTTTGTGAAAAACTTTTTTATATTAGTGGCATGTCTTCATACCGAACGTGATCACAAAGCAGCGTATAGTTACCAAAAAACGCCCGTCGTCCGATTTGAAAATAACAGTCCGGAATATTTCTATTCACGGTTGTTGACCGGCTATGCATTCAAATTCATCAACTTGGAGCTGAGCCGGACGTCAACCGTAAAAATCGGAACAAATATAAGCGAAAATACCTACCAACTATGCACGTACGGGCAGACGTTCCACACAACCACCACCAGTTGTGACTGCACGCCGCATACATCGATGAAACTACCTTGTAGGTGAGTATTGCAAAACATTTGTGTTATTGTTCGATCCATATAAGCTGCAAGATAAAGAAGTGCAGTAAGCCATAGCGCGGTTGCTAAATAGCCTATAAAATTCTATCAATACACGATGAGTTTTCAAAAAATTTATCACCTCGTAAGCTGATCAAATTCCATAATTATGTTTCAGGCATATATTTGCATTGCGCCATCACTTGCAAATTGACTGGAAAGATGGTAATCTGTGTGATGAACGGTGGACGCGTAACTATTACTATAAAAGCCAGAGAGTTTTCGAGGCCACTAGCGAACAAGAAGATTCCACGCCGTATACACTGACATCAGCAGTTACTTCGCACCGCATTCTTTCCCAGCATGAAAAGTACCGAAAAGCACATTTATTGATGAAGGATATTGCTGGTCTCGCTTCAGAAGCATCAGGCCGGTTGTTCGTTCAACGAATGAAGGTTCTGACTAACATCCAGAAAGCTTGGAAAAAAAACGAAGAAGTTTATGTCACGACAGCTGTTGCTGATAAAGAACCATCGGAGGCAAACGTGTCATGTGAGAGTAAGCGCGAATCTGAGCAACCCCTAGCATCGGAGGATACTTGTGAAGCGTCTACTTCTACTGCTACAAAAGTACACGGAGAGACTTTTCCTGGTAATATTTCTTAAAATTCTTGCCAGAATTTACTATTTACGATGCAATTTGGGGATATATCGGCATTTTAGCACTTATTACTAGTTTGCCTAGTAATTCTGTAAGTTACTATCGTCATTGGAATATAACCTAAGATATTTGTACAAACTCTTATACAAATGAGAAAGTTTACTAGTGAGAATGATAATAAGTATAGCGAATCTTATACTTATTCGCTCCGTGCACAACAGCGGTAGCGCCATAGGTGACGTTTTTAAGAACTTCATGCCCTATCAACCGCCAAATCAATCGCTTATTTAACACTCATACATATCCGTTTACATGTATTATATTATTGTTTCTATAGACGATTATATGGGCATGAAGTTCTTCAAAATGTCACCTATGGCGCTACCCCTGTTGTGCACGGAGCGAATACCTAAAGCGAGCAGTACCTCTTCCAAGTCAGTGTCGTAAAGTCGTGATCGCGGCGCAATGGAATTTACCATACTGGCTTGGAAATTATACCAGTCATCTTAGGAAAAATTCTAAGTCAAAAATTAAAAAGCTGGAAGGAGGTGATAGGCTATTTGGCAGTTTCTGGATCTTACATTGTGTGGCTTCACTGGTGTGGTTTTTATTGTACAGAGTTTATTACATGTGTGTGTTCGTCCGCACTCTAGAGGCTGACACAATTGTTCCGTAAATCTAGTCGTCGTCTGAAACCACTAGCCTAACTTCACCTACTCAACATAACCTCAACTCAACGCTCGCAATTTCGGACGCATCGCAGATACATGTTATAGTGTGGTTCTTAGCTTTCCTTATATACAAACGGATATAACCATTTGGCACTAGTGAGAGAAATATTCTGATATTTCGCCATCTATCGACGAAGTGAGACCCGCCGAACTTGTTCGTCAATTCGCAGCGACGAAATTTACCATACTCGCTGATAATCATTCTCACGTGTGTAGCAAAACGTCTTATTCGACTAATCTATTATTCCAATCTCTCTAGGAATACCGACTAATATCTATGCCATCTTTTACTACTCTCCGTTTTCCTATACGCGGACAGTAATTTTGGCTATTCGCTTATTATTTGTTACTCTCACAGAATATCAGAATGCATTATCCGAATAATAGATTTTTCCGGTACCGTAAGAAATATTGCCAAATCAGCAGATATATCCCAGATTTACTCGCAGTTATTGGAATCTTTACCAGGAAAAGTTTCTTAGTGTAGATTCTGCAGGCCGAAAGATGGTTCTCTGTAGGAATTCTCCAACAATTTCACCTGAATCATCAAGTGCAGACGAAACCGATCGCGACAGGGATTTTGTCAATGAGCCAAAAACATCAGCGCCTGTGACATCTTCACAGACTTACCAGGGTGGCCACTGACCGGGAAAACCGGGAATTAGCCGGGAATGCTCGGCACCGGGAAAAAGCCGGGAAATAGCCGGGAATTCCACCCTCAACCGGGATTTTTGTTCCATTGGTCATGTCCGAAATCCGGAAATTTTTCTTTAATTTTCGTGATAAATACTCCAGAATTCATCCATGGTCGTCCGCTCGCGAGCACACGGTGCCGACAAATGACGCGCGCTCAGCTCTCGCTGACTGGGGCCGCGCGGCGGTAGTAGTCTGCAGTGAGTAGACTTGTTCCGACCAGCTCGTGCGTGATTGGTTGGCGCCGCGTATGCGTGAGTTTTATACGCATTGTGAGTAGCATTCTGTGCCAGTATGTGTTGTAGCTACTAGCAAGACTGTCCCCTATTCGACAATTTCAACCGCGGGATTATATTGAATGTTGACTTGTGTTTACAAAGTATTGGTAGGGCAGTATGAAAGGCTCATAATTTTATCAGCAACATTACAACTTGACAAGAAGGTACGTACTCTTTAGAATATAATCAGTGTATGCAACAGACACACTTCAATATGGAAATATTCAATTTATATTATTCATTTCCAATCAAACCATTAATCAAATAATGATGAATGATTTCTGTACTAATGAAAAAAAAAAAAAAATAGAATTCAAAAAATAGAGTTTCGAACAACTTCTTTCTTATTAATAAATTATCAAAATGAAAAAAAGATAAGTTAACCAACAAAATGAAGTTACCTTCTGCGGATAAAACGAAAATTAGACTAATAGTAATTATTCCAGTGATCTGTTGACATTTTTTATATTTATTTTCTTACTTTACTTTTCAGCTTTCATCAAAGAATAATGCCTCTCAAAGGAAAATGTAAATTTCAAAACAATTGGTTGTATGATACGGAGTTGAAAGATTGGGTAGAAAAGACCAAGAATGATCTGTCAAGTGTTCATTGCAATCTGTGCAACTCGACAATATCTATCAGCAGCATGGGACGTCAAGCTCTCGTGAGTCACATGCGTGATAAGAAGCATGAGAAAGCAGCTACATCTGTGAAAAAATCCGCACTAGTTGAAGCATTTTTCGTGAGTCCTGTCATGAGTTGGTAACACTGATTACCAGGATTACTGGTGTTATTAGGATACGGGGGTTGGCAACACTGAGAGACCCCACGCCCCAGCTAGCGCTCGCTCTCGCCGGTAGGCACGCCACGTTTTAAGATGTATGTTAAACAGTAAGCATTAAATGAATAAAGATAAATAACGCATGCACAACCTAAGTCTCGTTATTTAACCTACCAACAAACACAACATGGCGCAGTCGGTAGTTGGTTGTTCATACGAAAATAAACAGTGTTAAAACAACAGTGAAATTTCGTCGCGTTGCACGTGGTCCGCACATATAGGTATGATATACGTCGGATAGTAATAAAAAGACAGAAGTGAATCTGCATAACAAAAAAAAAAAAAAAAAAATCGTCATGGAAGTTTCAATGAGGCAACCTCCAGTATTCACATTCGACGGCAATGTGAAAGAGAAATGGCTTAAATGGAAAGAAAGTTTCGAGTACTACCTAGCAGCTACAGGATTGGACTCGAAACCTGAAACAAGGCAAGTAGCAGTATTCTTCACCACTATCGGTGAAGAAGGACGTGACAAATTCAAAACATTTGGAGTTTCCGATGAAGACAAAAAAGAGCTGGAGAAAGTTTTAGCAGCATTTGACGCCTACTGCATGCCAAAAGCAAACAAAATTATTGACAGGCATGTGTTCAACACAAGATCACAAAACGAAGGTGAGAATTTCATATCATACCTCACAGACTTGAAGACACTAAGTGCAACATGTGGCTTCGGTGATCTAAAAGATGAGTTAATTCTGGACAGAATTGTCTGTGGTATTAGAGACTCAAATTTAAAAAGTAGATTGCTAAGGGAGAATAACCTAACCTTAGACAAGTGCGTGGAAATGTGCAAAGCAGTAGAGCTCGCAGAAATTCAAATTAAAACAATTGAAGAAGAAAACAAAGTTCACGCGCTGCATTTCCAGAAACAAAACAGCAAAAACACTAAGAGCAACGAGAACAAAGATAATAGAAAACCTGAAAATAAGCAGTTTAAAAAATTTCACAATCAAGGTAGTGCTGGACCGGAAATGACTCATCGCAGCAACAATGGACAACAGCAGAGCGCCAACAGACAACAGCAGGGCCGTCCCTGCAGCCGATGTGGTGGAGGACATCCGCCTCGCTCCTGTCCAGCGTATGGTCAACAATGCAACGTATGCGGAACAATGAATCATTTCGCAAGAGTCTGCCGGAAGAAAAATGTGAACTTCATCGACGATTCTGACGACGTAAACGTTAGCTCTCTTTTTATAGGTTCTATAAATACTGATAGAAAGAAAAGTAAATGGTATGAAAACATTAAAATTAACAGGGAACATATGCTGCTAGCGAAACTAGATACGGGTGCAGAGTGCAATGTAATAACTACAGAACATGCAAAAAAACTAGCTATAGAAATCAAAAAAAGTATTCCTGTTAACGTCAGTGCATATGGAGGCACAAATTTGAAAGTTGTGGGTTCAAGCAATTTAATGATAAAATTCAAAGATAGACCAGAGTCGCAAGAAAGCTTTGTAGTTGTAGAAGTAGGGACAAAGAACCACCTGCAGGCGCCAGTTATAATAGGTTCGGACATTCTAGAAAAGTTGAATCTAGTCAAAAGAATAGATACAATTACTGTAGGAAAATCAGAAAAACTGAACAGCACAGATAATATCTTAAGCGAATACAAAGAAGTTTTTGAAGGTTTTGAGTGCATAACAGATTTTGAATATGACTTAAAACTCAAGAGTGATGCCAAGCCTAATATAGCCGGGTGTAGAAAAATTCCAATTGCACTGCAGGATGAAGTAAAAAATGAGCTGATGAAAATGGAAGCAGATGGCATAATTGAGAAAGTCACTGAACCAACAGAGTGGGTTCACCCAATAGTAGTAACAAAAAAAAAAAATGGAAAAATAAGAATCTGCATAGATCCAACTGAGCTCAATAAGTATGTATGTAGACAGCACCATAAAATTCCTGATTTTGTTGACCTGAGTGCAAAAATGTCAGGTGCAAAAGTATTTAGTACTTTAGACGCAGATCGTGCCTTCCACCAAATAAAATTGACTAAAGAAAGTTCAAACTATTTAACAATAATAACACCATTCGGAAGATACAGGTACTTAAGATTACCTTTTGGAATTACTTCTGCCACAGAAGTATTCCAACAATGTTTTGAAAGTATTTTCTCAGAGATTGATGGAGTAGATGTTTATGTGGATGACGTAAGGGTTTTTGGAAGAACCCAAGAGGAACACAATCTGCGTCTAAGAAAAGTATTAGAAAGAGCTGCAGAAAGAAAAGTAAAGTTTAGAATAGACAAGTGCACATTCAGCAGCAATGAAATAAAATATATGGGTCATCGCTTCACAGCTGATGGTATAAAAATAGATGACGAGAAAGTTAATGCCATTACAAAACTAGAACCTCCGAGAAACAAAACAGAATTAGAAACTTTTTTAGGCATGGTTACGTATGTAGCTAAATTCATACCAAATCTAGCAGCTGCAAATGTTGGCCTAAGAAATTTGACTAAACAAAATTCT
Organism: Tenthredo livida; assembly: GCA_963992785.1. Classification (NCBI taxonomy): domain Eukaryota; kingdom Metazoa; phylum Arthropoda; class Insecta; order Hymenoptera; family Tenthredinidae; genus Tenthredo; species Tenthredo livida. Next base: position 42,719,343 of record OZ023064.1, on the reverse strand, counting down.
AAGTGGCATTGGGATCAAAACGAAACCAAAGAGTTTGAAAATATAAAAACCTTGCTGACTCAAGCCCCTGTTTTGCAATATTTTGATGTAAAAAAACCAACTGTCTTGAGTGTCGATGCCTCAAAATATGGGCTTGGGGCAGTCTTATTACAGGATGGTCTTCCAGTGGCATATGCGAGCAAATCTTTATCAAAATCAGAAATACAATATGCCCAGATAGAGAAGGAGGCACTAGCAATTGCATTTGGCTGTATAAAGTTTGATCAATATATCTATGGAAAAACGGTCGCCATAGAAACAGACCATAAGCCACTGGAATCCATTTTCAAAAAGCCAATTAATGATTGTCCAATCAGATTACAAAGTATCAGACGCCAGCTACGTAGGTATGATATAGAAGTTAAGTACAAACCTGGAAAAGAGCTCCTCTTAGCTGATGCTCTGTCCAGAGTAAGAAATAAAAATGATGAAAAACTTGACTTGGAACAAGAAATTGAACTACAGGTCTGCTTCCTTAAACAAAATTTTCCTATCTCTTTAGAAAAAAAAGAGGAATTCAAGAATGAAATAAAAAATGATCCTGAAATGAGTACCCTATTAGAACATGTAAAAAATGGATGGCCACTCAAAAAGCCTGAAGTTCCAGAAATAATTCAGCAATACCACAAAATAGCTGATGAGTTAACAATCATAGATGATCTCATTTTCAAAAATAACAGACTAGTGGTTCCACATAAATTCAGAAAAGATATGTTAAGGCTAATACATTATAGTCATTTAGGCATTGAAAAATGCAAAGCAAGGGCTCGCGAAGTCTTATACTGGCCAGCTATGAATAATGATATTGAAAATGTGGTTCAAAACTGTGCAGCCTGTCTGAAATATAAAAGAGCAAATATCAAAGAACCTCTTTTGAACAGAGAAGTTCCCGAGGGTCCCTGGCAAACATTAGGGCTTGACATATACTTTTATAATAATTCTAACTGGCTGTTGACTGTAGACTACTTTAGCAAATACGTAGAAGTTGCAAGATTACGGGATATTTCAAGTGAAAGTGTCATAACTGCACTAAAGTCTCAGTTTGCCAGATACGGTATACCTCATCTTGTCTGTTCAGATCCAGGTTCACAACTGGACAGCTATGAGATCAGAAAATTTGCAAGTAAATGGAACTTTAGATGGGTAACTTCAAGTCCAAAGAATTCGCAGTCAAACGGCATGGTAGAGAAACATATTGGAACCATAAAAAACATGTTCAAAAAACTAGACGAAGACCCATCAAAGGACCCCGCTCTTGCTCTTCTGGAATATAGAAACACGCCAATAGGCGATGGTTTAAGATCTCCTAATGAGATTATGTTCAATAGAAAAGTAAGAGGGCTTCTCCCTACACCAATCGACCCAAAGATGAAGTGTGATATTAGTGATGTAAAAAAAAAATTAATGGAAAGACAATCGATACAAAAAAGGTACTATGATAGAGGTGCTAGACACTTGAAAGATGTTCGGATTGGAGACGAAGTGTATATTCGTAAAGAGTTAAATAAACCCCTAGTTCCAGGTAGAATAGTAAATAAGTGTTCTAGACCTAGATCATTTGCAATAAAATTACATAACAGCACTGTCGAGAGGAACAGAAAACATATTTTTGGTCCATATTTCAACAATGCTGAAAACGATTTAAAAAAGGACTATGGTAGAACTGATACAAAAGAGAATGTAGTTGCCAAAAGCTCAATCAGTAACGGGTCACAAGAAAATGTAATGAATACTGAACCAAACGATGGAGCTAAGGCACACTCGACTACCACTAGATCTGGAAGAACAACAAAGGCACCAAGCTACCTCAATGACTATGAGTTGTCGTAAAAAAAAAAAAAAAAAAAAAAAAAGAATTCTGTAATATCACCTGTATACAAATCCTGTTTTGAAAAAGAGAAAGATGTCATGAGTTGGTAACACTGATTACCAGGATTACTGGTGTTATTAGGATACGGGGGTTGGCAACACTGAGAGACCCCACGCCCCAGCTAGCGCTCGCTCTCGCCGGTAGGCACGCCACGTTTTAAGATGTATGTTAAACAGTAAGCATTAAATGAATAAAGATAAATAACGCATGCACAACCTAAGTCTCGTTATTTAACCTACCAACAAACACAACAAGTCCATCTATAACTACTTTGTCTGAGAATCCATCTACGTCTACGACTTCATCTACCGCTACGACTTCATCTACGCCTACGCCTACGCCTGTGTGTGCAGTATCCAACAACCAACCTACTTCCGCTGATATCGTACCAATGGTAATGAAAGGATCCTCGAAGCCATCATTTTCAGAATCTCGAGGATTGCGGAAATTTCTTATTAATGATGAAGTAACTAGAGCGGAAATTTTATGGAGCTTGCAGTGCGTAATGACTCACAAATCAATGAGAACTGTTGGAAAAGACGTGGCTCTCTTTTCTTCAATGTTTCCTGACAGCGAAATAGCTTCAAAGGTAAAACTGCAAAGAACCAAAGTCAGTTACTTTTTGCTGTATGGTTTAGCACCTTATTTAAAAAAAGAACTGATTGAGATTTTGGAAAAATGCCCGCAATTAGTGATAGGATTTGATGAATCGCTCAATAAAGTATGTCAGCGACAACAAATGGACATTAATGTGCGGTACTGGGATGATGAAATGAACCAAGTATGTACACGTTATTTCACTTCAGCCTTCTTGGGTAGTTGTAAGGCTTCGGATCTTTTGAAAGCATTCCACGAAACTGTATCTCCATTGAATTTAAAAAAAGTACTTCAAGTTTCAATGGACGGTCCGAACGTCAATCATAAATTTTTTAAAGATCTGAAAACCTTTCTAAAAGAGAATGAGTACGATACTATTATTTTAGATCTTGGAAGTTGTGGTATCCATACTTGTCATAATGCCTTCAAAGGTGCTATGACTGCTACGCAGTGGAAAATTGTAGAGTTTCTGAGAGCGGTATATAATATTTTTAAAGACGTTCCGGCAAGACGCGCATTATACAGCTTTTATACAGAGTCCTGTCTTTTCCCTTCAAAGTTTTGCGCTATCCGTTGGCTGGAAAATATTCCTGTGGCGCAGAGAGCAATTGATATGCTTCCTTTTATAAAAAAATTTATCAGCTGCTTACAAAGAGATAAAGTCAGACCAGTGTCAGCTAGTTATTTGATTGTTGAACAACAAATGAAAGACCCTATGCTTGGACCAAAACTCGCCTTTTTCAAAACTCTCGCAGGAGAATCGGAACCTTTTCTTCGTGAATTCCAATCAGATCAGCCACTTGCACCGTTCTTGTACTCCGCCTTAAACTCGACAGTACAGTCAGTTATGGAGCGGTTCGTAAAATCATCTGCCATTAAATCGTCTACTGATGTTCAAAAAGAAGAAAATCTTCTTGCAGCAACACATATTGAAATTGGATTTGAAACTTCCAAAGAGATTAGAAAAATCAAAGGTCTGAAGGATATAGAGATCGCGCGATTTCGCCAGGACTGCAAAAAAGCGTTACAGAAGTTTGTTACTAAAATTATGGAACGCTCGCCATTGAAGTATAAAATATGCGAAGCCATTACATGCTTAGATCCTGCAGTTGCTGTTAGCGATGAAGGATCTGTTGCAAAGGAAAGGATGAAAAAACTTTTGTGTATATTACACGAAAATAATTGGATTAGCAGCAATACCGCCGATAAAGCGATGCGTCAATATAAACTGATTTGTTCAGATTCAAGCGCAATCAAAGAAATGTCCAAATTCAGAAGGCAAAATGAACGTTTGGATCACTTCTGGGTCAAGCTATTAAACAATAGAGTTGACGAATTTAGTGATTTAAAAAACGTTGTCAAAACCGTACTCATTTTGTCACACGGTAACGCAAATGTTGAAAGAGGGTTTTCAATAAACAAGGAATGCATTCTCGATAATATGGAGGAGGAAACTCTTATCGCTCATAGAACAATCTATGACTCTGTATTAGCTGTAGGTGGCATTCAAGATGTATTGATTACTAAAAGTTTAATTCTAGCAGCGCGGAACGCACATTCGTTGTATTTTGAAGCTTTAAAAAAAAAGAAAGAACTGAGAGCCACTGAATCTGAAGATAAGAATAAGCAAAAAAGAACGAATACAAAAGTAAAAGAACTAGTAGCTAAGAAATCTCAGGTGCTTGACGATGCACGCAAGGAAGCAGACAAACTTGAGGATGAAATTAAAGCTCTTACGTCTTAAGTATAAGGATCAGTTGAAAATTTTATTTGATAAGTATATTATTGTGCGAAAAGTTCCTAAACTCTAGTTATTACAGTACTTTTAAAACCCTGTGAAAGCAATGCTTTAAGTTAAGTGGAACTGTTAAGTTCATAGGTATTTTGTGTACTGACACCAAAGAATAACTTAATAAAAATATATTATTGTAAAATCGTATAGACCCCATCTTATTCATCACACACTCATTGAATTATAGTTACGATTTCAGACTTTCTGACCTGTTTTATTATTTGTCGTGAGTTTTTATAGTATAAATTTATCTTTTATTGCGAAAAGTAATAATGCAGATGTTTCAAACGAAAAAATATTTTCAATAATGACCTGGAAATAATTCATTTTCAACCGGGAAAAGCCGGGAATTAGCCGGGAATTTTTTCCGAGGTTTTGAGTGGCCACCCTGCTTACGGAGACTTAGCTAATATTATAGTGCCTCCGGCACAAAAACAAAGAGGACGCCCTAAAGGCGCAGGAAAAACCACAATTGGACTGCCGAAAAGAACGCGGTGTGTTAAAACTCACGGAAAAATTCCGTTCATTGAAAAACCGGAATTGGACAAAGTGTTGATGATGCTCGAATGGTTTGTTGATCGTCCACTGGCTGAAGCTGCTGTATTGAGCAAATATATAATTGAGGAATCTGAAGTGGAAACAAGGCCCGATCATGTCTCATATGCGGTGCTCGATCCAGGCGTTAATCTGCCGTTAATAAAAAAATATTTTTCAAAAGATGCATGGAAAGTCGTCACTGGGGTGCACAAGTTGAAAAATCTCAATCCTCAATGGGATTGTGCTTCCTGTGGAGTTGATCTGGAGACTACCGTAGATGCGGAGAATTCGTGCCCGAACAGAAGTGTCTTAGATGACAAAATAAACCTCCGATGCGACTATTGTTTGAGTTGGTATCATTTGCCATGTGTTTCGCTTAAAAAAGCTCCCCCAAAAAAAAACATTTTGGATGTGCAAAAAATGCAAAGACTAACGTACTAAAAAACACCGTACTCTTCAGATACTTTTCTGATACTGTTGTCGACCCATGTTAAACGTACGAAACATACCTTATTTGTCATATTTGAGAAAAAAACATCGGTATTATGATTAATATTTTTTTTTGAAAGCTGAGACTTTTTCACACAAAAAACCTAGTCTTTCAAAAAAGTGCTATAATGGCGAAACGACTGAAAAAAAAATGAATAAAACAAGAAGTATAAAACTATATGAAATACCCCGTATAATAACTTCTGACATAAAAGAGATAAAAATCTGAAAAAAATTGGGTGGTCGTTTATCGATGAGGACTTTCAGCACACTCAATTTCGAAAAGATCTGAGAGGACGAGGCCGGACCCGACGTCCAGAATTGGTGGACTTGCTCATATATATCGACGCCCCGTACGAAAAGTAGCACCGTTCAGCCGCTGACGAAAACTAGCACCGTACGACGCTTCCAGCGAAGTGTAGCACGGTTCGTAATCTCTTAACGAAGAGAAACACCAATCGCCGAGCGCTGGCGAAGACTAGCATCACTCGCCGATCGCTGACGAAGAGTAGCACCACTCGCTGTGCGCTGGCGAAGCCTAACACCACTCGCCGACCGCTTGACGAAAAGTAGCACTACTCGGTGAGCGCTGGCGACGCATAGCACTACCCGCCGAGCGCTAGCGAAAAGCAGCACGCCTCGTAGAGCGCTAACAAACAGTAACACAACTGACAAGCCGTTAACGTAGAGTAACACTATGAGCAAAGCTCTGATATGAAATAACATTGCTTTTAAACCTACCAAACCCTCCCCACCCCAACTTTCAGGTTATGAAACTGATAAATGAATTCAAAATGAGTAGTTCAATCTTTTATTATGTAACAAAGAAAAAGTAATCAAACCAAAAGTATTCAAACTCACCGGATCCTACTTACCCCGAACATTAGTTAAAAAAAACCCAAGTCGTGCTAGCTGCACGAATGTGAATTGAATAATTAATTGAATGATAAATAATAAATAATATTAATAAATAATGATAATAATAATAATAATGATAATGATAATCATAATAAATGATTAATTTAATAATCCCAAGAATATTGACAACACAGTTCCTGAAACGTACTGGTACGATCTAGGCCCTATAGATTCTAAGGCAACTGACAGCTGGTACGATATCGGCAACTCATCATTTTTATTTTCAATTGCATAAAGACAAAGCTTTAGAGGTGAGATTCAGAGATTGGTAGGTTAAGTATATCGAAAATTGAGGTTACTCTACAAGAGACTCAGGCAAATTTTGATTTCGATTAGATTTCTAGCTAAAAACCGTTGTGGAAATGTGACTAAAACTTAGATGCTGCGGTATGCAGTTCTTCTTTCGTTGATATTTCCTTTCTTACTTCTTCTTTCACATCCAATTTCATTCCACACGCGTATTATGATACATGCTTCGAAAAACCACGGCTAGATAGCATGAAAACTACGGATTGTGGAAGATACGACGGTGGTACGGTTTGGGCGGCGGTACGATATCGGCAACCTTACCCTACTGCTTTTCAATTCAACGTTTCCAGAGTCACGTTACTCTTCGTTAGCGCTCTACGAGGCGTGCTGCTTTTCGTCAAGCGGTCGGTGAGTAGTGCTACTTTTCGTCAGGGCTCAGCGAGTTATGCTACTTTTCGTCAAGCGATGAGCGAGTGGTGTTAGGCTTCGCCAGCGCTCAGCGAGTGGTGCTACTTTTCGCTTGGCGTTACGAACGGTGATACTTTTCGTTAGCCGTTTTCAAGCGTGCTACTATTCGGCTAGCCTCGTGAATGGTGCTACTTTTCGTACGGGGCGTCGATATATAGATACATATACAGTGCGATTCTGTGGAAAATCACGCGCCTAAAGGTAGGCTAACGGGAAACGCCTGAATTGAGCAGATCAAACATTGACGATCAGGCTTTGTTCCCCACGAAATGAATAAAACTCACTGATATATATACAGGGCGACCCAGGTTGAGCGCACCATATTTGGTGGGTGTACTCCTCCCGAAAATCTAAGACTAAAGTTCCTTTACCAAAACTCCCAGGGTCCAATAATTCAGGAGCTACAGGAGATCTTAGTCGACCAATCAGAGGGCTTATGATGGACTAAGACAGGGCCGGTTCAAGAGTGTAAGGCGAGCTGTGCCCGCGTCGGATCAATTTAGGTGGTTCGCTAAGTATTTCTCGTAGTCCAGGTCCTCGGCTTCGTAGTTCTCGCTGTCCAGGTCGTTCGCTAAGTATTTCTCGTAGTCCAGGTCCTCGGCCTCGTAGTTCTCGTAGTCCAGGTCGTTCGCTAAGTATTTCTCGTGGTCCAGGTCCTCGGCTTCATAGTTCTCGTAGTCCAGGTCGTTCGCTAAGTATTTCTCGTAGTCCAGGTCCTCGGCTTCGTAATTTTCGTAGTCCAGGTCCTCGGCTTCGTAGTTCTCGTAGTCCAGGTCGTGCGTTAAGTATTTCTCGTAGTCCAGGTGGTTCGCTAGGTATTTCTCGTAGTCCAGGTGGTTCGCTAAGTATTTCTCGTAGTCCAGGTCGTTCGCCAAGTATTTCTCGTAGTCCAGGTCCGCGGCTTCGTGGTTCTTCGTAGCCGAGGACCTGCACAGCGAGAACTATGAAGCCGAGGACCTGGACTACAAGAATTACGAAGCCGAGGACCTGGACTACGAGAAATACTTAGCGAACGACCTGGACTACGAGAACTATGAAGCCGAGGACCTGGACCACGAGAAATACTTAGCGAACGACCTGGACTACGAGAACTACGAAGCCGAGGACCTGGACTACGAGAAATACTTAGCGAACGACCTGGACTACGAGAAATACTTAGCCAACGACCTGGACTACGAGAACTACGAAGCCGAGGACCTGGACTACGAGAAATACTTAGCGAACGACCTGGACTACGAGAACTACGAAGCCGAGGACCTAGACTACGAGAAATACTTAGCGAACGACCTGGACTATGAGAAATACTTAGCGAACGACCTGGACTACGAGAACTACGAAGCCGAGGACCTGGACTACGAAAAATACTTAGCGAACAACCTGGACTACCAGAAATACTTAGCGAACCACCTAAATTGATCCGACGCGGGCACTGCTCGCCTTACACTCTTGAACCGGCCCTGTCTTGGTCCATCATAAGCCCTCTGATTGGTCGACTAAGATCTCCTGTAGCTCCTGAATTATTAGACCCTGGGAGTTTTGGTAAAGGAACTTTAGTCTTAGATTTTCGGGAGGAGTACACCCACCAAATATGGTGCGCTCAACCTGGGTCGCCCTGTATACACTGGATAGAGGATCGCGCTCCCCAGCACGGCTTCAAATGAAGCTGTCAAAACGCCGCCATCTTAGCGGACCGGATAGATTTCTGACGTCATATCATAAAATCGTTCTTATAGTTGAACGCTGTTTGAATCTCCCGCGCGTCAATTTTTTGATTTGGTCCGTTAAAATGGCGGCCATACGCTCGCAAGGATACTACTTGCATCGGCTTCGCATACGGCTTATGGGAATAGTGGGGGGCATTAGCAGTCCAGGGTTATATAGTCAAAGATAGTTACACACAAGTAAGTATATCGGGTACAGGAAGTAACCTATAACTATATAGTAGCAATAGATCACAGTAGTGTGCTGATATGCCGCTAGTGTTTAGTCTAAGTATTTTAGTGTTAGATTATATATTTGTCCAATTTCCAACAGTTTATAGTTTATAGGTTTGGACAACCCTAACCGCCTCATTTCGCGGGAGTATCGAACGCTATTTTTTATAACAAATGCATGAAAAAGTTGCTTGTGGGGCTCTGTTGTCAATGTAAACAACCATACCAAAAACATTGAGTCGATTCACGGAGATAGCGCGTCGACTGGGTTGAATGATTATAAAATGCTCTTGTTCGCACGCCGTGCGTAGCAAGAATCATGTTGTGCACGCTCGATGTGCGCAAAACCCAGTGCGCACGTTTGGCATGCAATTAGTTTCATGTTGGCATCGCCTACTCAAACGTCAGAAAAGTGTCACAATATAACCGCTTCAGAGCCCCAAACAAGCGACTTTTTCATGCATGCATTATAAAATAATTATTTTGTAATTTATTGTTCATCTATCAGTTTCACAGAGTCTTGTTCTGCCACTGTTTTTTTTTTTTTTTTTTTTTTTTTTTTTTAATGTATCAAATAACTAACCCGCAGCACTTTTTATTACATCAAACGAATGTTCCGAATATTCAAAAGAAAAAAAAAAAATTAAGTAGTGTCACTCAGCATTTTGTGCGAGTGACAAATGGAAAAAAAAATACGATTAAAAGTGAATAAAAAACATTATTTTGCGATAAAGGTTCAACAAATTTTGCTCCCAATCTTGACAATTAGGTTTGATCTTAGAAAATATTTGTCACGAATTCTGAAACATCGAGTAAATCTTAGGAACTGTTTTATGATGAAAATAATATTGATTGTCTCATAGGGGATGATTGCACACTGACATCATGGTGCCCGCAGGCGGTGCGGCGCATAACAGCGACACACGTGATTGTATGACTCCGCACGCGTGATGGCTAGATGCGACTCATTACGCTCGCACATGTACTGGCGTCACTTCGTGCTAGCAAGAATGGCGCGTTCTCGCCCGCACGACGTGAGCCGCACATTGTGATGACTCTGTGCGTCGCACGATTGTTATCTGGGACTGCAATGGGACTTCTCCTAAATAAGTCGATTTGGTAAAGAACCACCTTAAATCGGTTCAACGGTTACCGAGATATTGATCGATAGATATTAGACCTGTCCTTAAGAAGGGTAAAATCGAATTTTGATCGGGCCACCCCTCAAAATGGTTCGAAATAATTTAAAAAAATTGTACAATTTTTTCCAATTTTTTTCGTCCATATTTACCCACCCCTCGATGGCCTTACTTTTTCCCATAAGAAAAGCATTGATTTTTCGAGGTTTTTAATCAAAAATGCGTACTGGGTCTGAAAATAGTCGTAAAAATTTTTCTAAGGAAGTAAAATGAAGGTGAATTTGTCCACTTTAAACCGCCGCTTGGAAAATTGTCCTATCTCTATTTTTGACTCCGCTATCGAACTTTTAGTGCGGCAAGAAATTTCGACCAGTGAATACAAGCTTTTGGGATTGGTCTTGAAGAAAAAGGAAATTCTTTGTTAAAAATAACAAAAAGAAATTCGAAGATTTCGATCACCTCATCTTCCTTCTTGGTATTCGGGAAACCGCTGAAAAAAGATTTTGAAAATATCGAAAAACGTTATTTGGAGAGCTGAATATCGGAAGAATTGAATCGGAGTGGTCGTAGAAAATAGACAATTCTTTGTGCAAACTAATTAGTCATGTGAAAAATGTAACCCCAACCTTTCCAGCCGAATCGATTATGCCATGAGTTTGAATTTTTGCTGTTTTTAGTCCTATTATCCAAGTTCATCTTACGAGAAAAAATAGAATATTTCAGAATAATTGAGATAATTGAATTTAAATGACGTTCTTCGACATTTTTGGAATCTTTTCACAGCGGTTTCCCAAATACTAAGCAGGAAGATGAGGTGATCGAAATTTTTGAATTTTTATTGGTTATTTTCAACGAAGAATTTCTTTTTTCTCCAAGACCAATCCCAAAAGCTTGTATTCACAAGTCAAAATTTCTTGCCGCACTAAAAGTTCTATAGCGGAGTCAAAAATAGAGATGGACCAATTTTCCAAGCGGCGGTTTGAAGTGGACAAATTCACCTTTATTTTGCTTCCTTAGAAATTTTTTTACGACTATTTTCAGACCCAGTACGCATTTTTGATTAAAAACTTTGAAAAATCAATGCTTTTCTTATGGGAAAAAGTAAGGCCATCGAGGGGTGGGTAAATATGGACGAAAAAAATTGGAGAAAATTGGACATTTTTTTTTAATTATTTCGAACCATTTTGAGGGGTGGCCCGATCAAAATTTGATTTTACCCTTCTTAAGGACAGGTCTAATAGATATACGCGGGGGAAGCGTTGCGCACGATACACCGGTTAATGCCATTGTATCAACCACCATCAAGTGATTTTACAATTTTTGTCCTGTTGAACGGTTTTTGTATCATATTATATCCTCAGGAGCATATATTTACTGTGTTTGGCTAAATAAATAAATCTCGTGATATTTTGATGATGGTTTTTTCCGCTTTTTTATTTTTGATTTGTGGCAATCTCTCGACGAGGTCTTTTCGTCGTTCCTTGGTCCAAGCATTTTCAAGTTACGTCCAAGTAAAGACTTGCAAAGTTTCTATTCAACTATTAAAATATTCATACTTGTCGCACCTCTCGTGGATGAATATCATAATGCACGCGATTTTTTTAAATCCATGTTCCGTCCATGACCCCGGGTCGAAATATCTGGCCTCGATTGATTCTTATCAAACTCAAGTAAGCCTCGATTCAGCCTGACCGGTATCAAAAGGCATCTGTAGCCTATAATGATGCTAAAAGAGACGAGATGAGCCTCATATAAAACTAATCGAGACTTAACTGAAGTTAGATGTTGTATTGATCTATAAATCATTTAAAAATCGCTTTTTTACCGCCACCATGATATCAGTTTCATGTATATCCCCTCCAGCCCAATACACAGAGCTAATTTACCGCCGAGGATCATAACAAATTATTATTATTATTATTATTATTAGTATAAACATACAGGGTACACGGAAAGAAATTTAAAGAAGAAACTGCTATGTTGCATTGCAGTCGCGGACCATACTCGGACTTAGAGACATCCTACAATTCCCTTCCCTCCATTTTATTGTGTGCTTTTTTCAATTTTGCGATTTACCATACTAAATTTAGAGTAAATTTCAATTGTTTTATTGACTAATTCTTGAATTTCACTATGTTACATACGAAATTCTGCAAGATATCGCGTATGGTCCTGCAGTGCATTGCTCCATAGCAATTTTTACTATAGTAGCATTGTATAAACTACTAGAAATTTCTTTCTGTGTAGAATTACCGTTTTTGGCCACTTCAGATTTGAGTCAATATATAAAGCATTTCAAAATTACTATGTTATTTTTATAGAATTGTCCAATCTTTCAAATCATAGAATAATCTACATATATTGTCACAGTATTTTTAGAACGTTTTTTAAACCAACTTTTATTTCATTCCAATTCATATTTATTAACAGGAATTCCTATGTACATTTTTTCATCTATATTCATTAATACACAAATATTCAATATACTACTAATCGAAATGATAATTATTTCGTTTTCTACGTGACATTCATGCAAAAATCCAGTGCTGTCAAACCGGTATCGATCTCCAGTAGAAACAAATACTCCATCGGTTATTATTTTCTTTAATACAGCATAATGATTTCCATCACAACGACAAATATTTTCCTCACAGTTGCAGTTAGTAATTTTAATAAAGTAGGAAACTAATCCTAAATATGATCGATCGTTGACACTGTAATGAATCGCATTTGATTGTGTTTGAATTTGTTTTTGGTACATCGTAGAAATATATAACTTGCCATCTTTTAGTAAGCGGTAGTATTGATGAATTTTAGCATTGTTGTTTATTAGAGCTTGACGTAAAAGATTCAAGAGATCATCAGGAAGTGGATTTTGATACGTATAGGTACCGACACTGTAGCAAGTTTCATTAATCCTTTCAATGATTTTTACTTGTTTTTTTTTATTCAGACAAAAATCACGTACACCACCGATTGGTAATTGGTTGGCAAATCGTACCATATTTATATTTCTGCTATGAGCTTTAGCAACTTGAGTGTCAATGTGATTTGTTCCATGTATAGCTGTTAACGATTGACCATTTATATTCTCATATTCATAGCAATGTGAAGACCAGAGTGGACCTAATCTACGCACACAATCTGGTAAATGAAGCGCTTGATGGATATTAATAGAACAATGCCTCAATCCATAAAGTCGCTCGAAGTCTCTCACAAATTTGTTCAAGAAATCTTCGGCTATGTCAAGCAATGTAGGAGTAATTTCATCGAAGCTTAGTATTGCAGACGCCATTATAAGAAGTTTATAATTTTCAAAATAATCTTCTCGTTGTATATTTTTTAGTACCGGAATTGAGTAATAAAAAGCCCACATTTTAAACTCTAATACTTTCCAATGAGTTACATCAGTTATACCACGAGTCAAGCGATGTACAAAATTTGGTGGTTTTATTGATGTTAAACGTCTGTTAACATTCTCAACAACATCGTATAAAGAAAAGGCTTCGTTACGATACTGTACATCAAATAGCAATATCAGAATTTTTTTTGTAACTCCTCCTTCAACAGCATGCATCCTATCGATAGCCATTCCTTCGATGTAACCAGGCATAAGAATAGATAAAGTTGTAGGGCCTTTTATACCAAAAACGGGCTTTCTTCGGTTGCTTCTCTAGCCCAAGCTATACAATTTCTTGAGGATCTCATTTGAATTTGCTGTTCATAAGGATAAACATGAACTGTTCCTCCATTATCAGTTGCTAAACTTTCTCCTTTAATACAACATGACATACATCCATACGCACCATTAAATTGCATGAAGTTCAAGAATCCAGATTTCGCAGGAGTATCAGCTGTTCCTGATATCAGAGTTCCTCTAATTGTGATAGGCTGATCATTACCCGGAATCATAACATCGATACCTCTTGCTATTTTTGTTAGTTCGGATTCAAATTGCAACATAAATAAGTTGGCATTCGGTTTCTTCCGAGGGGCCGTTCACTCGAGGAATCACTGATTCTGCCGATCCGGATCGGTACAGAATCACAAGCTCATGAGCGAACTCAGAGACGTTTGAGACGTATTTATCAGTTGAGGCAAGTTGAAGTAGAATCAGTAGCATCAGTAATACAAGAAAGGATCAGAAAGGAATCAGTGAGACTCAGTGATTAAGCGAAGCGGCTCAGCGCGTGTTGAGCCAAGTTGAGTCGGAATCAGCCGGAATGAGGCGAAATCAGCCGAATGCTTACCGTGCTTACGACTGTCACAGACACGCTTGTCGTCTGCAACTCGTCACAAACAAAGGTATCACAATCACTAACTCCATGTTATGATGACCAATTTTAATGGAAATTAATTACTCCTCCACAAAACCCAAGAAAACGAATATTTGTTAAGGTAGGTGACCACCTTGGAAGGATAAAAAATGCAACATTTTCAATCATTTTTTTTTCAGGCCTTGTATAAGATATTACAATGATTTGTTTTTTTGAACTTTCAGTTGAAGCTTATAAAATACAAAAATACTTGATTTTTTTGAAATTCCATTTTTTAACAACTATCCAAGAGGCGCCAAAGTCGAGGCCTCAAAAAAATGCTGTCCCATGGCGGACAGTTAATCTCAGGATTGGTGAATTGGAAAAATGAAAGAAACACGGCATCTTTAAAAGAAAGGTCCCTTACGAGACAATCTACCACAATTTGCCGGAAAAAAAAACCAAATGGCGGATGTTTGAAAAAAAAATTTGAAAAAATACCCCTGTTTTTCACTATTCTCTGCTAATAAAAAAATGTTATAATTAACTTTTTTTGGCAAAATGTGGTAGATTGGCTTACAAAACATCTCAACGAACAAAACAAGACCAAAAACATTGAAATCGGTCGAGTAGTTTCGGAGATTAACTGTCCGCCATTTGAAAAAAAGCAGTTTCGAGAAAAACGCGTTTAAAGTTTTTACTCGCTATTTTTTTCAAATATTTAAAAAAAAATACACAGCACTTCTATCATTGGCCAAATAGCCTGGGCTTGTCAAACGCTGTTCGATTGTTATAAACAAGAAAAAAATGTTAACGCCGGGCGTTAGTTACCGCCAGGCTATAGCTATGGCCCAAAAGATCCGGAATCGCACTTCTGGAAGCGCGCGCACACTTTCACGAATTTCAATATGTTAGAATTAGAATTTTTGGAAACAAAATTTGGGGGTGATTTTTAAAAGTATAAGGATTGAGAAAATGCAAAAAACAAAAATCGATTTTTTATAATTTACAAAGTGGTCACCTACCTTAAAATAAAATGTTCACGGAGAAACTTTTCCTAGGAAAGATTACAATACTTGTTAGTAACGTTGGGATACATCCGCATTTTCGGGAATATTACCAGCGAGTATGGTACACTTTGTTGCCGAAAACTATCGAAATATCCCAGATCCGACTACAAAGTTTACCATACTCGCTGGTAATATTCCCGAAAATACGGATGTATCCCAACGTTACTAACAAGTATTGTAATCTTTCCTATGAAAAGTTCCTCCGTGTTTCTATTTCTGGCGTATCGAGTAAATAGTTTTTCATATTCATCATTCACGATATTATTAAATACATACTTTTTACTACTCAATTCTCAGTAACATGTTAACAGATATAGTAATGGTAAATTTTCTATACACGCGAGTGGCAAAAAAGTTCCAAGAATTGTTTGAGTTATAAAATGGATTGGCGCGCTGAACCAGCTGATGCCGCGTGAGCTGAGTGAGCAGAGTGAGCCGGAATCAGTGGTCTCACTTCGCTTGAAGCGCGTAACTACTGGAATCAGATCCGCTCGATCCTTTCTCAATCGGCATCAGATGTTAAGCCCGGAATCACAGAATCAGAGCAGCATCACCAAAGAATCACCAAATAAGCTAGTTAAGGACCGATTAAGACCAAATAGGCTAAGTTAATTCGGCATCAATTCTCAAGTGAACGGCCCCTCGGTTTCTTCTTACCAATCCATAATCCAGCAAGTAAAGTATTCTCTTGCAATTTTCTCATTTTGAATGGCAATTCATTAATCGTTAAAAAAAAAGGCCACATACTTATATTAGCAGATTTGAATACAGGAATCCCATCAGTATTCCAACTAAAACTTATATTTCGACAATTTTGCAAAAAACCATTGTTCATCCAATACTTATATACGGATCCGTCATAAATATCAGCAATAACATTATTACCAATAAGTCTTCGGAAACGATTTTGTAAAGATTCGAAAAATCCATTGCGCAAAAACATTTCTTTCAGTTGCTCAATAATCGACAATGTTATAAAGTATGAATTTTTTGTTCTTTGATACGATGGACACCTATGATCCACTGAATGTAGATGACGATCACACTGAGTACAGTAGTAATGTTTTTTTATATTATCGTTGTCCAAAGAAAAAAAAAGTTTGAATTTATATAGACTATTTTTTCTCAAGCCTTGGTTTGGACAATGTAAATTTAAAACATTGATCACATCTTCAATACAAGTCATCGTGAGTTTATGTTTAACTAGAAGTGTGGGAAGGAGAAGCATGCTATGTGCAACAGTTAACGTAGAACCAGCATATAGTGGTTGGTCAGCATGTATATTAGCATTTCTGTTTCTTCGATCTTGATTAACACCGTCACCACCACCACCTCCACCGTCAGCATTACCACCTTCACCAGCATCACACATTTTTATAGTATTTCTTAGTGTTTATTTACAATACTTAAAAATATTCATGATAATTTTCTATTTAAATAGGGTTAATATTGAATAGTTGAATTCTTTATTTTTCTCAAGTATTTAACTTACAATTTATTATTTGCAATTTTTGATGTGTTTTATTTGGTATTAATTTTTTCTTTAAATCATTGAATAATTAATTATTATCAATTTTAGTATAAACTTTAATATTTTTAAAGAAACTTTTTATTTTAAAGTTATACGTCCGCAGCTAGGTATTATAGACTTTATTCTGAATGTGCACACGAGTGAAGGTAACTCACTAAAAAAATGAAAACAATTGATATTCAAATAACAGAAATAATAAAGCATCTCACATAACTCATTTGTAATTTTGATATCATTTAAAAATACATAAATAATTTCAATAATTCGGCGTCATGAGTCAGGGGAGCAAAAAAAAATACGCGTTGATTTGCTGGCTTCAATCGTCTGAACGAGATACTGTAGCACTGATGAAAATCCCCCAAAAATATCGAAAAGTAGGTGCTGTTGGTGAGGTTATTTGGAAAGACAATACAACGAAGAAAGAAATAAAATCCGAAATGAAAGTGCTAGCAATAAGTAGTAAGCATTTATGATACTGATAAATACTTCTTCAATTGAATCAAGTTTAGCACAAATAAATTGAGTACCTGGGTGCAAGAACAACCTAAGTCGACTTAGGTTTTTTAGTATTTTTTTTTTTTAACAATACCTACACCAATCCTTGCAATTAATTAAATAAATAATATTACATAAGGCATATTTTCGGAAATATATAAAAAGGGATTGATGAGCTCTCAATATATATAGTAAAATTAATATTTTATGTTTGTAGCTGACGAAGCAGCATTGAACAAGACATTTGTTAACGTCAAAGGTGAAATAATTGACCAGAAAAATAAAATATTTGACGCAGATGTCCTTAGACAAAAAGCCGAATTCAAAGAAAGCACAAATTTGATCGAGGGGCTCAAAAAATCAAATAAAAATAAACTTGAAGAAAAGATAAAAAATCAGTTACCGATCTTTAGTAGAGTTGGTCCTCATTTCTTAGGTGCTCCAACTAAATCGTCTGTTCAAAATTGCACCCCAATACAATCTCTGATTTCGAATTCAAACAATTCAGATAATCACATGATTACCTCAACGCAATTATTTTCGAATGATTTTTATGAAAATACAAGCCAAGACTATTATCAATTCCCATCAACGTCTTCAGCTATTTTTTCAAGCCGACCTACATATACCATTCAAAACAAAAGCTCAGTCTTATCAAATCAACAGTTTGATGACGTTCAACATCACCATTTGAATAAATCAATAGAGGAACCAGAAATTCTATATGCCTGTGAGGCATCTACATCGAAAAATGAAAAAAAACACGTTACAAACGTTACTGAAGTGGCTGACAAAATAGCTGGATTAATCCCACAAAAAAGTAATTAAAAAAAAAAGATACTAATAATTATTTTGGAGAAATAGATAGAATCATTTTTATGAAAATGAGAATTACAAGCTAAAATCAATTAAATTTACAGTTACAAAAGAAGTTATCGACTTTTTAGAGGCCATGACATCTGCTGCGAAAAATATTTATGCAGAATATCAGGAACATGATAGCAGACATGTGAAAGAATTTACAGTATGATGCGTTTTCAAATTATAACCGATAATATAAATTTATCTTACTAGACAATTTAAACTTATTTTCGTTTATAGGTCCCAGCTCACTATTTTCGAAGTGGAGATGATAAGGTAGTAAAACAAAACTGTAATCTTTAAATAAATGATTTTTAATCATATTTGATGTATGGTTCAGGAGGAAATCATGGCGAATTCGGGTTTCTACTTGACGAAAGATAAGAAGTCCATTCTAGAGTTTAGAGCTGATGGAAATTGGAGAAAATTAGTGAAAGAAACTCTAGCTGAAGTTTATGGTCCAAACATCGTTAACTTTTCAGCTAAAGGTTCTGCTTCGACTTCAAATCCAGCAATTAATTATCGTTTATTCAAAGGACTGTTTGGTATGTATTTTTTTCTCAGCGAAAAATCGACGTAGCGAGAATGAATAAAAAAAAGCACATTAAACCTGAATGAACAAGCTAACTGACTTTTGCATCAATTGAATTAAAAAAAATTCTCAAGTACGTTGACTCTTTGAAAAAAAAAATTTGATAGCGGTAGCTGACAAACATTTTTGGCCAAAAGATCTCAAAACTAGAAACTATTAAAGCTTCGAAATTCTTTTTTTTTTGGATCTTCATATAACTATTTTTTACTGAGATGCGGTCTGTTAAAAATTATTGTTCCCCTAATATTTTATAGTAGTGTATTTTTCTCTAAATTTTATCTTAGGTAAAATAATCTTATATAATTAATAGATTGGGCGAATAAAATTCAAGGAGGACAAATAGAAACCAAAAAATACACTAGTTGCATAAATAAATGTGCTTCTAATAAACGTAAATACACATCATGTGAAGATAAATCAATGGCTATGCGAAAAATTATAAAAATGAATGGGGGAGGAGATAGCTCTGGTGAGTGTATGAAATGAAAAAAATTAAAAAACAATGGTGATAATGTTGTTTTACATTTTTAATAAAGATGGAGAAAGCGATGAATAATAATATAGTAATAATATTACCAATTCAAAAATGGAACATCTTCAACACGTGGGAGGGCCCCGATAGTAACCTAGAGTTGATAGAATAAATCCTCATAATACCTGTGTGTAAATTTATGTTAACACAGAAATAGAGAGAATAAAACTATTCATCAAACACTTGTTGTAAGTGTTTTTATTTACTGAAAATTCAAGAAATTTTACCGTTTCTTTAATATTATTTAGTAGTGTTCAAATGTCCAACCAGAACCCTTAGCAGAAAAGTTAACGATGTTTGGATCATAAACTTCAGCTATAGAGTTTCTTTCAATAATTTTCTACAATTTCCATCTGCTCTAAATTCTAGATTGGACTTCTTATTTTTCGTCAAGTAGAAACCCTAATTTGGCATAATAATTAATAATTGATAATTTGTTATAATCCTCGGCGGTAAATTAGCTCTGTGTATTGGGCTGGAGGGGATATACATGAAACTGATATCATGGTGGCGGTAAAAAAGCGATTTTTAAATGATTTATAGATCAATACAACATCTAACTTCAGTTAAGTCTCGATTAGTTTTATATGAGGCTCATCCCGTCTCTTTTAGCATCATTATAGGCTACAGATGTCTTTTGATACCGGTTAGGCTGAATCGAGGCTTACTTGAGTTTGATAAGAATCAATCGAGGCCAGATATTTCGACCCGGGACGGCGTTCATATGGATTATTTCGTTCTATTCAAGAATGTTAAAATTCACTTGATATGCTTGATATACATCAGAAAAATTAGCAAAAAAAAAAACTTTATAAAAGTACGATATGAGACGATAACGGAGATTCAAGTCGAGAATAATTCGAGACGAGGCGATAATTCGAACTGACTTTCCGAGACGAGACGATAATTCGAACCAACTTTTCGAGACGATACGATATTTACGAAAATATCGCCTCGTCTCGTATCGCGGCACCACTAGACTCGACGGGCGCTTTGCCACACAATCGGTAGCGACTGCTCCGATACCCCCTTTTTATAGTGAAATCTGCGACATCCGTGGATTGCACGGAATCGCGGGATGCACGGAATCGCGGCTTACTCGCGGTCGCACGACACGCGTCGCGACTGCGCGGTGGTCACTGACCGGCAGTACTGGCTAGGCTGCGGACGAGCCAGCACAGCCGGAACGTTACAATAGTGATACATTACAACAGGGGTCGGCACACTCATTAGGCCAAAGAGCCAAGGCCGTAAATCCACTTAACCCACTCACCGGCACTAATCCTTTTAACGCCATTTCTTGGATTTTTGCATGCATGAGTGGGGATATGCAGGTGTGCAAAGACTTGGACAGTCAGGCGCAGTTCTTGCCGTCCCAAATAGACCGCACACCCCTTAGTTCCTTTTATTTCTCCTGAACGCTGCCCCTACCATCGAACTTTCAGGTAAGGACAACTGACCGTTCTCAGGTAGACCGAGGGGTCTTACGGCCGTAGTAATTGACACTTAGAACCAGGTTGGCTCCGAGAGCCAGGCCGTGCCGACCCCTGCATTACAATATCTATGTCATGGGTGGGGGTGAAAATTACGAAAGATCAAAATGTAGACTGGCTGAAATATCGAATTTTAAAAATGCGAAAACCAAAATAACGACAGGTGAGTTAATTCGGAATTTTTATCTCCGACAGATCCCCAGAAAAAACGTGCCTGTTTATTGTGCCAATCAAGCTATAGTAAATGTCGTTTGACTATAGCGAAATGTAGGCGCGTCGTATGATATCATATACAATATATGAGGTAGTCCAACCCAACTCGGCGACATTTTTCCCTGACCCTCTGCGATCTGTTTCATTATTTTTCATCTTGCCGTCAACGTCCCAATTACCGGACAGCTAAGGTTGACGTCCCAGTGGCCGGACATCCATACGAAATCGTATTTCTGTCTCTCTTGCACACACTTCCTGTCCGCTAACTTGGATCCGTCCGGCCATTGGGACGTTCACGGTATTCGACCTACAAAAGAATGCACTCTCAATTTTGTTCAGCTTTTTGGGACGAGCCGTTCTCTCAAAAAAAAATTAATGAACCTCGCTTTTTGAAAACAAAAACGCCCTTTTTTAGAATTCTAAAAGAATTCACAAAAATTCTGTGTCACAAAACAAACTTTTTGAGCCATAAATCATAGTGGAAGTATCTTTATTTATTTTTTTTATTCAATTTAAGGGGGGATATGACTGTAAATTTGAAGAAAAAAAATAAAGATACTTTCACTATGCCCAGCAAACACAGATTGCAGGGCCATTGCTGGATAGGTGGAGGAATGCCGATACTTGAGTTGCCGAACCGCTGTCGGAAGACTTGTGATGGCCCTGTACCCTGGTGTCACAGTGGCCGACAGCTGGGGCAGTGCCGGCAGTGTTATAACGGCCCAACGTTTGGCCAGCGCAAGTCCAGCAATGGCCCAAATTGGCTGTCGGGCAGTCGTCAATGGCCCAACAAGAGCCCAATATTGATCAGCCGATGACCCGATCATTCTATTTTTGTTTATTTCCGATATTATTCGGATAAAAAATATTTTTTCCTAACAGCGTGCAAAAATTCTATTTTGCGCACGGGTTTGCGTGCGCAAAGTGCCTCAGTCCCGCATTGTTGGACTGGTAACGCCATCCAGTCGTGTGGGCTACGGCCGTCATTCCATTTGCTAGTTAGAGTTATCACAGAGTCGAGTTTTGCTCGAGTTCAATTGTTGATTGTTGATAATAAACGTTTAAGTTGCTTAGCGACCTTGTATTTGGTTGTTTTTCATTGCTCTTGTGATCAAACTTCGCACAATTTCTTTTTATCCAATTATGCATTTTTAATTTATTTTTAATCGTTTAATATTACATACGAGTTTCCGATGTTGTCAAATTTTGCGCAGCTTGTTAGGAAAAATAGTATACGCAACTAGTGCGCATAGGTGTCTCCCACACTCGTCGTTTTTGTCGCCCTCGCTGCGCTCAGGCGACAAACCTGACTCGTGCGGGATTCACCTATTTTGCGCACTAGTTGCGTAATGTACTATTTTCACTAGCTAATTCTTTTTCGAGCGGTAGAGCACGCAGTTAATTTTTTTCTGGATGTTAGAAATCATCTCTTCAAAGACTAACTTTTTTTTTGTTTTTATGTGGGTCACCTATCCGAATTCTGGCCGCGGTTGAAGTTGCTTAACTTTGTTGATCGTCTGGTGCCCGGTGTTCATCTAGACCTAATGGTCACCTGTCACAATACTTAACACTTTTTGACTCGATAGGTAAACTTTGATTTGTGAGGATTTACATCAATATGTACTTTAAAAAAAAAAAATATAGCAAAATTTCACGATCACTACGAAGATTTCTGATGATTAAATAGTATATACTTTTATTCGATTGCATAGAAACATTCTTTTTCCGGTAAATTCGGTGAAAGTGTTAGAAATACTGCAGTCAGCAGAAGAGCTCATAGGGGAGAGCGGGGCAAAGAGGGCACCTCGGCCAAAAAACAAAAGATTCTTGGAAAATTTTCGATTTGTTTTTTCAATAAAAATTGTTTCCCGAATTCTTTTTTTTTTCAAATTTAATTCCGAAAATTTGGCCAAGGTGGCCGAGGATCCCCGCTGCCCTCTTTGCCACCCTCTACCGTACTATGTACGCCAGCGAATCAACGATCGGATGCCGGTAGAAAAGTGCCGTAATTAACAATGCCGGGCCGTCAAAATACAGATGCAAGTGTGTTTGAAAACGGCCAAGTGATGGCAACTCGGTTGTGGCAAGATGCAAAATGCCCTGCAGGAAACCGGTAGTTGGTAACTAGCACCGTTCCATCAATGGTTGGATACTAGTAAAACTTCACCGATATACCGCTATCTTACATGTAGTGGCGCCGCAAAGGCTTGCCTGGACCAGCACATTGCCAGCACTGCCAGTGCTGGGCCATTATGATTTCGGCAGTTCTGTGTTTGCTGGGTGATTTATGGCTCAAAAAGTTTGTTTTGTGACACAGAATTTTTGTGAATTTTCTTAGAATTCTAAAAAAGGGATTTTTTGTTTTTGTTTGAGCAAACTTTGGAATCTGGTAAAGGAGAGCAGTAAATGAATAGAGATTAGTGACTGTAAGGTATTGCAACTAACGCTTGGATTGGAATTTGGTGAATGATCACTTGAATGGTTACGATGTGACCTTGTACTTAATATCGTAGAACAGTAACGGAAAAAACCTCGAGATTACTACAAGCAAACTGTTAGAGATCACGAGTAACGAGATTTGATCAACCTTAAATCGTTTGTAAATGTTCTAGAATGTTCAGAAGGCGAGACTATTTCAAGAATGTCTTAAGAACGCGTGAAAGGTACTTCTAGAATGTTCATAAGGCGAGAACATCAGCTTGTAAGTGCCTTATTAACGCGGAAAGAAGACTTCTGGGGTGTTCAAAAGGCGAGACTTAACTCTGCAAGTGCCTAGTGAACGCGGGTTAACTGGCCCAGAAGTCACTGATACACGGAGAGAAAAGACGTGCAGTCACTGTACGAACGGTAGTGGCGCTGCTGTACCGCGAGTTCGAGGAGTAGCAACACGCTTTCGGGGCAGCAGCTCTCCCAAAAGTGCGAGGGGCTGCTGCAGACGTTACACGAAAAAGTGGAACTCACGCCGCCGGTACAGTGAAAACCCGCCTGCGGGGCAGTCAGTACTCTTTGAGGAGTAGTGGCTCCCCCGAAAGAACGGATAGCGGCGCTACTACAAAAATGACAATCTCTCTCCGTCGCGGGGGACTCACTGCACGTCTTTTCTCTCCGTGTACTTGTCTAGAAGTCACCGGATTCTAATGATTGAGAGATAGTATGTAGAGAGTTACTTGACACTCGTGGAAATCTACCTTGAGTCGGCGCGCGCATAAAGAGGTGATCTCTTTGCTTTCGGATCGAAGACTTGTTCCTAACGGCGGACGGCGCGTATTTATATGATAACACAGAGGGGTGGAATCGTCGTTGGGGGGTTTTTCGAATACTGAGTTCGGAGCGCCCTCTATTGAATCACGCTCTCGTCAATGACTGCTTGAGGTTAGATATTTTGACAGCTCAGATCAATGAATACGGTGAGTGTTTGATGAGGATGCAAACTATGAGACGACCAAATTATGAGTACAGTTTGGAGAATCGTCTAAACCGGGATTCTGGAAGAAGGGCAGAGAATTAACTTAATGCTAGTAATCACGAGCGTAAACGAGCAGATTATCTTATTGCCTTTTCTTCTGGGCCTTTTTATTTTAAACTTCTCAAAACATAAATTTTCTAATTCCTTGTAATGAACATAAATGATTTACTACTCTTTTAAACAGTTTTCAAAAAGCGAGGTTCTTTAATTTTTTTTGAGAGAACGGCTGGTCCGAAAAATTTGAAAAAAAATTGAAAGTAAGTTTTTCTGTAGGTCGAAGAAGTTGAAAAATAATGAAACAGATCGCAGAGGGTCAGGCAAAAATGCCGCCAAGTTGGGCGCACTACCTGGTAAGAGCGGATTCCTTGTGAAATTCTAGGGCTAATTTCTCTTTACCAAAAAGTCCTGGGACTAATGGTTCTCGGGCTACAGAAGGTCTCAGTTGACCAATCACAGAGCCTGCAGCTGCTCAAGTTAGGGCCGGTCAAAAGTAATAAGACTAGTAATGCCCGTAGCGTGTCGATTTTCAGTGAAATAAAAATGAATTATTAAATCTAGTGATAAATTCTTTCATTATATGGCATTTAAGTTACAGGTAATTGTGAGCGTTAACGGCGTCGTCGCCGGGAGTTGTCTTCGTACAACATACGCTTTCGTTATCTGTGACCAGGTTTCGTCCTCTAGGTCCATCGCCACGTAGTTTTCGTCCCCCAGATCGACCGCTACGTAGTTTTCGTCCTCTAGGTCCACCGAACCGTAGTTTCCGTTCTTCAGGTCCGAAAAATATCGTATGAAACTCGTGCGTAAAATTTTCACATATATTGAGCGTTTATTAATAGATTGTTATTATTTTATACTTCGGACACGTGCCTGTCCAACAATAATTTCATAAAACACTTGTCGATAATCTCCGTTCATTCCCGATGAGAAGAGTCACCACAAAAGCGAAGGAAATATAAAGAAGAAAAATTCGACATTGTTTAAATCTTTATTAGGCACGTAGCCAAAATAGTGCGTGACCTTACTTGCTCCTAAATCGTATTCGAGACTTGCTAAAATTGGAGTACTTAGAATCACGATTTTTGATATTAAAAATAAGTCTAATAAAATCACATTGCTCTCAAATAGTTTTACTAATTTTAAATAAACTTTAAAAATTAGACTGCAAGTTTAAAAGACGTCATAATTTAATTATCGGCGCAATTTAACTAGAACGCGGTTTGGAAAACCGCTTTCAATCGGATTTAGCGAATCACCGGATGACGAATTTAATTAATGAAATAAAATCGGAAACATTGATTTAATCCGAAATTTAGAATTAGTTTAACTTTAATTTCTACTTTATTATTTCTCTTTTTGGGTACTTTAGTTTAGTTTCTTTACGCTTTTTCTGCATGAAAAACCTATGCTAAATAATAAAATTTTCTGTTCTTTTCATTTATGCTATTCTAAACTAACGAAATTATCATTAAATCTATTATTGTTAAACTGCTTCCTTTTCTTTCAATTTCCCTTTCTTTCTATTATTTTGTTAAGATATTTCAGCATTCATAAAACAACGTCGATAGCTTTGCAGCAACGGTGTGGATGAAAATCCACATCCGAGTCTGCCGGTAGGCTTGGTATGCGTGGTTGGTCCAGCTCTGAATAATCGCTGCCTTGAGTTTGCTCTCAGACCGGCGGTACTGGTCTAACAAACCCGAATCCGCGGGCTTGGTCTGAGAGTGCTATCGGGCTGCGGCACAGGCTTGGCTAACGTGGCATATCCAGCTCTATTAGGATACAGTGCTGTTCAGGGAAAACCCTGCTCCGAATCTGTTTTTGGGTTATTGAGGTTTTTCACTTTTCCCTCAGGAGGAGCTCCAAAATATCACACCCGTGACAAAGATACTCACGCGGACTAGCACCTTATCTCCAGCCTCCAGCTGAGATATTGGTGCAGTAAGTTACACTATATAGAGGGCGGTACGAAATAGAATTAGGATGAGGATTAGGATTAGGATAAATTAAATTGCAGGAAAATGTTGTTTCAATTTTTATCAAACCTAGAGTAGTACCGTTAGCTCTTAGAAAGAGGCTTGATAATCAGTTAGATAAATGAGAGGCTGAAAGAGTTATTACTTTGCAGAAAAACAATGCTTGGGGTACTCCATTAGTGCCTATTTTAAAAAATGATGGTAGTATCAGAGTGTGTGCGGATTACAAAACTACTGTAAATCGTTATGTGGAAGATGTTAAAAATCCTCTGCCAAGGATTGAGGAATTATTTGCGGCATTAAGTGGAGGAGAGAAATTTGCTAAATTAGATTTAACGGCAGCTTATAATCAATTGGAATTAACAGAAGAGTCTAAAAGGCTGTTAGCCTGGAGCACGCATAAAGGAATTTATACTGTCAATCGTTTGCCTTTTGGCGTGAAACCAGCTTGTTCAATTTTTCAGAAGATTTTAGAAAAAGTTTTGCAAGGTGCAGAAGGAGTTATTAAGGGGGTTTCCCAGTCCGGAGCTCCGGAACGCGTGCACGTTTTTCGAAGCGTTGTGCCGTTGAGGGTCATAGAAGGAAAATAAATGAAAGGATATGTTTCGAAAGTGCGCAACTTAAGCTTCAATTTGAAAGAAACAAGTTGACAATATCATCAAAACTACGACCGTTATGGCCGTTGAAGTAAAAAGGAGCGTCGAAAACGGTAAACAAGATTGTAACCGAACGCAGTATATGAAATCCAAAAACAAGGAGTCATTTTGATGGTCAAAGTACCATCTAAGCTTCTATGGAACCGATTTTCGATAAACCGAAATTTGGGCGAGTTGCAAATTTTTTGATCAAAAAACTTGGATTTCCGCGATTTTGACAATTGTTTTTGCAAGTTACTAATAAACCAAAAGACGAACGGCTAATTCGTTCCATAGAAGCTTAGATGGGAGCTTGACCATCAAAATGGCTTCTTGTTTTTGGGTTTGAGATACTCCGTTCGGATACAATCTTGTTTACCGTTTTCGAAGCGGCTTTTTACTGCAACAGTCATAACGGTCGTAATTTTGATGATATTGTCAACTTTTTTCTCTCAAATTAAAGCTCAAATTGCGCACTTTCAAAACATATTCTTTCATTTATTCTCCTTATACAACCCTCAACGGCACAACGCTTCGAAAAACATGCACGCGTTCTGGAGCTCCAGACTGGGAAACCCCCTTAATTTTTTAGATGACATTGTAGTTATGAGAAAGAATACAAAGGAACATTTAGAGAATTTGACAGAAGTATTCAAACGATTAATGGAAGCAGGATTGAAATTAAATTTTGAAAAGTGTTCATTTTTTCAATTAGAAATAAGATATTTGGGTCATATTATTGATAAAAAAGGATTGCGTAAGGATGCTGATGAAGTGGCAGCTATTGTTAAAGTACCCCAACCTTCAAACATGCAAGAGGTTCAAGCATTTATTGGTATGGTAAATTATCATGCGAAGTTTGTGCCAAAGATTTCAGATATTCTTTTTCCATTTTATGAATTGTTGAAAGAGAAGAATTTTAATCAGTCAGAACATTGTGATAGAGCTTTTGAACAAATTGAGAAAGAAATGTCAGCTGAGCGATTCTTAACACATTTTAACCCAAATTTGCAAATTAAATTATTACATGTAACGCATCTAAAGCTGAAATAGGTGCAGTTCTTCTACATATTTTACCAGATGGTTCAGAAAAACCGATTTCCTATGCTTCACGAGTTTTAAGAGAGGCTGAGAAAAATTATTCAGTTATTCATAATGAAGCGTTAGCAATTTTTTGGGCGGTAAATAAATTCCATCAATATCTTTTGGGTAATGAGTTTATATTATGTTCCGATCAAAAACATTTGCAAGCTTTATTTGGGGAAAACAAAGGAATTCCACAAATGGCTGCAGGGCGTTTGCAACGCTGGGTTTTATTTTTAAGTGGATTTAAATACAAATTCCAATATGTTAAAGGAAATTTAAATGGCGGAGCAGATGGGTTAGCGAGACTTCCATTACAAATTGGAAGTGAGGAAGTAGAGTATAAAGATTATTTTAATTACTTAGTAGAAGAACGTATACCTGTTTCAGCGGGTATGATTAGGAAAGAATTAAGGCACGATAGAATTTTAAGTAAGGTTTATTTATATACTAGAAATGGATGGCCAGATATTATAGATACGGAATTGAAACCTTTTGCGAGTCGAGCTAATGAAATTAGTTCGGAAAATGGTGTCATTATGTGGGGTTACAGGGTTGTAATGCCTGAAAAATTACGATCCTTGTTGCTCGAGGAAATTCATAGTGCACACATAGGTATCGTAAAAATGAAGGCATTAGCGAGACAATATTTCTGGTGGCCTAAGTTAGATAGCGAGATAGAAGATTATGTAAAAAACTGTAATGCTTGTAGATCTACAGCTAAGCTACCAGAAAAGGAGTCATTAATTAAATTTCGTAAAGCTGAATTTCCTTATGATAGAATTCACATTGATTTTTTAGGTCCGTTTGGAGGAAATAGTATATTGTGCATCAAGGGTAGAAAGCACCGATTCTTCCTTGATGCACACGATATTTTTTATCACACATGCACGGAAACACCGATTTTCCGACCCGTATTTCCGAACTATAGTATTTTAATCCGTCCGATGGCGCCGAGGGGGAAATAACTCAAACCTGGATTGACACATTAATTTTTTAGTTTGAATTAATTCGCATTAATCTTTTCAATCTAATTTAATTCTTGTAATTCGAATTAATGCATTAATTCTAAATAAATTTCTAATGATTCACGTTAGTTAAAGTTAATTCGCGATGCTTCACAGAATTTGATGTTAGTACGAATCAAATTCGACTTGAATTTGTGGGTAGTTAAAAAAAAATAAAATAAAAAAAATAAAGCCGGAAAAAAAGTGACTCGGACATGAATCCAGGTGAATGCCGATTCATTCAGATTATTTTTAAATCATTTTTTTTAACTTCGCCTAGTCTGAATCGATCTAATTATGTTAATGTCATTATATTTTTCTTAAATTCTTTAAACTCGAATTGATTCATGTGATGCGAATTAATTCATGTCGATTCAAAATAATGCATTTAATTGGTGTTAATTCGCATTAATTTTGATTAATTTGTATTAATTCACCGAACAGTGGCACGTCAATTCAACGAGTTATTTCCCCCTCGGATGGCGCTTCGTAGGGAGTAAAACGCTATTTTCTTCCCGCTCCCTAGGGAAGAAAATAAACTTCCGCGACATGCGCATGCGCGAGTTCATCTTGTGTACCACGGGAGACAAAATGCCATTTTACTCTCGCATAACAGGGAGGAAAATCGGGTTTTCCGTGCATGTGTGATAAAAAGTATATTTGCTAGTAATTGATACTTTTTCAAAATGGCCAGAAATTTTTGAAATGGATAAAACCGATTCAGCTGGTACTATTGACAAGCTTAGGGAATGCTTTGCGAGATTTGGATTACCCCAATTAATTATAGCCGATAATGGCCGACAATTCGTTTAAGAAGAATTCGAAAAATTTTGTGAAACTTATCAAATTGCGCATAGAACTTCACCGCCATATCACCCGGCGACGAATGGCTTAGCAGAAAACGCAGTTGGATCATTTAAAAGAAGTGTAACATGAGCATTAAGAGATTCACGTAATAAGTCAGTCAAGTTGACAACCATAATTAATAGGTATTTGTTGACGTACAGAAATGTGCCACATTCAACGACTGGTGAATCACCGGCCAAATTAATGTTAGGAAGAAATGTTCAAACTAGATTAGATTTTTTGAATAAGACAACAGTCGAAAAGGCTAGAGATAAACAAGTTAAGTATTTTAAGGGAAATCGAGAAGCAAATTTTGATATAAATGAAATAGTGTATGCAAGGGTTTATAGAAATCCAGCCAAACCAACGTGGCAAAGAGCTTTAGTTAAAGAAAAAATAGGAAATAGAACTTATGCTCTTAATCCAGAAGACGGAGGAGGATTAGTATGGAAACGGCATACAGATCAATTGTTAAAAACAGGCAGGTTTTACAAGCAAGAGTTAGAAGAGTTAGAGTTTGATAGTAGTAAAAAAGAGAAAGAAACAGAAGATCAAAGGTTCAATCTTAAAGTAGTAAAGGAAGTTCAAAATACAGATGAAGGAAGCTTACAACAAGAAAAACTTGACGAGAAGTCAGGGATAGAGGGAACTAGAGAGGTTGTAATTACTGCGGAGACTAGTTTTAATAAAGAAAAAGAGTTAGATAAAGGAATAAGTAGTAGGCAGGCAATGGAGAAAAGAAGGATAAGCAAAGAACAGTTAAACGAAAAGTAGATAGTAGTTTAAATGTTAATCAAAGGCAAAAGCGTGTGATTAAACCTGTGAATTTATAATAATACAAAATTGTATCACCTGATCTAAAAAGGGAGGATTGTAATGTATCACTATATAGAGGGCGGTACGAAATAGAATCAGGATAAGCTTAAGAAGACCATTCAACGTTGGACAATTGTAGAATTAAGGGGGGAATGGGGTATAAGCACTTTTGGAAAATCGATTTTTTTTGTTGCGTTTTCTCATAGTAAAATATTTCAAAAATATCGTTTCAAAATTTCAAGTCAATCGGAGCAAAACTCTTGAAGTTATAGACCTTTAAGCCGACCCTCCTCATAGACCGGAGCTGCTCTTGGAAATATACCTGCGCGCAGCTGCCGCATAGGTAAATTGTTTAGATACACGGTGATCCTTTTGCTCCATTGTTGATTTTCGAGAAGATCCTTGATTCTTGATTCTGCTGCTGGAAAAGTACTTTATGGAGCTGGAATCGATGATTCAGTGTAGGTTGAAAAAATTAGTTTTTTGCTTCACTTTTTCGGTGTTCAAAACTTTAAGCGCGTTTTTCTCGAAACCACACGGAGAGAAATAAAATTGCTGTATTAGCTATCGGTGCTTTGCTGACGCTTAATTTGTCAATAGAGCAAGCCTGTTTGCTGATGCAACATTTCATCTTGCTCCATTAGCTGGGGTACGATTGTTAGAATCACAAGTGTTTCTTGCCAACTCAAAATTGCTGTCCTAGCGAACTACTATGTCTGTGTGACAACCGGTTGTCAGATCTCGTCATGAGAGCAAGTCACGTCGGTAGCCGAGCGAGCGCGCTAGCTGACAAGGTCTGCGACCTGTTGCGCGCGCCGGCGGCATCATAGTCGTAGCATCATGGCGTGATCATGGCGTTATAGCGTTAGCGTCAACAGTTGTCTACTAAAGTGCAGTGCATAATTCATTAAAGTGGAAAAATATATATAATGGAAAAGGTGAGTCGCATATTGGAGGAATGGGGGATGAAACTGGATGTCATTCACAGGTTTGAAGGTAAGAATCAAGCATCTAAGGGTGGTGTGTAAGAAGTGCCATCGCGTGTGTAACCTAACTTCTTATCATACTTCTTATTTTAGGATCTACAAAAATGGTCCTTTGGCCCAAGCTGCTCAATTAAACCGTTGACGAGTTACAGTGGTTTAAAAGTCATATGTATAGTTGATTACTACTTACTTTTCGACAAATTAATTTAAATTATTTTTTTCATACATTTTCTAAGAAATTTTTTTCTCTACAAAACCGTATATTTACTTTATTCTTATCAGTTGAATAGAGAGAGTTATAAAAATAAAACTGAGATAAACAAATTTTGCCATTTAAAATACATGGGAAATCTTATTTTCAAATGCGCTAATTCTGTGTTCAAGCTACATAGCTGAGCCTTGGGGACGATTTTCTTTATATTAAGCACTAACTATTTTCGAAAGGGCCCGAACAAAAAGAAGATGTCGATTTTTTTTGACACAGTCTAATATATATATATAATATATACATATAGGGGAACGTGGGGCAGAACGGGCAGCGGGGCAGAACGGGCACCAAAACAAAAAAAATAATGTGCTCGAAAATGATTTTTTATGAAATATGGCGACGTATTTTGGATCGATAATGAAAAAAAAAAAAAATCAAAAAAAAATATTTTTTTTTCCGTTTTATTTTACTTTTTGAAAAAAAATGTTCAATTTTTTTTTTTTTCATTATTGTGTTACGTCCGGGCATCACCGCCCGTACGTTCACCCCTCACTCACCTAGTACCGCAACTCTTCACACGCTTCCCCCCTTTTCCCTCTACGCCTCCACTCTTCCTATCTGCCTGCTACCAGATCCTACTCCTAGAAAAGACTCGTTGCACCCGGCACTGCCAAATGCAACGAGTCAGCAAAACCTTTTATCTTACTGTCCTAGCAACTACCTACCAAGCTATGCTTCCCTCGTCCCTCACTCACTTCTCAACGATCCTCTTTACTGACAACAAGGGACTCCAAAATTTACTTTACCTATTCCACCTACAGTACTTATTAATAAATATTAGTTGCTTAACCGAGTTACTTTTGTTCTAACCATCAACAAATCCCTCAGTTATATTCTGATATTTAAAACAGGGGACAAGACCCCAAATAAAGACGTAGCACTGGTGGCAGCGGTGGTCCCCCTGTTACTGAGGGTATTTCAAAGAAAAGTGAACGAACGAAACCAATACCACGACAATATCAACTTCAAACTACATGAATTGTGACATAAACCAGTGAACTAGTGAAAAAAAAAAAAAAGAAAAATTGAGTGGTGTGAACCTATAACCTGTTCCCGACTAAAAGATCTCGAAGGACGCAAAACTAATATAAAAATCCAACTACGACAGACACATCAACCTACAACTTGTGAAACAAAACATAGTTATCAAATATCGAGAAACTGCACAACTGCAAACCTAGACGGACACGGAGGTCTACTATACACCGCGTTACGATCAGTGACTATCATCAACCTGCCGATAATAGATTCCTGCCTAAAACTAAAACAGACACGAAGGGTTACTGTACTTCGCGTTACGATCAGTGATTATTATCAACCTGCCGATAATATATTGCTGCTAAAACAAAGAGCAGAAATCGAATATCATCGACTTACTTCAAAGGCACCTTGCCCCCCAAAGGCTCATCTGAGCCCCACAAAGAGCGAACTCGCTCCAACGACGACCCGAAACCTGTTGACAACTCCAAGACACCAATATCACCAACGCTATCGCTCAACCCTCAGATCCAGAGTCAAGATCTCTACAGCAACAATCACCACTTTAGAGATATGCTAAGGAAAATCACTCTCATTGTACTCACCATAATTTCCAGAACGTAAGCTACCCTTAACATACGTATACCATTTAAGATAAGTCATAAGCCCCGCCGGAAACCATGTCTGACACAGAGATAGCATTCATGAATTTGAAAGTCGCGACCACAGCGATTCCAACTTTTGACGGAACAAATATCACAATAAAATCTTTCCTTAAAAAAATCGAAAACATAAGATTACTAATAGCACCGCGAGATTTACTCCTATTCGCTGCACTCGTACGATCGAACCGAAACAAAGACTATCAGACGTGCAATGTGCTATAGCGTGTGCACGCCAAGAGAAAGACGAGTCCGCATTAGATTACGGAACTAGGATAGAAGAACTCGTAGATACGGCCATTGACATTATAGAGTCAAAGGAATCCACTGAAGACGCGACTATACTAATAAGAAACGTTGAAGAAAACGCTGTACGCGCATTTATAAAGGGTCTGTGTGACACGCTAGAACAAAGGGTGTTAAATGAGAAGCCAAACACGCTGCGAGCGGCAGTCGATAAGGCGGTGAGCGCGGAAAACATAGTAACAGAAAGGCAAAAACTAAGAGCGCAGACACCAAAAACAAATGAACCGACTCAAAACCGTAGCATTAATAGCTCGAAACGAACACCGCCTCACGACCCGTCGCTGAACTGTAGGTTCTGTAAGCGTGTTGGGCACTCAATAGATAACTGTAGATCACGAGAGCGTACCGACCATCTATCTTGTACATACTGTAAACGTAAAGGTCATACGGTTGAAAGGTGCCGCGCGCGAAACTACCAAAACCAACAAACACCCCAGAATCCTTCATTTTACCAATCAAACGCTCCACAATACACCCAACAACCTCAGGCATACAACAGACCTCAACATAACAACTCTGGTCAGCGACCAAATCAACCTAATAACCAAAACCGAAACCAACCAAACTCCGAACAGCCAAGATACGCACGCGTAAACCTTACAAACACAAATACTAACTTCGCGAATACCGACAACTTCCCATTAGAATCGCAGACTTTAAACGAGTAACGGGACCACCATACGGACGCAACGACGTCCCGAACTCTAGAAATGCGTCCGAATACGTAAAAAGGATCCTTTTAGAATCACCGACTATTAGAATTCAATCACCCCAAATCATCGGCAACACTGGAACACTAATAGTAGATACCGGTGCCAATTTAAACCTAATAACCCGACATTAAAAACAGGATTCATTGATAACATAGACCTTGGCCCCAGTATTTTTCTCGGCAAAGCCTTAGTCACGAACAGAAACGGTTTAGCATATGCCTACGTGATTAACTCCAGCGAAACAGCTGTAGAGATAAGGAGGCCTGTAGTAACCTTAGAAGAAGTCGACGAACTCGAGGATACGAGACCCCAGCTGACCGACACAAGACTCACCAGCGTTCGATCAATCCTACTAACCAAGGCTCGGGAAACTAATACCAATAACACTTCCCGTTCGCTTCACTTCTCCCCTAACTACGACTCGGAACGCCTCCACACCCTTATGGAAAACCTTCGATTGAACCATTTGAACGACGAAGAAAAACAGTCGATAACTGACCTTGCTATAGAATTTAACCACCTTTTCTTCCTACCGGGCGACAAATTAAAGCATACACAACTGGTCAGTCATACCATCCCTACCACAGATGACATTCCGATTCATACAAAACAGTACAGATATCCTCAAATTCACAAAGAAGAGATAAATACACAAGTTAGCAAACTCCTTGATCAGGATATCATCAAACACTCTTCTTCACCATACAACTCCCCGGTTTGGATAGTACCCAAGAAAACAGACGCCGCCGGCAATAAGAAATGGCGCATGGTCATAGACTTCCGTAAACTAAATGAAAAAACTATCGGCGACGCCTATCCGCTACCCAACATAACGGACATTTTAGATCAATTAGGATCCGCCAAATACTTTTCCAAATTCGATTTGGCGTCAGGTTTCCACCAGATACCGATGCATCCTGATCACAGTCCCAAAACGGCTTTCTCAACGCCACATGGCCACTATGAATTCAACAGAATGCCCTTTGGCCTAAAAAATGCACCATCAACCTTCCAACGTCTAATGGATCAGGTACTTTCCGGACTCCTCGGCAACGAAGTCTTTGTTTATCTGGACGACATAGTAATCTATGCGAGATCATTAGAAGAACACGCCATTAAATTCAAAAAACTTATGGAACGATTAGCCAACGCCGGACTAACCCTTCAGCCCGACAAATGCGAGTTTCTACGTAAAGAGATAGCATACCTAGGCCACGTCATCACTAAAGACGGAGTAAAACCGGATCCCAACAAAATAGCAGCCGTCAAAAACTACCCCGTCCCTACGAATCCGAAGCAAATCAAACAATTCCTCGGACTGATCGGCTACTATCGCAGATTCATACCTAACTTATCAAAACTCGCAAAGCCCATAAACAACTTACTAAAGAAAAACAACCGATTTCTTTGGACGTCCGAACACCAACTCGCATTCGAAACACTACGCGATAGCCTTTGTAACGAACCTATCTTACAGTACCCGGACTTTGAGAAACCGTTCATATTGACGACCGATGCCTCTAACTGCGCCGTAGGCGCAATTCTCAGCCAAGGAGAAATCGGCCAAGACTTACCTATCGCATACGCCTCGAGATCCCTCGAAAAAGCGGAAGTCAACTACTCGACGATTGACAAAGAACTCTTAGCAATCATCTTCGCCGTGAAACACTTCCGACCATATCTTTACGGACGAACATTCACACTCGTCACAGATCACAGACCACTAGTTTGGATAAACAATGTGAAAGACCCAACCTCACGACTGCTACGATGGCGCCTGACACTCGACGAATATTCTTACAACGTTATCTACAAAAAAGGAAAGATGAATTCGAACGCAGATGCGCTATCCAGAAACCCACCACCTGACACAATCCAAATCCTACCTCTTGACTCAAAGCGCCTTAGAACCGATACCGAACCCTCAGAGGGAAATAAAAAAAAGATAAAGATAACACATCGACTCCCAAGACGTCCCCGACAAACCACAGACGAATCCACTAACCCTGCCCCAACTAAAAGACCTAAAGAACAACAAACGCCAACTATGACAACGTCAACTCTCTCGGACAATTCAGATACTGAAGCTACCCACCAAAAACCTGAACCCCCAAAAAAAACGAAGGACTACCGAGTCCTCTAGTAACCAGCCCCCACGGAAGAAAGAGACCCTTCACCTATCCGAGTTCGCTCATGACTCAACACCGCCAGAAGAAGACAACGATGAACGAACAAACTCTCCAGAAACCTACTCTAGCGTTAAACAACCGAATAAACGTTATCGCGATACGCAATCTTCAGGTAACCCGGCACCACGAGGTAAACCGAACGTAGATAATGACTCAGACTCTACGGACGACTCAGACACTCAGATACACATCCGCCGTAAGCGCATTATCACGACCTCGTCCAGCTCAAATCGAAGGGTTCACAAAAAAGTTCGCAAACAAACAAAACGTGAACTCCCGTACACTCATACAGACCGTAGTACAAATGAGCAAAACAAACCACCCAATGCTGAACCGGGAACGTCGAAAAATAATAAGCCAAGACCTGCGCCCTACGTACGCAAGAAAATTTATAAAAAACTCTCGAACACAAATCCGATCACGGACTCAGAGTCAACAGCAACACCCACTAGATCTGATATAGGAGGACGAGAAGACATAGCCGGAACCTCCACCAACCAGAATCCAGAAAACACACCCCCATACGGCCAATTTCTCGTAGATCTAGAGTTTCTACCTTTGGCTTACAATAAACACATTACAGAGATAAACGCTGACATATCAAAACAAAAAGACAACCTCGCACACTGCATTTCAGCAGACTGTAAAGCTTCACTAGGTGTCGCGGATCAGATGGTGAAACAGGGATTGATACAACGTAAACAACTTCTAGCCATGAAGCCTGAAGTGACAGACATTATAACAGTCACATACCCACGACGTATAATCTATAATTTAGTAACAAAAGAACATCACTACGACAAACCTACGAAAGAAGTCATGTACAAGACACTAGCCAAACTAAAAATAGCACTTATCAAAGGAGGAGTGAAATCACTATCAATACCAAGATTAGGCTGCGGCCTAGATGAACTTAGCTGGGACCTAATTAGTCGTATGATCCATTACATATTCAAGGACACAGACATTAAAATCACCATTTGTGTATACGAAAATCCGATATCTCACCAACCAACCCTCGAAATCGACGAACGACCAAACCCAGTAACGGTCACCCCACACCCAACAACAGAACATAACATCATTCCACCAACAGAAGTAAATAACACTACCGACTACACGACGAACACAGACTATTCGTCAGATCCCGAGAACTCAAGATTAACAGAAAGTGACGACACCGATTCACCAATAGACACCCTAGATTTTCGAGACCTACCCAACAATGATTCTCCCATCCCAACCCGCACTAACACTCTACAACATACAGGTATTCAAAATAGCGATACCAACAGCACACCTGATGACTTCAACCATTTTATAAATAACCTGGATGACATAATACCTGTAACTAACGTCAAGGAATCAAAAGACCAAATGTTCCTAATAAACGACAACTACGTTCACTGCGTCTCAGCGGACCACCCTACAGATGACCCATTGGCAAAACGACTAATAGACAAGGGCATGCTCAACAAAAAAACGTTCACAATTCGAACACCGCAGAAACTAGAAATAGCTCTGACAAAATTCAGAGAAAGATATATCCTCACACTTGTAATCAAAAACAAACACACAGACAAAGATAATCTGGAAGACCTTTATAACACACTCCTCAACTTGAAACATATCCTAATACGCAAAAATATAAACTCCTTCACCTTTACAAAAAACAACGTAGAGCTACGTAACTTTCAGTGGTCAACGATTAAAAAACTGTTTTACTACATCTTCGCAAATACGAACATTAGAATCACACTCTGCACCGAAGAAATTACCACGCCCGACGAAACCCTACGCCACGAGATAATCAAAGAATACCATGAATCGCTAATCGGAGGCCACCAAGGGGTAACGAAGACCTTTAACCGGATAAGAGAAAAGTACATTTGGCCAAACCTCAAATCTCAAATACAAACCTTTATCAAAACTTGTGACAGTTGCCAAAGGAAAAAGTTAGTTCGAGTTAAGACGAAATTACCAATGATGATCACGGATACTCCTGCAAATGCATTTGATAAGGTGGCACTTGATATTGTTGGACCACTGCCACTAACAAAATCAAACAATCAATACCTTCTTACTATACAGTGCAACCTGACGAAATTTCTTGACGCTATACCACTTCCAAACGCGACAGCTCAAACAATAGGCACAGCCTTCGCTAAAGATTATATTACGCGCTATGGAACTCCGCAAACAATCCTAACGGACCAAGGTCAAAATTTTATGAGCAACACGATCAAACAAATCAGTAAACTTTTCAAAATTAAACAAGTACGAACGACTGCCTATCACCCACAATCGAATGGATCCCTAGAAAGGAGCCACCTCGTACTTATAGAACATATCAAACATTACACAAAGAACGGTCATGACTGGGACGAATATATACGATTCGCAATATTTTGTTACAATACTGCAAAACACGAAAACACTAGCTTTACTCCACATCAATTAATTTTTGGTCAAGAAGCACGATTACCATCAGATATGACCCCAACAATCGGGATGACTAGTAGTTACAACACATTTATTCTCGATTTATTAACGAATCTTACAGACATTCGTAAGAGAGCTATAGAAAATTTAAGAGAAGCAAAATTAAAATCGAAGTCTTATTACGATAGGAATATTAACCCACAGCTCTTTGAAGCAGGACAAAAAGTTTTTCTACTAAATGAAACACGAACAAAATTTGAAGATCACTACAAAGGACCATATATCATTAAACGAATAATTGACAATATAAATGCAGAAATCTACATTACACAAAATAAGACAAAGATAGTTCACTTAAACAAATTAAAGTTAGCACACACACGAAACTAACACGACAAATAATTACAGATACGGCACGGCACTCGAAAACGATGGAAACCAACCTTATACCTTGATACCGTTCACAACAAACCCTGGGATTTATTATGAACAACTGGAAGACTTACGTACATCAAACAACAAATGGAAGCTGATAAACTTCTTAAATATAAAACAGTTTATAGACATATCCGACAAGCTAGGAAGATACTGCGACCTAATTGATAAAAGGTGCAACACGACAGGAAGTGAGTGCATCGTACGAGACACAATAAACATATCAAAGAACCGCCTGTCAACCATAAAACAATACCAAAACCAAATAGAAGACTTGATAGGATACCACGAAACAGACGGACTCCATGAGAAATTAGCAGAACTAACCCATACACGCGTCAAACGGGGATGGTTCAACTTCGTTGGCAGCATTCACAAGACGCTCTACGGAACGCTAACAGAAGCAGATGGTGATTATATTAACACACAAATCGATAGACTATTTAACGATACGAACCATGTAGCCATGTTACTAGCAAATCAAACGCACATCATCCAAGCAATGCTGGGCACGCAACAGAAAGAAATTGATAATATAGAAAAGCACATCATACAACTAGACAACCAAGTATTATTTTTCACTTCTACCTTATCAGCCATAAAAAAATACCAAACAGGGAATACAATTACCATAACATTACTGCATCACCTTAACAAACTAGACAAAATGCTAAATGAATACGAACTAGACTTAAACAGCGTAATCGACGCTATTTTATTCGCGAAACAAGGAATTGTACACCCAAAACTATTATCACCAAAACAATTGATTAACAGCCTGCAACACATACAAACCTTAGAACCGCTCCTACAATTTCCTACCCCTTCAAGAAATAAATACGCCGAGGAATTAATTAGACTATCGGAACTTGACATTATCTATAACGAACCCAACATAATCTATGCCCTATCAATCCCACTATTAGACGACGACACATTCAACTTATACCATTTACTCCCGATTCCAGTCAAACAAAACTTCGACAGAACAAATACTTTCGCCTGCATAGCCCCCAATAATGACTACATCGCAGTTTCAACAGACAGAAGTTCCTATTTCCACCTATCAAAAACAGACTTCACAGAATGCAAATTCTCGCAGAACTCACACATCTGTAAACAGACTAAACCAATCTATCACAACAACAACCACAAATCGTGCGAAATGCAATTATTCTTAGGTAATACGCCTAACCAACTCAACACATGTAACATCAGGATAAATTCATTCGATGGATCATATTGGTCAAAACTGAGAGCACAAAATTCGTGGATCTACTCCTTAGCAAACCCAGAAACTATTCATATCCTGTGCCCCAATATGCCTACAGCACGTGTCACCCTTTCTAAATCCGGGATACTAAAACTGAGGAGTAGATGTTCAGGACACTCAGAAATTGTAACGCTTAGTACCTCTAATACCATGACGTCGATAGAAATGCACTCATACGTCCCAGAATTCACTCTAAACCTAACCGAGATATATCAGGACCTAAACAAAAACCATACCGTAAACCTATCGACAATTCCCATATTCCACCAATACAAAACCACACCCCTAAACGCCGACGACATAAAATCTAACAGCCTAGCACTGGAGGATATAATCAAACAGGCAAATGAAATAAGTACACACAAACGCACACAGCAAAACACCGACAGCCTAACGACTAGTCTCTCCTACGCAGCCATTGGCCTAGGAATTATAGCAGCCCTGTTCGTGGCATTTAAATTTTCAATATTCGGAAAAATAGCAGCGGTCTTCTCCTGCCTGGGGAAGACAAGACGCGACAGCGGACGCTCAAAGTCACCCACTTACGAAAAACCTATCAAATTGAACATTATTCACCCACACCTAAACGAAAACACTCCTCAAGAGGCAATCCCACCACCACTTCCGCCAATGGGCCCGCCTGTGCACAAGAGCAAGACCCGAAAGCCCCACCTACTACACCGGACAGCGACAGGCTCGCACCCGCTCGAACCGGTGAAATACTACGATTAAATATACAAGTCGGTACGCTCATTTAATTTTAACGATAGATTAACGATAGATTTAAGTCATCAAGCCATTACCAATGTTTGAACAATTACTTAGACGCATAAGCATTTAACATGTAATTCAAACCTTTGTCATTAGGATAATAATATTACTCACGTATTGTTAGACATAAATCTTAGATAATATTCGATAACTACGTTAAAAGGAAGCATACCGCTTGAATACAAGCGATATGTTTCCTCTAACGGGGGGGGGTGTTACGTCCGGGCATCACCGCCCGTACGTTCACCCCTCACTCACCTAGTACCGCAACTCTTCACACGCTTCCCCCCTTTTCCCTCTACGCCTCCACTCTTCCTATCTGCCTGCTACCAGATCCTACTCCTAGAAAAGACTCGTTGCACCCGGCACTGCCAAATGCAACGAGTCAGCAAAACCTTTTATCTTACTGTCCTAGCAACTACCTACCAAGCTATGCTTCCCTCGTCCCTCACTCACTTCTCAACGATCCTCTTTACTGACAACAAGGGACTCCAAAATTTACTTTACCTATTCCACCTACAGTACTTATTAATAAATATTAGTTGCTTAACCGAGTTACTTTTGTTCTAACCATCAACAAATCCCTCAGTTATATTCTGATATTTAAAACAGGGGACAAGACCCCAAATAAAGACGTAACAATTGATGCAAAATACGTCGCCATATTTTATAAAAAATCATTTCCGACCTCATTATTTTTTTTTGTTTTGGTACCCGTTCTGCCCCGCTGCCCGTTCTGCCCCACGTTCCCCTATACTGCCGTGCTAAGCACAGAGATGGTAACTTACTTTTTCGTCAAAAACGAGTTATGACTCTAAGATGATATAACAACAATCGATGAATATTTTCATCATATTATTAAATGATCTAGTTTATTTTTTCATGATAAAATCACTTTATTAAAGTTGCCGTATCTTCGTTAAAGTTGTCAATTACTATACAACAATTAGTCATATTTATTATTATATAATAATAATATAACATTAATAAATAATATAACCTTTTATCTTTTTGATTCAAATCAAATTTGAAAATTTTTAGACTATGAATATAATTCTTAGTGACTGTGAAAATTGAAAATTGAAAACTATCGAGATCCCAAGATGGCAAAAATACAAGTTACCACTTCTGCGTGCTTAGCACGGCAGTATAATGATCCTGGAATTGTAACCGTGTTTTAATTGCGGAATACACTTCTAATGATATATCTGTGCAATAATAATACGTGAACTACTACTTGTTGGATG
This sequence comes from Tenthredo livida, assembly GCA_963992785.1. Classification (NCBI taxonomy): domain Eukaryota; kingdom Metazoa; phylum Arthropoda; class Insecta; order Hymenoptera; family Tenthredinidae; genus Tenthredo; species Tenthredo livida. The sequence goes on along the minus strand of OZ023064.1, from coordinate 42,676,169 downwards.
TGTGATGACAATAAATCTGAAAGAATTTATTCTCAATTAAATATCATTTATTCATTCTGAACCTGTATATCTAGCATGCAACATTCTTGCAAGACCAGCAAAGTGATTGCTGCTTCAGCCAGATACTTGCTGAACATTTATCCTGCGCTGCAGCTAGATATTAGATGAATTAGCAAGCGATTTGCTATGCCAGCATGCAAACTGCTCACCACAGCATCACATACCTGCTGAATGAGCTAGGCTGGGTGGTATAACCAGCAAAGCAATTTCAGCAATCGAAAATGGTAGTTCCAGCATGCTGCTTTGCAAGCTGTATGTTTACAATCGGAAATTGCTAAAGTAGCAATAATCTAGCTGAGATAGCAATTTATTTCTCTCCGTGCACTTTTGAAAAGTCCGTTCCAACGATTGTGCAAACACTACTGAACCGATCCTTTTCAAACTTGGTACACCTTTTCTGCATATAAAAATCCTCCCCCAAACGATCCGTTTTTTTAATTTTTTTATATTAAGGTTGTTTTCCACTTAAAAAATGACGAAATTTATCGTCAAAAATCGCGATTTTGACTTTAAAAAATCACAAATTTGAAAAAAAAAAAAAAAAAAAAAACTAGAAATGATCGTTGGGGGGAGGGAAAACTTATACTTCAACTGAATATTGCAACTTTTTTTATTTCCGATAATTCGACGTTGAGATATCGCTGGCACCGCAGATCATCTTTTTGAAAAGGCGTCCTCGAACATGCTCTGTCACTGGCTCATTACTCGATATTTTTCTCAAAAAATATACTGAATGTGGTTCGAATGATGCTTTGTAATATGCAAAATATTTAAATTAATATACTTTAACCAGATGTCTGAAAAAAAATTCATGAAAAAGCGTTTTTTTTTTCATGCATTACCAGGCGATTCCTCGCTTACATCTCAGTCATTTGGGTTGCGGACCGTCATATCCCTACAATGTATATCTATATATCGATACCAACGTTCTAATATGTCGTAACCCACATTTGGAAAATTGTTCAGGAGGCCATGAAAACGCTTCACTATTACCATTGAAAAGATAGGATTTTACGGATTTAAATATTTATTTGAAAATAGTAAATCAACGATCCGACCGCTAAAGCTTAAACATAAGCTGCATAACATTATTATCATTCAATTTTTCAAAGAAAGTCCATTTCTGAAATTTTGTGGGTTACGACATATTAGAACGTTGATATCGATATATGATGTATATAGATATACAACTCTGTGTTCGGACGGTCTGCTACCCACATCACTGTGATGTAAGCGAGGAATCACCCGGTATACCCCATTCCCCCCTTAACATGTATCGAGATTTTGACTATGCTAAATAAACGAGTGAACAGTATTTGATCTAAATTAATTATTTCCGTATATTACAGATATAAAAAAGCAATAGTAAAGAATTAATGTCAGAACTGAACTATACCTGAAACATACAGTTTATATCGACACAAGGCGAAAGCACTTTTATATTTTATGTATACATACAACTGCACCGATAATATTATACAAATTATGTGCCCATATTATTCATATTGCTTGGGTGATTCTTGATAATATTGCATTTTTCTCTTCAGAGAAAATGTTCTGTTATGTAGGTTCTAAATTATCACAATGAAGACTTGGAATAGCTTCAAACTTTATGAATCATCTGTTCATAAAGATCACATCTATATCCTACGAAGATTCCACTCCTTGACCTAATCCCGTCCATCTCTCCGGAACTGGTAAAAAATAACGATGCATTGCTTCTATAAATCTGGCTCGATACTCTTCTGGCGATACTATAGTTGGTAATTTTCCCTGACCTCCTAAGATGCCAGACTTCTTCACCATTGTTTCAAGCTTTTTGTCCCACGTGAAAGTTCGTATATAATCTAATAAACAATAAGTGTAAGAGTTTTTGTTGTACAAAATATCCTATGCGAGCAAATGCAATCAGTTCTTAAGCGCCAATACTTGTTAAGTACTTTTTCCACACTGCGTACGCAAAGTTCGATTTCGCGTGCATAAAATTCAACTTAACGCGCGTTGTGTTAAAAAGTTGAATTCGATACATGTGCGAGAGATGATCCTTGACTCGTGTGATTGAGACCCTCGCTTCGCCCGGGCGAAAAACTTCACACTCATCCGAGAATCAACACTTTCACACTAGTATCGAAATAGCACATTACGATACGAGTGAGGTAAAACTTTTTTTTACGAGTGTGAGGTTGCAGCAGGCGCCAAAAGCGAATATTACAATCACACGAGATCAGAAGAAGTTTTTCTGTCGAGTATAGTACAAAATTTCACTTTATACACGGTCAAAAAATTGTTGTAAAATTTAACACAAAAGTTTGTGTTAACCACTTTTTTTACACAAAATTTATGTTATTTCAACACAATCAGTTTATGTTTAGGCTACGATCCTAAATAGGAGATAAGCCGAAAGTTTAAAAAAAAATCAGTTTATGTCAAAAAAGTAACACAGCTTTATGTTAAAACTAACACAAAACTATGTTGAAATTTTGTGTTGATTTGAGAGTAACATTTAGAAAGTGTTACTTTTGGGTTAGTTTTAACATAAAGCTGTGTCAATTTTTTGACATAAACTGATTGTGTTGAAATAACACAAATTTTGTGTAAAAAAAAGTGGTTAACACACACTTTTGTGTTGAATTTTACAAAAAATTTTTTACCGTATAAGGTCTGAAAATGGGGATTTTATTCACGTGAAGCGTGGATAAATAGTATATTGTGTAACAAGGGAGAAAACAAGGTGAATGCAGGCCAGGGTGAAGTTTTCTGCCCGAAGCCCATGGCGAGGGCTGACATCACCCATGCCTGCATTCATGTTTCATCCCGTGTCACACACTATAGGTCCTTTCGTTTCACAAATCGAGGCCTGCCCCGGGCTGCACTAAACCAATCACCTGAAGCGGGGCCGGGTCGGAATTCCGAATATTGAAAGCGCCGAAAGTGTAAAATACCGATTTTCAAAATACCGAACTCTAATTTCCATAGTGTGCTAAAACCAACGGTCAAATAGCCGACAGGCAGAAGCGCAGAATGGTCCAAGTGCTGAATAGAAGTGATACGATAATGATTTAACATACAAGGTATCCCACCGAAAGAGTACGCAAACGACGGATGAATATACCGAATGGTTAATTTTACGAACCGCAAAACTGCGACAATTTTAGTTTCGGACGACCGAAATTCCGAGAATCCAGATTCATGCACAGAGTGTAGTTGACTCAACGCGACGAAATTCCATACTTCAGAAGCTGCCACGGAAAGAAATCCTTCGGGCCTGTTAGAAATACCATTCTGGTCCAGAAATATGGTAATGGTGAAGAGAAATTCTGCTTCGATTAAGTGAATGAACAGTACCATTAGAAGGCCTGGGTTGCTGGATGCCCTGTATAAATATAGTTGTTTGTATTTAGCTAAACTATGCATTTGAATGAAAAGTCTAGACGACTGTGACTTAGTTATCCTGGCTAGATACATATATTCCAGAAGTAAATCATAAGTATGTGAGCACTATTATTCTGAGGCTCGTCAGCTTCACAATTTGGTATTGCTGCATCACTGAATCTTGATTTCTGTTCCTTCATCAATAACTATGCCGAAGATCTGAATTTACCAGTATAGCTGATCAACTTATAATGCATCATACCAGTTAGGTTCGCAGAAGCCAATATCACTGATGACTACATTATATAGTTTGCAAATTTAACCGTACCGGTATAGCTGGTAGAACCATATTTTATTGCGGGATCGGCCTGCCAACTAGAAAAGTATCGCTGCATCGCGCCTAATGTAATATTATTGCCCGTCTGACTTGGCTATACATGATAGCTTACTCCAACGTACCATATGCAAGTTTCGGGGAGTTCAAGGGTTGACGGTCTCGTTACTTCCTTCTTCATTCGGGAGTGAAGATTCGAGCTATTCGGACGTTACATACGGCTTGTCTTACAATTAGTAAAATGTATATCTCCGTGAAAAACATTCTACGAAGGTGGAATTCAGTTTCCGGCATTCCATCTTTTGAAGGTAAGTAATAACTATAATGTATATTCTTATATTTATGAGTGTTATATTATATATCTTTATAATTTGACTATTCGAATTGAAAAAAAATTCTTTGTCATCGTTTCATCCGACTATAGTGAAGAAATTATTATTAACTTTCCAAATTTGGTCTGGTCTGAGTGAACAAGTAGTATGAAGTGTATTAGTATATCTTATATATTCGTTTCCTATGCAATTCCAGAAAACGAAATAGACGAGGAAGACACTATGGAGACCTATTGGACACTATGCCAATGAGTATTAGAGAAGAGCATGGCTCACATTGTATTGTTATGCGCTTTGGCTCCAGCTATATAATCAAGTATAAGTATAAACCCCAAAAAGCACCTTTGGTGCAAAAACCTTCCGCCAAGTCCATTAATGTGTAGATCACTCCACCAAAAAATAATCAAAGGTTGTGCTCGCTCACTCGATTGGTTGATGATTATCAACATACAAAAGCATTGAAATCAGATACAACTGCCAAGTACCTGTAGAATGATAAAAGTTTGGAATTGAAAAATTTGTTCAAACTAAATAACGTTGTACTCGTTCGCTCGCTGCGCTCGCTCACTCTATTGGCTTATGATTATGGGTTGAAAAAACAATTCGGATGAAGAGATTGAAGATGTCAACATTTATCTAAAAATATTCATAACGAAAAAATAATTTAAAAAAAATTTAAAAAAAAAATTTGGAGGTAGTGGTACTTGGGGGGCCTTTTGTAGAAAAAGAAATATAAAATATCGATCACGAACCATGTCAATGTCATCTGATAGATATTCAAACATTGGCCCGCCAACGTACCACGGACTCCAAATTTTTTTTTCAAATTTTTTTTAAATTATTTTTTCGTTATGAATATTTTTAGATGAATGTTGACATCTTCAATCTCTTCATCCGAATTGTTTTTTCAACCCATAATCATAAGCCAATAGAGTGAGCGAGCGCAGCGAGCGAACGAGTACAACGTTATTTAGTTTGAACAAATTTTTCAATTCCAAACATTTATCATTCTACAGGTACTTGGCAGTTGTATCTGATTTCAATGCTTTTGTATGTTGATAATCATCAACCAATCGAGTGAGCGAGCACAACCTTTGATTATTTTTTGGTGGAGTGATCTACACATTAATGGACTTGGCGGAAGGTTTTTGCACCAAAGGTGCTTTTTGGGGTTGATTTCACTACTTTTTGTAAAATTTTGCTTGACCACCTAATATTTGTGCTCGCTCGCTACGCTCGCTCGGTTGTTTTGTGCTATTTCATACCGCCCGAAGTCCCTCGATAAGCAGGAACGTCAACAGCAACGAGCACGCGTGTGCTCATAATTTTCCCCAAGTCTCAAATTTGTAGAGTGACGCGTAATGTACTTTCATAGCGTTTACAAATTGTTCCACTACAATAATTTTTTATACCTACAACATCTAACCCTGCGTGCAGCCCTCCTCCTGTCTCATCTGGGCCTGGGACCGGCAATGACGGAGTTACCTGCACGCAGGGTTATAGTTGCTGCTCATGACTAAATATGTATGGATATCAGATATATGTATTGCAATTCGTAGGTAGTTTTTTTTTTAATGCAACTAGGTCCTCTGCAAAAAGAACATGTACGCGTCCCGTACACGGAGAGAAAAGACGTGCAGTCACTGTACGAACGGTAGTGGCGCTGCTGTACCGCGAGTTCGAGGAGTAGCAACACGCTTTCGGGGCAGCAGCTCTCCCAAAAGTGCGAGGGGCTGCTGCAGACGTTACACGAAAAAGTGGAACTCACGCCGCCGGTACAGTGAAAACCCGCCTGCGGGGCAGTCAGTACTCTTTGAGGAGTAGTGGCTCCCCCGAAAGAACGGATAGCGGCGCTACTACAAAAATGACAATCTCTCTCCGTCGCGGGGGACTCACTGCACGTCTTTTCTCTCCGTCTCTCCTAAAATTCGTTGCAATCCAACGCTTGAACTCGGCTTTATTGGTCTGGCTCCTTGCCGTTCCCTATATCGAATAATGCTATCCTCATATTTTTCTACTTCAACATTTTCTCTTGATTTTCTCTTGTCAGACTTCCTCAGGCGATAACTTGCTAAACAATTGAACCGAAAAAACCGTTTCTTCTGATAATTGCATTCATAAATCAGTTAATATTCATCTGACAGTCTTGTCCGTTTATAATTGTTATTTTATTTATCACCATGAATTTTACACGTCAGCCGATTCGCATAACCTCAAAAGCTCGAGATCGTAGGATTTAAGATTAACCCATCGAAACATTTTTATTGGTGACTATCACATTAATGTACTTGGCGTAAGGTTTTGGCACCCGAGGGGCTTGCGGTGGGTATTCACTAGTTTTTGTACGTTCAAATTTTGTATTAAGCATTGCTCGTATTTCTCTTATTTCCTTTATTATTGGGATTTAAAAACATGAAATGACAATACGCGTCTGCTAGTGTAGGAGACCATAGACATAGAGCATGGACTGCGCATTCGGGCCGAAAATCGCTCGGTCGGTAGAAAGAGACAGCATATACACGCGGCCAAATCTGTTTCTTTCTAACCAACAACGTCAAATGCATAGAAAGAGACAGATTTGGCCGCGTGTGTTACCCTTCTCTCTCACGTTCGGCGTTACCATAGGCTGTATAGGGAATGCGCAGTCCATGCTCTATGTCTATGTAGGAGACGGTTTCTGTCTGCGATACTGGCGCTATCTACGTCGGAACTATCTCGTACTGACGTCACTCTACAACTTTTGTGTGGATTTTCCCGTCTAGTGATTGCATGGGAATGGTTTGAATGTGAATCTTGGTCTGAAGAACACTAAAGAGAAACATTGGACGAGGAAACGGGGTATCAGAATCTGAAGTTAATTATATCTCAGCACTCCGGACACCGATTTAATCGATCTAGGGCTCAAATGAAAGCTTTTCATGCCCACATCCTAGATTAAATCAGTTTTAATTCGTGTATGTTGTGAGGTGGAAGAAAACGAAGATACTAGTTCGCGTTATAGGTTAGGGTAGCTGCCTCTCGGGTATATAGACTCGTTGAGTCTCGCGCTTGAAAAAAAAATTTTTTTAATGTACTTGGCGCGAGATCTCTTGATAATATAAAATATGTATGTGCATAAAGCTAATATAAATAAATACCGTTTGTAATTATAAAAAAATATTTGTGTTCTTTCTTTATACTAGCTGAAAAAGATGTTTCCCGTTTTCCTTTCAGTTCATATTATAATAAATAAATATAATAAATTACCATACTATATATAAGCATGGCTAATCTTCCAAAATATGTGCGGTTAACTTAACATACTCGCATGTCTGTTTTCACAATCTCCAAATCTTCGGATAATTAAGAAATAAGTCCAAAGCAACCTGTCCGAGTGGCAATGATACACATGAGGTTTAGCTTTCGCAGCTATTCTATATTGTCCCTCGACCCCTACGAATTTTCGAGGAACTAGGTCCGTATTGCTGTTCCTTCAATACCTAGATTGTTAAAGTACCCAAAAAATGAAGATGCATATAGACTATAGTTACACAGGTCTAGCGGTCGCACGCAGTTTCGTATAGGCATCACAGCTATACTGGTATAGTTGAGTCGCACGAAGGTGATTTCGTCTGTTACTGCGATACTCACTCAACGTGCTACTTCTATCCGGAATATCGATATCATCCTAATATAGTGAATCTATGGCAACCATAAACACTAGCCAAAAACGTATGAGTTGAATAGCAATACGGTATGGCAGTGGCTGAGACAGCGATCCATTATGGACGATCGAAGTAGAAATATGGCTAATAGCCCGAAAGATTTCTTTCCGTGTGCAGATGTTCGTTGACGGAATTACGGAAATTTGAGTGCGCATTTCAAAATTGTCAGTTTTCGGAATATTCAAATTTCGGTATTTTACACGTTCGCAACTTTGAGCTTTCGGACTATTTGTATTCGATTCGTTGGAAAGTCGGTATTTTTCATGTCGGTATTATGTGAGTCTGTTTAGTCATCTTTCGGACATTTTACCTATCGATTTTTTGCTGTGTGGAATTCCACGGTTCTGTTCTGTGAATGTTGGGTTTTTATTATTTGATAATTTCAGCAATCGTAACATAAAACTTCGGTATTTTACACTTTCGGCGCTTTCAATATTCGGAATTCCGACCCAGCCCCCTTGAAACTTAGATTGGTTATAGTCTAGTATACTAGTCTAAGCTTCACGCTGATTGGTTCAGTACAGCCCGGGGCAGCCCTCGATTTGTAAAACGAAAGGATCTTATGTTTTTCACAACATCTGCTCTGGAACTTCAACTGTCAATTTCAATAGTCTGAAATTTGCAGCAGGGCAATTATTTCTCTTTGCAATCCCAAGGGATTGTAATGCCGGCGACACAGACTTTTCGTGTTCCGTGTTCGCCTCACCTACAGGGGCCACGATCGTTCACACATAGCTGTGATTGGTCGGCGCTGCGTGTGAGTGACTGTACACTGGTCACGATCTCCGTAGGTGAGCCGACACGAACAGTCTGTGTCGCCGGCATAATAGACCAATTTTTCAATCCCGAGGCACTGGAAAACACCAATTCATACAGCTGATTCATTGGATTCACGATTTGCGCATATGAGCCATTCCACGTCAGACCGGACAAAATAAATCAAAAATTGACCTCGATATTACCGATTTCGGTCTAATTTTTTTTACGGATTCTATGGAACAAATAAATTCATTCAACAATTTTTAGTATTTTTTCGGCCCATATTTTCCAAGTTACACGGGGGTGCAATTCAGGAAAAAGAGCCAAAAATCGAAAACATACTCCCCTTCAAACGGTCATATCTTTGCTTGTATTCAACCTAGAGACTTTCTCCAAGAACCATTGCAAAGCTGTTGAATGACACTATTTTTATATATTTATTTTATCCTGCCGCAACAAACAATTTTATTTGTCATAAACAAATATATTATTCAAACGTGATTTCCAAAGTGAGGGCCACGCGATAGAATTCTCAAAAAATATGAGAGTATTCCTTGATCAATTCTCTACAAAATCGTTGAGTCAAAAGGATCAAGAACCGATGAAAACTATGTTGAAACGATTTGTTTATAAGCGACGGCGCGCGCCGCCGCTGAAAGACCCGGCTCAGGTACGGTTTTTTCGTGGCAGCGCGCGCCGTCGCTTATAAATAAATCGTTTTCACCTAGTTTCCATCGTTTCTTTATCCTTTTTAGTTAACGATTTTGTAGAGAATTGATCAAGGAGTACGCTCATATTTTTTTGAGAATTCTATCGCCTGGCCCTCACTTTGAAAATCACGTTTGAATAATATATTTGTTTATAACAAATAAAATTGTTTGTTACCGCAGAATAAAACAAATATATAAAAATAGTGTCATTTAACAGCTTTGAAATGGTTCTTGGACGAAGTCTCTAGGTTGAATACAATCAAAGATATGACCGTTTGAAGGGGAGTATGTTTTTGATTTTTGGCTCTTTTTCCTGAATTTCACCCCCGTGTAACTTGGAAAATAGGGGCCAAAAAAAAAACGAAAAATTGTTTGATGAATTTATTTGTTCCATAGAACCCGTAAAAAAAATTAGAGCGAAATCGGTAACATCGAGGTCAGAAAGCTGTCCGGTTTGACGTGGAATCGCTCATATGTGTGACAACTTTTCACGGCAATCACCTGAAATCAGCCTATTTCACTGAGAGAAATAAGGTTCCGCTTTCTGTCACGTAATGCTACCTTTGGGCAAAGTTTCCCATAAAGATAGGATTTTATGGAATAGATGGTGGAAATTATGTTCTTCGGTTTGGCAATATCTACAATAAGGATGATTTACCAGTCGCGTATGGCATAATTTGACATCGGATTTTGACTATGAGTGATTCCACGTAGTATTTAGACCAAAATTCAGTATTTTAATATCCATTAATACGCCGGAGGGTAACGTACGTCTTACGGTTTCAGCACCGTTTAATGAATTATCCTCATTTTCACGATACACTATCGTACTATAAGATATATAGTATACGGCGAAATTTTGTGTAATTAAATTTTATTAGTTCACTCAACCATATTGTACGTTACTTCAATATTTTTTCGCAAGGCGGCGACCACCGCTTTTAATATTCTCGCGAGTGCCACTTATAGAAGTTGGTTAGTATATATAGACGTGGAAGATATTACCTGTAAGCACCGCTCAATACCTGTACTGATGATGTGTTAATAATATGTATGTTGTAAATAGATGTTTCTTCCCCTGTATAACTGATTCTATGATATGATGTTATTTCAGAGACTTAGGTATGACATTGAAAATAACTTCGCGGGGGATACCGCGAATATTCAGACCCGACCAATTCATCGCTCACTTGTTATCAATGTTCATCAACAACCCCCCCCCCCCCCCCCCCCCCCCCCCGTCTAATATCAAAATAATTTTTGGTTTTCACTTTGAATTTGAAATAACTATATCTCTGCAGTGCAGGGATATAGATGCAGTGTGGCTGGGATAGCATAGAGTAGCTATATGAGATCAATTGCCATACAGGCGTGGAATATTGAATAAACGCATAATAGACATGAAACCACATGCGGATATGATTAATTGCCATAATATTTATGTGTCCTTCAGCTGCCATACGGACTCTGGCATAAAGTACCCAGATTTCAGGCTGTGAACACCTGAAAATGAAACCTCATTTCTTTCAGTGTTCTATGTATTCTTTCTATGCTTGTGCCCATCCCAGACAGCATAAAACTTCAAAATATGTCCTATGTATGTCCTATGGACATACCGACGTCCCATGGATGTGTTATGGATATCTTTTGAACTTTGATGCTGTCTGGGATTCTACCTCTGTACCTTTATATGATTATTTGTAATATTTTCCAACCTCACCACGGAAAAATGAAGATATGTTTCTATATCTATCCATCTTTCAACTGACAAAACAGGCAACGAAAATTGCAGTTTCAGAGCAGATGTTGTCCCGGATTTTATCAGGCCAGGGTGTCCAGTTATCTCTTGGAAGGGAATTCCATGATAATTCCAGGTTTGTCAGGCAAGATTTATGATTTTTCCAGGTCAATTATGGTAGACAATGAGGGAAAATACAACAGAAATATCAACAAGAATATAGGCTGGTTCCATCTCAAATCACCCAGGCAGGTCGGGACCAAAAATTCGAATCACTCAGTGATTTAGTATATCATTCTTTGAGCAATTTAAGGGGATCCGTATTCCAGGATTTTTTTTTCAAAAAATTCCTCAACCCTGTACGGAATTTTCCATTTTTTCGAGCAGATACCTGTTTTCATCAATTCTGGATTTGTTGTTTTTTTCAAACGGCTATAACTTCTGAACCAGTGGGCCGATTTCAGAGATTTTTATTTCAGAATGTGCGGAATTTTATGCACTTTCAGAAAATGTCAAATTCGTCTATGTCGATGCAGAATCACCGGAGTCTTATTGCATAATATAAAAATGACTGAAAGTTTTCAACCTTGATTTTAGCAATTTCGTATTTTGTTTTTTCCCTCGACGATTTTTCTCCAAATAGTCCTTGAAATGACTTAACTTTGTATGCAAGTTTCGTTAGCGACCAACCTTTGTGACGGAAGTTATGAATTATCTAATATCGTGCATACGTATACAACGTATCTTCCATATTTTATAATTTACCGCCGTGATTGCGTCTCCTAGGTGGCGCTCGTCCAAACCAACCTGCTCGCAAGTAAAAGTAGCCGCCGGGGATTTAAATATGAACCTAGATGTGAGGAAAGTTATGAATTATAGCGTCAATCAAACCTAATATCAAATTTTATTGGATATATAATGACAAATTTCGTACATCGAGACTGGTTTATTTGATAGAATATCTTCTTGGATTTCGAAGTATTTCAGTCCGTTTTCCTTTGAACCCACAGGTGTTCTGATGTTCTTGCTGTCTAGATATTTGACCCCATTTCATTTTTCCAAGCGTGAGTTTTCTGTATTCTTTTAATGCTTTTCACGTGTTTCCACTCTGCTATTTTTTTCCCGCGGAATGATTCCAGTTCGTCTGCAGTGAGCAGAAGGAGTTTGATTGCTAAAGTGTATTTTCTTACTGTCTCAACAAACGAAGAAGCGTTTTGGATGGATTCGGTCGGTTGTCTCGAAAGATTGTGCTTCGTTGCATAATGTTTTACCAACCCACCTATACCATCGCAAGCACCTTTTCCATGGCCCGTAGCAGTAAATATCCATTTCCTTTGGTGATTAGATTTTTTTCAATTCTGTATATTGGGGCCGATTTTTGAAATGACTTGCAGCTCCGTCAGATACGATTGTTATATTACTTATACTTCGATCGGAAAATTCTTCTTTGATTTTTTCGATTATGCCATCCATGGCCATCAGTGCGTGTGCTGAATCATGTTTTTTATCATCACTAACCACAGCGAAACTTCGTAACGTATCCCCAATATAACAAACAGCAATAAATATCGATATGTGCTGGTTTTGCCAGTGGTAACTTTGAATTTCATCTTTTAAAATAACGGACCAGTTTTCTGCAAAATCGACGTGTACTAGCAAAAGTGACCAACCATTTTTAACGAATTCTTTCTCATCTCTAATTGCTTTCTGCTGAATTTTTTTGCATGTGAGATGAACAATGGCCTTTGATACCCAGTTGTTCAGTTCTTCCAAGTAATTATCGAGCGACGTAGTTTTTTTCACAAGATCATTCTTCTCCCAAATAGCGAAAGTAATTTCTTCCAATTCGTCTTCATTTGAAATGTTGAGAAGTTCGAATGTGATACCGTTTCCGCCAGGACAGTTCTTACAATCTTGGAAAATGCATTCCTTTCGTTCTACAGAACAGACCACTGCAGATAAGAGTTTCTTTTGGATTTCAGCGATTGGTGAGGGGGAATTTTTGAAGTTTTTCAAACCGACTGTCAGAAGATCAAAGTTTGCACAATAAATGCAAACGCATACTTCTCTTGAAGGGTGAGGTATAACCCATTTCGGACGTAGGGTATAAAACTTAGATTTTCCTATTTTTATTTCTGGGTGATTTTCGCGAAATAAACTATATATTTCTGAAATACTACGTGTTAAGAAGCGTTTAACCTTTTTTACTTTATCACCATTATCTGTAATATTTATTGTATCTTTTTTATTCGAACTTTGTCTGGAACAGTCTAGATCGTCGTCCAAGTAATAACTCTCTGCTAAGCGTGTGATATCCTCGCTAAGCGGATGGCCATTGTAGGGATCTGGCGTGTGATATTTTTCATACTCTTTTATGAGTTGTCTTGATCGTTTCATCATATATTCCGTTACTTCTGGGGTTTCACGTAAAATTGTGTTTTTTGATAATTTGTCGGGAAAAATTGATAAAAGTCGGATTTTTTCGCTCGTACACTGTGAGAATTTCCCATTAATTTTTACTTTGCATGGACTTCACATTTTACTATGGTGCATATTACTGGTGAACTTTATTTACTCAGTCCTCAATTTTATAGTGGCCCATAGTAATTTCAGTTACGGTCAATGCGTGGTTAAAGATTTAAATAATAATCTTTCGATTTCAAGGGGTACAAAAAGATATAGGTTTAGGGGTACAAAAGGATAGTAGGTTTATTTATTTATAAGAGCGAGTAGGTACAGGTTTGGCTTCGGAGGAGTGGCTTCAGCATCGTGGTCCGTTGCGCTCCTTTTACATGGTAAATCTATGCCTAGTCAAGTATTTAGGAAGTTACTTTTATCGCGAGAGAATTATCTCTGCTTTGCAATTGTTTTTCGCCCCTGTGCGAGACGCGAGATCGTGAGTTTGACGGTTTGACCGCGGATGGCGGTGATGCATTTCATTTTACTATGGCCTCTAGTAAATATTCATTGTTTCAATACGATATTTATCTAGTTTTATAGTAAAATTCTGGATAGGGCCATTAAAGTTCACCTTTAATATGCGCCCATGGTAAAAATTGATGGGAAATTCTCACAGTGTAGCTGTGCAGTTTTTTAAAGCAATTTTGGCATTGGTTAACCATGCGTCACAGCTTTCACATGAGAATGGTGCTTCGAACTCTACCGCTGCTGATACTTCATACGATTTTTGCATCTTAGATGACACTCCACATGAGAATGCGTCGATTATTTGCTTTCGCTTCTTTACCGCATAGCTACCATGCAGTTCAGTTTTAACAGCACCAGGATTTTTCAACGAAGAAAGATTTAAATCAAATTTATCCAATTCGTGATTAAGGGGACCAGTACAGCTTGAATTTTCGAAAAAATTGGTTTTTCGTTTTTTGCAGTTTATGTTACCTAAAGATCTTCTACGTCTGTGAAAAAATCGAGTTTGACGAAATCGTCACGGTTTAGAAGTTACGGTCAAAAGTTCGTTATTTGGCTATCGCGATTTGGCGCAAGTGGCGCTGGCGCTTGATTTCGATATTGATCACATGGTGTATGATCGCCATTACTTGTGCAATACTTTTCGAGGTTGCGTGAGCGTCTGCTCGATTTTCAGTGTTTCAGAATTGAAATAAATAAATAAAAACAGTACTTTTCAGTACTAAATAATTATAAATTTACCTAATATCTATAGCGCGTAATCGTTGTACGGGTGTTGTGACTTGGTGCTTCGAAAACTATAACCTAAAAGTAAGTATTCAATCAAAATAGTAATATCTACACTAAGCTTCTGCCGAACTGTGTGTGCGGTCGAAATTTTTTTGCTTTTTGTTCACAGATTTTTTGATAAAACAGAAAAGAAATATATAAAATATATCCAATATATTCAATATGAAAAGAAGAGAGAGGAGTTCTGGTGTTGGCACAAAAGGATGCATTGGCCGGTCAAAGAAGAGGGCGAAAACATTTTCGCAGAAGCAAACAGCGGCTGCTGGACAGAGCACTCATGTTTCAACAGCTTCGGATAGAAAAATCAGTGGCGACTACGAGGCTAGCGATTCTGCTGGCTATAGGCTGTTTCACGTTGAAACACTATTCCGTGCTCTGCGGGAGCATTTATCTTGCAAGACATGTGGTGGGTCGATAGTTATGACTGAAGTTAGCTTGAGAGGACTGGGTGGAACATACGGTATCTCTTGTGAAAATTGTGTCCAGCTAAAAACCTTCAAAAGTAGCCCTATGATTGATGATACACGAAGCGCGTATGAAATCAATAGGCGATCCATACTAGCGATGCGTTGTATTGGGCAATGCAATGAGTCTGCGGAGGATGCAGCAGGGCCCTCATATGCTGCTGGAGCTTTTTAAAGAAGTAAGTAAGAGAAAGAAGCTTGCATGGAACACAAAAATATATAGAAAAAAAAAGTTCTGAGAAAACAGTTTGCAGAAAGGAAAAAAAAATTAAATTTCCGAAAAAAAAAAAAATTATTCTTGAAAAATGAAAATAAAAAAAGAAAAAAAAAATTCACTCAACTTTGGTATAACAAACTTTTTGATGTATGAGTCTCCGGAGGAGTATATAATTATTTAACAATTTTTCTGCAAAATCTTCAAACTCGTTTATCTCAGAACTATGTTTTTGGAGCTGTGTCGTAAGGTTTTAGGAGCACCGTTGCTCCGATTGGGGTCTTTGACGGCTCATTTTGTTCGGGCGACAAATCCTCATGATATGAACGAGGGAATTTTTGAATGTGTCTATTTTGGCCAAGTTATTTGCAAATTAGTGGCTCAAATTTTGGAAATTTTAGATAAATGACTGTAAGTTTTCACATGTGTTTTTCTTTTCAGATCCCCGCGTTCATAAGATGTGGAACTCCTGTCTGAAGAAGTTGAGACGTCGAAACACTGGATTGGATCAACGGTGTGCCTGAAACCTTACGACACAGTTTTTTGCAGAAATATTCTTTTTGATGTAAAATAAACTTTGGTTGACAAATAAAGTGATTCTGGAGTACTTGAAATATCTTAAACCAAGCTGTACTGGTCCCCTTAAACTCTTCAATTTGCATATCCCCATGTAGCGTTTGCCGATACTGTGCAATATGGGCCAATGATGGCCCAGGGCCCAAAAATGAGAGTGGCATTCCAACGCTGACCCAGGATTGGTCCAATCTGATTTGCCGAAGCTGGTAAAATAACCAGCACTGGCCAGGGCCACGAATTCGAGCCTTGCCAACCATTACTCAGCCCGTTGCCCGCCCGCAGAAGCTATTTTAGTGATGATCATCATGATGATATTACAATTACCAAGGGGCCGAAACACTCGAAATATAGGATGTAAATCATAGTTCGTTATTTGGTGTACTATTCAACATGCTATCAACTAATGACCAGATAATTCGGCCGCATAATGTTTGGCATATTTACATTTAGAATAATAATTTTGCTAGAAAACAATGCTGGCTGGACTCAAGTCAGCGGTGTTGGCCATGCAACGGCTACCAGTGCTGGACCCAACCGATCATCCCAACACATTCCCAAGATAGGTCCAATATTGGGAGGCACGGTAGGGCCGATATGAAGCTCATACTGGCCCTACGCTGCGCCTATGGTAAAACGCTACTTGGGTCCTCAGGTGGTGAAAATAATTCACCACTATCCTGCAGTTGGCTGTTAGGTTGGCTACTCGATTGACTACTATGCGGAGTCGTATCGTCACTCTCATATTCGGATGTGTTCCAAAAAGATGAAACGCGGAATCGCGAACTTAGTCTCTGGTAACAGCGTCTGCATACTGGGTTTTCTCTCACAATTGATTTTTCCGGGAATAAGGGCTGCAGCAATATCGCCAAGTCATTCAATTGTTTAAAACGCACTCCTCTGGGCTCAAATACTTCCATTTTATGCACTGACTCTATATCGGCACATACTATTTTTCCTGGGTTGCGATTCTGTAACTCTCCGCTAACTCCGCTAACTCCGCTAACTCCGCTCACTCAGCGGAAACCGTTGGTTGGCTGAGGAGCGTCCAATCGGAGACCTTTTCGGATCGGTAGGCGTACGGCGCCGTGGGCTTTGCCCGGCCGCTAGTCGCAACAAACGCGAGGCCCTACTTTTTTATTTTCAACAATAATTCATAAATATATTATAATATAGATTGTACTATTTATTTTAATGAGAAAGATATTATTTGATATTGAATATAATATTTTATTAATTAAATTCAATATTGATATAGATTTACTAAGTTTATTTTAGTATTTATTTTTACGCGCGAGAGAACTAGGCGGTAATGCTTTAAAGTATTAACAATTTTCTAACCATTTATTCGATTGAAGTGAAACTTTCCAGAAAACTTATTTGGACCTTGATGAACAACTTTCTCACTGGAAGTTTTCGGTTGCTCGAAATTCGTTCGAGTTCCGAAGCCCTTTAAGATATTCATAACTGATTTTTGCAATGTCGCTGAAAAAAATTAATAACCTTCTTGGTAATAATAATATAAACCTTTTTATTTTTTAACCAATCCTGAAACACTATAATACATGATTCCTGCAAATTTCGTTCAAAAATTCTGAAAATTGAGTAAGCTAAAGCGAGTTGAAGTCAAAATAGACGAGAATTAAAATAATAGACCGATAAAAATAATAAACAGACCGATCCGAAACGATCTCTGATTGGACGCTCCTCAGCCAACCAACGGTCTCCGCTGAGTTAGCGGAGTTAGCGGAGTTAGCGGAGTAAACGGAGAGTTACAGAATCGCAACCGAGGAAAAGATTTTTTCCCATTCACGCATACTGATATAATCAATGAGCAACGTGGTCGTTCTAGTACTATCTAGGTTTATATATCAATCCCCGGCGGGTACTTTTACTTGCGAGCAAGTTGGTTCGGACAAGCGCCACCTAAGAGACGCAATCACGGCGGTAAATTATAAAATATGGAAGATACGTTGTATACAGAAATGCACGATATTAGATAATTCATAACTTCCGTCACAAAGGTTGGTCGCTAACGAAACTTGCATACAAAGTTAGGGCATTTCAAGGACTATTTGGAGAAAAATCGTCGAGGGAAAAAAAAAATACGAAATTGCTAAAATCAAGGTTGAAGACTTTCAGTTATTTTTATATTATGCAATAAGACTCCGGTGATTCTGCATCGACATAGACGAATTTGACATTTTCTGAAAGTGCATAAAATTCCGCACATTTTGAAATAAAAATCTCTGAAATCGGCCCACTGGTTCAGAAGTTATTCGCTGTGTGCCGCGCTCCTAGCGCCCCCATTCAGGCGTGCAGCCCATGTTAAATCTTATGGAGCAAAACGTAGTTAATGCGGCCGCCACCGATGATAGCGGGCGTGCGTCCATAAGAATACATGTTAAATTGCCAGAGCGCTTCGATCGTTTCGGCAATCCCCTCCAACCAGCGGCTCACAGCGAATAGCCGTTTGAAAAAAACAACAAATCCAGAATTTATGAAAACAGGTATCTGCTAGAAAAAATGGAAAAATCCGTACAGGGTTAAGGAATTTTTTGAAAAAAAATCCTGGAATACGGATCCCCTTAAATTGCTCAAAGAATGATATACTAAATCACTGAGTGATTCGAATTTTTAGTCCCGACCTGCCTGGGTGATTTGAGATGGAACCAGCCTATAGTTAAATGCAAATAGGAACTTAAAAAAACATTTGTTACTGAAACTTTGGATTTACGATTCCAAACTAAACGATGAAAAGTTTATACCAATCTTTTGAAAATTATAGCATCGTCAATCTAGTTTCATCAATCCAAATCATAGCGTCGATACATAAGTTTAAATTCAAAGCAGAGCTCAGTACTTTACGAATATTACATTTCGCTGACATCTCAAAGAAAAATTCGCGAGAGATTTGAGATTATAATCTCAAATTGGGTTCGTCCTACGTACGTTTGGGTATAGAGTAGAGACGTATGTTAGTACCATACTAGGGTCCCGAGTTACCTCATATTTTGGTTTACTAGGTTTTATGTTGTGTATACCCTTAAAAAATCTTTTTATGAGCGGATTCTGACCTAAATCTCCATTTCTGATTATAGAGATCGCTGAACGAAATGAATTTAAATAATTATTTGAAAAATTCCAGAACCGATATGAAATTCCATGATATTTTCAGGTTCTTTCAAGGGTATGTCAAATTCCATGATATATCCATGATACCAGAAATTCCATGATAACTGGACACCCTGTCAGGAATTATCCCTATATCCAATCATTTGCATCAGCTAGACCTGTGTGTTCGAAATTTCTGAGATAGAGATCTTTGGTCTAGTTCAACATGGAACAAAATCAATCAACGAAATTTTGTGATTTGATGTCTCGATTAAAGATCGAATCTAAGAGGACACTATACGTAGGCTTAGCTAGAGATTTACATCTACGACCGGTTGACTGGCAATGTATGATATATGATCAAATAGAATAACTTTCTTGGTTTTCGGGAGATTTGAATGAAACTTGGTATATAATAGTTTTTGGGGTCGCTGAATCTGAATCTGGCATTGGGATTGTGAAATTCAATATGGCGGAATCAAATTGGCCGACCAATTTCTTTTCTCCCTTTAGGGGTGGCAGATCAAAAAAGTAATTGTTACGATCGAATTGGAGGCACGAAAAACCTCAGTAAAAAAAATTTAAATACGTTTGGTGAGAAATTGAATAAACTAAAAATTTCACCACTAACCCCTATTATTCAAGGGTGAGGGGTGACGGATAAAAAAAAATAACCCGCGGAATCGATTCAGCGACTCAATAAACTTCTATATACCAAATATTGTGTGATTCGCTTAATTTTTCGCTGTCGCCAGTTTTGGCACGAATAGTAAAAAGAAAACCGTGCCAGTCAACCGGTTAAGGTTGAAATACATCTGAAATAGGGGTGTTTCTGGAGGATGACATGTGTCCAAATTGTTCTATGATGAACTCTTTTCCGTAAAGTGGTTCATGCGTCTTTCGAGGCATAATCAAGTAACAGTTAGGTGTTGTGGATCGTCGGGTCCCAGAATTAGATGCGGTCAAAGTAAAAACACTTACGACAAGAATTTGGATCAATCACTGCTCCGATTTCAGATCCATGGATCCCCAATTGTTCATAAAAACAAAGCTCTGTTCGATGAACAGACAACTTTTTGATACTGCCAACGTGACTTCAGTAATCAATTTTTCACTAACAAATTTTTAAGTTCAGAAACTTATTTCTTTCGGTTTTGCTATTCTTTAGGACGGAACTCAATGCATGAAGAGATTATATGTTCATCGGATAGAGATTTGTATCTAGAACATTGACCAAAATATCTCAAATCGAAGAAATAGTTAAATCAAGTGCTTGCATCAAGTTTTTTCACTCTGACCGCATCTAACTCTGTGACCCGATGACTCACAACTTCTAACTTTCCTCCGATTATGCTTCGAAGGAATATCGAACTTCTGTGGTAAAGCCGGTGGTTCGAAAATGAGTTTAGACACATCCTATCCCTTCAAAAGGGTTCCATGTCAATAGATCCCGGTAAAAAGATCCCCGGTCAAAAGATCCTGGTAAAAAGATCCCGAACAACTAGATCCCCGAACAACTAGATCCCCTAACAACTACACTGAAAGAAAAAGTTGGTTGTGGTATCCACTAATTGGATTCTGGGGAGCCATCCCATTTGTTGGACGGGACAGCCATTTTAAATGCATGAGTTGAAATTAGTTGTGTCACCCAACTGAGTTTTTAGCTGGTCTATCATTCAGAGCAGATGTTCTGACTGATTATTCCTCAACCAAGGAACAATGGCTGCGCCAGCTAACCTTTTCTTTGAGTGTAGATCCCCCAACAACTAGATCCCCTAACAACTAGATCCAGTGCCGGATTAACCACGTAGCAAGAGTAGCAAATGCTACGGGCCCCGCGCCTCGGGGGGCCTCGCTCCTTCAATTTTATAAGCTTTTAACGGAAAATTCATTGGAATTGTGCTTCCCAAATGTAGAAATAATGTTACGCATTTACTTGAGTTTGATGATCACCAACTGCAGCGGGGAACGTTCTTTTTTGACATTAAAGCGCATTAAAAATGTGCTAAGGCCCATCCCTAGTCACCTACCTCCTTTTGGGCGAAACGTGTCACATTTCGATTATTATCCGAACTCAGGCGTCGAAAACGCAAAAACAAAATGCACAGCTCCAATTCAAATTCAATTTCGGACACATATGTCCAAAAGCATGTTCGTTTCGTGCGAAAACCCTTACGGAAAGAACCCTAAAATTTCAAGGGTAAATTCGTTACCCTCAAGTTTTGGGGGTCCATGAAAACTCAGGGTTTACCTTCAAATTTCGATTTTTTTTATTGAACAAAGATACCCCCGAATACAGGGTAAATCCTGAGTTTTCATGGTGAATCCCCAAAACTTGAGGGTGACGAATTTACACCTTGAATTTGAGGGTTTTTTCCCGTAAGGGAATAGAGTCTACAGATTGTTTTTGCGTAGTTCTAATGTCAATTTTCTCGGCGAATTACGTAAGAACAATCTGTAGACTCTATTTTTGAATGAAACTAACATGTTTTCGAACGTATGTGTTCGGAATTGAATTTAAATTGGCGCTGTGCATTTTGTTTTTTACACATTTCGACCAAAAAGAGGTGGGCGACTAGGGATGGATCTTAAGAAACACAATGGGACAAGAACGTCTGAATGACCTCCTCATAATGAACACAGAAAATGATTCACTTAGAAATATTGATTTGACTAGCGTTATCTCTAAATTTGCCCACGTTAAATCACGAAAGGTTTTTTTTTTGTAAATGTGCTATTTTATTTTATATCCTAAACTTTAATACCTAAAGCAAACCAAGGGCCTCTTGTTCGCATTTGCTACAGGCCCCGCGCTGTCTTAATCCGGCACTGACTAGATCCCCTAACAACTAGGTTCCAAACAACTAGATCCCAAACAACGAGATCCCCGAACAACAAGATCCCCGAACAACTACACTCAGCCCAAAAATTAACGGACCACCTAGGATTTTCTGAAAAGTCGTTGATTTACGAATCGCTATAACTTAGTGAAAGAATATCACAAATTGATTAAAGGGGGTAGTATTTTGAAGATCGAATCTTCATCTTCAAAATCGTTTCTAAAAATTTCACCTGCGATCACTTTTCACCTGTCTGTGCAGGTTTGAATAACGGGTTGCGAAATTCATTAAAAATTCAAAATTTCAAACTTCGCTGTGGGGGTGAGAAAAAATCGCATGGAATTTTTGGCACAGTGGTTTTATAGCCTGAAAACTTCTCTTCACAAAACCATTTTTGAAACTTTTTTGCGAATTTTTGTAAGAGAGTTATTGAATTTCGAGTAATGTCGGGCAATCCCGACGTTACCCAGAATGCACCACGTAGAGTTACAGTATATAAGCATTCCAAATAAATCGAGGAGTAGCTTCTTGAAGATCGAATCTTCATCTTCAAAATCGTTGCTGAAAATTTCACCTGCGATCATTTTTCACCTGTCTGTACAGGTTTGAATAACACGTTGCGAAATGCAAATAAAATTCAAATTTTTAAACCTCGCTGTAGGGTTCAAAAAACAATCGCATGACATTTTTAGCATAGTGGTTTTGTAGCTTCAAACCTTTTTTTTCCAAAACCATTTTTCAAATTTTTTTGCGAATTCGTGTAACAGAGTAATTGAATTTTGAGTAATGTCAGACAATTATGGGGTTACCCAGGATGCACCACGTGAAGGTACAGGATTCAAGCATCCCATGTGTATGTGTGCGTGTGCATGTATGTATGCGTCTGCTTCTGTGACTGTTTTGTGAGAATCACGCACACATACACATGGGATGCTTGCAGACTGTACCTCGAGATGGTGCATCCTGAGTAACGCCAAACTTCTCTGGCATTACTTAAAATTCAATAACTCTGTTACAAAAATTCGCAAAAAAGTTTCAAAAATGGTTTTGTGAAGAGAAGTTTTGAGGCTATAAAATCACTGTGCTGAAAGGTCCATGCGATTTTTTCTCACCCCCACAGCGAAGTTTGAAATTTTGAATTTTTCATGCATTTCGCAACCCGTTATTCAAACCTACACAGACAGGTGAAAAGTGATCGCAGGTGAAATTTTTAGGAACGATTTTGAAGATGAAGATTCGATCTTCGAAATACTACCCCCTTCAATCAATGTGTGATATTCTTTCACTAAGTTATAGCGATTCGTAAAACAACGACTTTTCAGAAAATCCTAGGTGGTCCGTTAATTTTTGGGCTGAGTGTAGATCCAAGAACAATAAGATCCCGAAAAGATGCAAGGATTGTATCGAAGGCATAATGTAAAATTCTTTCTTCGAAAATATAAATTTATTCACTCAACTTCAACATCATTGAGAGGCTCCATTTCACGAAAATTTATGCTAAAACAACTTCGACAAAAACGACTTCGACGCTCTCTATTTGGGTGCCTACACGGGGAAAAGTTTAGCACAGCAGCGGTCTTGTGAAGCGACGGCAGCGCTTCCACATGCTGCTGAACGGTAGTGGTGCGAGTTTTGACTCACAGCTGCTCAACTTGAGCGGAGCGGCAGGCGCTCCTCTCTAACAACGATGTAAATACTATGGTATACCAAGGGTATAACAGACATTCGGCACAAGGTGGGACTTCTACAGTCCCATTTTAGCGCGCAGCTCTACCTGAGTCGAACTGCAGCGACTCAGCGTCGAGCGCCTGGCGCTCCACAACATGGTATCGACAGAGCTCGTCATTTTGAGCTGCTGACGTTCTGGGGCGAACTGCTGCGGTGCAAAACATTTTCCCGTGTAGATACAGGACTGCTGAACCACCGGGTGAATGGCTGGCACTGGTCGCGCCGCTTCGCGGCTCAACCCGGCTCACAATTAAGGAAAATCATCCCTCTCGCCCGGAGACCACCTAGTGGGCGGATTCTCGGGCGGAACTCAAAAGTTTTCTTAAGTAATTAATTAATCGAGTTATTTTAGCATAAATTTTCAAGACGTGTTACCTCATCTAGAGGTAACATGGATACGTCACGTACCTGGACTGCTGAATATTTTTGCTTACGGATCTTATTGTTCTAGGGGATCTTATTGGTCTAGGGGATCTAGTTGTTCGGGGATCTAGTGGTTCGGGGATGTAGTGATGCGGCGATCTTGTTGTTCGGGAACTAGTTGTTAGGGGATCCAGTTGTTCGGGGATCTTGTTGTTCGGGGATTTACTTGTTCGGGATCCAGATGTTCGGGGATCCAGTTGTTAGGGGATCTAGTTGTTCAGGGATCTAATTGTTAGGGGATCTAGTTGTCGAGGATCTTGTTGATGGATCTTTTCACTGATAATCAATTTGTTTAGGGATCTTCTGACCGGATACTCTTCAAAAGTACCCCTATTGGAGTTGTAACGTTCCAAATTGACCGCCTTTTTGGCCGCTCATTATTATATGTGTGTGGTGTTAATTAATCGTTACGTTCGTGTGTGTATTTGCATGTGTTTTCTGTCGGACCCTCGCAAGGAACAACTGACTCCATTATTAGAAAATCAAGCTGCTCGCAAGGCCGGAGTATGTGCTGTTCTCGCGAAATCTTGTAGCTATCGGTCGTCGTACTTATTTGCCGACAAAACCGCCTGCAAGACCGCTAGTATAGTAGTGATGCTCACACGGACAGTGGCGTAGCCAGGATGGGGCAGGGGTGCCCCCCCCCCCCCCCCCCCCCCGGAAATCCCGTTGACCACCCCAGAAGGAAAACAATAGTACTTAAATTCAAATAATCGATCAAGATTATCGATAATATAATCATATACACGGAGAGAAAACTATTATCAGAATGACTATCCAACGTATCCTCAAGTGACGTATCGTCAGATAAACAATTCGATTTCTCATCATAACAATACGTTTATCCGATTTAAGAATACTGATTTGCTCATTTAATAGTCCATAGTATGATTAAAATAGTGATATAAGTTTGAGTTACGATAAGAATTCGTTTATTTGATTTAAATGTACGAGAAAAAGCCCTCGTAAACGTACGTAGTTTCGTCAACGTCCTTAACCGTATTGCCAGCGTAAGGATCTGTATAGCTAAATTGGCTATACGATGGATCGCTATCGACCGCGGGAACCGACGGAGTCTGCGCAATCGGGTCCTTAATGGCGGGTCCGACAAACAATCAATAAATAGTATATATTTTATTATTATTATAATAAAATTTGTTAATGGACATTATTATTACTATTACTATGAATATTACTTTTTGTAAACTTTCTTTTGGTCGTTAGGGGACTTGGTACTACGATCACTAAATAAATTACATTATAATATTATTATTATTATTATTATTATTCGCTGCAGGATTTATTATGCATATCGTCGGTACTCTGACGTAACCTCGTATCTCAGAAAACACTGGTTGACAGAAGAGACAAAAAACCTTTTATTGGAATAAACCAAATTGAAAACTTCTCATTATTTGTTGCCAATCCGGAAGTTTCATCGTTTTTCCATAGATGTAAATGATAATTATTATACTATAGAAAATATTTTAGGTTTAGTTTTTTAGTGAATTTCTGAGACACGAGTCAACCTTCAAAAATCGAGTTACGAGGTTACATCAGAGTACCGACGATATATATTCGTAGAATAATCATTTCAAAAATCCTTTAGATACCTAAGGCAATGATACTATCGTCATTTTGACGATACACGGTAAGGAAATTCTGTATAGCTGAATTGGCTATACGGCGCATCGTCAAGACAGCCAACTATACAGCGTATAGCTGAAATAGCGATACGTATACTCATTCTGATAATATTTTTCTCTCCGTGTATGAGTCAGTCCACGTCAAGCGGGACACCTTTTTGACCGCATGTTCTTGAAAATCGTCGTAATTTTTTTGACATCTTCTCTGGGTAAAATAAATGGACAAAAAATTTTTTTTTTTCAACTCGAAGGGCTTAGAAAATACAACGGGTTGAATTTTCGGAAAAAACACCAAAAATCGGAATCGCGCTCTTCTTTGAACGTTAATATTCTCCGGTTCCCTTTGTCGTACAGACATCGTCAAAAACTCATTTTGAAGCTCTTGAATCGCACTTTCATGTTATGAATTTTCAATTCATGTCATAAACAATTTTCTATTTGTTATTAACAATTATATTTTGCAGACGTGATTTTCGAGATGATTACACCCTTCGAAAATTCTAAAAAAAATATGAGCGTGTTGATTAATTCTCTACGAAATCTGTAATTTTCAAAATGGAACTCCGGTGGAAACTATATTTGAAAAGCGATTGACCCGTGCGGGACGTCGCGCGCGGCTGTCTACGCGGGCGCGCCGAGACCGAGGCTTGTTTGCTTTACATGCAAAGAATAACCCCAAAAGCACCTCTGGTGCAAAAACCTTTCGCCAAGTACAATAATGTGATCACTACCCCCAAAATAATCTACCAATGAAAATTCCTCCTTAACAAAAGTGATACCATAAAAATGTCTACCTACAAAATGATTGAAATCAGATACAATTGCCAAGTGCATGTCCGCCGTACAATTATAAAACAAAAGATGTAAAAAAATAAAAATTTGGAGTACGTGGTACTTGGCGGGCCGATATTTCATATCACTTCAGGATTATTGACATAGTTTAATGGCTGTTTCACGTACTTATCTCTAAGAGGCCCGCCAAGTACCACTACCTCCAAATTTTTATTTCTTTATATCTTCTGTTTTATAATTGTACGGCGGACATGCACTTGGCAATTACATCTGATTTCAATCATCTTGTAGGTAGACATTTTTATAGTATCACTTTCGTTAAGGAGGAATTTTCATTGGTAGATTATTCTGGGGGTAGTGATCACATTATTGTACTTGGCGAAAGGTTTTTGCACCAAAGGTGCTTTTGGGGTTGATATCATCACTTTTTGTACAATTTTGCTTGACCACCTAATAATTGTGCTCGCTCGCTACGCTCGCTCGTTTGGGTATTCCTATATCCTCGCTCGCTTGTCAACGTTCTGCCAATTCTGTCAATGAGTAGCTCAATGCACGTACGCTATACATTTCATACCATCTAACACCCTTGATAAGCAGTAATGTTAAATGTGGCATTATAATATAAATACTTTTTCAAAAATTTTACTTGACTACCTAATAATTATGCTCGCTCGCTACGCTTGCTCGATCGGATTTTCCTATCCCCTAGCTCGCTAGACTCGCTTCGTTGTCAACATTCTGCCAATTTTTTCGACGAGTATCTTCATGCACGTACGGTGATGCATTTCATACTATCTGAATCCCTTGATGAGCAGTAATGTTAAATGTGGTAGTATATTAATACCTTTGGTGCAAAAACCTTCCGCCAAGTCCATTAATGTGTAGATCACTCCACCAAAAAATAATCAAAGGTTGTGCTCGCTCACTCGATTGGTTGATGATTATCAACATACAAAAGCATTGAAATCAGATACAACTGCCAAGTACCTGTAGAATGATAAAAGTTTGGAATTGAAAAATTTGTTCAAACTAAATAACGTTGTACTCGTTCGCTCGCTGCGCTCGCTCACTCTATTGGCTTATGATTATTGGTTGAAAAAACAATTCGGATGAAGAGATTGAAGATGTCAACATTTCTCTAAAAATATTCATAACGAAAAAATAATTTTAAAAAAATTTTTAAAAAAAATTTGGAGTCCGTGGTACGTTGGCGGGCCAATGTTTGAATATCTATCAGATGACATTGACATGGTTCGTGATCGATATTTTATATTTCTTTTTCTACAAAAGGCCCCCCAAGTACCACTACCTCCAAATTTTTTTTAAAAATTTTTTTAAAATTATTTTTTCGTTATGAATATTTTTAGAGAAATGTTGACATCTTCAATCTCTTCATCCGAATTGTTTTTTCAACCAATAATCATAAGCCAATAGAGTGAGCGAGCGCAGCGAGCGAACGAGTACAACGTTATTTAGTTTGAACAAATTTTTCAATTCCAAACTTTTATCATTCTACAGGTACTTGGCAGTTGTATCTGATTTCAATGCTTTTGTATGTTGATAATCATCAACCAATCGAGTGAGCGAGCACAACCTTTGATTATTTTTTGGTGGAGTGATCTACACATTAATGGACTTGGCGGAAGGTTTTTGCACCAAAGGTGCTTTTTGGGGTTGATTTCACTACTTTTTGTAAAATTTTGCTTGACCACCTAATAATTGTGCTCGCTCGCTACGCTCGCTCGGTTGTTTTGTGCTATTTCATACCGCCCGAAGTCCCTCGATAAGCAGGAACGTCAACAGCAACGAGCACGCGTGTGCTCATAATTTTCCCCAAGTCTCAAATTTGTAGAGTGACGCGTAATGTACTTTCATAGCGTTTACAAATTGTTCCACTACAATAATTTTTTATACCTACAACATCTAACCCTGCGTGCAGCCCTCCTCCTGTCTCATCTGGGCCTGGGACCGGCAATGACGGAGTTACTTGCACGCAGGGTTATAGTTGCTGCTCATGACTAAATATGTATGGATATCAGATATATGTATTGCAATTCGTAGGTAGTTTTTTTTTTAATGCAACTAGGTCCTCTGCAAAAAGAACATGTACGCGTCCCGTACTTATAACGTCAACTTCCAATTCGGGTCTGAACAGAAGGTATCAAAATATTTAGAATTGAGCCTATTCATGCAAGACTAGCGTAGAGCATAAAATGGAAATTTATGAAGTCAAACACCCGCATTCTGCTCTCTTCGTCTGACTTTTGCCATTTCTCGTATCAAATAACACTATCCTGATACTTTGCAACTCAAGCGTTTTCTCTCATCATCCTCTCGTCTTATATGGCGACCCGCTACAAAATTAAATAATCCATAAGTAAGTAATTTCATTCCATTTGTCGTGATAGCACTAATCTTAATTTGGAGAAAGCTTAATAGAGTCGAACATATAGACACAGGTTGCATACCAAAATGTAACAAATTTATTGAAATTTGACATTAAATTATTAATATACATTATGGATTAAAAAATTATCTCCACCGAAGGTCAAGGCACTACGTTGACGTGGAGTGTAGAATAAAGCCTATCGGAGTCCAACAAACAATATTGACTGAAAATCTCATTTTGACTAGATGATACGGAGTTAGATTATAGGACTCGTCGGAATCCTACGTATAACGTTGACTCACAATTTGAGTCTCAGCAGACGAACCTTCGGAGATAAGCTTAACATGGAGCTTGAAGTAAAATTCGTTGCAATCCAACGCTTGAACTCGGCTTTATTGGTCTGGCTCCTTGCCGTTCCCTATATCGAATAATGCTATCCTCATATTTTTCTACTTCAACATTTTCTCTTGATTTTCTCTTGTCAGACTTCCTCAGGCGATAACTTGCTAAACAATTGAACCGAAAAAACCGTTTCTTCTGATAATTGCATTCATAAATCAGTTAATATTCATCTGACAGTCTTGTCCGTTTATAATTGTTATTTTATTTATCACCATGAATTTTACACGTCAGCCGATTCGCATAACCTCAAAAGCTCGAGATCGTAGGATTTAAGATTAACCCATCGAAACATTTTTATTGGTGACTATCACATTAATGTACTTGGCGTAAGGTTTTGGCACCCGAGGGGCTTGCGGTGGGTATTCACTAGTTTTTGTACGTTCAAATTTTGTATTAAGCATTGCTCGTATTTCTCTTATTTCCTTTATTATTGGGATTTAAAAACATGAAATGACAATACGCGTCTGCTAGTGTAGGAGACCATAGACATAGAGCATGGACTGCGCATTCGGGCCGAAAATCGCTCGGTCGGTAGAAAGAGACAGCATATACACGCGGCCAAATCTGTTTCTTTCTAACCAACAACGTCAAATGCATAGAAAGAGACAGATTTGGCCGCGTGTGTTACCCTTCTCTCTCACTTTCGGCGTTACCATAGGCTGTATAGGGAATGCGCAGTCCATGCTCTATGCCTATGTAGGAGACGGTTTCTGTCTGCGATACTGGCGCTATCTACGTTGGAACTATCTCGTACTGACGTCACTCTACAACTTTTGTGTGGATTTTCCCGTCTAGTGATTGCATGGGAATGGTTTGATGTGAATCTTGGTCTGAAGAAGACTAAAGAGAAAACCAAACATTGTACGAGGAAACGGGGTATCAGAATCTGAAGTTAATCATATCTCAGTACTCCGGACACCGATTTAATCGATCTAGGGCTCAAATGAAAGCTTTTCATGCCCACATCCTAGATTAAATCAGTTTTAATTCGTGTATGTTGTGAGGTGAAAGAAAACGAAGATACTAGTTCGCGTTATAGGTTAGGGTAGTTGCCTCTCGGGTATATAGACTCGTTGAGTCTCGCGCTTGAAAAAAAATTTTTTTTAATGTACTTGGCGCGAGACTCTACCGAGTCTCTTGATAATTACTTTTTGTAAAATTTGGCTTGGCTACCTAATAATTGTGCTCGCTCGTACGCTCGCTCGATTGGGTTTTCCTATATCCTAGCCAGCTAGGCTCGCTCCGTTCTCAGCATTCCGCCAATTGTTTCCATGAGTATCTCAATGCATGTATATGTACGCTGATGCAGTTTATATCATCTGAATCCGTTGATAAGCGGTAATGTTAAATGTGGTAGTATAATATAAATATGTTGAAAGCACAGAGGCCTGAAATAATGACACACGCTATCATTCGTTGCTTTCCAAGCCCTGTAAAGATATGTTCTTGTGTGCATGTATTAAATATGATATATTTGGCCCGTTGTATACACGAAAATATTTGGAAACGAATAATTAGTACATTGTGTATCAAGGGCGGAAAGAGCTATATTACGAGTGTGCTGCATGCACACTCGCCAAAATAGCCTTGCGCCCGTGATGCACACGATATTTTTCTTAACACCTGCTCTGCATAAATGCCTCTGTTGAGACCGAGGGAGCGGGCGCAAAACTGGACTTTGCGCCCGAGGGCGGACAAGGAGTCTCTTCCGCCCACTTTTTTTTTTTTTAAACCCTGTTAAGATCCCGTTAACGCCATGGGCATGGCCGACAACGCCATGGCATAGAGGACATGCTGACTTTCTAGGGGCTCTAAAAACAAAGATGATCCTCTTGGTGATAGAAAGTCATTCAAAATGGCCGGAGTCGTTCATAATGGCAAATATGACGGAATCGGAAACGATTCAAGACTTTAAAGAATTGTTTTCTCGCTACGGCTATCCGTCCCATCTGGTCACGGATAACTTCAAGACATTCGTAGGACAACAATTCAGTGAGTTTGTAAAGCGTTGAGGGATTCGACATAGCACAAGCCCACCGCATTGCCCTGCCACTAATGGGGCGGCAGAAAATTTAGTTGATACCCTTAAACGGAAAGTCAAATGCACAATAAACGACGGACTTAACTTATACGACACGATAAAACAATTTTTATTGGAGTACAGAACAACGCCACATTGCGCGACAAATCAAACGCCGGCAGTCGCGTTGTCGCACCGTTAGAGGAGAAGGAAAAAGAAGAGGTTAGATCAAAGGACTCCGAATCGACACAACAAGTAGTGCGTCGATCGGAGCGAGTGCGACAAAGAAAGAAGTAGAATATAAGATTAAAAATAGTTGCAAGCACAACGATGGCTGCAGTAAACCATAAGTAGTCATTAGTCTTATAAGCGGGGGAGACTGCGGTATCTCCGAATATTTGTAAGTACAATGGGGGGGGGGAGACGTGTCGACTCGCCGGTAGTCAGTATGTAAGACACCTCTCAAATGTACACATCGTTGAGATCAAGAAATAAAGCACTGTTAATATATCTCCTGTGAAACACTTATTTCCCCGATCCTCAGATACAACAATGGCGACGAGGATGGGATCGTTCCAACGAAAGGATATGGATGAAAATAAACATTCTATTCTATATTCTTTACATGTGAAGCGAACAAGCCTCGGTGTCGGCGCGCCCGCGTAGACAGCCGCGCGCGACGTCCCGCACGGGTCAATCGCTTTTTAAATATAGTTTCCATCGGAGTTCCATTTTGAAAATTACAGATTTTGTGGAGAATTAATCAAGGAACACGCTCATATTTTTTTTAGAATTTTTGAAGGGTGTAATCATCTCGAAAATCACGTTAAAAAATATAATTCTTAATAACAAATAGAAAGTTGTTTATGACATTAATTGAAAATTCATAACATGAAAGTGCGATTCAAGAGCTTCAAAATGAATTTTTGACGATGTCTGTACGACAAAGGGAACCGGAGATATTAAGGGGGTATCTACACCTTTGAATTTTCAAAAAATCGTTTTTTTTTTATAATTTATTTGGAATGCTAGTGACCTACTCTACCTGCAAATAAATCGGTGTCAAGATATCTAGAGGATTTGAGAAGTTACAGCCATGGCAGTGCCAAATTGCGAAAAAGCGCCGCGGCGAGGCGCGCGAACCCTCAGATTGGTGCCATAAGTATTGTACAACACCGCCAACACCACTGCTTACTTTTATGAGGTTTTGATATATTTCGATTTTGAATTTGATTTTGTGATCTTTTAATTGTTTGTACACACATATTGAATTGTATTACACATATTGAATTTTCAATATTCTTTTAAATTGTGATCATTGACAGAACACATGGCTGCGATCTACGTTTTTTCGAGGTTAGGTGTCTACTTGTTTGTAAATATTGTCGTGCTCTCAGTACGAATTCAAACCAATAGTAATTTCCATTATCGGATAATCACAGTGTAGGTATATATATCTGAGATGAGACTTCGGAATCGAAAGGAGATGATCCATCAAAAAGTGCGTTTGAAATCCATGCCAGGAGACTACACATTTGGATTTCTAAAAAGATGAGTATTTCTATAATACATACATTAATTGCAAGAATTAATAAATATTATAAGAAAAAAGGTATGATTGATGAAAGATGAAAGAATTTTCTTAGTATTGACAAAAATTGTGCTAGCATCTTCTGAATCTCAAAAATATTGAACATAAAAAATTTTACAGAATTTTTAGGTTTTGAAGAATTTTGATCAGATTTTTTCTAAAGCAATTCATTATTTTTCTAACAGCCTCATCGGACACCTAACCGACACTGTTGTTGTACAGAACGGGTCAAAACTCACTACAAACCTCCGCCTAGCACATGTGTCTAGACTCGACTCGACTCATAACTCATCGATACGAGAGCATCTGCGGATCCAGCATATTAGTCATAAGCAAAATCTTAAAACTTGATTTCCTGTAACTAGATATTCCTCTCTGGGAAAAATAGGAAATCAAAAAAAAATTGAAATAAAAAAGTTTGAAAGTTGATTTCTGGAGAATGAATATTTTGACCGGTTGTCGTAAAGAATCAGGAGCATCGTTGGACCGATTCTGGAGTTTGTGGTCTTCAAATTTGTAGAATCCAAACCTCTATCAGATGAACTGACAACTTTTTGATATCACTATTTTTGGTTGAGATAATAGAAACAATATAGAAAAAAAATTGAAGAATCAGAAAAATCTCAGTAAAAACTAAGTGAGTCAGGCAATTTTCGCGATATCAAAAAGTTGTCTGTTCATCTGATAGAGGCACCTCTTCTGAACACTTGAAGACCAAAAACTCCAGAATTGGTCCATCGATACTCCTGATTCTTTACGACAACCGAGTAATTTGGTATTTTTCTACATGGATCGTAACTACTATTGGACTCAAAGTAATATTGAATGTTAGGTATGGATAATGAGGGTCAAACCCTCCCCAAACTTCATGATTTTTTTGGATTTGATCAGACTCTCAAATTCGCTGTAAAACATTAATATCTTTTTCAGAATTTTAACCCATTCAAAGGTGTGGATACCCCCTTAACGTTCAAAGAAGAGCGCGATTCCGATTTTTGGTGTTTTTTTCGAAAATTCAACTCTTTGTATCTTCTAAGCCCTTCGAGTAAAAAAAAAAAAAAAATGTTTCATGCATTCATTTTAGCCAGAGAATATGTAAAAAAGATGACAAGAGAATCAGAAACATCGAGGAATATTTTTGGCCAAATCCGTCCCGCTTGACGTCGACTGACTCATATGTGACGAATTGTTTTTTGTCAAGGCAGCCCCTCCTAGCCCCCCCCCCCCCCCCCCCCCCTCCCCGCAGCAAAAAAGTTAGATACGCCGCTGCACACGGAGAAAAAAGAGTGGTTCATACAACAAACTAAATGATAGCTGCATGCATGTCACTTACAGCAGCCATGTGGATTGTTCTATGAGGATTACGCATTGCTCTAATATAGCAATACCGTATAGTTGCTTATGCTTCGTTATTCAGCGATGCGCTAAAGTTCGTGGAAAGATATCGTCCACTTATTTGAGAGAACATTTTGTACCGTCCAGTATAACTATTCCGGTATAGTTGTGGGAGCTATACGCGAGGCTAAGCGAGCCACACGTATAGCTAATCTAACTATTTCTCAGTTTTACGCGCGGGAACGCGTCAGAAATAACAGACAGACCATGACATTGAAATTGTAGATTAAGTTAAGCTATTCTCAAGATTTCAGATATACAGTTCAACCTCTCAATAGTGCCGCTCATACACCGAGAAAAAAAATCGTTTGGATCAAATGAATTTCAATTCGGTGAAACGAAAACGGCGATCGCGGGCGGCGAAGTGAAATGTTGATTGAATGAACAAAATTATGCAGTCAAATCAAAACTGAAAAAATGGTTGTGACGACTACACGCAGTATTTGACTCAAATATCAAAATGTTGCTGGACATGAATTTTCAATTGTCGGAACGGCCAGATTTGGTTGATTGAAATGTATCACTATGTTGATTTTATGGCATAAATCATTACCTCAATCTAATCATTAATTGACTCCGATTTTTTTTTTTTTTTTGCGCCTATGCCCAAATGATATGTTACATGGCATGAAAAAGATTTCACCACCAAAAAAATTATTTTTTCTGGCGCTTACGACCTTATGGCCTCACAGTGACGCGATATTATGAGCGTGAAATTACATATTAAAGATTTTTATATTAGAAAAACATCGCATTGTTTTAGCTGGGATTCGATCCGGGACGCACGCATTCGCTCGCATTTCTAGTCGCACGCTCTACTGACTACGCTAAACTATTTATTGGAATAAGTTATCACTTTTTCGTATTTATTTTGAATTTGGCATCTGTCTCGATGATATCATATCATTTCAATGTTGCTAAGATATCTTAACTGAACATCCGAATTCCAAATATTTTCTTAATTCAATTTCTTTTCTTGAGTTTCGAAAGTTCTCAAGAATAAAATTCAGCTCAGACTTAGCTACGTTTTCGTGTACACAATTTGAAATACTGAAATTATTCCAAACAACCCTTACATTTAATTAGTTCAACCGTGAACATAAGTAACAAAGAAATAGTTCCCATAATCATAGGCAAAATAATTCGATGAATCCAATGATATTGTTAGATGAACAACATATCATGTTGATAGAATAAATTCGCTCACATGTAAAGTCAACGTCACAATTTTGTTAATATATAGCTGTTTCACACGTTTCAAGCAACAGAATATTCATTCAATGCAATACGTTTACCCAAGAAAAGAAAATTGTACATTGAACTTTATATTTTGTACATGTTACTAGACATTACTTCATATAACATCTAATGTAGTTGAATTTACCAAGTCTTTCAACAAAATGAATTGCTCCAGTGAAAAAAACCGAAATTTTTGTTTCAATCAATATTTACTTGACTCAAGTGTCGAATGATTGATGCAATTATTTTCACATTGACTAAATATATTTGGTTAATTCAAACGATTTTTTTTCTCGGTGTAGGCTGTGAGGGGAATATATTTCTCAGAAACTCGGTTCCCCACACTCTGACCTCAAACGCTCGTGAAAAAAAAAGTGTAACTTTCGTACCTTTGTACGCCGGAAGCGTAGTGTCGTAGTGGGGGAAGCGCCCGAGCACGGATTAGGGGAAGTGGCACTATTGAGAGGTTATACTGTATTATATTCATAAAAACGTATACGTAGGGGAGCGTGGGGTAATGAGAGCTAGCGGGTAATGGGAGCTAGTACCACCCTAGTAGCAATACCTGCATTAGCAGATTTCTGCAGATTCTGCTTCAAGAATCTTATTGCAGTATGTTCGCAGATGTGTTGAAGACCCTTCAGAGTATTTTACTGAGTACAGTATACAAGCAGAACAATTGAAGAATCTGCCCTGGTAGCAATACCTGCATCAGCAGATTTTCGCAGATTTGTCGCAGATCCTTCAGAGTATTTTACTGAGTACAGTATACAAGCAGAACAATTGAAGGATCTGTATTAAAGCTGCAGCTTCATATATGGGCGAGTTCCATATGAAATGTATAATTGGTTGTCCACACCCCGTTCGATTTGTCTCAAACTTAGTCAAGTTGAGTAATGGGTTGAAAAAAAAATTCTTCTGAATAATGAAAATTCTTCCTTTTACAGGTCGCGAGTAACACCGATTCACAAATTTTGAATTATTTTTTTCAAATCGCTGTAGCTCCCAAACTACATGTCCGCGCCTGAAAATCAAGTGGGTCAAAAGTTTTGTAATTATAAGAAAAATGCTACCGCAAACTGTTATGGCAAAATTGTTTGTATGGGCAGGTCTGTCAACTGGACTAGATGTTGCCGCGAGACAAAGTCGATTTTCAGTTGATGGTGAAAAAAAAGCGAAAAATGCGATATTGATCTCGTTCCCCAAACTTTTCTGGGGTCCATTTTTCATCATAAAATGCGGCTATTTTTCCCGCAAATTTCCGTGTAAAGAAAAGTCACGGGACTCAACTGGTTGAAGAGATATGAGGGAATTTCTAGGAAAAACCGACCGGATTTTGACGTTTTCTGAATTTGAATTTTTCAAAACTATCGAAACTTTTTTTTACGTGAAATGGACGTAAAAAGAGCCAACACTATATAGGGTGGTCCCAAATTTGGGTTATGCAATAAATATAACTATTTTGGAAGATATTTCTAGAAGACTTCCATTGAAACTAATAATATGTAAGCTTAGTGGTAAGCTTAAGAAGCTGCGTAAGCTCACAGAATTGAAGTTGAATACCTCCACTTGAAATAAATGTTTGAATTATCGCTCAAATTTGAACATAATAGTATCGTCTCAAGCAACAGTTCAGATATTTTTCCAACATTAGTTTTTCACTTTAATCCTGAAGCTGTATATTGGTGAGCGGGATTGAAATGGAGAAGAACCTTAAGCGATCTACTAGCACTCTGCAGAATAACTGGCACTCTGCAGAATAACCCTGGTAAAATTCCTGATAAATAAATCCCGTCCTATTCCGCTTGTATATATATGGATTTTTGCAACGTATTGTATCTCGGATATCCGTTCGGATACATCCGGATAAAATACGTAGACAAAAACCATATACAATCGAAAGACCGTATTTATATTTAACTGACATTTTTATCTAATAAGATTCTGCACTGAAGAATCTCATAAGATCTGCACTGAAGTATCTGATGTCAGCCCCACACTCAAATGTGGAAGTAGTCCACTAGTGGTCTTCAGTAAGATCTGCAGAAGACCTGCAGTAAGACTGCGAGCAGACTTGAATCATTTTGCTACTAGGGCAGATATGTAAATAGGAACGCGTCAGTGATTCGGAAATCGTTCGGTTGTCTTTGGCAATGTTTGGTTACGTCACGCGATCGCAGCCGGGCACCACGGTGGTATCAGGAGGGTGACCACGAACGCGCGAATGTTTTGTGTGTTCCTGTAGTAACGAAAGTGTCTTGTGCGGATTCAAGGTAAGTGGCTTAGGTGATTGTTTTTAATTTTTTTTCGCGATTATCTTTTACCTCATTGAATGTATTTTTGTATAGAAACACGTTAATAGGAAGAATAATAAAATCACGCCGTGAATTCTTATTAATTCAAATAAGAAGCATTTCGGGTAATGAGAGCCATGGTTGCTCTCATTGCCACTTTGCAAATTTTTGAATGCAATATTTCATCTCATGTTTCAGATGACTACACGGAAAGAAATGAATGGCGTTTATCACTATGCCAGTATGGGCGTGAAGGCCATACTGTATGGTATCGACGATTTTCATTGATTTTAATAGTTTGGTCAAAAGACTTTTATTCATAACTTTTTTGTATATACACCAAAAATTATGAGCAAAGTGTCATTTGGTTCGGAAAGGCATTTAGAAACTGTTCGGAAGAGTCCCAGAAAGGGAAGACGAAAATTGCAAAAGTTATAAACAATTTAGTAAATAAAAAGAGGGGGAGTTCGGTTTTTTGCGAATATCTCGAAAACTATTTGACATATTTAAAATCGCAAAAAAGACCCTAAAAGAGCAGAAAATTTACTACAAAAGAGCCCTACACGGAGAAAAAAGAGTGGTTCATACAACAAACTAAATGATATCTACATGCATGTCACTTACAGCAGCCATGTGGAATGTTGTATGAAGATTACGCATTGCTCTTGTAGCAATACCGTATAGTTGCCGATGCTTCGTTACTGTAGCAATACGCTAAAGTTCGTGGAAAGATATCGTCCAGTTATTGGAGAGAACGTTTTGTACCGTTCCGGTAACTATCCCGGTATAGTTGTGGGAGCTATACGCAAGGCGACGGGAGCCACACGTATAGCTGATCTAACTATTCCTCAGTTTCACGCGCGCGTGCGCCTCAGAAATGACAGACAGACCATAACATCGAAATTGCAGGTTATGTTGAACTATTCTCAAGATTTCAAATATTTAACATTTATATACACATATTTATAAAAACGTATACGTATGTATACAAATTTATATGCATGGAGACATTATGTGAAATGATAAACACATATTATATTGAATATTTATTGATAATAACCCATGTCTAAATCGTGCATCTCGTCAGGGCGTATTGAACATAGCATAGCTGCTATAACAAATCCGTCGTTCAGCTCCCACAGCTATACCGCATCGTTCGTGCAAGCAGACTACGTCAGAGTCTAATGTTCTGCTCTTGTAGCTAAACAACCAGTGCCGGCTTCAGACAGTAAGCAACTGAGGCGGCCGCCTCAGGGCGCCGCTCTGAAGGGGCGCCAAAACAGAGAGCAATTTTTTTTTTTTTTTTACGAGAACTCAAATCAACTTCATTGATAAATCGTCGAACTAAAGTAATCTTCCAAATCCTAATCAGTAAACTCAAGGAAGTCTGAAAAATCGCGAACTCCTCATCGTAAGTAAATACGAAATTATGCGTGAGTTGTGTACATCGAACATGTTGAATTGCAATGACAATTGCTTACCATAATTTTTCCCCAAATTTTCAGCCATTGATGAACCTTCTATTGTTACTCCTCTTCGAGATCATCACTTGGGCTATTTTCCACTGTCGTGATCATAATTTTGGGAATTTCTCCAAAATTCAAAAAGCATTGCACTTAGAGAGCTTTTAACCCGAAATAATTTCTTCGTAGAAACTTTACGAAAATGATTCACAATTGAAGTTGCAAGTTATATCGAATTGGATGACCACAGGTTTTTTTTTGTCTTGGTAAAGTCATTTCGAGTTGTTTTGGATTCAGCTCAGTTATCTGGCATTGGTTATGCTGTTTTGCAAAGGTTTGTTTAAAGCGGTTCGTACGCCGTTGTGTGACATACAATTTTCGATTAGTAACGAATGGTGAAAAATTCGGCGGCGGCGGGGGGGGGGAGGGGGGGGCGCCAGAAACCCCTATTGCCTCAGGGCGCAGTAATGTCTGAAGCCGGCACTGTAAACAACAGTACTGTTGCGACCAAAGACCCGATTATAGTTTCAAGAACCAGAAATTCGGCTGTCACAACCACTCTTTTTTCTCCGTGTACCTCCCCAAACTCTACAACCAATATTTATAATTTTAATTGTGCGATAAAAAAAGGACCAAAAATGGGTTATGCGGCGGCCGCGCGCGCGTTTTTAGTCCTTTTTTCACCGGACAATTAAAATTATAAATATTGGTTGTAGAGTTTGGGGAGGTAGGGCGTTTTTATAGGAAATTTTCTGCTCTTCTAGGATCTTTTTTGCGATTTCAAATATCTCAAATAGTTTTTGAGATATTCGCAAAAAACCGAACTCCCCCTCTTTTTTTTTACTAAATTGTATATAACTTTCGCAATTTTCGTCTTCCCTTTCTGGGACCCTTCCGAAAAATGTCTAAATGCCTTTTCGAACCAAATGACACCTTGCTCATAATTTTTGGTAAATATACAAAAAAGTTATGAATAAAAGTCTGTTGACCAAACTACTAAAATCAATGAAAATCGTCGATACCATACAGTATGGCCTTCACGCCCATACTGGCATAGTGATAAACGCCATTCATTTCTTTCCGTGTAGAAACAGAAAACGTACAACGTCAAAAACCGGTTGGACATCGGATACTTTGAAAAAATGCTATGAAATCCATACTAAATGAAGGAAAATCAATATTATTATTATTCCAAAGAATAATATCATTTTGTAACAACTAAGTGAATAAAGCTATATTTTTTGTTGATTATTGGTTACTTAGTTAAGTAAAGCAGTACCAAATACATAAGTAAATCTGTTTTACGTATATGGGAAAGTTGTGGCTCTCATTACCCGACAGGTGGGGTAATGAGAGCGAAAGCAACATTTTTCTAATGTCAATTTTTTAAAGCCGTTTGTTGATTTAATAGAAAAATTCATTATAATTATTATAGATAAATAACCAAAGAAGTCAAAAAGTACGAAAAATAAATATGATTAGATCGTTAAATTAATTTCTTTATTGCTTTCGCTTACGTGACTCCAATTACCCCACGCTCCCCTATTAGGGTGGCCCTTAAAAATTAAATTTTTCATACGCCCTCTAAAAAGTTTCCCTTTTGTGTAAAAACATAAGGGAAATTTGTTTTTTGTGAAACAATGAAAAGAATAGATTCATCAAAGCAGAAACTTTGATCGTCTACCGGCACGTGTTATTTTCATTTTTTTCACAAAAAACAAATTTCCATTATGTTTTTACACAAAACGGAAACTTTTAAGGGGATATGAAGGGTGAATTATACACCTCGAATTTTCGGCCTATTTTCCCAGCTAAAACACATCCGATTAATGTGAAATTGATATCAGTGACGCAGAAAAAGTGCACGGAGGGCACGATGCTCTTGGATTTCCAGAAAGCGAAGATAACATGTACACTCAGCCAAAGAGATCCTGACGCACCGTCGGTAAGGTGATCGAGCAACCGTACGTACACGTTGAATACATGTTTGTTTTTAATTGTTTTCAAGACTCGAAATCAATTAAAAACAGACGTGTATTCAACGTGTACGTACGGTTGCTCGATCACCTTACCGACGGTGCGTCAGGATCTCTTTGGGTGACTGTACAATTTTATATCCAAAATGCTTTGTAACGAATAACCGTTGTTGCTGTCGTTGGACTTGATAAATATGAAAACACCCGAAACCTTTTCGCTTGTTGGAAATCCAAGAGCATCATGCCCTCCGTGCACTTTTTCTGCGTCACTGATATCAATTTCACATTGATTATATGTTTTAACCTAAGTCGACTCAGGTCGTTTTTGCTCCCACCACCATTTTCGCGTTGTACAACATCCCAACTACCTACCCTGTGAGTTTCAGGTTTGTGGGATGTCGCATTTTGGTGGAAAGTATTTTTTAAGTATGCAATGCGCACGGAGCGTCAACCCTGCCACGCGCGATCTATGCAAGAACAACCTAACGCCACTACTTAGGTTGTTATTGCACAGAGCGCGTGAGTCTGTTGAAGTATTGTGCTCGCTCATTCGCCTGCCTGATAAAATCAAGTTTGTGGCAGTTACTCAGTTACTGAATTTAATACTTCTCGAAGTTGAAATGTCCATTTTGTGTGAAAAAAAAATATAAATAT
Source organism: Tenthredo livida (assembly GCA_963992785.1). Lineage (NCBI taxonomy): Eukaryota > Metazoa > Arthropoda > Insecta > Hymenoptera > Tenthredinidae > Tenthredo > Tenthredo livida. The sequence continues at coordinate 42,634,226 of OZ023064.1, read as the reverse complement.
AATCATACTGAATACTCAAAATTGCTATTCAACTTTTTGTTAACGTGGGACAACTGTACCGGACTCACCCTATATATATATATATATTAGGGTGGTTCTTAAATACAAACTTGAGGAGTGAAGCATGGCAACTTTCAGAAAAGAAATTAAAGAATAATTGTCTTCAAATATGAGATTTAAACAAAAATTCTAACAGATGCCTAAAGAGATTTGAAGTTTCCCGTTTAACCCTTTCAGTCCCACAATTCGATTTTATTTGGCATTATGTATTGTATTTACTTTTCCATGTCAAGAAAAAATAAATTGTTAGACTGAAAATAAAATGACGCCACTATAGTGGCGTCTGTGACCGAAAGGGTTGAATAACATAGGATCTTGCGATTTTTTTTTCGACACTCGATTGTTGGGTCTAATAGTGGGGGACAATTTTTTTTTTCTTTGTCTGAAGGTTGCCATACTTCACTCCTTAAGTTATATTTCGAGTCTCGTTCTTCGAGATTACAATGGTAGTACCGCTACTTTCCGCTAGGTTGAGCCACAAATTCAGAGAATAAGCCGAAAATGGCTGGGGCGCCCTCTCAGCGTCCACCATCTTGCTCCTCTTCATAACGTTTTTTGTGCAAGTGCGAGTCACACATCGGAGAATATTCAGACTTATTTTTGGACCTTTAGGTATCAGTTGGGGGTCAAAAATCTACTCAGTCAGTAGTAGAGTGCGTACCCGAACATGGGAAAGTCAAAGAAACGCTCACGTGAGAGAGAATCTTCGACCGAGCTACGGCGAAAAATAAGGAGGTTAGAAAGGGAGCTTCAGACGAGAGGCGCATCGGCTGACAAAGACAGGCCGAGATACAGAGACTCATCAGGGAGCAGAGATAGATCACGATCGACAGATGAAAGAAGATCTCGTCGACCAGGTAAGTTAATTGTGTGCTCGGGGAAAAATATCGACGGCGTGATCTCGGAAAGAATGAGACTCGTCCGGGCGTACAGGCTGATAAATTTTGCACGTAGGAGGCAATAATCATCAGCGCTTTAACGAGAAAAATTTCTATGTTCTCTCTCAAGGCAAAGACATCCCCGAGCCTAACAAGGAGAATCGCAGAGAGAGGCGAATAGAAAAGTTAGCGGAGGATACTGAAATGGCTACCAGGGCTTCTCTGACAGGGGAGCACCTTAGTAGGATCTTGGTAGACCAAACCAATATGTCGCAGGACAAACAACCGATATTCGTGTCAGGGACAGCAACAGAGACAACTGTTGATGCTCAGGTAACAATACCGGATGAAGCAGGTGCTGTTAATCCGATGGAGGCAAGCGCCCTACGAGGAGAAGAAAAGACAGACACAGGAGGAAAGACTCTAGACGAGGACACTCGAAGAGTTCTCGGTGAGGACCCAGAGGCTCAGAAAAAGAGAGAGTTGTCCTTACACGCAGACCTAATATCCTTATGGTCAGACTGGCTTTCTTCAGGTCTACCCAAAGAAATGAAAGAAGAAGTTCTCGACAAATATCCTAGGAAGGGAAATTTGAACCTTGAAGCCCCAGAACTAAACCCAGAAATTGCAGTAATTTTGAACGAAGCTGGGTCGAAAAGAGACTCGCTCTTCACCCAGGAACAAAATTGGGCGGGGTCAGCGATGTCGGCCCTAGGGGAGGCAATCACAATGATTATTAACGACGATGTGGAGCCAGTGGACAGACTGAGTCTCCTGCAAAATCTCGCAGATGCGGGGAAGTTGATCGCTCAACTACATTTCCAGATCTCGTCAGCCAGGAAAGCCTGTATTGCACCCATTTTGTCTAAGCAAACAAAGGACTTAGCTCAAAGAACCAAGCCAACTACACTCCTTTATGGTGACAGCTTTGGAGAAATTATCAAGACAGCAAAATCAATGGAAAAAATGGGAAATGAGTTGAAACAACAGGCTCCAACACCCACAACGTCAAAGACTACACCAAAGACCGCTGCTCAGGGTGCGCCGCGCTCTTTAAACTGGAGAGGCCCTTTTCCGAGGCGGGGAACCTCGTATCAGGGCCACAAGAGGGGCCAGTACAGGCCCACTTTCCCCAGAGGGAAATACACCCACAACCCAACACCGAGCAATTCCTACAACCAGAGCAGGGGTCAGTCACACCGAGGAGGAAAAAATTAGTCAATACAGAGGTAAGCTGTACTGCGGGGCGCCTAAAATATTTTTTAGGGGAGTGGAAAAAGGTCACTAGGGATAGATTCGTTCTGCAATGCATAAAGGGCTATAAGATACCCATAAGCAGTCCAATAGTAGAGCCCAAGAGTCACTCAAATAGAGGGCTCTCAATAACAGAAATTAGAGACCTAAAAACCGCAATCGAAAAATTACTGGCTACAGGGGCAGTTGTACCATGTGCACCGGTTGAAGGCCAATTCCTCTCGCCTTATTTCCTAATATGCAAGCCAGATGGCTCGCATAGGTTTATTTTGAATCTCAAGTTCCTAAACGAGTTTATCGAAACTTCACATTTCAAACTAGAGGATCTAAGAACGGCTACGACTCTGGTTACACAGAATGCCTTCATGTGCAACCTCGATTTAAAGGACGCGTATTTTCTTGTCCCAGTGGACTCGGAGAGTCGAAAGCTTTTGCGATTTACATTCCAAAATCAGACCTATGAATTCACGTGTCTCCCCTTCGGCCTGTGTACCAGTCCATTCGTTTTTACCAAGATTATGAAGCCGGTTATAAACAAATTGAGAGAACAGGGTTTAGTGTCAACAATATATCTAGACGACATACTATGCCTGGGGGAGACACAAGAAAAGAGTTTACACAACGTACAGGCGACTAGAAAAAGACTAAACGAGCTAGGCTTCATTATAAACGAACAAAAGAGTATGTGCACCCCGAATACGAAATGTAAATACCTGGGCTTTATAATAAATTCCCAAGACATGACCGTCGAATTAACATCAAAAAAGAAAATATCCCTCCGGAATTTGACACAAAAATATCTCCAGAAAAGAACCTGTAAAATTAGAGATTTCGCACAGCTAATTGGCTCCTTAGTCGCCGCTTGCCCAGGGGTACAATACGGAAGCCTACACTGTAAGCTTTTGGAACGCGATAAATTCTTAGCATTAATCTTGCATGACCAGAACTATGATAGAGAGATGTCCATTAGCAACGCTTCTGTTAAAGAGCTCCAATGGTGGCAAGAGGTCATCACCCGTGCGAAAAGGCCTATAACCCGTTACAAATTTCGGAAAGAAATTTTTTCCGACGCATCGTTAACAGGATGGGGCGGTCATTGCAATCAAGAAAACACTCAGGGGTTCTGGACAGAGTCTGAACAGAAGCTACATATTAACCACCTGGAGTTGATCGCGGCTTTCTTTGCATTAAAATGCTTCGCCTCAGATCAACACGATTGCGAAATCCTACTTAGAATAGATAATACGACGGCAATATCGTACATTAATAGGATGGGGGGTATACAGTACCCAAAACTGAACAAATTAGCTAGAGACTTGTGGCAATGGTGCGAAACAAGAAGAATCTGGGTATTTGCAGCTTACATCCCGTCCGTCGAAAATGTCGATGCGGATAGGGAATCAAGGAAAACTAATGTAGATACCGAGTGGGAACTGGCGGAATTTGCTTTTGAAAGAATAGTTAAAAGGTTCGGTAGACCAAAAATAGACCTTTTCGCGACAAGGTGCAATACAAAGACAAGGGTATTTTGTTCATGGAAGCGGGACCCCGAAGCTCTGGCTATTGATGCATTCACGATAGATTGGAAAAAGCTCGCTTTCTATGCGTTTCCACCATTCGCATTGATCCTTAGAGTTTTGCAGAAAATCAGGGCCGACAAGGCCAGAGGTATCTTGGTTGTCCCTTACTGGCCCACACAACCGTGGTTCCCCGTATTTAAGTCCATGATCTTGGGAGAGGCTGAAGTGTTCAACCCCTCCTCTCAACTATTATTATCACCTTGCAGGTCACTGAGTCACCCGCTCGCAAAACAGCTTACCCTGGTTGCCGCGAGGCTCTGCGGATAGTCTACCAAAGAAGAGGATTATCAGAGGCAGCAATTACTATCCTCATTGCTTCCTTGACGGATGCCACGGTTCGGCAATATAACTCGGCCTTAAAGAATTGGTGGAGTTATTGTGAAAGACTGAGTCACGACCCTTACCATGTAGATTCCGAAATAATGATAAAGTTTCTATCCGATCGTTTCGAAGCGGGCGCTTCATATGGCACTCTTAATTCGGAAAGATCGGCCGTATCTCTTATCAGCCTGAACGAATTCTCAAAAGATCCGACACTTCATCGTTTCTTCAAAGGAATATTCAAGTTACGTCCAACGAAACCTAAATATACGTCAATCTGGAATACGGAAAAGGTATTGAAGTGGGCAGCTACACTGGAACCACTCGAGTCATTGGATCTAACACAACTAACATATAAACTGGTGATACTTCTGGCACTAGGAACGGCACATCGAGTCCAAACATTATCGGTAATAAGGATCGATGACATCGTTTCCTTATCGGAGGGTGTACAGATAAGGATCACAGCTCCAATTAAAACGTCAAAGATCGGGGTTGCGCAACCGATGTTCCTACTCCCGTTCTTTGAAGAAAGGAAGGAAGTATGCGTAGCAAGAACATTACTGTTTTATCTATACAAGACAGAGTCAATTAGAGACGAAATAAGGAACCTGTTTATCACATTGAAGAAGCCCTACCGTAAGGCGACGGCACAAACTGTCGCCAGATGGATAAAGACGTGTTTGATACACTCGGGGATAAATAAAGGTTTTTCGGCACATAGTACAAGGCATGCCGCAACATCCGCGGCGGACCTTAAGGGTATTGATATAAACGTGATCAAAACCACAGCAGGATGGTCAGAAAACTCGAAGGTTTTCGCCAGATTTTATAAGCGCCCGATCGAACCAGACAGGGGAAGCTTTGCTGCCACTGTCTTAGGTAACGTGTAGAGATAAGGAGGGTGCGATATAAAAAAAAAAAAAAAAAAAAAAAGAGCAATGTAAACATAGAGGATATTTAGATTAAGATACTAGGCCAAAGCGGGCCAAATACGAAGTCTGATATTATATATAAAAAAAAAAAAAAAAAAAAGAGAAATATAAATACAAAAGAAAAAAAAAAAAGTGGAAGTCTGTTATTACTCCATAAAACAGATACTCTAAACATCTACCATTGTAATCTCGAAGAACGAGACTCGAAATATAATTGAAAATCAAACGAACTTACCTGTAAGTGAAGTTCGATTGGAATTATATGAGAGTCTCGTTCGAGATGATTACAACCCACCCATAATCCCCAACCCGTTTTTTCCACTTTAAAGTTTTTTAAATTAGCTCCAAAATTATGAAGAGGAGCAAGATGGTGGACGCTGAGAGGGCGCCCCAGCCATTTTCGGCTTATTCTCTGAATTTGTGGCTCAACCTAGCGGAAAGTAGCGGTACTACCATTGTAATCATCTCGAACGAGACTCTCATATAATTCCAATCGAACTTCACTTACAGGTAAGTTCGTTTGATTTTCAATTATTATCTAGAGTGGGGCAAAATGGACCCCTTGGGTCAAAAAAGTTCATATTCATACTCAAGTCTTTTGATGGTCAATCTGTTTTTTTCAGTGGTCCATTTTGCCCCACGTCCATTTTACCCCACCCTCCCCTATATATATTGAGAGCTCATCAATCCCTTTTTATATATTTCCGAAAATATGCCTTATGTAATTTTATTTATTTGATTAATTGCAAAAATTGGTGTATTTTTCGAAAAAAAAAATTATTTTTTATCCTACATGCGTCAAAATAACCCCATATCGAGCAGGTCTTACGGGACAGAAGACTCACATATCTCCCTCGGTCGTGATATGTTATTCGACGCATGCGCAGACACGCGATTTGGTTACTTATCAAACCTAGGGAGCAAAAGTGCGCGTCATAGGCATGATATGAACGCATTACATGAAGCTGTCAGGGAGACAGGCGCGATTTTAATTCGGGTGAAGCTGCCCTCGCTTCGCTCGGTCAGCAAACTTCACCCGAATCAAAATCGCGTACGTCACCCCAACAGCATCGTGTACTAATGCGTTCATATTATCATGCCTATGCGCACGTTTGCTTCTTAGGCTTCATACCTAACCAAATCGCGTGAAAGCGCATGCGACGACTACATATCACGGCCGAATGAGATATGTGAGTCTTCTCTCTCGTAAAACACGCTTGAAATCGGGTTAGTTTGATGCATGTACGAGAAAAAATATCGTATGTCGTTCGGGAGAGAGGCGCGATTTTGATTCGGGTGAAGCTGCCCTCGCTTCGCTCGTGCAGCAAACTTCACCCTCATCAAAATCGCTCACCTCTCTCCCTAACAGCATAATCTACTATTAATTTCCTGTCTTATTTATTATTTCACCGGTTGATCCAAATTCTTAAAGACTGCGTAAAATATGTGTTTCGACATGAAAAGTAACAAAATTCAAGTCGTAAGTGTCGAGACGGACCAAATATTCGCAAGAAATTTCGTTTTTCGCAAGAACGACCTAAGCCAGCGCGCATGTTTTATTTATTATAAAGATTCCTGTTCACTTTGATGCAAAAACAAAATGGGCTTCGTATTCCGGAAGAATCGCCCTTCAAAATGAGTAGTCTACAAAGTCCATTGTGGTTTCGTTCGTAGATGCAATTCAGTTTTTAAACTTCAATCAACGGTTTTGGTGTCAAAACCTAAGTCGACTTAGGTTGTTCTTGCACCCAGGTACTCAATTCACCTTTCATATCCCCTTAAGGGGCGTATCAGAATATTTAATTTTTAAGGACCACCCTAATACGTACGTATACACATTTATATGCATGAAAACATTATGTAGAATAATATAAACACATATTATTTTACCTATCTATTGATAATAACACATGTCTATGTTATGCATCTCATGAGGGCGTATTAAACATAGCATATAGCTTAGACCGGTTTTTTTTTTTAACTTTTTTTTGTTTACCTCGTACTCCCTTGGAAAAGTGAGTTCTCAGTGTAAAACGAAGCCTCGTAGAACCGGAACCCGGTGGCTTAATTTTGAAAGGTTCCGCAGTCGGTCTGAACTTTTCCCATTTGATTAACATAGGATTCTTGCTACACAAACACTCCAATCAAAATATCTCGAAAACTATACAAGCTAGTGAGCTGTTCTTGGTCTGATTTTGTAGGTAATTGAATCCACTACAAAAAAGGTCTGACCTATGTCAGATCTTAAAATTGAAAAAAAATTATGAAAAATTTATTCGTAATGAGTACAAGATCAATTTCTAGCTCGGAAATAGATCAGACTTTATCTGCAGAGAATTCAATTATGTACAAAATGAGACCAAGAATAGCTTCCTAACTCGCATAGTTTTCGAGATATTTTGATTGGAGTGTTTGTGTAGCAAGAATCCTATGTTAATCAAATGGGAAAAGTTCAGACCGACTGCGGAACCTTTTAAAATTAAGCCACCGGGCTCCGTTTCCACGAGGCTTTGTTTTACACTAAAAACTCACTTTTCCAAGGGAGTACGAGGTAAAAAAAAAAGTGGAAAAAAAACCGGTCTAATATAGCTGCTATAACAAATCCGTCATTCAGCTCCCACAGCTATACCGCATCGTTCGTGCAAGCGGACTACGTCAGGTTCCAATGTTCCGCTCTAGTAGCTAGACAACAGTACTGCTGCGACTGAAGACTTCAAGAACCAGAAATTCGGCTATAACTACCACTCTCTTTTCCCCGTAGCATAATCCCTCGGGGAACAATCGCCGATTACAATAGACCGGCGGATTGCCCGAGAAACTGAGGTCTTCTGTTGTAAGCTGTATAGTAACGCACGATATTTTTTATAATAAGTGCATGAATGTGGGGCGTGCATGTCAGTAGCGGGACGTTTCCCAAGGGACGAAAGTGAAGTAATTGTGGACTGCGCATGCGTCAACCTTACTTTGCAGACCTGGTATGCATTCGGCCACTTTCGTCCCGCTTATGGAGTCTGTATGTTAGGAGACCGAACTCTGTAGTATGGGAGTGGTTCGAGTTCTGTCGCTTTGTAAACATATATATACGATACACTAAAGTTCGACGCGCCTCTACCGGCAGCCAAGAGTAATAGTTCCACGTGCATAGTGTATCACAAAATAGCGGTTTCCATGACAACTTGAGCTTTACTTAGCGCCACTAGAGGCGCAGCGAACTTTAGTGTACCGAATAGCTATAGATATACGGCGCCAAAAACAGGGAGGTTTTCCATAGGTGGGGATGACTCAGTTCGGTCTCCTAACTACAGACTCCATAGTCCCGCTAAACTGACATGCAACGCCCCACTTTTCATGCACGTTATAAAAATTTTATTTGAAATCCTTCAGAAAACGATCGCCAACTGCAATAGTACCTATAGCAGTTCGCCTGAAGAATCCAGATTTTGATTATGACAAGTTTCTGATAAAACCTGTAAATGTCACTCGAACGTAATGACTAATTGACAGAACACACATATAATAGCGGGTGACCAGGAAGGTGGTCAATTTGGGACGTTACAGAGCTGTATACATAGTTCGTCAGTCCAAGATTTGGTGCTCTGAATAATTCGCATTATACTGTGAGTTTTCGTAACGGCGGAACAATCCGTGCACGTGAGGCAGAAACCTGAGTTACACTCATTTTCAGCTGAGCATCATATACGGCCACGGCCGCCCCCAACCTTAACGATTATTTGTCTACATAACATAATATTCTGGGTATCTTTACAAATGATCGTTGCGGTTGGGAATGGCAGTGGCGGGATACGGCGCTCACCTGAAAATGAGTGTCACTTCGGTTACCTAACTTAGGCGCACGGATCGTTCTGCCGTTAGGAAGACTCACGGTATAACAATTAACAGACTTACCGATAATTCCAAGAACAAGTTCATCGGTGTTTGGTTCCAAGCCCACTAACAATGAGTAATCCATAACAGAATTGTCTGATAAGAATTTTGTATCCATTGCAATAGCCTTGTTCAGCACTGCTTTAGCATGAGGTCTTATATACAATGGAGAGTTACAGCTCACTGAAAGAGGGAGTAAACATGAAACAACTAATCGAGAGAAGTCCAACGAGGCTTTATCAATCCCAATATTTTCTGTTATTATCACGGAGAATGCGGAGTATGCTCCGTGCATAATGTATAATCGGATGTTTATGCCTAATTTCTTCCATAGCTATTCTACTTACTATTCAACAAGTTTTCGTCCAATAGAACGATTTCTCCTTCATGATCCGTCTCCTCTGGGTTAACCAATCTGTTTCTCATTGAACCCTTCAGGTCAAACTTATCCTTAATGATTCTGTTGTAGAATAAGTTTTCCATTACCAATACACTGGTTCGCAGAGCAGCATTTGTTGTGTTATTTTTGAACGAAACTCTATACACGCCAATAATTTTGCCAAGTAATGTTGGCTGTTTTGTTTGCTGACACTTTTCCATGTACGAAAAATAGTTTGGTGCAAAGTCGAGAAATATTTGCATTTCAATACGAGACATTTCTTTCAAGATAAATCTGTCGTCTGGAATATCAAATCATGTTTAGTAATCTTTGAAAAAAGAGAGTAACATATCGGGCATTCTGCGTCACTTCAGCCACTAAAGATAACATCCTCAAAAAATTACAACAAATCGTACTATATGACACAAACAAATTGACGAGATTTCGAATTTTTCGAAATTTTTGTGCACAGAATACTTCCGTTTTTTTTATTTTGTACTTGAATGGTGATATCTCAGGAACAGTTGATCGTAACGACAATGTTAAGAAACGAAAATCTGCGAGGTTTCCAGAATATGACAAATAAATAGGCATTGCTGATAGCATATGCCGTGCTTATCAAAATTTGATATTATTTATGAAACAAAAATGGATAATTGGTGATGATATCGTGCGTCGTTCCCTTGAAAAATTAAAAAATTTCACTGATTTTGCCCTAGGATGTGGGTCAGAGTTACTTGGTTAAATCTAAACAAATATTATCCTTGTCGGCATTAAAAAGACGCAGAATCAAGTTTTTTAATATCGTCGTTACGATCAACCCTTCCCCAGATATCACTGTTTCAATGGGTGATGAAAACATTCAAGTATTCGGACGAAAAAAAATTTCAAAAACTTCGAAACCTCGTAAATTTGTTCGTATCATATTGGGATCCTTGGAATGGGCGTGGCTTCGTAAACGTAGCCGACTTTCGACAGTTCTATTTTTCGTCACTAGTAAGCGTATCGAGGTTTCAAGCCCTCTCATTGGTTACAGCTGGTTACTGCAGCCGTCGTTCAACAGTTCTATTTTCTGCCACTAGTTGGCGTATCGGAGTTCTAAGGATCCCAATAGCCCGATTTGTTGTAATTTTATGAGGATTTGTTTTTAAAAGTGGCGGAAGTGACGCGAAATGCCCCATTTACTTATTTTGAGACCGAGAATGCCCTTCCAATAACCAATATATACATTAGAAAAAAGAATTTCTGAGAATAATATGAAATTTTATCAGATAAGGCAATCATTAAACTTGGCATCAGGAATATGATGAACGAAAGTGTTCACCTCTAGTCTTGCAAAATGAACTGCCACTCTTGCCACCTTTGGCAACCCATTGAACACTTCGACTCAAACTTCGAGTGAAGCCATCCTCTCCACAGGGCAAAACGTTTTCTCTCAAAGCGGAAAACTGAGAGGCGAAATAAATTCTGCAGAAAAAATTTGTAGTAGTGTCGTTGAACTGCACTTCAATATAATTCTGCTGCTTAACTGCTTTTTTGTCTTCTTCTGAGTCAGGCGCATTGACAATATTTTGGGGTGAATTATCCAGTGGTAATACATTTTTTTCAGATTCAACTGGACTCGCCAGATTCGGACTGCTCCCTCGCAAGAAAGAAAGAACCGATGGCCGCTTCGGATCCCCTGATTGTGTCAATTCAGAAGCATTCTCTTTGTTGTCAGAAAATTTTCGTTTATATAATGGACTTGGGTTCAGTTCGGGACCTTTTGTACCACGCAGTAACTCCTGTAGCTTGTGTTTGTAATCGAGAGAGTCGAGCGCATATGATATTATCGACGAAGGTTCAGACTCATAAACAACAATTGGTACAACAGATCTGAAATCAGGAAATAGAATCAATAGGTATTTTATATTCATCTATCTGGGTATACTAGACTGTGCCAAATAAAACAACTATTTTTTTTTCCGGTCTGATATGAGTCAGTCCACGTCAAGCGGGACGGATTTGGCCAAAAATATTCCTCGATGTTTCTGATTCTTTTGTGATTTTTTTTACATGTTCTCTGGGTAAAATGAATGGATGGAACATTTTTTTTTCTACTCGAAGGGCTTAGAAGCTGCAAGGGGTTGAATTTTCGAAAAAAAAACCACCAAAAATCGGAATCGCGCTCTACTTTAATCGTTAATATCTCCGGTTCCCTTAGTCGTAGAGACATCAGTAAAAACTCATTTCAAAGCTCTAGAAATGTACATTTGTGTTATTAATTTTGAATCCATGGAATAAACAATTTTCTATTTGTTATGAACAATTGTATTATTTAAACGCGATTATCGAGATGAATGCCCCCTTCGAATATTCTGAACAAAATACGAGCGTGTTCCTTGATTTATTCTCTACGAAATCTGTAAGTCTTAAAATGGAACTCCGATGGAAACTATATTTAAAAAGCGATTGACCCGTGCGGGACGACGCCTGCGGCTGTCTACGCGGATGCGCCGAGACCGAGGCTTGTTCGCTTTACATGTAAAGAATATAGGGGGGCATATTATACGTTCAAATTCATCAAATCCAATAATTTACGAAATCATTTATTCCATTTCATGCTGAATACTCGACTTGAAACTACAAAAATATAAGTACACGGAGAGAAATTTCAAGTAAATATTCCTATGCAGCATGGCAATGGTTACATTACTCTATAGTTTGTTAATGAGAGCGGCGTGACACAAACTGTAGAGTAATGTAACCATTACCATGCTGCATAGGAATATTTACTTGAAATTTCTCTTCGTGTATAGAGGTACAAGCTTGACTAAAATCTTGAAAATAACTGGCGAACATAACGTACTTTTTGACTTCATCAAACGGAATACGACACCGTATTATTCGATCGATTACATACTGAATTAATGAATTTGAAATTTTATTACAGTGTACAAGTGATTCGAAAAAAAATATTTTTTGCAACACCTGCTTCGAAAGTTTGATGTTCGAGGCCTCTGGAGCGAGCGTAAAGTACCTGAGTTCCGAGGAGTAAAGAAAAGAAGAGTTAGCGCATGCGCATACCGCGAATACTCTACTTTACGCACTAGTGCATTTTTCGCGCATGCGCACATCGCAAATACTCTACTATACGCACTGTGTCATGGCGGCGTGCAGTCGCGATGTGAGATGATATTGACTAATTAATTTGTCTCTCAAATCAAACTTTCTTCGCAGGGAGTTACAAAAAATATCGTGTGATACACGTGCGGATAGGCGATATCTGTCTCGTGTCATTACGGCACTCGCCTTCGGCTCGTGCTGCAAACGACACTCGTTAGATATTGCCTACTGTCCGCACGTGTATCACAATATACTATTAAAGCTGTGAGTCCCCCCTTAAGATTCCAGTGAAATGTAGAGTTCTCGTGGGTAATGATTGAGTAATTTTAAATTAAACTACGTTTACATCCATCAAATCTATTAAGGGGGGGGGGTATACCCGATTTGTTACCGACACCGCCTATATCTCCGAAACGGGGCTATCAATCGACTTGTCCTTGCAGCAGCCGATGTTTGACGAGTAATGAGTATTAACATTAGCGGCAATGGCCGCTCTCAGCTGCTCTCAGCCGTTGACAATCGCGAAAATTACCACAAAAACGTAGAATACAACTGGCCCCTTCATCGTTGTCGAAAACAAAGATGTTTTGGGATGGTTGTGTTCGGAATTCTCGATAGAATCGGGCTCTCTCGGTCGATTTTGCATTTTTTATGCGTAGGCTTTGATTTAAGTCGACATAAATGGCACGCCAACACTTTTCGATCAAAAAAAAAAAAAAAATCCCGATTTCATTCGATCAAATGTACCAGTTCGAACTAATTACTCGTCAAACATCGGCTGCCGAAAGGACAAGTCGATTGATAGCCCCGTTTCGGGGATATTCGACCGGCCGGTAACAAATCGGGTATACCCCCCCCCCCCCCCCTTAATATAAAATTTGAACGTACAAAAACTAGTGAATACCCACCAAAAGCCCCTCGGGTGCGAAAATCTTACGCCAAGTACAATATTGTGATAGTCACCAACAAAAATGTTTCGATGGGTAAATCTTAAATCCTACGATCTCGGGCTATGGAGGTTATGCGAATCGACTAACGTGTAAAATTCATGGTGATAAATAAAATAACAATTGTAAACGGACAAGACTGTCAGATCGCTATTAACTGTCAGATGACTATTAACTGACAATTACCTCTGAATTTTATTCACCTATACATTGTAGATATGGCTTATTTTCATTTATGAATGCAATTATCAGAAAAAAAGGTTTTTGCGATTCAATTATTTAGCAAGTTATCGCCTGAGGAAGTCTGACAAGAGAAAATCAAGAGAAAATGTTGGAGTTGAAAAATATGAGGATAGCATGATTTGATATAGGGAACGGCAAGGAGCCAGACCAATAAAGCCGAGTTCAAGTGTTGGATTGCAACGAATTCCACTTAAAGTTTCATGTTAAGCTCATCTCCGAAGGCTCGTCTGCTCAGACCGCAATTGTGAGTCAACGTTATGCGTAGAATTCCGACGAGTTTTATACTCTAACTCCGTATCATCTAGTCAAAACGAGACTGTCGGTCAACGTTGTGTGTTGGGCTCCGATAGGCTTTATTCTACACTCCACGTCAACGTAGTGCCTTGACCTTCGGTGCAGATAATATTTCAATTCTTGTTTTACAAACAGCTTAGATTTTTCGTTCAGAACTATCTCAAAGTCTGTATAAATATCTATGATTACATGTAAATTAATAGTACAAACTACCCGAGTCGAAATTCAGCGCCTACATCTGACCCTACCTAGGTTCATTTAAACTTACTTTGGAGGAAATTGAACCTAGAAATCCTATATTGACCCTCGAATTCCTAAAAATGTTACACTTAACCCTACGTTGAACCTCCAACTCCTAAAAACTTAGGAACAAACCCTACATTGAACCTCCAACACCTAAAAATTTAGATTGAACCTATTTTAAGGGGCTAGCCAAGTTCAATTTTTTTTATTTCTTCGATTTTCAGGTTTTGATATTTTATTATAATCCAATCTTTTAGCTTCATTTTGGTTCCTGTCCGACCCCGAAATTCTCAAAATTGTCAAAGTTATAGCTGAAGACGTGAAGAGCCGCAACGCCAGCGCTCGCATACTGCTGCATCTCGCGCGTGAGCCCATGATCAACCAGTTGATACAACGGTGCGACCTGATTTTTATATTATGTGATGATCGTCATATGTTCGGGCGCTTTTCCAGTGGCTGCCACTTGTACTATGATAGATCTCCCGTCGCAGGGGTCAATGGCTTAGGTGCGCTTTTATTTATCTCGTCGCAATGGTTAACAGTGTTTTATTGACGTAAAATGGATTCTCCCGTTCCGAAAAAACCAAAACCTGGATCAAAAAAAGGTTCCCGCGCAACACCACTTCGTTCTTCGCGAATAAAAAAAAACGCATTCACCGGCAAACAGTATATAAAAAATGCAACAAATTCGAAGACAACAGAGGAGCTGCCGACCGAAAATTTGCCAGAGATGGAAGAGCCAGCGAATTAGACGAGAAGAAAACTCCGTAAAAGTGAGGAACTGACAGTTCCTATGGACAGCGGTATAAAATATCGTATTTTAGATATTGATCGTTTATTTAGTGAACTCAGCTCATATGTCAAGTGTAAGAAATGCAATTCCCCGGTAAGATTTGAAGAGAGTGATGTCCGAGGGCCAGGTTTCAAGTTGAACGTTGTTTGTAGAAGCTGCGACCGCAAATTAATCAGATCGAGCCCCCAACTGGGAGTCCGAGGATATGAAATAAACACGCGAAGTGTACCCGCGATGAGATTGTTGGGAGTCGGATTTGCGGGTCTCCAGACGTTCTGTGGAGTAATGGATTTGCCGAAGCCAATATCAGACACTACATACAGGACAAGAGTGAAGCTCATCTGCAGTGCCGCTAAGCATGTCGCCGATCTTTCGATGGCTGCGGCCGTGAAAGAGGAAATTGAGAAGAGCAACGTTTTCGGTAATGAACCGCCAAGGATCGCCGTTTCGGGCGATGGTACTTGGAGAAAACGGGGATTCTCGTCATTGCAAGGCGTGATCACCTTGATCGGTAATAAAAGCGGAAAAGTGGTCGATGTCAGCATTAAAAGCGCCTTTTGCCATACTTGTCAGTACTGGGAGAAGTTTATTGGAACCGACGCATATCTCGAGTGGCTCGATGAGCACATCTACGAATGTAAATCGAACCATGATGGAAGTGCCGGTAAAATGGAGCCCACGGCAGTACTTGAAATGTTCGAACGATCGCAAACTCTCCACGGAGTGCAGTACGCATCCTATATTGGGGACGGAAACTCGAAAACGTACAAGACAATCGTGGATGCTAAGCCGTACGGCGATTTAGAAGTCAAGAAAAAGGAGTGTGTCGGACATGTCCAGAAAAGGATGGGCACCCGCTTACGAAATCTGAAAAAAGAAGTGAAAGGATTAGGAGGCCGAGGCAAGCTGACCGCACGTCTTATTGATGAATTGTCCGTATATTATGGCAAGGCAATTCGAGGACATAAAGACTCAGCCGATGACATGAAAACAGCTATATGGGCAACTTACTACCATAAAATTTCTACCGACACCAAACCACACCATCATTTCTGCCCGAGTGGCCCAGATAGTTGGTGTGAATGGGCAAAAGCCCAGCACGCAGAGAGCGAGTTCCATCACAAACCATCGCTGCACGGTGATGTAGCAAAAGCAATAAAGCCAATCTATGAAGCTCTCACCTGTGATGAACTTTTAGATCGATGTGTGGGAGGATTCACGCAGAACCCAAACGAAAGCTTGAACAACAAAATTTGGAAGATAGCTCCAAAGACGGGTTTCAGTGGCATTGAAACTGTGGAAATCGCGACATATATAGCTGTAGCCTCTTTCAATGAAGGAGCTATCAGCATCCTTCAATTGATGAAGCGCTTGGGGTTTGCTGTAGGCTCAAACGCACGTGAGATGGCCCAAAGGCTGGACGAGCGCCGCGCTTGCAGGGCGGATCAACAAGCTGCAGAAGCAACTAAAGACGCGAGACAAGCCCTAAGAAAAAAGCGGAAAGTGGCGGACGAGGCGGCACACGAAACAGAAGGTGCCTTGTATGGTCCTGGAATAGACCAGTCGTGATAAATTTTCTTACATATACAGTACACGGAGAGAATTTGTGGTAATTATTACAGTCTCAACCTGGTAATTGATATTTGGTGTTGAATGATATGAAATACAGTAATCAATAAAGCGCGCAACTACAACACAGAACTTCAGAGCGCGTTTTCTCAGAATCGCCTTTTTCAAAACGGTGACCACGATTCCTCCGGAACGGTTGATCCGATTGATTTGAAATTTATACATCATGTTCATACTATTATCACCTAAGCTTTCACAGAACGGATATTTTATCCGACCCTCCGTTTTTCAAAGAAACCCGAAACACGTATAAAAATTGTGAAATTTTTTTTTTCACATTGTAAAAATTAATATTTTGACCAAATTACAATTTATTGAAAATTGGTTCTGTGAGAGCTTAGAAGGTTCAATTACTCATAAAATGCATGAAGGTTTTTGTGTTTCAGACACCCTGTTTGGCTGCAATCGTGGTCACCGTTTTTCCGGCGCTCTTCGCAGGCTCTACTTGAGCGGCCTATGGAAAGCACAGTTTTTGAAATAAATGAAAATTTTTTTTTCCAGAATAAAACTGAAACTGTATACATTCAAACCCCGTCGACCGATTTTATTTTCCTCCATCAGTTCCAAATTTATTGTATTCTGAAGACAGTATACGCATTATTCTGCTTTGAACTTGGCTACCCCCTTAACGCTATACAACCTATGTATAACTCCTCCCCCATATATATTATTACGGCGACATTCAAGTGTTCACAATAAATTGTACGATTCCTAACCTATAAATTATAATCTGCACTAACTATTTTCAACGAAAACGTGAATTTACAGACCGGTTAATCAAATTCGGATTATCTTGCACGCGTATGTTTTCATGAGTGACATGGATCGCCAGCGTAAGTAAGGGTGTAGAAAAAAAGCGTCAAGTTGTCCGATCTCAATGTCATTATCTCTTTCTACAAATAACGATCAAAATAATAATATCCTTGAGACGTCGGGTAACACCGATAACCTAAATGCAAGTTCGTTGAGGTCAGGTCGTTCTTATAATTCTGAGGATCTTCATGATGATTATCATGTCGACATACAGATGGGTGATGATGATGATGATGACATATCAAATGATGAAAATATCGACATAGATATTCAGGGACTCTCAGGAAAACCATGCCGTTCTTCGCGGGAAGTAGACTTAGAAGAAGTTTTGGATGGTTTGAAGGATAAATTTAAGTCTCTTACAAGTTATTCTGAGCGTCTTCAAATTTTGACAGTTGTCCCACCATCATGGAGTATCCGCAAAATCAGTGAGGAATTTGGTGTAACACAATACATGGCTGGACGAGCAAGAAAATTAAGAGAAATGAATGGAGTATTTGCTTCTCCAATCGCCAGAGCAGGTCGCACTTACCCAACGAGACGGTTGAAAAAATACGCAACTTTTATGACGGTGAAAGTCGAATTATGGCGGGGTTCAAGGACAAACTATCATTGAGAATGAACGGAGAGAAGAAAATCGTACAAAAACGAATGGTTCTCGAGAACCTAACAGAACTTCATCCGAGATTCAAAAGTGCCCATCCGGAAGCTAGAATAGGTTTCAGCAAATTTGCAGTCAAGGCCAAAATATTGCATTCTGGCAGGTGCAAGTGGTACGCATGTGGTTTGTGTTTGTACGTATCACCAAAATTGTAAGCTAATGTTAAATGCAATCAACATTTCTACTTTGACGAAAACCTCAGTACATCCAATATGGAATTATAAGGACTGTCTCACGAGACTGATGTGTTCAAATCCTACTCCAGCTTGTTATTTAGATGAGTGTGAAAATTGTCCTGGTGTAAAACCACTTTCCCGTGAATTGAATACTCTTCTTTCTAACGCTGCAGTTGAAAGTGTTGGGTTTCGGATGTGGAAAACTACAGATAGATCGATCTTGCAAACACAGAACCTTCCAGTTCAAGATTTTATTGATTCATTATGTGATCGATTAAAAGTATTGAAACCTCATCACTTTATCGCTGCCGAACAGACAGCGTTTGTGAAACAGAAGAAAGAAAATTTACAGGACGGTGAGGTGTTAGTTCACTGCGACTTTTCTGAAAATAACGCCTTTGTTGCTCAAGATGCTGCTCAATCATTCCACTTTAAGGGGGTATAGGACTGCTGGAGCCTTGAAAGCGATTATATTTTTCTGGGTGTGATTACAATGAGCGTACTTGAGATGGGCGAATTATATTTTAGTACATGTTTATTGGACTCAAAGTGAACCCTCAAGAAAATATAGATGGACAAAATCTTGATAAATATAGAAATCCGAAGCTATTGAATTAGCACAGGTTTTTTCCGGATTCGTAGCTAGCCCGCATGATAACTCAAGAGCCAAGCCACTTAGAGAGCTGAAATCTTCACGAAATTTTTATGATACCTTTGTGCATGGTGTGAACCAGTCTCATTGATTTACAAAAAACAATGTCAAAAATATTCGAAAAAAACGAAAATTTTTCGAATTTATTAAAAAAAAATCCTGTTTTTCGTTCATAAAATCCCTCACAAAATTTTGCCGTTGATGCGACTGGTTCACACTGTGCACAAAGGTATTATAAAGATCTCGTGAAAGTTTCAGCTTTTCCAGTGCCTTGGTTTTTGAGTGATCATGCGGGCCAGCTACGAATCCGCAAAAAAACCTGTGCTGATTCAATTTCTATATTTATCAATATTTTTTCCATTCATATTTTTTTTGAGGTTCATTTTGAGTCCAATAAACATGTATTCAAATATAATTTGCCTACCTCGAATACGCTCATTGTAATCCCACCCAGAAGAACATGATTGTTCCAAAGGCTCCAGCAGTCCTATACCCCCTTAATAATGACCAGTGTACTGTCCACCCTGTGGTGTATTATTTTCGTCAAGATGACATTATCCACCACAAAAGTTTGGTAGTCCTGTCAGACAGTCTCGTCCACGATACTGCTGCTGTGTATTTGATCCAAGAGATCTTAGTAGAACACGTCGAGAACATTATAATAAGGTAAATAATAGTATATTGTGTACCAAGGGCGTAAAGTGGGCTTTTTTAGACCGAGTGTGGAGTTTGCAGTACACGGAAAGATTGAAACCCGACTGGTTCGTGTTTTGCACACGACGCAGTCGTGTGCAAGGAAAAAATGGAAGAAAAATTCGTTTACACCAGACTGAGTCGTGTGCGCACACGACTCAGTCGGGTTCCACACAATAATCAATCGGGTGCTGCACCAGAATCCGTGCACAGTAACCAGTCTGGTGCCGCACACGAGTCATTCGTGTGCGCACACGAATGAGTAATGTTTCTAAAATATTTCAGCCAAAAATTTTATAGCACATGACTGACTAATGTTTGTCACACGATTGGTTCTGGTTTCGCACCGTCACCAGTCAGGTGCTTCACACGACTCAGTCTGGTCTGAGACGAGCAATTACTGCGCATAACCTAACCTAACCTTAACATTATTCACTTATGTCGTCTATGTGATGTGACAGTGCAGCAACTTTTAATAAGTTTGAAATTATTTATATATATATGTCGAAAAAAAAAATTTGCAAGTATTACTTTGCAGCGTATTTTTTGATATTTATCGTAATAAATTTATTTGATTTTATTATGAAACTGGAAATATGAAGATTTTCTTGCCTATGTATTTTTTGTTTGATAAAATTTTCCATTTCTTTTTTTTCCGTTTACAACAATAATTTATTCTGTTTCATTATTTCAAAATTATTGATTGAATAGCTTTCTCTGCGTTTAATTTTCAATTTTACAGAAAAAACGTTATTCATGTGCAGCACACGAGTCATTCATGTGCGCACACGAATGACTCGTGTGCGGCACCAGACTGGTTACTGTGCACGGATTCTGGTGCAGCACCCGATTGATTATTGTGTGGAACCCGACTGAGTCGTGTGCAAAACACGAACCAGTCGGGTTTCAATCTTTCCGTGTACGAGTCAGAGGCGAGCTAGCACGAGTCGAAGACGAGTGCGTTGCGAGCCGAAGACGAGTACTGCAACCACACAAGGTCTTTTTGATATATATATATATATATATATATATATATATATATATATATACTAGGGGGGCTTCGCCCCCCTGCGCGCTTCGCGCGCCAACCCCCCAAATTTTAATTCGTATCAGTTGTTTTCAGACCCAAATAATCCGTGGATTTCATGTTCTTCGAAGAATGACCGAATTTTCAATGAAATCCAGTGAATGTTTTGTGACTCGCGATTATATATTCTCTTCACATTGGCTATTAGGTACTAAAAATTAGGATTTAGAGATATCTCTTCATATTGAGAACATATCTCGCCGCCGCCGCCGCCGCCGCCGCCGCCGCCGTGTCAGTATTCCAGGAAATTATGGGTAATATCCCCTCCTCTCCCAACCCAACCCGACCTAACCTAACCTAACCTTACTTTAGCCAACCTAACCCAACCCAACCTAACCTAACCCAACCTAACCTGACCCCACCCAACCTAACCAAACCCACCCTGACTCAACCCACCCTGACCCACCCAACCTAACCCATATTATTGGTAATATCCCCTCCTCTCCCAACCCAACCCGACCTAACCTAACCTAACCTTACTTTAGCCAACCTAACCCAACCTAACCTAACCCAACCTAACCTGACCCCACCCAACCTAACCAAACCCACCCTGACTCAACCCACCCTGACCCAACCCAACCCAACCTGACCCCACCCAACCTAACCCAACCCACGCTGACCCAACCCACCCTCACCCAACCCAACCCAACCTGACCCAACCCAACCCAACCTGACCAACCCAGCCGAACCTAACCCATCCGAACCCAACCTGACCCAACCCAACCCAAAGAAGCCGAAGGGAGCCGAGGAGGGCCTAGATCCTTGGGCCCTTGCTTTGAGTCATGTGAACCCCTCCCCGCTATTCCATGGCCTCCTCGACTCCGCTCGGGGGGGGGAGCCGAGCGGGGTCGAGGAGGCCGTGGATCAAAAAGTCTGACACGGCGGCGGCGGCGGCGGCGGCGGCGATATATCTTTATAATATAGAGAGATATATCTACCAAATCATATATATACCAAAAAAAGGACACCTTAGTGCCGCAGAAATCAATACATGCGTTACAAAGAATATGGTGTGTACCAAGGGCTAAGCGGGCTTTTTTAGACCGAGTGTGGAGTTTGCAGTACTAGTCGCAGGCGAGGGTGCACGAGTCGAAGACGAGTGCATCCGCGAGCCGAAGACGAGTACTGCAAACTCCACACTCGGTCTAAAAAAGCCCGCTTTACGCCCTTGGTACACAATATACTATTATGTCACAGACGGTGCGGCACAACGTTATAAAAACCGTTTCCAAATTGATAATCTTTTGGCTCATAAAGAAGATTTTGGGATCAATGCAAAATTACATTTTCATGCCACTGCGCATGGAAAAACAGACGGTGACGGAGTGGGTGCAATTTTAAAGAGAGAAGCTCGACGTGGGAGTTTGCAGATTACGTATGAGGAACCCATACTCACACCAAATGCTCTCTTCCGATGGGCTAAGAACCATTTTAAGACTATGTATGTTTTTTTTTTCTCTAAAGAAGATCACGAAAACATAAAAATTGAAAAATTGAATCGGAGATTTGCCACTGCAAAGGCCGTACCAGGAATTCAACAAAATCATTGCTTCATTCGAACGATTAATAATAAAGTACTGATTAAGCGATATTCTGCTGCAATCGACGGAGAGATTTTCGCGAAGCAAAGACGGCGAAAGGCACAAAAAACGTCTAAGAAATCGAGTTGATTGTTTGTTTTGATGCGTAGTGATCATGTACTGTTTTGTTTTTGTTTTTTCAATAATTGTAGATGAAACAGACCACAATTTTCGAAGGTAAAAAATATTCTTCCATTTGCAAAAGCCTCTGCCCACTCCAGAACTTTTCGTGAAGAAAAAATATTGCTGCTGCTGGTTGCAGAAAAAAATAACCAATTCAACGCCGTTAGGCCTTTTGGAAAGAAATCCCGAGCAGAAATTTGATCAGGCTGCCGGATGTCTGATCCGGCCCGAGTCAGGTATCCCTCAGAGCTGCCTGATCAGACCAGCCGGATCGGGTCCTGATCCAGGCCCAATCAGGCACCGTCAGGGACTAGTCAGGTGAGGTTAAGGCATGCCGGATGCATTCTGCCTGATTGATTTCGGATCGGGGCCTGATCAGTTGAGGTCAAGGCATGCCTGCACTGAGAGAAAAATATGGTTGATACAACCATAATTCTACCATAAAACCGGGTGTGTGGAGGTGACATCAATAAATTATAGTTAAAAATACCGACGGAATTATGATCCCACGAACTATAAATTATTGTCAAAAAATGACTTAATCAATATAGTTGTTTCAACTATGCGTAGAGTTCAACGAATTATAGTCGATATTACTATACCTATTAAGTAAATTCAACACTGAAAATAATCAAGTACACGCTGCTTGCATTATAGTCAATACAACACAACGCAAAGAAAACTATATTTGATATAACTACTCAACTAGTTGTCACAACTATATTTTATGGCGCTGGGTACGTATGGAAAAACCAATTCAAAGTGAAAAACAAAAATATATTTTGTTAATAAATGACAAAGGGGGAAGAGGGGGGTAATCATGATATCGTGGATTAGCAAGTGAGTGAAGAATCGATGAGGCCTGGGGCTCGATTCTTGAGATCATGTGATCAATTTTCGTATGCGAGATTCGTTTTCCGGCCAATTGCGATGTTCGCTTTCTTTGAAACTATCACATGATTGGACAAAAGGCGAATTTCGCATACGAAAATTTATCGCATGATCTCAAGAATCGAGCCCCTGGTGAAGTCGCGGTATCTGTTGAATTGAAGTTATTATCATTTAGTACCTGGAATCTGAAATTTACATCACAGTGAACATACATTTATACAGGGCGACCCAGGTTGAGCGCACCATATTTGGTGGGTGTACTCCTCCCAAAAATCTAAGACTACAGTTCCTTTACCAAAACTCCCAGGGTCTTATAATTCAGGAGCTACAGGAGATCTTAGTCGACCAATCAGAGGGCTTATGATGGACCAAGACAGGGCCGGTTCAAGAGTGTAAGGCGAGCAGTGCCCGCGTCGGATCAATTTAGGTGGTTCGCTAAGTATTTCTGGTAGTCCAGGTTGTTCGCTAAGTATTTTTCGTAGTCCAGGTCCCCGGCTTCGTAGTTCTCGTAGTCCAGGTCGTTCGCTAAGTATTTCTCGTAGTCCAGGTCGTTCGCTAAGTATTTCTCGTAGTCTAGGTCCTCGGCTTCGTTGTTCTCGCAGTCCAGGTCGTCCGCTAAGTATTTCTCGTAGTCCAGGTCCTCGGCTTCGTAGTTCTCGCTGTCCAGGTCCTCGGCTTCGTAGTTCTCGCTGTCCAGGTCCTCGGCTTCGTAGTTCTCGTAGTCCAGGTCCTCGGCTTTGTGGTTCTCGTAGTCCAGGTGGTTCGCTAAGTATTTCTCGTAGTCCAGGTCGTTCGCTAAGTATTTCTCGTAGTCCAGGTCCGCGGCTTCGTGGTTCTTTGTAGCCGAGGACCGGGACTACGAGAAATACTTAGCGAACGACCTGGACTACGAGAAATACTTAGCGAACGACCTGGACTACGAGAACTACGAAGCCGAGGACCTGGACTACGAGAACTACGAAGCCGAGGACCTGGACAGCGAGAACTGCGAAGCCGAGGACCTGGACAGCGAAAACTACGAAGCCGAGGACCTGGACTACGAGAAATACTTAGCGAACGACCTGGACTACGAGAACTACGAAGCCGAGGACCTAGACTACGAGAAATACTTAGCGAACGACCTGGACTACGAGAAATACTTAGCGATCGACCTGGACTACGAGAACTACGAAGCCGAGGACCTGGACTACGAGAAATACTTAGCGAACCACCTAAATTGATCCGACACGGGCACTGCTCGCCTTACACTCTTGAACCGGCCCTGTCTTGTTCCATCATAAGCCCTCTGATTGGTCGACTAAGATCTCCTGTAGCTCCTGAATTATTAGACCCTGGGAGTTTTGGTAAAGGAACTTTAGTCTTAGATTTTCGGGAGGAGTACACCCACCAAATATGGTGCGCTCAACCTGGGTCACCCTGTATATACAGGAATATTAAAAGCGGTCGCCGCCTCACGACAAAATATTGAAGTAATGTACACGACCATACACATATCGTTGCTGTTTTTGGCAGCATAGTGCAATATACGATACAAGAATGGTAAGAAAAAAAGAACAGGACTCTATCGTAGCAGGGCTAAGAGTCAACTGAGAAAATGCTCCTCCAGTTCCAGCATGAACTTGAATTCAAAAGCAAGCCGCGTTTTCTGATGTAGCGCCGACAAGAACAATGTATGCAGTATAAAGCCCAAAAGGCGCCATACTACAATGTATCCCAGTTTAGTACGACAGCTTTCGCAAATCGTCGTTCCATAATTTTATCGATATCGCATATTCAAAATTAGCAAATAATGAATGTCATAGATGCATAAGTTAAATAACGCCTATATATATATACATTTTAAATAAATATGATATAAGTCATTTTTTGACAATAATTTATAGTTCGTAGGACCATAATTCCGTGGGTATTTTCAACTATAATTTATTTATGTCCCCTCCACACACCCTATTTCATGGTAGAATTATGGTTGAATCAAGAGTTGAAATCGAATATTTGTGTAGTTATTTTGACATAAAGTGTAATAGAAGAGTTTTTACTAAAACGATTGTCAGACTCACTGCTATTATATAGTTCACAGAACCGTTTAAGGATTGTGACTCCAACAATAAACGTATGGTAGCCTGATTCACAATTTATCTGGTGGAATTCACTATATTTTTAGTCATTCAGAATAACTTATTTCGTTTGGTTATTTCAATCACATATTTATAGTAGCATCAACAAAAAAAAAGGTTGATTAAGACATAAATATGGTTAAGTGAACTAATAAAATTTAACTACACGAAATTTCACCATATACTATACATTTTTCTCTCAGTGTGACGAAGGAAGCTCAAGCCATACACTCGGACCCCACTTATTTGACCAACTCGGGACCGGGTACCTTCAGTTATTTGACCAAAGTAGGGGTCCAGACTTTCCGTCTTAAAATGGCAGCCGCTTCTGCGCAGTTGTACATGCGCAGTCCCACGCTAGTTCAGACCCGTACGTCGTAACACTTTGTCTCAATAGTGGGGGTAGAGGGAGTCAAATAACTGAGTCTGAACTCCGTCAAATAACTGGTGGTCAAATAAGTGGGGTCCGAGTGTATGTTCAGCTTATTTCACAGATTTGAATTTTGCGGGTTTCACTTCGCCGATAGGTGGCGACCGACGAAAAATTATTTCTCACTAGCACTTAAACTGGATCAACGTTGGTATATAAGGAAGAGGCGACCTACATACTAACATGTCACTGCGATGCGTCCGAACTTGTTAACCTACGAATCAGCGTCATCAATAATATAAAATATGTTGTAAGAGTAATTTACGGTCGGTCTACTGAAACATGAAGACCAAGATGATCAAAATATCAAACTTTTTTCTCAGTGTAAGGCATCAAATCAGGGTCCGACTGAAATACTCGATCAGGGCCTAATTCAAGTACTTTATCAGGGCCCAATTTGAATGCCTGATCAGGGGCGGAGGGCGGGAAGCGTTACATTTCCGATCCACGCCGGATATCTTTGCCTGGCCAGGGCCTGATCAGCATATCAGGCTGTTTGGCCCGGGCCGGAATTATGCCGGAATAATTTTTTGCTCGGGATGTATATTTAAATAAAATTTTTTCGGCATAGGCATTGAAAAGTCACTTTATGACGCCTGTTTTCGATCCATAAAGTAGCACTTTATATGGCTGATTTCAGAACTGCCCTATAAAGTCTTTATACGGCAGTCTGGATACGCAGTTCGAAGTGCGCATTCCAAAGCTGCCGTATAAAATCTTTATACGGCAGTTGAGATGCGCAACTCGAAGTGCGTGACAGATCGCACCATAGCCTCACTCTTCGTCTGTGAATCTCAACAGGCGTCAAAGTGACTTTTCATGCCTATTTCGAAAAAAATAAAGTATGGGGCGCACCCGTAAACCGTTTTTGACTCGAATAATGATTTCAGAACTCGCTTTCGGCTCGCCTTTAGCTCGTTCTGAAATCATTATTCTCGCCGAAAAACACTTGGTTTACGGGCATGCCACATAATATACTATTATTAATTCATTAATGATCTAGCGGTATAAATATTCTATTCGTGTTTTCATTAGAAACTCCTCAAAATACGAAACGGAATTTTTCTTCAAACGTCAAAATCTGATGAACCGTTCAAGAGCTGTAGCCGTTCAAAACATTAATCTGTAATATTTTTTTTTTCAATTCAGCATGAACGTTTCATGAATGACGTACTTCAAGGTCATCATGATGAAAAATTATTTTGAACCTCGAAAAAATTCCGGGTGTTTGAAGTGACATGGAATGTCCCTATAGCTTCTTTGTCCGACGAACGATTCAGTACCGTTTTTTTTTTCCTTGTTGGCTATCTAGCCCTTACGGAGCTAAGTACGACTTTCTTAAATATTTTTTGAGTCTGGGTAGTGTTTTGGTTTCGGTTTTTTTTTTTTTTTTTGATTCAGTATCGTGCGTTCACGTCTGTTCTTTTCCCATTACCCAACAGCAACCTCACGATGCTTCAGCATAGGCAATGCTCAGTCCATCCTATATGGTCTAAGAAAAATTGTGATAACCAAAGTAGTTGGAAATTAAATTCGCCACAACTTTGGTCCTCATCATTTTTTGCCTACACTGAAAAAAAGTTTTTTTCCACCTAGTAAACTTTTTCCTACAGTAAAGTGAATCGTATTCTTGTAGTAAGAATACCAAAATTTATTTCCCACAGCAATACGTATACTGGCTGTAACAAAATTTCGTAATCCCTCTGAGCATGATACCAAATGGACTTAACCTTACTTTATTGGCATAAATTCATGGGTTCATAACATTTGTTGCAGAGATGGTAGGTCCCATTCGTGCAACTTTTCGCGTACCCAAGAATCCATATAATTTTTTAATTAACATGTACAATATTTCTCCAACGATACGATTAGGCAACAAACTAACACCTGCTTTGAACCGCCAAGTCTGCGAAAAAGGAGGGAAATGATGGCGCCACCATTACGGTTGCCATGGTAAAATACAGTGTGGCTTTCGCCTCAGCATTATATTTGGTATTGCGGTGGGAGCAATACCTGTATCCCTCCAGTAATGGCCAGTCCACAATCAGCTCTACCGTACCGTACCGCACCGTACCGTAGAACGGGCGCACGCGCAACAGCCGTACATCAATGATATTGGCCGTGATCGACGGCCTTTTCTTTTTGATGAAATCCTTCAAAATGATAGGAGCGCACGCGCGGAACGTACCTGCTGCTGCGTGGGACCGGCACATGCTCAAATGGTACGCTCTGCGCGTGCGCTCTTATCATTTTGAAGGAATTTATCAAGAAGAAGAGGTCATCGAACACGGCCATTGTCGATGTACGCGTGCGCTGTCGGTGTGCGCCTGCGCCCGTTTTACGGTACGGTACGGTACGGTAGAGCTGATTGTGGACTGGCCATAAGAATACGTATACCGTATGATGGAATCAAAAAGTACGTTATATTCACCGGTTGTTTTTAAGACTTTAGTCAAGTGTGTACCTCTTTATTTATATTTTTGTAATTTTAAGTCGAGTATTCAGCATTAATTGGAATAAATAATTCCGTAAATTGATGGATTTGATGAATTTGAACGTATAATATGCCCCCCTAGATCCTTTGCATGTGAAGCGAAGAAGCCTCGGTGTCGGCGCGCCCGCGTGGACAATCGCGCGCGACGCCCCGCACGGATCAATCGCTTTTTGGATATAGTTTCCATCGGAGTTTCATTTTGAAACTGACAGATTTTGTAGAGAATGAATCAAGGAACAGTAAGGTGGTTCATTTTTTTTCTTTTTTCTATTTTTTCATGGGCACTTGAAGAAAGTTATGAGGAATCCTAAAAAAAAAATCTGTGTAAAAACTTGACAACATTGGAAAATATTTAGAGGTCGCTACCGGCAATTGAAATAATTTAATTGGAAAAAAGGAATATAAGTCGTATGGAATCTTCGAAACAGTTTGACCATTTGATAAATATATCCAGTTTACTCTCCATGAACAATATATGACCTAGAATTATTCACTATGTCTTCTACTCACACGCGGACGATTGAACGAGTACTTTCAAGTGAATACTATTATTTTTATTTTTTATTATTCATTTTTTGCTTTTTTTTTTTCATTTCTCGCTCTTTAGAATCAATTATGAATGATAAACCGAAAATGATCGTTGTTTCATTTATGCCTTGCTAGCGACCTCTAAACATTGTCCAATGTTGTCGAGTTTTCACACAGATTTTTTTTTTTGATTCCCTATAACTTCACTGTTAAAAATTTCGATTGTAAATTTACTAAAAAAGTGTAGGAAGTTTTTTACGAATACGGTAAAGTAAAATTTACTATACATATTTTCTGCAATTTTGAAAATCTGGTTTGCATATTAGCTGTACTATTATGATAATATCATTAAACAACGGTATAGTAATTTTAATAAAACGGAATATCATTATTGAAATGATAAATTGTGATTTTAATGTTTGAATGTAGCTTAATTTTCATGACAACGTATATTGAATTCCAAATACCGGTAGACTAAGTTTACTAAACACGTACATATCAAATTTAATATCCGATTTTTCCTTTCTACTATGTTTAGCTTTAGCGCAGGTCCTAAATTGTGAAAAAAAATTAGTTTTTACCAGAGTTTATGCGTTTGAACACGTAAATGACCATCGACATATGATTAACACCAGAGAAACGCATTTTCAATTCACTAAAAACGCTAATAATATTTTGGTCGTAACCGGGATTTGAACCCACGCCCGCTCGTATTCGCTCGTATTATTAGTCGCACGCCCTATCCACTACGCCAAGCTACCTATTGATTGTTGTTCGAATGTCTTTTTATTTGTTCGGAGCCTACACATCATACAATAGCTTTATATGTCATCAAGCTTCATAGTGAAACTCAAGGTTGGACTTCGAGTTCAGATAAAATGCATTGCAATATGTATCTTCTTCTTCACCGACTATTGAACTTGACATGCGTTTTTGATAAATTTCTACTACAACCTGGTGTTTAGTAAATTAACAAAATCACTCAATGAATTTCACATTAAGTTTCGGAAATTCATCAATGTCATGAATTTACTCGGGCGATTTAACACACATGCGATAGATTTACTAAGCTGGTCTTGTGAATTTGAAAAACAGTCAAATTATTTTGCTGTCAAGTATAGTGATATAAGAAATTCAGTTGCAAATTCCGGGACCGCGTCATTTCCCTAACGCCACTGTACAGAACCGTCGAATGCCCAAATTCTAGCCTTTGTGTTTCTCTTATCAAGTGTGGTGAAATCAAAAATTTAATTTTAAATTTATGAATACCGCATAGTAATTTAAATTGCTAAGACGAATTGTTGATGCTAAAAGTCTGTATGAAAATTTTCTCGTGCACTTGTTAAGTACATTTAGAAGTATGTCCAGCAAATTCCAAACATTCTTTAGTAAATTCACAAACACAATACAATTACTATACAAATTAGTAAATTTATGATACACTTTTGTGCTTTTCGTATCAAGTTCAATGAAATTACGAATTTTTTCGCAAATTTAAAAGAAATCCATAGTAATTCACATTGCTTTGCCGAATTTGTGAAATTGGGAGTCTTTTGTATAGTAAATGTGTAGTAAATTCACAAACATTTTTAACAGTATTCATTCGTGTGCCCATGAAAAACAAGAAAAAAACGAAAAAATGAACCACCCTAAGGAACAGGCTGGTATTTTTTTCAGAATTTTTTAAGGTGGTAGTCATCTCGAAAATCACGTTTCAAAAATTAATTGTTAAGAACCAATATAGAAAATTGTTTGTTACATAAATTGAAAATTGATAACATGAAAGTGCGATTCAAGAGCTTCAAAATAAGTTTTCGCCGATGTCTGTACGATAGAGGAAACCGGAGATATTAACGTTTAGAAGAGAGCGCGATTCCGATTTTTGGTGGTTTTTTCGAAAATTCAACAACTTGTAGTTTCTAAACCCTTCGAGTTGAAAGAAAAAAAAAATGTTTCATACATTCATTTTACCCAGAGAATATGTAAAAAAAAGATTTCAAAAGAATCAGAAACATCGAGAATATTTTTGGCCAAATCCATCCCGCTCGACGTGAAATGACTCATATTGGGGTGATTTTTTTGAAACGACTATTTTTTTTCAACTCCCTATTGAAAATCTTGTTTTAGACGTTGGAAAAGTGATCCTGTCCAATTTTCAGCTCTTAATTCCAATTCTAATCCTCGCGCTCTTCATTTTAAGTGCTCCCATGTTAAGGAGGTTGGCTAGTCAAAAATGACTAGTTTTTCCTAGTGGTGCCGCGATAATCGATAAACACGAGACGAGACGAGATGAAGGTGTCGATAAACGAGACGATAAATGATATTTTCTCGTATCGTCGTTGACGAGACAATACGAGATCAGGTACACGATAACGAGACGAGAATCGAGAATATTGTCGAATTTTTCTTCTCTATATTTCCTTCGCTTTTGTGGTGACTCTTGTCATCGGGAATGAACGGAGATTATCGACAAGTGTTTTATAAAAGTTTCTATTCAATTATTAAAATATTCATACTTGTCACACCTCTCGTGGATGAATATCATAATGCACGCGATTTTTTTAAATCCATGTTCCGTCCATGACGGCGTTCATATGGATTATTTCGTTCTATTCGAGAATGTTAAAATTCACTTGATATGCTTGATATACATCAGAAAAATTAGCAAAAAAAAAACTCTATAAAAGTACGATATGAGACGATAACGGAGATTCAAGTCGAGAATAATTCGAGACGAGGCGATAATTCGAACTGACTTTCCGAGACGAGACGATAATTCGAACCAACTTTTCGAGACGATACGATATTTACGAAAATATCGCCTCGTCTCGTATCGCGGCACCACTATGATAGCTCCCCGAGCACCTTACTCGTGTTCGTTAGACTTAATTTCATAACTGTATCGTTCTGTCACCTTTAAAGCTGAATTATTGTTGTCACATTTGTAAATCTGAATCCACCCTTCTATTTTATACTCCACTGCAACGAACTATTTTAATTAAATTCAATCTCAGTACTTTAATACACCGTGTTATGTATTTATTTTAACCCAATACTACATTACTCCCGCAAACATATACTATAAACATTACGACTTTTTCTTTCACCGCGCACAATTCAGCCGCATTTCAATGAATTGTTTTTATCCAAGACTCATTTTACAGAGAATTTAGTGTTCTTCAAAAGTGCCTGTGGTAGTTTGGCTGTGGTTTCAACCGCTGCACCCATGTGAGACTCCAAAGTCGATTTGATGTATAATTCTTCTTTTCTCACTGTAGGCGAATAAGCAGTTGGACTTGGAGACAAAAAGTTTATGACAATTTTGTAGGAAATTTAATTATTTAAAAAAAGTTTAATAAATGAAGTCTCTCAAGCCAGTATTTCAAAAGATATAAGGACTTTGATTTTTTTTTAATATAAAATTCCAACAAAATGTCAATTTTAATATTTTCAAGTCAGTCAAACTACCATGGGCATTTTCGAAGAACACTAAATTCTTTGTAAAATGAGTCTTGGATAAGAGCAATCCGTTGAAATGCGGCTGAGTTGTGCGCGGCGAAAGAAAAAGTCGTAATGTTTACACGCTTATAGCATGGGAAAACTTAAGGAGTTTGGGTACACCAAAATTACTAGTTTTTTATAAATTCATCACGGCCTAGTAGTCACATGAAATATTCATCAAATTATTACATTCATAAACTGATGATTTCCCGAAAATTTTCAGAAAAAAATAATACCGAAATTATAAACAACCGGCTAGATATCGACTTTTGATTTTCAAGTGCTTTAAAAAGTTTGAAATGGTTAAAAATCTAGTAGATTGGTTTGATTGCAGTCTACGATGGCTTATTTTCTTCAGGAAACTAATCTCTATGATTCGGCTAAGTCGTTTTTTTTCAATCATATCTGGTGACGGTGAATATTCAATTTTACAAGATTGCACGTACATCGCTTTTAAGCAACAAATAACCACATTGTGTTGCCGATTGACAGAGAAAATGATCTGTCACGGTGAATTTGTGGGAAATAGTTTTCTAAAGAAGATAAGCCACCGTAGACTGTAATCGAACCAATCCACTAGATTTTTAACCATTTTAAACTTTTTACAGCACTTGAAAATCAAAAGTCGATATCTAGCCGGTTGTTTATAATTTCTGTATAATTTTTTTCTGAAAATTTCCGTGAAATCATCAGTTTATGAATGTAATAATTTGATGAATATTTCATGTGACGACTAGGCCGTGATGAATTTATAAAAAACTAGTCATTTTGGTGTACCCAAACTCCTTAAAGAGAAGAGTGCGAGGACTAGAATTCGAATTATGAGCTGAAAATTAGATAGGATTCCTTTTTCAACGTCTACAACAAGATTTTCAATGGGGAGTTGAAAGAAAAGAATAGTCATTTTAAAAAAATCACCCTAATCCATATCTTTTGAAAATATCTTGTAGTATAATCTGATAGACATGGTCCGATCTGCGATTAGATTAATCTTTTTCTCAAATGACCCCTTCCATCTATGGTCAATGGCCTTACGCTCACTCAAGTGTGTACTCAAGTAATGTGGAACTATCGTGGGTGTCGAAGAAATAATTGGATCTTGCGATCCTGAATTAGTTGAATATACATCGTCATAGTGATAGCTACACCGAGCTTTTTCTGTGAGACAGGACGACCCCTTACTGTACACGTTCACTCAATTCTGGCTTGAACCGGAAATGGTGTGCAGTTTAATATACGGAAGAAATCTCCGGTGGAAAATCAAAGAAGTTAATTCTTCAGAGATTTATTTGCGAATGGAACATTGATTTTGTCTATGATATTATATAATTAAATCCAATGTCATTTGATCGATGATGCAGTACTCAAAATTATCGCATCTAGGCTACAGCCTCCGCAAGAATTATGTGTCCGTGAAAAAGAACTAGTCTAGTCGAGAAGTGAGTTTCCTGAGAAAAATAGTTAGAATTCTCTTAAAAATATGAGCGATAGCTCATTCGATTCGGAATGCGATCCTGAAAAAGATGTTTTTTTTTTTTTTTTTTGCGGAAACAAAAATTGTAATTGTTATTAACAAAAATCAAAGAAAAAAAACGACGTCTCCGGTTTTTGACTATAACTAAAAAACTGTAAGAGATAACGAAAATTGGAAAAAAGCATCTTAAAGAGGAGGAAATTTCCAATAAAAAAGTCCTGACTCCCGGAACTCTATCTCGATTATTTATAATTTTAATTTGACGCTGAAGATAGGGTTCCGCGCGGCCGTTTTAGCACTGACGCGTCGCCGCTGAACAGAGAGTGCGATAGAAATTATTTTTTTTTTATTATTAAATATCAATTTTAAAATTTTTGAAAATTGTGCTATCATCAGAACACTCCAAAGAATCTAGCCCCGCAGAGAAAAAATTTTTAACTTTATTTTTCTAAAAGTTATACAATTGTTAATTAACTCATTTTCTTCGGACTTCGGTTTTCATAAATGGCGACATGAAAGTTTAAATAATTGGCCTAAAATTTTTTTACTTCTTTGGAGCGCTTCTGATATGTATACTTAACAAGATTACGTAATAAAAGATTAAATTTTTTTTTTATTTGTTTATAATACATTTATAAAGTTCCAAAAAAATGATAAATGAAAAAAATGATGGTCAAAAATTTTTTTTTAAGGAAAATTATGTTATGGCTGTTTTCACATCTAACAATGACATTAATAAATGTTAAAAAAAAAATTTTTACTTTATTTGTTGAAAATTTTTTTATAAACAAATGGTCAAATTAAATATTTTCAAAAATTTTTTTTTTGTTCTTCTATTGAGAAAAGTCAACTATGATTTTGAAAAAAAAAAATTTTCTTAAAAAAATTTTTCAATCGTTTATAATGGTTTTTTTCATTTATCTAACATTTAAATTATTAGTTAAGGAATAATTTTTTTTGCTAAAATCATTATTGGTAGTTCTCTATCTAGTAACAAAAACAAAAATTTTTTTTAGCAACAATTTGATTGTTTATTAAGTTACCAATTTGTTATAAACAAATTATCATTTTCAGTTCATTTTTTTTATTAAACTATTAAAAATTACGAAAACAACGATGTATAACAAAGTGTATAAATAATTTTTTGTCTATTTTTTATTGCTTTTAAAAAATATCGTGGTATCAAAGTTGAAGCGGTTACCTGATTTGTCAACTTATAAATTGCTGTAACTTTTTAACTATTAAAGATACAGTCTTTGACATCCAAGCCGATTATTTGGAGAATTAATTTATCTTTTGAATAAATTTTTCGCCAGCTCGGTATCTATCATAATTCCCTTGTTACAAGCTTTTGTTTATAAAAATCTTGAGTATCTGCATCTTATAATCCTTATATCTTATAAACTATTGCAATTACACCTTTTATTATTCAAGGCAATTTTGTAGGCTTATTATTAAGCTACTTGAAAAAAAATATTTTTTTTCTTTAACGCCAATTGTTGAAAAATTATTCGTATTTATTCTAATTTCAGAATAAAAAATTCATACATTTCTTGGTGTTTTATCATTTATTTCTGTGCTAATTCATATTATTTCTATTTTTATTGTCTATAGTGTTTTATTTATTGATCTTTAACTACTTATTCTGCGTTTTTTGAAAGCTTAACTTCATACTTTAAACAATTATTACATTCGGTGAGGAAACCGCGGATGGAAATATACATTTTAGAATTCCTCATTAACAATGACTCAAGAAATACTTATAATACTTACCTATTTCGGTCTTTATTGTTTATCATCTTACATTTCAGTAAATTTATGAAAGGAAACGTGCATTATTAAATAATATTTTTTACGTACTTTTGAGCGACGAATATTCAAAAAGTAAAGATTATTTGATCAGGGTTTGGGAAAATGTTTTGAAGCAGTAAGTAATTGAAATGCTTATAGAAGTTTTTATTATTTACAATTGGCATTAAAGAAAAAAAATATTTTTTTTCAAGTAGCTTAATAATAAGCCTACAAAATTGCCTTGAATAATAAAAGGTGTAATTGCAATAGTTTATAA
The DNA here is from genome assembly GCA_963992785.1 of Tenthredo livida. Taxonomy (NCBI): domain Eukaryota; kingdom Metazoa; phylum Arthropoda; class Insecta; order Hymenoptera; family Tenthredinidae; genus Tenthredo; species Tenthredo livida. The sequence continues at coordinate 42,598,392 of OZ023064.1, read as the reverse complement.
GATATAAGGATTATAAGATGCAAGTACTCAAGATTTTTATAAACAAAAGCTTGTAACAAGGGAATTATGATAGATACCGAGCTGGCGAAAAATGTATTCAAAAGATAAATTAATTCTCTAAATAATCGTTTTGAATGTCAAAGACTGTATCTTTAATAGTTAAAAAGTTACAGCAATTTATAAGTTGACAAATCAGGTAACCGCTTCAACTTTGATACCACGATATTTTTTAAAAGCAATAAAAAATAGACAAAAAATTATTTTTATACTTTGTTATACATCGTTGTTTTCGTAATTTTTAATAGTTTAATAAAAAAAATGAACTGAAAATGATAATTTGTTTATAACAAATTGGTAACTTAATAAACAATCAAATTGCTGCTAAAAAAAATTTTTGTTTTTGTTACTACACTCAGCCCAAAAATTAACGGACCACCTAGGATTTTCTGAAAAGTCGTTGTTTTACGAATCGCTATAACTTAGTGAAAGAATATCACACATTGATTGAAGGGGGTAGTATTTCGAAGATCGAATCTTCATCTTCAAAATCGTTCCTAAAAATTTCACCTGCGATCACTTTTCACCTGTCTGTGTAGGTTTGAATAACGGGTTGCGAAATGCATGAAAAATTCAAAATTTCAAACTTCGCTGTGGGGGTGAGAAAAAATCGCATGGACCTTTCAGCACAGTGATTTTATAGCCTCAAAACTTCTCTTCACAAAACCATTTTTGAAACTTTTTTGCGAATTTTTGTAACAGAGTTATTGAATTTTAAGTAATGCCAGAGAAGTTTGGCGTTACTCAGGATGCACCATCTCGAGGTACAGTCTGCAAGCATCCCATGTGTATGTGTGCGTGATTCTCACAAAACAGTCACAGAAGCAGACGCATACATACATGCACACGCACACATACACATGGGATGCTTGAATCCTGTACCTTCACGTGGTGCATCCTGGGTAACCCCATAATTGTCTGACATTACTCAAAATTCAATTACTCTGTTACACGAATTCGCAAAAAAATTTGAAAAATGGTTTTGGAAAAAAAAGGTTTGAAGCTACAAAACCACTATGCTAAAAATGTCATGCGATTGTTTTTTGAACCCTACAGCGAGGTTTAAAAATTTGAATTTTATTTGCATTTCGCAACGTGTTATTCAAACCTGTACAGACAGGTGAAAAATGATCGCAGGTGAAATTTTCAGCAACGATTTTGAAGATGAAGATTCGATCTTCAAGAAGCTACTCCTCGATTTATTTGGAATGCTTATATACTGTAACTCTACGTGGTGCATTCTGGGTAACGTCGGGATTGCCCGACATTACTCGAAATTCAATAACTCTCTTACAAAAATTCGCAAAAAAGTTTCAAAAATGGTTTTGTGAAGAGAAGTTTTCAGGCTATAAAACCACTGTGCCAAAAATAAGAAAAATTTTTTTTTTTTTAAATCATAGTTGACTTTTCTCAGTAGAAAAACAAAAAAAAATTTTTTGAAATATTCAATTTGACCATTTGTTTATAAAAAATTTTTCAACAAATGAAGTAAAAATTTTTTTTTTAACATTTATTAATGTCATTGTTAGATGTGAAAACAGCCATAACATAATTTTCCTCAAAAAAAAATTTTTGACCATTATTTTTTTCATTTATCATTTTTTTGGAACTTTATAAATGTATTATAAACAAATAAAAAAAAAATTTAATCTTTTATTACGTAATCTTGTTAAGTATACACATAGATATAAGGTTAGTAGATTGGACAAGTTGGCCTTTAAAAACAGTGTCGCGATACGAATGTAGGCGGAGCGGCAGTCGAAAACATCTTTTTCGTGTATTTCGCTTCAGCACGCTATTTTATCAACAGAATTGCATTGTAAACGGTCTGCACACATTGATCGATAATATAGATTTTCATTTTATCCATAGATTTTTAATATCTGCGCATTATCCGGTACTACCTCACAACGTAAAATGTTATTATTTGTAGCATAGTATGAGCTAAATAATAGCTAAGAATTGAGCTGCGGCATATGCGGTTACCCTCAGAATAATACATATGAGGCATTCCATGCCAAATCGACCTGGTCCTGACCCTCGACCTCTCAGATCTAGTCCGCGATTTTTTATATCATTCTTCGGATTTCCCAAAATAAATTTGAGTGCGTTATGAATTTTCAAAGTTTTTTTTTCAACACCTCTATGGCCTGGAAAACCTGAAAAAATTCTCAAAAATTCTGTGTCAGAAATAACAATTTTTCAACCAAAATTCATCATGTCTGGACTTTCGCTTCAATCTGTTTTATGTTGATTGGAAAATCTTCATTTCTGACACAACATTTTTGAGAATTTTTTCAGATTTTTCGATCACGGCGATCGAGGTGTTGAAAAGAAAAACTTTGAAAATTCATAACGCACTCAAATTTATTTTGAAAAATCCGAAAAAATTGTGATCGCCATTTAGAGTCAGAAGAATGATATAAAAAATCGCGGACCAGATCTGAAAGATCGAGGGTTAGGACCAGGTCGATTTGGCATGGAATGCCCCACATAATATATGAGTCCACCAATTACCTATGAACGATTCGTGGCGAAAATCTCGATTTGTCTGCAATTTTGATATTTTATATAATAGTATACAGGGTGATTCAGTTTGACCGGACTATATTAAACAGGCATATTCCTTGTCGAATTCTAAGACTAAAGTTCCTTAGCGAAAAATTCCGGAGATCAACGGTGTCCGAGTTATTAAATATCTTAATTCGGCTATAAAGTATCTTTTTCATCAATAAAAACGGATAACGGGTGTTAATTTTGACTTCGACAATTCCGCTTCTAATCTTTGGCAATCAGGTCGTACGGCTCCTCAGTTTTCGGTTGCCTAGGTCCACCGTTGCATAGTTTTTTTTTTCTCATTTTTTCAATTTTTCAAATTTTCACTAAGGGACTTTAGTCTTATAATTCAACAAGGAATATGCCCATTTAATATGGTCTGGTCAAACTGTATCACCCTGTATACTTGGATGTAAAAATCCCCCAAGTTTCAGACCCCAAAGCCGTTCACCATGAATATAGTTCACTTTTACATTCGAATTTTTATCGTGCCCGTATCATGGAAAAAAAATTATCCGACATGTTTTTTGAGTGAAAACAAAAAATTAATTCTTCGAAAAAGACATGATAATCATCCTGTTAGCATGAATAAAAATGATATAAGCCGCTAGCCTAACGGAGCACATTGCATTTGTTGTTCCTATACATTGTATATAGCTGTAGTAGAATGTCAGCGCGTCGTAAGTCTGAAAATCGGAATTCAGAATTAGAGCACGTGGTGTTTTTTGTTGGTAAGAAATTTGGCATTTTACCAACAGAATATTTAGATGATTCGAGCACACGGGTAAAATTTTTGACTATATCGATAGATGTTCTATTTTACCACCAAATATAGAGGGCAGCATTCGTTGTCACTATTATTTTGTGACATACTGCTATATGACTCCGAATTTTCCCAACTTGTCCAATCTACTAACCTTATATCTATGGTATACATATCAGAAGGGCTCCAAAGAAGTAAAAAAATTTTAGGCCAATTATTTAAACTTTTATGTCGCCATTTATGAAAACCGAAGTCCGAAGAAAATGAGTTCATTAACAATTGTATAACTTTTAGAAAAATAAAGTTAAAAATTTTTTCTCTGCGGGGCTAGATTCTTTGGAGTGTTCTGATGATAGCACAATTTTCAAAAATTTTAAAATTGATATTTAATAATAAAAAAAAATAATTTCTATCGCACTCTCTGTTCAGCGGCGACGCGTCAGTGCTAAAACGGCCGCGCGGAACCCTATCTTCAGCGTCGAATTAAAATTATAAATAATGGAGATAGAGTTCCGGGAGTCAAGACTTTTTTATTGGAAATTTCCTCCTCTTTAAGATACTTTTTTCCAATTTTCGTTATCTCTTACAGTTTTTTAGTTATAGTCAAAAACCGGAGACGTCGTTTTTTTTCTTTGTTTTTTGTTAATAACAATTACAATTTTTGTTTCCGCAAATAAAAAAAAAATACGTCTTTTTCAGGATCGCATTCCGAATCGAATGAGCTATCGCTCATATTTTTAAGAGAATTCTAACTATTTTTCTCAGGAAACTCACTTCTCGACTAGACTAAACGACACTATGAATAAGCAGTTATCTTGAAATGTTTTTTTTTTTCATATATCGACAGCTTAATAACATAGTCACGTAAGTGCCAAAAATGGCCTTTTTCGAGGTCAGACAGACGTATCTCCAAAAAAATTGTCCTCTGCATTGGAAATTCTTTGATGAATGAAAAGAGCAATCATCCATAATTCGGTATGATAGTGACGTATCTCCACGTATTTTATGTGACACAGTCGTAACTCCACACTTACGTGGTTTTGTTATAAATAATTTCTCAACTACATAATTCCATAAATTGATAGGAATCTATTCATTTTGGAGATACGCATGTATTTTTGAACTTTTCCGAGTGTCAAATGATCTGTAACATAGAAACGTATCTCCATAATACCTTGTGGAGATACGTTCTCCTGTTACCGAACCGGACTGTACATACGTCTGTTTCATACAAAAAAAATGCCACTCACGCTTCTGTGTTTCAAATTTTTATTTATACCGCGAAAATATTTCAAGTACATTGACGAGTGCGAAAATGTAGAAAGAAAATGGAGATACGTTTCTCTCACATAAATATCAAAAAAGGCCAAAATAATGGCACTTACGTGACTAGGTTATTAAGCTGTTGATATATACACACATCATACATACCCCAATGAGAGTAAATGATGTTCCAGCAGACTCAATGGACACTGTATCGGGTTCATAATGGGAACAGAGGGCAACAGCTGTGACAGTATTGTCTTCTTCTTTTTCTTCCTATCCGGAATATCATCCGAAGCCAACGGCAGCACATCCGAGTATGACCTATGATGCGTCTTAGGCGATCCTTGGGTCACTACAATTTCTTCGGGATTGCTACTCTCCAGGATCTCATTGTCCGAATATTCCACCAAATCGCTCTGGAGATCAATTTGGACCGCAGAGACTGCCTCAACTGCATTATAGTCAGCTGACATCGGACTTTCTATTTGTGACTCAGGAGCTATATCCTCTGTAATATACCCATCAGTATCGATGAGACCGCTACTTCCCGTAGTCATCGACCTCTCCGTGAAACGCCGTTTATCATCTTTCTTCTTTGTTGTGGCCTCCAATATCCTATTATTCCATCCAAAAACTGCTTCGGATATGAGCCTTTTAAGAATGACTATACCATCTTCGATCCTGAACATTAGAGACTGAACAATTTTCTCTGAACTTTTTCCTTCAGATTTTTTATTCTCCAAAGTCGGAGACGTCAGTTTCAGCTGAATTTCTTCGATTTTATTTTTAAAGTATTGCTGATCTTTGGACAGTTGTTGTTTCATGGCATTCAGACCATCCTGATCGATGGACAACGTTGTCAGCTTGTCTCTAATGTTAGAAAATACCTCATCCCCTTTTAGTGCAATGTTTTTCATCTCCTCTATTACGTTGCTGTGCTGTTTGGGGTCATAATTGATCGTTATCAACGCCGGTGGCAATGATATTTCCCACTGAGAGACTCGCGTGTATCGAAATATTGCGACCATTTTCATTCTGCTGAAATATTGACAATGGTCGTGATGTAAAGAGTGTTGACAACAGTCCGTTCCACGCTTTGTGTAGATACTTCCATGAAATCTCAGTTCTAAATACTTGGCAAACGACAGCGACCAAGTATCGTCTGACATGGGAACAACTGGTGACACGCTTTTACACTTGCTACATTTGCTCCACATTAATATTCTATTTGTATTCTCCTGACCGGATGGTTCGTTCCGCAATTTGCTGAGACCAATGTGAACGCACCCTCCTTCATGAGCGAATCTCCTAACATGTTGAGCTATTTCTGCCCTGCAAGCTTGGGACGGACACTTGTATTCAGTCGTCAAACAATAGCGCTTTAGAAAAAGCCCCAAAGCAATGTCGTTTCTGCCGTACAAATCCATATTCACAATCCATGGATTGACACAAAATGCTGGGGCGTTATTACTGCTGTGAGAAAAGCTACAAAATAAGACAGACAATCTTTGATGGGTTAAAGGGTCTAAGCAATCAGGCTGCATTACTATCCGCTCATTTCCATCGGTTGATGGTATAGTCGGTTCTAAATCGAGTATAACATTATTCGTCGGGTGTATCCGGCTACCACATGCCCTGAAGGATGCTAAAAGCGTTTGAACTTCGATACTGTCTGCGCTGTTGGTTATCTTTGTACCAACGAAAGAGTGTGGCTGTTTCATACTCAAATTAGTCATCTGGTTGATCGGACGCACGCATTCGGCGGATATACTGTTCGACCTACCGCCTTCAATCTTGTCTATAAATTGTAGGGAGTGGTAAATTTCTTTGTGAAAAAACTTTCTCAATTCACAATTACGGCCTGGTTCAGTTTCCAAGTAAGGTATAGAAAACGTTAAGTAAGGCGATACGCTGAGTATTGTGTCTTCTAATGCTTTTTTGAATTTGTTAGATAAAGGTAAGTCTGTAACACTCAATTGCTGAACGCTAGAGTTGGCTTGATCAAAAATGTCAATATCCTCATTCAGATACTGGTGTAAAGGATCGCTGCGATCGCTTATTGATTTACTATTAGTGCGTCTTTCTTCGCACAATGATTTCTCCCTCAATTTCATTTTATCGGTTGTTTCGACGTCATTTTTCGAACAATCTGTATCTATCGTTTCCTCTCTTTCGTATTTCTTGTCCTTTATTGATGCTACAGTCATATTTTTGTCAGTGTTTGAATCAGACTGTTTAGAATCATTCAAACTTTGTGCGGCGACATCATTTTCGTGTAAAGCGATCGCATCGTCAATTTTAGACGAATCAACTTTGGGTTCCGGTTTAAATAATTTCAGAGTGTCGTAAGGATCTGAATTATCATTCAACATGGTAGAAACTTGTTCGAACCTATCTGGACTAAACAATATATCGCCCTTATAAAGAGGCTCAGATTTGTCATTCTTTCCATCTTCTTTACACGGGATTAATTTCTCTGTCGAAACCGTGGACCTACTGAGATTTTCGGTCGTTGACGATAACTCGGCATTACTTTGTTCTGCTGAAATCATACTTATTTCAATATTGCCGCCGATTTTATCCATGCTTAACACAGGCTCGGTTTCGTCTTCCTTATCCATCGAATCTCTTGGAGAATTCTCGTCCAAAAAGGAATTTGCTCTTGGAGATGGAGGCTGGGCAAATTCATCCATGAGAAAAGACTTTTCCAAACGCCATGAGTAAGCAGAAAACATCATCATCGAAGTTACTTTTTTAACTTTTCTCAATTCACTCTGAGATCCTCCACGCAATAATATCGTTGAGCCCAAATGCGGATTGGCACAGCCCTCGAAGTACATTAACGTTTTTACCCCGCCTGAAAAATTATAAGATGTACTATGTGAAATGAATTATATTATATCACCATCCAATGAAAATTGGATCAACCACTTGAGAGTCATTATGAAGAATATTGTAACTCACTTTTTTCGTTCGGGAAGTTTCTAAGATAAAACTTTTTGCATGTGCCAAGCCGATACCGCCCTGTAATATGGGCATCGACACTGTTAACAATATTGGCTCCTGTACATCTGGCCACTCTTTCAAGAATGCTCAACTTTACGTTCAATACCAGAGTGACACCACACTCCCGAAGTCTATCTTGAGCTAATCGCGATACAGAGCGATGCACCAAGACAAGATCTGGACCCAGTGCAGTTATTCGTGCTACTGTATGACCCAAGTATTCATGTTCCTGTAATTAGGGTATCTCAACTGTACTGCAACGACCCCAAGTGGCCTTTATTTTTCTTATGCATTATTTTATCCCAAGTTCATGAAATTCCCAACTATTGAACTAATAGGAAACGGTCACACCAGAGCATACTATGCTATCTTATTGCTCATCTACCTATTTGCTATCCAAATTGCACTACAAAATCGACCCTCGTACGCCAGACTGCAATTCAGGATTTTCGGTAATATGGTGCATTTCAAGATCGAATGAACAGCTGTACGTGCTTCGCGTTACATGTCCTGATAATCCCTTTTTATTACAGAAGTTGAATAATTTTTTGAAGCATGATCATGTAAAAATTGGGATTCGTGAGCCATCGCCGTGCCTCTCAATGTGGAACAGTCAAAAGAGAAACACTCGTCATAAAAATTCAGTCGGACCATCACAGAAATATTAGACTTTTCGGTCTGTAATGGTCGTGAAAATAATTCCTCATCAGATGAACAAGGAACTATTTGATATAGAGTTAAAATTAGTTCAGTTATCATCTTCTTTGTGCGAATAATAAAAAATTCACCTACTTTTATTGACTATTCAACAATTTACTAAGACAAAAATCAGTGTATCAAAAGCTCTATGTTCATCTAATGAGGATTGAATTTCTGGACCAATAGAGACCAAAGAGTCTGAAATTCATATGACGGAACACCCGAATCCTTGCGACAAGTGTTTTTCTATTTCCTGTTCCACTACAGAAACTTGACGACAAGTCAAAGCGCTTGATGCAAGGGTAACTTGGATCAACCCCTGCTTCAATTTCAGGTATTTGATCTTCAATTGTTCAGAAAACAAACCTCTATTCAATAGACTGATAATTTCTTGATGCTTGATAATTTGATGAGATTTGTGTACTAGAAAATTAAAAAATAGTAAAATAAAATTTTGTAAACTTGATTACTCGAATCAAGTTTGCATTATCAACAGGTTATCTGCTAAACGGACAGTGTTTATTTTCTGGACAATAGGAGACCCATTTATCAGGAATCAAAGCCTCCAAGCATACTCCTATTTAAGGTGCATGCATCCCCTTAAGTACCGGAAGTATGAAAAGGCAGTTTTCATGACACATGCATGGAAACCTTCACTTTCCCTGCGTGTAAACAGTGGACAAAATGAGTCTTTTCTTACGCAAAAACTTTGTCACCGTATCATGGCGTCGAAAGTGATGGCTGGCCATGCATTTTTCATGAAAGATAGAATGTGATACGCGTGGGGACAGGGAATTTCCACTTGTGTGATGTTTTCCGCACTCCCCTATTATCACCCACCTGTAACATAACTGGCTCTAGACTGAGTAATTTCCCTTCGACGCGTTGATACATCAAACCACATTGCAGTAAAAGAATCTTAGGATGTGCCAGCATTGCGTTCATGCCTCGATGTGCAACATTCTTACTACATATCAATCCAGATATGATACTGCACTCGCTTCTGTTACCACCAGGCACTTTTTTTATCTGAACATACTGTTTGATGTCTATATCGTCTGCGTCATGATTCAGATTTGGCCTGACTTGATCCACTATTTGGTGTGCTATTGGCAAAATTATTTCCGACCAGCTCTGAGCCAAGCCTTCTTTGTTCAATAGCTGTTTCACCAAAGAATCTTCGTGTTGTTTGTAAGCGATTCTGTCAATCAAGTAAGGAGAGCTTAGAGAAGATAAGAACTTAGCTAATATAAAAAGAGAAATTGCATTTTTCTTACTAACGTCAATCTGTTGTAAGCATTACTTTCGCCCAAAGTAGTTTTCAAATTATTTGGCTTATGCCAGCTATTTTTCTCTCTATAATCCTGAACATGAAGCGTGTCGCTTAACAACTCGTCAGGGATGCCTGAATTACATTCATGTTCACTAAATTTTGCTTCCTTTTTCTCTATTGCATTGTCGCTGCTACTTAATTCAACGGATATTATACTCAATTCCCCAGAAGTGGGACGTTTCAAAGTTACCGTCGACGCTTCCAAATTCAAATCCAAGTAAAAACTCGAACTTGACGATGGCAGACGGCCCGTTGTAGCCGGCGCTGAATTCGGCTGTTTAGTTTCACTTTCAGAATCTGAAAAAACAACATCCTCAACTTGTTAAGTAGCTATTGCTTGTCCAATCCCTGGCGTTACTGAATATAGGTTCACTCTACCAGTTGTTGAATCGTGTTGAGGTATAGTCTTTACCCATGCAGGCTCTTGGGCGTCACAGCTTGGTCGCGTTTCTGATAAGAATTCTGAATTCGTTTGCATTCTGGCCGGTTTTAAAGGCTTGTATATAGCTGGGCTATCCATAAAGATATTATCCGTTAGCATACATTCTATGAATCCCGCCTCCAGCATTGCTTGGCCAATTGCCGTTGCCTGAACTCTGCGAGTAGTGAAAAGAATATTTTTTATAAAAGTCTGGACATATTCAATTTATGCAATCATTTTGTGACATGATTTGAGACTATATTTCAAGACTAATTTCATTAAACTATCTTGTTTATTCGCAGTGTAACTTTTGGCGAGTATCTCAGGCTCGAAAACTAAAGAGATACCCACAGTTATTTGAATTAAAAAAATTAGGGCTTTTCTTGAGGTTGAAAGGTAGGGAAAAGGATGGGTTGTCCACCAAAAGCCACCTATCTACCTAACCTAACCTTTTGAATATAATCTGACTAAGGACTCAAGTAGATTTCTCCACCAAAGCCTTGAATCATCGGACTCAGGCAGAAACCAAAGCCGATGATTATTTTAAAGAACAGAAACGAGAAGCTAATCCAAGCCTGTTCTGCTAAACAAAAATTCTAATTTTCTACGGAACCGGGAATCTTTCGACTCCAAGGCCGTGCGTCAGACTCAGGATCGTTAGCCTTGGCCCTTGGACACAAGAATTGAATCTAATACCGTGCGCTCTAGGTTACAATGCAAAGCTGTTCCCAGCTGGCTTTCTAGGAAAGATATTGAATTAGCTGGGAATCAGGGCTGAAACATCCGGTAAAGTCCAATGAGTTTAGTCTAGAAATATAATGAATTTAATACTAAATTTTACAAAGATTTCTTGAATTATTTTATGATATCCTCGCGGATACGCTTGTTTATGCGTTCATTTTGGTTTTGACTCTAGTTTCTATTTCAACGATTTTATCTTAGTCTTAAGCGCACGGCGCACTTGACCTATCTAATTGATTTTATATTATTCTAATTTCTCCGTATCTCCTACACCTTCATTTATATATTTTAGTCATAGTGATGCTCTATCTACTACGCTATATCGATCAATCTATTTATCATGAGTTTAAATTAGTCATTAGGACAGGGCGTCCTAATGCTAGCAAGTAAATGAAAGTGATAATGAAAGTGAGTCGCTGTGGCTCTTTGCCTACCAAACGCTAGAATTTCTATTTTGTCACGATCGGCCTATTGCTCGTGTTGCTCTAGTTGTCTAATATTTGTGAGTCGCACGGCCGCTTTGGCACGAGTACGCTGATGAGCCCTTGGGTGATCTGCTTATATAGTCGAAATCCTCTCTTCCCAGACAGCATCAAAGTTCAAAAGATATCCATAACACATCCATGGGACGTCGGTATGTCCGTAGGACATCCATAGGACATATTTTGAAGTTTCATGCTGTCTGGGTTCTTGGCATCATGTCATCATACGGTTGAGCACAGAGGATTAGTATAATCCTCTGTCCTTTTGTTCGATCTATTTCAGCTGATATTTCGATATAGCTTGATATGTTACAGCAGAAAAAAATACATTTGAAATGTGCTCTGCCAAAATACTTTTCTAGTCGTTTTGTTTATGATCCCAGTTGAACGGCTCAAGTGAAAATTATATTGCCGGATGTGAATTTTCTTTTGCAGTAAAATATCTTTTTTCATAGACGTCAACTTTTTTTGGCTCATGAGGAAAAGTTGTCAGTTTCAGTATGATCTATATTTGAGCAAAGTTTAAAAAAATTCCTCAGAAAACTCCCACCTAGCTCTATATACCTCAAAAGTGCTTTTATTTGTACAGTTCCGTGCCCCCACTGCTGAATGCCTGCTACCGTCGCGCAAACGGCTACTTTGTGTACTGAAATCGAGCATTAGAAACGCGTGAGACATGTTCGTGTTATATAAAATAAATTGCACATCGTCGGTGATAGTGCAATACCGCGTAACTTAATACAGTAGAGTCTCCGTAATTTCTCAGGCTCGGGGCTGTGGATTCTCAGAATTGAGAATCTACGGAGTACTCCTACTCTGTGAGAGAAAGCGGAGTTTTAGAAAGAGAAGGAACTATATTCCCCCTAGTGCAACATGCAGTTCGTGATTATGAAGGGAAAGCGAGAAATTAGAGATTAGCCAAATTACGGAAACTCTACTGTATTGCAATACGCGGTAGCGCACTATCACCGACGATACGTCTACACTCTACCGTCATCATAGGATACGCCATAAAAATACACAATATTTCTAGACTTTGAGGTGCATATACCCCGTTAGGCTACGTGTAGCTTAGTGTAGTCTTACCGAGTTGCAGCCTTATTCTGAGATATCATCCAATCGACTAGTTCACTCCCAAGAAAGCAATTTGGATAAGTCCTCAGTCGGAGTCGGTGTGTTTGTAACAGAATTGCCTGACTTGAACGGAATATCTCTTCATAAATCATTCTGAGAGATGCTGAATTCTGCAGAGCCAAGGCCCGTTCTGCCGAAGACAAGTAGCCGCTTGAGGCACTGGAAGACAAAGGAGATCATAAATCGTTGACGGATAATTATGAGAAACTAATTAAACAGCACTATACCGTGCTGTTATGAGGAAGCCGAACGATGGCTGCAGTATAGTTCGCGTTGCATACGCGAACTTCTACTCGCTAGTGACTGCCAACCCGATTCGCCCTGCGCCTCAAGGATACTAAACTATAGTTAGGTATCCTTGAGCCTCGGTGACAGGCGCCGGGCAAATAGGGTTGGCAGTCACTGGCAGTGAATAGAAGCTCACGTACGCAACGTGAGCGTGTGTTGGTCGAACTATAGTGCGGCCATCGTTCCGCTTCCTCATAACATCACAGTATGTGGGACAACCCGTATTCACGGTCAACCCAGTGATTTTTTTTCCGACTCTGTGGGTATTTCTTATATTTCCCCAGTTTGTAGTACTAGTTGATAAAAGCCTTTTATGAATTATTGAGAAAAATTTAGATTCACCTGTCTGGGGGATGCACTCGTTTCTTTGAGTCAGCTTGGAGGGCAAGTTATCTGTACTGCCATGCTTAGGTAGAAGGCAGTAAAGTGAAAAAATTGAAATCAGAGAAAACTGAAATCTAAATTTCTGATATTTTCAAACTAAATTAATGATACTATAGTTTTATAACAATTATTGAATGACTAATAATATATTACATGACTTTATGAAAAGTCATTTAAGTGTAATTTCAGATTATAATTAATTAAAATGCCTAGAAAATGGATTTACTACTTTTATATGTAGGAAATGTAACAGATTTAAAATATTTGACAAACTTGAAAAATTAATATCTTTCTGAAATAACATTCTTAATGATTCATTTTATTGGGATCCTTGGAATGGGCGTGGCTTCGTAAAAGTAGCCGACTTTCAACAGTTCTATTTTTCGTCACTAGTAAGCGTATCGAGGTTTCAAGCCCTCTCATTGGTTACAGCTGGTTACTGCAGCCGTCGTTCAACAGTTCTATTTTCTGCCACTAGTTGGCGTATCGAAGTTCTAAGGATCCCAATACAGTGGGATCGCGATATATTGCATCTTGATATATTGCCGCTCAGTGCCGGCTTCAGACATTACTGCGCCCTGAGGCAATAGGGGTTTCTGGCGCCCCCCCCCCCCCCCCCCCCCCGCCGCCGCCGAATTTTTCACCATTCGTTACTAATCGAAAATTGTATGTCACACAACGGCGTACGAACCGCTTTAAACAAACCTTTGCAAAACAGCATAACCAATGCCAGATAACTGAGCTGAATCCAAAACAACTCGAAATGACTTTACCAAGACAAAAAAAAACCTGTGGTCATCCAATTCGATATAACTTGCAACTTCAATTGTGAATCATTTTCGTAAAGTTTCTACGAAGAAATTATTTCGGGTTAAAAGCTCTCTAAGTGCAATGCTTTTTGAATTTTGGAGAAATTCCCAAAATTATGATCACGACAGTGGAAAATAGCCCAAGTGATGATCTCGAAGAGGAGTAACAATAGAAGGTTCATCAATGGCTGAAAATTTGGGGAAAAATTATGGCAAGCAATTGTCATTGCAATTCAACATGTTCGATGTACACAACTCACGCATAATTTCGTATTTACTTACGATGAGGAGTTCGCGATTTTTCAGACTTCCTTGAGTTTACTGATTAGGATTTGGAAGATTACTTTAGTTCGACGATTTATCAATGAAGTTGATTTGAGTTCTCGTAAAAAAAAAAAAAAAATTGCTCTCTGTTTTGGCGCCCCTTCAGAGCGGCGCCCTGAGGCGGCCGCCTCAGTTGCTTACTGTCTGAAGCCGGCACTGTTGCCGCTGAGCACTTTCCCTCCGTGCGGACTACATGAGCTTCCCCCACCCGCCATGCGCGCATGCGCCGCGCAGCCTCTGCGTCTGCGCGAAACAGCAATATACGGAGTTTCAGTAGGGCGCTGCCGCATGGAAAGGGATCGCGATATATTGCCTTTTTCCCTCCCTACAGCCCCGAGAGCGGCAATATATCGCGACCCCACTGTAATTTATATGTAGAGAATCATTGAAAGAATATATTGGCAACAAAATAATAAAAGGCAGTAAATTGAGTTTACTGCCTTTTACCTAAGCACGGCAGTGTAGCAGAAAAAAAACAATTAACACAAAAGAAATACCTGCCCAATATATTCGATAAATCTTTAGATAATTATATCGACGTTGTAATTGCAATCTTTCGGCGGAAAACATATAAAATAATCCATATCTGACCAATTCTTTTCAGTAGTAATATCACAAGACCTTCAAAATTACCGGATATTTCCCGATTGTTTTGTTGCGTAGCATCGAGAGGGCTAAGTTTTGCTGATCGAAAATCCCACTAGTTTCTGTAATATGTATAGCTTGACCTCTATACTGATTTGGAAGAGTAATGCATCTTTCAAACGGTTCAATCGAAAAATCTTAAATGATTCATAGAAGGGACTCTTTCAAGTAGCACTACAAACTGAAGAAATATATAAGAGCGGCTAGTATGACGGAGAATCCCTCATTTGGGAATGAGGGGCATTACAAAGAGAAAGAGAGAAAGTGAGAAAGAACAGTCCTGACTTCACTATTTGATATTAAAATACAGGAAGAACATATTGTTTTGAATTGAAGTACCGTCCAAAGGCATATTTTTCTTCCATATATCCGACGCTTGTTTTTCTTCTAGCTTGTATTTCAGGGTCTATGTCGACGTTTAAATTCCTTTGGGCTGCGGGTGATGTGTTACTTCCATACTTGACTTGCAAATCTTCTTGTAAAGCCTTCAGATCTGCCGTTAGATCAGCTTCCATATCGGAAGATTGTAAATAGGACAATACAACTTTGCAACAATAGGTACATACCCGCAAATCTCCTGCGAATAAAAATGACTAATCGTTTTTGTTCGAATCCTAATTCACTAACAATCGTTGATTGAATTAATCAATAAATTATGAAATGAAGTGACAGTGTCGTTAAGGGGGTACATTAGGGTGGTCCTTGAAAATAAAATTTTTTGATTCACCACCTAGAAAATTTCCTTTTTGCGTAAAAATATGAGGGATATTTGTTTTTCATTAAAAAAATGGAAAGAACACGTGCCAACAGACTATCAAAGTTTTTGTTTTGATAAATCAGCAGTTTTTTGGAAATGTGTCACAAAATATGCAAATTTGACAGAAGAACTGAAATTTTGAAAATCAATTTGAAAAAATCAAGTTTTTTGTTAAATCTGCATATCGATGGACTAATGCCAAACGGGCGTAAGCGGTAAAAAAAAAAATTGGTTTTTATAGTGGTGAAAACTTTTTTGTGCAATGGAGAATCTTATGCTCATATCCGCAAAAAAAAAATTTTTTTTTACGCTCACGCCCCTATGGAATTAGTCCATCAATATGTTGTCACACATTTCCAAAAAACTGCAGATTCATCCAAAAAAAACTTGGACCGTCTACTAGCACGTGTTCTTTTTATTTTATTAAAAAAAAAAACAAATGTCCCTCATGTTTTCACACAAAAAGGAAACTTTTTATGGGGTGAATCAAAAAAATTCATTTTTAAGGACCACCCTAGGGTACATACACCTTGAATAGAGATATTTTTGAAGGACTGGCATGTGTCTACATTCTTTTTCAGACAACCAGTTTTATGACAGAAGCTTGCTCATCTTTTGGAATATAATTGAGTAAAAATAAGGAGTTGCAAGTCATTGGAACTGAAAGTTAGATGCAGTCAGAGCATGCAGCATTTGAACCAAATCCTTGCATTGATTTTGGATTTTGCTTCTCTAATCGTTCAATAAACGAACCTCTGACCAATGAACAAATAACTTTTTCACCAAGTGATTTATGTTCTAGCAAAATTAAAAATAGCAGAAAAGTTGATGAATTTGCAAATTTATCGGTGCAAAATTGATCACCCAAGTAATATTTGATTGGCAGTAACAAAAAGTTATCAGTTCATCGGACAGAGACTGGTTTCGTGAATAATCAGAGATCCAAAAATCTAAAATTATTGCATTAAGTGCTTTTACTTTGGTTGCATCCAATTCTGAGAGCAGCTATCTTATAACTTCTAGGTTTTCCTTCTACCCTCTCAAAACTTGAATTAGTAGGCATAACTTATAAGATCAATGTAATCTCATTGGACTAACCGGTGCAACCCATAATCTTGCCAGGAATCACTTCAGAGCAGCATCTTGAACAAAATATCTGGCCACATACTCGGCAGTGATGCCTCCTGCGGAAAGTTGTGAATCTTTCCCCGCACTCGTAACATTGTTTGCTAACATTATCTGGCATCCAGTAGCTTCTCAGCTGTGAATCCTTGTAAGATTGTAAATTCTGGAAGATAATTGACATTGTATATGAATCATAACCGAATGAAATCTAATTTTCTCATCTTTCAAAGAACAAGACTGATGCACTAGATTGAAATCTTGGGTCTATCTGTCGGACAGAAGCTGATATCCATGCGATGAGATAGGATTTCTTTCAATATTACCTCACAAATAAAGGAAGTGCCGGAAGGAAATACTTTGATCAGGATTCCCGCTTTTCAGTCAACTGAGTTGCTTGAATCAAATTCTTTCAATATAGGAAATCAATTACTATCAGTTTAGGGGTCTATTAATTTCAAGTTTAGCAGAGCCACAGTAAAGCGCCAGTTCCAAATGCCGAAGTCTCAAATTCGAGACTTATTGTCAATAGGGTGTTATAGCAATTAGTTTTTCACTTTTAGCTTGAATTGTCAAGTGCCAATTGTTATTCTCTTGTGAAATGAGCTGCTGAACAAGGATCTCTGATTTCAGAACCCGGATTTGGGGCGGAAACGACGAAGAATAGGGAAAATGGGTTCCACTAAGAATGGAGAGGATTACTTTCTAAGAATCTCTAGTACTAAGATAAGATTCAAACTATTCTGGATTTTTACTCTGTGTTTCATCACAAAAATTATGAGTCTCTGATCCTTTTCAAAAATTTGTATTTGTCATTATCGAGTATGCTGGTAAATTTCGAACTTGGACAATTAATTTTACATTCATAATATTTGAGCAATCTAAATTAAGTTCTGTAGAGAGGTAAACAAATTTTGTCAATGATAATTGTCTTGCCCCTAAATCTCAAACATTCGTAATTGGTCTCGATAATCTAATTTCGTTACGATGGAGGAGCAGCAACGTGTTCAAAAGACGGCTGTTACTTTACAAGTTATTCAGTCTTAAACTGATGAAAATCACGATTTCCGAATTTTCGGGAATTTCTGTCCGGAATTCGAGCTCAGTGATGCATCCTTCGTGTTTGGCGATTTATTTCGTATACGAATCATATTCAGCAGCTGCATAATTAAATTAACATAGAGGCTGTTCATAAACTTTCAATGAATATGTCAAACTGCTTTGAGGAAGAATGTTTGAAAACCATACAAAGTTTTACCTACTGCTGAATACAGTAGAGTCTCCGTCATTTCTCAGGCTCGGGGCTGTGGATTCTCAGAATTGAGAATCTACGGAGTACTACTTCTCTGTGAGAGGAGGTGGAGCTTTAAAGAGAGAAGGAACTATATTCCCCCTACTGCAACATACAATACGCACTCGCTGCGCGCACACGTCAAACAGGCTAAAGAACAAGAAGAGAGGGAACGTTCTCCTGTTGCGTTCGTGATAATGAAGGGGAAGCGAGAAATTAGAGAGTAACCAAATTATGGCGACTCTACTGTATTAGTATAAGGTCTGAGATTCAGAGACTTCCATCACAAGAAACTTTGGTTGAAATTCTTAAAATGTTGTGTGACAGGCATAGATGGATTCAAGTTAAGTTAGTCAAGTAGAATAAACTGAAATCTGAAATTGAACTACACCCGAACAGAAACAAAGCGTCCCATATCTCCAAGAAGACATCATCGTTACTTTAATATCGGCGAGAAGTTGGTTTGAAGGGGTACATAAACACCGTAGAAATAATTTGCTTAACAGCACTAGTACGCTGTGAAGAAATATCCCAATGACTCAGTTTTTTCACAGCTGATTACTAGCATCTCAAGACACTATCTAAGGTTATTTTCTTCACAACTGCTCGCAAAATGCCCCTTTGAGACCTCTTGATCCGGTACAAAACAGGACTTTTCAGCCCTTGAGCGAAAAAGTCTTTTCCGCACGCTAAAAGCGGGCGAAAGAGACTACTTGTCCGCCCTCGGGTGCAGAGTCCTGTTTTGAGCTCGCTCACTCGGTCTGAAAAGAGGCATTTATGCAGAGCAGGTGTTAAGAAAAATATTGTGAGCATCACGGGGTGCAAGGCTATTTGGGCGTGTATACATGCAGCACACTCGCCTTCGGCCCGTTCCGCATATTACATACTCGTAATGTAGTTCTCTGCGCCCTTGATACACAATGTGCTATTGGAATCATACTTCATCGCCTAACACGGATTGTTTACACCCAGAAAAAAGGGGTTGGCATAGGGTACAGGTCGCATGGCCAATTCTCTAATTCTCCAAAATTTGAGAGATCATCCTGCATTGATGTATTTCCGGGGCGATCCAATAATATTACGAAGTTGAAGTTCGTAACATTAATGCAACAAAATATTCACCAACAAATTCTCAAATTCAAGGCTCGAACGTTTCAAATTGATCAAGAACGGCGCATAATTCCTCGAATTGTGTCAAACATATTTATCTCGCATATTTTACAATTCTAACAACATTTGAATCACAAAATATAGCATTTCTCCAACGAATATTCTGTTACGATAACGTTACGAACTTCAACCTCATATAATATTAGATGAATTTAATTTCGGGAGTACGAAACTCTCCTCACTTTGAGTTGTTTTTTTGTAACCGTTGAGAAACAAAGTATGTTGCATGCTCACAACCATAAAAGAATGAACTTATTATTCTATATACCATTGGTTTGCCTCAAAATGACATCATTTTCAAATATTTCCTACAAATTTCAAAGAGTTTTGATGAACAAGGCAACCCGTACCCCACAACAATCGCCTTTCCTCACCTAGACTCAATCTATATGTAAGTCAAATGCCATAAAATCTACAATAATTTCTTATTATGTGCAAAGATCCAAGTAGTCGGCTATGAAGAAATTTAGTCAATAAAATATTTCTTGAAAGTGTACCAGTGTTTTGGGAATAAAATTTTCCCAGGCCCAGGCAATGTATCCCGTTAATGAGGAAATCTTGACTCAAATATTTCCTTCCATAAGCTTTCCTGGAAATAAGAAATCATACGCTGCTTTTAAGTGCGACAATATTGCTGATGCGTTTCAAGACATTAGGTAGGCTCCGCCCTTCAGCAGTATGAAGTGGTAAATTCATAACACTAGCGGTATCTTCTTCTGGAGTTTTTTCCACGCTATCGGATTGCTTCCATGATTCGGAATCCCCAGAGGAGCTATGCTCGTCGTTGGTGGGCGAAATTGCCGATCCATCACTCACTGACGAACCTGGAATATAGAACCGTGTGTTAGTTTTATCACGTATCGAGCGCGATATCTCTTGCTCACGTTTTATCCCACATGATAAAATATTCTCCTATAACTGTTCACACTCGAACCTAAATTGAACCAAAACAAGTTGGGCTGGCATACCTAGATAATGGTTTGTTAACATGGGTAACATCTTAGAGGAGGCATTGCTTGTGGTCATAAACTTCAAGGTTAGTTATTGGACACACGGCCATGTGATGTTGTATTACATATCTCATGCCGGTTATGTTGGTATCACACAAAGCAACACCGGGTGAATTCCTAACGTCCATCCACCAAAAGTCGTGTTGAGGTGGCAGAAAGTCAAAACCGGGAATTGTTTTAGTCGCTACCAAGTCATTGATTGGCTGTCTAGTAGCAAACAATTGCCGATTCCGACTCTCGGCCACCTCAACACGACTCTTGATGGACGGGAGTCAGGAATTCTCCCCGTACATATTATACATATGGCGGAATTCTCCCTGTACATATTGTACATATGGCGTTATTTACCTTTAGCAAAGTTGAAAAACTTCGAAAACAGAGACGCGACTACTGGCTGACTCTCCTCTGGGCTTAGCGGTGCGAATTCCGTCAATTTTGACGGCGAGTTAATATTTTTATTCATTTTACTATTAGACTAAAGTCAACGTGCGTTAGCTTCTGATGGTATTCATCTCAAGTATTAGTATTCTCTCTTTATCGCGTCTTTCGACTTTTGAGGAAACATGTGTTGATGTGTCCCAAACTGAAGAAAAAGTTAAACACACGGATTGAAACAATCGACTTTGACAATATTATCCTAGTGTGATAAGTGGTGTGACAGCTGGTCAGCTGACGCCTGACTGATGTCTGATATAGTGATATGTAGGATGCGTCCCGGAATCCGAATTATACTGCCAGTACTGCCGAGTGTGACGTCACACGGTCAACTAATGATGTATACCGAAACTTTACGTGGATGCGGCCCACCACGGATACCAACCTAAAATTTGCCCGGCTAGTGCACTGATCCAGCGGCTTGCCACCTTAGAGCATTTATACCTGGAGGGAGCATCTCGGTCGATAAGCATGCAGACAGAGAGGGAAACAACTCGCAGATAACCTCTCTCTTTCTACGCCAGGAGCGTAACATGACAAGCCGGGTACCCGCGCTATAGTGAACGAGAAATCATGACATGAAATATTTACATTACAAGTCGTTTCTAAAATGATTTGAAATCACTATCTGATTAAATAATCAATTGGTATAACCCCCAAACACACATATCATACTTAACAGATCGAATGGAACTAGTGAAAATAAATGCACGGGGCACCGCGACTCTTTACTTACGGGTGTAGCTAGTCACGTGACTAAAATGTGACGACCAATCAGATCCTGCGCGACAAAGAGAGGCTCTCAGCGACATATGTCTGTCTCTGCTGCATTCGCCACTTATGGGAAAAGATATGACATGCTCCCTCCAGGTATAAATGCTCTAAGGTTTCAACGCGAACCGACGTAAAATCGTTTGTCGGTAATTGATGGGCCATTCGTAGGACGACAATTTTCATATTTTCCTTGTAATCCTGAAAAAACAAACCGTAGAAAATTCGCTGTCGAAACAGGAAGTATGAATTCATGGAAACACACATGTTTCCGCTCCACCCTGCATGCCGGCTACCTGTGATACAATATGGCGGGCCTCGGTAATTAATGTTTGTTTCGGAGCACTTCGGAGTTTTGGAGCTACGTGGTACATAGCTGGAAATTGTCGCAATAATTCCCAGCCACATCATTTTCAGTTGTGATTTTTTTCATAACTTTTATTCAACTCTTCAGGTACTGATCATACTGTGGAATTAACATTATACGCGTACCGAAATTTTCATATAATGTACCATGGATGATCAAGTGAAACCTTGTGTGAGTGATGAAAATTAATTTTTGATAAGAGATGCAGCCACAACACTGCGTTTTCCAACCCGTGACCGCTGATTAACGGATCATGAGTTGCCAACACGTCAGCGGTGATGAGAGATGTTACTCGAGCCTGAAAGAGAACAGCGTCACGCTTTGAGGTTTGGGACAAGGCACTATGTGGATACCGCCACACTCCACTTTCAACCTGGAGCCTGAGAATCGTCTTCCGTAAGTATTTCAGATTTTGGTATTACTCTCATGCCAACGATCATTTCACTTCTGCATTTCCTCATAGTCCAGAGTATTGCAGATGATTCAAGCTAAATGTATTGTTGATCCCTTTTCAGATAATCTCCGAGATACAGACATTGAGCATACCGTATCGGCCGATAGACACACGCGGCTCGAAATGAATGATCCAGTGAACTTTTATCTCAACAGCAAATAACAATACGACAGGATTCAGAAGGCATGAAGAGCCAAAAAAGCCAATAATTTGAGATCTATCGAGGGGTGAATCACGGGGGAGATTTGGTGTACAAAACGCAGGAGATGTTTAGGAAATATTGAGAAATAAAGGGAGATAAGTGCTGGGAGAGGTTCGCAAATGACCAAAAATCTTGGAAAATCATGGAAAATCTTGAAAAATCTTGAAAAATCAAAGAAATGTTAGGAAAATGTAGAAGGAGATGTTAGGAGATGGGAGATGTGGTGTACGTGTTTCTACCTCGTGATTTACCCCTCGAGATCTATTATAGCATGAAAGTACATAGAGGTGACGGAGGATATGATATAGCTTCATAGAGATACCCGTTATAAATACTTTTGCATCATAATGTACTGAACATTGACAGTCCATATGATACGGAGCAAGCGCTTGCAGAAGCCAGTTTTTGTTCATTGTCGAGTATGTACGAAATTAATCCCAAAATGTCATAGTAGTAGTCTTTATTCTTTTCCAGACAAGTTCTATACAAATTGAAATAAAATCCTGAAATGTGAATTTCGCTTACGCTGTTCAAAATGATTGAGTACATTTTTACTATAACTATAATCGTGGCATTTCACTGATCTCTATACTAACTGGATCGCTTGTCCTTATGGGCCCAGCAAGCCAAAAGTATGTCGAGTTGAAGGCCCTTTCAGCGCCCCTAACACCGGAAATGGTACTAATCACCATCTCAATGCGCATGTGCCCTCGAACACGGCCAATAGTAGAGATGGTAAATCAGTGCTTCGCATGCGCATTGATGTCAACCTCAGTACCGCTCCCGGTACTAGGGGCGCTGGGTGAGACTTCAATTTGCTTCAGCCTTGCTTTAGGAGACAGCCATCCAGTTAGTATAGAGATCAGTGTGGCATTTATTCAAATATATGTGAAAATTCTAAACAGTTATTTTGAAATATCATTTCCTTGTTAATCTGTTCAATGAATCTTTGTTTCAGGTTAGGCAGAAAATCTTCGAACCGCGCAGCTTATATGAAGTCAAATTTGTAAAATATGTTGTGGAAATTCTGTCAATACCGGCAGTTTTCTGATGAAGTCTCATAATTTTCAATTGTCTTCTGCGATTTTTTTCACGATTTTTATCCAACTCTTCAGGTACTAATCATACTGCGGAATCAACATTATACGCGTACCGAAACTTTCATATAATGTAAAACTTATATTAATAAAAACAGGCATTTTTACGATTTTTCTTACCTTTGTTACCTTACATAATTTTTGACCAACTCCTCAGGCTTCACGCAAAATTTCCGTAAGCTCACATGATTCTGTGCAGAAATTGTGAAAACACTACAGTACGTTTGCGTAGATGAAACGTAACACTCACATCTTCATTTTTGTATTCTGTATTCTGAATTCGTGTCTTCACAATAGGTATTGCACAAATAAATTGTATCAAAAACAAAGAACAATTGTTATATATACCCTTATATGGTAATCTTATAATCAGCTTAAGGCCCATCCCTAGTCGCCCACCTCCTTTTGGTCGAAATGTGTTACATTTCGATTATTATCCGAGCCCAGGCGTCGAAACTGCAAAAAAGAGATGCTTAGCGCAACTTCTATTTCAATTCCGAACACATACGTCCAAAAAAATGTTCGTTTCGTGCGAAAATAGAGTCTACAGATCGATTTTACATTGTTCCGAAATTATCCGAATTCGATTTCTTCGGCGGACAATGTAAAAACCATCTGTAGACTCTATTTTCGCACGAAACGAACATTTTATTGGACGTATGTGTTCGGAATTGAAATAGAAGTTGCGGTAAGCATCTCTTTTTTGCAGTTTCGACGCCTGGGCTCGGATAATAATCGATATGTGACACATTTCGACCAAAAGGAGGTGGGCGACTAGGGATGAGCCTTAAGCCTCAGCAACAGTCGACAATATTAAACGTCAAATACTCTAATGCAGTAATATCACAAATCTGGAGCCTCAACGACAACAAAATAATAATTTTCAGATACTCTTATTCGGTAATATCACAAACCTGGAGCCTCAACAGCAAACAATAATAATTTTCAAATACTCTAATGCGGTAATATCACAAATCTGGAGCCTCAACAGCAAAAAATAATAATTTCCAGATACTCTTATGCAATAATCTAATAAAACAAGAGTTTCTACAGCCAACAATATTAACTTTCAGATACTCTTATGTGGTAATCTTATAGAACTGGAGTTTCAACAGCGAACAATATTAACTAATAAATACTCTGATACGGTAATCTCATACTCTAACTTTGAGAGAA
The DNA here is from genome assembly GCA_963992785.1 of Tenthredo livida. NCBI lineage: Eukaryota > Metazoa > Arthropoda > Insecta > Hymenoptera > Tenthredinidae > Tenthredo > Tenthredo livida. The sequence goes on along the minus strand of OZ023064.1, from coordinate 42,573,632 downwards.
GTATGTAAAACGATAAATATATGGAGGGTGCATAACCATGACAAACCGAGAGTCGGTTTCATTAGCTCAAACAGAAGTGCTAATTTTTTCAGGCAATAGAGATGTATATTGCACCATAAGGTTCGATTGCTTCTGACGGACAGATATTTGGAATCATCGCAGCACAACTATCATACAGTTCCCATTGATTGTCGGCTCTTAAGCAGTATGCAGCAATATGGTCAGAAGTTTGAGCAACAATGCCCCTCAATCTGAAATGAATAACAGTAGTTAAATTTCGAATAAGATAATATAAAGTTTTTAGTTGATAAATAAGTCAAGTTGGTATGGTTACCAGTTACTATATCCATAATGGCCGGTTTCACCATCGTCGAATAACTTTATTCATAGATTAAACTGAAAACAAAAGACTATTTTACATTGTATTTGCGACTTTTATTCGATGAATAGCGTTTATTCTATGAATCAGAAGTTATTCGACGTTGGTGAAACCGGCCATAAGCAAAGCACAGATGATTTCTGTTATATCAAGCTCAGCATATTGATAGGGGCAATTAATGTATTATACTCTTGTATTACTTTTTCACCTAGATAATCAATAATAATGAAAAATGATTGAATCACTCAACTATTGAAGAGCAAACAAAAAAAAAGCGTACCTGTATTGACCTGGTTGACCTTTTAAACACAATGTGGTTGGAAAATCTTGTAGTCGGCATTTCAACCTGGTGCGGGAACGATCGCTGCTCGTAACGTTGCACTCGATGTAGAAGTGAAAGTTTGGATATCCAGTTACTGTACACAGTTCTGGGCAATGTTCTTGCCGACATTTGACTTTCTTCAATGTTTTGTAAAAGTAAAGTGCTTCCTCTAACGCTACAAATCCTTTTCTAGCAATTACGTTAGGATCAACCGTCATTACAGGCATCGGCAAAACATAGGTTTTACAAGATTTACACTGGTATTCCCTCAATATACTGGGTTCGTTCTCCAAACACGTTTCCCACGTACGTGCTGGCGTTTCACTTAAATCGATTGTGTACAGAACAATATCGTTTTCTACTTCATGCAATATTTTCTCAGAGTACAGAGACTTTAACAATGCAGCTCTTCTCAGATAAATATCCTGACGTGAATTATTTTCAATTAAATTGACTGTGAATCGAAAAGTTTCGTTGGCCGATTTTTTCATTCAATCCATGTATAGAGTTTCATCCAAAGCGCTGCAACGAAGTATGTGCACTATAGAATCGAAATTATTCGTGTCACGGAGGTGAAAAATATCTCCATCCATAATAATTCCAGGCATGATATTTCCCGATTGCAACATTAGTAACGGTTCGCATTTGTAATCACTGCGAGTGCTTTCTAGAGTGGGCTCTTGAGATGAAATATTGTCTTCAGCAGTTTCATCAAATGAGGGTCCGAAACAAACATCTTGTATCTCTTCCTTATTGCGCCAGTTGTCTCTTGTTGTTGTATCTGAGTCATCTAGTGGAACTATTGTGGGGAACCTAAACCTATCAGGTGAGACAGGTATTTCTTTATTGTTATTAGTATTGTTATCTCCCACGCTGACAATTGCCGCGCTCCTCGACAATGTTGGTTCTGGAGTATCAAACGATTGGGACGAATCAGCAACCACTCTTTCGTGATCTATTGATATAATGTATATCACACCGTGAGGTTCGATTAAGGTATTCGGCCCAGAATGTATAATCCCTGACTTTGTATCATTGCACAATTCCCAACGATTATTTACTCGCCTACAATACGCAATATAATGTCCATGCAATCTTGCTACAACACCAGCCAGTCGATATTGAACACCATTCAAACTGAGTTGTGAAGGAAAGTCACGCAATCTGCAAGTCATCCCTGTCAAGCTTTCCAGGTTAGGTCTTATATCCAGTTCGATAAAGATCTGAGCGTTAAAGGCGAGTTCAACTTGACACAACCCCGTACAATTGGCATTGATGCACGAAAGATAACTGTGGAATACAAGGGCTTCTTGCAATGCGCCGAATCCCTGGTCTCCAATCCTCTTGTGATTCACAGATAATGTTGAAACCGGTGAAGAATAGATATCACATCTGGGACATTGGTAAATGTAATGTACACTTGGTTCTGATTCGAAGCATGTAGTCCATATTGTGTGGAGGCTGCCGAATACGTCAATTGAATATGATTTTAATTTACCACAGCGGTCGTGATTGGCTTTAATTTCAGATTGGAAAAGGCGTTTTAAGAGTACAACCCTCTGTTTGTATATATCGGCAGAAGGTCCTTTTTCGATGAAGTTAAGGTGGTTCTTCCACGGAGGGCCGAATTTCATAGGTGCTTTAGTTGGGCCCCGTTAAAAATTAATAAATTTACATATTTTTAATTTTAAACAAAGCCATAAAATGCCCCAATGACATCATGATGTTTTATTCGGACGGAGCTCTCTGATGTGAGCTATGAACTGACATACCGCGATGTCGCCAAACGTCTCAATTCCGTCAAATCTTCACGTAAAATTGAAATTCTATCACTTCAACTCTGAATATTTTGTCGCAGACTCCGATGACCTACTATTTTCTTGCCATTTATAAAATCCTCATAATGCATAATATATTCAACTCGTTTTTGGAAAAGATCTCTAATATTTACGTATAACAAATATCTCATTCAATCGTTCGTAATGGGATTCTGCCATAAGGTTATGTGTTAAATATTGAAAATCTAAGGTCAGTTTTTTCCATTATTTGCTCGATGACCCCCTGTCAAACTTTGTATGAGTATTAATAGGTACTTTAACTATAACACAGCGAAAAATTAGAATCTTCTGCAATATTTCGGTTCGTGGAAGAACCACCTTAAGAAGAAACTGCAAAGTCTCATTTGTTGATTTCTGAACAAAACTCATGTACTCCGGGTCATCCATCGCACTTGCTGACAATATTTGTATCAGGGAGTCGAAGCCACAGGTGTTGTAAGCGAAATAACATGCACCATCTATACGAGCAGGATTCGTTACAAGATTACCGTTTCGCAGAACTGCCGATTGTTGAACGTGAGTAGCAAAGGTGTTGCGACGCTGAATACCAGGATTAGGTTTAAAATATTTGCCTTTCACTGTTTTTGCTTCTGGTTTTGGCTGGTTCTGAACAATGGCCTCAATTTTCACCGGAGTATCTGCAGAACCAATGTCAGTATTCAGTTCTTCGAAGCGATCTTGAAAAACCTCGATGTTGATGTTTTCCATAAAGCGATCATCTATTTCTACGGTACAGTCATTGACATCGGCGATGCCTGTATCTAGCCAATCTGGACTTGACTTTGGGTGCATACTGCCATTTGTGTTGCTTTCCTCCACACAAGACTCCAGGTTCTGTACTCTTGACGGTAATAACGTGCTCTCTGATGTTTGAGTAGTTTTCTTTGTTTGTCTAGGCAGGAAAATATTTGGTTTCATCGACGGGCTAGGACATGGACCATCATTTTGATTGAAGACCTTCAATTTTGAGGTTGCAATAGCAGCACTCCCAGAATAATCATTGAAGATGAGTTTTAGAAATTTGTCTACACGCAAACGTCCAGAATAATTCTTCAACATTCTATTCTTTATGATGTTGAAGTGTCCTTCTACGAAAGCAGAAGAAGCATGCTCGGCAACATGCGGAATGGCGACAGCCGTCCATAAGGGGAATTCATAGGCAAGCGACATGAACCGATCTATGAAATCCGGGAAGAAAAACAAGTTCGATTCAGATCCTGTATGCGTGATGACTTCAGCTATTTTTCGTAAATTTGTGATGAATTTTTTTGTACGGCTGTTATCGGTGCTGTCTTCTTCTTCATTTTTTTCAGAGATAATTTCATCATCATGTGTGCTGCTTTCGGAATTGAGATCAAAATTACGTTTGGCTATGTGTTCCTCCAGTTTTCTCCGAGAGTTCAAAACAGTCTGACCGGAGCTTTCCATAACTGAGTCTTGAAATTCATTTACACCGACAATACATGTGAGCTGGAAAATCTCCTTGAATTGCCCTAACGTTTGACAATCAATCATCAACCCGATACAGTACTGGTAAAACTGACGTACCACTGAAGGCCGCATGTGATCAAAGCACTTCCACCTTCGCACCATAATCATTAAGTGTGCCACATCAAGTCTAAGGTAGGTGTAAATTGGCGATCGATATCGATATTCAGAATTTCCGGAAGTATACAAGAAACACGTTTCGATGTAAACTTTGATTGTTTGATAATTCAATGCCAGTGACAATCCATTCAATAATGCTCTTGACGAGTCACACACAACTTTTCTAGGTTTAGGAACGCCCAACTTTTGCCACTGTTTACACGCCCAAAATACACTGTCAGTATCCTGGCTCTCAGTAAGCCAGTCAAAAACTGATACCGTAGTACCATTGAAATTGATTGTAATGGAGTACAAGAAAATGTGACCAGATGGACTGCCATCCTCACGAATCAGTGGAAGTACAATGCTACCTGTACCGTCGATGCAAACTGATGACAAGGTTTTCATTGTCCTGCAATATTGTTTATAGGCATGCAATTGGGCTGGTGTACTGAATGAAACGTAGAACTTGTCCCTCTTGACTTCATGTATAAAACCAAGATAAGGTGCGGAATTCTTCATTTCCTCGATCGTGCTAATCAAATCCTTCCTATCCGAAGGTTTGGTCCCTAGCTTACGATCAACATATTGTTTCTTAGCCTGATCAAGAATGTTAGGCTTGGGAATGTGAGAGGGGATGCGACCTCCAAATCTGGTATTTTCAACGACTTGACGCTTGTGTGAATTGGTAGCTCCTTCATTGAAAACTTCTCCGCCAATCCGTTGTCGCCTAATTCCTCGGAGCGGACGTTCTACCTTGTCATGCTTATCGTGAAGAGTATCACGTGTTCTGACAATAATATTGAAGTTACGATCCCCAGCAGGTTCTTCGTACAGGTAGCAATAAAGAGGATTCCTGCATTTCTTACTCTTACAGAATCCTGTGATTCGCATATAATGCAGACTCTCTGGAGTTTCGTATATTTTTGATTTATCAAAAATAAATGCGCACGGAAGTTCAAGTTGACGATCAATCGCTATCGCTAACGTATCGGTCCAGACATTTCTATGTAGTATTGGGTACGTTTTTTGTCACCATACGTTGTATCTGGTTCCCGCATTTCTGTCCATTCTACAGGTGTTATCCGGACCTCAAAATAATCTAGACCGACCGTTTCTTCTTCATAACTGTAGGGACTGTCATTGTCATCCAGTCTTGTTGAAGTGTCCAACATTGATTCACCAAAGGTACTCTTATCACATCTGGATTTAAATTAGATAAACGCTGCATCCTTATTTGAACGGGCAGTTGCCGTTATGTTTCGTCTGTTTTTGGTAACGTTATTGTACACATTTTCTCCGGACCATCTTTGATCCAATGCTTCACTCATCCGCTTCCAGATATCTGAAGACCATTCTGGATACCGTCCTTCTTGAAAATGATTGAAGAATTTTCCAATTACAGCAACGGCGTCTTCTACCGATACAAGAGCTTTCCGTGGCATTGCACTGAAATTATGAAAATAAGATTCAAGAACTTGGTAACCCTATTTACTTCATAGATACTAGATAAAGCATGAGGTCTTTTCAATACCTTCTTTTTCAATTTACGAATCATCTATTAATATTTCGATGAATAAATTCACTGATTCTAGAAAAAATGATGATCAACGTTGATATTCAGCTCACGCATTTAACAGTCTTTGTTGATGTTTTCGGGTGAAATGGGCTGCTGCTTTGTAGAATTGAAGTAACTGGGTAGATCTTGTAATATCTGCAAGAAGTGAAAAAAAGTTGTAAATAATCAATTCATCGACAAATTGTGCAAATTTGATAAATTATACAAAAGTGAAAGCTATAGAATAACCCCAAAAGCACCTCTGGTGCAAAAACCTTTCGCCAAGTACAATAATGTGATCACTACCCCCAAAATAATCTACCAATGAAAATTCCTCCACAACGAAAGTGATACTATAAAAATGTCTACCTACAAAATGATTGAAATCAGATACAATTGCCAAGTACATGTCCGCCGTACAATTATAAAACAGAAGATATAAAAAAATAAAAATTTGGAGTACGTGGTACTTGGCGGGCCAATATTTCATATCACTTCAGGATTATTGACATAGTTTAATGGCTGTTTTCTCGTACTCATCTCTAAGAGGCCCGCCAAGTACCACTACCTCCAAATTTTTATTTTTTTATATCTTCTGTTTTATAATTGTACGGCGGACATGTACTTGGCAATTGTATCTGATTTCAATCATTTTGTAGGTAGACATTTTTATAGTATCACTTTCGTTGTGGAGGAATTTTCATTGGTAGATTATTTTGGGGGTAGTGATCACATTATTGTACTTGGCGAAAGGTTTTTGCACCAGAGGTGCTTTTGGGGTTGATATCACCACTTTTTGTACAATTTTGCTTGACCACCTAATAATTGTGCTCGCTCACTACGCTCGCTCGTTTGGGTATTCCTATATCCTCGCTCGCTTGTCAACGTTCTGCCAATTCTGTCTATGAGTAGCTCAATGCACGTACGCTATACATTTCATACCATCTTACACCCTTGATAAGCAGTAATGTTAAATGTGGCAATATAATATAAATACTTTTTCTAAAATTTTACTTGACTACCTAATAATTATGCTCGCTCGCTACGCTTGCTCGATCGGATTTTTCTATATCCTAGCTCGCTAGGGTCGCTCCGTACTCAGCATTCTGCCAATTGTTTCCATGAGTATCTCAATGCATGTATATGTACGCTGATGCAGTTTATATCATCTGAATCCGTCGATGAGCAGTAATGTTAGATGTGGTAGTATAATATAAATATGTTGAAAGCACAAAGGCCTGAAATAATGACATACGCTATCATTCGTTGCTTTCCGAGCCCTGTAAAGATATGTTCTTGTGTGCATGTATTAAATATGATATATTTGACCCATTGGATATATACGAAAATATTTGGAAATAAATAATATTATATTGAACACCTGCCAGGTTGATTGGAAGCTGTGTCACTTATTAACTCATGTTATAGACTAAACTTTATGCGATTCAATAACTGTATACCTATAACCTAACCTCAAAATTGCACACTTCGTCATTTCATGAGAGATTGTTATAATTTCGCCCTCCACTTTAAATGTCAATTTTATCATAATAAGTAAGTATATGAAGCATAAAAGAGAATTGAGAGGAATGAAATTTGCAAAATGTCCAGATATACGAATATGAACAGAACTGACAGCTCTGTCTCGTAAGCCCGTCTGTCCGTACTCCGTGGTCTAGTGGCATCGATTCTAGGGATGGGCGATATATATCGATATATCGATATATCGATATTCTCACGCAAAAATATCGATATTTATCGTCGATATTCAGTGGTCCGATATATTGCCGTATCGATATCGTAGGTGCCGATATCGAATGTCGATATTGACAGCAATGTCGGAGTTGTGCCTAGTCTGCACACGCACTTTCACATCGGGTATATTCAGGGTCTTAGCCAATCACTGAATTTCCACAACAGAAGTGACTAATCAGTTGACAGATTTCTTGAATATTTTCAAATATATCCGATCTTGAAGTGCGTGTGCAACCCAGGCATAATGCCTACGACTTCATATCGATATATCGAAATATCGATACACCAATCTCCGATATTTAGGCGTATCGATATTTTGTACGTCGATACGTATCGATATGCAATATCGATATTTTTTTAAATATCGCCCATCCCTAATCGATTCGCGATCATACGTCAACAGCGCCGACAAGAGCGCCACCTGGCACTGCTATTCAGTGGTGGCCGCTCTTTCCTAATTCTCAGACACATAGGTTTAAGGACCACTTGGTCTGAACCGCTCTTTCCTAATTCTCAGACACATAGGTTTAAGGACCACTTAGTCTGAAAGAGAAGGAGACGAAAAAATTTTCAGACGAAACGGGTACTCATAAACTTAAGCTAATCATATCTCAGCTTTTCGGGCACTGATTCAATTGAAGTTGGTCTCAAATGAAGGGCTCTTCGTCCCTACATTCTGAGATAATTATTTCAATCCCCGGGATATCGTGAAACGGAAGATATTAGGAAAATACTGTCTCCCCACCACGCTGGTTAGCTCCCGTGCGGGTATATAGACTCGTCGAGTCTCGCGCGGCGTATATATATAGATATATATACCTTATATGATATTTTTTTTTTTTTTATTGTACTTGGCGCGAGACTCTACCGAGTCTCTTGATTGTCGTGCGCACTCTTTAAGAGCGAGTATGAGAGATTGAACGCTGAAGATCGTACGTCTAAATTTGAAATTTGGTCAATTTCTCACGATAAAGTTCAGGTCCACCACCTGTACCACAAAATGAATGTTTTTAGAAAACACTTTCTACAAAATAATAATTGACCTTTGTTTGGCTCTGCAGAGGGTCTGATTCGCGCTATTTGAATTCCGGATTTTTTCTTGGTAAATTTTTATCAAAAAGACTATCTGCTAGAGCGTCTTGTTGGTTGTTGGTTAGTATAAATCAAAGACGATGTCCAGGGATAATATCAGACACCAAATACTTTGATCTATACTAGGAATTCTACGAAAAGTACGAAAATTATGATGCCGATAAAATGTTGGCAAACAAATATGGCGGGCATGGATAGGTGTTAACTAATTGTACATCCCAATTAATTAGACTGACAAAGAGATTCGTAGTAATTGAACAATATAGACATTTTATAGTTTTATCAAACCCTCAATATTAAAAATCTATTAATCAGAAGAATGAACAGTGTTTGGATCCATCACAAAAATGGAGACGCTTCCAAACGACATTCAATTGTTTATACTGAATAGCTTCCAGTGCAGACGATTATTAAAATTTTTGAACATTGTCGCACTTGCTTTTTTCCGGTCGGTATGCTTTGTCGATAATATGGAGAAATTGCAGATTCCGTTATACCACCGAGCTATACTAAAGTGCAATTACTATCAGAATATCGGTAACTTTTTTTATTCATCATCTTTCACATAATGCCTATGGCTGTGGGACCCGAGAGCGAGCTCCAGCCCTGATGTATCTATTTTATGATGGTTCAAGGGGCCGAAAAATTGAAGAAGAAGATGTTCCTATTTTATAACGGACCTAACTTTATCACACACGATCTTGTACTAATGGTGCCAGTATCAAAAATAAAAATGTTCAAAAGTGTTATTTTAAAGAAACGGTAATTTGCAACAATCTGTCTGATAGATTGTGTCATTGTTTTGATACAATTTTTTTACAGGAGGTAGCCTGTTAAGGCGAAAAAATGTAACAAAAATGCTCTTTTTTGGACTTACAAGCTCTTCGATTTCAAACATCAAGAGAGTCGGTAGAGTCTCGTGTCAAGTATATATTTACGAAATTATATAATGCAGTAAAATTACGCTTTCCTTGTATGCTAATAATTATAAAAAGATAGAGATAAAATAACACTCTGAGGGCCAAACGTTGTTGGAGTTGACATGGAAGACCCAGTTTATAAATGCAGAGCACACATACATTATAAAATTCATCAACCAAGAATGTACTTACATTTCGTTTATGCTCTTCGCCACATCCATCTAAATTAGGTGGTATCCAGGCTCAGGATGATGGTACCCTTGAAGTAAAAGAATGTATACAGTTGAAAGATAATATTTTCTTGAAACTAGTAATTTCATCTTTCACATAACATAACATTTGTAATTACAACGTAATTATCTACTGCAAAGTTCAATTTAAGGTATTATGAACTATTAGAATGTTTCAAATATTTTACCTTGAAGATATCTAAAGCCTGTTGACTGTCGCAATCGACGGACCTTCCAGTACATATATTTTACCATCCATATTCCTGTTAAGTTATGGGTTTCGGATACGTATATGATAGGTTTTTTGAGTATATTTCCTTCAATTGAATCGTCTGGTAGACTCTCGTCCAATGAGATCGGTCTGAAAGGATTATAATATTTTAGTTTCATTGGTTTTATTCAGGTCTACCGTTTCAAATCAAGGAGCTTGTTGTTCGAGAACGCAGGGATGCAGCAGGGCATGCTTCGCCACTTGTAGGAATTGACTGTGCATCTGATGTAGTCATACATGAACGGATAGATAACTGTGCTGCAGTCAGCTAGACTTGGAATAAATAGCAAACTATGATTGCTGCCACATCCACTGTATAACCGAAGGAACCCTCAGGCAAACAGCAATAACAAAATTGTACTCACATTTGATTCGCTGCTCCAAGTTGTTATTCCTGAGAACGAATCCATACCAAAATTCCAGGGTAACAGTCGGATATATAACTAAGCAGATGTAGAACTGTGAAGAATTTTTCACCAGATAATGACTGGCCATAATGACATGATGGGAATCATTTCGAATGCTTCGTGGTGTGAGCACTTCTTTATGCTTGAAATATATTTTACGTTTCATTTTAATGTTTAAACAATTTCAGTTCTGCACAGTTGAGTCAATACAATGATTCGCTTGATATTGTAGAGTGGATGTCATCAATTTTATCCAAAGTGATGAGGCTTCATCAGAAAACTGCCGGTATTGACAGAATTTCCACAACATATTTTACAAATTTGACTTCATATAAGCTGCGCGGTTCGAAGATTTTCTGCTTAACCTGAAACAAAGATTCATTGAACAGATTAACAAGGAAATGATATTTCAAAATAACTGTTTAGAATTTTCACATATATTTGAATAAATGCCACACTGATCTCTATACTAACTGGATGGCTGTCTCCTAAAGCAAGGCTGAAGCAAATTGAAGTCTCACCCAGCGCCCCTAGTACCGGGAGCGGTACTGAGGTTGACATCAATGCGCATGCGAAGCACTGATTTACCATCTCTACTATTGGCCGTGTTCGAGGGCACATGCGCATTGAGATGGTGATTAGTACCATTTCCGGTGTTAGGGGCGCTGAAAGGGCCTTCAACTCGACATACTTTCGGCTTGCTGGGCCCATAAGGACAAGCGATCCAGTTAGTATAGAGATCAGTGAAATGCCACGATTATAGTTATAGTAAAAATGTACTCAATCATTTTGAACAGCGTAAGCGAAATTCACATTTCAGGATTTTATTTCAATTTGTATAGAACTTGTCTGGAAAAGAATAAAGACTACTACTATGACATTTTGGGATTAATTTCGTACATACTCGACAATGAACAAAAACTGGCTTCTGCAAGCGCTTGCTCCGTATCATATGGACTGTCAATGTTCAGTACATTATGATGCAAAAGTATTTATAACGGGTATCTCTATGAAGCTATATCATATCCTCCGTCACCTCTATGTACTTTCATGCTATAATAGATCTCGAGGGGTAAATCACGAGGTAGAAACACGTACACCACATCTCCCATCTCCTAACATCTCCTTCTACATTTTCCTAACATTTCTTTGATTTTTCAAGATTTTTCAAGATTTTCCATGATTTTCCAAGATTTTTGGTCATTTGCGAACCTCTCCCAGCACTTATCTCCCTTTATTTCTCAATATTTCCTAAACATCTCCTGCGTTTTGTACACCAAATCTCCCCCGTGATTCACCCCTCGATAGATCTCAAATTATTGGCTTTTTTGGCTCTTCATGCCTTCTGAATCCTGTCGTATTGTTATTTGCTGTTGAGATAAAAGTTCACTGGATCATTCATTTCGAGCCGCGTGTGTCTATCGGCCGATACGGTATGCTCAATGTCTGTATCTCGGAGATTATCTGAAAAGGGATCAACAATACATTTAGCTTGAATCATCTGCAATACTCTGGACTATGAGGAAATGCAGAAGTGAAATGATCGTTGGCATGAGAGTAATACCAAAATCTGAAATACTTACGGAAGACGATTCTCAGGCTCCAGGTTGAAAGTGGAGTGTGGCGGTATCCACATAGTGCCTTGTCCCAAACCTCAAAGCGTGACGCTGTTCTCTTTCAGGCTCGAGTAACATCTCTCATCACCGCTGACGTGTTGGCAACTCATGATCCGTTAATCAGCGGTCACGGGTTGGAAAACGCAGTGTTGTGGCTGCATCTCTTATCAAAAATTAATTTTCATCACTCACACAAGGTTTCACTTGATCATCCATGGTACATTATATGAAAATTTCGGTACGCGTATAATGTTAATTCCACAGTATGATCAGTACCTGAAGAGTTGAATAAAAGTTATGAAAAAAATCACAACTGAAAATGATGTGGCTGGGAATTATTGCGACAATTTCCAGCTATGTACCACGTAGCTCCAAAACTCCGAAGTGCTCCGAAACAAACATTAATTACCGAGGCCCGCCATATTGTATCACAGGTAGCCGGCATGCAGGGTGGAGCGGAAACATGTGTGTTTCCATGAATTCATACTTCCTGTTTCGACAGCGAATTTTCTACGGTTTGTTTTTTCAGGATTACAAGGAAAATATGAAAATTGTCGTCCTACGAATGGCCCATCAATTACCGACAAACGATTTTACGTCGGTTCGCGTTGAAACCTTAGAGCATTTATACCTGGAGGGAGCATGTCATATCTTTTCCCATAAGTGGCGAATGCAGCAGAGACAGACATATGACGCTGATAGCCTCTCTTTGTCGCGCAGGATCTGATTGGTCGTCACATTTTAGTCACGTGACTAGCTACACCCGTAAGTAAAGAGTCGCGGTGCCCCGTGCATTTATTTTCACTAGTTCCATTCGATCTGTTAAGTATGATATGTGTGTTTGGGGGTTATACCAATTGATTATTTAATCAGATAGTGATTTCAAATCATTTTAGAAACGACTTGTAATGTAAATATTTCATGTCATGATTTCTCGTTCACTATAGCGCGGGTACCCGGCTTGTCATGTTACGCTCCTGGCGTAGAAAGAGAGAGGTTATCTGCGAGTTGTTTCCCTCTCTGTCTGCATGCTTTTCGACCGAGATGCTCCCTCCAGGTATAAATGCTCTAAGGTTGAAACTAATCGAATACATTTCCATCGGGGGGCCAAGGACAAAAAAAAGTCCCCAGGAAATTTTATTAATTCATTTATTCATTAACAAATCACCGACGAACGTCCGAATTAGTCCATCAATCACCGACAAACGATTCCATATCGATTGACATTAAAACTAATTAAATATATTTTTATCGGGGGGCCAAGAAAAAAAAAAGTCCCTAGGAAATTTTATTAATTAATTTATTAATTAACAAATCACCGACAAACGTCCGGATTAGTCCATCATTCATCAACAAACGACCGACAAAAGATTAAAAATATAATTAATCCCATCGGGGTAGATGAGGGGCTAACTATGGGGAGTTGAGAGACGCCCAGGTAGCAATGCATGTATCGGCAGGTCCTGTAAGCTTCTGATCGACAGTAACTTTCGTCGGAATGACGTATTGCCTTAGAGCATTTATACCTGGAGGGAGCATCTCGGTCGATAAGCATGCAGACAGAGAGGGAAACAACTCGCAGATAACCTCTCTCTTTCTACGCCAGGAGCGTAACATGACAAGCCGGGTACCCGCGCTATAGTGAACGAGAAATCATGACATGAAATATTTACAGGTTACAAGTCGTTTCTAAAATGATTTGAAATCACTATCTGATTAAATAATCAATTGGTATAACCCCCAAACACACATATCATACTTAACAGATCGGATGGAACTAGTGAAAATAAATGCACGGGGCACCGCGACTCTTTACTTACGGGTGTAGCTAGTCACGTGACTAAAATGTGACGACTAATCAGATCCTGCGCGACAAAGAGAGGCTCTCAGCGTCATATGTTTGTCTCTGCTGCATTCGCCACTTATGGGAAAAGATATGACATGCTCCCTCCAGGTATAAATGCTCTAAGCGTATTGCTGTCGCGTGTCTCTGCACATGTAGCGACACTATCATAGATATTGGTAAGCCTGCTGAAATCCGGCTGCAGCAGCACCCATGCGTACTCTGCCGTAAGTCTTGCGTTGTGGAAACCGCGATATTCAAATGATTGTTGGCATGACAAAAATTAGGATAACGACGTAAATAACGTAATACGCGCGTCGCTGGATCATAATTATATTTCATATTTAATTTAATTTATATAATTTATGCCAAGAAATCTGGTATTTTCAGTAAGTATGCTTATTATCATTCTTATCGTAATTTAAAATTAGGGTAGAGTGAAAAAGGTAAATTTTCGCGGATCGTATCGTAATAGAGCGGGAAAGTTGCGTCTTGGGATGCCACAGGAAAAAAAAATTAGCGCGCGTATCTTTGAAAGCAAGCATGATATTTTGAATTTCAATACTTCAAATAGAAGCTACATTCTTTTCGCGTCGAATAAGCTAAAAATCTAACATTCTACTAGGTGAAAAACAGTTCGATATTTTTTTTTCTATTATTTTATTAGGGCCTTCATTTTAAACAAAAATTTGAAATTGATTAGTAAGCCCATTTTCAAAAATCTCAAAAGAATTCTCAAAAGTCGGGTGAATGACATAGAATAGCCCCCCCCCCCCCCATGATCAAAAACGTGGAGATTCTTTTTTTATGTTTTTTTTTCACCGAGTAGAATGTTAGAAACAAGCCTGGAGTAAAATAAAATAAAATAAGTCAGATTTCTAAGTCAGTCATATTTTTTATTCTAGCTACACACTTAACATTACACTTCATACATTCAGATTGTCAACAAACATATTTTGGGTACTTATTTGATTAACCATGGTTAGACTAAAAAGGAAAGCCTTTAGTCAACTCACAGCAAGGCAACAACGTAATCGTTTGAAAGAACATAGGATAGCAAGGCAGACAGTCAATCCGTTATCATGTACTGATTCAATCAGGAATAATTCTAGTTCGCAGGGAACAATTGTTCAACGATTAATTGTCAACAATTAATTGTCAACGATGAAAACATTCTTATCCCTATCCTGCTAAATGAGAGCCTCCATAATGAGCCTCAAAGTTTAGTTAGTTCAAACAATCCAACTGACAACGCTGAAGCTAATATTACAGGAATCCATTCAGTTTCGGTCTCTGAAGAGAGTAGTAACGAGTCGATGCATGCGGAAACTAATATTATAGGAATCCATTCAGTTTCGGTCTCTGAAGAGAGTAGTGACGAGTCGATGCATGCGGAAACTATCGTTGAGCCAAGTGATTGCTTTAAAAAAAAATTAGCTGATTATTTCATTGAGAACAACATCGATAACGTTCAAGGAAATTCAATACTTGCAGTGATAAGATCTCACGATTGTTTAAATTTTTTACCAAAGGACTCAAGAACATTGATCGGAACTTCCAATAGCCGTGTAGAATTGATAGATGTTGAACCTGGAAAATATTGGCACGTAGGATTTGTTTCTGGAATTTTGAAAGAACTGTCGAAACAACCCAGATAACAAAATGCGTTCAGTATGCGATACATTATGCACGCACGCGTGTGGATGAACCGCACGACTGCATGCAGTTAAGCACACAGATGCGCACGCCATTGATGGACATTATGCCTGCACGCGTGCGATCAACACGGCGTGCAGGCATCGTGCAGGCATAGTGCGAGCACGTAGTGCACGTCGCACGGTCTTGCATTGCGCGTTCACACGTGTGACGGCTGGATGCGACACATTGCGCTCGCACTGAGTGCCTGCCACATCATGCGGGCGAAATTGATGGATTTTCGAACGCAGACGTGTACCTTCACGTCGTGCAAATAACGTGCGTCGCACGATTGTTATCTGGGAAACTTCACCTATTCCCGAAATCTCAGAAATAGATATCAGTACTGATGGAGTGGCTGCTGAGAAAAATGGTTCAACTCAGTATTGGCCAATTCAATTTAGAATAGTGAACATTTCTGATAATGTTTTAATCGCAGGTGTCTATAGAGGAAAAGGCAAGCCAAAAAATGCAAAGAATTTTTTCAAGATGTTCACTGATGAAGCTGCAGACATCTTTGCACAGGGTGGTATCAAATTTAAAAATCGATTGATAAGAGTCAAATTTAGAAGCTTTATAGCCGACGCTCCTGCTAGAGCATTTATATTGAATCACAAGGGTCATATGTCTGCAAAACCATGCTCCAAATGCATGGTTGTAGGGACAAGATTTGAGAATCGAACAATGATTTTTCGAGGCACTGAACACAGACTGCGAACGGGTGTAGAATATGAACAAGAAATTGATGAGAATCATCATAATGCTGGAGGTAGCCCTTTGACGGACCTTGGAATAGGTCGGGTGACAATGGTCCCATATGATATTATGCATCTCGGTCATTTAGGAGCAGTGAAGAAAATATTAACAGGGGGGGTTGACGGAAAGTTCTCTCGAGCGGCTAAGTGGTCAGCTAGACAGATTAATATAATATCTCTCAGATTGCAGGAAATTGGTAAATGCTGTCCACGAGAGTTTTCACGCCGACCTCGACCAATTTCAGAACACAAAAAATATAAAGCCACAGAATTTCGGCAGTTCATTTTATATACCGGTCCTGTAGTACTGTATGGTGTGTTAGACACAGACTTCTATCTACACTTCTTACTACTTCATATGGCTCATCGTGTTCTTTCAACTCCATCTGCCTCACTTGACGATCTTTTGTTTGCAGAACATGCTTTGAAATTATTTGTCGCATCTTCTGAAAATTTATATGGTCCTGCATTTCTGAGCTATAATATACACGGTCTTTTGCACGTTGTCGATGATGTTAGGAAATTCGGTGCTGTCGATTCATTCTCAGCATACCCATTTGAGAATAATATGCCCATCTTTTGAAAGTATGTGAGGAACCAACACCTTCCTCTCCAACAGTTTGCTCGCCGTCTAATGGAACGCGATTGTGATATAACATCTAAAAAAGTAGCAATTAGTGACGGACCCAAGTTATTGGGTACACTGTAAAAAATACGGTGTTAAATCTAACACCGTTTTAACACCCCAGCGTGGTCTATATAGGTCCATTACTTCGGTGTAAACTAGCGGTGTAAAATGCTGGTGTAAGATGTGCGGTGTTCGAACGGTGTTTATAATCAACACCGAAATTGAACCCATAGCCGGTGTTAAATCCAGATAAAAAAAACACCGTTTTTGTTTATATTGAGCGAAATTTTCAGCTAGCCTAAAAAAAATACATTATTCAACAGGGTTTTAACGTTAGATCCGCCCACTTATAATTAACCGCACGTAGATGAAAGCGCATTATCAATTCGGTGAGAAAAAACCGCCATCGATATTTTGTCCTAACCGGGATTTGAACTCAAGTCCGCTCGCATTCGCTCCATCGCTCATATTACTAGTCGCACGCTCTATCCGCTACGCCAAACTTCGCTATGTTGAGTTATACAATGTTTCACAAATCCATGTCATCCGAGTCAAATTAGGAATGCTGAATTAAAACAGATTTTCCTCAACAAAATATGTTCGGTTGGTTTAACAAATCTTTCTATATGTCACAATTATTATAAAGTTCTTACTATGTCGAAAATGTTAATTTCACAAATTGAATTTCTCTCAGTATAACCACATCAGAGGTGCGGTTTCTACTCTTTTTCGTGTTAATTTTAACACGATATAAACATACCCTCCGGAATATGAACCTGGAATAGTGTGAATTCGGTGTGACATGAACTTATGACATCACAATTAACACCATAGCTCTCGTATCACCACCGATGGGTGTCAACTCGCTGCCTGAACACAATACGGTGTGCAAGATGAATAATTAACACCGCTTTTCTTATTACCACATCGGAAGTGTGGTTTTTACTTTTTCTTGGTGTTAATTTTGACACCAAAGAATTTAACCACTCACTCCGTCGCAGTTTACACCGCCGATTTTTTACAGTGTATGCACGACTCTGGACCCTTACCTGTAGATTGCGACCCAGGTGCTAGGCAATTTAGCAGGTTGAGAACCAATACAATATTTTTCAGCATAGATAATCAGGACAATACTATTATGCTAAAAGATGGATCTTTATGCAAAGTTTCCAATATATTAGACATACGTGGTCGTCACGCTCTAGTAGCAAGGAAGTTTAATCGCATCCAAGATTTTCACACTACTGGGAAATCGTCTTCTTCTATAGGAATTTTTAAGTGTTCTGATGTCTCAGATCATCTCGAGTTGGTTGATGTTACAGAAGTTTCAGCAAAATGTTATCGTACAGCAACTTGGTCTGGTGCTAACGCAGATGCACATACTGGAGAGTTCATAATAATGACTCTGTTACACACATGATTTAGTCCTGCAACAATTTTTTTTAGTATATATATGTATTTATACTGAGCTATTCTTCCATTTTTCATTAGGACTTATTACTTATGAGATTTTATTTTCGTAATAATTTCTCCATAGAAAATATAGAGGCAGATTTAGCATTTTCTGGTTGTCACTTCTCTTATTATCTTTATGTAGAAATTTTGCTTCGACAGTACATGACATGTACATTATATGTTTTCTCGTTATATCGTTATTATTCAGCAAAACATGCACACCTACAAAAAGCCAACTCCGCTCGTTAGTCGAGTACGTGAAATCAAAAAACCTGAGAGATACATCACGACACAGACATCTTCAGATAAAACAATCCGAGCTCCAAACCGACCAACCCCTTACATGCCAATGACCCCTTACGTGCCAACGGAAGAACAGATCTTGTCAATGGTAGACCAAGTCGACCAGATAAATACGCAGCAAGATAATCCTTCGTCCAACAACTACGATGATGACGACATCGTTCCTAATTCCCAGCCCGAATCCCTACAATCCCTGACATTTAGTGATGTAATAAGACTTGCTAGACCAAGCAAGAATGGTAGAGCTGTTAAAACGAATTCGATTAATTCAACATCATGCCAAACAAAAGATAATGTGGATTTAGAGAACAGAGCAGGTTAATATAACTATGTTTGACAATTACTATATTTGTTTGTCATATTATATTGCATCGTTCGTACGATTACTTTTTGATTTAGTTGTATTGAGAGCAATACGTATTTTGACTACAACTGAACTCGCTCGGTAATACTTGGTATTTTGATAGGAAAAATACTGTTCTCTCAGTGCACGTGCATCGTACAGTAGAATCTCGTTTATCCGAGGTAACGTGGGGAGGAGGTACCTCGGATGAGCGAAAACTCGGATAACACAAAGGAAGTGAAAAATTCGAAAATTTCAATTATTTTTTATGTATTTGAAATGGTAGAATGAAATTTAATCACAAAAGTATTTACATATGTATAAGCACCATAGTAGCGATCGCAAAATACTTCGCGCGTACAGCATAGGTATAGCGGCTCTATCCGTTTTTTTCGAGTTTTTCCGTATTATCCGAGCATACCTACACCTCGATTAATGCGGAGTGCTCGGATGAGTCCGTTGCCTCGAATAACGCGGAGACTCGGTTGATCGAAGGCCGGATAAACGAGGTTCCACTGTATTTCCATTTGGCTGCAATTAACATCCGAAGTCGTATTGTATTTTCAGAGTTCTGGTAATGGCGCATGAATTCATGTACAAATATCGTAGTTAGTAGTCAGAATAGTATTTTTTTAAACTCAGTGTGCGAATTTCGATTTCTCATGTCTGTTGGTAGTGTGCGAAGTGCCCGATTCACACACTGAGGTGCGCGGTGTGCCGAGTAGATACATTTGCACACTCAGTGCGCGAATGTATCTGGAGTAGTTATGTGTATGTATTCTACATTCGCGCACAGAGTGTAGAGAATGATTCACTCCGCACACTGTAAATAGTGTATATCTGTAGAATATTGTCTAAAATACAGTATTCACATTCTCAGCCGGTTTCCGGTTACTGACAAAATTATTTATATTTATATTTATTTTCGAAATCGAAATTCGCACACTGAGTTTAAAAAAGTAGTATACGACACACGTGCGAGAATCACATACTTCGCGCAGTCGTATCGTAATCTACTATTTCGTACCTAGAGGCCGTAAAATCCTACTTTACAGCCTAGGTACAAGAAATCCTATATCGCGCTATGTTTCGGAAAAAAAATTTGAAACGTTTTTCAATATTCAATGTCGTGTAGAATCATTTCCACATCGGTGTTTCAAAATTATGGTTCAATTATCAATTTAGCCATACAAAAGCACGAATTTACATTTTATACACCTAGTTCGTAAATTTCATACGGCGTTGTATGATGAATGTGTTCGATTTCATAACTTTTCCAACAATCGTAGCCACTTTAAATGGTGAAAATCGATTCGGGATGGGATTCATAGTATTCAGACCTCGGCAGTCACGAGTCAAAATGGAATTGTGACAGAAAGTGTCCTAGTTTATCTAGAATGGTCCTTGTGAGGAAAAGCATCAGAATAAAATCTTTGAAGTGTGAATTTCTGGAGAACGGTACAATTACAATGCATGATTCTGAATAAAGTCTTCAATACAAAGCTGCAAAGATTCGCAATCTGACATCATCCACATCAGAAATATGTATTGGTATATCAATCTCCATCAGTAGAGGTTTCAGTGTTGTAAAAAATGTCTGTCCAGCATTTGGTCAGGGGTACAGATTTAACGCACATTTCACTACGTTGGAATATAATTACTTTTTTGCAATCAATTGGGCATGACATCAACAAGAGAAAAAAAATTGAGGTCGCATATCAAAAGTTGGGCATAAACTTGATAGTGATTCAACAATAATAATGATATTGATGCTTCGTCAGCCGACTGGCAAGCAGTATCCATCTGGGTCTTCCTTTCTTCTGCAGACTTTTTCTTGCGATCGTGGTTTCACTTTCCTAGCACATAGCTATATAATTTATCCTAGCTGCTTCGGACTCACTGCTTACTACTCTTCAGCTGTTTCAATTTATGATGCCTTTTTGCCACGGGCTACAGCCACACTGTGTAGAAGTTTATACTACGTGAATTACAATTGTAAATCGATGGAAATTGATGAAAAACTTAAATATTTCATTGTGCAGATCTAGGCATTTCACACAATTTAGGTCCCATGCTCGAAGCATAGCATAACTATACATCGAGACCATACTTTTTCAGATTTCCTCTGGATAAAAATCGTTGATTTCACTATCTTTACACTCCAAATTAACAGTGAATATAATGATCGAATTACTCATAGTAGGGGAAACAAAATTGTCATAAATGATACATATACAAGCACCGGTATGATTCAGGTGAAAAACTGTATAAAGTTGATTGAGATAGCGAATCTTTTCATATTCGTAGCCGATAAAGGCGACATATGCGATCGCAGCGAGCCTGCATAGTTGCGAAGCCTCTGAATTGCATAAAGAGGGCTTTCTCCTTGATACAAGGACGATTTATCTCATTGCGTTGACACGACTGCGAGCCTTTCCCTATTCTCTCTAACTGCATCTTCTTTGCCGTCTCTGTATATGTGCGATGTATCTAAGCGAACTAGACGTTTGAATTGAGTGATTAATGTCTTTCGAGTAGTTCTTGTTGTGTTCCAATCTTCGCCAGTTCGAAACGGCTGTTATTATATTAATGATGGTGAGATGAAACTGCTTCCAATGTTTTAACTGCTAATCAATCTACGCTTTTACAATCCAAAAACAATGTCGCCTATATGGCGCTATTTACCAGCTTAATAAGAACAGTCGTGCAGATGTTATAAAATATACTGGCTCACCTACTCTGTGCAGGGTAATGGAAAAACGAGAGCAACGTAAATTACCATGCTCCGACACTGCAGAAAGAGATAAAACTAAAATAACAAACTGGGCTGCGCTGCATTGCAGTGAAAATTCTGTAGTGCACTATTCAATAGCGCGTGTAACGAGGGGAAATGGGAAAAGTATTGCTCACTCAAGTGAATCTCAACGTTCAAGTACGACCAACGATTTTACACTTTCATCTACATGCGTCTATAATAGATGAACGTATAAGTCCATGTAAAGCGTTTAATAATTCGATTCGAACGCCAATTGTCCAGTGGCTTAACTTCGCAATTCTTTCGCTGCACACTGGGCCCTAAAGGTAGAGAATTCTTGAAGAAATCGCCATCTTGGGGAACGAAGTTTCTATGGGCGTTGCAGCTTTTCGTTGATCTTTCCGCAGCTGCAGCCTGCGATCCAGACTTACACAGAAAAAAATGCTATCTTGAGCCAAGCAATTTTTTTTGAACAATCGAAAATCTCTCGAGTGAAGTAAAAATTCTCTGGAACCAAGAAAATTTTCTTGGATCAAGAAAGTTTTACTTCACTCGGGAGATTTTCGGTTCTTCAAAACAAATTTCTTGGCTCAAGTTAATCTTTTTTACTGTGTAGGATGGTACGGATGAGTCCCCTCCTTCATAGGCAATACTCGGCGCAGCTCTTACCTCGATGGTGCGGTCCTCGTGCACCAAAGCTGCCGACGGTGAAGACGGATACTAGGCCAGACCTAGTTTGTTCCCGGTCTCCATCGTCGAAGCGTCGTCGAGAGCGCACGCAGAATCGTCACTGGCGTTTGATCCTCAACGCGGGAAAGTTGTACCAAATTGGAAGCAGCTGGCCAGCGCAGCTCATTGCAGTCTTCTACAGATTATCAAAGGACGAGCGTCCTCCTTGCGCTAGTTTGACCTCAAATCGTCTTTCACCGTCGATTAACCATTAGCATGCTCGAGTTTCGAAAATATCATTCCAATCTTTGAGATTGGCAGCAAGTCCCGCCGAGTCTTCGGACCTCGTCTAAAGGCGATGAACCTACGTACTCTGGTAGTGGTCGCGCACCTCATCGCTCTTCTCCAGAGTGCGTCATCCATGATGAAGATGGGTTCAAACGAGCACGAGAGTGAGTAAGATTTGACTCATCTGTTGTCTACCGAATCGGAAAAGACCATCCGGAAAATTTGAAGGCAGTAATTAATTGAACATTTGAAATTATTCAGAATGTGGCCGAGCAGCTGTCACTCAGAGGCAACCCCGTGCCCCGGGCAATTCGAGGGCTGCGACTGCAGCGCTCTCAACGACAGGGAGAATATTCAATGGAAAACCAAGCCAAAGGGGCGCTTGGCCCTGGCAAGTATCACTCCAGCTTCTCCATCCAAAAATGGGATTTATTGGACACTGGTGTGGTGGAGTTCTCATTGATCCTATGTGGGTGCTCACCGCAGCACACTGCATTCACAAGTAAAGTGACACCTCCCTTTTGTAAAATTGACTGTCAAAATCCCTGGACATTTCCAGAGACTTACACAACACTTCAGTGTACTTCAGTCTTCTGACAAAATTACGAATTTCTATCAATTCTTTAAAAAAATCGATTCCTGTGTTGAAAAGAGAGTCTGTGCAATTGTGTTGAAAAAGTTTTTGATTTTGTGTATGGAGCTATCTAATTTTTTATAGACATTCTTTTAAACTCGCCGTAATTTTCTGGAACAAATTTCAATGTAAAAACGATTGATTCTCATCGATATGTTTAAAATATTCCAAACAAAGTTTCCAATATGGTCAGATTTTTCATAAAAATTCCCTAATTCGGTCTGAATTGAATATTTTGTGAATTCTGAATCTCAATAGATCCCAAAAATCTATTAAAAAGACCAAATTCGATCACAGCAGAAATCTTCACAACTTGCGAAAAAAGTTGCCCTGATTTCTCTATGGAATTCTTGAATCTTCTTCAATAGTCTTGGATTATCTATAATTTCCTGACATATATCTGTGAACTGGTTAACCAACTTTGGATTTGGAACTGGTTAACCAACAAATACTTGCAATTCGCTGAAAATATTTCCTTTCTTCTAAAATTCGCCAATTGTCTCTGAAAATCTCTGCACTTGTTCAGAAATTCTCTGGGAATTTCTCACAATGTCTCTCGATGAATATCAGTATCATATGTCGCTTGCTCAGTTTCTTCCACGCAGATGCAAACTTATAGAATCTGATTCGTATGGAAGTCCACTTTCTGGCACAAGAGTCATGTTTATAAGTACACAAAAATTGCTTGTGAATTCCAAACGATCTCCGAGTTTTAGACGAAAGCAGGAGTTAGACAGTTTCAGAAACGAACAAAAAAATTGCAGAGATTTTCGGAAATGGCCGATTATACATGTTTATCTAATAAAGCACACACGCGTGTCTGTTGAATCAGATATTTTCTCAGAAACGTTTCAGAGATTTTTTTTTGTCTCCCCGTAACGCTGCGGGACGTGAATCACGTGTTGAGTATAGCACAGACTACCCTGAGATCGAATAAGAAATCGGCTGTTCGACAACGACATTGCGCGATGATTTAAGCACATTTTAACGAAGTTTGCCGTACATACAACTACTGCAGTGTCATACTATAGTATCGAACTACGCCACACTATACTTATCTCTGATATGCGCATAGGAAAGCCACGCAGAATGATGTGAGGCGTAGGAGAATCAGTTTGCAGATGTCACAAATTCAGTCCGCATTTGTCAGACGTTTCACCTTCGTCTGTCCGTTTGACCTGCGAATACGTTCATGATTTGGTCGAAGATCTAGAATTCGTTATTGGTCAAGTGGAAACTATTTAGGAGATGAGGAATTTCATGTTGAGCCGGTCAATAGGAATTCGCATCAACTCGAGACGCGCTTTCCATTCATTCGCCAAATACTAGGCAGCGTCGGGTCACGATTTCGTTTATCGCATTGGTAACCCTTTACGGTTGTCTTTTCTAACGGGCAGAGTAAGCAGGGAGAGAAGAAAATCTCGCGAATCACCACCTCAAGTTTCCTTTTACTTAGTATGAAAACAAACTCAAAACTATGCCTACGTAAGATCGTTGGTGAGCAAAGCCTTGAAACTAATAATTAGATTCACAAGGAGACACCGCCGCATGCAATTACAGGATTAAGATTTCTAATTCTGATTTGCATTCATCAATTTAGGAAAGATCTCTCTTACCTCTGTGATTTCTGCACTTCACTATAGCTATTCCCCTCTCTCTACGTCGCGTCGCGGTCTCTGTTTCTCAGGTATACGTGTATCTGTCTCTGGCCCTCGTTTTCGCTCGAGTGAAAATGAAATGAAATGAAATGGAATGGAATGGAATGAACTGAAATGAAACTATATAAGATGAATGATATTTTCACTGCGCGGAAGTAATGTCTCGCTACAATCATGATTAGATTAATCTCTGATTTTTAAATATATATGAGTTTATGTGATGAACCTTTATATTATGACCCTGAGTATTTGGTACCTTACCGAAGATTGCAAGAAGTAGTCTTACGTCGGAACAGCGCCGTGCCAACAGGTGGCGCAATGGGGCAACCGCGCCAGGGCGTCACCTCGCATGGGGCGCTGTACAGTTAGTCCAAATCAATGTTTGCCGGCCGAAAATGAAAAACTCAAAATTTATTTCGATAAAATATGCAAGAAAAATATGTTCCACAAAAGAGTGGTTC
Source organism: Tenthredo livida (assembly GCA_963992785.1). Lineage (NCBI taxonomy): Eukaryota > Metazoa > Arthropoda > Insecta > Hymenoptera > Tenthredinidae > Tenthredo > Tenthredo livida. Next base: position 42,548,170 of record OZ023064.1, on the reverse strand, counting down.
CACGTCAGACCGGACAGCTTTCTGACCTCGATGTTACCGATTTCGCTATAATTTTTTTTACGGGTTCTATGGAACAAAAAGATTCATCAAACAATTTTTTTTTTTGGCTCTTATTTTCCAAGTTACGCGGGGTGAAATTCAGGAAAAAAAAACAAAAATCGAAAACATACTCCCCTTCAAACCGTCATATCTTTGATTGTATTCATCCGAGAGACTTCTTCCAAGAACCATTTCAATTCTATTAAATGATACTATCATTATATATTCATTGAATTTCACGATAACGAACAATTTGATTTGTTCTAAACAAATATAATATTCAGCGTGGTTTGCACGGCAAGAACCACGCGTCAGAATTCTAAAAAAATATGAGCGTATTCCTTGATCAATTCTCTACAAAATTGTTAGGTCAGCGGGATGGAGAGTCGATGGAAACTATGTTAAAGCGATCTATTTACAAGCGACGGCGCGCGCTGCCGCTGAAAGACCCGGCTTGGCCACGGTTTTTCGGTGGCAGCGCCCGCCGTCGCTTATAAACAAATTCTTTTCACATGATTTCCATCGGTACTCCATCCTATTTACTTCTAGATTTTGTAGAGAATTGATCAAGGAATACGGTCATATTTTTTTGAGAATGTTATCGCGTGGCCCTTGTTTTGAAAATCACGTTTCAATAATATATTTGATCATAACAAATAAAATTGTTGGTACCGCAGAATTAAATGAATATATAATAATAGTGTCATTCAATAGCTTTGAAATGGTTCTCGAATGAATACAATCAGAGATATGACTGTTTGAAGGGGAGTATGTTTTTGATTTTTGGCTCTTTTCTTTGAATTTCACCCCCGTGTAACTTGAAAAATAGCGACAAAAAATAAAATAAATTGTTTGATGAATTTATTTGTTCTATAGAACCCGTAAAAAAATTAAAGCGAAATCGGTAACATCGAGGTGAATTCTTGATATATTTCGTCCAGTCTGACGTGGAATGGCTCAAAAGCAGAAAATTGTATTTTATTTTTTTCAATTATTGGCCGGTCAAAATCAGTAACAATCGGGGCGCCATGGGAAACTGTTACCCCAGGTGCCATTTCAACTAGGCACGGCGCTGCGTCGGAAATGGAAAAATTAACTCGGCGTCTTATGGCAAAACTGTTCCGCCAATATTGTGATTGCCGAATTTATCCCCCTATCGATTAGATAACGTTAATAATAAAGTTGCTACTTGTAAATTATATTCTGAAGATTCCAACGTGACTATACACTACAACCTCCGCTATTTGACCAACTCGGGACCGGGCTGATTCCGCTATTCAACGAAAGTAGGAGCCCCCACTTCATTCCCAACTGCGTACCCCTACATGCGCAGATCTTGCACGCGCAAGCAAGTTTAGACCCGTAACGGCTGAAAGTGGGGATTGAGAATAACGCACAGCCCAAAAGTGGGAGTTGGGCCGGTTAAATAGCGGAACGCAAACTCGGTTAAATAGCGGAGTTGGTTAAATAGCGGATGGTTAAATAGCGGAGGTTGTAGTGTAAAAGTATATGGTCACCAAATTATTCGAAGAGAACTTTTAAGATAATCTCGATGAAATCTTAGTAAATAGCAGAAAATCGACCGCCATGAAGTAGTTGATCATCATCTGCTGATCACCCTACTGAAAATTTCCAGGTGGAAATCCATGGACGAATCCACCTAGAATTCCACCTGGAAATCTATATGGAGAATCCATGTGAATCCGTAAGTTTTCTACCGGGATTTGGAACTGGGAATCTATGGAATTCCATGCGGTTGTAGCCATGTGCAGAAACATGTAATCCTATGTGTAATGATATATGGAATCCTATGTGTAACATTATATTAAGTCCTATGGATTGTCGGTAGTAGTTGTTAAAGAAATCGCCATGAACCAGGGACTTTCAACAATGACTCGTCTGGTCGTTCTTGCATTCAGATGTTCTTTTTTTGCCGAAATTCGGCCGAAATCTGGTAGATTTTGTGTATATTTTTTCATGGATGACGAATGGGATCACAGTCGAATTCCCATAATATCGTATGGATTTCTAGGGAATTTCCACATTGTATCGTCTGGTCATTCCCGGATTCAGATGTTCTTCCTTCACCGAATTTCAGCCAAAATCCAATGGATTTTGTATATCTTTTTCCATGGATGACGAAATGATGTCACAGTGGAATTTGCATGAGATCGTATGATTTCCTGGGGACTTTCTACAATAATCTGTGAGATTATACACAGATTAGTATGTTTATTTTCTCATGATTTGATGCAGGATCTGATGGATTCGACACAATGTTTCACGTCAACAACGAGATTGCATTATAACCATATTCACATGGGAATATAGATATTTTTCTATGGACTGTCCTAGAAGTGTATACCATTACACATGGATTCACATGTTGAAGTTTCCGAGATTTCAGGTAATAGCCGGTAGATTATTCATGATATTTCCCATGGATTAGGTCAGGACATTACTGTTATCTTTCTATAAAAATCTAGATATTCTGTAGGGTTCTACCATAAAAAACCATAATATATCTGAATGGAAATCTATATACCCATCCACATGGATTTCTCCTATTGCATGAAATTAAACAACCATGGAATATTCATGTGAATATTACTGGATCAACTATAGGAGAACCATAGATCAGCATCATGGATATTCCCTGTTTCTGAATTTCTGGTGGATTATTATAGAATTTCGTGGAATCCCATTCGCATCCATACTTTTCCACATGGATTTCCACCTGGAAATTTTCAGTAGGGCATAACCGAATCAAATCAGCATTTCGATGGCTCCTATCGAAACAAGCGTAACTCAGCAGTGCAGGAAAGAAAAGCGTATCTCGGCGAAGCAGTTAAGAAAGGCGTATGTCCCCTATGACACCCTATGACAAATGCCTTTCTTAACTGTTTCGCTGAGTTACGCTTTTCTTTCCTGCACTGCTGAGTTACGCTCTTTTCGATAGGAGCCATCGATTTGTAAATTTTTTATAATCATGAATCATAAAATTTGAATTTGTATCCGTGAAGTTTGAATCAACCAAAGATTTATGCAGTACAGAAAACCTTTCTTACATTCTGTTTCACTTCGACGATTAATAAGCCGTCATTTGACCACGGCGTAGGGAGACTATAGTTAGAAAAGTGGTGTCAAAATTGACACCGATTTAACACCGCTCCGTATTCTATAGAAATCCACACCGATTTCGGTGTCAATACGTGTTGTTAAAGTCCCCAGTGTTAATAGATGACACCCTGACTCAACACCGAGATGGTTTGTTCTAACACGGAACAGTGTTGATTATAACCGACACCAATAACATTCAATGATGCAAAAATAGCGGAGTCAAAACTGCGAGGGTAATGTACACCAAGCGGGGTTAAAATAATAGATCGTGCTATGCACCGAACGGTGTCATAAGAATGCATCATTTTCACTCCACACCAAAAAGTGGTAGAATATTACACCGTTAGTAGTACTATTCGTTACTAGGTTTGTTTGTATGTATATGTGCATGATGCGTGCATGATTTCATATGTGTGTGTGGTGCATTAGGTACGTGTATGTGAATAAAAAAAAGTTATGCGATCGTCTCTATAATGTTGAATGAATAAGTCGAGATATTTACACAATATAAATTTTATTCGTCGCATTGCTCATTGCTCATTGCATTGCACATAATATATGATAATAATAATAATTAACATAAATATGATAGACTCGATATAGTGCACATCTTTGGCGATTTCGAGAAATAAATACATAGACATAAATATGAACAATTTCATACTTTGTACTGAACTGCGTTGCCGCTTTTAAACACTTTTATCCATTTCGTTTCACCGATGAATTTTACTCGACGTAATTCAAACACTAATGGTAAATAGGTTGCGCTCGTTCAGTTTATTGCGATTGCAAATCCACGACTGTGGATGCCTGCACGAGCGGGACTTCTGCCATGTCGGCCGAATGAAAACCGCTAACTGAGTGTTGTTTCACCCTGCTAAGGGTTGTGAGTTGTGAGGAACACCGTTAAGTGCTGAGTTCACACCGATCTTCGTGGCGATTTCAAATCTGTACTCCGCAGTGTTGTGCATGTCGAAATGTTCAACTCTAAGTTCACACCAAAGTCAATGACAATTTCGATTGCACCCGAAACGGTGTACATATTTGAATCGTGTTGGGCTATGGTAACACCGCACTCGATGACAATTTTGAATCTGAGCCCCACAACGCTGTACATCTTGAAAGATATTGCCTGCAGTGTGACTTTGATTCTAAATGGTGTTAAGTTTCATAAATTGAGTCACGAGGTCAGAAGTAACACCAGTTTTTTGATTGACCACATGGTCAGGGTTCTTTTCACCCCTGAAGTGGTGTTATAATCAACACCAAATCTTTTGACTACGAACACCGGGCCGTTTTACACCGCAACTTTTCTAACAGTGTATGCACTAATGCGATGTTGCAATGCAGTATCCAGTTTATCAATTATGGGGATGCAAGTATTGACTCTGAATTGTTCTTTAGGGCTGAATACAGATTCAGAAGAAGAATCAGAGAAATCTTCAAATTTCTTTGTCCGCTTTCGAGGTCTAGAAAATTTATAATCGCTTTCATTGGATTTTTGTTTTTCTCGTTGTTCGTATGCGTCAAAGTTCGCCCGAAAAGATTGAATGGAATTCTGAAGGCTCCGTAGTAGGTTTACAGCAGTATTGAGGTCAATTCGAGAACTCTGCAGGCTCAAACTGCATTTGTTTATAACTTGGAGAATATCGTTCCAAATTTCACACAAAATACTTGTTTCTAATTTATGCATAGAATCGCTTAATCCCTTAGCATCTGTACGAGTCCCTGACTTCTGTGAATCATCGTCCTTGATACTATCCAACATTCCCAAGATCGGGATGTAACCTAAAGTAAGTGCCTTCACCGCTTCAGCATTGGCACTCCAACGTGTCCCGGAGAGCGACTTAAGTACGAGACATCCCTTAGGTAGTGCAGATGTAAGTAAATTTCAGCGATATGTTGAGGATGAGAAAAAATTGTAAAGCGCTTGAACCAGACCAAAGAAAGAAGTTACTTCGATATTGCAGTCTACTATAGACTGACCAACAAGATTCGGCGAATGCGCAGCACATGGAATGTAATCAGCGAAAGTACACACTTCTCTAATTTTTGCTTGCATTCCTGCATATTTACCGCTCATGTTACTGGCATTGTCGTAGCTTTGACCTCTACAAAAACTAATATCTATTCCATGTTTTAGCAAAAAATTCTGTAACATAGTAGATAATGCTTCGCCCGTGTGGCTACGAATATTCAGGAATGTAAGAAAACGTTCAATCGGTCCATTCTGTGAAACATAACGAATGATGACAGTTAATTGGTCAACGTGTGAAATATCAGGAGTAGAATCAACTGATACGGTAAAATACTGCGCACTTTTGATCTCACTTATGATATATAATAGTACTTTGTCGGCCATCAATTTCAAGAATTCATTGCTAATTGTTTTCTATAAGTAGGACACATGACCTCTTCTGCAGTTTCCATGATCATTGATATGTTGGGATAAGAAGGGATCGAATTTCGCGACCAATTCTAGAACTCCGAGATAATTCCCGTTATGCTTGGATCCAATTATATCATCAGAACCTCGAAATGGTAGACCACGTTCAGCGAGAAAGAGTATGGTTTCATACACTCTTCGTAAAACTTTTTTCCAGTAGTCACGTGTTTTTTGAAATTCTGCTTCATTGAGAACGTCAATTCTATTGCGAATATCTTTCCTAGCTAAGTATTTGCCTACACTCGAAGTATGTTGTTGACTCATAGCGTGCTTCGAGATATAAACAGGATTTTTCCAGTCATCGAAACCTTCACAGAATAGACCTTCACTTTTATTAGGGCAAAACAGTAGGCAATAAAAGCAGAAGACTTTTTTTTTGACGGTGAGTAGAGTAACCATTCTCGCTGTCCTACGCTTTTGTTTGGCATTACGTATTCAAACATTGATTTTGTTAGGTACCGATTCTGCGTTCGATATACACGTTGCGCAAGTGAAAAGTCAGCATTCAAATTTTGAAAACATTGCGCACCCTTTTCGATGCAATAGTCAAGAAGCTGTTCTTGTTTTGATGATATGTCCCATTCGCCAGGATCGTTCGAATACGGGATGGATTTGGTATTTGTGGGTGTTTCTATATCAATCGTATTACAGGATGAATTAGGAGGTGCTAAGGAAGCAATCGGAATTGGTTGAGGTTCATTAATGCCAGCACTACCACCACCAGTTGGGGGTTGTTGAGAATCATGGCTTGATCGGGATGAAGTCGGACTGAAGAATTTTAGGAGAGTAGGAGTTTCATGCAATACAGATTGAAAACGTTCTTGCCTGTCCTCCGATTCTTTCAATTTTTGCCAACCACCTTTCTTTTTCAACATCATGCAATCAGGGTATTTATTCCTATAAGATGAAAACGATTCGTTTAGATACATACGACAGGGTTGACACGTGAGCATTAGACTGACAGTTACACTCGGACCCCACTTATTTGACCAACTCGGGACCGGGTACCTTCAGTTATTTGACCAAAGTAGGGGTCCCCACTTTCCGTCTTAAAATGGCAGCCGCTCCTGCGCAGTTGTACATGCGCAGTCACACGCTAGTTCAGACCCGTACGTCGTAACACTTTGTCTCAATAGTGGGGGTAGAGGGAGTCAAATAACTGAGTCTGAACTCCGTCAAATAACTGGTGGTCAAATAAGTGGGGTCCGACTGTATTTTGATTATCGACGAAATGTTTCGCTCCGAGTACATGAATCGGTTCCGAATAAATAATAAAAAAGCTTCGCCAAATCTTAGCCCTTAATTTTAATATTAAGGGGTGCTGACAGCCCCTTACTTTTTCCCATTTGAATAACATGGGCTTTTCCACTGTTTTAATTAGGTTTTTTCATGAAGACCCAATTATTCGTCAAAAAAATCTAAGATTGGGCAAAAATGTCGGTGATGATACTCCCTTCCAATAAAACAAAATTTGGCAACATCCATTGGGAATTCCATGTGGTTTATTTCATTGTTTGGAGTCTAACAATGAGATTTAAGGTATGAGAACGAAGACGAAATTACCAATAGATGTTGCCAAATTTTGTTTTACTGGAAGAGAGTATTATCACCGACATTGTTGCCCAATCTGAGATTTTTTGACGAACAATTGGGTCTTCAAGAAAAAAATTGATTAGAACAGGCGAAAAGCCCATGTTATTCGAATAGGAAAAAGTAAGGGACTCTCGGCACCCCTTAATATTAAAATTAAGGCCTGAGATTTGGCGAGGCTTTTTTTTTTATTTATTCGGAACCGATTCATGTACTCGGAGTGAAACATTTCGTCGATAATCAAAATAACTGTCAATCTATAGTGAGCATGCATTGATGATGCATCCCGAGTTGATAACCGAAACCACGTAAGGCCTAGCCGCCTACGGCAAGAAAAATCAAGAATATCTGCCCATTCCAGGATCAAAATAAGGCCTATACCATCAGCGCTAAAAGTGGCATATATTTAGATTTCTTCAATTGTAGGCCTTGGGTCGTTGCGCAGATTTTTGATTTCGTCTCGTGACATAAATAATAACACAGAAAGTAGATAGTAGACCAAACATCTTGTTATTATCATTTATTAGGTCAGGCGCGGCAAACAATAGTATGACAGACACACAGCTTCACTCAACACTGGATAATGAATTTTACTTACTTAATATTATACTTGCACGGTGGAACTATGGGGCCATGGGAGCAATAGTCGAACAGCTAGCGCATTGTTTGTCTGTATACCGCGAGAAAACGCGGAAACTGGCCGCTCGACCAAGTTATAGTTCAGATCAACAGACAATTCAACAGCAACACGCGTTTAGATTGCGTTCGGGAACCTTCGCTGGCTGACAGTGGCTACAAAGTATATTATTTGCGCGCGACACTAGAGCTGGCTGACGCTCATAAGGCTGCGTGCAGTTTGAATTGGTGTTGATGAATATAGTTTGATGAAGCGGCCTGTTTCGAACCGTACAAAACTCTTCAACTATTCATTCGAAATGTCTCTAGGATTAAGGCGACACAATGCAAATTCAGGCGACTTTTTATGAATAACGATTGAAAGTTCACAGTATAATTTAAGAACAATCAAACCCTTTTCTGAAAAGTCAAATTTTGAAAATTGAAGGGCCGAAAATTTCGAGGGCCTAAGGCTATAGCCTTATTAGCCTTATGGTTAATCCGGGCCTGTATGTACTGAATTGCGTTGTCGCCTTTCAACACTTTTATCCACTTCGTTTCACCGATGAATTTCACTCGAAATAATTCAAACACTAATTGCAAATTAGGTTGCGCCTGTTCAGTTTATTGCGATTGCAAATCCACGACTGTGGACGCGTGCACGAGCGGGACTTCTGCCATGTTGGCCGAATGGAAACTGCTAACTGAGCGTTGTTTCACCTTGCTAAGGGTTTGTGGGAACACCGTTTTGTGCTAAGTTCACACCGATCTTGGTGGTGATTTCAAATCTGTACTCCGCAGCGTTGTGCATATCGAAGTGTTCAACTGTAAGTTCACACCAAAGTCAATGGCAATTTCAGTTGCACCCGGAATGGTGTACATAACTGAGACGTGTGGGGTCAAGGTAACACCGCACTCGATGACAATTTTGAATCTGCGCCCCACAACGGTGTACATTTTGAAAAATATTGTCTTCGGTGTGACTTTAATTTCAAATGGTGTGAAGTTTCATAAATTAAGTCACAAGGTCAGAAGTAACACCAGTTTTCCGATCGACCACCTGGTCAGGGTTCTTTTTACCCCTGAAGTTGTGTCATAATCAACACCGAATCTTTCGACTACGAACACCGGGCCTTTTTACACCGCAACTTTTCTAACAGTATACTACCTTAACTACCAGCAATCACTGGAACCACACTTTTCCCGTGGACTAAGTAGGTACTCGCAGTTCTCTTAATTTATCAATTCCTACTCATATTACTCACATAGTTTATCTAACCATAAATTGTGGTGACTCAATCTGAAGATCGGCTGTGGACCCTAAAAGCCAGTCACATTCGGTAAGCATGTACCGAGAGGACTTTTTGAAACTATACAGTCGACTGCGCATGCGCCAAATAATTCAATTTTTTGGTCGTTAAAATCGTACCGTGGTGATATTTCAACCTGTGAGGCACGGGTGTAAACCTGCACGAAATGAAGCGGTGGCTGTCAAACTCGCGCGCGTAAAGTTGTCAATCGAGGTTAGGTTGTTTTTTAATTTAATTTAATTATTAATACTGTATTGAATCAATACGATTGATTAAACTTCCCACCTAGCTGGTTCGCTCCTTCAAAGCACTCATCATTAACATTTACAACTAGACCGCTAGTATTCAATTGTAATTGAATAAATCGAATCCTCTATAGATAAACCGATACATTGAGTCGAAGCAGGCAGTCAGCTGTTCGGAATAAATTCCGATCGTTCTCTCATGCCCCGTCTACACACGCACTTCATGATCAGGTATAAGTATATTTAAGAAATCTGTCAACTGATTGGTCACTTCTGTTGTGGAAATTCAGTGATTGGCTAAGACCCTAAATATACCTGATCATAAAGTGCGTGTGTAGACGAGGCATCGGAACGTCAAGTTTTAATCTCAACAATGAAAGCTTTCCGAGCCTTTCCGAATCACAACCGCAATTAATTAAGATTTGAACCTCAAAAATTCGTATCAATTACATCACCGTCAAAATTATGGAGGGTAAAGGTAAAGAGGACTCTCTCTTATGAGGCGTCGGTGGCAAAAGTGTCCGTCGAAATGCATTAAATAATAGTTCAAGAAGTACCCAGAATAGCGCTCGTAAGCAGTAAGGGTAGCCAATCGCAAGATCTGACCTCGGCGATTACCAATGAAGTGAAGTGTACCGTAGGGCGCTTTCTTTGAAATTTGAGACTTCTGCAACAGCAGCGCCATCTAATTAACTCGATTTCACTGATACTTTCTATACACGGAAAAAGTCCTCCTTACCTCTACCCACCATAGTCAGAAACAAAGTTTGACAGCTGAAACTCGGGCTAGCCAGCCTGCTGCAGCAGACGACGAAACTCACGCATGTGCAGTCGACTGTATAGTTTCAAGAAGTCCTCTCGGTGGAATTTCCCGCACGGAAATAGAATAACCCCAAAAAGCACCTTTGGTGCAAAAACCTTTCGCCAAGTCCATTAATCCGTAGATCACTCCACCAAATAATAATCAAAGGTTGTGCTCGTTCGCTCGCTGCGATGATTATCAACATACAAAAGCATTGAAATCAGATACAACTGCCAAGTACCTGTAGAATAATAAAAGTTTGGAATTGAAAAATTTGTTCAAACTACATAACGTTGTACTCGTTCGCTCGCTGCGCTCGCTCACCCTATTGGCTTATGATTATTGGTTGAAAAAACAATTCGGATGAAGAAATTGAAGATGTCAACATTTATCTAAAAATATTCATAACGAAAAAATAATTTAAACAAAATTAAAATAAAAAAATTTGCAGTCCGTGGTACGTTGGCGGGCCAATGTTTGAATATCTATCAGATGACATTGACATGGCTCGCGATCGATATTTTATATTTCTTTTTCTACAAAAGGCCCCCCAAGTACCACTACCTACAAATTATTTTTTTTAATTTTGTTTAAATTATTTTTTCGTTATGAATATTTTTAGATAAATGTTGACATCTTCAATTTCTTCATCCGAATTGTTTTTTCAACCAATAATCATAAGCCAATAGAGTGAGCGAGCGCAGCGAGCGAACGAGTACAACGTTACACGGAGAAAAAAATATCGCTCTCATCACGAAACAGTATAGTGATTATCACGATACTCGTGTGACTATACTTTGTATACGCATATGCTCAATCCATGTGGATCACGATAATCACGATCCACATGGATTTGGATAGTGAGCATCTATATTGCTATGGTTGGAATTCCGTTTCCTTATAGTGACTTTTCACTAAATCGTGCATGTGACGATGTAATGAAAAGCTAACTTACACTTATTATATTGGTAAATATTATGCTTCAAAATTTGAGGTTATTATAGATTAGTATTTTGTATTTAATTTGTAAACACAAAATATATTTTATTAAAGAATATTATGTTTTTTTTTATTATTAGGAACGAGCACGCGTGTGCTTATAATTTTCCCCAAGTCTCAAATTTGTAGAGTGACGCGTAATGTACTTTCATAGCGTTTACAAATTGTTCCACTGCAATAATTTTTTATACCTACAACATCTAACCCTGCGTGCAGCCCTCCTTCTGTCTCATCTGGGCCTGGGACCGGCAATGGCGGAGTTACTTGCACGCAGGGTTATAGTTGCTGCTCATGACTAAATATATATAAATATCAGATATATGTATTGCAATTCGTAGGTAATTTTTTTTTTTTTAATGCAACTAGGTCCTCTGCAAAAAGAACATGTACGCGTCCTGTACTCATAACGTCAACTTCCAATTCGGGTCTGAACTGAAGGTATCAAAATATTTAGAATTGAGCCTATTCATGCAAGACTAGCGTAGAGCATAAAATGGAAGTATACCGTGATAATCAGGTGAAACCGAATGGACCGATCCTCCACCCGGCGGATGATTCGTATTTTTATGGGGATAGCCACTCGTTGCACTGAAAATCCTCAGGGTGTTTTGTTGCATCGACCTCGCGGCCAAATCACCTTAGAAATTTTTCAGCGCAACGAGTGGCTAACCCCATAAAAATACGTAATATCCGCCGGCCGGGGAATCGGACCATTCGGTTTCACCTGATTGTCACGGTATGAAGTCAACAGCTCGCATTCTGCTCTCTTCGTCTGACTCTTGCCGTTTCTCGTATCGAATCACACTATACCGATACTTTGCAACCCAAGCGTTTTCTTTCATCATCCTCACGTCTTATACGGCGACCAGCTACAAAATTAAACAATCCATAAGAAAGATTTTTCTTCAATTATTCCATTCATAAATGATTATACGCTGAGTCTACAATGAATAAATAAATATTAAATCAGAATCTCTATCATCTGAGAAAGAGGGGGTCGATCGATCATTTCTTTAATATTGAATAAGTATTTTCATTCTCACCATTTGTCGTGATAGCACTAATCTGAATTTGATTGAGCTTCTGAGCAGTGATGCCAGAAGTCACCAGAAATAGAGATAGAGCGTATGGCGATCGCGGCGGAGTAAGAGAGCGAAAAACCACTTTCTGGCATCACTGCTTCTGAGCGGAGAATATAAGCTAATTGTAAAACATGGATTGAAAAATTATCTTCACCGAAGGTCAAGGCATTACGTTGACGTGGAGTGTAGAATAAAGCCTATCGTACTCCAACACACAACGTCGACTTACAGTCTCGTTTGGACTAGAGGATAACAAGATAAAATATAGAACTCGTTGAAATCCGACACATAACGTTGGCTCACAATTTAGGTCCGAGCAGACGAGCCTCTAGAAATGAGCCTAACATCGAGCTTGAAGTGGAATTTGTTGCAACCCAACGTTTGAACTCGGCTTTGTTGGTCAGGCTCCTTGCCGTTCCGTATATCAAATCATGCTATCCTGATATTTTTCAACTTCAACATTTTTTCTTGATTTTCTATTGTCAGACTTCCTCAGGCGGTGACTTGCTAGAAAATTGAATCCCCAAAACACCGTTTCCTCCGATAATTGCATTCATGAATGGAAATAAGCCAAATCTACAATGTATAAGTGAATAAAATTTAGAGTTAATAGTCAGTTAATAGTCATCTAACAGTCTTGTGGCATACCAGGTAAACCGAATCGTAAAATTATCCGTTCACAATTGTTATTCTATTTATCACCATGAATCTTACACGTCAGTCGATTCGCATAACTTCAAAAGCTCAAGATCGTAGGACTTAAGATAATTAACCTATCGAAACATTTCTGTTGGTGGCTATCACTTAACGCTGTGGCTATTCGCAAAGTAGAGTGACTCTAATAGAGACACGCAAGAGTCACGCAAAAATTTTGTACTGCTTTTTTTGGACTGCTGAACCACCGGGTGAGTGGCTCGCATGGGTCACGACGCGAAGCGGCTCACAATTAAGGAAAACCATCCCCCTCGCCCCCATACCACCTAGTGGGCGGATTCTCGGACGGAATTCATACATTTTTTTTGTAAGGGCCCCAGTCTCGTTTTATATTATATGAAAAAAATTAATAATTCGGTCACTCCAATTCTCCGAAAATTTTTGCGTGACTCTTGCGTGACTCTTGCGTGACTCTATCAGAGTCACTCTACCTTGCGAATAGCCACAACGATCACTTAAGGGGGTACAGTACTGAAAATTAAAAAAAAAAAACATATTTTATTTTTCCACTACTCAAAATGTTTCAATCAAAAATCGCCTCCAGCAGTTTTGAGATATTAGTAATATGTATATTGGAAAAAAATATAAACCTTCTGCGCAGTGTTGTGAAGTACCTAGGTACAAATACCTTTTTTTGTACCTAGGTACATTTTTCAGTACCTATACCTGTACCTAGGTACTTTTTCCAGCAAGTACCTTGTACCTGTACCTAGGTACATTTGCGGAATACCTATACCTATTTATAGGTAAAATGTAAGGTACTTCATTTACGTAAGAATCTCGGCATTTGACATGCGGTAAATGAACATATACGTATAACTGTACAAGTATGCCATTTACTTACTTGGTTTTCGTATATTTTTTCCACCCTTATTCGTATCACTCTTATGCTAAAAGTAAATAATCTACCTAAGTACCTATAAATAGGTACATTCTGACTACCTGTACCTGTACCTAGGTACATTTCTCAAATAGTAACTGTACCTGTACCTAGGTACTTTTTTCTGCAAGTACCTGTACCTGTACCTAGGTAATATTTATAAAGTACCTTTTACAACACTGCTTCTGCGATGAAACTGTATGCGCAAGGAACCTTTCGCAGAAGATTTCCTTCGAACCACTGCGAAAGGTTCCTTGCGCATACACTTTCATCGCAGAAGGTTCATATTTTTTTCAAATACACATACTACTAATATCTAAAAACTGCTGGAGGCGATTTATGATTGAACCATTTTGAGTAGTGGAAAAAATAAAAAAATGTTTTTTTACAAATTTTCAGTATTGTCCCCCCTTAAATGTACTTGGCGTAAGGTTTTCGCACCTGAGGGGCTTTTGGTGGGTATTCACTAGTTTATGTATGTTCAAATGTTCTATTAAGCATTGCTCGTACTCTCTCTTATTTCCTTTATTTGTATTTAAAAACATGAAATAATGACAACACGCGTCTGCTAGTGTTGCAGACGGTTTCTGACTTAGAGCATATATTTCTCTAAGGTTTCTGTCTGCAATACCAGCGCCATCTACCTCGTGACTCTCGTACTTACGCCACTCTAGACAACTTTTGTGTGGTTTCCCGTCTAGTGATTTTATATGGGAATGGTTTGAATTGGCTGAATCTTGGTCTGAAGAACACTAAGGAGAAGAACAAACATTGTACGAGGAAACGGGGTATCAGAATCTGTAGTTAATAATATCTCAGCACTCCGGACACCGATTTAATCGATCTAAGGCTCAAATGAAAGCTTTTCATTCCCACATCCTAGATTAAGTTAGTTCCAATTCGTGTATGTTGTGAGGTGAAAGAAAACGAAGATACTAGTTCGCGGTATAGGTTAGGGTAGTTGCCTCTCGGGTATATAGACTCGTTGAGTCTCGCGCTTAAAAAAAAATTTTTTTAATGTACTTGGCGCGAGACTCTACCGAGTCTCTTAAACTCGTCGAGTCTCGCGCTTGAAAAAAAATTTTTTTTAATGTACTTGGCGCGAGACTCTACCGAGTCTCTTGATATGCGACATATATGTGACATATTTGTTTTTGGCCGAAACATATATTTTTATATATTTGATATAAATGTCGAGATATATGTCGACATAGATGTTGCGGCATATATGTCGCATGTACGTCGTCATAGATGTCAACACTATCAAACATACATTGTTTTTGGCCGACATGTATGTTATAAATGCGACATATATGTTGCATATATTTTTCGCAATAAGTATTTCCGCGCGGGTTAGCAAGTGGATCTGCGATTCCGTTAATAGTATAACTGTCTCATCATTATTACAGAACCAATACGAATTGTAAGAAAAACGGAATCGCTTATAGGCTATGGGGTATTCCATGCCAACCCTTACAGAAGAAAACCCTCAAATTTAAGGGGTAAATTCGCACCCCCAAAGTTCTGGGGGTTTACCATGACAACTCAGGGTTTACCCTCAAATTTTACGCCCAAATACGGGGCGAACCCTGAGTTGGCAAACTCACTTTTGCGGGAGTAAAAGTAGATTTACAGGAAAAAAGTAAAATTTGCGGGAAAAAAGTAAATTTGCGGGAAAAAACTAAAATTTGCGGGAAAAAAGTGAAATTTCCCTTACGGAAAAGAAACCCGAATAATTGGGGGTGTGCCGTGAAAGTTGGGTATTTCCTGTCAAATTTCAAGGCAAACACTGAAATTTGAGGGTGAACCCCGTAATTTGAGGATTTTACCCCATCGAGTTTGAAGTAAACCCTCAGCGATCGAGGGTAACCCCCACGAGTTGAAGGTTAACCTTCACCCTACTTAAAACGCCGGATAGGAACCGACGAACCGGTTCTATCCGGCAAAACTCCGTTTTTTGGATACGGTAATTTTCCGGATCCTATCCGGGTTCGGCGTTCGCTCTCTATCCGGAGTTATCCGCAACCGAACTGGAATTTCTATGCGTTACTGCACTGCGATTTTTAGAAAAATATCGGGTCGCCTCTTTCACGGTCTGATACGGAGTGTACGATGCCCTGCGCGTATACGGGTTTAAAGCTTATTTTTACAAAATACGATACAGTATCTGCAAATTACAATGATTACGTAGGAACAGTTTTTTTTCCCCTTGATTCATTCATTTTTTTTTTTTTTTTTTTTTAATTCATTCATTCATTTTTTTTTTTTTTTTTTTTAATTCCTTCATTCATTTTTTTTTTTTTAAAATTTATTCATTCATTTTTATTTTTTAAATTTATTCATTAATTTTTTTTTTTTTAATTTATTCATTCATTTTTTTTTTAGTGCTTCATAGGGGGCGCAACATATAATGGCAACATATATATTTATAACACATAACCAATACAGGAATTAGGCGACGCTTATAAACGTTATTTTCCGCCTCTATATATACCCACCAACTTCTTTAAGTGGCACTCGCGAGAATATCAAAACCGGTGATCGCCGCCTTACGAGAAAATATTGAAGTAATGTACATCACATGGAAACCCGACAGGAACGGATAGAGCCCTGCGTGGGACTCTGAGATGTTTTCGTGGCAATATTTCAATTACCTCAAAATGTACCGATTCGAAACCTGACAGGGACGTATAGAAACCCGAGTGAGAGAATGAATATTTTCGACGCTGAATATCTGCCGACTCAAAAACTGATAGAGACGGATCGAGCACCACTTGGGATTTTGAAATATTTCCTACGCGTTGTTATCTGTGAGATAAAATCCTGATAGGGACGGACGTAATTCGGTACAGGATTCCGGTGACAAATACTTTCGATATAAGACAAGATAGATTACCAACTCTTTCAATCTTCGGATTCGGACGAATTCAGGATAGGACCTTATAAGGTTCGCACGAAATTGACAAGGAGGATCAAATGCGGATAGAAACGAACCAAATCCGATTGAACCCTGCACGGAACACTATCCGCAGTCCTATCCGGTTCTATAAATTCTTATACGCCATTTTTAGTAGGGCAGCCATTGAGTCTCACCCTCAACAGTTGGAGTTTAACCTCCAGCTATCGAGGGTTACTCCCAATAGTTGGAGTTCAACCTCCAGCTAACGAGGGTTACCCCCAAGAGTTGAAGGTTAACCTCCAGCTAACGAGGGTTACCCCCAAGAGTTGAAGGTTAACCTTCAGGATTGAGTGTTACCCTCAAGAGTTGAAGGTTCGTCTGTCTCAAGAGTACCCTCACGGAAAAAACCCCGACATTTACCCAGAAATTTACTCACAAATTCAACCTCAAAATTACACTCAACCGGGATGGGGTAAATTCGTACCCCTTGATCGAGGGTTTACCTCCAAGTTCGGGGTTAACCCCGTATATATATACACGGGTTCACCTCCAAGTTCAGGGTTAACCAGCGTGTATACAGCGTGATTCCCAAGTCGCGGAAAAGATTTCACATGCAGATTCCTTGTCGAAATCTAAGAATAAAGTTCCTTATCAAAAACTTCCAGGGACCGGTCGTTGCTGAGTTATAGAAGGTTCCCTACTGAAAATTTCCAGGTGGAAATCCATGGACGAATCCACCTAGAATTCCACCTGGAAATCTATATGGAGAATCCATGTGAATCCGTAGGTTTTCTACCGGGATTTGGAACTGGGAATCTATGGAATTCCATGTGGTTGTAGGCATGTGCAGAAACATGTAATCCTATGTGTAATGATGTATGGAATCCTATGTGTAACATTATATTAAGTCCTATGGATTGTCGGTAGTAGTTGTTACAGAAATCCCCATGAACCAGGGACTTTCAACAATGACTCGTCTGGTCGTTCTTGCATTCAGATGTTCTTTTTTTTTGCCGAAATTCGGCCGAAATCTGGTAGATTTTGTGTATCTTTTTCCATGGATGACGAAAAGATGTCACAGTGGAATTTCCATGAGATCGTATGATTTCCTGGGGACTTTCTACAATAATCTGTGAGATTATACACAGATTAGTATGTTTATTTTCTCATGATTTGATGCAGGATCTGATGGATTCGACACAATGTTTCATGTCAACAACGAGATTGCATTATAACCATATTCACATGGGAATATAGATATTTTTCTATGGACTGTCCATAGAAGTGTATACCATTACACATGGATTCACATGTTGAAGTTTCCGAGATTTCAGGTAACAGCCGGTAGATTATTCATGATATTTCCCATGGATTAGGTCAGGACATTACTGTTATCTTTCTATAAAAATCTAGATATTCTGGAGGGTTTTACCATAAAAAACCATAATATATCTGAATGGAAATCTATATACCCATCCACATGGATTTCTCCTATTGCATGAAATTAAACAACCATGGAATATTCATGTGAATATTACTGGATCAACTATAGGACAACCATAGATCAGCATCATGGATATTCCATGTTTCTGAATTGCTGATGGATTATTATAGAATTTCGTAGAATCCCATTCGCATCCATACTTTTCCACATGGATTTTCACCTGGAAATTTTCAGTAGGGTTTAGTCTAACCAATAATACGGCCGTAAAGTGACGTGCTCAGTCTCGTAGCAATTCCGTCAAACTGATAGTGCCCGCGTCGTATGAACTTTGCCCGAAATTTCGGTTTTTACATTTCGTAATTTTTAGTCTTTATGTCGCCCGGTCGGTCATTCTCGTGCCCTACGTCGTTCGCCCCGTAGTTGACGTTGTCCAGGTGGTCAAACTGATGATCTACATTCCTCAGGTCTTTTGCTTCGTAGTTTTCACTCTCATTGTCATCGGGTTGTTGATTTTCATGCTCCAGGACCTTCGCCCCGTAGTTTACGTTGTCCAGGTGGGCGAACTGATGATTTACATTCCCCAGGTCTTTTGCCTCGTATTGGGACCTTCACCCCGTAGTTTACGTTGTCCAGGTGGTCAAACTGATGACTCACGTTACTCAGGTCATCCGCTTCGTAGTTTTCACTCTTTGTTGTCATCGGGTTGTTGATTTCCGTCCCGATGACAACGATAGTGAAAACTACGAAGCGGACGACCTGGACAACATGAGTCATCAGTTTGACCACCTGGACAACGTCAACTATGGGGCGAAAGTCCTGGAAGATGGAAATCAACAACCCGATGACAACAAAGAGTGAAAACTACGAAGCGGATGACCTGAGTAACGTCAGTCATCAGTTTGACCACCTGGACAACGTAAACTACGGGGCGAAGGTCCTGGAGCACGAAAATCAACGACCCGATGACAACGAGAGTGAAAACTACGGAGCGAAAGACCTTGGGAATGTAAATCATCAGTTTGACCACCTGGATAACGTCAACTACGGGGCAAAAGTCCTGGAGTACGGAAATCACGAGCCTGGCGACCTGGATAACGAACGCTACGAAGCAAAAGACCTGGGGAATGTCAATCACCAGTTTGACCACCTGGACAACGTCAACTACGGGGCGAACGACGTAGGGCACGAGAATGACCGACCGGGCGACATAAAGACTGAAAATTACGAAATGTGAAAACCGAAATGTCGGGCAAAGTTCATACGACGCGGGCACTATCAGTTTGACAGAATTGCTACGAGACTGAGCACGTCACTTTACGGCCGTATTATTGGTTAGACTAAACCTTCTATAACTCAGCAACGACCGGGCCCTGGAAGTTTTTGATAAGGAACTTTATTCTTAGATTTCGACAAGGAATCTGCATGTGAAATCTTTTCCGCGACTTGGGAATCACGCTGTATATATACGGGGTTAACCAGGGCCGGATTATCCATGTAGGCAGAAGGCACTGCCTCAGGGCCCCCACCACCAAGGGGCCCCCACCAAAATTTTTAACTGACTTTTTTTTTTTGAACACCAACAGATTTTTTTTCATCTCAAGTGATACAATAGGGGGTAGCGGGTTGAGGTCTGAGAGCATTATTTGTAATTCAGTTATTGTAATAAGGAATCATAGAAAATATATCAATCTTTCATAATTTTCAATTTGAATATTTCCGCTAATCTGAATGCATATTCCCATACAACTATTTTTTTTAAAACGTGCATGAAATAGGCCCGTTTTTTCGCATGTAAAGTGGATGGAAAATTGCTCATTTCTACGCTGGACTCTATTTTCCCCCTAGGGAGGGAATGAGTCTATTTGCTCCCTTGGGAGGGAATGGGTCTATTTACTCCCAAAAAATATTTGAAGAAGGCAAACGTTTGAAAAATTCAGATTTTCTAACATTTTGTTCAACAAACGCTTGTGAAGGCCCTTCCTTGAGCATTTTTTCTATGCATTCACGTACAGAAAGTCAATTAAAAATGGATATTGAAAATAAACACATGAAATAATTAATGAACATAATTATTTATTAAAATCTGATATGTTATATACAAAAATATGTTGATGCCATTCGGGAATGTGGAATGCAAGAAATAGTATATTGTGCATCAAGGGAAGGAAGTGAGATTTCGCTCCTGAGCGTGTAGATAGTCGCCCGAGTTGGTCGGGGGGACTCGGCGAGCCGAAGGCTCGCCGAGTTCACCCGATCGCGAGGGCGGCTATTTACACCGAGGGAGCGAAAACTTCCTCCCGTGATGCACACGATATTTTTTTTCACACATGGACGGAAGGCCGATTTCCTACCCGCAGAGAGGCACGACCATGCACGATCGCGAACGCGCAATTTAGGTGGGACAAGGAAGTTATGCTATTTTTCTTTTTATTACTTCATTTTCTTCTTCGCAACGAACAAAGAAACGATCATGAACGACGCGCTTTTTTTCTATCATTTTGTTTCGTCCGATGGCGCTGTTACCGGAAACATACGCAGCGGACTGGGAGGAAAATTCATTACTCACGGCCTTCCCTCCCATGGGAGGCAAAACTCCCCTGGTCGATAAAACTGGAGTTCTCTACCTCTCAGCGGGTAAGGAAATCAGCCTTTCTGGCCATGTGGGGAAAAAAAGAATTAATTTTTATTCGTATGTATACGTAGAAGAAATAAGAAAAATTGAGTTTCATATTTGTTCATAAGTATGCATTTTTTGATGCGAAATTTTCTAATAAAAATGAATTTATTTTTTTCGTAGTCGGGGGTTTCGCCGCCCCCCCCCCCCCCCCCCCCGCCCCCCCGATCCCCCTACCAGGGCTTCGCCCTTGGACCCCCCGCAACCGTTAGTCTGCTCGTTGGTTTCAAATCTTGTTCTTGACGGTACATAAATTACTATTCTTCATTAATTATCGGATATATTCATTTTCAATATCCTTCTTTTAATCGATGTAATTTTGTGTGTGAATGCACAAGAAACATGCTCGAAAAAAGGGCTAGCCATACATGCACTTGTTGGAAAAAATACGGTGTGCAACACGGGAGGGAGGGTCAGTTCTAGCTCGGGTGATGACGTTGCACTCGCTGGAAATTACCAATTTCCCCCCCTTGTTGTACAATGTACTATTCTTCTACCTTATATTTTTGTTAGAAATTTTTTTTTCAGTGTGGAAAAAAAACTTTTAATAAAAAAAGAAGCCCTAATAAAAGTATTGTATTTTTTTTTGCTGTAGATTATGAATCTGCACTGAAAAATAGAGGTTTCTATTCGAAAAACTGAAGTTTTTTTATAAAAATCCCATAGAACCCTATAAAACTTTAAAACTCATATTATTATCAAATTTCTGCCTCAAAACACAACAAATTTTATCTAAAACATTTTTCTCTACAACCATTAGTTAATAATATTGAAAACTGTTCATTTCAAATTTTGAAATATTGCATTACTTTATTTTTATCCCAGTCCCGAAATATTTTAGTGAACTTCATGTAAAATATGCTTCAGTTCAAATTTATGATGACGGTCAATGCACCATAGCATTTTGATTGAATTTCAGAAAATTGGGGCGCCCGAGTGAGCCCCCACCAAAATTTTGCCTAGGGGCCCCGACAATACTAAATCCGGCCCTGGGGTTAACCCTGAACTTGGAGGTAAACCCTCGATCAAGGGGTAAGAAATTAACCCCATCCCGGTTGGGTGTAATTTTGACGTTGAATTTGGGAGTAAATTTCGGGATGAATGTCAGGGTTTTTTCCGTGAGGGTTGCGGGAAAAAAGTTGATTTTTACGCAAATTTCTCGGTTTATTTGTACAAGTTACACAATGGCCGCAATGGGCACTTTTGTAGAGTATTTTATTCTGAGTAAATCAAGATCAAGACCAATGTAATAGCTTAAAATGCGGCTGAGTTATAGAAATTTAAAAAAAAATCTCGATTTACGTGTATTTTAAATGGAAAATCTGCGCACGCTTTGGGAAAGTACTTAAAATTAATATTAAGAGCTGTAACTTTCAGGGAATTTTTTTTTTCGACATTTTCAACCAAATTTCATGTGAGGACTAAAAAAAGAAAAAGAACGTCGAAAAAAAAATCACCCTAACGTATATACGTGAACCATACATTTTTCCGGGCGGACATTCTTCCTATTTTTATACGTTTATGGGGCTTTTGGTTTATTGGGATGTATGTAGTTAATTTGGGAGCTAGGTGATGAGCCTTTGCAAGTTGAGGAAAGTATTTTGATGATCCATGCGATCATGTATCGTAGTGAGTGGAGATTACAAGTTCATGTTTGAACTTTGAAGACGAGCTTTGATGAGTGGATCCAGATTGAACAGCTTATGAGATTAGATAAAAATTAGACCAAACCCTACACTGAAAGAAATTTGGACGACTAGCCTTACTATGGAGTGACGCAGCAGCGTTAAACAGATATGCGCTGCGAACAGTGGCGTAACTATGCCGATGCAACCGATGCGGTCGCGATGGGCCCCTGACTGAAGGGGGCCCCAGCTGAGCCCACGCGACTCGAACTGTAACAATTTTTACATTGAATATGAATTCAATAATATTTTATATTGGAATGAACCGAATTTAATCAACCTTTTGGTCAGTCAATGTCTTGTTTTTTTACAAATCGTTTTTTTGTATGGCGATTAATGAGAGCTTCCGTATTATTGTGACAAACTTATTTTCATTCGAAATAAATGTAGGCCTTTGCCATACACCACCCAAAAAAAAAAACGATTCATGATTCATATCGGGAATCACCGACTTGACATGAGTCGGGATGAATCAAGTTGGGAGTCGACACAAATCAAGTCGTTGATGGTCGACGTTTGTTTTCATAGGCAATCGCAGGGGGGGGGGGGGGGTCCTTCAATTTTTTTCGCATTGGGGCCCGTAAAGTTTAGTTACGCCACTGGCTGCGAACCTCCTTTTGGATCTGCTACACGCTCTACTAGGGTGACTCAGTACACCTAGCCGGGCAGGCTACAATCCCAGTGATAGCTCACCGCGTTCATGGGTGAGAAAGTCACCCGACGAAGTGTACCTATGATCTCGAAACCTGAGTAAGTAGCATCTCAAGGCAAGAGAGTGCAACGCCACTAGGCCTATATTGGTAGGTCGCCCAAATTTTTTCAGTGTAGTGAAAATTTTTCTAAAAATTCATCTTCACATGATGCAAAGGAGCCAGTGGCGTATTTACCCTAGGGCCATGGGGGCCATGGCCCGGGGCGGCAGGCTGCGAAGGGCGGCGCAAGTCGCCCCGCGCAGCAACTTTACCCTGGTGGAAATCTTTATTGCTAAGAATTTTTATAATTTTTTCGGGAGATTGGAACATGTCAGTTTTTTATAAAAAAAATTGTATGTATATGTGCGTCGTTTCTCATAAAAAATTGTAGATTGTCTCAAGATTTTGTGAGAAATTATAGATTTCAGTAGATCATCACAGAAAATTGTAGATTCTCGTATCTTTCTAGAAAACTTCGTCGGTTTTGTCAATCATATTATGAAAAAACTACAATTTCTCATGAAATGCTACGAAAAAGTTCAATTTCCCTTATTGATCATAAATATTCGTAGAATCATTTCCACCAGGGTAGGCACTTTCTATAATCGTTACCTATTACACGGAGAAACTTTTCCTGGTAAAGATTCCAATAACTGCGAGTAAATCTGGGATATATCAGCTGATTTGGCAATATTTCTTACGGTACTGGAAAAATCTATTATTCGGATAATGCATTTTGATATTCTGTGAGAGTAACAAATAATAAGCGAATAGCAAAAATTACTGTTCGCGTATAGGAAAACGGAGAGTAGTAAAAGATGGCATAGATATTAGTAGGTATTCCTAGAGGGATTGGAATAATAGACTAGTCGAATAAGACGTTTTGCTACACACGTGAGAATGATTACCAGCGAGTATGGTAAATTTCGTCGCTGCGAATTGACGAACAAGTTCGGCAGGTCTCACTTCGTCGATAGATGGCGAAACATCAGAATATTTCTCTCACTAGTGCCAAATAGTTATATCCGTTCGTATATAAGGAAAGCTGAAAACTACACTATAACATATATCTGCGATGTGTCCGAAATTGCGAGCGTTGAGTTGAGGTTATGTTGAGTAGGTGAAGTTAGGCTAGTGGTTTAAGACGACGACTAGACTTACGGAATAATTGCGCCAGCCCCTAGAGTGCGGGTGAACACACGCATGTAATAAACTCTGTACAACAAAGACCACACCAGTGAAGCCACACAATGTAAGATCCAGAAACTGCCAAATAGCCTATCACCTCCTTCCAGCTTTTTAATTTTTGACGTGGAATTTTTCCTAAGATGACTGGTAAAATTTCCAAGCCAGTATGGTAAATTCCCATTGCGCCGCGATCACGACTTTACCATACTGACTTGGAAGAGGTACTACTCGCTTTAGGTATAAGTATAAGATTTGCTAGACTTATTACCATCCTGACTAGTAAACTTTCTCATTTGTATAAGAGTTTGTACAAATATCTTAGGTTATATTCCAATGATGATAGTA
The DNA here is from genome assembly GCA_963992785.1 of Tenthredo livida. Lineage (NCBI taxonomy): Eukaryota > Metazoa > Arthropoda > Insecta > Hymenoptera > Tenthredinidae > Tenthredo > Tenthredo livida. Next base: position 42,523,401 of record OZ023064.1, on the reverse strand, counting down.
ACTTACAGAATTACTAGGCAAACTAGTAATAAGTGCTAAAATGCTGATATATCCCCAAATTGCATCGAAAATAGTAAATTCTGGTAGGAATTTTAAGAAATATTACTAGGAAAAGTCTCTCCGTGTATCTTTATTTTATGGGTGGGGGTCAACAAACTGAAAGATCAAAATTCATAATGATCGAAATTCCGAAATTTCAAAGTTCCGAAAACTAATAATCCAACTTAGCCTATACAAAGGCTCTATAAAGCCGAAATGAAAAATGCAGAAGGTAAACCGATCAAATAAGTATAATTCAGAACAGGCGAACTTTCGATCAGCCAAAAACCCAAATGACTAAAATACTAAATATTCGAAAAAGCAAGTCAACCATTTTCAGATCAGTCGAAATTCAGAAAAATTAAATACGGAAATGAAATTACCGAATGACCAAAGAAGCAAGTGGTAAAAATACCGAATGATCAAATTGCCGGAGATACAGAATCGCGAAAATGGATACTTGTATACAATACAATATCCCTTGCTGTACCGAAACTCTTTCGATCCAAACTTTTTGACAGACATGCGTGTATGTGATTTGAAGATATTTGCCTAGCTTTTTTTGCAGGAAAATCTGTTAAAATATTCCGATTCAATAAAAATTATAGCGCTTGATTGAATGAACGAGCGTTCCTGCCGGTGGTTTTTACGGGATTTTAATTTTTCTGGACTTTCAGTTTCCGTATTTTGACACATCTAATCTTTTCGGGTTGACATATTGATCTTCGGATTTTCGCTTCATCGAGGTAACGACTGTTCGGAAATCTGGTTTTTGGCAATTTGAACTTTATGTTCAACTACAATATATGCATTTCGCTACGTCGCTATTTTCAAATTCGGGAGAAGGCTTTTGGGTATAAATGTAAATTTTCAATAAATGGTATTTATTCCTTTGTATGACTTTTTTTCATTATTGCAAGATTTTTTTTTTTCGTCAATTTATGGGGCGGCAAACCTTATAGGCCCAGGGCGCCAAATCTTAAAATACACCACTGACAGGAGCCAATATAGCTATCGAATTTAGGAAACACGTTAAGGGGGTATATACACCTTTAAATGGGTTGAATTTCTGAAAAACAATTTTCCTTTTTTTTTCAACTTGAAGACTCTGATAAAATTTAAAAAAATCATCATGTTTGGGGAGGGTTAGACCTTCATTATCCATATCTTACATCATGTATTACTTCCAGTCTAATAGTGGCTGCGCTGAAGACAGGAAAATACAAAATCGCTCGGTTGGCGCAAAGAATCAGACCCAGCGTTGGACCGATCTTAGAATTTTTGGTTCTCAATTGTTCATAAGACATGCCTCTATCAGATGAACATAGAACTTTTTGATGAACCCATTTTTAGTTGAAATAATAGAAAAATAAGCAAAATTTTTTTTCAAATTCAGAAAAAAAATCGAAAAAATTCAATAACTCAAGTAATTCTTGCAATATCAAAAAGTTCTATGTTCATCTGATAGAGGCTTGTCTTATGAACAATTGAGAACCAAAAATTCCAAGATCGGTACAACGCTGGGTCTGATTCTTTGCGGCAACCGAGTGATATTGTATTTTCCTGTCTTCAGCGCAGCCACTATTAGACTGGAGGTAATACATGATGTAAGATATGGATAATGAAGGTCAAACCCTCCCCAAACATGATGATTTTTTTAAATTTTATCAGAGTCTTCAAGTTGAAAAAAAAAGGAAAATTGTTTTTCAGAAATTCAACCCATTTAAAGGTGTATATACCCCCTTAACACACCTTGAAGGACTCGATTCATTTTTTTCCAATTTGCGATACATGTCATCTTGAATTATATTTCATAACTAAATACGTAGATATATTCATGTCATTGGCTCTGAGGATCTGAGTTCTCGGTAGTGGCTGGTTCTATGGCTGTGTTCCGATATGCACTGGCAGTACTGCGAGTCTTCCTTGTTTCTTTCTTGCACCTGTGAGTTCGTGAATACAGCTATCTCTCTCTGACACAAGCTTGCAGTACTGCCAGTGAATATCGGAACACAGCCTATGTTATATAAGGAGATCTTGGAGTTGAATGCATGAAATAAAATACCAAGTAAAGATGAAGGCCGGATAGATCACTTCACACTTGTTCTCAAATAAAATATATAAGGTTCAGAATGTATACCTGTACCGGAATATATATACCGTGATAATCAGGTGAAACCGAATGGAGCGATCCCCCACCCGGCGGATGATTCGTATTTTTATGGGGATAGCCACTTGTTGCACTGAGAATCCTTAGGGTGTTTTGTTGCATCGACCTCGCGGCCAAATCACCCCAGGGATTTCTCAGCGCAACGAGTGGCTAACCCCCTAAAAATACGAATTATCCGCCGGGTGGGTGATCGGTCCATTCGGTTTCACCTGATTGTCACGGTATATATGAGCAAGTCCACCAATTCTGGACGTCGGATCCGGCCTCACCCTCTCAGATCTTTTTGAAATTCTGTATGCTGAAAGTCCTCATCGAAAAACAACTACCCAATTTTTTTCAGATTTTGTGCCGTTTATTTCAGAATTTATTATATGGGGTATTTCATACAGTTTTATACTTCTTGTCTTAATCATTTTTTTTAAAGTTGTTTCGCCACTGTAGCACTTTTTTTAAAGACTAGGTTTTTTGTTTAAAAAAGTCTCAGCTTGCCAAAAAAAATATTATTTTTTTCATTCACGCTTGTAAAAAGCTCTTAAAATTCAGTTTGAAATAAAAAAAGCTGTTTTTTCTGCCGTGGCCCAAATTTTGAAAAAAATTTTCAACACTTTCTTAGAAATACTGAGAAAATTTTACATGGACCACGTAATTTTCAGAGTGGGATCTCGATAAATACACGAGAAATGAATTAATGAATGAAAATTGGAGAAAATTTTCAATTGATTTCCAGATTTATTCTATATATTTATTCCAATTTTTGTCCATTAATTCATTTCTCGTGTATTTATCGAGATCCCACTCTGAAAATTACGTGGTCCATGTGAAATTTTCTCAGCTTTTCTAAGAAAGTATTGAAAATTTTTTCAAAATTTGGGGAACGGCAAAAGAACAGCTTTTTTGATTTTAAACTGAATTTTAAGAGCTTTTTACGAGCGTGAATGAAAAAAAATATTTTTTTTGGCAAGCTGAGACTTTTTTAAACAAGAAACCTAGTCTCTCAAAAAAGTGCTACAGTGGCGAAACAACTTAAAAAAAAAATGATTAAGACAAGAAGTATAAAACTGCATGAAATACCCCATATAATGACTTCTGAAATAAAAGGGATAAAAATCTGAAAAAAATTGGGTAGTTGTTTTCCGATGAGGACTTTCGGCATACAAAATTTCAAAAAGATCTGAGAGGGTGAGGCCGGATCCGACGTCCAGAATTGGTGGACTTGCTCATATATATATATATTAATAATAATAAATATTTATTTATTATGCTCTTATATTAGGGTAGTCCTTAAAAATAAAAATTTTTGATTCACCACCTAGAAAGTTTCCTTTTTGTGTAAACACTCGAGGGACATTTGTTTTTCGTGAAAAAAATGAAAAGAATACGTGCCGGCAGACGATCAAAGTTTTTTTTTGTTTGATAGATCTGCAGTTTTTTGGAAATGTGTCACAAAATATGCAAATTCGACAAAAAAACCGAAGAAAATAAAAAAAAAAAAAAATTCTAAAAAATCAAACTTTTGAAAAAAAAATTTCAAAGAAGAAATTTTTTTTACTTCAGTTTTTTGTTAAATCTGCATATGTTGTCACACATTTCCAAAAAACTCCAGATTCATCGAAGAAAAACTTTGATCGTCTACCGGCACGTGTTCGTTTCATTTTGTTTTCACAAAAAACAAATGTCCCTCATGTTTTTACACAAAACGGAAACTTTTTATGGGGTGAATCAAAAAAATTTATTTTTAAGGACCACCCTAATATATATACCAATGAAGGACCAACACTCCACAGCGCAGAAAATTGATACGCTCACACACATCCAGTATGGTTGATCCGGTGCAAAAATCTTTCGCCAAGTGCATTAATGTGATTATCACCCACAAAAAATATGTGCAATTGTTATTTCATACTGAAATTCCTTCCTTGTAAAAAACCATACGAAATCAGATTTTACTGCCAAGTATCTACGCCACAGCTACTTTTTCTCTGATTGATAATTAGCCCAGAAAACATGAAAGAAAATAAAAAAACAAAGAAAAAATTGGAGTAGGTGGTAATTGGCGAGCAATATTTTATATCACTATAGGATTATTGACATGGTTCGATTGCTGTTACCCGTACTTGTCTACAAAAGGCCCGCCAAGTACCACTACCTCCAAATTTTTTTTGTTTGTTATTTTTTTTTCATTTTTTCTGGGCTAATTATCAATCTGAGAAAAAGTAGCTGTGGCGTCCTACTTGGCAGTAAAATCTTATTTCGTATCTTTTCTTTACAAGTAAGGATTTTTTTGAATTTTTTTATGAAATAACAATCGCGCATATTTTTTGTGGATGATAATCACATTAATGTACTTGGCGAAAGGTTTTTGTACCGGAGGTGCTTTTTATGGGGATATCACTACTTTTTGTAGAATTTGATTCACTAATTATTCTCGTGCGTAATGAATTGTATAAATTTTGTCCGACCACTCTCGATGTTCGACGTGGAAGATAAAAATATAGTAAGGTAAACGGCCCAGTTTCCGACCCCCCTGGTCGTTTTTCGCTTTATTCTACAATATCTCGCTTTGCTGACAGAGGAGAGGTGTCACCGAAGAAAGTTTAGCCTTTTAGCGACATCTGTGCACCAATAGCGGGGGTGCAAATACATTTTTGTATAAAGAATGTATCTTCTAAGTGTGTCCCGCTCGGTTTGGCTGCTGTCTCGGACGTGTTGTTAGCCAAATGGTAAGAGTAGGCCGGGCACGAGAGTCGACTAATTGTGACTATGTCAGTGGAAAATACATTGAAAGTTATATGCAGACGCCAGGAATACATCAAATAATCTTCTAGAATCGTGTAATTATGTTTGAATATATGTTCACGTGCGAAATAGGGGGGGTCGGATACTGGGTCACTTGTTTATAGTGGTGTCGCAGTTTCCGACCCCTGTATTTGCGAGTCATGTAACCTCAATTGCAAAGACATTATATTTCACTAAAAACTGAGAGTCTAAAATTGTTTTTCGAAAATTGAGTTTGAAGAAAACAGAAACAAAAAGAGAGAGCATCAGAGTCAGAAACTGTGCCATCGGAGAGGTCGAAAACGAGGGTAACGATGCATCATGTATAAATTGAGGGTCGGAAACTGGGGCCTCAGGGGGGGTCGGAAACTAGGGTACAGGAATTTTTGAGGATCAGAAACTAGGCCTTTCACGAGTCCCTTGTATTAGTATGATTATAAATTAATAATTCAATTATAGATTGAAAACATGGTCATTCCTTGGCCATGAAGTATCAATTCACGCAAGAAAGCCCTTCACTTTTGATTTCACGTTATTTTACCTGACATACACGGGAATAACCTTAGCTGGGATCCTTAAAGGGTCGGAAACTGGGCCGTTTACCTTACTATACCAAGTTGAAACACGAATATTATCTGTGTCGATAAGCAATATCTTTAATAATTCCTGCTGGTTACAAAGGATCTATATATAGATATTTGGAAAGTCGCCAGTTTGTAAGCGCAGTTTTCATTGACTATATTCTATGACGGGGGAAGAAAAGCCGACTACGAACGCCATATGTAGAACTTGCATAACTCATAGTTATTGACATCTGACGAAACCCGAAATTATTTCAAACTAAGTGTCACTGAGCTGAAACGAAGTACCTACAATTGTAACGTGAGGAACGTTTCTAAATCAGCCTTTTTTTACTTAAAGAATATTTTTGTCAGTACTCGATGAAATGTTGTCAAGCTGAATTGCTACATTATATCGTCACGCTACTCCATGAATCCTTTCAAATGCCCTCGTTATCAAACTTGATCAAAGAATTCTTTCAATGCAACGCTTTTGTTTTGATCCTATCCTATCGTTGCACTCGAGTTACATTCACACTGTAACAGTATTCATGAATCTTGTGGTATGATTTTTGTGATCTGAGACGGAGGATCAATTCCACAAAGCATGTTTTCTGTGTTCTACACAATAAATTGCTCACCTGCAGTTATTATGACTTGGATGAAAGTTTGAATGAAAATCAAAAGCCAGTCCACCGAAATTGTCTACGACGCAAGCCGGATTCATCAACACCATTAGATCACGATCAATGTGGCAAATAAATTAGAATACCTCAAAGGCGCGAGCTCGTAAAGTGCAGTTATATTCGTTGTTGTTCTATGGGACATCGGGGCTATTTTGAACAATCTTTTACTTCTAATATGTGCCAACTTTCATAACAAACATTATGTATAAAGTCTTGTGGTTAATTGTAGTGAATGATTCTTCTCATTCTCTTGCTCACAATAATTCATTTGTCATCGTTAGTTTCACTTTCCAGACTACATCACATTACATTACATGTAATTAAAATTAAAATTCAATCTGTTATAATGCTCAGTATCATTCATGAATTGAATTGAAATTATTCTCCTCATTATGCTTCTGTGGTAACAGATAGTACTTGGTCGCATCTCGCGCCGCACTTTGAAAAAATTTCTAATTTTTATTTGCAATTGATTTTCGATCGTATGTTTAAAATCGGCGGCCCGCTAGCGATTAAACTTCAAATCGATGACGTTGTCGCTAACCGAAACGTCATATGATGAATTCCGGACAAAAAAAAAAACTTTTTCTCTCATTTTTGCATGAGCTTTGGTACCCTCAAAATTAGAATTTTTCATGTATATAAGACATATGTAGCTATTTCTACCTATGGTGTACGAGCTCTTCTAGTTTCCGGTTGATTACGCTCTTTGATGTCTTTGGAGGCAAATATTTCAGAAACGGTATGTCGAATGAAAAAAGTAATGGAGTGGTGATTTGTAGTATTCTTCACCCTCTTTCACCTGAGTCCATGATCTTGCCCGTGACTATCGGAAAACATGTCGAAAAATCATTTTCCAATCCAAAACTCTATTTTTATCCACTTATGTCATTTTTAGGATTTTTTTCGTATTTTTTTTCGAAAAGCTCGGGAAATTTCCCATCGAATCACGTTTGTTTCGGAATGGACCACGGCTTCGTTTGGGAGCTACAATACAATACGTACGAGTCGTTCGTTTCGCCTTCGGAAAAAAATTGTAGCTCCCAAACGAAGCCGTGGTCCATTCCGAAACAAACGTGATTCGATGGGAAATTTCCCGAGCTTTTCGAAAAAAAATACGAAAAAAATCCTAAAAATGACATAAGTGGATAAAAATAGAGTTTTGGATTGGAAAATGATTTTTCGACATGTTTTCCGATAGTCACGGGCAAGATCATGGACTCAGGTGAAAGAGGGTGAAGAATACTCCAAATCACCACTCTATTACTTTTTTCATTCGACATACCGTTTCTGAGATATTTGCCTCCAAAGACATCAAAGAGCGTAATCAACCGGAAACTAGAAGAGCTCGTACACCATAGGTAAAAATAGCTACATATGTCTTATATACATGAAAAATTCTAATTTTGAGGGTACTAAAGCTCATGCAAAAATGAGAGAAAAAGTTTTTTTTTTTTGTCCGGTTCGCGTGGAATTCATCATATAGCCACTGACGCTCGTACTTGGTAGCTCTCAGGAAAGCCACTCTTCACTCGTTTATGGACCCAAAGCTTTTGATCACTGTGAAGGGCGTGTTTTGACTGAAGGAGGAGAAGGTGATGAACAAAATTTATTGATGAAAACGGGTATTCTGAAACGTTAAATAATCATATCTCAGCTCTGCGTTCACCGATTTTATCGAACTTTGGCTTAAATTGCAGCTTCTCTTGGCCACATCCTATGATAAATATTTCAATTCGGTTTCTATTGCGTGGTGTCAGAAATTAGAAAAATACTGTCTCCCCACCACGCCGTTCAGCTGTCTCTCGGGTATATAGACTAGGTTGAGTCTTGATCGGTGCATAGACAAAACATTTTTTTTCAAAACGTAACTTTTTTTTAATGCACTTTGGCGCGAGACTCTACCAAGTCTCTGGATACATTATTTTGTGAACGGTTATATGGAGTATATGCTAAATATGATTCATGAAAGAACTCTGTCTAATTGTGAAATTTTCATGAAATGCTGCCGTTACACTCTGCCACGTGTGGCATAATTATCTTGCTCGATCAAAGTTGCAGTATGATCCATGTTTGTCATTGAATGTGCGTATTACAGTTATACGAGTAGGTCCTCAATGGCATGCAGGACCCGTAGTTACTGGACTTCAATAGCTACCATTGCCATGCCAATAGTTTATTTCCGTCAAAGTTTTCTTGAATTGAATTTTTGGCAAGCTGCCAGCGGCGCCGGCTTTTAGAAAATCCCGTGGGTGCTCATGAGACCTGTCCTTAAGAATGGTAAAATCGAATTTCGATGGGCCACCCCTCAAAGTGGTTCGAAATAATTTGAAAAAAATGTCAAATTTGAAAAAAAAATTCTCTCCTTATTTACCCACCCCTAGAAAGCCTTACTTCTTTCCATAAGAAAAGCATTGACCTTTCGAGGTTTTTAATCAAAAATGCGTGCTGGGTCTGAAAATAGTCGTAAAATTTTTTATAGAGAAGCAAAATGGAGGTGAATTTGTCCACTTCAAACCGCCGCTTGGAAAATTGGCGTATCTCTATTTTTCACTCCGTTTTATAACTTCCGGGTAGAAATTATTCCAGGCTGCCCTGAATAATTGCAAGGCCCTTAACTGGCAATTCCCGTCGGTCGGGAATCTGTCTAGCGGGAAATGCCCTTTCATGGCCCATTCACGTCTGACCTGAAAATTTTTAGATTCCAGGCCTTCACGGAAGGGCCCTGTCAAGCCCTGTCCAGGCAGTAAACTTATTGAGAATTCAAGTTCCACTTGAACGGGGATTTCCCACCCGGTCCAGACAAAAATTATCCTTAATCGTGATGCATATGATATTAGGGTGGTCCTTGAAAATAATTTTTTTTGATTCACCCCATAAAAAGTTTTCATTTTGTGTAAAAACATGAGGTAGATTTGTTTTTTGTAAAAAAAAAAATGAAAAGAACACGTGCCGGTAGACCATCAAAGTTTTTTTTCAATGAATCTTCAGTTTTTTGGAAATGTGTGACAACATATGCAGATTTAACAAAAAACTGAAGAAAAAAATTTTTCATCTTTAAAAATTTTTATTTTAAATTTTGATTTTTTGAAAAAAAATTTTTTAAATTTTGATTTTTCACAAATGTTTTTTCAAAATTAAAAAAAAAAAAAATTTTCTTCAGTTTGTTGGCAAATTTGCATATTTTGTGACACATGTCCCTCATGTTTTCACACAAAAAGGAAACTTTCTAGGTGGTGAATCAAAAAATTTTATTTTTAAGGACCACCCTAATATGATATAATATTTAGTCATTAATCGTAATACTATATGCAAGGACAATCTAGTCCTGCAAATACCAAATTTTGATGACATTGAAATTTTTCGAATAATAACTTGACACTTTGATGGGCTCTGAACAAGTTGGGGAGTATTGAGTCATATGCCATGCGATAGTTTAGCGTAGTGGTTAGGGCGTGCGACTAGTAACCGAACGGACGTAGGTTCAAGTCCCGGCGGGGATGAAAAATGCGGCGGTTTTTTCAGTGGGTGAATATTTCCATTTCATCGATATCATGCGTAGGTAGGCTCAACTGACGATTAAATATGTCAATTTCTATTTTTTTTTTTCTTTTAATATAAATTAGGGACTACTACAAAAATGAGTAATAATAATACATTCCAAAGCCGTGTGTGGGCCTTGGCAGGTTTTTCTGGTCTTATCAGGAGAAACGCACGAGGGCCTCGAAAGGCCCCCAGAACGGGGGCCATGCGTGCAGGAGCGTTACATTCGGGAACGGCTCTTGCTAGACTGCCCTGGAAGGCCCGGGAAAACAGACGTGGCAATCTAGCATGGGCCGTGAATGTCCCCTGGAATAATTTCTACCCGGGATTTTAGTGCGGCAATAAATTTCGACTAGTGAACACAAGCTCTTGGGATTGGTGTCGAAGAAAAAAGAAAGTCTTCGTTGAAAATAACAAATAAAAAATCAAAAATTCCAATCACCTCATCTTCCTTCTTAGTATTTTGGAAACCACTGAAAAAAGATTTCAGAAATGTCGAAAAACGTTATTTGGAGAGCTAGATATCGGCAGAATTAATTTGGAGTGGTCGTATAGAAAATAGAAAATTCTTTTCTCCAAGACCAATCCCAAAGGCTTGCATTCACTAGTCGAAATTTCTTGCCGCACTAAAAGTTAGATAGCGAAGTCAAAAACAGAGATAGTCCAATTTTCCAAGCGTCGGTTTGAAGTGGACGAATTCACCTCCATTCTGCTGCTTTAGAAATTTTGTTACGACTATTTTCAGACCAAGTACGCATTTTTCATCAAAAACCTCGGAAAATCAATGCTTTTCTTATGGGAAAAAGTAAGGCTTTCTAGGGCTGGGTAAATATGGATGAAAAAAATTGAAAAAAATATGAAATTTTTACAAATCATTTCGAACCACTTCAAGGGCGGCCCCATCAAAACTCGATTTTACCTTTCTTATAAGGACAGGTCTAGTGCTTATCTCCTCATGTTCATTTGCTGACTGGTTCAAAAGTACTGCCGGAGCGCGAAAAAAAAAATCACGCTCAAAACCGATTGCTGATCACTTTTGATGTCTATGGGCATGGGTGCTCCGCACCCACTATATACCTCTCATGGGTGCTGGAGCCCCCGAGCACCCACGGAGTCGGCGCCGCTGCAAGCTGCAGTATCAGAAGCTTTTCCTTTCAGGGTGAAAATAATTTTTCCAAATCGCACCAATTTCCTGGCTCGCATCCTACTCTTCTACAATGATTATCCTACTCATCTTTCCAACCCATCGACACTTATTCGATCATCGATCTTTCGATTTCAGCGAACTCTTCAATTTGCCTATTGGCGCTTTGTGGACAGCGGTGGTCGGCGAATGGGAGTTGGACTCCGGTCGACGAGGATCGGCTCGTCTTCCAGTGGAACGCGTTATCCAGCACGAGCGCTTCAACAACTACGTTCACGATATAGGTTGGTAAATTGATAAATTAATGAATTTACGTGGAAACGGATTTTTTTTAATACTTCACTTCATATTTCATGAAAACTATCATACCATACGAATCAATCGACATTGCTACAGCTCTGTTGAAATTGGGCAGACCAGCTCCACTGTCGTCTATGGTGCGAACGATCTGTCTACCGGATTCAGAGAGTGAACTGCAAGAAGCAGATCATTGCATAGCTTCTGGCTGGGGTCGATCGGGTCCTTCGCCGGCACTCTCGACGGCGCTATTAGAGGCTAGTGTCCCCCTGCTCAACCTGGAAGACTGTGAAGTGGCTTACGGACAGTCTGTGCCCATCCGAAGTGGCCACCTCTGCGCCGGTAACACGGACGGTTCGACCGGAAGCTGCGTGGTAATGGAATATTTATTTTAACTAGCTATGCCAACGAAATTTAACAGCATCGAACTACTGGTTCATTGCTTGTTCATTCAATAAGAAACTTGTCCTCGATCGCTCCCATTCCGCTCGATACTGGGGCGTGGATATGTTACGTCTTACATTCTAAGAACAAATTTCCGGAAAAATTTCTGCTTCCGGGATAGAATTATCTTCGGACGAGTTGAACATCGTTTTTGGGACTGTCTTTGCGTTCATTGAAAATTTCACATTTCATCACATGTGCCAACTTAAAGTATATTATTGAGATACAGAAACTGGACGGACAGTTTATTAGATAGAAGAAACGCTACTCATCGAAATTCATAAGTGATGACTGGTTTCGATTATAATTCTTTAATTTCCGGCTTTGATTAAAGGGAAGTTATTTCAATCACCCGAAAAAGGAAAAGTTGCATTTTCACTAGATCTCTCCGACCATTTTTGCATAGACGTCTGACTAGAGATCAGTGATGGGGATGCGGTCAATTTTTTTGCCCGACGATATCTTGAAAATGGAGAGACGGATTTTAACTTTCACTTATTTCGTTAGATCAATCCCTGCGGTTTTATGTATTTTAGGACTGATCAGATTTCGACTTTGATCGGTGCAGTAGTTTTCAAATTATTAAAATAATAAAATTTGGAATATGTTTATGGGGCATTCCATGCCAAATCGACCTCGTCCTGACCCTCGACCTCTCAGACCTCGTCCGCGATTTTTCGTTAACATTCTTCTGACTCTAAATAGCAATCAGAATTTTTTCAAATTTTTCAAAACAAATTTGAGCGCGTCATGAATTTTCAAAGTTATTGTTCAAGACCTCGATGGCCGTGATCGAAAAATCTGAAAAAATTCTCAAAAATTCTGTGTCCGAAATGAAAATTGTTGAACCAAAATTCATAATGTCTGGACTTTTACTTGAACCTGTTTTTTCATCTTTTCTTCGAAGAAAAAGTTTGAAAAAACAGAAGCGGAGATCAATACACCGTGGACTGCTGCTTGAATATTTCTAACGACAGCCAAGGATTTCTGGAAATTTTTTCAGATTTTTCGAACATTTTTTTTTTTCTGGAATATCAATGTGAAATCAGATTATAGAAAGCGGGAAAGACAGGTTCGAGCAAAAGCCCAGGCATAATGAATTTCGGTTCAAAAGATTTCATGGCTGACACAAAATTTTCGATAATTTTTTCAGATTTTTCGATCACGGCCATCGAGGTGCTGAAAAAAAAACTTCGAAAATTCATGATGCGCTCAAATTCGTTTTGAAAAATCTGAAAAAAATTCTGATTGCTATTTAGAGTCAGAAGAATGTTAACGAAAAATCGCGGACCAGATCTTAGAGGTCGAGGGTCAGGGCCCGGTCGATTTGGCATGGAATGCCCCATATGTACCATAAATGTATACCGCTATGATTGGAAGGAGCTGAAATGGTTGATTAAAAACAAATGCATTAGCCCTTATGAATGTATAAGAAATGCCCCGCCATTAGACTGACAACTTTCCACAGATTCGCTCTGAATAGCCTATACCTATATAGACGCTCTTATACTTGATAATTTGTTCATTACGGAGTAATAAATATTTATTACCTTGAAAATAATTTCTCCCCCACATTGATATTTCGCTTGAATTGAAAAGTACCTCCGGAAAATTTGCAGGACATCGATAGGCCCTTGTCTGAGGAACCTACATAAAATTCGGGCTGAAATCCAGTTTGAAATTAGAATCGTGAGAATTCTTCAAACTTGGTAACTCATCTGCGAATGAATTGTTGATTTTAACGTAATCACGGATAAAATCAAAGCAGGAGCGAAAAAGTCGAATGAAAATTTTCTGCCCCAATTTGTTAAAGTGCGATAGAAAATGATCCCCCCCTAGTGCGTCCTAGTAGCGTTAAAAGCTTTTGACAAACCAGGGCTGGAGAGTTGCATCAATGCTAATTTTAGCCCAACACTTTTCCAAAGTTTGGGAAGGGAATCGAAAAATCTGCGGAACCAGAGCAAACTATGTATAGCTGTGGCCTTATTCGAAGTCTATCGAGGTAATTTGCGGATGCTGGATTAATTTAACTTCTAACTTCTCTGCGGTAGTAGTTGTGGATCAAGTTGTTAGCAGAGATCGATTCGTTACGAGCCTGTGCATCGCTTTAGCCACGACCGCTTCCTTACGCACTGAAGGGGAAAGCTATATCGAATCGATTCTTCCCGTGAGCGTTGATTAATTATATACGTGACACGGCTAATCGGATCGAAAGAGATTTCGCTCCTTGATATTTTACAGTATATCTCGTTTTCACTCACGCATTTTAAATCTCACAGCTGTAGGCATTGGAGTGTGTGAAAACAGAATTGACTTATCGTTAGTGGAATTTTCACTGCCGCTAGAATGTCAGATAAATAAGTACCGCAGCGTAATATACACTCAACTAAATTACGAACTGGCGACGGAAACCACTCATAGCGTATCTGATCGAAAGTCCTTTATCGCTGCACAGCTATGCACTCCTTGCCCATCGCCCATGGGGAATTGAGTAAACTCAAAAGTAGGATTCTCTCGGAGTAATAAACTCACAGAATTCTATAGAGCTTTAGCTGGCCAATATTTTCATCTGCCTGGAAAATCCAAGACCCTCGACTGCTATGAAGAATGGCTCACTATTATAAGGCTGAAGCAATCAGAAAGAGAAGGTTTACGTAAGGTATAGCTTCATGGTTATTTCGTATGCAATCCTTGTATATCCGGTACAAACGCACCAAGAACAATATCGAACCAAAAATGAGATTGCTGCAGTGGCATTATCTACGGTAAAGATGTGAGAATCGAATTATGGATTATCATTCTAGCCCATCAGCCGTGACTCCATGGAAACATCGAAGTATTCTACTATAAACCACGGATTTCATTGAAGTTATAATACAGTCGATAGGATGTGTCGGAACTGAACTTTTTTTTCCCCTTTTCGCTGTTGATACTCCAAATGATGGATTTCAACATGAAGTAGCTCCTCCTTCCAGCCTATTCTGTATCTCATCAAGCTTTATTTTGAATCGCACTCATTTTTTCATAAAAACCTCAACTGTATCCCTCTTCGAAATGAGCTCAAAACGAACTTGGTATCTTTATTTTTAGCCCTCAGTTATAATTTTTGTAGTAAAACTGTTTCTTTTTTTTCTGTGATAATTATGTGGGAAACAGAAATGACGTTTTAACGAGTAGGGGAGACCGGGGCTAAAAGTTTCGGCGGGGAAGTTGTTCCGACAGCTGTAGCACCAAGATGCAAAGAGAAATCGATATTTTTTAAGCGTGCCTCGGTTCGTTACTCTGGTGAGGTATCGAGGCGCGCTTAAGGTGGTTCTTCCACGAACTGAAATATTGCAGAAGATCCTAATTTTTCACTATGTGATAGTTAAAGTACCTATTAATACTCATACAAAGTTTGACAGGGGGTCATCGAGCAAATAATAGAAAGAACTGACCTTAGATTTCCAATATTTATCACATAACCTTATGGCAGAATCTCATTACGAACGATTGAATGAGATATTTGTTATACGTAAATATTAGAGATCTTTTCCAAAAACGAGTTGAATATAGTATGCATCGCGAGGATTTCATAAATGGCAAGAAAATAGTATGTCATCGGAGTCTGCGACAAAATATTCAGAGTTGAAGTGATAGAATTTCAATTTTACGTGAAGATTTGATGGAATTGAGACGTTTGGCGACACCGCGATACGTCAGTTCATAGCGTACATCAGAGAGCTCCGTCCGAATAAAACATCATTATGTCATTGGGGCATTATGGCTTTGTTTAAAATTAAAAATATGTAAATTTATTAATTTTCAACGGAGCCCAACTGAAGCACCTATGAAATTCGGCCCTCTGTGAAAGAACCACCTTAACAAATATGGATTCGAAATGTCGACTCAAAATATCGATTGTCGGAACAACTTACCCCGCGGAATTTGACTACCTGAGGGTGCTCACAAACAGAGTATAATTACCATGAAGTAATAGTAAGGAGACGGAACTCAGCCGCGGCTTCGTTTCAAAATGGGGCAATGGTTTCTGTATAACAAAGCAGCAGTCCGCTGAAAAGAATAGCCGCAGTCTTCGCGCCTGCGCGTTACACATTCTAGTGGTGTCTCTTTCTCTTTCACAGAAAGTGCGAGAGAGATAGCTCGGCCGTCACCACGAAGTAATAAACAGTAATTTAGTGAGGTTATGGTGTTTTGTTTCGGAGGAAACTTACCTATGATTCTTCGCCGTATTTTTAACTAGTCATGTATTTTTCAGAAATAATAAAAGATCCGCCGTGTATTTCCTTCACGATTCACCAGATTCAGCTTATCCACCAGATCACCATAACCTCACTAAATCACTGTTTATTACTTCGTGGTGACGGCCGAGCTATCTCTCTCGCACTTTCTGTGAGAGAGAAAGAGACACCGCTAGAATGTGTAACGCGCAGGCGCGAAGACTGCCGTTATTCTTTTCAGCGGACTGCTGCTTTGTCATACAGCGAACATAGTCAAAATTGTATAACGGAGTTCGGTCTCCTTACTATTACTTCGTGATAATTACTATTGTAAATTAATCACGTTGATTATCGAAAATTGCGGCTGCGATGAGTTAGTATAATAAAATTTACCTGTTTCCATTGATATGCAACCACGTAGATCACTGATACGGCGAAACATTATTTACGGTTAGGTAAAACACATCTACGGTGCAAGAGGAGACATTCTAACCTATTAGATATCATTGCTTCGGTAGGCTGGCAGATCAAATTAATTCAATCACACGTAATTATTACGATTCATCACTGATCCGCGTCAACCTACAGTAATAATAACCTATAAACATCGCGACAAATGCACATAAAGGCTCTACGGCAAATGACAGCTTGACAGCTCGACGTCAATGCGTAATGAAGTATATCTATATATACACATGTATCTCCCGTTGCATATAATAAGGCGTACCTGTTCGGGTATCTTCGTTTCTAGGCATGTCGCTCATCCACGAATATTCACGGTATTGGGATCCTTAGAACTTCGATACGCCAACTAGTGGCAGAAAATAGAACTGTTGAACGACGGCTGCAGTAACCAGCTGTAACCAATGAGAGGGCTTGAAACCTCGATACGCTTACTAGTGACGAAAAATAGAACTGTTCAAAGTCGGCTACTTTTACGAAGCCACGCCCATTCCAAGGATCCCAATATGAAAATAGTAAAAGCGCAAAAATAAAAGTGTGTAGAATCTTCTTGTTCGCGTAACTGATGTGGATATAAAACACGTTCTTGAACCATAAAATCTGAAACTATTTCAAGCCCGCTGTGCCGTACCATAATTCCGAGAGCAAATCATATAATCTGTTTTCAGGGGGATTCTGGAGGTCCCCTGCAGTGTCGTCGGTCAAATGGGGACTGGGAATTGACTGGCGTCACTTCCTTCGGATCGGGGTGTGCGCGTCCTGGTTATCCGGACGTTTACACCCGCGTGCAACACTATCTGACATGGATCAGGAATACCATCCAGGCCGACACAACCTCCTGATTGTTTGTGCAGGACTTGTAATTAGTTTGTAACATTGCGCGGGAGTGCAGTGGAGTATGAGTCGAGCGTGACTCGAATGGACCTATATGTTTGTTAAGATGTAATTTAAGTCAGTTCTTGTAAATATGTATATTTCTATATAATCTATGAATAAAAATAAAGTAATCTGTAGAGGCTCAGCCAAGCTTCACCTTCAGTACAAACGAAAAATTGACTGCGTTCACATTCGCGGGGGAAATTCATAAGGCACATATTTACCCGCGAGTGGGTCGATTTGTCTGTTTATCTGTGATAACAACAGAGATTCTTTATATCACTTCGCGTCAATTGGGACCGTGCATACCTATACACACTCTCCAAAGCAAGAACGTGTAGTCGTGTACATGCATACTAGTGGCGACGCCAATAGTAGGGATCGGCATTTTATTTGGATGTATGTACACGAATACACATTCTCACTTTAGTGAGAGTGTATACGTATGCACGGAGCGAATAAGCGTGTACAAAAGTTCCGCTGTCGAGACATTGGGTAAACAATACTAGACGATAATTGAAAGCGATTTGCTTTCGGCGATGAATCCATTGGCAGATCAGCTTGACCAGATCGTATCCGGTTTTGGAATTTTATACCCTGGTAGTACATATGAAGGATTCTTTCTCAAGTGAGACACCCATTTTCGTTGTGGTCTCGAATTAATTTGATTTCTTCCTTCGATGATTACCTACCCTACTTTTAAGGAGTTTTGCTGAATTTTTGCAGATTTTCAGCACTATAGCAGGAGCGTAGATATATGAAATATCTGGATAATTTGTTTATTTTACGTATTTATAAATTACTGATAATGACCAAAAAAAATACATGAAAGTTCTTTTTTCATCAGCTTTCCAATAGAAATATTTCAATTTTTCAAAAATAACATTTAGGGCTAAAAATGCCAAAAAAAAACCCGGAAAAATGCGAAAAAGGTGGTTTCAGGCCACTTTGATTTCGATGAAAAAATTCGAGACGACTCTCTCATTGCTCAGAAGTTTACTGCAGTGAAATTCTCATTATGGGAACGCCATTCCTTCCTATGAAAAAATATTCGAAGATCGCTCAATGATTGTTTTTGTTTTCGGTTTGTATCACAACTTGGAACGCTTTAGGAAGGAACGGCGATCCCACACTCAGAGAAATGGTTTATTATTTTCCAAAAAAGCCTTTATTTGAACAGCATTTATTTGAATGAAAGACATTTTTATTCCGACAAACCAAATGGTTTTTCTCTCCAAATATAACCATCTATTTAAGCCAAATAAAAAACTCTATTAGACAAATATTTTATCGCTTACAAATAAAACGGTTTATTTGAAATGCTTTTATTTGAATCAAAAAAATATATCTTCCGGTCATTTTTGAGCTGACGATTTCTTTCTTCGGATCAACTGAATGTTGTGTTGTCTGAAATAACGGTAACCATTCGTACCGAATAAAAGCTCTTTTGCGAAAAATGATTAACTACACTCAGAAAAATAGTTTGTTAATTACTAATAATCCCCTCTATTTGACATCTATTTATTTAATTCAAACAAAATTTTGTCCGGAATGACTAAATTCTTACTTCTCGGAAATAGAGGTATCTATTCGTCTCGAATGAATAAGGCTATTCAAAATTGATTTATTTAAGCGGAATAAATTGATCAGGACTGTATTTGATTGAATGAATTTGTCTCAATTTCAAATAAATGTTGCGTAAAGAGATTATTAATTAAATAAGGCATCACTCGAATTTAATAAATATTTATTAAATTATTGATTAAATAAGGCGCCACTTGAATTTAATACATATTTATTAAATTATTAATTATTAATTCTCGCGAGCGCCGCTTCTTGGCAATGTCGCTAGCCCGAATCTCGGCCCAGCGCTGAGGCCCGGACGAGAATCTCTCTCGCGAGTAAAGTAACTCCAAGTCGTATTGAGTACCCCGGCTAGCGGCTTGCACAAACAGACCTTATTTCCTTAAGATCTCGGTTCCACATATGATCTATGTATTATTTGTATGACACGTGAGAGTTGTTTGGCCTCTCCACCTGTCCGGGCACTTGTCTATATGTATATGCCTTCTGTATGACGGCGAAGCTACGTTGACTGTTTCGGCTTTCTTGGATGCCAGACCAGAGACTCCGTTGTGCAATATGAGCCAACAGTAATTTGTTCTCGGTGAATTAATTCTCATTAGTTTTAATGGAATCAAGTATTTTATTTTATTTCTGGCGAATGAATCCTTATTGGTTTCAAATAAATTTGGAATTTCATCGTATTTTCGGTGAATAAATCCTTTTTCATTTCAAATAAATTGAGAATTTCATTTTATTTTCAGGGAATAAATTCTTATTTGTTTTAAATAAATTCAGATAACTTTATTTAAAAATTTATTCGGATCAGTACACGAAATATTACATTTAGCTGCTGAAATTTTATTTGCGGCGACGAAATATTTATTCAGGTCAAATAAAATGATTCAAATAAATAAATTACAGTTAGATAAATAAACGGCTAGTAGGTTCATATACAAATAATTTTTTTCTTTGTGATACATAAAATTTCTTTGAGGTAACGAAATTTTTCTCTGAGTGCATAATAAGAATTTCACAGTAAACTCTAAGTAATGAGAGAGTCTTTTTCGAGTTTCTTCATTGAAATCAAAATGGCCCAAAAACCTGAAACCCTTTTTTCGCATTTTTTCGGTTTTTTTTTTGAATTTTCAGGTAATTTTTTTTTTTTAATGTAAATATTTTCGAGTTGGGAAATTTGACGAGAAAACATAACTTTCATGTATTTTGATTTTTTTCTCATTATCGGTAATTTATAAATACGTACAATAAACAGATTATCCAGATATTTCATATATCTACTCTCTTGTCAGTGCTAAAAATCTGAAAAAAAATCAGCAAAACTCCTAAAAAGTAGGGTAATCATCGGAGGAAGAAATCAAATTAATTCGAGACCACGATGAAAATGGGTGGCCCACTTGAGAAAGAATCCTTCATATACCTCGTTCTTTGAGCCTGGAATTTCCGTGTTGAGTAATCGGATATTTGAGAAATCTAGCGTAGCTCAGCTCTCATGTTTGAAGAAACTTTATCTCGCGTTCCTCTGGATATCGGAGTAACAAAGTTCTGCCGAGAACTGCTATCGTCTCATCTTACGGGGTGTCTTACGGACTAACTTTGGAAGCTTGCTCGAATTTTATCACTTTGAGTCGCGGCTTGTGCCGGACTGCCAATCGTCAGACGTCGAAGAAAGAAGGCTATCAACTCCTCTGGCGATAGCAGGTATCTCGAATTGCTTATTCATGAAGCTTCGAACGGGCCAACGCAAGAAGCAACTTTGAGAAAAAGCCCATTTCCTCAGGCACCTTCGAGCATGACTATACAACTGTCTCCACAACGCTCTCCCAGAATCGATTTCGAGGCCCATCACAGCTCGTATATCGGTGTACAAATCTGTAGAACATCTGCGTTTGCATAACATTTCGTATCATTCATGCCTCATCGTTGCGTAACGATGCACACCGCGCGGCGTGGGGGCAGGCTATACGCAATCGCTAGTATAGGTATACCTATAGGGCATTCTCTGCCCTTTCTACCATTATGTTCAACCCTAATGCATTCAAATTTTTTGTCTTTTCTCAGTACTATCGAGTATAGAGGAATGAAGTAACGCCGATTTGTTGAACATTCTTTGGACTAAAAAGTTTGTCCTATTTAAAGTTATTATTCTTCGACGAATAGAAGTGGCCGGGTCGAGGGTCCGAATTTTGAAATTTTGAATTTTGGAAATGCCAAATTTGTTTGATACAATTTCGAATTTTCGGAAACGTTATAGTTCAGAACATTAAAATTCCGAGAGGTCGGAATGCAGACAGCTCAAACCCCGGAAGATCAAAAGCCCGAAAGTAAAAAAATACGAAAATTCAACGCCACTCGGACTCTTGATACTCGAAATGCGGACTCTTCGTATTACAATGTAAGTAGAATATAAGTAGTAAGAAATCTGGTATTTTCACAATTGAGTACCTGGGTGCAAGAACAACCTAAGTCGACTTAGGTTTTGACACCAAAACCGTTGATTGAAGTTTAAAAACTGAATCACATCCACGAACGAAACCACAATGAACTTTGTAGACTACTCATTTTGAAGGGCGATTCTTCCGGAATACGAAGCCCATTTTGTTTTTGCACTAAAATGAACAGGTATCTCTATAATAAATAAAACACGCGGGCTGGCTTAGGTCGTTCTTGCTGAAAACGAAATTTCTTGCGAATATTCGGTCCGTCTTGACACTTACGACTTGAATTTTGTTACTTTTCATGTCAAAACACATATTTTACGCAGTCTTTAAGAATTTGGATCAACCAGTGAAATAATAAATGAGACAGGAAATTAAAATAATTTTTTTTTTCGAACAATACACCAATCTTTGCAATTAATTAAATAAATAATATTACATAAGGCATATTTTCTGAAATACATAAAAGGGATTGATGAGGGGAGGGTGGGGTAAAATGGACCGCGGGGCAAAATGGACCACTAAAAAAAAGAAAAAGAGTTACCATTAAAAAACTTGAGTATGAATATGAACTTTTTTGACCCGAAGGGTCCATTTTGCCCCACCCTAGATAATAACTTAAGGAGTGAAGTATGGCAACCTTCAGACAAAGAAAAAAAAAAATTGTCCCCCAATATTAGACCCAACAATCGAGTGTCGAAAAAAAAATCGCAAGATCCTATGTTACTTAAACGGGAAACTTCAAATCTGTTTAGGCATCTGTTAGAATTTTTTTTTAAATCTCATATTTGAAGACAATTATTTTTTAATTTTTTTTCTGATGGTTGCCATGCTTCACTCCTCAAGTTTGTATTTAAAGACCACCCTAATATATATATATATTGTAACTTTTGGCGAGTTTCTCAGGCTCTAGGCTGTAGAGAAACCCGCAAGTTATTGTGAGTTCTTTACCTAAATGAAGTTAAGTTTTAAATGAAAAGTGTTAGGGCTTTTTCTGAGGTGGATAGGTAGGGAAAAGGATGGGACTTACCACCAAAAGCCATCTATCTAACCTTTTGATTCTATTCTAAACTGGGACTCAGGTAGGTTTCCCCGCCAAAGCCTCGGTACGTCGACTCGGAAGTTAATCAAAGCCGACGACAATTATAAAGATCAGAACCAGGAAGTTAATCCGAGTCTGATCTGCTAAACTGTATTTCTAAATCTCTACGGAACCGGGAATCTCTCGACTCCGAGACCGTGCGCCAGACTCGTGATTGTTTGCCTTGGCCCTCGGACACGTAAAATTAATTAGATGCCGTACGCTCTTCGCAATAATCAGAGACTGTTCCCCGCTGGCTTTTTAGGAGTTATACTAGCTGGGAATCAGGGCTGAAAAACCATCAAAGTCCAACGTTCTATGTAATCAAAAAATAAAGTAATATAATTAAGCTATTCTGCAAGATAGTACAAAGGTTTCTTATTCTAGTTTCTAATGTCTAAATATCTGTTCTATAAGGTTTGTGCTCGTTTCGGTTTTGAATCTAGTATCATGATTTTATATTAGTAAATAAAGCTAGGCGCTCGACTCCTATACAATTGAATTTATATTCTATTAAATTGTTTCTCCTCTCTCATCGATTAAATGTTTCTATTGTAATATCTTTTTGATTCTAATGCAAAGAAGTTATTTCCGACAATTAAATCTAGACGATATAATGTTGGCAAGTGATTTTATATTGAACAAAGTTTGAGTCGTCGAGGCGCTATGCCTTTCGACGCTCTGAAAGAGATTACGTGAAATGAGTTGCTATGACGCTATGTCTACGAACGCTGCTGGTTTTGATTATGAGTCGACCGGCCTATTGCTCGCGTCGCTCTAGTTTAATAATTATTTGTGAGTCGCACGGCCGCTTTGGCTCGAATACGCTGATGATACCTGCTGAGCGTGCTCCTTATATAGTTGAAGTCCCCACTCTTCTGGCCTCATCACGTCATGCTAGAGCGCAGAGGATTACCTTAATCCTCTGGCCTTTTGTTCGTGTCATATCGGTTATGATTTTAAATCTAATCATATCCTGATATGTTACAATATATATGAATATATAGGGTGAGTCCGGTATAGTTGCCCCGCGTTAACAAATTCAGTATTATTATATTTAAATTTTTATTTTCACACAAAACGGACAATTAAACTCCGAGAAGTAGGGGAAGGTAGGGCAAAACGGACCGGGAGGGCAAAACGGACCGTAGGGCAAAACGGACCGAGAGGGCAAAACGGATCGCCTGAAAAATTTCTTTTGAATTATTATAAAAAATTCAATGATGCATCGTAAAGTTAACCCTCGAACTGAGTAATATTTTGAGGTAGGTCTTAGTCAATCACGTCGAGTCAGACTTAGTTAAGCCTCGCAAACGACTAAAAAATAATAATTGACTTGACTTGATTGACTAAGACCTACCTCAAAATGTTACTAAGTTCGAGGGTTACCTTCACGATGCATCATTGAATTTTTTATAATAATTTCAAAGAAGTTTTTCAGGCGGTCCGTTTTGCCATCTCGGTCCGTTTTACCCTACGGTCCGTCTTGCCCTACCTTCCCCTATTAAATTCAGTAACTCAGTAACTGCCACAAACTTGATTCCATCAGACAGGCGAATGAGCGGGCACAATACTTCAACAGACTCACGTCGCGTTCTATGCAATAACAACCTAAGTAGTAGCGTTAGGTTGTTCTTGCATAGATCGCGCGTGGCAGGGTTGACGCTCCGTGCACACTGCATACTTAAAAAATACTTTCCACCAAAATGCGACATCCTGCAAACCTGAAACTCACAGGGTAGGTAGTTGGGATGTTGTACAACGCGAAAATGATGGCGGGAGCAAAAACGACCTAAGTCGACTTAGGTTGTTCTTGCACCCAGGTACTCAATTGATTTCGAGTCTTGAAAACAATTAAAAACAAACGTGTATTCAACGTGTACGTACGGTTGCTCGATCACCTTACCGACGGTGCGTCAGGATCTCTTTGGCTGAGTGTACACTGTGCGCATTGGCATTTTTTCATGAATATTATTACGTTTTCGATTCGCTACAGCGGGGTACACGCGGTGTAGCCGAACATTTCCGATAAGCTCCGGAATTTTCAGATAATTGCCGAATGATCTCCGAATTTTATTTGAGAAAAATAGCGAGCCTCTTATTTTCTGGGTATAGTATAGCGCAGCATAATCAAATTCGGAGCTTCGGCAATTATCTAAAAATTTCGGAGCTGATCGGAAATGTTCGGCTACACCAAGTGTAGCCCGGTGTAGCGAACCGAAAACGTCATAATATTTACGAAAAAATGCAAATGTGTACAAACTACTTGGGGGGGCCATCCATAAATGACGTCACCATGAATTTCACCTTTTTGCCCCTCCCCCCCCTCAATGATAAAGAAAAAAATAGAAACTTTTCATTATTTCAAAAAGTGCTTTATTGACATTCCAAATAATCGTACTGGATGCCTCCCCCCCTCTTGAGTGGTGACGTAATTTATGGATGGCTCCTTGAATGAAATAAAATAGAATAATTTGGAATCAAATCACTACTTGCGTTATTAATTCAAGGAGAAAACACGATTCCTTATTCCACACGCGGTAAAAAGTACACGGAGAAAAAAGAGTGGTTGTGACAGCCGAATTTCTGGTTCTTGAAGCTATAATCAGGTCTCTGGTCGCAACGGTACTGTTGTCTAGCCACAAGAGCAAAACATTAGAGCATAACGTAGTCCGCTCGCTCGAACGATGCGGTATAGCTGTGCGAGCTGAACGACGGATTTGTTATAGCAGCTATGCTATGTTCAATACGCCCTCACGAGATGCACGATGTAGACATGTGTTATTATCAATAATTATGCAATATAATATGTGTTTATTATTTCACATAATGTCTCCATGCATATGAATTTGTATACATACGTATACGTTTTTATAAATATGTGTATATAAATGTTAAATATTTGAAATCTTGAGAATAGGTCAACATAACCTGCAATTTCGATGTTATGGTCTGTCTGTCATGTCTGAGGCGCACGCGCGCGTGAAACTGAGGAATAGTTGGATCAGCTATACGTGTGGCTCGCGTCGCCTCGTGTATAACTCCCACAACTATACCGGGATAGTTACTGGAACGGTACAAAATCTCCTCTCCAATAACTGAACGATATCTTTCCACGAACTTTAGCGCATCGCTACAGTAACGAAGCATTGGCAACTATACGGTATTGCTATAAGAGCAATGCGTAGTCCTCAAAGAACAATCCACATGGCTGCTGTAAGTGACATGCATGCAGCTATCATTTAGTTTGTTGTGTGAACCACTCTTTTTTCTCCGTGTAGGAAAAAAAAAAAGTTATGGATATCACAACCCTGGTAGAAATTGTTCCCGGGCGCTGGCCGGGCTACTGGCTAGCGGTCCCGACTTGAAACCAGGCGCTAGCAAGGAATGCTGGGCTGGATCCCGCTCAGAACTGTCACGCTTTAAATGGCTAGCCCCTGGTTGGGACCTTGACTAGCCCCTGGTCGGGACCCTTGACTAGCCCCTGTCCAGAAAACCTGACTAGCCCCTAATGGGGTAACAAACCAGCCTATGATCGGGCTCCCCGATTTCAATTATACTTAAGAATATACTATCAAAATTTCGACAGATATAATTTTTCTTCATTTCTCATGTGACTAAAACATGTTCGATCAAAAGATCTTTTTTTTTAGCTACATAAGAAATGAAAAAAAAATGGTATTGCTCACAATTTCAGTAGGGTTATCTTTGACAAAATTAAACTTTCCTTATATAGCTTATCATTTAATTATAGTAAATAGCACTCATGATATTTGGTTCTAAGATGCATGAAATCTAATACGAAAAACATAATCATATCGATCGCTGGTACAATAAATGTTAATAAAGAAACACCATTATGATGATTCGGATTTTGAAAGTTTCGAAACGACTCATCCGTTCGTAAATCACAATTATGTAGTTCTTCATTTATATAAACTGTGGTCTTGTCTGACTTTTTTCCTACAACATGACAACGTTCACTTGCATGGAACGCTGTATGTGAAACTGTTGATTTGATGAATGCTCGTGCAGGTGTATCGCATATGAAGCCTTTCAAATAAACATCGAAATGCAAATTCGATATAATAACGCCATCTGATTGGAGCATGTTGACTTCTTCAACAAATTTTTTTAAATACTCGTGTGAACTTTCCGGTTTCGAATTCCCAGAATATACAGCGATTACAAAGGGCTCATAATAAACAACCTTAGAATGAATCATGCCCAAAATGGGCCAAAAACATTGAGAGCTAGATTTGAAGAGTTGTACACCATCAATATTCACAAATATATTCAGAATCCGATCTCCAGGTGCATCTACATTCACACACTGCTGCAAACCTTTCTCGATTCCGATATAGGCGAATTCTCCAGCTGAACCATTCGAATCTTTCATTTCCTCAATGTTGTATGTCGCATTGGACGTACCTAGGAAAGTTTTTGCTGTTTGACTTAGATTCGGACACCATCTTCTTTTTATTATTAAGAGAAGTCCACTCAATGCGACATGAGAAATTTTATTTTTCAATGCCCAGTAACGTAAATCTTGTTCGACCGTTTCTTCTTCAATGTTATTCATTTCTCTGACATCTGAATCAGTGTCGTCATCGCCGTTATCGAAATCGGTATTTCCGACTCTACTTTCGTTGTCATCATCGAGGTCATCGTCATCAGTATCATGTCCATCGCCATGATTGAAATCGGTATTTGAGACTCTACTTTTGTTGTCATCATCGAGGTCATCATCATCAGTATCATGTTCATCGTCATCGACAGTAATGCTCGCAGTAATGTCATCAACGCTATCACTGCCATTGATTCGTTGATTCATTGATTCATCTACTTGGAGTCGATCAGGTTGATTATACTTCACGCTTTTTCAATTATTCTGATCCTGGTTCTGATCGTTGCACATCCTTTTTTCTTCCGTAGCATTTTCCTTCGACAACTTGACTAATTGTCTACGTTTGCGTTGACGTAGACAATTTAAGGTTATTTTTTTTCTTGCTGTGAAATCCATGGTTATCATATCACTCACAAGCCAACAGTCGATCATTCCTCGGAGGTTTAACAGAACTCTTTTTTTTTCAAGCTGCCTATCGCGACTTCTGTATGCCTCTTCGGGGCACACATTATTCCTTGCCAGACGCTGGCCGAGCGCTAGATTGGACTACGGGTTCGGGAACCCTCTGGTCATTTGTTGCTAAACGCTGGTCGGGTTCCCGGTCAGGCCTGCCTATGCTAAAAAATTTGGTTAACTCTGGCTAGCCGCTGACCGGGCGCCCGTCCAGACTTGCCAATCCGGGCACGCCCGGTTATTCCTGACTAGCTACTAGCTAGAAATCGGGAATGCCAGGGCCAATTTCTACCAGGGAAGCTACAAATTGGTCAGTAAGGTAATGGTACCAATGCTCGGACGGGTCCCAATGTTCGGACGGTAGTCCAAATATTTCACTATATTAGCAATATAATTGACAGGTAACCAAAAGTGACGATTGTATACTATTCGTATTCAGCCTTCAATTAATAATTGATGTTCTAAAAAATTGTACGCTCAATAACGACTTTAGTAGTAAAATTGACGAGAGATATTAACGAGTAGAAGTCAGTCATACCATGAATGCACTTTTCTAAACCGATGAGCTAACGAGTTGCGATAATTTATGATATAATAGGGGTTTATTTTGATCGATTTCTATACTAGACTTAACCCTTCGAGGGGCAGTGGTACACATATGTACCACCTTTTTTCCTGCAGTTTTTTCATTATTATTTTCCAATACCTTTATACTTCTAAGTCGTTTCTACACGGAGAAAAAAGAGTGGTTCACACAACAAACTAAATGATAGCTGCATGCATGTCACTTACAGCAGCCATGTGGATTGTTCTTTGAGGACTACGCATTGCTCTTAAAGCAATACCGTATAGTTATCAATGCTTCGTTACTGTAGCGATGCGCTAAAGTTCGTGGAAAGATATCGTCCAGTTATTGGAGAGGAGATTTTGTACCGTTCCAGTAACTATCCCGGTATAGTTGTGGGAGCTATACGCGAGGCGACGCGAGCCACACGTATAGCTGATCTAACTATTCCTCAGTTTCACGCGCGCGTGCGCCTCAGAAATGACAGACAGACCATAACATCGAAATTGCAGGTTATGTTGACCTATTCTCAAGATTTCAAATATTTAACATTTATATACACATATTTATAAAAACGTATACGTATGTATACAAATTTATATGCATGGAGACATTATGTGAAATAATAAACACATATTATATCGCATAATTATTGATAATAACACATGTCTACATCGTGCATCTCGTGAGGGCGTATTGAACATAGCATAGCTGCTATACACGGAGTAGTAGTAAGGAGACAACACTCCCCGATAAAAGTTGTCCCCAGTTTTTAGGTAACGTAAGAAGAATTGTCTAAATGCGATGCAACCGCCTCTTACGGAAAAAAGTGAAAGTTTTGCTATGAAATTAAGAAAGGGGTGGCGATCCTAAACTCCGTGCGTTATATTTCCAACTGTAAATATACCAATTGATACTGCTTCTTCGACTTGACAAAAATCATGCCTACGTCTGATATATTACATAATATATTTTACATAATATAAAACGCTTCATAAAATTCGATAATCAGTATGTATTTATTATGTAAGAACCATTTGTTCAAAAATAACGTTTTTACATAGGTATATTATAATGTATTTGCTTATCGTTTTAACTATTTATTGTTCAAACGGTGGCAACATCACAGCACATGGCTACAGCTCTGATAATTTCCATAGTATACGTCGTTCAAACGGAATTTACGACAGTACCTTCGGCAAGTATTTTTTTATTGACGCTCAGGGACATTCTTTTCATTACCATTCGTCCAGTTTCAACAGATTTTTGTAATCCACTTTTGGGTACACTGATAAGTTTAGCTGATTTTCTCTTTTCTCTCGTCATCTCAAGCTCTTTGCTATCATTCTTGTTGCATTGTCGAGAAACAAAGTTCATCCTTGTTGTGAGATAGAAGACTAGAACGCTGCGTGTTAATAATAATTCATGTTGTTGGCAACCGACGAGAGGTATCGGAGAGTGCTCTTCCAGTGCACCTGTTATCTTAAATAGGGTCTCAGCATCGATATCACCATTTCCAACAATTTGGAGTATTACTTTTTCAACCAAATTCACGAGGTCATATAATTTAATGGACGGATGTTTCAAATACCCCTTAGATCTTATCTGAATAAGCTTATGCCTTTCGGGAATTGTATCTGACTGTGATAATACTAAACTAGAGATACAATCGTCACAGATCACCAGCTTTCGATCTTGTAGAGTGAATCGTGCAA
The DNA here is from genome assembly GCA_963992785.1 of Tenthredo livida. Taxonomy (NCBI): domain Eukaryota; kingdom Metazoa; phylum Arthropoda; class Insecta; order Hymenoptera; family Tenthredinidae; genus Tenthredo; species Tenthredo livida. The sequence continues at coordinate 42,493,725 of OZ023064.1, read as the reverse complement.
ACCTTGAACCTTTGCGAGCAATGTATCCAGATATATACGATATTGCATAATCATAATCTGCTGCATCTGACTGACAATATTCGTGATCTTGCAAAAGTGATAACGCATCAGGTATGATCTCTGTTCCACGACCTGCATCAAGAATAGTATCGATTTGCGCTTCCCACTGCTCTTTCTTGTCATCAGGACTTTCTATATCTCTCATAGAGAGAAGAACGCTGAAAATCTCTGCACCAGACACATTGCAACCTTTTGGTGGTTTGCACAGCGAGTAAGTAGATGTTAGCCGGTACATTTGAATGAAGAGGTTTGAATCTGGGTGATCATTTGATCCGCAGCAGTTGCGCATCATTCCGAAAAATCGCTGCAAGAAATATGTAAATTAAATTTGTGAAACACTTTTTGTCAATAGCTTGACAACTGGAGTGAAACTCTACCTCTAAGCTATCTTGGTTGAGGCGCGCTGTCATAAGATAATTGAAATCACATTTTTCGACCAAAAAATTGCAGATTTCAAGAGCTGCTCTCAAAGAGACTTTCAACCCATGATACGAATTGTCCGTTATAAATTCGTATCCCTCTTTTGCTGCGGTCCTCTTCCATTCATCGAGGTAGTCCAAAAAGCTTGTTATACTCTGTAGAAGATGGACTCATGAAGATTCTCTTATTTTATTGGTATTATGTGGTTGCGACCAAAGTAATTTTATAATGTTTTGTACAACGTGATGAGAAGGCATTCGCGAAAATTGTTCGATGCATACATGCCAAGCTGCATTGCCAGGCTTCAAGGCAGTCATTGGTGTTCGACTGTTCATCGCATCGATAGGATTCTTCATCCTCCTACAGAACTCTTTGGTCCCCTGGCAATCTTTTAAATCTTTATGCCTATTTTCAAATAGTTCAAGTACATCAGCGATTCCAAAAAACTGAAACACGATGAGTGTACGTTGAACTTGAGACAGTTCATACCGAGCGGTGACGATAGGCGATACTAAGGATAAATGCTCTCAGATTACCTGGAAGGCTAAAGCCACGTTCATCTTCTGATAATATTGGGGTTGTAAGTGCTCTTTTCGGAGTTTGAAGTTGACCTTTACAGCGTAGGAAGAGGGATCTTCATGGTCTAATATGGCGAACCAATGTTTCAAGGTCACAGGTCCATCTGGTGTCTAATGAATAATCGGAATCGTTAAGTATTTTGGTTTCGGTTAGTACATTTCATGATATACTATATCTACCCACCCAAATCATATCGAATTTTGAGTGTTTTGTAAAGAAGTTTCTTATTGCTTTTCCCAAGTACGGAAAGTCCGAAAGAAACCAAAGTCGACGGCTGGGCTCTACAAAGTGCTCGACACTAACGACTTCTTCGGTAACTCCGAACATGTTCAACATTGACCGATTCCAGCTGGCACCATCTGTCGTGACTCCATCAATACGCAGGCCAGATTTTTCCGCTAACGCGGTAGCTTCAATTATAATTTTGTGCAATACAGTCCCTGATGCGCTGCCTTTACTTAAAAAACAAGCTAAAGCTTGAACCCATTTTCCCTTAAAGGGCTGAAAGATGAGCACTAAAGCATGATCGCCTTTCTTCCCTTTCTGATGCTCGGGGGTATATTTGCCTAAGTCCGTGAACCCTTCAAATTGCAGATTTCGGCGGTTGAACGATATTGTCTTGGACAACTTCATTTCGTCAAGCAGCAGTACACCTTCACGGATACCATTACGAGATTATTTTTCAATTTCTCTAACGACGTTGTCGTGATTTTGAGACAACTTAATTAAGTATCAACGTATAATGATTTCTGAATCATATTACATACGCACCACGAACATCTTGAGGTGACACGTGAGCCGTCTTCTCTTTTAAAGCTTCGAATACATGAGACTGGAACCCATATGCACTCTTGATTGCTTTCATATACCTATTTAGCGTCTGCACAGCAGGTACCCGGGAAAAAATGTTCAGACATGATCATGCCTGTTCATGTATGATCAGGCCTGAAATTAGACATGATCATGTCTGTTCATGTATGATCAGGCCTGAAATTAGACATGATCATGTCTGTTCATGCCTGTTCATATCTGATGCCAGACATGATCATGCATGATCATGAATGATCAGGCCTGAAGCGCCCAATACGTTCAGGCCTGATCATGCATGACCATACCTGTTCATGTATGATTATGCCTGATGCCAGACATGATCATGCCTGTTCATGTATGATTACGCCTGCTGCCAGACATGATCATGTCTGTTCATGTATGATCAGGCCTGATGCCAGACCCGATCATAAATACGTTCCTGCCTGATCATGCATGGCCATGCCTGTTCATGTATGATTACGCCTGCTGCCAGACATGATCATGCCTGTTCATGTATGATCAGGCCTGATGCCAGACCCGATCATAAATACGTTCATGCCTGATCATGCATGGCCATGCCTGTTCGTGTATGATTATGCCTGATGTCAGACATGATCATGCCTGTTCATGTATAATCAGGCCTGACGTCAGACCTAATCATAAATACGTTCATGCCTGATCATGCATGGCCATGCCTGTTCATGTATGATTATGCCTGGAAGGTTGAAAACCTCCGCCCTGCTCTAACTATGTCGCTCTGATCAGGCCTGATACGTGATCAGACCATGATCGGCCATGAGCATCAGGCCTGATCAGACATGAACAGGCATAATCATGTCTAATTTCATACGATATGATCAGACATAACTGATATAAGTCAATGTCCAATCATTTATAGGTCTATATATAATTATAAAATATTATCATTATTATTATATTATTATTATTAATCATATATGGTCTATATATAATTAGATATGATCAGACCTGACTGATATAAGCCCATGTGTAATCATATATAGGTCTGATGTAGGTCTATATATGATCAGATCTGATCAGACCTGATTGTCATGAAACCTCAATATACAGGGTTATTCAGAATTCGTGACGAATCTCTCGAGGGGTTGATCCTTGACAAAATCGGGATCGAAAGTTCTTCAGCCATTTTTCCGAAAAATGATTTTTTTTCCTTGGAATCATAACACATTTTTTCTATATCTTCCACCGAATAAAAAACTTTTGGGATCCTTCAAAATTGACAAATAAAACAACAAAAACAAAAAAAATCGTTTGTCGGAAAAAAATATTTCCAAGGAAAAATGGCTGAGGGACTTTCGTTCCCAATTTTGACAAGGATAAACCCCTCAAGAGATTCGTCATGAATTCTGAATCACCCTGCATACCCATACATATTCTTTGACAATTTAAACAATAAAAACCTGAATATTATGATATTATTAAATTAGCCGTTTTGCCCCACAAAGTTATAGAATTCCTCCAGTCAATAAAATAAACGTTTGATCTCTTTCAATAAATAGAATACACAGCATTTTCAGATTAGTAATTTTGTCTGCTGAAAAATTTAGAGTGGTCATATTGCCTCACATTCCCTAAAATACGAAAACAATTCAAGAATCATTCGATCATCATAATCAATATTAAGTGCATTCGTAAGGTTGATAAATTAAGTATTAACTATCAAATACGTAAAGTAGCAAAGTGGTAGAAGCTTCGACTGATACGCAGAACGACCCGGGTTCGAATCCCAGTAAGAAACAGTCAGAAAATTTTAATCAACAAAAAAAAGTCAATTATCAGAAATAACCATAATTCCGGACCATTACGACGAATAGAAGATATAAAAACAAAATAGTTTTTATGATTTTGTAATTTAATTGACTGTTTTATTTCAATTTGTCCAAAACAAATGATTAAATCTGATCATATCTGATTATATATAAGCAGACATGATCAGACCTGGCCAATTATACATGGTTATATATGGTCATATAGAGACAAATTTCGTTCATGATCATTAATGATAAGGTCATATATGATTGTTTATATTCATATACAACTATTTTTTCCCGGGTAGAGTGAGTATTTTGTGCGTACGTAGGTGGTTGTATGCTTTTTTACTCTTTGTTCGCAACAGCAAACACTCATATATCCACTGCGTCGTGTATCTCATACCCTTAGTGCTTTTCAACTTCGATGCCGCTAGATATGTTTTTACAGCTAATTGCTCTTTCTCTGGGAGTTTGGCGATAGCTTCAAGGACTGCGTCTTGCCTAATCCCTGCGCATTTCAATCTCATATTTTCGACCTTTTCTTTTAGTTTCTTGCTCTGTAGAAGAACCATTTCTCTTAGAAGAGTGAAGTAGTGATAACTAATTTCAACAATGTGCGAATTGATACTATTGAATTTCAAATAAACTGTGCTACAATTTCGAATACCCCGGGAAAAAATGTTCAGACATGATCATGCCTGTTCATGTATGATCAGGCCTGAAATTAGACATGATCATGTCTGTTCATGTATGATCAGGCCTGAAATTAGACATGATCATGTCTGTTCATGCCTGTTCATATCTGATGCCAGACATGATCATGCATGATCATGAATGATCAGGCCTGAAGCGCCCAATACGTTCAGGCCTGATCATGCATGACCATACCTGTTCATGTATGATTATGCCTGCTGCCAGACATGATCATGCCTGTTCATGTATGATCAGGCCTGATGCCAGACCCGATCATAAATACGTTCATGCCTGATCATGCATGGCCATGCCTGTTCGTGTATGATTATGCCTGATGTCAGACATGATCATGCCTGTTCATGTATAATCAGGCCTGACGTCAGACCTAATCATAAATACGTTCATGCCTGATCATGCATGGCCATGCCTGTTCATGTATGATTACGCCTGCTGCCAGACATGATCATGCCTGTTCATGTATGATCAGGCCTGATGCCAGACCCGATCATAAATACGTTCATGCCTGATCATGCATGGCCATGCCTGTTCGTGTATGATTATGCCTGATGTCAGACATGATCATGCCTGTTCATGTATAATCAGGCCTGACGTCAGACCTAATCATAAATACGTTCATGCCTGATCATGCATGGCCATGCCTGTTCATGTATGATTACGCCTGCTGCCAGACATGATCATGCCTGTTCATGTATGATCAGGCCTGATGCCAGACCCGATCATAAATACGTTCATGCCTGATCATGCATGGCCATGCCTGTTCGTGTATGATTATGCCTGATGTCAGACATGATCATGCCTGTTCATGTATAATCAGGCCTGACGTCAGACCTAATCATAAATACGTTCATGCCTGATCATGCATGGCCATGCCTGTTCATGTATGATTATGCCTGGAAGGTTGAAAACCTCCGCTCTGCTCTAACTATGTCGCTCTGATCAGGCCTGATACGTGATCAGACCATGATCGGCCATGAGCATCAGGCCTGATCAGACATGAACAGGCATAATCATGTCTAATTTCATACGATATGATCAGACATAACTGATATAAGTCAATGTCCAATCATTTATAGGTCTGTATATAATTATAAAAAATTATTATGATTATATTATTATCATTATTAATCATATATGGTCTATATATAATTAGATATGATCAGACCTGACTGATATAAGCCCATGTGTAATCTTATATAGGTCTGATGTAGGTCTATATATGATCAGATCTGATCAGACCTGATTGTTATGAAACCTCAATATACAGGGTTATTCAGAATTCGTGACGAATCTCTCGAGGGGTTAATCCTTGACAAAATCGGGATCGAAAGTTGTTCAGCCATTTTTCCGAAAAATGATTTTTTTTCCTTGGAATCATAACACATTTTTTCTATATCTTCCACCGAATAAAAAACTTTTGGGATCCTTCAAAATTGACAAATAAAACAACAAAAACAAAAAAAATCGTTTGTCGGAAAAAAATATTTCCAAGGAAAAATGGCTGAGGAACTTTCGTTCCCAATTTTGACAAGGATAAACCCCTCAAGAGATTCGTCATGAATTCTGAATCGCCCTGCATACCCATACATATTCTTTGACAATTTGAACAATAAAAACCTGAATATTATGATATTATTAAATTAGCCGTTTTGCCCCACGAAGTTATAGAATTCCTCCAGTCAATAAAATAAACGTTTAATCTCTTTCAATAAATAGAATACACAGCATTTTCAGATTAGTAATTTTTTCTGCTGAAAAATTTAGAGTGGTCATATTGCCTCGCATTCCCTAAAATACAAAAACAATTCAAGAATCGTTCGATCATCATAATCAATATTAAGTGCATTCGTTAAGGTTGATAAATTTTCGTGTCAAATACATATAGACATTCTGAAAGTATCAATTATCAAATACGTAAAGTAGCAAAGTGGTAGAAGCTTCGACTGATACGCAGAAGGACCCGGGTTCGAATCCCAGTAAGAAACAATCAGAAAATTTTAATCGACAAAAAAAAGTCAATCATCAGAAATAACCATAACTCCGGACCATTACGACGAATAGAAGATATAAAAACAAAATATTTTTTATGATTTTGTAATTTAATTGACTGTTTTATTTTAATTTGTCCAAAACAAATGATTAAATCTGATCATATCTGATTATATATAAGCAGACATGATCAGACCTGGCCAATTATACATGGTTATATATGGTCATATAGAGACAAATTTCGTTCATGATCATTAATGATAAGGTCATATATGATTATTTATATTCATATACAACTATTTTTTCCCGGGACATTTAGACTCGATTTTTTCACTCGGATGTAGTTGGATCTACGCTGCATTTAGATATAAAAAAAAAATAATTATTTGCACACAATTGAATAATGCGGTATACCCTTGTATGAAGTCTCTTATTCTGGCGCATCACAGTCTTGCAACGATAACGTAGTTTTCGATTATTTGCACGGAGATTACTTGCTGAGACTGAGCGGCCAGAATTTTTCGTAGCTTTGGTCCTTATTCTTGTACATAGGGCACAGGCTCTTGCTTGTGGACCTTTTTTGTTCTTCGCTTTTATGTGAATATACCCTGCGCACTTTTCAGCTGTTAAAATTTAAGGGGATTTAATTATACGCCACAAGCCCGATGTCAGGGAATCACACGCGCTATACCTCGCCTGCCTGAGTCAGTTCCAGCACACGCAAGAAGCTGCGATACTTTTCTTAGTAATTCAACTATCTCAAGCATATTACACACGCCTTCGGTCTTATAGTTAATTTCTTTGTCTCCAATAAATATCTACCACAAACAAATTTCCATTCTAATTATTACACTGTTCCAATAAATATAGCTTCCTAATCTCACACTGTTTTGTACAATAATTATAGTAGGGGAGCTGGGAGCTAGTTGTAACAGGGGTAAGTAGTAACAGCTCAATTACTCGGTAGATTGCGAATATTTTCATGGGGTTACACACCAAACGCAATACATATACGGGGGGGCTATTACGTAAGTACAGTAAGTGCCATGCAGGACGTTGCAGCGAGCGATCGTGAGTGGGCGTGCCATTTTGGCAATGTAACGGAAAAAAATGTGCCTTGTAAACTTTGATTTTAGGTGTATTAATTGATTTTTTTTCCAAATATCTTTGATTCTTCATTTAGTCAATGTATTAAGCTTTCACGTGATATCTTTATTTTGTTGATAATTACTTTGGTTTTTGATTAATTAATAAAAATGTCCTAAATCATGCGATAGGGCAAGTTGTAACGAAATCGCGGGGCATGTTGTAACCCGTGTTATACAGCCTGCAACTTGCGATTTGCTTCGAGTGGCTAGACTTTCTGCCTCAAGTGTTAATATGCTGATTACTTTACGAAATCTTAAGAAAAATAAAATTAAAAAAAAAAAAAAATTATACGAAATCTAAAAAAAAAAAAAAAAAAAAAATTTTAATTAAAAAAAATATATTTAAAAAAAATGAAAAAAAATGATCAAAGAAAAAATAATAAAAAAACAAAAGAAAAATAATAATGAAAGAAGAAAACTCAAAATACTTTCAATTGAAGTGTGTTTTTTAGCGTTACTACTTGCCCCACGCCAGTTACAACTTGCCCCAAGTACGAGGCAAATTGTAACAGACGACTTGTTTTGGAAATATGTCTATTGTGCTGAAGTCAGCCAACTTTTGATCAATCTATTCTTGCATATGATGAATGAATGGGTACGCTTTCCATTAAATCAGTCATAATCAAGAAATGTTGAGAATATCTCAAAATATGAGCATTTTACCAAAAATTGTTACAACTAGCCCCCAGCTCCCCTACTTGAAATGTCCAGTTTAGTCGTAGCACAACTCGTTTAGATGAGTGCACCAAGTTTTCACTCCAAAAATTCCAAACGATGAATTCTGGAAAAGCCTTCGCAAACCAGTATGGAGAAGGCAATGGAATGGCATTGATGTTATCCACAACGGTATCATAATCTGTTATAGAGATCAATTTCGCATTATCCAGAGGCTGACAATTTCTTGTCTCTTCTGTCTCTTGGGAACGCTTTCTTTTCTTTGCGGGAGGGTAATTCTCAGCGAGTGATACTTTTGGCACGGCTCCTTCTCTTAAATTTGCCTTTCCTCTTGGCAATCTCGATACCGTGCCATCAGGCATTTTAGTGACGTACTCTTTTTCAATATCGCTTTCATTGAAATGCAGTTCGCAAACTGTGTCTGTCTTCTTCAGTACCTCTCCTTCACAACAAATCACTTTCGACCAAGCTTCTAATATTTCGTCCTATTAGGCAAGGATTTGCGGGAAATATGATACACAATAAATAACTTAGTTGAAAATTTATAAATATTACTATCTCTCCCTTACTGTTCGAGGTCTGAAGAAAGACAATTTTTTTCCTTTTTCGGATCGGGATTTGCAATTATGAACAACACATCGCATGCTGATGCCTTGCTGGAATCAACTTTGTGACATTTCTATGATTTGAATATCTGTGGGTTCGAACAAAACGAATAGCGCGCCTCTTGTTTTCTGCGTAAAGTGTACAGCGCAGCTTCGGAGCCGGAGCTTCGCGGCAATTATCTGAAAATGTGGGCTTTTACCGAAAGAGGCGCTATTGAAGTATTTAATATGACGAAGGAATCTTTCTAAGTTTCAGCTCTAAGTTGGCTCTGGAAGATTTATGTTTTGTTCTTTATACTAATTTCCTTGTCTTTTGATCATTGTCTTTTGGCAGATTGCCATGATTTATTCATCAAATAAATAAATAATATTTGTTTAATTAAATAAATGTGTTTGTGGAACCTTTAATTACAATAGGTTATGGGCCCAGACATCTATTAAACAAATTCTTATAAAAAAAAAGGGTTCAGGAGAATTACATATTAGTAAAACAAATCTTGAAAATCATCGAGCTTTGAGCAAAAAGATGGACAAGATGGAAGCTGAACTCGTGAGATTACCAAAATTGAAGAATACTGAAAATTGGGGACAATGGAAATTTCAAGTTAGAGTTACACTTAATGCAAGTGAAATGCTCGAAGTAGTAACAGGAGAATTCTCAAAGCCAGAAATAACACTTTCTGCTGATCCAGTTGTGATAAGAGAAAATGAAGAGTTACGAAAAAGATGGAAAAAGTTGGATAGTGGTGCACAGAAGATAATTGTCACGACTGTGACAGAACAGCCAATTCTTCACATTATGAATTGTACTACAGCTAAAGAAATGTGGGATAAGTTACATAATGTTTATGAATTAAGGTCAGAGACAAGTTTACATCTTTTACAACAGCAATTTTATAGTTTCGCAAAAGAACCATCGGATGATATGGCTTGTCATATATCCAAATTAGAGCAATTAAGTCATAGATTAAAAGTTTTAGGAGAACCAATCTCTGAATCTATGATAATAACTAAAATATTGATGACTTTGCCACAGAGTTTTAATCATTTTATAAGTGCATGGGAATCGACAAGTCAAGAACAAAGAATTTTGGCAAATTTGACATCCAGATTGATAATGGAAGAAACTAGAATTTTAGTTCATGAAAAAGTTGAAAGTAATGCTTTGATAGCAAAGAAAGTGTATGAATCAAAGAATTTTGAAAACATTAATAAAGGAGGAAACCAAAGTGAAAGGAATATCAAATCATGTTTTTTCTGCAAGAAAATTGGGCATTGGAAGAAAGATTGTCGGAAATATTTGAAATATATTGAGAAGAGAAAAACAAAAACTGAAGAGACCGAAAAACCAAAAGGTGATGCTTTTGTTGGAGAAGTATTAGCAACAGCAGCTATGATTGAAAAGGATGAAGGTCATTGGTATGTAGATTCTGGAGCAAGTGAGCACATGACCAATCAAGATAAATGGTTTATAAATTTTGAATCATTCAAAGAACCATTACATGTCAGAGTTGGAAATGGAGAATATATAAATGCACATGGAAAAGGCGATATAAATATTTTAGCTTTTGTTGATGGATTGTGGCATGAAAGACATTTGTCTAATGTATTATATGTTCCAAGGATCCAACTTAATCTTTTTTCATCAGGAGCAGCTATGGACAAAGGACTCAAAATGACTTCGGATCATAAGGAATGTAGATTCACAAAGGATGGACGTACTGTAGCAGTGGGAGTACGGAAACATAGATTATATCAGTTAATTTTCAAGATGGTTGATAAGAAAAGTTTGAGATCTGAAGCACATATAACAATCGAAGAAAATATACAATTATGACATGAACGATTAGCACATCAGAATATCGATCAAGTGAAGAAAACTTTGAACAAAATGGGAATAGAAATTAAAGGTACAAAAGATTTTTTCTGTGAAGCATGCGTATTAGGAAAACAGCATAGATTACCTTTCAAACAAAGTACAACAAAAACAACAAGAGCCGGTGAGATAATACATGCGGACGTCTGTGGGCCGATGCAAGAAAAATCGATAGGAGGTTCGAGATATTTTTTGTTGTTCAAGGATGATTATTCTCACTATAGAATAGTTTATTATTTGAAGGAAAAATCAGAAGTAAAGAAGTACCTTAAAATTTATTTGAAAACAGTTGAGAATAACTTACATTCTAAAGTTAATATTTTACGCACCGATAATGGATTAGAATTCATAAATCAATACGTTGAAGAAATTACTCAACAAGAAGGGATTCGTCATCAGAGAACGGTGGTATATACTCCAGAACAGAATGGATCAGCAGAACGGGAAATGCGTACAATTGTAGAAGCAGCAAGAACGATGATTCACGCGAAGAAAATGGATTTAAAGTTATGGGCAGAAGCAACAAATACAGCAGTTTATATTCTAAATCGAACAGGAACAAGTACTGAGAAAGGTATGACACCCTTTGAAATGTGGTTTAGAAAAATTCCAGAAATTAAACATTTTAGGATTTTTGGAATAGAAGCTTTTGCACATATACCAAAAGAAAAACGTCGAAAGTTGGATGTAAAAAGTAGAAAAGGATTTTTGTAGGATATGATGACAACGTAAAAGGATATAGAATTTGGTATCCTGATATTAACAAAATACATATTGTACGGGATATTATATTTAAAGAAATAGTAATACAAAAAGGAAATACTGAAATGGAGGATTTACATAAATCATGTCAAAAAGGAAATATAATAAAGGAAAATATAGAAGCTATAATAGAAATCGATGAAGATGAACAAGGGGATCAAATTTATGAGGACAATCCACAAGTAGTTTTGAATGAAAACAACGAAGGAAATCAATTAATTGAACTACAAAATGGAGAAATTGGAGAAAATGTCGAGAATGAAAGAGTATTACGTGATAGAAGAAATTTACAACCACCGATGAGATATGCAGATTATGAAATGAATATGAATTGTAGCACACAATGTCAAGAACCAACGACTTACGAAGCGGCAATTAATTCAGAAGATAAAGAAAAATGGAAATATGCAATGGATGATGAAATAAATTCTCTAAATAAAAATCAAACATGGATTTTAACAGATTTACCACAAGGACAGAAAACAGTGGATAATAAATGGGTTTATTGTATTAAGCGAAAACCAAACGGAGAAATAAGTCGTCATAAAGCAAGATTGGTTGCAAGAGGTTTTACACAGCAATATGGTGTAAATTATCAAGAAACTTTTAGTCCGGTTGTAAAGTTCGATTCACTACGTATGATTTCTGCAATAGCAGCGGCTAAGAATATGGAATTACAACAATTTGATGTGAAGACTGCATTTTTATATGGCGAGTTAGAAGAAGAAATTTATATGAAGCAACCGAAGGGTTATGAAAACGGATCAAATAAAGTATGTAAACTAATCAAGAGTTTATATGGTTTAAAACAATCTTCTAGATGTTGGAACAAAAGATTCACAGATTTTTTAAAGAAATTTGATCTTGAAACAAGTACAGCAGACTCATGTGTATTTACTTGTTGTCAGAAGGATAAAGAATTAATACTGGCAATATATGTAGACGATGGTTTGATAGCAGCTACAAACAAGAAATATATCGAAGAACTATTGAAATATTTGAAGAAAGAATTTGAAATAACGACTAATGATCTGAGCTTATTTCTAGGACTACAAATAGAACAGAATTCGAATGGTTCAATATTTCTACATCAGACTGGATATATTAATAAAATTTTAGAAAAATTCAGAATGCAGGATGCAAATATTCTTTCAACACCAGCAGAATTATCGCATGGAACGCAAGAAGATTTAACTGGAGGAACAGAAATTTTAAATACTCCATATAGAGAAGCAGTTGGGAGTTTAATGTATCTTGCAGTAGCTACTCGACCAGACATAGCATATGCTGTTAACAATGCTAGTCAATATTTAGAAAAATTTAACAAAATGAATTGGAATGCGGTAAAAAGAATATTCAAATATTTAAAAGGAACGAAACAATATGGAATTCTTTTCAACGGGAAAATTACCATCATTGAAGCATATAGTGATGCTGACTTTGCCGGCGATGTAAACACGAGAAGATCAACTACCGGATACATTTTCAAATTTTGTGGAGGAGTTATAGCTTGGAGTTCACAAAAACAGCGTTCAGTAGCTATGTCGACAACAGAATCAGAATATATAGCAGCTAGTCAAGCAGTAAAGGAATTAATATGGTTGGAACGGTTGAAAGAGAATCTACTTGGATCAGTGAAGGACTCATCAATATTATATGTTGACAATCAGAGCTCAATTAAACTCATCAAGAATCCGGAATATCATAAAAGGACTAAACATATTGATATTAAATATCATTTTATCAGAGAAAAATATGAAGAAAGAAAATTTGACCTAGAATATATTGGAACAGAAGATCAGCTAGCGGATATTTTGACGAAGCCTTTAAATAAGCAGCGGTTACAAAAATTAAGGAAAGAAATTGGGATAGTTTTAAATTTCTCAAATGACGTCAATTAAAAGTGGGAGTATTGAAGTATTTAATATGACGAAGGAATCTTTCTAAGTTTCAGCTCTAAGTTGGCTCTGGAAGATTTATGTTTTGTTCTTTATACTAATTTCCTTGTCTTTTGATCATTGTCTTTTGGCAGATTGCCATGATTTATTCATCAAATAAATAAATAATATTTGTTTAATTAAATAAATGTGTTTGTGGAACCTTTAATTACAATAGGCGCTTCAATCGCATCTTGACATTTGCTCTACGTTGCCCCAAAAACTGGGCCAACTTTTGAGCCGCGCGCTGCTCGAGTGTTGTCTCCTTCCTACTACTCCGTGCTGCTATAACAAATCCGTCGTTCAGCTCGCACAGCTATACCGCATCGTTCGAGCGAGCGGACTACGTTATGCTCTAATGTTTTGCTCTTGTAGCTAGACAACAGTACCGTTGCGACCAGAGACCCGATTATAGCTTCAAGAACCAGAAATTCGGCTGTCACAACCACTCTTTTTTCTCCGTGTAGTATCTAAAATGTGCCCCTCAAAGGGTTAAGACCTATCGAAAGCGAATCAAACAAGCTTTTCGATACCGTCGTCACAAATCGGTTTTAATAAGGTTTTATATATTAATTTGGGCGTCTCATTATTGGGACATACATTACACGTTTGTATACCACGGTCGAACTCGTGTCCGATTACTGGTACGAGAGCACGCAGCCGCAGAGACAGAATAATCGGACGCCGAGCGTTGTTACCTCGGGATCGCTCGTGACAGTTCGACAAATTTTATTTAATAAAATAAAAAGAGAAGAAAGGAAAATAAAATGAAAAAATCATGGATTTCGAGAGTTGATCAAAACTTCAATGAAAAGAAAAAAATGAACCAAGCAAACAAACAAACATACATACATAAGGGACGTGTTTGAAAATTGGGACATGACAGTGTCCGAACACGGGGACGTAACGCTAAAAGCTGTCCGAAGATCGGTACATTTGCTATCATTGAACATTAAAATGCATGAAAATTAGAATAATTAACATTTTCGCAGTTATTGTATGTGTTTTAAAAACTAGAAATTATGAGCTTGACGATGGTTCCAGTCATTTGAAAAAAAAAAAAACACTCCTTAAATGACTAATAAATCCTCTAATCTAGGAACGCTCTTAACCGGCCGATCATCGGTACAGATACCTTACTCGTAAAAATGTCTCTCGAAAATTGTAGAATTTTTTCAATAAAATCAAAATGGTCCAAGTTTATAAACTTTTAAAAATTCGTTGTGTTTGGACGGGTTGAGACAAAAATCTGAAAAAATTCCGAAAGGCTGCTTTCGGTAGGTACAACAAAATATAAAATTTTCAACAAAATCATAAATGGTCGGGGTTACGGATTGGTCGGTTTCGTATGGAATTCCCCAAATTCAAAAATATATTCTGAAAGTTTCATTCAGTTAGGGTAAATGCACCAGTGAATGAACACGCACCAGTGAATGACCATTTTCACGCAAAGTATATCTGTATACATTGATTTTAACATGGCTGTTCATTCACTGGTGATGTTCCTTAACCGTTCATTCACTGGTACATTTACCCTACCACCATTTTGATGAAGCTGATGTACCTCCTTAAGGTAGTTGTTGTGTGAAACGATTTTTCAAAGGATTTCAACGAAACTTTTCTTGATTGTTATTTAATAGTATACAAATAATATGAGCCTATTCTGATTAAAATTGACCACCCCAATTTTGAGATAAACGATATCAATGTTTTGTTATTTGAGCATGGGCTCTTATGGAGAATAGAGAGTTACACACGACATTTTCGAATAAAATCAAAACGCAACAAAGGAATTTGATAAAAATTTGACATGTTATAATCACCGAAGTTATCAAGAGACTCGGTAGAGTCTCGCGCCAAGTACATTAAAAAAAAATTTTTTTCAAGCGCGAGACTCAACGAGTCTATATACCCGAGAGGCAGCTACCCTAACCTATACCGCGAACTAGTATCGTCGTTTTCTTTCACCTCACAATATACACAGATTGAAACTAATTTAATCTAGGATGTGGGCATGAAAAGCTTTCATTTGAGCCTTAGATCGATTAAATCGGTGTCCGGAGTGCTGAGATATGATTAACTACAAATTCTGACACCCCGTTTCATTGTAAAATTTTTCGTTTTCGTTTTCGTCGTCGTCAGACCAAGATTCACGTTCAAACCATTCCCATGCAATCACTAGACGGGAAAATCCACACAAAAGTTGTAGAGTGACGTCAGTACGAGATAGTTCCGACGTAGATAGCGCCAGTATCGCAGACAGAAACCGTCTCCTACATAGACATAGAGCATGGACTGCGCATTCCCTATACAGCCTATAGTAACGCCGAAAGTGAGAGAGAAGGGTAACACACGCGGCCAAATCTGTCTCTTTCTATGCATTTGACGTTGTTGGTTAGAAAGAAACAGATTTGGCCGCGTGTATATGCTGTCTCTTTCTACCGACCGAGCGATTTTCGGCCCGAATGCGCAGTCCATGCTCTATGTCTATGGTCTCCTACACTAGCAGACGCGTATTGTCATTTCATGTTTTTAAATCCCAATAATAAAGGAAATAAGAGAAATACGAGCAATGCTTAATACAAAATTTGAACGTACAAAAACTAGTGAATACCCACCGCAGGCCCCTCGGGTGCCAAAACCTTACGCCTTAAAAATGTTTCGATGGGTTAATCTTAAATCCTACGATCTCGAGCTTTTGAGGTTATGCGAATCGGCTGACGTGTAAAATTCATGGTGATAAATAAAATAACAATTATAAACGGACAAGACTGTCAGATGAATATTAACTGATTTATGAATGCAATTATCAGAAGAAACGGTTTTTTCGGTTCAATTGTTTAGCAAGTTATCGCCTGAGGAAGTCTGACAAGAGAAAATCAAGAGAAAATGTTGAAGTAGAAAAATATGAGGATAGCATTATTCGATATAGGGAACGGCAAGGAGCCAGACCAATAAAGCCGAGTTCAAGCGTTGGATTGCAACGAATTTTACTTCAAGCTCCATGGTAAGCTCATCTCCGAAGGCTCGTCTGCTGAGACTCAAATTGTGAGTCAACGTTATACGTAGGATTCCGACGAGTCCTATAATCTAACTCCGTATCATCTAGTCAAAATGAGATTTTCAGTCAACGTTGTTTGTTGGACTCCGATAGGCTTTATTCTACACTCCACGTCAACGTAGTGCCTTGACCTTCGGTGGAGATAATTTTTTAATCCATAATGTATATTCATAATTTAATGTCAAATTTCAATAAATTTGTTACATTTTGGTATGCAACCTGTGTCTATATGTTCGACTCTATTAAGCTTTCTCCAAATTAAGATTAGTGCTATCACGACAAATGGAATGAAATTACTTATTTATGGATTATTTAATTTTGTAGCGGGTCGCCATATAAGACGAGAGGATGATGAGAGAAAACGCTTGGGTTGCAAAGTATCAGGATAGTGTTATTTGATACGAGAAACGGCAAAAGTCAGACGAAGAGAGCAGACTGCGGGTGTTTGACTTCATAAATTTCCATTTTATGCTCTACGCTAGTCTTGCATGAATAGGCTCAATTCTAAATATTTTGATACCTTCTATTCAGACCCGAATTGGAAGTTGACGTTATGAGTACGGGACGCGTACATGTTCTTTTTGCAGAGGACCTAGTTGCATTAAAAAAAAAACTACCTACGAATTGCAATACATATATCTGATATCCATATATATTTAGTCATGAGCAGCAACTATAACCCTGCGTGCAAATAACTCCGTCATTGCCGGTCCCAGGCCCAGATGAGACAGGAGGAGGGCTGCACGCAGGGTTAGATGTTGTAGGTATAAAAAATTATTGTAGTGGAGCGATTTGTAAACGCTATGAAAGTACATTACGCGTCACTCTACAAATTTGAGACTTGGGGAAAATTATGAGCACACGCGTGCTCGTTGCTGTTGACGTTCCTGCTTATCGAGGGACTTCGGGCGGTATGAAATAGCACAAAACAACCGAGCGAGCGTAGCGAGCGAGCACAATTATTAGGTAGTCGAGCAAAATTTTACAAAAAGTAGTGAAATCAACCCCAAAAAGCACCTTTGGTGCAAAAACCTTCCGCCAAGTCCATTAATGTGTAGATCACTCCACCAAAAAATAATCAAAGGTTGTGCTCGCTCACTCGATTGGTTGATGATTATCAACATACAAAAGCATTGAAATCAGATACAACTGCCAAGTACCTGTAGAATGACAAAAGTTTGGAATTGAAAAATTTGTTCAAACTAAATAACGTTGTACTCGTTCGCTCGCTGCGCTCGCTCACTCTATTGGCTTATGATTATGGGTTGAAAAAACAATTCGGATGAAGAGATTGAAGATGTCAACATTTATCTAAAAATATTCATAACGAAAAAATAATTTAAAAAAAATTGAAAAAAAAAATTTGGAGGTAGTGGTACTTGGGGGGCCTTTTGTAGAAAAAGAAATATAAAATATCGATCACGAACCATGTCAATGTCATCTGATAGATATTCAAACATTGGCCCGCCAACGTACCACGGACTCCAAATTTTTTTTTTCAATTTTTTTTAAATTATTTTTTCGTTATGAATATTTTTAGATAAATGTTGACATCTTCAATCTCTTCATCCGAATTGTTTTTTCAACCCATAATCATAAGCCAATAGAGTGAGCGAGCGCAGCGAGCGAACGAGTACAACGTTATTTAGTTTGAACAAATTTTTCAATTCCAAACTTTTGTCATTCTACAGGTACTTGGCAGTTGTATCTGATTTCAATGCTTTTGTATGTTGATAATCATCAACCAATCGAGTGAGCGAGCACAACCTTTGATTATTTTTTGGTGGATAAATTACACAAAAAAAAAATAAAAAAAAATGTTGACCACGCCGTTACTGAAATATAACTTGAAAAAATCTGAAAATTTTCATGAATAAATACACGTATAGATACTATTTGATGTGTGTGAAAGCAGTAAAAGTGTACTTTTAAAAAGTTTCATAATGGGCGGTTCTCGACTAACGCTTTAGGTATCCCGACTGGAAATTTGTTCAGGCAAACCTGATGATCCGTTTGGCCCTGATCAGGCCTGGTCAAGGCTTGCTCTATCAGAGCCTGCCTTCAGGAGCCCTGACCAGGTCGACGCTATCAGAATCCTACTGGGGTGTTCCTGATAGAGCCCTGACCAGATCGACGCTATCAGAGTCCTACTGGGGTGTTCCTGATAGAGCCCTGACCAGGTCGACGCTGTCAGAATCCTACTGGGGTGTTCCTGATAGAGCCCTGACCAGGTCGACGCTATCAGAATCCTACTGGGGTGTTCCTGATGAAGCCCTGACTAGGTCGACGCGTTTCCTCGTGGAAACTCTAATAACAAAAAAAATTCACTTATACAATCCATAGTAAATCTGGATTGCGTGTATCGCATCAGTAACGTCGTAGTGAAAGTATCGTACACAAAGCATTGAAAAAATCACATTTATTATGGAAAAAAACTTTGATTTTTTTAAAAAAAATTTTTCAAATTTTGATTTTTTACAAATTTTTTTTCAAAATTTCAAAATTTTTCGTTTCTTCAGTTTGTTTCCAAATTTGCATATTTTGTGACACATGTCCCTCATGTTTTTACACAAAAAAGGAACTTTCTAGGTGGTGAATCAAAAAATTTTCTTTTCAAGGATCACCCTAATATGATATAATATTTAGTCATTAATCGTAATACTATATGCAAGGACTTCAATCTAGTCCTGCAAATACCAAATTTTGATGACATTGAAATTTTTCGAATAATAACTTGACACTTTGATGGGCTCTGAACAAGTAGGGGAGTATTGAGTTATATGCCATGCGATAGTTTAGCGTAGTAGTTAGGGCGTGCGACTAGTAATCGAGCGGACGTAGGTTCAAGTCGTCAGGTCCTGAGCAGGCAGCCTTATGTGGCCCTGATCGGGAATAAGGCGTGCCTGACCACTGCCTGGAAGAGGCCGCGTCAGAATTTCCAGTCGGGATATTATACTTTTAATTCGATGAGCTATACTTTTGAACGTGACATCTCGAAACAACTACCTTAATCAGTGCCGGCCTCAGACATTACTGCGCCCTGAGGCAATGGGGGTTTCTGCCCCCCCCCCCCCCCCCGCCTTGCCACCGAATTTTTCACCATTCGTTACAAATCGAAAATTGTATGTCACACAACGGCACACGAACCGCTTTAAACAAACCTATGCAAAACAGCATAACCAATGCCAGATAACTGAGCTGAATCCAAAACAACTCGAAATGACTTTACCAAGGCAAAAAAACCTGTGGTAATCCAATTCGATATAACTTGCAACTTTAATTGTGAATCATTTTCGTAAAGTTTCTACAAAGAAATTATTTCGGGTTAAAAACTCTCTAAGTGCAATGCTTTTTGAATTTTGGAGAAATTCCCAAAATTATGGTCACGGCAGTGAAAAATAGCCCAAGTGATGATCTCAAAGAGGAGTAATAACAGAAGGTTCATCAATGGCTGAAAATTTGGGGAAAAATTATGGTCAGCAATCGCCATTGCAATTTAACATATTCGATGTACACAACTCGCGCATAATTTCGTATTTACTCACGATGAGGAGTTTGCGATTTTTCAGGCTTCCTTGAGTTTACTGATTAGGATTTGGAAGATTACTTTAGTTCGACTATTCATCAATGAAGTTGCCCATAGCATCGATTTGAGTCCTCGTAAAAAAAAAAAAAAATTGCTCTCTGTTTTGGCGCCCCTTCAGAGCGGCGCCCTGAGGCGACCGCCTCAGTTGCTTACTCTCTGAAGCCGGCACTGACCTTAATGAGATGATAATTTTCCATTGGGTATCAACCGCGTGAAGAATCCCTTTTTCACCCTTAATTTATTATTACATACTTGTTTTCAGTTATATTACCCGTTAAGGGCTTTTGAGCGCTCTGCTGTTTTACCGACGGAGTAGAATTTTCGGCCAGTTCTCATAACCGCAATCTAGTCCACGGATCACGTCTCTATTGCGCCAATAATCACTCTCAGATTTCGTAGGGGTGATCCCCAGATTATCAGCTACGCCGCGCTGGTATCCGACAACCCGTGCAGAAATTAGTGAACGGCAGCCGGTCGGGCCGATGTTGGTCTTCGCTATTTATTGAGCGGTTCAAGCTTGGTAAATAACCCTGGCCCATCATTGTTATGTAACGCCGTTCCAGGTTCTACCAACATCGGCCAACCTAATACGCGCCGTGCTTGGCTGCCGTTTCTGGACCAATATTGTAAACTCTGAGTGCCCAATATTATAACATAATAAAAAATAACTTTATTCGTCACGCATTAGATTATATGATCAACTTGTGTACCCCACCTGATTGTCAACTGACCCCTTTTTTTTTCAACTACGAGGGGATTTGAACCCGGAACACTCGGTCTTTCATATTACGAATCGCTCGCTCTAGCCACCACGCCAATTCGTCGCATGATTATCGAGACTACTTTTTGTTACTTGTATACATAGCGCGCACATACAATGGGTGTTTTGGGCCCGGTCTTGGGCCAGGATACTGAGCTCCGGTTTAACCGTTGCATTGGTGCTCAGTCTAAAACCGACATTGGACTGGTAACGCGCGCCGAGAATCGACCGATGTATCGGCGACCGATCTGAAAGCGGTAGAGAATGGATATTGCGCACCGATGTCTGACTATCGCGATGACTGCCATCCTGGAGCCAATATCGGACAGGCATAGCTTACCGATGCCGAACCATTGGATCGTTGCCGTTCTGAGACCAATGTTGGACAGACACAGCTCACCGATGTCTGACTATCGCGATGACTGCCATCCTGAAGCCAATATCGGACAGGCATAGCTTACCGATGCCGAACCACTGGATCGTTGCCGTTCTGAGACCAATGTTGGACAGACATAGCTCACCGATGTCTGACTATTGCAATGGCTGCCATCATGAAGTCAATATCGGACAGGCATAGCTTACCGATGCTGGACCATTGGATGGTTGCCGTTCTGAGACCAATGTTGGACCGACATAGCTCGCCGCTGCTTCACCATTCCATCAAGTTTCGATATTGTACCAGTGCAGCAACGGGATTCTGTAAATCGTTATGTGTCGTTACCTGCAGATAGCGACATGTATCGGTATCGTTATCTCATTTTTTCATCGATTAACGAAAAATGCGATTCTGTATGACTACGTTAACGAATCGTCTCGCTAATTTTGTCGTTATGAACCGGAAATCGGCGGTAGCGCGTTGTAACGAGTTGTTACAGCAGCGAGGGCTCTAAGACCCCTCGTTACTGTGTAGCGAGACTTTACCGCAGCTTCAGAATCGTTTTCATAAATGTTGTAATTTGTGTAAAAAACTTAGATCATCTGAATAAGTGAAATCATCAATCAGGTAAGTTTTTAATCGTAAACACTCTCTCATCTGCTTGAAGTGCTAACACTATGAAATACCGTTACCTTATATGGGAGGTTAAGTTATGTTACGTGATTATTTTCGGAAAATGAATAAAGTAACAGTATTTTCTAACGCTGAATGAAATTGTTTTTTAGTCTCATAAGTATGCATTCAGTGAGACTAAACAAACCCTTTTCCCAGTGCAATGGCTCAGGCTTTTTTGGCTTGGGAGCTGCTTCTATTACAAGAAAGAGTGAGACAAGTGGAGAGAAGATTGGAGCGCAGGGTTCTTCGTGATACGCAAAATCCCTTCGCACTTCCTCACAATGAATTTATGGATATCTTTAGATTGAGTCCAGATCTTGCTTTGTACTTGATAGCTGAGTTACGTCCTGCCTTAGAACGTCAGCGACACAATGCTATTCCACCCGAATTGCAGGTAATGAAATTACCGCTGTATTGATTTCATTCTTGGGGTGACACCATCGATATCCGCACCGGGTGCCACTAGGGTGGCCCTTATTTTGGCCGCCCGCCACTCGCCAGTATCTTTCCAAATATATAAAAATAAAATGCTAGCTATGCCACTGAAATCATTTCATTACTTGGTAGGTATTGACTGCTGTTCAGTTCTACGCCCAAGGCTGCTATCAGAGATCTGTAGGGAATCAATTCCAACATAATATGAGTCAGGCATCAGTCAGTCGTATCATCCATGCGGTGACTAATGCTATCAATGTGCAGTTGTTGCGACGTTGGATTAAGTTCCCTATGACCCACCAAGAAAGAGCTGCGGCTCGAGCAAAATTTCGGGATGCACCTCAGCCGTTTGAAGGGGCTATCGGGGCTGTTGATTGCTCCTTCATGAATATTGTGGGTCCTGTGGAACATGAGGAGGCATATGTAAACCACCATGGAAATCATGCTCTGAATGTACAGGTGGTGAGCATTAATAAATAGCTCCTCTACATACTGATGTTGCCTAATCATATTTGTGTCAATATATCCACTTAAACCCTCATTTTAGATTGTCGATCCAAACTTAAAAATACTTAACATCAATGCAAGATTCCCAGGTGCAAGGAATGATTCCTACATATGGAGCAACTCGCCAATAAAAAGAGCCATGGAGTTTCACTACAATCGAGGGGAACGTCGTACTTGGCTCATAGGTGCATTAGTACAACATTTTGTATTATTTGTTTTGCATGTGCTCCGATTATTTAATAGTTCTGGCAACCATCTCAACGTATTGTCATTTTGTGTCACTTGTGCAGGTGATGCGGGTTATGCATTGGAACCATGGCTAATGACTCCGTTGCCCCATTATCCAGAAGGCACACAGCAATATGAGTACACCCAGCAATTGTGCAAAGCTCGAAATCCCGTAGAGCGTTTCTTTGGGTGTTTTAAGTCGACTTGGCGATGCTGCTCATTTCAACGAATACTCATGTACGAGCCTGGATTTGCAGGTAGAATCATCAACGCATGTGCAGTTCTCCACAACTTGCGGATGGATCATCGCCTCCCTGTAGATGATTTCTACAATGCTGACGATGCTGGCCCTCACGAAGCTCTTGTTCCAAACGCTCAAAATGGTCGCGAAGGTGTTCAACCTAATGACCGAGTGGGTGCTCGTGCTGTTGCTCACAGAATACAGAAACAGATCATGAGAGAACGTTTTCCAGATTTCGTAGATGGAGATATTTAGAATTACGTTTCTGTAATATGCTAAATATAATTCCTATGTTTCCTTGCAGTAATACACGATATACTTCATTGAAAATTGTTTTATTTTTCCACCTTATAGTCAAATGACAAAATGCGAAATCGCGTACATAAATATAATATAAGCTCAAGTTAAAAGTAATAACTAGGACATAAGTAATTAGGTACACTTTGGTAGGAACGGTATTCGTTATCTTTGGTGATAGAAACAACAACGTAGGGTCGGTACCGCTCATGCTCGGACTACTTATGTAAGTTTATATGGACCACATCTAGGATTCCAACCATACGAATAAGAACGTCATTCCTGGCCTTGTCATTTTCGGCCATAGTGCGCATGATCTCCACCCTATCACGATCGTTTGTGGCCATGATAAGAGCAGCTTCTGCTCGTTTCATCTCAGCCTGAGCCATCAACTGTGAAGGCAAAAAAATTCAACACTAGGCAACGGCGATCATGCATGATCATTCTCAACTGCGGACTTCATATTCTTGAAACTATGATATAAAACACTTAGTAGTATGATGCCCAAAGATGTAGATGTATTACCTCTGTTGCTTCAGATGTTCGCTGTGCCAAGTCAGCGAATTCGATACGAGCATCTTGTAACTGCACACCAAGCCGCTCGTGGTGCACCCCTATGGAAAAAAATGATCTCAAGTAGTGATTTAATGTGGTTGGTTGTAGTTATTTCACTCACCTCTTCTCAAAAATCGAGATCGTGAAGTCGGGGCAATAGAACGCTTCACCAAGGGACTGGCCCTACTTCCCTTACTGACACTACCACTGGTGCCAGATTTAGAGATTGCAATAGTATTTGGTCCTCTCTGCGGTTTAGTAAGTTCATTACTGGGAGCTGGTAACAATTCGTCCGTATTAATTGGGCCGAACTGTGACTTCAAAAAAGTGAATTCTCCTAATAGCTGATGTTCATCTTCTTCCAACGGTAAGATGAGTGTGTCAATATCATGCTCATTGAGACCTGGAAAATAATCCATCCGCATAATTAATATAGGTATCGTGAAACTAAAATCAATTCGTACTCAATTCAATTAGGAATAATTACTGTCTGATGCCGGAATGTTAACCACTTCTTCACTATTATGTGTTACAGTCTCACCAACTGGTCTGAACGTTACAGTTCTAGGAGTAATCTCAAGTACGGACTGGTCACCTTCCATAAGCTGCTCATTGACGTTATCCTTAAGTGGATAAAAATGATATATACCTTCATTAATTGAATATGTAGAGACAATCAATGGAGCATATTGATTATTGATTCTTTGAGTACGCGAATACCAGTATCTAGCAAGCAGAAGCTCATTTTTGTCTCGCCGACCTCAAACGGCTTATTTCACTTACGTGCTCTTCGGGAAATGAATCAGGGACACTTTGCAATCCTTCCATGTAGTCAAAACCCAACAACCCTATTATTTTTGTGTCACGTTCAGTAAGCTTTATGTCTATTGGGTTATTACCAGTTTTCTTTCTCTGGTTTTTTAACATAATAAATTTGTTTGACACCTTCGTTTTGTTATCTCTCCATGTCTATAAGGGACATATAATCTTATGGTTCGTAATCAAGCGATGTGTTTGCAAGATGTGGTACTCACAGTTTTCCAAGATTCAACGTCTTTCTTCTTGCCATCCGTGAACTTGGCATTCAGGAGCGCAGCTAAATCCTCCCAGCCACCTCGAAGATCTTGATGGCCATGCAAAGTTTTGAATTTTCCGGTCGCTACATGCGGGTATTCCACAAAATAGTCTACCATTTCGTCAATTTGAGCTTCCGTGGCCCTTGACTGTCGTTTGTTGGCCATGGCGGCTTCCTTTGGCACGCGGCTATTATTTAATGCAATATGAGAAAAATATACGCTGATTTATATTAGAAACATATCGATGGCTGGGCGGAAGAAGAGCCTATCTCAGAAGAGCCGTGAAGAAGAGCTTAACTCGGAAAAACTGTGAAGAAGAGCTTATCTCACAAAAACATTTCGCTTCTAAAATTTTGTAGTGGTACCCCTACGAGATACATTTATACATTGCAGTAAACGAGATAGTGGTAGTGGAAATTTTCGAATAATTGCAGTTGCCGCTTGCAGGGATACCACTACAAAATTTTCGAAGCGAAATGTTTTTGTGAGATAAGCTATTCTTCACAGTTTTTCCGAGTTAGGCTCTTCTTCACGGCTTTTCTGAGATAGGCTCTTCTTCCGCCCAGCCATCGATATAGCATATTTTGAATATATTTCTAATATATGTATTTATTTTGATACCTTTATTGTACATATAGTGAATATATTTCACCAGATATCTCTCATACATATTATTTCGTGCAGGATGATTTAAGAATTTTCCTACTGTACGTCTGTACCGTCCTAGGCTGAGTGCATAAAGTAACCTAAAGACTCTACTGAGAAAATGCATATGTACGCATATCACGCTTCGCCAGCGGAGCTTTACTCTCAAAATATTGAATAACTTATTCAAATAAAATATAGAAGTATACATATTCATCATTTACCTTTGTTTTCTCTTCATATCTTTGATTTCTCTTCACTTTTGCTCTTCTGGTTGCGTTGTAATCGGACTAAGCTGATCACAGTCAGTTTATCAGCCAGCTTGTTCACTACGCGATTGTTTATGTTATATGTGTTGCCTTGCAACACATTTCTTTTTTTCGTTATGTGAGGAGGATTCGGTGCCATAATTTGCAACGACTCCTATTCGATAATTGCCGTAACGACTTACAGAATCCCGTTGCAGGGCCAGACGAAACTAACAATGCAAGACCGTTATATCAGATTGCCAATATTGGCCTAATGCTGGCCCGATTTGTAAAAGTGGCTGCCGTTCTATGGTTTCTACACGGGAAGTAATTGAATGAAATTCCAATTAATAATAGATTTATTTATACGAAGCTGTGAAATCAGTTGACACTAATACATGCCCGATACACAGGCATAGGGTATTAATAACATTATTTTATGCACTTTATCTGGAAAACCGGTGCTGGGAGTTGGGACAACCAGCGCGGTGTACATGCTCTCGTTAGCAATCTTTTAATATTATCCCGCGGAAAATCAGAGCAGCAGGAGCAATAACATCCGTGGAATAAAATCCGAAGTGACAGGCTAGCCGTTCGCGTGGACACGCACACATGCAGAAACTGTCC
The DNA here is from genome assembly GCA_963992785.1 of Tenthredo livida. Taxonomy (NCBI): domain Eukaryota; kingdom Metazoa; phylum Arthropoda; class Insecta; order Hymenoptera; family Tenthredinidae; genus Tenthredo; species Tenthredo livida. The sequence goes on along the minus strand of OZ023064.1, from coordinate 42,467,046 downwards.
CATAGACGTAGTCATTTTTGGCACTTGCCCTAGCTTATGCTAACAAGGGAATATAGCCAGTAAAAGGGGAAGAAGTAGACGAAGAAGAAGTAGTCATTTCAATAGGGTTCTTCAGCTGGGCACTAGAGGCGCTCTTCCGATCGAGGAGTTTTCGGAGCTCGCTCATAAGCCCTTAACATTTCTTTAATGATAAAATCATAAAATTTGAACAAAAAATATTTTCTATTTTTATTGAATTAAAAAGTGCGATCAAGCTCAATCGGAATTTATATAATGAACCTATTAAACAAGCACTGCAAATTATACGAATGTCTGAAGACATTATGAAATGTCATGAAATAATTAAGAATGGCGTTGTTTATCGTAATGGGGATGTTTTGGATTTATCGGGTTTTATTAATAATCATACCCAGGTTATATTCTCTAATTATAGTCTTTTATTTCCTCTAAAGATACACCTCTTATGACCTCTTTATACACCTTTTACGACCTCTTTATTTGCCTGCTTTGTTCGACGTAACAGTACTCAGCGTGTGCATTAGTCACTGTTAATCGCAGGACTCATACTGGCTGTTAATCTATACTCCCGTGATCGAAACTGGCGCGCACGCCGATGTCGTCTTACGGAGATCGCGGGAAGATGGAAGCAATACATTTCTGTATCGATAAAGTCTCTAAATCTCTACAGGATGCTTTCTTCATTTCCCAAAAAGGATATCATTACAAAGTAACTGTAGGAAAACTTTTTTCTATTTTATACGATGAAATCGAGATAAATTTCATTTTAAAAGTTTTGCAAACTGAATTCCTGACTCAATAAGGTATATTATAGTATAATAGAGGTGTTCAAAAATTTTCGATGTTCGAATTTTTCACTTCCGAACCAACACGAAATGGTGGATACAGTTTGATCACGTTTAATATGCGTGGATAGTGGTGTAAATGTGGTGTAATAAACGATTACCAATATTTTGACCCGTGTGGAAATTGGCTCCGGTAGCGCCCGATATTCGACTAGCCCCCGGTCGGGTGATCCCAAACTCCGCCTAACTGTCTGGGCGCTAGACGGGCGATAAGTAGCCCAACTGTGACTAGGTTTGTCAGGGCTGGCTTGCAAGCGCCTTACTAGACAGACTATCCGTTGCCCGTCGATGAGTTTATACAAGAAAACTCGCATGGGCCCTGGCCGGGAGATCCCTAAGTTATATGTTTTCATAGAAGAAATCAGTTATATATATATATTAGAGTGGTTCAAAAGAGACCCAAGTTCTCAGATGTTGCTGCTCATTCGTGAATATGTTGTTTGTGATTTTTGAAAATTATTCCATTTTTTCGAGCTTTATAGGACAATATTTACTACTGCCTCATTGAAATTGAAATTTCGAAATTTTGCCATTTTTGGCAATTTCAAAGTTCTCAGATCAAAGTGCTCATCCAGCTACCTCTAGCTTCTCATTCAATGAGCATTTTTGTTCAAGACGAGATTCGTACGATAATATTTAGTACTGCCTCGGAGACATTGGAGTTTTTTCGAAATTTATCGTTTTTCTAGAGATTCGATCGCCGGGTGTTGCTCATGAGACAGTGTTTGCTTACCATTATAAGGAAGAAGTACAAGCAGTTTGCAGTCTGCGGGACCATTTTTACTACTGCGAAACTCTGCGAAAGCACAGAGCTGTGAAGAAACAAATACTAAGTGATGAATATAAGCTCAGCTTGGAAAAAAGTCCAGTAGTGCCAGGCAAGTGCAGTACGGAAATTATAATTAATATTATTATCGTTACCATTATCATTCGGTTCGATTAAAAAATAAAGATACTTTGTAGTTCAAGCTATGAATAAGCATGAAAAACAAAATTGAAATCAAATCTATTTATATTTCATTATCATATGTGTAATGTATTAAGAATCATAGCTTTTCATCATTCTAACCTCAAAATCGCAACTTCGTCGCGATTTCTCGGCTTTCGTGATGGAAAATAATAATCGTTACTTGTACGTAAAGTCTTTGCGACGAACCTCGTTACAGCTCGTAAACCTCTCGTTTCGTCCAAAAAGCCTTTCCTTATACTCGTACTGAAATGTACTATTTTTAGATGACATATATGTGCCAAATCACACACGTATGGAATTTTATCGGATGAAAATCTTATGTGTAATCTAGTTTTTAGCAATACTCCATAAATAAGAAGTATAAATAAGAAGTTGATACATTTCTAATTTTTAGGGTATTTTCAAATAATGTTCTATGAATAAGAATTATTATTGAACATCTAAACCTAATTCCGTTACTCGGGGCCAGCACGGGCGCTAAGCAGCTAGCCCTGGATAATGTGCAACCTTAGTCGGGTTTTCTGGACGGGGCCCGGCTAGCATGACTGTGTTTGGGCTGTACAGCTCAGCGTTACATGCCATGCCGGGCGCTAAAAAGCCCGCCCGATTAGCCCCCCGTTAGTAAATTTATGAGCTGGAGAGCGCCCAGCCAGCGCCCGGCCCGGATTTCCACACGGGGAACTGTAATTCAGAAATATTACACAATATTTGAACTTTACCTTACGTAGTTCTCGTAGTGCATGATTGGTAATTTCAAATGTATTAATTCAGTAAGTGATTGATCGGAAAATACAGTGTCGTATTCCGTTTGATGGAATTAAAAAATACGTTATATTCACCAGTTATTTTCAAGGCTTTAGTCAAGTGTGTACCTCCATATTTACATTTTTGTAATTTTAAGTCGAGTACTCAGCATGAAATGAAATAAATAATTCCGGAAATTGATGGATTTGATGGATTTGAACGTATAATATGCCCCCCTATATTCTTTGCATGTAAAGCAAAGGAACATCGGTCTCGGTGTGCCCGCGTAGACAGTCGCGCGCGACGTCCCGCACGTATATATCGCATTTTGAATATAGTTTCCATCGAAGTTTCATTTTGAAACTCACAGATTTTGTAGAGAATGAATCAAGGAACACGCTCGTATTTTTTTCAGAACTTTCGAAGGTGGTAGTCATCTCGAAAATCACGTTTGAAGAATATAATTGCTAATAACAAATAGAAAATTGTTTATTCCATGTATTAAAAATTCATAACATGAAAGTGCAAATCAAGAGCTTCAAAATGAGTTTTTGCTGATGTCCGTACGACAAAGGAATCTGGAGATGTTAACGTTTAAAGAAGAGCGCGATTCCGATTTTTGGTGTTTTTTTCGAAAATTCAACCCCTTGTAGCTTCTAATCCCTTCGAGTTGAAAAAAAAAAATGTTTCATCCATTTATTTTACCCAGAGAATATGTGAAAAAAATTGCAGAAGAATCAGAAAGATTGAGGTAAATTTTTGGCCAATTCCGTCCCGCTTCTTAACGTGGACTGACTCATAGGCACTTAAAATTTTTTGTTGCAACACCTGCTTCGAAAGTTTGATTTTCGAGGGCTGTGTAGCGAGCGCAAAATACCTTATTTCCGAGGGGTGAGGTAAAGAGAGAGAGTTGGCGCATGCGCACACCGCAAATACTCTACTTTGCGCACTAGTGCTTTTGTCGCGCATGTGCACATCGCGAATACTCTACTTTGCGCACTAGTGCTTTCTTCGTGCACTGTGTCATGGCGGTGGACAGTCGCGATGTGAGGTTATATTGATTAATCAATCTGTCTCTCAAATCAAACTTTCTTCGCAGGGAGTTACAAAAATATCGGGTGATACACGTGCGGATAGGCAATATCTGTCTCGTGTCATTTACAGCACTCGCCTTCGGCTCGTGCTACAAACGACACTCGTCGGATATTGCCTACCTTCCGCACTTGTATCACAATATACTATTTCTGATGAATGTTGCAATCACACGAGATCAGAAGAAGTTTTCCGCCGAGGATCGTACAGAATTTTAAATCATAAGGTCTGAAAATTGGGATTTTACCCGCGGATCGTTCTTAAAATTTTTCTCATCTTATTATTCATTAAAATATGACTAAAATGAAGCAAGAGAATAATTGGAGTTAACTGTAGTTATTTCCTTGAGGTGGCAAAGAGTCACACGATTAATAATTTGACAGTATTAGTTTCACTGAGTGTATCGGCTGATACCTTCTCTCAATAACGAATTGATATTGTTCAATTCAAATATAGACTTCTTAGCACCAAGCTTAAATAGTAAAAAAATATAAAATGCGACGTTATGTTACTAAAAAAAAATGGATAGAAAATATTTAACTGAATTAAAACACGTATGAAATAACCCATATACGATTTTTGACTATGTTTTACAGAAATATAAATATTATCGTTCATTATTCGATTCAGGTTTGTTGATTCGATTTTTGATCTAAAAATTACTTGAATTAGTATTTTTACGAATGAAAAAAAAATCCATGTGAAAATAGGGCCCATAGGGGATCAAAATAAAAATCTGAGAAAATTAGTGAATTATTGTTTTCACATTTGGAACCGATTGAAGGCCATCCAAGATAAGTTTCAATTTAACGACCACCCTAGTATACATAGCTGTAGATATGAATATTTTGCGGGAGAATATACATTCTATTGAAGAAAGATGAACAGGTTTCCTGCGTATCTTCTGAATACGTATAGAAAAATGAATCCAATGTCATTGAAAAGCGCGGGGTCTACAATAACTTTGAAAAATTACGGTCACTGGACCCCAAAAACTGAAAGATTTCATGGACTTTGGGAGATTTCATAATATTATATGACTCCGATAACTACAAAAGATTTTGCGGAATTTTCCGGGATTTCATTACACTTCATAAAATTTCATATGAATTTCGTGAAAACTTCATCTAGTTTTATGGAACCTTATGGACTTTTAACAGATTTCAAGAGATTCTTAAGGATTTCCTAAGATTTTATATGGAGTTATATAGGACTCCCCGAGATTTCATTAATCTACATGGAATTTGACGGATTTAAACATTTTCATAAGACTTTCAAAATTTCTTGGAATTCCACACCCGAGGTAGACCCGAATCCAAGAGTGATTAGTCCCTCGTTAAAAAGTATTTTTATACATCGCTCCGGTTCACGGCTATCAACGATTAAATTATACTAACAAATGGGTGTTAGATTAGTGAAACTGATGGAATTAGGAAATTAGTGAGCACAAGTGACCAGTCTCGACGTGACGGATATAACTTCTGATTAGTAATTAGATTATACAGTATGCATTATGATATTGCGCACCTGTTTCCAGCCAGGAACTCGTATGCCTATATACGCATACGCACAGCATATGAGCAGCAGCAGTGTGTAATATGAGGTTGAAAGAAAAAAAGTAAAAAAATGGACAGGGAGGAACTAATTGCATTTTGTATCACACAGTTTCAATTTCGAGTCACTTGAGTGCATCATAATTAATTTCATTATTACTTTAACATGCTGTACCAAATTGCACAACGTCAACCACGTCAACGTGAGCATACATCACATTATACTGATAGATTGATAGTAATATTCGATGAGTATTTTGAGATTGTATAATAATGAATGAAATGTGTGATTGATATAGTGTCACGGAGCCGAGCTCATGCAGTATATTATCTAATTGGCTTGGTAATAGGTTATACGTATGGATCATTTCAATTCAATTAGCATTTCCACTGTACAGCTATATTTTATTTTAAGCCTTTGCTCATATTCAGCTCGTAATCCTCGCCATTACTTGATTGAACAACTCATGTACTCCCGCTCCGAGAAATTAGGCAGACCACTCATCATTAGACACACACATGTACAGTGCGATTCTGTGGAAAATCACGTGACTAAGAATAGGCCAACGGAAAACGCCTGAATTGAGCAGATCAAACATCGACGATTGGTTTTTAATTCCCACGAAATGAATTAAACCCAATCCCCGATGTTTGATCTGCTCAATTCAGGCGTTTCCCGTTAGCCTACCTTTTAGGCGCGTGATTTTCCACGGAATCGCACTGTATATATATATATATATATATATATATATATATATATATATATATTTATACATGTACATGTCTCCAAAGTACAGAGTTCGCCAGACACACACACACACATATACATATATATATATATATATATATGGGGAATTCCACGTGAACTCGACCAATAATTTTCCCTCACCATTCTCGATTCGCTTCACAATTTTTTATACTATTCTACGATCTCAAAAAAGCACTGCTGAATTTTTTCAGATTTTCACCTCCAACCGTTAATTTTCAGTCATTATTCAAACCCATCTCAAATTTGGCATTTTTAAAAAATCTCGAAAAATTCTCAAAAATCTTATTTTTCATCCCAATCAATTTGACACCCCTCCCATGATGGGATGATTGTTCCCTGCATTTTTTTAGCACTTTCAACACTTTAAACAAACAAAACACCATGTTTCAACGTTCTGAACATTCTCAAAAACTGACCAAAAATTCGGTGTTCAATTCTGAATCTTTTCACAAACATCTAGGAGGGGGCACAGATGCCTAGAAGGTGGTCATGCGACATCGTGGGTCTTGCGTCAACGGCCATCAGTACGACGCTGAAGTTGGCCGCAGGTTTCAGCCGCCAGTTATGATGATTTTTTCATCATCTATAACAAATCGTCACGAATCATAATGTTGACTCAAACATTGAACCCACCAGAGGTGTGCCGGAACGCGAGAATTAAAATTTTTCGGGCAGGGGCCTCCACGCCTCTGTTCGTTCCTGGGTTCCGCACAACTGGCGGCTGAAACCTGCGGCCAACTACAGCATCGTGCCATCAGTCACGTACCTGCGATGTCAAAGTACCAGATATGTAGCGGGACTCTGGATGTCCGGACATTTTCGTATGGCCGTTACATCCTTGTTACATAACCTCTGTGATTGTTAGCTGGGCATGTTATTCAGATGGGAAAAAGTAAGGGGCTGTCGACACCCCTTAATATTAAAATTAAGGGCTAAGATTTGGCGAGGCTTTTTTTTATTTATTCGGAACCGATGCATGTACTCGGAGCGAAACATATAGCCATTCATTTATTTTATAGATAAGAAAAATCGATTATCTCATTCAACCTTGTTTCCTTCTCGCGTTGAGGCATGTCAAACCTCTTTTTTCGTCTTACATCATATGCAGCGCGTTTATAACCATCCACATGCATCCAAGTGCATATGTCAACGCACATAAGGGCGAAGCTGTGCGCACGCACGTGCGCGGTTTCCAACGTCAAGAGTAGTCCGCCATTGCCCATTTATATATCTTTTCCAGCGCGCCCTTATATCACTAGTCCTGCGCGGTAAAACGTGCAAGGGCGTACAATGTTCTGGTCCAAAAAATATCGGGGGCCCCGTAGCCTATGAGCCGGATACTTTAGAATTTTCGTATGTATTAATCTTGCCTGAACTGCATTGCATTGTTGATAGCATGCTAATAAGCATTGTTATTAACCTTTCGAAAGTTCGTATAGGTCGGGCCTCTGCGATATTGTTTATTTACAGAAGCAGGTACAAAATAAACGATACAATAGCACCCCAACCTGCCATATTTTCGACTCATTTTGGTAAAAAGTACCGGAGTTTACTATAAGGGAGCACAGAGAAAAAAAATTCCTCGTTTCAAGGAAAAGATTCCTTCTTTCAAGAAAAAGATTTCTTGTTTCAAGAAACTATAGTTACTTGAATATTTTTTGATTAAATCAAGGAAATATGTTCTTCATTCAAATTAATATGTTCTTAGTTCGAATTAAGAACATATTCCCTTGATTTAATCAAAAAACATTCAAGAAACTACAGTTTCTTGGAACAAGAAATCTTTTTCTTGATACGAGGAATTTTTTTTTCTGTGAGGTGTAAAAGAGGTGAACGTCGCACGAGTGAAAAAAAGGGAGACCCGTTTTAAACAAATGGCTACATTTTTGAGTCAACCGACAAATTCAGCGTCATTTATTTTTTAACTTGCGCGGAAAATTATTCCAGCTAATGAAGCTTAGGGGCTCAGACTCGTGGACCCACGGCCCTGTGGTGCGTTTCGGCTCGCATGACTGCTGCCGGGTGTGTGACTAGTATCGGTACCTCAGAGTGAGAGTATTCGTAGCCAAGAGAGCGACTGTGCACGGCGCAGTAACATACTTTCTTCGAGCCGCAGAAAGTGAGTGACCGGAAGAAACAGAATCTCTCGGCACCCGCCTGTCGCGGAGCTCGTCGCTTGTGGCTCGTAGCTTGAGAATCGGAGGCTTCGGGGCTTCCTCTCGGCACGTACTCACAGTCAAAGTGCCGTACCGTTGCGATTAGTGAAGCGGGGAAGGCGCGAGAACAACGGTGAGTCACTCAGTGATATAGGTCCATACATGCAATAGTATGCTTCTATGGAGATATGCGCGTAGGCATACTACAGCCAGAGAATTGGAGAAACTAGGTTTTAACGAGACCGCAAATCTCCCTCTGTTATTATTATGTTGTCTCGTTTGTCATTACTGATTTATACGATTTTTTTTTGCAATTTTTTGAACGGATATAAACGGTTGAAATTAACGATCCGACGGTACCGTAACAGCACGCACCACCTTTAGGAGATATTTTGGAAACTTTATGATCTGGCAAGTATTAAACAACAATTTTGATGAATTGTTTTGTAATCTTACTTCCGAATTAAGGGTAGGAGATACTGAAAACTGCCCATCTATTGCTATTTTCAAATAAAATTTAACACACATGTTTGCCATCTCCAAACATAGACATTCTGCAAATTTCAAGTCATTTGAAACAATAAGTACAGAGTTACTCCTCATAATACTTCTGAAATAGCCTTTCATCGAAAACCTCCCATGCGTCCCAATTATTCTTGAATCTTACTGGGTTTGCACGCACATATTTTAGGATGCATATGCCACAAACCCACGTTGGTTTTTAGAGATAGCTACGATACTTTGATTTTGAACATTTTTTTTATGAAAAAAAAAAACAAAAAAATTTCCATTACTTTTCCTTAAATCCGTAATTTTGTTTCGATTTACAAAATCTAACGTGAATTTGTAGATAGTATGTGTAGAAATGTACCCTGAAAATTTTAAAAGTCTTCGACCAAAACTCAGACGCATGGGACTTTTTCAATTGGCGAAAACATAGTTCTGATATAAATCGCTGTGAAGTTTTTTTTTCAAATTATTCACAAAATTCAAGATTTTCATTACTGTATCAACCAAACTAGTTTCAGACGAGATCGCCAATAGCTTTGGAGCATGTTACGTTGAAAAAAAAATAGCTTCTACAATATTGGAATGGAATTCACATTTTCATCATGCGTTTCAGAAATTAGGATTCCAAGGAAGTTGGAAAGCATTATAAAGGATATAAATTATCACAACTTGAAAGAACTTCAACATTTATATTCTAGCAGTCCGGTTGATATAAACTTGGTCTTGTTGAGTCTAAGCAATTTGACCTTCGGGCAGCGAATGGTGCGGTTGATAACTTGTAAATCTGGTTCTGTAAAATGAATAGAAACATTTGGAAGAATATTGATTTGCTATATAAATTTCGATGCTCATCTCTGATGAAGTGTGTGACCAAAAACTTCAATATGATTTCCAACCGTAGAAAAAACATATTTTGGAGTTGTTGTCTCATGGGAGTATACACACCTTGAAAATGATTTTTTCCAAATCCCTGCTACGCTTTGAAAAAACATTCTAGTGACCCAGTTCTTTCACAGTTGATTAGTGCTATTTTGTTACATAGTTCATGATTTTCCCAGATTTTATGTCCTCCGCTGAACAAAAATTTGGTCCATCGAAGAAAAAGTAGTTATCGCAGGGTACAGGCTGCTGCGTTGCATGAAATTTCTCCAAATTTGGAGGAAATATTCTGTATAAATGTAATTTAGGGGCGAACCAATAATATTTCATGAATTCAAGTTCTAGGCATACAAATTTTCGATTGTAGGGGAGACCGGGGTAAAATGATCCCGCGGGGCAAAACGATCCCGCGGGGCAAAACGATTATGTTAGGTTCTGAGCTAATCAGCGTTACTGGACGACTCGGTATCGGGCAAATAATATGCACGGCAGTTGTAGAAGACAGTGCGTGTCAGCAGAAGAACGCCAACTTAAGTATTACGTGTTATGCTTATAAAAAACTACTTCGAAGCCGTCGCGATCTAAGGTAACTGCCGAGTAACTGCCGTACGTTGATCGCTCTAAACATTGTATCCTATTTATAAACAGAATGTCGACTAAATGGTCTAAGGTAAGGCTACCAGATCTGAACGAGTGCAATGCAGGACACCGCGATTACCCCCCCCCCCCCCCCCCCCCCCGGTAATGCATGAACATAATCATTCAGTATTAATTTTTTTCATTCGACACGATAAAAGTAACGTTACAATAATAGATAAATATAATATTTTACATAAGTTTGTAGTATACTCACAGTACCTATCTTAGACTAGAATTCTCAATTCCTTAATCTTATATGTAGGTATTGCAAACATAAAACAAGAAAAATCTCGAAAAAAAAATTAAACAGTCAAATGATTGAATAATATATCTATAGTATACGTATCACTTACGATATTGTTACATACTCAGTTTGCGGCGCGAACTTTTCCGAACTGTGGATTTTCTTCAAGATATCCGGCTATTTTATATGTTTGAAAACAACTTGAAACTAACTCGCACATAATCCAGGACAATGCAGGACAATTCTTATAAATGCAGTACGAATTCGGGGTGTAAAAAAATCCAGGACACTTAGCTCAAATCCAGGACTGTCCTGCCTAATCCAGTACGTCTGGTAGCCTTAGTCTAAGGTGATACACTTATAGCTTTAATTCGGTGAAAGAACTTTTTTCATTCGGGACTTCTTCGCGCCGAAAACTTGCATTCAGTTCAGGTTATGGCGGTTGGGGCAAAATGATCATATATCATTATACGGCCTTTTTTACTTTTTTAAAACTAAAAACTAACTGTAAAAAATACATGCTTCTGCAGGAAAGAAAATAAGTCGATTGAAACACAGTTTAGTACTAAATATTGAACTTTTAAACCTACCTGTACATAGTTTGCTATAACATTCATTGAGAGATCATTTTGCCCCACCCTATGGGGCAAAACGATCTTTTGACACTAGTGCAATTTTTCAAAATTTGTCGCAATCACAGCAACTCATAAAATCTGGAAAAATTCAACAATGTGGCCGAAGGATGGTACAATCCATCGCTCCTATCTTTAGATTCGTGAAGCAAACAGTTTACACTTTATAATCATGTTTCCCTTAGGGGGATCATTTTGCCCCGGTCTCCCCTAAGACTTTGTTTTCCATCGTTTTGGAAAAAATATTTTACAACCACAAATTTCTATGTCTACAACTTGAATATGACATGGAATATTATTGGTTTGCCCCTAAATTACATTCATACAGAATATTTCTTCCAAATTTGAAGAAATTTCATGCAACGCAGCTACCTCCCGAGTAGAAATGAGGTCAGGCTCGAATCAGGCGCATATCGGGCCATTTGTTCCGTCAGGGCCCGATCAGGCAGTACTACGAAATACTAGAGCCAGATCAGGCCCCGACGGACCAAACGTTACATCAGGCTGCCTGATCTAATTTCTACTCGGGCTGTACCCTACGACAACTACTTTTTCTTCGATGGACTGAATTTTTGTTCAGCGGAGGACATAAAATCTGGTAAAATCATAAACTATGTATCAGAATAGCACTAATCAACTGTCAAAAAACCGAGTCACTAGAATGTTTTCTCAGAGCGTAGCAGTGACTTGAAAAAAATTATTTTTTATTATTATTATTATTTTTTAATTATTTTCTCATCTCACGTGAATCACTTGAGTGTGGTAGCTTGATGGGAAAATGCATCTCAAGTCACTTATTTTCACAAATTGAAATGGCAATAACCGAAATATAAGAAAATTAGGAACTTCTACTGTACTATTATGTTTTATTCGGTAAACGGGGCATAATAAATTTTTTTTGGCTCAAGGATTTGTGTACGTATAGATAAGGGTTCAAATAACACTTTTCCGTAAAAAACCGAAAATTGATTTTTTTGAAATTTCGGCACTCAAATTTCAGTATCTCCTACCCTTAAGCAAGTTGCTGAACCATGAGCAATCCGGTTTATGAAGAAGTGTATCTCTGTTTCGATTCAAATCTGCGCGCGAGATGCAAGATTTTTTCTTAGCGATAGATGACACCTCAACCCTCGCCCTCTTTCTGGCAACTTCCTTTTTACTCAAGTCAGATAGAGTACATGTTCGAAAGTTTGCATGAGCCGAAATGAAGAAGAATTTAATATTATGCAAAAGAAGTTTGCAGAATTGGATATCCAGAGATTTGTACTCAATTTCTCATAACGGTTCAGCAAATCTCGTTTCTACTACATTGCGAACTCCATCATTACATTTTCTTAACAAATTTTAACTTATTACAAATTTTTTCATCAAGTTTCGATTAATTGAAAAGCAAGTGTGAGAGAGTGGCATATAAATTAAAATAAGTATTCTCATCAGTCATCCAGAAATTGAGTGACTGCAAAAGATTCATTGGATTCGTTCTCATATAGGGACAGTTTCAAACTACATAATCTTGAAATTTTCTAACTACATTTCGTTGAACGGAGCTGGAGCGGATATTTTTGTGTGCAGTGGTACACTCGAGAGTGGCAAATGAATAGTAATATTTATTCTACTCAACAAAATTAAAGGCCCCCCCCCCTGGCATAATCTGCCATTTCCAGACGCCTTGACCGATTCACTTGAAATTTGTACCAGGGCTAGTCCAAAGTGTTTCCAACTTGGGCCCAAAGCAGATTTTCTGTATCTTCAAGGGTTGCGATGTGGCACTCCGAAAACCAACCCTCTGCGTAAAATCAAAGTCACAGGTCTGTAGCACCGGGTTCCAACACCGACTTTGCGCCCAAGAAATGTTTGAGCAACTTTTGGTCGAGCCAGACGATTCGGTCCACTGCTGAATCATACACCCTCGCCTATTCAACCCCTCCGCTTCCATCTCTCTATCATCCGGGGGTGGACAAACATTTTGACACATTTTCGAGCATTGGAGACACAAAAGTGTTTCTGAATCGTTTTTACGGTTCAGCCGAGCACTTGCAACTCACCCGCCCTTGAGAAACTGCAACCAACCCCTGAACAACCCTTAGCCTAGCAGTAACTTTTTACTCCAAGCTACGGAATCCTAGACTAGGCGCAAAATCGATGTTGGAACCTGGCGCCACAGACCTGTGACTTTGATTTTACGCAGAGGGTTGTTTTTCGGAGTGCCACATCGCATCCCTTGAAAATACAGAAAATCTGCTGTGGGCCCAAGTTGGAAACACTTTGGACTAACCCTGGTACAAATTTCAAGTGAATCGGTCGAGGCGTCTGGAAATGACAGGGTATGCTGGGGGGGGGCTTTAATTTTGTTGAGTAGTTTATTATGTTCCGTTGCATAACTGAGAACAGAAGAATGGTACAATACAGGGAATTTATGAAACGTTTTTCAAATGTGTTCACGTTATTGAAATACGTCGTATTTTTTTGACAAGTAAATTCAAGTTTCACAAAGAGAGTTGTAGCGGTGTGGCAACGAAAACGAAATCGCAAAGATATCCTGTCCGACCTAACAGATCTTCACCTACTTTTGTTTTTGTCGACAAATTACTCCTAACCACACTCGCTTTCGAGATTTTGCCGTTTCCAACGAAGCTAATCCCACAAGGTCTTATAAACTTTTCATTCACGAAAGATTACGACCTCAAAAAAACTCGATTTAGAACAAGACGGAGACGCTGCTGTACGAAGATGGTCGGTATCCCTCCAGTCACGTACTATACATAAATATACCTATAGAGGGGAGAGTAGGCTATATCGTACTACTTTGGACTTTGACATTTTCTTAAATTTTATTACCAATTCAGATGTCATGGACATATTTTTTTCCGTACTCTACATTCCATTTAGGAATCACCAGAAAAATCATCGTTCTTTCAATTTGATGGTAAAGGTATATGAAAACAATTTTTTTCTAAACCTCTGCAAACGGTATGATGTAGCCGACCAGCAGGGTACCACCCCAAAAGCAAGGAATATCTGGCATATCACTGGTAACATACAGGGTGACTTTTTTTTAATCGCCCCAGGCTGATATCTCCGAAACCAAGCAAGATCCGGGAAAATACCTCAGATAAAACTAATAGGATATCGAGGGGGAAAGGATATGGTGCAATTACATCTTTTGTAGATGGAGGCGCTGAGCTGCAGTGAAGGTCGACTTGGTTTTTTTAAATGGAATGGTATACTTTTTTTTTCACAGAATCTGAAAGAACATCAAATTCTTCATTAAAAACACCTAAACAAATATTTTTTCAAAGTTGATGGTTTATGAGATAAGAGCTCGAAAAGTTGGGTCAAAAGAGGAAGTTAAAATTAGTTAAATACTGTTTTCAAGTTTACTTGAAAGTGTCTGAGATACTTTTCTACTTGGAGTTGTGAAGATTAAGTATCACGGTCAGATAAGTTGAGGTCAATAAATTTGATCAATAATGTTATGATCGTTACTGTCATTTCGAGGTTCAATCAGTTTGTACCAACTTGTGATTTTTAATTTTCATAAAAAAGCATCTCAGACACTTCCGAAAAAACTTGAGAACAGTATTCAGGTAATTTGACTTCCTCTTTCGACTCAACTTGCCCAGCTCTCATCTCATAAACCATCAGCTTAAAAAAATGCCTGTTCAGGTGTTCTAATGCAGAATCTACTGCTCTTCCAGATTCTGTGGAAAAAAAGTATACCATTCCACTTAAAAAAAAACAAGTTGACCTTCACCGCAGCTCAGCGGCTCCACCTACAAAAGATGTGATTGCACCATATTCTTTCCCCCTCAATATCCTATAAGTTTGATCTGAGGTGTTTCCCGTATCTTGCTTGGTTTCGGAGATATCGGCCTGGGGCGATTGAAAACAATCACCCTGTATATCACTTTATTAAATAAAACTTTGACATATTTATGATATAATATATGCCATACAATGGGGTGACCCTTATTTTCGGGTTGGTGGAACTTTGACCATGACACCCCCCAGATCAGTTCCAAATGAATAAATAACAATCTGGGTGAAATTTGAGCTTTGTAGCTCAATGGGAAAGGATGCCTGTAAGCCCGTATTTGCACCCATTTAATTAACATGGGATTTCTCATCGGAAAAATTCATTTATTTTCCCCGTGCCTTTAGTGCGCTGGAAAAATCTACTATTCCGTCACTTTATAGAGTCATAGTTAGTGAGTGGGTACACATTTGTTCAGCCATCTACAATCATATTTCACAGAGTAGCCGCTGCCGACAGATTCTAGTTTTGGAAAAATTACACTTTTTTCTATCCCAAAAGGCTTATATCATCTTTTTGATCTTTGCATTGTTATAGGAAATTTGATTTTTTTCCAAAACTAGAATCTTTTGGCATCGGATACTATGTGAAATATGATTGTAGATAGGTGAAAAAATGTGTACACACTCACCAACTATGACTCTATAAAGTGACGTAATAGTGGATTTTTCCAGCGCACTACAGGCACGGAAAAAAAAGGAATTTTTCCAATGAGAAATCCTATGTTAATTAGATGGGCGAAAATACGTGCTTACAGGCACCCTTTCCCATTGAGCTACATAGCCCAAATTTCAGCCAGATTATTTTTCATTTTTTTTTGGAACTGATCTAGGGGGTGTCATGGTCAAAGTTCCACCTACCCCCAAATAAGGGTCACCCTACTATACAGGGTGATTCATTTTAATCTCCCGGGGCCGATATTTCCGAAACTAAGCAAGATACGAAAAACAGTTTCATATAAAATATTCAGGGTTCAGAGAGGGACAAAATTTGGTGGTATCAGTATTTCCGTAAGTGAAGCCACCGAGGGTGGGTGACGGTCAACTCCGTTTTTTTAAATGTCATGACATATTTTTTTTTTTCCACAATCTAAAAGAGTGTCAGATTCTGCACCAAAAAGTACTCACATACATATGGCCTAAGGTCAATAAGCAACGAGGTAGAGCCGGTCAAAACAGTACACGTGCGGCCGCGCCTCGCGGTCGCGGTGCAGCGCCCGCCAGCGTACCAATCTACAGATATCTTGTCGGTATTGTAAAGAGACTTGAGTATCTATGTTTTGAAGGATATGAAGGGAGCAGATTATTTTTCACGTTGAGTTGCTAAGGGTAAACGAAGTGTAATTAGTTGATTTTGATTTTGTTTCGTTTATTTATCAAACAACAAGTGTTTGTTAGGAATTATTTTATTGCGTTTTTTGTTTCTTATTTTTCATTTTCACCTCAAATTTGTAATGTTTCTTTGGTAGTTTCTTGTTTTTTCATTATCGTGATTTTTCATCGACAATCCTTCGAAAGTCCGTTTTCGTCAGTTGCACCATAAATCATAATGATATTCACGATTTTGTTGGGTAAATAGTCTGACATTATTCTATCTTTATTTTAGTTTTGATATCAAATCGATGTATTCATTACAGGACGTACGCTTACCTTTGCTGAGAGCGGTATACTGAATGAGCAGGTTATTGTTATCAATGTTGTGATTTTCAATTGTTCAATTCTTAGATAAAAAGAGACTGGGGTTTGTTTTGATGAAACACATTACTACGCAGGCGAAATCGTATACGAACACAAGGTCTCACGCTAATGGAGGTACTTTCAAAGGATAGTCGATGAAAAATCACGATAATGACAAAACAAGAAACAAACAAATGAACATCACAAATTTGAGGTGAAAATGAAAAATAAGAAACAAAAAATGCAATAAAATAATTCCCAACACAGATTTGTTGTTTGATTAATAAACGAAACAAAATCAAAATCAACTAGTTACACTTCATTTACCCTTAGCAACTCAACGTGAAAAATGATCTGCTCCCTGCATATCCTTCAAAACATAAATACTCAACTCTCTTTACAATACCGACAAGATATCTGTAGATTGGTACGCTGGCGGGCGCGGCCGCACATGTACTGTTTTGACCGGCTCTACCTCGTTGCTCATTGGCCTTAAGCCATATGTATATGAGTACTTTTTGGTGCAGAATCTGACGCTCTTTTAGATTATGGAAAAAAAATATGTCATTCCATTCAAAAAAACGGAGTTGACCTTCACCCACCCTCGGTGGCTTCACTTACGGAAATACTGATACCACCAAGTTTTGTCCCCCTCTGAACTCTGAATATTTTATATGAAACTTTTTTTCGTATCCTGCTTAGTTTCGGAAATATCGGCCCCGGGCGATTAAAATGAATCACCCTGTATAAGTAAGCTAGCATTTTTCGATACATTTATATATATATGGGGCATTCCAGCTCAACTCAACCGGCCAACGGAAGTGACCTCTTCGATTTTGTTCTCGAAATAATACATGGTAGTTCTATATTAAACATAACATGTCTGTGAAGATCAAGCCTTAAATCAAAAATCTGCCCAAGTTATGATTTTATGAAGATTCGAGTCGCCTCACATTCAAATATTCACTGCCACTAAACTATGAGTCAACTCAAAAAGGTGTCTCATGGATTATGCCCGGTAAAAAGTTTAGTTTGGATGGAAATTCGATGCAAAATTACAAGCACTCTTTTTCTCTAGAATTTCTCGTAAATCTCAATTTTCTCGGGAGTGCCCTAATCGATTGGGATGAATTTTGCACACAGAATTTTCGGTGAAAAACTACAAATTTTGACACCCGAAACAATATGCCCGGACATCAACTTCCGGAGTTGTGCAGTTTTTAAATAATAATATAATTACCATTTCCGAGGAAATTTTGGTTCGCACGAATAAATAACATTGGGTATGATGCAAAGCATAGAAAGCTTGGATACAAATATTTAGGAAGTTGCTATTAGACATCAATAAATCAATTTAGTAATTGATAATCTTTTTAGTTATTACAAACATCATTCATCCGTCAATCGTGTCGAATAGCACTTTCTGTTTTTATGAATCACTGATTATATTCAACTGGATACGATTTCACATGGAAGGCAGGGGCCAATGCTTGCACCCGAGTGTACAGTAATGTTCGTCCATGGGTTGGCGGTGGCTAACTGTTTTTTTCGGACTTTTTCGGAAACGAGACTCCATCCTAGTCGTATTCGATGTGCTGATAGCCGAAATTGTAATAATAATAATTGTGAACCCTTGTAAAAATAATATAATATTATTTTATTGATGGTATCCGAAAAAGTCTGAAAAAAAGAGTTAGCCACCGCAAACCCATTCATGAACATTACTGTACACTCAGGTGCAAGAATTGGCCCCTGCCTTCCATGTGAACTCGTATCCAGTTAAATATAATCAGTGATTCATAAAAACAGAAAGTGCTATTGGACACGATTAACGGATAAATTATGTTTGTAATAACTAAAAAGATTATCAATTACTAAATTGATTTATCGATGTCTAATAGCAACTTCCTAAATATTTGTATCCAAGCTTTCTATGCTTTGCATCATACCCAATATTATTTATTCGTGCGAACCAAAATTCCCTCGGAAATGGTAATTATATAATTATTTAAAAACTGCACAACTCCGGAAGTTAACGTCCGGGCATATTGTTTCGGGTACCAAAATTTGTAGTTTTTCACTGAAAATTTTGTGTGCAAAATTCATCCCAATCGATTAGGGCACTCCCGAGAAAATTGAGATTTTCGAGAAATATTAGAGAAAAAGAGTGCTTAAAATTTTTCATTGAATTTCCATCCAAACTACACTTTGTACCGGACATAATCCATTAGACACCTTTTTGAGTTGACTCATCGTTTAGTGGCACTGAATATTTGAATGTAAGGCGACTCAAATCTTCATAAAATCATAACTTGGGCAGATTTTTGATTTAAGGCTTGATCTTCACAGACATGTTATGTTTAATATAGAACTACCATATATTATTTCGAGAACAAAATCGAAGAGGTCACTTCCGTTGGCCGGTTGAGTTGAGCTGGAATGCCCCATATATATTTTTTTTTGTATTGATGCTGCATACTGCAACTGTCTTTATTTGCTAAAAAAAGCACAAATATTTCTTGGTTCCGGGCTTACACCCAGACCGCACTGAGAGAATTTTATGGTAAATGCTACCATCGAATTATCGTAAAAACGCACTAACCGATTTCAATGATAGCGGACACTATTCACATGATTGAATGTACAATATGTATAAGAAACTTCACCATTCTTATGATAATCTTTATCATCTCTCATGTTAATATGAGATTGTGAAATTTATTATCAAAATAATAACCTTTAAAAACTTTATTTTTAATCCTACGATCAATGATGGTAATCATTACCATCATATATGATCATATATAAGCTATAGCTTCTTTTTGTTTTCTTTTTTCTCAACGTTCAGCGCTGCAGTTTCAAGCCTGTACGTTTGAATAATTTCTCGCGCCCCGATGATAACCGTTACCATCCAGATAAAAAAGCGTACAATCGCTTCATTGTAGAAATTGCTATCAAATGATAGTAGTAGCTATAACCAATAAATGATTATATTCATAATCTTGACTGCTACAAATTCAATTACCATTCCAGATGATAAAAACTACAAACCACGAATCGTAGACGCTATCATAAAATTCTCTCAGTGCGGGCTTCATGATGCCGGGTACGAATTAGCCGACTATCGGTTTTTTTACGAAAACATTTCACATTTGACTCATACCAAACATAATCTAAATGTCTGCGCGAAACTAATGTTTCGAGTTGTGAGAGACGAAATCAGAAGACAATTTTATTTTGGCCAGGCCTAATATATAACATATACCTATATAGTTACCTATATACCTTGTTTAATATTCGTCTAGCTCTGAAGAAGATGACGATGAACGTGACGGACTCGGAAACGATTAAGCTCAGCGGCTCATCCGCCATTCACGTTGGGCCGATCGTGACGAGCGGATCGAACGAAACAATTTCGATTGTTATTCCGTTATCAGCTCAGGTCGCGACAGTGGCTGGCCAAGTCGGCGTGGATGAGGTGCGTACAGGAGGTGCATGCAACGATTGCGTAGAGGGCTTCGCTACCGCGGTAGTTACGTCCGGGAGAAATCGTCCCGCTGACAACTCTAAGGGATGCCCATTTCCCACGTGCAGCCGATATGGCAGAGCCTTTTCCAGGGCTCACGATCTTAAGCGACATATAGCCCGCCACGCGGCTAAGAAAGAGAGGCTCTCAGATACGGTGAACACTGGCATACACCGCTGCTCTATTTGCAGTAGACATTTTTTAAGCGAAGCTGTGCTTCAGAAACACGCCCAGATTCACGAGAGGACGAATCACTGCCAAGGCGACTCACAAATATTCATATGCCACCTCTGCAAGAAGAGATACGGTCAGGAGAAGAAGCTCAAGGCGCATTTGGCGACACATGACAAGGTATTTCGGCGAAGCATAATTGATAATACCTACATTATGGGAGCTTTCCATCTACTCAACACAAATAGACACAGTGTCGACACACTTGGACACTGTGTGCGGTGCTTGTTGGAACGTTCTTTAGTTCCTGACCAGAAAAATAGAGTGCGCTAATATCGGTCTCACTAGATTTTTTATTTTATTGCAGAATCCATTTTCGCAGCGATTGTATTTGCATTCAACTTTGTTTGCACTGTTGAGAAATTCAAAAACAAATCACCCGCAAAATAACACAATGGTTCCAACTAGTGTCCGACCGAAACACGATTTTCAGCCGGAACCGAAACCGTAACCGAATATTCGGCTCCTCTTCTAGTTTCGGCCGAAACCGTAACCGAAACTGAAACTTAGGCACTTAAGTTAATATTCAGTTGAATTCTCATTATATGCTGAAATCTCCTAACTTCCTTCCTAACTTGGTAACAAATTATTCGAAGTAGCTCATCAGCTCCATAAAATTCAAAGATTTTTGAAAACTACAGAGAATCGCCGGAAAATATTATTAGGTTTTTTAAACCTAATTGTTTGCTCGATTTAATTGCCGTTTTAGTTTTTCAAAAAATCAAATTTGAAAAATCGAGATCTAACTCAGCGTCTTATGTGAAAAGCCATAACTTTGTTGTAACTTTGTTGTGAATAAAGATGAAAATCTGAATTTTTGACTCAAAATATGAAAAAAATAATAAAAAATATCGACACTTATTTCACTACGAATCACCGTACAGTTTCGTTCATATATTAACAATAATCAGTAAAAATCGACGAGAAACGGGAACCGAAATTGGCAACGTCTGCTCGATCAGCTGTTACTGAAAAAAGTTATAATTCTTATATTCATGACCTCTATAATTAATATTAATAATTTAGAAATAGAAACAATAATTTTTAGGAATTGATCGATTTTTATACACTCAACGACTTTAGCGGTATCTGATGAGCTACCTTTCAAATAAAACTTCAATTTATTAGGAGATCACTTTATTTGATTATACAAAATTATGAGGAAGGAAACCCGTAAAACTACATTTTATATCAATTTTCAAGTCTTCACTCTTTAGTCTTTACTTCCGAACATGCCCGACAGTGCCCGACACGACACGAACGAACGAAACCGAAAATGTCGCCGAAACCAGCATTTTCGGCCGAAACTGGCTAAAACTGAAACCGATTATTCGGTCGCACACTACTTCCAACGCATAAACGTAGAATTCTCTACTAAAGTTGGCAGCAATGAAAGCGACACAGCGCCATAAACACAACGATGAGCTGTGCTCAATTGCGCCATAGTGTGTCGTCGCTGAAAAGCACCGAGTGAGACACGGTGTTGCTCTGTGTCGACTGTGTCGGTAGATTGAAAGCTCCCTATGTTACATATGGCATGTTTAATCATGGCCGGTATGAAGTTGGCCCCACAGTCTTCCGTCTTTTTCCTTATCTATACATACCGCGCGATTATGTGGAAATTACAGGTTCCGAACGTGCAAGCGCTGATTTATTCGAATATCATTGGCCGGCAGAATCGCGCTAGCAACTCCACCAACTTTTCAGTAATATCCCTAGTTCTGTCGTCTGCTAGATTCACAACTAACATAACCTATTCCTGCCACGGTCTGCCGCCATTTGCATTTGACAACAATCGGAAACACATAGCAGACGGACTCTAGGGATATTCGTGGCAGGTCTGAAATTGGCGTCCCTCGTAATATTCGAATAAATCAGCGCCTACGCGCTTGGAACCTGTAATTGCAACATAATCACGCGGTACACATAGATATAACCATGGAGAAAGAAAGGAGACCACGGGGATGACAGGCTCCAGTTTTAGCCGGCCTCTTACTGTCACCGTCCGGTACGTGGCGCTGGGAGTACTGTGCCCTGTCACGTGATCACGTAATACCCATAATACCTCACGCTGGGCACAGAGAGTGTAATATTTTTAGGTTATTCGGTGGACGTTCGAGGTTATGTCATCACTAGGGCCGGGAATTTGGTTCCGTTAAAAGAGAGAGACAAAAGATGGGAGGAGCTAAAACTTTTGATTGGTTGAATTTTTATAGATTTGTATTTGTTTATTTGAATCGAGTGAAGCGAGCAATGAAGCAAAAATAAGTTTTATCAATCCAAAACGAATATACTATTCACATAACTATTGGGATCCTTAGAACTTCGATACGCCAACTAGTGGCAGAAAATAGAACTGTTGAACAACGGCTGCAGTAACCAGCTGTAACCAATGAGAGGGCTTGAAACCTCGATACGCTTACTAGTGACGAAAAATAGAACTGTTCAAAGTCGGCTACTTTTACGAAGCCACGCCCATTCCAAGGATCCCAATATATACAGTGAATATTCGCAGCGCCGTGCCTAGTTAAAATGGCACCTGGGGCAACAGTTTCCCATGGCGCCCTGGTTAGTATTGATTTGAAAATATATATTCAGATTTTGTTAAAGTTCACTTTTCTCGCTTTTACTTTCGCGAAATCATCTACAATGTCACTGTAGCAATTGTAACAATTGATTTGGACTAACGGTTCGGCGCCCCATGCGAGGTGGCGCCCTGGCGCGGTTGCCCCATTGCGCCGCCCGTTGGCACGGCCCTGAATATTCGTATCTGCGGGGTTGTTTGAGATTCTAAAATATCCACTTAATAACATTTTGAATGAATTTGAACTAAGGATATTATTTGAGAATATTTTAGGTGATATCTACTTTTAGTCTTACTTTATGTCTTAAAGTGAAGTCTTATTTTTTGTCTTAAAATGAAGTCTTACTTTATGTTGTAACGATTCGATTGCTTATTAGGCAACGAGTCGGTATTTTTACATATAAGATTGGGAGAATAGGTTTTATAATTAAAATAAACACAGCAAAATAGTGTATCAAGAACGTTATGTTTTTTTTTTATTATACGTTTTCATATTATCAAGCAGAAAATGAAAATTCAAATAACTTCAATAGAGGTGATATAGAGAATTTTAATTGGATTCAGCTTTCAAATTTGAACGACATGCACAATAGGTTATACATTGCTGAAACACGTCTTGTAGTAATGAAAATGTCGTCAAATACAATTTTAGCAAGTGGCATATAATTTTTTATAAGATAATGCACAAAGACAGGACATCACACCACTCTATAATAAATGTAACTGCATTTATGGAAATAAGAAATAATGCTATCACGAATGGCGAGTGGGACGATACGTGTGATAACATGAAATTTACATTGATTTTACAGAGATTAAATAAATAATACGACACAAGCTTGACCGCATGGTCAGGATATTGAGTAACATAGAATGCACGTGGCGATACTTAATATTTGATGTTAGTTCATATTTCCTCGTCAATAATTTTGGTATCCACTGGATTTCGAAGTAGCGTCACTGCAATAGTATTGGAAAAAATGAGACTAACCAAGTACAATGATACAAATTAAGCCAAGATGCTATTTTAACGAAGGCAGTTAAATTGGAGCGACGCAGAAACACGTCCTCTCTCTTCCACGATCCACGGGTCAAGGCGGAATCCTTTTCCGTTGTCTACATAGGCGTCACTATATTAGTCAAATATGTGATTATTTCGTCTATTATTGTGTACTACGCTGTTCAATACTTTGCGCGCCTTATTTTGAATAGATAGATCACTACAATGTCTTATGTCTTTATGTCTTAAAGACATAAAGTAAGACTTCATTTTAAGACATAAAGTAAGACTTCACTTTAAGACATAAAGTAAGACTAAAAGTAAATATCACCTAAAATATTCTCAAATAATATCCTTAGTTCAAATGCATTCAAAATATTATTAAGTGGATATTTTAGAATCTCAAACATCCCCGCAGATACGAATATTCACTGTATATATAGTTATGTGAATAGTCTATTCGTCTTGGATTGATAAAACTTATTTTTGCTTCATTGCTCGTTTCACTTGATTCAAATAAACAAATACAAATTTATAAAAATTCAACCAATCAAAAGTTTTAGCTCCTCCCATCTTTTGTCTGTCTCTTTTAACGAAACCAAATTCCCGGCCCTAGTCATCACCTATGTCAGCACCTTTTAAAATTGTCAAATATTTTTCGACTTAACCACGCCCACCAGCAGGGCCCAGTACCCCCAGCGCCACGTAGCGTCGGCGATAGTAAGGGGGACACTTGGTTAACATTGGCGGTATAGGGACGTGTCACCCCCCTGAAGGAGACGGATGAATGTGGGGCCAACTTCGTACCGGCCAGAATCAAACACGCCAAACATAACCTCGGCACCAGCTCGGCACACTCCAGGTTTTTCGTCTCTTTATTGCAGGCTGGCGATCTGCATTCTTTCTCTGGTTAAATTGATTTGCTTTCGGATGACATCGATTCGATAAAAAAAAAATGGACGGCCAGCCTCAATAAACAGATGAAAAACCTGGAGTGAGTTTGCTGTGACTGAATGGGAACGATACCCGTATCCTTTTTCTATAACTTATACAATAGGGTGATGCTTGTAGTACAGTAAGTCTGTCATTTTTTCGGGAAAAAAATAACCGAGTCTATTTTATTTCATGGATCGTAAGTGGAGCATGTGAATAGCTGGAAACCAAGTGTTCGGAACCCCTCCCTTTTCGGGATTTTTGGAAAACTCTAAAAGTTTTTGGATTCGATTTTCGGGGAGAATGGTAGGTCGTAGAGAAAAATTCTTCAAACAAAAATTGTAGAGGGCTTCATACCGAGAATATTCGGTGAGTTAAAACGATCCCCTTCCTACGGCCAAACCAACACAGGCGCGCACCGCGTGCATGAGGCTCGTTCGGCAGGGAATAAGGTGCCAGTAGCATTGCATCCCCACCCGAACGAGCCTCACGCACGCAGTGCGCGCCTGTGTTGGTTTGGCCGTAGGAAGGCGATCGTTCTAACTCACCGAATATTCACGGTATAATCTACAAATCATCTCGTTTAGTCACTGCGCTGCGACCAAAAATGCAGGAAATAGAGGGCGCTAAAGTTACTTAAAATCAGTTTTTTTACTTTTCCACATTTTTTTTTTTTTTACATTGTAAAATAAACTTGTTAATCCCAATGTCTACGAATTATCATTGCCCTATATAAAAATATATGCACTATATATATTTTGAATTATCGAGAACAATCATTCTGTTAATTCATCGTGATGATCTCACTACACTGATGAAAAAAAAATCTTTATTACAAGTGTGCCAATAATTTAATCTCATTGAATTTCATCGTGTAGGTCTTACCCTGCTCTATGTTTATTGGATCATTCCGACGGTAAAAATATTTTTCCATGATACGTGCATGAAATGGGCCTTCTTTCATGCTTGTCAGGCGTGGGGAAAATCACGTGTGTCGAACATCAATCCGGAATATCCACTCAGCGGGAGGGAAAGTACTTTCCCTCCCGCCCACATATATATGTATATATACATAGCTGGGCATTAACTCGTTAATCCGTTATTCGTTAATTAACGAAGTTAACAATCTGCTTAACGGATTAACTTTCAAGCTATTCACATGCTCCACTTACGATCCATGAAATACAATAGACTCGGTTATTTTTTTTCTCAAAACCTCTTCTTCCGTGACAGATTTACTGTACTACATATTGATGTTTCTGAAAATCAGAGATTCTGTCGGAGCACCTCGCTTGAGGGGTACCTTGAATACGGTTACTTTCGAGGGACTGGCACGTGTGTAAATGTTCTTTTTAACAACTCATCGGTGAAGTACTATGCTAATATTTTGAAGCATGATCAAGTAAAAATTCGCAATCGTGAGCCTCGGTCTCCGAGTTAAATGCAGTCAAAGTATAAAAGCACTTCGGATCAACCGCTGCTCCGGTTTTAGATATTTTGGTTTCAAATTCTTGAGAACAAAAAAAACCTCTGTCCGATGGACAATAAAGTTTTTGATACTGAAAATGTTATTTGAATCATCAATTTTTGTAGGGCTGCAGCCCACGAGACGAGTCTTGTCTCGGTATCGTCTCGTCTCGTCTCGGTCAAGGTGCTTCCCTACACTGAGAGGAAAAATTCGTTGAATCAAACATCCTGATTCTGTTGGTTGAGAAATAGTTGCTTCAACCATCATTTTGTATGAATGAATAAGCCGTAATTACCATAACAAATCTTGGCCATTTGAATCAAACAAATGAGTTATTCGGAACATATAGTTAATTTGACTATGTTTTTAATTCAAACAACTATATATTAGTTGTTTCGATTAAAACCATTCGGTTGAAGTAGAGAGGCAATGTGTTTAGATGCATTATATTCGGATTAACCACATACTTTGTTGTCTTGAATAAATATAGTGATTGGATCAACCGAATTCGGAATGCTTGAGACAATCGATATCCATCGTTCGATAAAACAAGTGGTTTGATAAAATCAAGTCATCCGTGTTTATTCAATTCAAACTTATAACTCTGTCAACTCTGTCAAATGCGCTAGGTTGATTTGACTGAATGTTACTTTAGTTTGAAACTTGTGATGATTGTGTCGAATAAATTGAATCGTTCGGCCAAACCGATTGTGCGTTTGGAACGGATTTTATAGATCGCTTTTTTTATTTCTAATACAAGTGAAATTTATGTCACAGAGTTTTATTATTGCATATGTTTCATATAAAGTCACTTAATTAGCAATATCGCATCAATCTATACGCGTTACGCTCATATTTTTTACAACATTTTCCAGGCGTGATCTCGCCTTGACACTGATCAATCATGATGCTGATCGTTGAGATTGAAATGTCTATTAGCTCTCGATTCAACACCTTGACCATAAGTTTCGATAAATAGGAAAATATGAGACCAGTTACCATAGGGGAGTTTGGCGTAGTAGGTAGAGCGTGCGGTTAGTAATATAGCGAATGCGAGCGGACGTGGGTTCAAATCCCGGTTAGGGCGAAAAATCTAGGTGGCGTTTTTCGTATCGAACCGGAGATGTTTGTCCATCTACATGTCAATAGTTATGAAATGTGACAACAATCATTCACATGTACGTCAAATTCCTTTTTTTTCTCACTATTTATATGTAATGCTTATGAAGTTTACCGGACTGATCAGTGGCGGTTCCAAGAAAAATATTTAGTTAGATTGAAAGATGTTCAGTCAAACAGACAGAACAGCACTTTGCTCTGTTCAAAAGTTTATTCCGTTCAAAAAGGCCACATTTTGACTGAAAAGAATTTTTTCACATCAACGAAATGGTACACATCAGTAGACTAAATCTTATTTTCACACGAATTTATCATTTTTTGAATTAACTATGCATTCGTTCAATTGAACAAGTTTCGATTTAGTTCAAGCAACCAATATTTTGTTACATTCACATGATATTTATTTCGCCACCCGTAACCGCCGCGTTTTGTTGGGCTAAACAAGGTTTTTTTGTTTCGACGAATTTTTTCTCTCAGTGTACCCAATTCCACAACATTGTAATAAACGCGTGCAGAAGGTGCTATCAAACGGAATATCTCTGCCTGGTCACCGAAATCAATTAAACAAAATACGTCGCGTAATTCTATGTGCGACTCCGAACACGTACGGCCCAAAACATGTTCGTTTTGCGCTAAAATAGAGAAGATATCCATATAAAACGCTACTGGGGAACGTTTGAGAGATGTAGCCACGCGCAAATTTGTAGCTTATTAGTGAGAGATGATTGGACTGCAGGTCGAGTCACGTGGTACCAGGTGTATCAACGTAACAGCGTGGTGACATCTCACGGGCGTTCTAGAAACTAACATAATGACATCAGCGGCAATGGCCGCTCTCATACGTTGACAATCGTGAAAATTACCACACATCGTTGATTACAACTGGTCCCTTCATCGTTGTCGAAATCGAAGATGTTTTGGGATGGTTGTGTTCAGAATCTTTTACAGAATCGGGCTCAGGAAGCCGATTTTACATTTTTGATACGTAGGCTTGGATATAAGTCGCAATAAATGGTACGCCCACACTTTTCGATAGAAAAAAAAATCCAGATTTCACCCGATCAAACGTACCAGTTCGAACTCATTACTCGTCAAACATCGGCTGCCGAAAGGACAATTCGATTATTATCCCCGTTTCGGAGAAATAGGCGGTATCGCTACCCCCTCCCTTAAGGACGTTCCCAAGGAGCAGCGTGCTCAACCTACAGAAAGATCCCCCTATGTAAACTTACATGTATACAATATAAAAAAAGGTTCATGCGCAGTGCACTCTTTCGCCCTGTCCCACATGCGCAGAAATAGAAAAATAATCCTCGTGCGTCGTTTTCGGATCTGGCAACGTTACATTCTTACAGGTACCGAGACACGACTTGTTTACGTTTCGTTTTAGTGTTGTGGAGTATTTTTCGAGCTTATATTCTCTTCCCGCGTAGTGCGACGTTGTCAAATCGCTATCTTCTAGTCACTAAGTTACGTGAGGAAAGTCGGAAACGATAAAAAATAGCTCACGTTTAACCTTTTTCATAAAAAAACGAATACCGCTTGCTATTATTTTCTTCACGGGACAATACCGTGAGCAAATCTTGAAAGTATACAGTCGACTGTGCGTGCACCAGTTTTGCAATCTGCCCATGTAGGTTA
Source organism: Tenthredo livida (assembly GCA_963992785.1). Taxonomy (NCBI): domain Eukaryota; kingdom Metazoa; phylum Arthropoda; class Insecta; order Hymenoptera; family Tenthredinidae; genus Tenthredo; species Tenthredo livida. Next base: position 42,438,003 of record OZ023064.1, on the reverse strand, counting down.
ACTACTCTGAACTTCAGCTATCAAACGCTGAAATACGAGTTTTCAAGGATAAGTTGATTCCAAGTCAGTTGATACTGTCTATCGGATAAATATGGCCAAAAATCAAGAGCCCGCGGACCATAGAAATTGAATTCCTTCGCGCCGAGTGTATACTTTCAAGATTTTCTCACAGTATTTGTCATATTTGTTGTTGGACTTGGGATTTGGTAGAAGGTTTAATCACTGCGACCAGTATTTCTTGTTTTACTATCGTAATAATTTCTTTTTTATTCAATACTGTATTATTTGGCTTTAGCACGTTTTCTTTACACAACCATAGATATAAGGTTAGTAGATTGGACAAGTTGGCCTTTAAAAACAGTGTCGCGATACGAATGTAGGCGGAGCGGCAGTCGAAAACATCTTTTTCGTGTATTTCGCTTCAGCACGCTATTTTATCAACAGAATTGCATTGTAAACGGTCTGCACACATTGATCGATAATATAGATTTTCATTTTATCCATAGATTTTTAATATCTGCGCATTATCCGGTGCTACCTCACAACGTAAAATGTTATTATTTGTAGCATAGTATGAGCTAAATAATAGCTAAGAATTGAGCTGCGGCATATGCGGTTACCCTCAGAATAATACATATGAGGCATTCCATGCCAAATCGACCTGGTCCTGACCCTCGACCTCTCAGATCTAGTCCGCGATTTTTTATATCATTCTTCGGATTTCCCAAAATAAATTTGAGTGCGTTATGAATTTTCAAAGTTTTTTTTTCAACACCTCTATGGCCTGGAAAACCTGAAAAAATTCTCAAAAATTCTGTGTCAGAAATAACAATTTTTCAACCAAAATTCATCATGTCTGGACTTTCGCTTCAATCTGTTTTATGTTGATTGGAAAATCTTCATTTCTGACACAACATTTTTGAGAATTTTTTCAGATTTTTCGATCACGGCGATCGAGGTGTTGAAAAGAAAAACTTTGAAAATTCATAACGCACTCAAATTTATTTTGAAAAATCCGAAAAAATTGTGATCGCCATTTAGAGTCAGAAGAATGATATAAAAAATCGCGGACCAGATCTGAAAGATCGAGGGTTAGGACCAGGTCGATTTGGCATGGAATGCCCCACATAATATATGAGTCCACCAATTACCTATGAACGATTCGTGGCGAAAATCTCGATTTGTCTGCAATTTTGATATTTTATATAATAGTATACAGGGTGATTCAGTTTGACCGGACTATATTAAACAGGCATATTCCTTGTCGAATTCTAAGACTAAAGTTCCTTAGCGAAAAATTCCGGAGATCAACGGTGTCCGAGTTATTAAATATCTTAATTCGGCTATAAAGTATCTTTTTCATCAATAAAAACGGATAACGGGTGTTAATTTTGACTTCGACAATTCCGCTTCTAATCTTTGGCAATCAGGTCGTACGGCTCCTCAGTTTTCGGTTGCCTAGGTCCACCGTTGCATAGTTTTTTTTTTCTCATTTTTTCAATTTTTCAAATTTTCACTAAGGGACTTTAGTCTTATAATTCAACAAGGAATATGCCCATTTAATATGGTCTGGTCAAACTGTATCACCCTGTATACTTGGATGTAAAAATCCCCCAAGTTTCAGACCCCAAAGCCGTTCACCATGAATATAGTTCACTTTTACATTCGAATTTTTATCGTGCCCGTATCATGGAAAAAAAATTATCCGACATGTTTTTTGAGTGAAAACAAAAAATTAATTCTTCGAAAAAGACATGATAATCATCCTGTTAGCATGAATAAAAATGATATAAGCCGCTAGCCTAACGGAGCACATTGCATTTGTTGTTCCTATACATTGTATATAGCTGTAGTAGAATGTCAGCGCGTCGTAAGTCTGAAAATCGGAATTCAGAATTAGAGCACGTGGTGTTTTTTGTTGGTAAGCAATTTGGCATTTTACCAACAGAATATTTAGATGATTCGAGCACACGGGTAAAATTTTTGACTATATCGATAGATGTTCTATTTTACCACCAAATATAGAGGGCAGCATTCGTTGTCACTATTATTTTGTGACATACTGCTATATAACTCCGAATTTTCCCAACTTGTCCAATCTACTAACCTTATATCTATGACACAACCGTTGTCTTTGACTACTCGTTGAAGAAGAAGGAAGTTCTGTTCCTACTTGACTTGCCAGTGCTGCCACCTTGTACATTTATTTGTCACTAGACTTTATACTTTTCTAGGATATTATATTGCCAACTTTAACAATATTCTCAATTAATGATTCTACGTTTTTGAAAATAGTCGTCAAAAAATTACCATTGTTATATCACAAAACATCCGTTTCAACATAGGTCGGAGTAGGGTTCGTATGTTAACAGTGTAAATTTTATTTTCAAACACATTTCAAAACAAAATTCAGTGCGGCTAGCCCTGCTCAAAATGTTCGATACAAAACGACAAGATTACATTCGATTCCCATCCAAAACCTATAATAATTTATAAGGTCTATGTGACCGACTTTGAGAGACGATTCAATCTCTATCGTAACGAATGTATTTCCAAAATACTTGTGTTTTATGCGATAATCAAGATAAAAATTTAATACAATCGAATGATTTCGCATATTACCTTGTAATACTCAAATAGCCCGCTATTGGGACCGTGCATACCTATACATACTCACCAAAGTAAGAATGTGTAGTCGTGTACATGCATACTAGTGGCGACGCCTATGGTAGGTATCGGCACTTTGGGTCCCGAAAAGACAATGTATGTACACGAATATACATTCTCACTTTGGTGAGTGTGTTAGAGGTGCACATAGCGAATTTGAAATCTTATGATTAACGTAGTAATTTGAAAATAACACCTAAGAAATCAAAACAAGATGTATGGTCAAGCAGTTTCCGCCTTCTTCTATCGGACACTTGCGCATAATTCGTAGTAGAGTCAAGACGTATATTGTACATATCATAAATGATATATCGTTAAAATTAAATTTGTTACTAGCTCGGTAATAATGGATCAAATCTTTCAAAAATCATAATAAATTTGAAATTAATGTATAAGAAAAGAAAAAACTTATCGTCGAAGAAGATTAAACATCGAAAAAGATCAAACATCTAAGACAATATAATTTGAATATCACACTGGCCACGTGTATAATGGACGATCATATTTAAGATCTACAAAAGTTATGATCCAAAAGAGCTAAGTAACAATCTCTACGTATTAACCAAAATTAAAAATTAATTCTATGGATTTAATAAATTTAAAAAAAAAAGAATTAACGAACAGATAAATTATGCCAAGTAACCAGTTTTAAATATGTATGAATGTAGAATGATTGTGAGAATTAGATATTAAGGATATTATTGTTTTGAAGTTTGAGAAAATATATCAAAACCTAGTCTTATAAAGATATATAATACTAATAAAATCAACAAAGTTATAAAAACATATTAAATAAAATCAAATGATTATGTTTGCATCTGAAGTAATGTGTTATATCTTTCAAACCTAATGAAACTAAATTATTATATTCACATGATTATATTTAAATTAAAGAAGTAGTCATAAATTTGTTACAATTTGGCGCCCGAACATGAAAATGGATCGAAATTGATTAAAAAAAAAAAAAAAATTTTGAGTAAATATTTGTTGGTATGAATGGTTTTATGTTAATTTTAAGTTTATTATTAAATGAGTAGTAATCTGGTTACACCTGTCACAACTAGGTCAAAATCTGCTCTTGAATCAAAGAAATTGATACCAGAGACTACAGAATCAGGAAAAAAAGTATCGAAAAAAAAGCTAAAAAGATGGAGGAGGATTTACAGCGTTTGAAAAAAGAAATGGAGAGTATGCAGGAGTTAAAAAAACAAATTGAAGAACTTCAAATTTCAAAACAACAGGAGAGAATGTTAGCAGACGAGGTCAGCGCCGGCAGAACACAATTTTCCGAGGTCTGGAGGCAGGATTCTGGTGGGAGGGGGCAAATGAAATTTTTCTGAAGAACGTGTATCCGTGTATTTTCAAAGTGTGAACGTATAGATTTTCTGACATAAGAACTGAAAAAAGTGGATACAGACTCAAAATTTGAGATATGGAATTCCATACCCGCCACACTCCGAGGTCTGGAATGACCAGACCTACCAGACACGTTTCGCCGGCCCTGGACGAGGTACAACAATTAAAAATTATAACTCAACAGCAAAGTGAACATATAAATAGATTACAAAGTCAAGATAGAGTTAATACAAGTAGTAATAATGGCGAGCTAATGACTGGATTAGTAAATCATTTGCAAAAGAATAGTATTGATATAAAACCACCTGAATTTAGTGATGAGGAAACGTTGAATCCAATGGAGTTTATAGAAGATTTAGATAGATATTTCAATTTAAAAAACATAACTGATTCAAATAAGTTGGCAGTATCTAGAATTGCATTAAAATCTAAAGCTAAAATGTGGATTGATACGTGTATTGCGCAATTACATAATTATGATGATTTCAAACGATTTTTTTTGGAGGAATTTAATTCAATACCGAAGCAAGTAAGAACAAAAGCGAGATGAAGTTTAAAAAAATATAAATCACAAGACGGAGCCTTACATATGTATTATATGAGAAAATTTAAAGAAGCAAGATATTTTGTTCCCAAATTAGAAATTTATGAAATTAATTACACTATAATACAACAATTGCCTTATAGAGCCAGAGATGCATTGGTATCAATAGATTTTTCCGATAGTAAACGAATTGAACATACGCTTTCACATTTAGATTTAGTTTTTGAAGAAAGAGAAAAAGATCGGAAAAGATTTCAAGGTAATAACGAGAATCAAGTTAGAAATATTGAAATGGGTTATAATAGAAATAATAATCAAAGTCAAGGTTATAGAAATAATCAAAACAGTTATTCAAATTCAAACGGTAATAATTCGGTATTTGTTTTGCCTGACATAAGAAATCCGCCACCGAACTTCAACAATCAAAATGATCGCGGGAATAATTCCAATAATTCACTTTTCTTAAACTAAATAACGATGCGAATGAAACAGGTCCATCTTCGTGTCGTAATTTTTATGATTTTATTGATGACCTGGGAAGAGATATAGTAGAAAAGTCTGATGAAGGTATAAATAAAGAGAATGGTATCATAGAAAAAAGTCCATATCTTAAGTTTAGTATGTTTGGAAAGTCAATGTTAGGTTTAATAGATACTGGAAGTGAGGTGACTGCTATTTCAGAAGAGTTATACAATAATATTTTAAATTCAGATTCATTTGAAGAGTTGCCTGTTAGTAATTTACGGATCTTAGGTGCTATAAGAAGAAAATCTACACTTGTACGTAAACAGATTTTGGTTGATATTGTGATAGACGGTCGTGTCATACCAACTGCCTTTCTTGTAATCCCTTGTTTATCTGGTGGTGTAATATTTGGTAATGATTGGCTTTTATATAACGGAGTAATAATTGTTTATGGGAATAAGACATTAACTATTGATGATGTTCGAATTGCTTCATCGAAAGTGTTGTACGATAGAGTTCCTTCAGAAAAATTGAGATTTATATTTATGAAAGAAATGTCGTATATCCAAATTATTAAAATTAACGAAATTGATCAAAGTTTAAGATATAATGAAAAATTTAGAAATACAAATATAATTGAAAATGATGATCAAATGACATGTAACAATAATGTTGTTATTGACGAAGTCATTGAGACTCATAATATTGAGATTAAGACATGTGAAATAGCTGATGATGATATAAATATTATTGAGTATGTTTGTAATGATATAGATGAACATTTGAATTTGAATAATTTATTTTGTGATGATAAAATTTGCGATGAAAATAATGATTTGATGGAAAAACAAAAATTTCGAGATATGAATCTTAATAATGTAATGTTAGAAAAAATTGATGATCTGAATTTAAATGTTCTTAATAATTGTGAAAAAATTAAAGATATAAATAGAGAATTTGAAAAAGGTGAAGATCAAAATTTTTTTGAAGAGATTCAATCGATCGCGGCTAGCCTTACGACGCTAAACGTGGAACAAAGACAGATGTTGGTAGATTTGTTGAATAAACATAGGAAATTATTTTCAAGTTATGCTGGATGTACCAATATATACGAACACAGGATAAATGTGGTTCAAAATAAGGTTTTTGTGAAGAGATCATATCCGATACCAATTAAAATGAGAGAAGCTGTTGATAAAGAAATAGAAGAAATGTTGAAAGCAGGAATTATTGAAAGATCCACAAGTCCTTATTGTAATCCGTTGAGAGTAGTAATGAAGAAAGATGGGAGAGTTCGCATTTGTTTAGATGCGCGTTTTTTAAATTAAATAATAGAGTCAGATAATGAATCGCCACCACCAGTAAATGAATTATTGCAAAAATATGAAGGAGTACAATATATAACAACAACGGATTTAACTCAAGGATACTGGCAGATCCCATTAGAAACATCATGCAGACCATATACTACATTTTTACATGGGCAAACTTTATATCACTTTTGCAGAGTTCCATTTGGTCTCAAAACTGCAGGTAGTGGATTTATTAGGGTTTTAAATATGGCATTTGGAAACGAATTCAAATCTTTCTTAACTCCTTACGTGGATGATTTATTAATTGCTTCTTTAACATTTGAACAACATATGAAACATTTAGATTTAATTTTTGAACGATTGAAAAAGTTTAAATTTACATTGAGATTAGACAAATCATTATTTTGTAGACAAGAGGTACCATTTTTAGGATTTATACTTTCATCAAATGGGGTGTTACCTAATCCGAATAAATTAAAAATCATGTATGAATTTCCTGAACCAACAAACAAAAATCAATTGCAAAGCTTTTTAGGAGTTTGTAATTATTATCGTGCATTTAGTATCAAATATTCAAATTATATCAATCAATTTCGTAACTTATTGAAACAGAATACACATTGGAGTTGGAAAGAAGAACATAAAATAGCTTTCTGAAATTTGAAAAATAATCTAATAAATAGTATTACAACCTATGTTGTAGTTAGGGATCCATAAATATGATTCTTTCGTTTTATAGCTATACAAATTTCATTGGTTTCTATGATACACTCTATCCTATGGAACATGTTGTAATAATTACAATCTTAAGTTAATGCGAATCAATGTGATTATGATACTTAAGCACGGGTTTCTTTGGTTATCTGAAACTTACGATACAACGTGTTCCCTATACTATCTGTATCACAATTACCTTGCCTAATCGTCTTTTAGTGATTGAAATACTATCTGATTCCTTGAGAATAAGGCGATTGTACACGACATTGTAAATTTATCAGAAGTTCTACGGAGTTTGCAATTACAGTCGTCAATTGTTTCGAATGTAACTAGCGTATACGACGAATGTGATTATATGTAATGTATTTCAAATGCCGCACATGCCTATGGTTTTCTATGTCGGGAATTCATCATTATTTTTTATTGAACTCACTCATTTTTTCTGCTGCCATTCGAGCATTGCGTATGCGATTCTATCGAAGTTTCCGAGCTTGGGGCTTCTATGTAAACCCACCGGAAAATCACGTTATAGAATTCGTCAATGAGCTCGAATATTATCGAAGTGCTACGTATTTGGTTCTATGGGAGATTCCAGATTTGTTTGTTCCATGTGAACCTATGAGATGATTGTCACTACTTTTACGAAACTCATTATGACGCTCGCGAATTGTTGAGAATATTATTTATTTGTTGCGAACCCCATAATACGACAGATTCTAAATTTAGCGTGGGTACTTATGTTAAGTTCTGATACATCCAAACAAATCTGCAGTTATAATATATGGGGAATTTTTGAAATCTTTTAAGAATTTTAGAAATCTTTAAGAATTTTAGAAATTTTCAAGAATTTTAGAAACTTTTAAGGATTTTGTAAATTTTTAAGAATTTTAGAAATTTATAAAAATTTTAGAAATTTCTAAGAATTCCAAAAATGTTGGAAATTTCGAAGAATTTTGGATATTCAGGCAATTTCTAAGCATTTTGAAAATTTCGAAATTCCCGTAATTTTGGAAATCACGAAAATTTTGAAATAACTGAAAACTTTTATACACCAAAAGCAATTTTTTTTCCAACATGTAGGTCAAGAAGTTTTTGCTTATCCAGTTATACAGAGAGAAATGCACTCGTCGCTGATTCGGGCACCATCTGATACAAATGGATAGAATCGTATTCGAAACAATCGGCAACTGTATGAAAGACACACTTACAGACGATAGACTCGGATACGCAACGATAAGAGTCACGTCGCTATAATATAGGCACCATACAGATAAAGATGGATAGAACTGCATTCATCTCGATAGTAGTGACTATATATGTATATGATACAAACGGATAGCCGACAACAGGAGTATACCATAGTTACTGTAAAAAGATTAGTACCTGAATTATACAAACACATAGATGACGGTGGGAGTGTTGAGCTGATAAAACATTGTATCATAAGTTTCGACAAATACGAAAATATGAGTCTATTTACCATAGGGTAGTTTGGCGTAGTAGGTAGAGCGTGCGATTAGTAATACAACGAGTGCGAGCGGACATGGGTTCAAATCCCGGTTAGGGCCAAAAATCAGATGGCGTTTTTCTCAGCGAAATTATAATACTTGCTGATCTACATGTCGATAGTTTCATAATGTAAAAACGAATATCAATACGTACGTAAGTTTTTCGGTTTGTTTCTCACTGTTTGTATATAATGCTTCTTTACAGAATATCTGCCGGATGTTTTTGTACTGTGTGGATATAGCCGCTACCGTATAAGATCGCATTCAAATGTTATACGAGGAAAAGGATAAAATAATATTCACTCTCTCTCTCTCTCTCTAATATAGGGCGGCATACAGTTCGTATCCAAATATATACATAAGAAATGATTCACATATCATTATATATTCACATACGATTCGAATGAAAATACTCATAGGTTTTCATTCGGGTTCTGTGTAGTAAAGCTGATAGTGAATGTGAAAAGCAGGAATCAGAAACACGATAGAATCGGAGATCTTTTTTTTCTATCATATCCTTTCGGGTATTTTAAGCAGGGAGGAGTAGGTACTGAAACTTTTTCTCGAGCTTTTTCTACGTATAAAGAAAATTAATGAATACATTGGGGCGAGCGTGGCAAAGAGGGCAGCGGGGCAAGGGGGGCACCGCGGCCAAATTTTCGAAATTAAATTGAAAAACAAAATTCTTTGGGACACAGTTTTTCTTGAAAAAAAAAAAATTCGAAAATTTTCCAAGAATTTTTTGATTTTTAGCCGATTTTCGCCCTCTTTGCCCCACTCGCCCCTATATTTGAATTTTCAAAATGATCGTAAGAAAAGTGATTTTCTTGGGAACGTCCTTTCCAGACGATACCGCCGCAGAAGTTTCGAGACAATTCCGAGACGAGACTCAGTTTTAGCCGATACTCTCGACGAGACTCTCGATGAAACTCTCGTTTATCTTTTGGTCGGAAAATCATGTCATGTGTCATTTCTCATACATACATTCTCAACATACTTTGGTGTACATTTTTTTATGCACATGTGCAATTTCTGACAATAGATGAGTTTCTAGTGTTTTCAAGTGTTCTTTTGTCTTTTCTTTTCGAAAGTGTTCTTCTTATCATTTTTGCGAGACTAGACGAGACCTGACGATACAAGACCAGTTAACTGCTCCTTTCCATGCAAGCGTTCCCGCTCGGCAAAACGCATGCGGCGAGCATTCAACAATCAAAATCGCACTGCCGCACGCGTATTGCGGCGCGGCAACGCTTGCATGGAAACGAGCAGTAACCCGAGACTGAAACGAGATCGAGACGATACGATACACTGCTTGACGAGACTGGCACCGAGACCAAGACGAGACTTTAAATTTTGATTTCTAACGAGACCGAGACAAGAATACCGGAAATCTCGTCTCGTTTCGTCTCGTGGACAGCTCTAAAGTTTTGACTGACAAATTTTCAAATTTACAAACTTTTTTGAAAACTTCTATTCATTGCTTTAAAACAAAAACCAACGCATCAAAAAGTCATTTGTTCGTCACTAAGAGGTTTGTTTTCCTAACAATTATTAGACACCCAAAAATCTGAAAACATATTTCTTCACAATTCAAATTGATGGTGTATAGTAGATCAATCGTTCTTAGGAATATCATTTGAAAATGACACCCTGGCGAAAATGGAGTGTGAAACCAAATGTGAACGAAGGTTGAATTAAGATGTTCCGGTAATATGACTGAAGTGTGACAGTAGTCTTGAATAAAGTGTGCTGAAAATGTAAATTGAAACATTGCAAGTGTGACAAGGTGTGCAGACGGAAATGTGTATGAAGCGTCCACGTAATGTGCATGAAGTGATGCACGCAATGTGCACGGAGTGTGCCGAATTGTTTTTCTTCGATATTATCCGGACAAAAAATATTTTTTTCGTCACTCATGCACAATTGACAGCCTTTTCCGGTCCGATTTGGCGCCGATAGATGGCACTTTCTCGTATTATTCGTGAAAAGGTGACATGTGACTGCCTAGGCAGTGAAAAACACTTTTTCCTGCCTAGGCATCCGAAAATCGGACCGGAAGGCTGCCAATTGTTCATTTGTAACGAAAAATAGTATATGTCATTAGGCTGAAAACCGAAAAGGTTTTCAGTCTAATGACAAAATGTACTATTTCACCAGTATTTATTTATTGATTTATTTATAGTTGATTCTTTTTCGAGCGGTAGAGAACGCAGTTAAATATTTCCTGGATGTTAGAAATCATCTCTTCAAAGACTGATTTTTTTTTTTTATTCATGTGTGTCACCCATCCGAATTCTGGCTGCAGTTGAAGCTGCTTAACTTCGTTGTTCGGCTGATATCCGGTTTCGATCTAGAGCTAATTCTTGCCTGTTAGAATACTTGACACTTTTTGACTCTATAGGTAAACTTTGATTTGTAAGGATTTACATCAATATGTACCTACTTGAAAATGAATGATAGCAAAATTTCACGGTTACTTCGAAAATCAATTGGACAAGATTCCTATTAGGCAGCCACTTATTACTCGTGAATTTCGCGAATAAAATATTCCATTGAAAATTGTTATGACACAAATATTATTAGAGATCTAAGTGTGCATGAAGTGAAAACGCACTGTGCGAACTGTGCATGACCATTAGTTGTTTCAATAATGCGAACGGAATGTGTGAAGAAAGTGAGACCTAATGTGTCCTGAATGTGCGCGAATGTTCAATCACTTAGACTTCCGAAAAACGTGCACCGGGTGTGCACGAACTAAAAATCGAGAGTGTGCATTAAATGTGTGGAAGTGGTCATGGCTTCAAGTGTTCGCGAGCTGTTCGCGAGCTGTGACCAAACATTTCATGAACCGTGCAGACACTTCCCGAACACCTCTCGAACATCTCTGCACACTTCATTTTCGCCAGGGCATGAAACCGCATGAAGCTCAAACCGTGGTCCCATTCGAGTACAGAACAAAGATGTTCGCTCATTTTTTTCCGAAATTTATCGCAGAGTCGGTCTTTCATTCACGATCGCGAAAAACGTGTCATCGTGAAAAAATGCTCAAATCAATTTCAAAACATGTTTTGTCAACGTCAAAAAAGTTTACAAGCATTTGCAAAGATGCATGCATGTGTCTGTATGTGCGCACAGTGATGTGGCAATAAGCTTTTCGAACGTACATCACTTCCGGTTTCAGAATAGCTCGCCCCCAAATTTCACGAAAATTTGAAACACAGGAATTAAGTATTCGTTGGCGATATATGAATGAGCTTTTCAAACTTCGGAAAGCTTTGATTCATCATCGCGCGGTTGTGCTTTTGAAATCTTGCCGTCCGAGCGAGGGGCCGTTCACTCGAGGAATCACTGATTCTGCCGATCCGGATCGGTACAGAATCACAAGCTCATGAGCGAACTCAGAGACGTTTGAGACGTATTTATCAGTTGAGGCAAGTTGAAGTAGAATCAGTAGCATCAGTAATACAAGAAAGGATCAGAAAGGAATCAGTGAGACTCAGTGATTAAGCGAAGCGGCTCAGCGCGTGTTGAGCCAAGTTGAGTCGGAATCAGCCGGAATGAGGCGAAATCAGCCGAATGCTTACCGTGCTTACGACTGTCACAGACACGCTTGTCGTCTGCAACTCGTCACAAACAAAGGTATCACAATCACTAACTCCATGTTATGATGACCAATTTTAATGGAAATTAATTACTCCTCCACAAAACCCAAGAAAACGAATATTTGTTAAGGTAGGTGACCACCTTGGAAGGATAAAAAATGCAACATTTTCAATCATTTTTTTTTCAGGCCTTGTATAAGATATTACAATGATTTGTTTTTTTGAACTTTCAGTTGAAGCTTATAAAATACAAAAATACTTGATTTTTTTGAAATTCCATTTTTTAACAACTATCCAAGAGGCGCCAAAGTCGAGGCCTCAAAAAAATGCTGTCCCATGGCGGACAGTTAATCTCAGGATTGGTGAATTGGAAAAATGAAAGAAACACGGCATCTTTAAAAGAAAGGTCCTTTACGAGACAATCTACCACAATTTGCCGGAAAAAAAAACCAAATGGCGGTTGTTTGAAAAAAAAAATTTGAAAAAATACCCCTGTTTTTCACTATTCTCTGCTAATAAAAAAATGTTATAATTAACTTTTTTTGGCAAAATGTGGTAGATTGGCTTACAAAACATCTCAACGAACAAAACAAGACCAAAAACATTGAAATCGGTCGAGTAGTTTCGGAGATTAACTGTCCGCCATTTGAAAAAAAGTAGTTTCGAGAAAAACGCGTTTAAAGTTTTTACTCGCTATTTTTTTCAAATATTTAAAAAAAAATACACAGCACTTCTATCATTGGCCAAATAGCCTGGGCTTGTTAAACGCTGTTCGATTGTTATAAACAAGAAAAAAATGTTAACGCCGGGCGTTAGTTACCGCCAGGCTATAGCTATGGCCCAAAAGATCCGGAATCGCACTTCTGGAAGCGCGCGCACACTTTCACGAATTTCAATATGTTAGAATTAGAATTTTTGGGAACAAAATTTGGGGGTGATTTTTAAAAGTATAAGGATTGAGAAAATGCAAAAAACAAAAATCGATTTTTTATAATTTACAAAGTGGTCACCTACCTTAAAATAAAATGTTCACGGAGAAACTTTTCCTATGAAAGATTACAATACTTGTTAGTAACGTTGGGATACATCCGCATTTTCGGGAATATTACCAGCGAGTATGGTACACTTTGTTGCCGAAAACTATCGAAATATCCCAGATCCGACTACAAAGTTTACCATACTCGCTGGTAATATTCCCGAAAATACGGATGTATCCCAACGTTACTAACAAGTATTGTAATCTTTCCTATGAAAAGTTCCTCCGTGTTTCTATTTCTGGCGTATCGAGTAAATAGTTTTGCATATTCATCATTCACGATATTATTAAATACATACTTTTTACTACTAAATTCTCAGTAACATGTTAACAGATATAGTAATGGTAAATTTTCTATACACGCGAGTGGCAAAAAAGTTCCAAGAATTGTTTGAGTTATAAAATGGATTGGCGCGCTGAACCAGCTGATGCCGCGTGAGCTGAGTGAGCAGAGTGAGCCGGAATCAGTGGTCTCACTTCGCTTGAAGCGCGTAACTACTGGAATCAGATCCGCTCGATCCTTTCTCAATCGGCATCAGATGTTAAGCCCGGAATCACAGAATCAGAGCAGCATCACCAAAGAATCACCAAATAAGCTAGTTAAGGACCGATTAAGACCAAATAGGCTAAGTTAATTCGGCATCAATTCTTAAGTGAACGGCCCCTCGCGTCCGAGAGCTTCAATTGCGGCCAATTTAAAAAATTTGGGCACTGTTTGAAGAAAAAGATTTTCGGCGTCGAGTCTTCCAGTCGAATAATTCGTTCTACATTGCATTGTGTTCTTCAAATGATACTAGATAAATTAACTCCTCCGAAAATCTTGATCCACAGCTCAAGCATTATGTAGTATTAAAAGGTTGAATTCCCGATTTTTTTTAGAGGATTTAGCCACTATTTTCAGTTTTCTATAAGGTAAAGGACCCAGTATCGGAACGACGAAGGGTATATGACTGATTTTTCTTATTTGCAAAATACTTAAGTAGCTGATGGACAAAAATGAATTAATTCACCGGATGGAATAGACATTTAGCTATTCAGGCGTAATTACATTGATTAGTTTTACTAAAATTTAATATATTAAAATTTTGTTTTACGAATGAGTCTAAAAGACCCAGTATCGGAACACCTAAAAAGCCCAGACCCAGTATCGGAACATAGTTAACCCAGTACCGGAACGGTCAATAAAATGAGTTTATTTCAATGAAAGGATTATGCTTACCTTAAAGTGATTGAATAATATAGCAGTTAATTAGAAGAAATAATTAATGATAAATGAGTTGAGGCAATAATAATTAGTGATAGAAGCAGTTAACATCGAAAAATTCTATTATAAAAGGGTTTTATTATTCTTTTATAATAAATTAATTTTTCTTTTATTTTTTTTTTTTTTTCTTTTTATTTACAACCTGTGAATAAGTAAATAATTGATATATGAAATAAATGCCATGTACTCCATTATAGTGAGTTTCAATAATTATTTAATATGTACAAATATAAAATGCATTTTATATTTTTGAATGATTTAATATTTTATAAGAAAAAAAATAAACAAACATTTTATCAAGTAAATAATAATAAAATAGAAATGAATGATTTTGAGGTTATACTAGAATTAAATAGTTTCCGAATAAAACATTTGACACAGAGATTAATTTTTACCATCTAAATTAAATTTAATGTATATTTCATGTATTTTTTATAACAAACGTACTTACTGCATTAAATATTCAATCACAAATTAATTTTTTGGCCCCACTCGATCTGTACACTAAATAAAATGCCCTGCATGTGTCATGCGATAAAAGCAACATGGATGGCTGTTCCGACACTGGGTACAGCTCATTTTTAGGGGACCAATAAAGGAACGGTAGAATTGAAATGAAAAGGGAATTTTGCTTATATTATAAATAAATTATTCTGATTTCAAAATACTTCTACAAACACATAAAAAAAAAAAATATCCGAAAAGTTTTTTTATGCACTTTCTACAAGCTTAAGATCATCGACTGATTTCTTAACAAAACCATTAAGGAACTTGGAAAAGTCGTACATCTGAGACTACTGCTATATTTGACAATTTTTATTTCATACTTCGAATATACTTTCAATTCACATTTATATATGTTATATAAATAAAAGATTAAGGTATCAAATGAATCAAGATTCGAAAAATTCCATCGCGTACGAGATTAAATATAAATTATTGAGTGTCAAATCGTTCCGATATTGGGTCTCGTTCCGGTACTGGGTCCTTTACCTTATTGAGATGAATTCATCTAGAAATTCTTCATGATTGATCACCCACTTCGAGTGCGATAACATACAATATAATTGCAAAATATGAATGCCCGTAAAATCCGTTGCTTATTTTACAGGACGTCAATATAATAATTGCCATGCGCCGCATGAGAAAAGTAGAAGGGCAAGTGATTGATAGGATAGGCTAGCCGGTCGAATATTATGATTGGAGCTGAGAGAGAATAAAAAATTCTGCCCAAACTGGAGGATATACCTACATGGCGTCGTCTGTGAATGACAATTTGCATAAACTGATTGCAATCTAAATTCTATTATTATTTGTGTTTACGACTTGCGCAATATAATTATTGAATTTGATTGATACCGACTAGATGCATACATAACCACTTGTGAGTATCTGTGGGGATGTCGATCATTACGTAAATATATGGAGCATTCCAGCTCAACTCAACTAACTAGGGGAGCTGGGGGCTAGTTGTAACAATTTTTGGTAAAATACTAATATCTTGAGATATTCTTAACATTTCTTGATGATACTTGATTTTATGGAAATCTTAACTATTCATTCATCATATGCAAGAAAAGATTAATCAAAAGTTGGCTGACTTCAGCACAATAGACATATTTCCAACACAAATCGCATGTCACAATTTGCCTTGTACTTGGGGCAAGTTGTAACTGGCGTGGGGCAAGTAGTAACGCTCAAAAAAACACTTCAATTGAAAGTATTTTGAGTTTTCTTCTTTTATTATTATTTTTATTTTATTTTTTTATTATTTTTTCTTTTATTATTTTTTTTTATTCATCCTTTTTTTATTTTTTATAAATATTTTTTTTAATTTGAAAAAAAAAATTTTTTTTTTAGATTTCGTATAATTTTTTTTTTTTTTAATTTTTATTTTTCCTAAGATTTCGTAAAGTAATCAGCATATTAACACTTGAGGCAGAAAGTCTAGCCACTCGAAGCAAATCGCAAGTTGCAGGCTGTATAACACGCGTTACAACATGCCCCGCGATTTCGTTACAACGTGCCCCATCGCATGATTTAGGACATATTTATTAATTAAACAAAAACCAGAGTAATTATCAACAAAAGCAAAATATCACGTGAAAGCTTAATACATTGACTAAATGAAGAATCAAACATATTTGGAAAAAAAATCAATTAATACACCTAAAATCAAAGTTTACAAGACACATTTTTTTCCGTTACCTTGCCAAAATGGCACGCCCACTCACGATCGCTCGCTGCAACGTCCTGCATGGCACTTACTGTACTTACGTAATAGCCCTCCTTATATGTATTGCGTTTGGTGTGTAACCCCATGAAAATATTTGCAATCTACCGAGTAATTGAGCTGTTACTACTTACCCCTGTTACAACTAGCCCCCAGCTCCCCTATCGATACTCATGTCTTCGTATTTTCTTCGAAAAAACATATGAGCCGTTCGCTCAAAGAACGACCTAATTCGCTTTTGGTCGTTTCGAGAAAAAGCGATTTGAAAATTCAACTTTGCACTACTAATCACCGAACACAAGTAGCTATATTTATATGGCTTCATTATGAAGATATACTATTAAATAATAGATATTAAGCATAAAAACAACAATTAAAATATTTCAACAATATTTAAATCGATAGTTTATATAAAACGAATTAAGTCGTTTTTACAGCGAACTACACTGAACGAAATGTACATGGGGCACAGCAATAATTCTGGTTGAACGAGCTATAACGTTTGCTTGCTATAGTGACAGCTAGACATATTGTTGTCACACCAATACGATTATGGTTGAGCTCAAATGGCCGGAGTAACCATATCATGATTATTATATCAGCTATCCCTTGTATGGCTCATTTCACTTAACCGGGTATACCGGGTTTATGCATACAGAGTTATCCTATAATAGGTATACGGTGTATAGCCTACAGTCACGAACTGTACTCTTAGAACAAACGGTTAGGGCTATTCGAATGCCCATATGATATACGAAGATAGGAAATATATTTTGGTTACGAAAACTTTGAATATTGCTACGGCAACCATTCAGTATAGCTGTGTGAGCAATATCGCTTCTCCCAGTCAAAAATTAATTCTGGTTCAAGAAAAAGATTTCTTGTTTCAATGAAGTATAGTTTCTTGAATGTTTTCTGATTAAATTAACGAAATATGAACTCGATTCGATAAAAGAGAATCAAGAAACTACACGAAGAGAATTTTATAGGAGTCATTCAGCAAAAATTATAGTAATAGATGCCATACAGTATTCTACTCGTGGGACATACTTGCAATATAGTAGTTTCTACAATACCGTATATGGAATTTTACTGAGTACGTCTTACTATACAGGGTATAGCAAGAATCGCCATACTGACTTAGCAGCAAGCGCTAGGGTGGTACACTTTGTTCAACTAAACTACAATATGAGAAACATCGCTATAGTACCGCATTTATTACGTATCACTAGAGAGAGAGTGTAGTAATTTATGCCCAAGTGTGACATTGAAAATTGAAAAAATTGAAAATTAAGACGCATACCATAGTCAACACTCGCATACTGTATGGTAATTTGTATTCAAGCACGATATTGGAAATTTTCTCATACTGTAAAGCTTATATTCAATTATTGTGTGGTATTCGTATTCGGATCTAATATCGAGAATTTTCTGTACGATATAACCCAAATTCACCTACTACAAACTTATTTTTTGCAACACCTGCTTCGAAAGTTTGATTTTCGAGGGCTGTGTAGCGAGCGCAAAATACCTTATTTCCGAGGGGTGAGGTAAAGAGAGAGTTGGCGCATGCGCACACCGCAAATACTCTACTTTGCGCACTAGTGCTTTTGTCGCGCATGCGCACATCGCGAATACTCTACTTTGCGCACTAGTGCTTTCTTCG
Source organism: Tenthredo livida (assembly GCA_963992785.1). Lineage (NCBI taxonomy): Eukaryota > Metazoa > Arthropoda > Insecta > Hymenoptera > Tenthredinidae > Tenthredo > Tenthredo livida. Next base: position 42,419,632 of record OZ023064.1, on the reverse strand, counting down.
TGCACTGTGTCACGGCGGTGGACAGTCGCGATGTGAGGTTATATTGATTAATCAATCTGTCTCTCAAATCAAACTTTCTTCGCAGGGAGTTACAAAAAATATCGTGTGATACACGTGCGGATAGGCAATATCTGTCTCGTGTCATTTACAGCACTCGCCTTCGGCTCGTGCTACAAACGACACTCGTCGGATATTGCCTACCTTCCGCACTTGTATCACAATATACTATTTCCCTGACAAGGAAAGGAATAGCGCTCTCCTCTGAATCTAAATCAGTGGAAGTCACTGATTTCCGGTTATAAGTACATCATTGAACTTAATCAGTGATTATACTTACAACCGCAATCAGCGACTCCTGTCTGATTCAAATTTAGAAAGTTTAGCACTGAAAACTGTTAAAAAATTATAAAAACATTACAAATCACGGTAGCATTGCGAATCATATTGCATTTATTTAATAAAATAACATCATATGTTTATTTCAAAATTACATATATTTTTTTGATTATGTACGAAAAATCATCACTGTTATTATTGCTATATACAATAACTGCGGTGTGCAGATCTTTGTACGTCAAGTATGTGTACTCTAAACACTTGGGTCTAATATTTTATACGATTGACTGTGCAGATCAAAATGACAGTCCAGCGATTCTCGTGTTATCAGAATCTTGTAATGATCCTATAGCATCATACATTGGACATCATGCAACACCGGGCATTCTTCGGACGCAAACGTTATAATGGTATTTTTTTTTTTTCTCATCATGTCATTTTCGTATTTGACTCACGTGGCAAGATGCATATTTTTTGCCAAATCAGATAGCAGTGTATCAGGAAACAACTTGACTCGAAATATGTCACCTACGTTACATGGCATTTTAGGCTCAGTAATATAATTGGGATATGAATTTCTCTGCAGTAAAAACCGATAATTCAATCGCAAGCTGGTACCTCATCGCTATGGTGCGACATGTTTTGATACGACCGAAGATTCTGCAGGTTTGAATCGATGGAAAAATTCTGCTGTACTTCAACAAATAATTCTTCGCTAGAAATCGATAACTCCTATGTGGTATAGGAATCTCTGCCATACAAGTCCCATGTATTGCTATACAACTCCTATGAATTAGTGAACGTATATGTAATGATACAATGTCGCTAGGGCACCAGTTAATTTGCTGAGTTAGACAAGAATACATATCTTATGTATGGTAATAATCACAATACCATTCACACACAGTGCTATATAATTATTATAAAACATGTTATAGTAGGTATTGCATCGCCTCATCTCCTATCGTTTCGGACGAATCAAGAGACTCGGTAGAGTTTCGCGCCAAGTACAATAAAAAAAAAAATATTTCATATGTGATATATATATAGGTATATACGCCGCGCGGGACTCGACGAGTCTCTATACCCGTACGGGAGCTGGACGGCGTGGAGGGGACACAGTATTTCCCTTATATCTTGCACTTCGCGAAATCCATGGGATTGGAATATTTATCTCAGATTGTGGGCAGGAAGAGCCTTCATTTGAGTCCAACTTCGATTGAATCAGTGAACGGAGAGCTCAGATATGATTATTTTAAGTTTCTGAGTACACGTTTCGGTCAAAATTTTTCGTCGTCTTCACCGCATTCAGCCAGATCTCACATCTCACAGTACACTAAATTTATGCGGATGAAAATTAGGAAAGAGTGGCCACCACTAGACAGCAGAGCTATAAGTACTCAATATCAGTCGTCAGATCGCGCTCTTGTCGACGCTGATGACGCATGATCGCGAATCGATTGCCTATCTTAGACCACGGAGTATACGGACAGATGGGCTTACGAGACAGATGTCAGTTCTGTTCATATTCGTACATCTGAACATTTTGCAAATTTCATTCTCTTTTATGCTTCCTATACTTACTTATTTTGATAAAATTCACATTTAGAGTGGCGGGCGAAATTCTAACAATCTCTCATGAAATGACGAAGCGTGCAATTCTGAGGTTAGGTTATAGGTATACGGTTATTGAATCGCATAAAGTTCAGTCTACAACATAAATTGATAAGTGACAAAGATTTCATTCAACGTGGCAGGTCTTTAGTATATTATTATTCGTTTCCAAATATTTTCGTGTATTTAATGGGCCAAATATATTATATTTAATACATGCACACAAGAACATATCTTTACAGGGCTTGGAAAGCAACAAATGATGGCGTGTGTCCTTATTTCAGGCCTTTGTGCTTTCAACATATTTATATTATACTACCACATTTAACATGACTGCTTATCGACGGATTCAGATGATATAAACTGCATCAGCGTACATATACATGTATTGGGATACTCATGGAAACAATTGGCAGAATGCTGAGAACGGAGCGAGCCTAGCAAGCTAGGATGTAGGGAAACCCAATCGAGCGAGTGTACAAGCGAGCACAATTATTAGGTAGCCAAGCCAAATTTTACAAAAAGTAATTCTATTAATATACTACCACATTTAACATTACTGCTCATCAAAGGATTCAGATAGTATGAAATGCATCACCATACGTGCAGGAAGATACTCATCGAAATAATTGGCAGAATGTTGACAACGAAGCGAGCCCAGCGAGCTAGGACATAGGAAAATCCGATCGAGCAAGCGTAGCGAGCGAGCATAATTATCAGGTAGTCAAGTAAAATGTTAGAAAAAGAATTCATATTATTCTGCCACATTTAACATTACTGCTTATCAAGGGTGTTAGATGGTATGAAATGTATAGTGTACATGCATTGAGCTACTCATCGACGGAATTGGCAGAACGTTGACAAGCGAGCGAGGATATAGGAATACCCAAACGAGCGAGCGTAGCGAGCGAGCACAATTATTAGGTGGTCAAGCAAAATTGTACAAAAAGTGGTGATATCAACCCGAAAAGCACCTCTGGTGCAAAAACCTTTCGCCAAGTACAATAATGTGATCACTACCCCCAAAATAATCTAACAATGAAAATTCCTCCTCAACAAAAGTGATACTATGAAAATGTCTACTTACAAAAGGATTGAAATCAGATACAATTGCCAAGTACATGTCTTTTGTATAATATATACCAACTCGTAAAAAAAAAGCCGAAATTAATCCGAAAAAAATAAAACTTTGGAGGTAGTGGTACTTGGCGGGCCTATTGTAGACAAGTAAGAGGAAACAGCAATCGACCTATGTTAATAATCCTACAGTGCTATGAAATATTGGCCTGCCAAGTACCACGTACTCCAAATTTTTATTTTTTTCGGATTAATTTCGGCTTTTTTTTTACGAGTTGGTATATATTATACAAAAGACATGTACTTGGCAATTGTATTTGATTTCAATCCTTTTGTAATTAGACATTTTCATAGTATCACTTTTGTTAAGGAGGAATTTTCATTGGTAGATTATTTAGGGGGTAGTTTATTATTGCCAGTGTGGTAACGATTGCTATACGGTACGAATGAGTTGTGCCAGATTTATGACAGAATATGCAATGATTTGGAACACATTGATTCGTATATGATGCTCTTTCAAGAATCAATATGCTTTTTCAAGCGAATATTACAAAACTGTACGGGTGAATGTGATGAATGATCAAGACATAATAACATTCCAGTACAATAGGCAATATAATTTTGTACAGGAAAAGTGATCATCTTAAGGGGGGGGGATACCGGATGTGTTACCGACACCGCCTATATCTCCGAAACGAGGCTATCAATCGACTTGTCCTTGCGGCAGTCGATGTTTGACGAGTAATGGGTTCAAACTGGTACGTTTGATCGGATGAAATCGGATTTTTTTTTTTTTTTTTATCAAAAAGCGTGGTCGTGCCATTTATTTCGACTTATATCAAAGCCTACGGATCGAAAATGCAAAATCGGCTTCCTGAGCCCGATTCTGTATGGCATTCCGAACACAACCATCCAAAAACATCTTTGGTTTCGACAACGATGAAGAAACCACATCTAATCTACGTTTTTGTGGTAATTTTCGCGATTGTCAAGGGCCGTGAGCGAAAATGGCCGCTCACGGCTGTTGATATGATGTGGTGGTTCGCAGAACGCCCGTGAGATGTCGCCGCACGCCCATTTGAGCTTCTCCTTTTACCACCGCTGTTACGTTGGTACACCGTGTGAAAGGTAAAAGGAGAAGCTTAAATGGGCGTGCGGTGACATCTCACGGGCGTTCTGCGAACCACCACATCATATCAACAGCCGTGAGCGGCCATTTTCGCTCACGGCCCTTGACAATCGCGAAAATTACCACAAAAACGTAGATTAGATCTGGTTTCTTCATCGTTGTCGAAACCAAAGATGTTTTTGGATGGTTGTGTTCGGAATGCCATACAGAATCGGGCTCAGGAAGCCGATTTTGCATTTTCGATCCGTAGGCTTTGATATAAGTCGAAATAAATGGCACGACCACGCTTTTCGATAAAAAAAAAAAAAAAAATCCGATTTCATCCGATCAAACGTACCAGTTCGAACCCATTATTCGTCAAACATCGACTGCCGCAAGGACAAGTCGATTGATAGCCCCGTTTCGGAGATATAGGCGGTGTCGGTAACACATCCGGTATCCCCCCCCCTTAATTTCACGCATACACGGAGAAAAAAGAGTGGTTGTGACAGCCGAATTTCTGGTTCTTGAAACTATAATCGGGTCTTTGGTCGCAACAGTACTGTTGTTTAGCTACAAGAGCAGAACATTAGAGCCTGACGTAGTCCGCTTGCACGAACGATGCGGTATAGCTGTGGGAGCTGAACGACGGATTTGTTATAGCAGCTATGCTATATTCAATACGCCCTGACGAGATGCACGATTTAGACATGGGTTATTATCAATAAATATGCAATATAATATGTGTTTATTATTTCACATAATGTCTCCATGCATATAAATTTGTATACATACGTATACGTTTTTATAAATATGTGTATATAAATGTTAAATATTTGAAATCTTGAGAATAGGTCAACATAACCTGCAATTTCGATGTTATGGTCTGTCTGTCATTTCTGAGGCGCACGCGCGCATGAAACTGAGGAATAGTTAGATCAGCTATACGTGTGGCTCCCGTCGCCTTGCGTATAGCTCTCACAACTATACCGGGATAGTTACCGGAACGGTACAAAATGTTCTCTCCAATAACTGGACGATATCTTTCCACGAACTTTAGCGTATTGCTACAGTAACGAAGCATCGGCAACTATACGGTATTGCTACAAGAGCAATGCGTAATCTTCATACAACATTCCACATGGCTGCTGTAAGTGACATGCATGTAGCTATCATTTAGTTTGTTGTATGAACCACTCTTTTTTCTCCGTGTACGTATAGTAATTATTACTTTACTCCACAACTAGTTCGTTGCTATATTTATAGTACCAGTATGCATAAATATAGGATTGATCGCCATAATGCAAGTATGTCCCACGCCTACTATACGAAGTATGGCAACATTTCCCATAAAATTCTCTCCGTGTAGGTTTCTTAAGACAAGGAATCTTTTTCTTGAAACGAGGAATTTTTTTTCCTGTGTAAGTGGTACGGCCCCGTCAGGTATATATCAAACTGTTAAGTAAAACATTGGTTCTACTTTACACAGATATACACTAGGGTGGTCCTTGCCTAGCAGTATTATAGGATGAATTTTGACCGTTACGTTCCTTAGATCATCTTTAAATCAATTTCGAGAGATCTATGTAAAATGGCAGTCCTCGAGCTTAAGGGGATATCCTAGTGTAACCAGCGTCCATACAGGCTAATTTTTGGGAATTTATTTCGGAAAAACTACGGATGGGATTACATTAAATTTTTAATTTGTTTTCATGTATGTACACTAAACGTAAGGGATTCTGATCCGGACGAGTTGGACAATTCTAGAAACAGCCTATCGGCGCTCTTAATTTTTTTAATCCAGAGCGCCGATTGGCTGTTTCTAAAATTGTCCAACTCGTCCGGATCAGAATCCATTACGTTTAGTGTACATATCGTAATAAGTATGTGTAACAATTTTCATCAAAAAATATTGGAGGTTTCACACGTTATCCTTCTTTGCTACGGCTGATGTTTCCCGTGCGCGCCAAAATTCACCTCCGCACGCTGCACTAGAATACGACAGACTGTGAATCTTCCCAATAAGCGAGTCAAGTGGGCGCGTATATAAGATGAAGTATCCGTATGGCTGGTCCAGCTATGCATATGGTGAGTATAGTATGCGTATAGCTGTCTCAACCATACAGTCGAGTTGGGGTACGGTACGCGTAAAGTAAAGTGAGCTATACGCAAAGCTGGATTAGCTATAAGACCATTCACTTTACTAAATGTACAATATTGTTAGGGGAGTCTTATACAGATTTGCTGTGCAGTGATACGAACTTTTTGATGAAAACAATATGTTTTGAAGTCTTATTACCTATAGGGTATCCTTGTAATAGCAAATTATCACCCTGCAATAGCATGTTCGTATACTGTTGAATTGGAAATAACTTAGTTTGCTTGAATGTGCCATTTGTGTATTGTGTCATTGATACGGTGTATTTCTGTATTGCGCATATGATGTTAGCAATAATTGTACTCCTAATATAACGATATCGGATTGTGGACATAAGTAACAGCAGAGTCATAGCAGAAATATTTTACTTCAATCATAGCAAGAATCATCCAACCAGATATTTATTGCTACTAAGCCACAGGGATTTCTTTCAGTGTAATAAAAAAATACATTATAACTCAGAATAAACGAAACAAATTTATTATAATCATTAGTTACACGTATAATTTCACTTATAACACTAAAAAGATCAAAGAAAGTTAATTGGGTGGTTATATAATTATACAAAAAAATCAAAATTATATAGTTTTTATACGAAACTTATTACTTTATTTGTTAAATCTGAAGGCTGAAAAATAAAATATAAAGTATTAAATAATATTTATGAGGTTAAAATAATTTATAAGTAATTTATAAGCGAGAGACTGCGTGTAGGGTAGGGCTTCGCACAATACCAAGACTTGTCTCGGTCTCGTCTCGTCTCGTCTCGTCTTGATTTTTTGAGACAAGACCAAGACAAGACTTACGGAAATAAATCAAGACCAAGACCAAGACTCATACATTAGTCTCGACAAGAGTCTTGGGACTCTTGGGTGTGGTAAAAAGAAGTGTGTTGTTCGCTGCATGTTCATACCGACCGAGAGTCATCATTTTTAATTTTAAAAATGGACATAACAGCGCTAGTGTTTCCTGCCTCATTTATAGCAATATACACCATAGACATCATTAATCTATATGTTTATTTGATAATAATAGTCACATATGTATTTCAACTTGAAGGCGTTGGCAAGAGTTGAGAGAAAATAACAATAAATAAATAAATAAAGTTCATTCAACAGTAATTTTAATTTTTTATGTAAAAACTACCAAGACCAAGACCGAGACCAAGACTGGTTCACCAAAACTCCTTCAAGACCAAGACAAGACGATGATTTCGAAAAAAATTACGAGACCAAGACAAGACTTGTCAAAGTCTCGTCTTGTCTCGTCTCGTGCGAAGCCCTAGTGTAGGGTGGAAAAATATGCTAGGCGTGTGGCTGCCAACACTCCTAACTCTCTCAAAAATGAATGAAATGTTATGAAATTTTAAACACATATTCTTTGGGGCAATCTCTATCCATTGACCTGTTCGTCCGAAAAACGACTTAAGTCGGGTTGGGTCGTTTTTTGAGCGAACGGCCCATATGTTAAAGTTCGAGTAAAAAGACAATGTTTCTGTGAGCTAGAAGTCTTGCATCCAATTTTTGACGATCACAGATTTTGTAATAAATGTCGGCGGCGGATAATTCAATTTTTTATCAAATGTAAGTATAGAATCTTACAGGAAAATGTTACACTGAAAAAAATTTTGGCGACCTACCAATATACCCCTACACTGTAAAAAATACGGTGTTAAATCTAACACCGTTTTAACACCCCAGCGTGGTCTATATAGGTCCATTACTTCGGTGTAAACTAGCGGTGTAAAATGCTGGTGTAAGATGTGCGGTGTTCGAACGGTGTTTATAATCAACACCGAAATTGAACCCATAGCCGGTGTTAAATCCAGATAAAAAAAACACCGTTTTTGTTTATATTGAGCGAAATTTTCAGCTAGCCTAAAAAAAATACATTATTCAACAGGGTTTTAACGTTAGATCCGCCCACTTATAATTAACCGCACGTAGATGAAAGCGCATTATCAATTCGGTGAGAAAAAACCGCCATCGATATTTTGTCCTAACCGGGATTTGAACTCAAGTCCGCTCGCATTCGCTCCATCGCTCATATTACTAGTCGCACGCTCTATCCGCTACGCCAAACTTCGCTATGTTGAGTTATACAATGTTTCACAAATCCATGTCATCCGAGTCAAATTAGGAATGCTGAATTAAAACAGATTTTCCTCAACAAAATATGTTCGGTTGGTTTAACAAATCTTTCTATATGTCACAATTATTATAAAGTTCTTACTATGTCGAAAATGTTAATTTCACAAATTGAATTTCTCTCAGTATAACCACATCAGAGGTGCGGTTTCTACTCTTTTTCGTGTTAATTTTAACACGATATAAACATACCCTCCGGAATATGAACCTGGAATAGTGTGAATTCGGTGTGACATGAACTTATGACATCACAATTAACACCATAGCTCTCGTATCACCACCGATGGGTGTCAACTCGCTGCCTGAACACAATACGGTGTGCAAGATGAATAATTAACACCGCTTTTCTTATTACCACATCGGAAGTGTGGTTTTTACTTTTTCTTGGTGTTAATTTTGACACCAAAGAATTTAACCACTCACTCCGTCGCAGTTTACACCGCCGATTTTTTACAGTGTAGTGCACTGAGAGAAATAATTTGGTTGGGGGTACTATATTATTTTAATTGACGTGTTTTAGTCAAGAAAACCCAATTTTATAGTGCAGCTTACTAAAAAATAGTTCAGCAAACTATTTCAAGCTGGTTGAATCAACAAAATGGATAAGTTCACGAAGAGTGACTATATCTATAGTACAATCAACTATAATTTTTAGTCAGCTGGTAACTAAACCGTCATAGTTATGAAACATATCTTCATTAGTTACCACAATAGTACTCATTGTCCAACCCATTGCATCTTTGGGTAGTTGTTACCATGCACAATAATCACTGATAGAATAAACTCTATATAGTACATTCAACACTATTTTTCCGTTCCCACAAACGTGTTGATAGTTGGAGGTGCCGACTCATCCAGTTTTGCGGACTATGTATATATTGTCAATCCGTACCATGTACACTACACCCAGAAAAAAAGTGTGAGTCGAGACAACTATACCGCATTGTAAAATTTTTATCGTTCTGAGGACGATATTTATAGTAGACGTGACGATATTATTGTATCCCGTACTATATGGTTATCGTTAACAATACTAAATTTAACAATAAATTGAGCAGCTGGAACCATATTTTTGGTTAAAATATCAACGATATGTATAAAATTGGCGTTACTATAATTTATAGTATAGTATACTCTTCGATTCATATTTAACGCAACAATATTTTTAGCACAATCTGATTCTGTTCGTTATTAACTTTCACTCTATTTCTCCGAACTACGTGACATTGTTACCAAAGCGATGCGTGGAGTTGTCTCCATTATATATACGCTGATCGTAGGCACAACCAAAAAAATAGTTGGATCGACGTTTGAACTCTGTTATCGCGAGAGTACTATAGAGTTGTCTTTTCAAGTACCTACACTGAAAAAAATGCTATGCTTAAAACAACTATAAGGTACATAGTTGAAGCGTCTATAGTTGGAGTAAATAAAAAATATAGTTTCACCCACTATAAGACCGTAAAATTGAATGATTGTTTCAACTTTAAAAATATCGTAAGATGAATTAGTTATGATAACTATATTCTTCGTTACGACAGCAAAATTTAATAGTAAGACCGTGCATATTCAATGTAATTTATTGGCAATATAGTACTACTAAGCATAAATAATAGTCAGAGTGACGACATTTTTGCAGTTACTGTAACAAAAAAATATGCAAGGTCCGTGAGAGCACTATATTGTATAGTTGTTTTATAGTAGACTTGACTGTAAATTTTTTTCAGTGTAGTAAGCAACTTTTGTATCGTATATTGAACTATGCTGCTAGAAACTGCAACGATATGTGTATGGTCATTGGTCATGTACATTACTTCAATATTTTCTTGTAAGGCGGCGACCACCGCTTTCGATATTCTCGCGAGTGCCACTTATAGAAGTTGGTGAGTATATATAGAGGCGGAAGATCTCATCAATAAGCGTCGCTTGATTCTTGTATTGATAATGTGTTATGAATATGTATGTGACTATATATGTTTCTCCCCCTACAGCACTGATCCTATGGTAATTGATGTAATTTTCAGATACAATTGAGGTACGATATTGAGAAAAATAATGTGCAGGACACCGTGAACTATCCAGGCCCAAGAGATTAATCCCCCCCCCCCCCCCCCCCCGCCGATATGAAACAATTTTTTTTTTTTTACTTTGAATGGTTTTTTTCGTAATTGATATCACCTCTACACACCCTGTTTTATGGTAGAATTGTGGTTATATCGACCATATTTTTTTCTCAGTGTACTAGAAGGTTCAGTAGCCATAACTACAAAAATAGATGACGTCAACTATCCAGATGATCATTTCCAACATAAAGAATCGTTCAACGAACAAGAGATTTCATTTGCACGAACAAAGGCAATATAGTATCTCCAACTCAGATTCTGTCGTAAAATGCGAAATGTAACGGTCACAATATCCGTATAGTAAACCATATTGCTAACAGCATCATTTTTTATAGTTAACTGAACAATAATTATATCTGTTACCATAGCTAAAATCCTATTGTTGTGCCTTTATTTCACCCATTTTTATTGTTAAATTATTGTTACGTTAACTATAAATTTTTCTGGGTGTATAGTTGAGCCAATACTTTTTTTCGTTACCGAAATACTACTCATAGTCGATCCTACTGCATCTTTCGGTGTTTGTTACCATGTACAAAAATCGCTCACGCAATACATACTATGGTTGAGTCAACACTATTCTTCTGTTGCCACAAACGTGTTGATAGTTGGAGGTGCTGACTTATCCAGTTTTGCAAACTTTATATAATGTCAATCCGTACCATGTACACCATAGTTGAGCCAATACTCTTTTTCGTTGCCGGAATACTATACACTAAGAAAAATTATTCTGTTGAGGATACTATAATAACATAGTTAACATTTCAGAGTGAAGACGGCTCCTTTTTATAGTGATGTTTACTAATAACACTGACAATAGTGAGATTAAATCGACGGCTGGGAAGAACAAAAGTTCATCTCAGAATTTGGTTCGACATGACGTCATTTCAAATTTTGGTCCAACAAGAGGTCATCTCAGAATTTGGTTCAACAAGACGTCATTTCAAACTTTGATCCAACAAAAGCTCAAATCGCGATCATTTATCGCACGCGACATTTTCTGAGGTTACGCCACTGCCGGGTGCACGTTTGAATATTTGTTGAATGAATATAACCGATTTCTGGGACATGAATGTTAGAAAAAGTGATCGCGTGTATGAGTATTAATTTAAAATGGTATTCTTTATACCTATTCTAATAATGATATCATGTAAGTAATTGAAGACTTATATTATGTTTTTATAAATTACTTACCAGTAATAATTAACGAGTTATTTCATCACGTATTGCTCATTTTCATCTTTATATAACATGACATTGATTTTTTGTACTTTGTGTTTTACTCAAGAAAACGTTTTGATAATTTTCCATTTTTTGACGCATTCTTTTCTTTCAACGTTTCCGAAGATTGGAAGAGATTCTCGAGAAAAGGAAAGACTCCAAAAAGTTTTCAGCGACAAAATTTTTTTGAGGAAGCTAAAAATGTTCAACAAATTTTAGAGAACAAATTTAATAAAGATTTTAAACTGGGAAAAGAAAAAAAAATCAACAATTTTCAGCTGAGGTGAAAATTTGCTGAACATTTTCAGCTTCCTCAAAAAAATTTTGTCGCTGAAAACTTTTTGGAGTCTTTCCTTTTAATAACTCGTTAATTATTACTGGTAAGTAATTTATAAAAACATAATGTAAGTCTTCAATTACTTACATGATATCATTATTAGAATAGGTATAAAGAATACCATATTAAATTAATACTCATACACGCGATCACTTTTTCTAACATTCATGTCCCAGAAATCGGTTATATTCATTCAACAAATATTCAAACGTGCACCCGGCAGTGGCGTAACCTCAGAAAATGTCGCGAGCGATAAATGATCGCGAGTTGAGCTTTTGTTGGATCAAAGTTTGAAATGACGTCTTGTTGAACCGAATTCTGAGATGACCTCTTGTTGGACCAAAATTTGAAATGACGTCTTGTTGAACCAAATTCTGAGATGAACTTTTGTTCTTCCCAGCCGTCGAAATGTAAACTATGAAAATAGTAACGGAGACTATATTGTTATAGATATTACTACATATTTACTGTAAGCGTTACAGTTGAGAACTTTTGGAACTCTAGGAAAGAAATTGAATTAAAAAGATATTTGGAATACAGATGTTCAGTTAATCAGATATCTTAGCTGCATTAAAACATTGATATCATTGAGACAGATGCCGAATTCAAAATAAATAGGAAAAAGTGATTACTGATTTCAATAAATAGTTGAGCGTAGTCGGTAGAGCGTGCGACTAGTAATGCGAGCGAATGCGTGCGTCCCGGATCGAATCCCGGCGAAAATAATGCGATGTTTTTCTAATCTAAAAATCCTTACTTTGTATTAATATGCGGTTGAATGCAGTTAGTAGGTGTTTCTTGACGCGTCATACAATGTTACAAATTCATTGTAACGAGCTAAATTTATTTTTTGAGCACAAAAAAAAGAGCCTTATTCAACTATTTGGTTTGGTTTTTTACATAGTACCACTATAGTACATCATACCGTTGGGATTAGTCAGTACAACTTACGTCATATGGTAAGGCTAACCTTGTTTTTAGTTGCGAGGGTATATTGTGCGCTTCACTATGTCCAAATAGTTGAGCAAATAGTAATTGGAACTAGCGATTTTAGTTACGTTAACTCAACTTCGTTGGGGTTATGTATACTATAAATCGGTTTAAGTCCGTTTAGTTACTATTTTTTTTAGTCGAAAAATAGTACCCACAACTATAATTTTTTCTCAGTGTGGCGCTGCACTCTGTCGCCTTGAGACGCTACTTACTCAGGTTTGGGGAGCATAGGTACACTTCGTCGGGTGACTTTCTCACCCACGAACGCGGTGAGCTACACACTGGGATTGTAGTCTGCCCGGCTAGGTGTACTGAGTCTCCCTAGTAGAGAGTGTGGCAGATCCATAGACTTATAGAGATAAACTGCGGGTTACTATAAGAGGAGCTGAAGAACTCATTAGAAAGAGAGAGCAATAGCTGGAGAGATTTTGTCTTTTTCTAGTCCGCGAGTTGGTGGGGGTAAACGGCAGGCCTGTTACAACAGGTTCAGTATAGTGCGGCGTCGTTCCCCCTACTCGCTGTAGACCCCCACTCCTTACGCAGTGCGAGAAGGAAAAAATCTCTCCGGCACTATTGCTGTCCTTCGATATGAGCTTCAGCCAGCACATAAGAGCGCGCAGTCTATCTCTATGAGTCTATGGGCAGATCCAAAAGGAGGTTCGCAGCGAATATCTGTTTAACGCCGCTGCGTCACTCCATAGTAAGGCTAGTCGCCCAAATTTCTTTCAGTGTAGATACACATAACAACCGTTATCCTACCAATTTTAACTGAGATTAATTACAGAATTTTCGAATCATTCTTCGACCCAGTTTTGGTTGATAAAAGTCGAAAATCTCGACTTTCTTAAATGTCGCCATGACCGATTTGTATAAATCTTCTACACAAAATAATGCATCAAAAAACAAAATTTTCAAGACCTTAACCAAGATGCCTGGACTTCTGGTTCAAGAGATATGAATCTTACAAAAAACAATATGTATTGATTAAATCAATTGAAAACGCATAAGGGGTGGATGGGAAAAATATTTAAACTGCTATACCGTGAAGTTAAAAGGAAACGGAACGATGGCCGTACTATAGTTCGACCAACACACGCTCGCGTTGCGTACGTGAGCTTCTACTCGCTGCCAGTGACTGCTAGCAGAAGCTCGTGTACGCAACGCGAGCGTGTGTTGGTCGAACTATAGTGCGGCCATCGTTCCGTTTCCTTTTAACTTCACGGTATATAAAATATTGTTATCGCTATAATGCTTTTGGGGATATATTTTACTGAAAATAAATGTTTCATTCAATAGGGTGATTAGGTGAACAGTCGAACATTTACTTGTCAATTGAGTCATATTGATAACTTACATTTATTATCGAAATTATTGGACAAAGTGTTACTATTGAATTGATATAATTAAATTTTCATAGTTGGTCGCAGGTATACAGGGTGATTTAGAATTCGTGACGAATCTTTTGAGGGGTTAATCCTTGTCAACATTGGGAGTGAAAGTTCCTCAGTCATTTTTCCGAAAAATGATTTTGTCCCTTGGAACCATAACACATTTTTTTAACATCTTCCACCAAATGAGAAACTTTCACCGAGAAAGCTCTCTAATATCGGAAGAAAAAAATTATTCGCATCATTTGTGATTCTTTAGAATTGACGAATGATATGAGAAAAAAAATTGCTGAAAAAAAAATCGTCTGCCGGAAAAAAATTATTTTTCCGAAAAATTACCGAGGAACTTTCGATCCCAATTTTGACAAGGATAAACCCCTCAAGAGATTCGTCACGAATTCTGAATCACCCTGTATATGTACCATCTTTCATACAATATCATTCGACAGTATTTAATTGATTTCAAAATGTTTCGAATCATATTTGTCTCATGATCATAAAAGACAGAAAGAATTAACGCCAGTTGCATCTAATAAAAATATTGAAAAAATTCGTATCTCTGGAACCAGAGGTCCAGGCATCTTGGTTGAGGTCTTGAAAATGTTGTTTTCTGATGCAGTATTTTGTGTAAAAAATTCATACAAATCGGTCATGGCGACATTTGAGAAAGTCGAGATTTTCGACTTCTATCGACTAAAACTGGGTCGAAGAATGATTCGAAAATTCTGTAATTAATCTCAGTTGAAATTGGTAGGATAACGGTTGTTTTGTGTATCTAACATTTTCCTCTAAGATTCTATATTTACATTCGATAAAAAATTCGAATTTTCCGCTGCTTTCATTTATTAAAAAATGTGTGACTGTCAAAAATCGAATGGAAGACCTCTAACTCACAGTAACGTTGTCTTTTTACTTGAACTCCAACACGAAGACATAAGTGTCGATTGAGTCGAGTTGGAATGCCCCATATACGAAACTATAGTCGACATTTCATCCATATTGTAAATGTTCACACGCCAAATCTAAAAATAACAAGTACGTACTGCAGTCACACATATACAATGAATCGATTTATGATACCCAGCTTGATGTCAGTCGGTGTAATTGGGAATCGAATAATTGAATAAATCCTATTTTCGATCTATTATGATACATACCGAGACTTTTCCGTAACACCGGACACCCCCTTCCTACGGCCACACCAACACAGGTACATGCCGCGTGCGTGAGGCTCGGGCTGGAGGGGATAGACTGTAAATAGCATTGCCTTTCTCGTCCCGACCGAGCCTCACGTACGCGGCATGTACCTGTGTTGGTTTAGCCGTAGGAAAGGGGTGTCCGGTGTTACGGAGAGTCTCGGTAGATAGAGGAAGAAACATTCGCGAACAAATTGTGCATCAATATTTCAATATTTAGGCAATACCTAAGTGGACCGTCTGTACGAGGCCAATCATTAATAACAATTCTTTTGTAACAATTTGTACATATATTCTTCTAATCACTGAATTATCTGAAGAAAATTTCCGCGAAATATATGATACCTCAATTTATAAAGCATTCCCTGCGGTAAAATTTATCAGGCATTCAGTTAAATTTGTTAGACCTGTAGAAACAGTATGCTCGGCCGCTTGCGCTATGTCGGGGCCTTCTGTAAGTCGCTCTGCAATTTTTCCTAATCACGTGAGTAGTCGCGGGACCCACTTTTCCAAATTTTCATTAAATCTCTAATTTTGAGTATCCTGTAGGGGTGAGCGGGGTAACGCCGGACGGCGGGTAATGCCGGACACGATTTCTCAAGTCTGGGTTATAAGTTAAAAATCGTTTGTCACGTGGTACGTACATTATTTGACATGGTCCAACGGCTGATATCGAAAATAGTGCCTGGGAAGCTTTTGTTCGACGGGTATCAAGATTCGTTGTTAAAATCGTATGTCTAGTAATCTTGAGCACAAATTAAATTGTAACTGCTCCAGTTGGAGAGTAAAATGGTGCGGCAATGCGTGTTTGCAACTGTGAGAAGCTCAAATGCACGGAAAATAGCTAAAACTTCAACTCAAATACATGGCCAGCATTTGCCCACGGAATGTCCGACATTACCCGCCTTTGTCCGAAGTTACCCCATCGCGCAATCAACCATTCAAATATTTATGTTGCCTTCCAGAAAAAATTAGAGAACGTCAGGTTTTCAGATTATTACAGAATAACGTACGTATTTTCAGAGGACATCTTTGTTTTTTCATTTGAAAAATTATTTTAGCTCAGACGTTGTGAAATATAGAAGTGGCCGGCTTTACCCCGCTCTCCCCTAAGCAACTAGAAAGATATCACTGCTTGAAAATTTTAAATTGACACAGACTGCCCCATATAATTATACTCACTCGAAATTCTTCTAAATGCGAGTTGAATGTTTGTCTGAGTCCATTCATTACATTTTGACGATCCAATTGTAGGCTCTTAAAATCGTGCGCTCGCTTTCTTGTAATCGTTGCGTACGATCGACCAGAATTCGACGTTGTTGCAACCTACGTTTTTCCAATCTCTTGGAAATCATTCTGGTTTCGCTCCAATACAGGCTGAAAATCGTGCGCTCGCTTCCTTGTATTCGTTGCGTACGATCGACCAAAATTCGACATTGTTGCAACCTGCATTTTTCCAATCTCTTGAAAATCATTCTGGTTTCGCTCAAGCACAGGCCCTGCCGATACTGACATTTCTATTAGGACCGGTTTAGTGGGATGTTTGAACCATATCGACTCCTCCGATAGGTCTACAAAACCTACCGAGGGAATGGTTTCCTCCATGCCCACTCGAGGTTTTCTTCCCGATTACGCTCAATATTTTTTCCTTCTCAGCAGTGAGGGGCTCGGCGGCATCTGGATTCCCCGTTTGCCGTATTGTGCGACTGATCTTTCTGTTATTATCACGGGTATTTCTTACGATTGATTGCCAACTCTGCAAAGTTCAAAAGGTTAATAACTCATGAACATGTTGAAAATATCATCAATATGTGTGCATATGTTATAAGTAGATTAATCATATAGACAAAAGTTTCTAGTTCGTGCGCAAAACTAAAAATAAATATATACTGTCGATGATTTCTTTCGTATGTTTTGAGACAATACTAACCGCTAACCACTGCTCCCAAGACTTGAGAAGTCCCAGTTCATTTAATTTTTCAGCCAGACTGTTAAGAGATAAATTACAGTAAGAAACATATAAGTGATCTATGTTAATAAAGCTAGGATTTCAGTACGATTTTTTTCACCTTTCCCATAATTCGTTATAAGTATGATTCCCACGTATTCCCAATTTCCCTCGATTCACCAGTTGGTCGTGATTCGTCATATAGTTCACCAAATCCTCGTGCTGTTTGCTATTCGTTTTAGGCGCCGGTGTGTGTTTTTTTTTTTTTTTTTATCTGTTGAGTTATTGTAGTGGAAGTGGTTGGTTGTCCAAGATTAATTCTCATAAAATGTCGATTAACCCGTTTTTGCCCAAAATGGCATAAATTTTTCGTTTTCTTCACCTCGATATTTCACATAGTAAAACTGATCCAACAAAATTGAAACGTGGTATCCCGTAGTTTTCAAGGGTGCTCTTTCAGAATCCGTTGTTATTTTTTTTGTCGGAGTTCACCATTTTCTAATACGGCGGCTTTATTAAAAAAAGGGCAAATTTTTTTTCCTTCATTTCGAAATAATCACCATTTTTTCCTATGAAATCATCATTAGAACGGGGACTAAACTATGAATTTTGTGGCATACAGGTGTCTAGTTTAAAATGTAAAAGGCTAAATTCGAAAACTCGACATGGCGGCCATCAAAATGGCAGCTTTAAGATTCGAAGTCGGTGCAAAACTTCAGGAATTTTTAACTCGAATATGACGAACTTTCCGAAAAATGTTATAGAACAAAAAGTGCTTAGAATTGCTCAAAGAATTCGCTCGAATTTTTTCAGCATTTTTTGAGAGACTTTTGTATTTAACTCTTTAAGGCCCAGCGGTTTCGACCGAAACCACTTTTGCATTCAAACGTTCATAACCCCGTGTGGAAATTGAACCAGGGTGCTGGCCGGGAGACGGTCGGGAAGCCCGGCTTTTAGTCGGGTGGGTCTGACCAGAGCCCGCCCAGAATCGTCACGCTCGGCTATTCGGCACCCGGCCAGGACTATGGCCGGGCTGTCCGGCCATAGCCTGACCAGGTTTTACTAGGGGCTATGGGATATTGCGATAATTTTATTCGATTATTCGCAGTTGAAAAATGAAAGCAGATTATAATCAAGTTTTCAATTTTCTAAGGAGGTTAATGGGTAGTCCAAAGTGACTAGTTTTTTATAAATTTATTACGGCATAGTCGTTACATTGAATATTCATCAAATAATTATATTCATAAACTAATGATTTCCCGGAAATTTCCAGAGAAAATTAATACCGAAATTATCAACAAACGGCTAGATATCGATCTGTGATTTTCAAGCGCGTTAACCCTCTGAACGGAATTGACTGCCAAATCCCGTCGGTGTAACTGGAGAGAGGGAAGGGCCAATACGGCGCGCTCGAGCTTTGTGTTAGTGCGTGACGTCACAGAAAGGCTCTCCCACTCCCGCTGGCCCAATGCTGTAGCTAGCTTCCGCGGATGGGCACAGTGAACGCTTTACGTTACCCAACTCCGCGCACATAGCGGCGGCACTGCGGTGTCTCCCCACCATACGACAATATCGCGTGAGGCTCCGCCAGCCACTGTGGTGGGGAGCCCGCGATCCCGTTCAAAGGGTTAAAATGGTCAAAAATCTAGTAGATTGGTTCGATTACACTCTACGATGGCTCATTTTCTTCAGGAAACTATTTTCTATAATCCGTCTGTGACAGATTATTTTCTCTGTCAATCGGCAATTCAATGTGGTTATTTGTTGCTTAAAAGCGATGTACGTGCAATCTTGTTAGATTGAATATTCAGCGTCACTAACGTGATGAAAAAAATACGTCACAGACGGATTATAGAGAATAGTTTCCTGAAGAAAATAAGGCATCGTAGACTGTAATCGAACCAATTTACTAGACTTTTAACCATTGTAAAGCACTTGAAAATCAAAAATCGATATCTAGCCGTTTGTTTATAATTTCGGTACTATTTTTTTCTGGAAATTTTCGGGAAATTATTAATTTATGAATATAATAATTCGATGAATATTCAATGTAACGACTATGCCGTCATAAGTTTATAAAAAACTAGTCATTTTGGATTCAATATTTCTTATTATGATAGATATTAGGAACAATAATTTAACCTGTAGTTTCGAAGTTATAGTATCACAAGTAGAAACTTTGACCAGTCTTGAAGTATAATATCACGAACCGAGTTTGTTCGATTTTTAAATCATTTTTCCGAATATTCATCTCTTTATTACATGCTTCTTAATTTCAGGGCTCATAGCGGGCAATTGGGCAAATAAAAGTGAGAAAAGTAACTTTCAATATTTAAAAAGTGACTAAATAGTGACTAAAACTGATGAATTTTGGTAAATTTATGAATATATGTAGGTATATGAATGAGTTAATCTTACACGGAGTACTTAGGTATGTATATGTTCTGTGTTCAGAACATGCATATTAGGGTATTAAAAAAAAAAAAGAATTTTTTTTTCTGCGAACGCGCATCATAATGTTGGTGGAACAGAATATCTCAGCCAAATATGATCTTTAAATTTTCCAATTTTTATTCACATGTTTTTCAAATGGAAAATGGAAAAAATAAAATAGGCACCTCTAAGTATCAATATTAAGAGCCCATATTTGACTGAGATATTCTATTTGAGATTCTTCACCGAAATTTTCGAGGGGCTATTCACTCCTGAAATCAGCTGTACACCCCGGTTTGAAATCAGTTGAAATCAGAAAAAAAATCGCTCTGAAATCCCAAAAAATCACTGAGAAATCGCTTAAAATCAGCGGAAATTCTTCGAAATCCTTCGGAAATCACTGGAATTCAGCTGAAATTCTTCGAACTCACTTGGAAATAATCGAAAATCAGCAGAAATCATCCAGAATTACAAACGAAATCATATAAAAAATCAGTTGAAATCATATGAAATCATGCGAAATCATATATCGTTGGCCTAATTCTCAAATGTCGTAAGCCACAAAATTTCGGAAATTGATTTTTTCGTCTCTTTGGACTTTTTTTGACGTTTTTACTCATTTTCACTCTCTCTCAGAAAATTTTTCATTTGTGGGTTACGACATTTGAGAATTAGGCCATCGATATGAAATCACGAAATCACTTGTACACTAAAAGTTTGAGTGAATAGCCCCTCGGAAATTTTGATGCGCGTTCGAGAGAATTTTTTTTTTTTTTTTCAACACCCTAATTACAAGACAAAAATATGTATTTACCAAAAAAAGTAACTACTATTATTGAACTGTATAAATCAAGTGTTATTCAGCAGCTGAACAAAATATTTTTGAGCCTATTTGAAGCTGTGATTTAATAAGCCCGCACAACTTGACACATAATGAAAATTTTCATGTCGAAAAATGAATAACAAAACAAGACTCTAGAAAATATTGCAATATAAGATTGGTTAGTAAATTATCGGTATGTAGATTTACAATCTACCCACATGAATATGAAAGCGAAAAAAATTTCTAAAAAAATGTCCGGATTATTGAAAAATAGTTGAAAAAAGTGACTTTTTCAGGAATAGTGACAAAAAAGTGAGTTCGTGAAAAAAAGTGACTAAAAGTGAGAAAAGTGACACACTATGAGCCCTGTAATTTGGTCGCGTAGACGTGGGACTAGTCCTTAGGGCTTATCATAAAATGACTAAACTATAGCTATATCTATATTGTAACCTTAGAGCATATACACATGGAGGAAGCATGAGATACCCTACAGCGTAAGTGGGAAACGGGCATGAGACAAACTACGGGACAGTATATGCCTTCTTTGTCTTGCAGACTCTGATTGGCCCTCACTATTCTCTGATTGGCCCTATGATCGAATAGAAAGAGAGAGCATGTACGGTCCCGACGTCCCTCTCTCTCGCCGCTCGACTCGGTTTCTCAGCGGCTATGCTTCCTCCATGTCTATATGCTCTAAGATTGTAACGCGGCCAAGCCACGACCCATACCGAGAAGATTCGGTGAGAGTAGACAGCCCCCTTCCTACGCCAAAACTAACACAGGCGCGTACCGCGTGCGTGAGGCTCGGCGGGCGGGGCTAAGCGACCAGCGGTGCTTCTACCGAATCTTCCGCGCTAGGTCGAGTCCGCATAGCCCACCTCGATACTTAACCTAGAAAGCAATCATCGCACTAAACACGGAAAAGAATGAACGCGAATAAAATGAATTTGCCTGATGTGAACATTTATTTTCGAAATTTATGAACGAATTTAAAATCAAATATCAATCGATTGGATTTAAGTATTGATTATCAGTGTTTAGGATCGATATTTGAGACGAAGTGGAACAGGTAAGTGGAAGGTAAATCATTGAAGACAACATGGTCAAAAATTGGTTTATTTAATGATTTATTTATTTATCAACAGAAAAATGAAATTTATCAACGATTATTGATTAATTGAGGGATCCATTGCTGTTGAATTATGGCGTGCGTCCAAACTTATCGGAGATTGAATGCTTGGGAATCAAAGAGAGGCTACCGATGAGCCACTGTCGAACGTAGTAGACTTTTACTCAAACCATTTTTATTTCTCAACGACTACTTCTATCGGAGACCCGATTGCTGACATGTACCTCAGCGAGGCTTCATAGCGTGCGGAGGGGCTTTGTCGCTGGAGTTTGTAGTGCGATGAGGTAGCGTACGAGGAGCTTCGTTGCAAGCGTTTGTAGCAGGTCCACGATATTTATCGAACATTTCTTACTCGTCCAACGAGCATTCAACGTTCATGTCTCGTAGCAGGCGGACAAGCCTCGTCACAGATGTTCGTGGTGCGATGAGGCAGTGTACAAGGAGCCTTGTTGCAAGGGTTCGTAGCACGTCGACGATATGCAGTCCTTCTCTGGACTCTGGCGAAGCCTTGCCGCACAAAAATTTGATAGAAAATGCTCGCTGACGCACTGCAAACTCTGGCAACGAAGCTCCTTGTATGCTGCCTCATCGCACTGCGAACATCCGCGACGAATCTCCTCCGCCTGCGACAAGACATGAACGTCGAATACTCTTGGACAAGTAAGAAATGTTCAATGAATATCGTCGATCCGCGACGACTCCTTGCAACGAAGCTACTTTGTACGCTGCCAAGCCTCACCGACGCTGTTGCTGCCTCTCGTTTCCTCGATCCCTGCTTGGTTCTCGATCACTCTTCGCAGTCTGTTGCCTGAGGTCAGCTTGGACAACGACGTCGGCGATATTTCTCCTCAAGAGTTAGCGAGCGATCAGTCACTGGGTACGTAGGATACAAAGTTAACGGATATCGAAAAGACTTACAAGACTTATAAATTCTCATGATAGTCAGTTATACTCTCACCCTGCTGTTTCAGAGGAAGTAACGATGTCCTGGGATGGCAACATCTTCTTCAACTAGTATGAATTTATTCTTCTCCGACAACTGGTTGTCGACGTACTACAAACTCCTGCGACAATCCCCTCCGCACGCTATGAAGCCTCGCTGAGGTACATGTCAGCACTCGGGTCTCCGATAGAAGTAATCGTTGAGAAATAAAAATGGTTTGAGTAAAAGTCTACTACGTTCGACAGTGGCTCATCGGTAGCCTCTCTTTGATTCCCAAGCATTCAATCTCCGATAAGTTTGGACGCACGCCATAATTCAACAGCAATGGATCCCTCAATTAATCAATAATCGTTGATAAATTTCATTTTTCTGTTGATAAATAAATAAATCAATAAATAAACCAATTTTTGACCATGTTGTCTTCAATGATTTACCTTCCACTTACCTGTTCCACTTCGTCTCAAATATCGATCCTAAACACTGATAATCAATACTTAAATCCAATCGATTCATATTTGATTTTAAATTGGTTCATAAATTTCGAAAATAAATGTTCACATCAGGCAAATTCATTTTATTCGCGTTCATTCTTTTCCGTGTTTAGTGCGATGATTGCTTTCTAGGTTAAATATCGAGGTGGGCTATGCGGACTCGACCTAGCGCGGAAGATTCGGTAGAAGCACCGCTGGTCGCCTAGCCCCGCCCGCCGAGCCTCACGCACGCGGTACGCGCCTGTGTTAGTTTTGGCGTAGGAAGGGGGCTGTCTACTCTCACCGAATCTTCTCGGTATATACCTTATATGATATTTTTTTTTTATTGCACTTGGCGCGAGACTCTACCGAGTCTCTTGATACAGGGTGATTCAGAATTGGTGACGAATCTCTTGAGGGGTTGGAATACTTAGTACACAAATGTACGTAATGTGTGTTTCATACTTCAAATGTATAAGAGTTATTAGGAAAATTAGCATATATTTGAAATTTAATCGATAAAACCACTCGAAGACATACGAGGAGTTCCGGTGACTGGCAAGCGGGGCAAACGTATGTCAAACGCGCCACAGTAAAATCGCGAAAAATCGGGGAAAGAAAAGAAAAGTGACCACAGAAGTGTGAGAAAAGTGCACGAAGTGACAGTGCAGCAGTGTGAGAAGCGAAAAAGCAAAAGATAATACATTACAGACGAAAAGGAAAAGGATAAATAAGAGAAAAACAAGGGACCACGTGACACACGCGAACAGAGTGAAGCACACGGCGGAGCAAAAGGAAGGGAGCGCGCAAGTGAGCGTCGCGACACAGAAAGGCGAGCACGCAACGGACGCAGCGGTGACGTCACAAGCGGAGCGCCACTGGTACCTAGAAGAAACACGCATGGAGAAAAAGGCCACAGAGAAAGCGGAGGGAAACACCACAAAGAAAGAAAAGGAAGAAGAAAAAGAAGTGTGGGGAACACCGACGGGTGGAAAAGCGGAGAAAAAGAAAGACAGAGCCGGAAGACCGCAAAAGGCCGAAACCTGGGAAAGAGCAAGGTCCGCATCAGACGGGTCACTTCTCCAGTGCTGGAAGCGAAAGCAACCGGACGCAGGGGGAGACGAGGCAAGCGAAGGAGCAAAAGAAACTCTGGAACAGCTAGAAGAAAGAAACCGTAAGAAGAGCAACAAAACGATAAGAACCCCGGAGAAAAATAGACAAACAGAGAGAGCAGAACAGCCGGACCCATTACGCACAATGGAAAGCGGAGACGAAGAGACGTCCGAGAGAACAGAAGGGGAGTGGATGAGGAAGACTCTCAGCGACATAATGAGAGGAATGAAAAGTATGAACAACGAGCTGAAGAAAATGAGGGAGGAAGCCGAAGAAGGAAGAAAAGCAGAAAGAGAAGAAAGAGAAAAGATGAGAAAAGAGATCAATGAAGTAAGAATCAGAGGAGAGGAAGAAAGGAGCAAGCTCGGAGAAATGATAGAAAAGATAGAAAGAGAAAGACAAATGAAAGAAGCAGAAAGCGAAAGAAAAAGAGCGCAAGAAGAGAAGGAGAGAGAACGAAGAGAAAGAGAGATAACAAGAAGAATCGACCAGGACAGAAGGGATAACATAAGCAGACTGAAAAAACTGGAGCTAGAGCTGGAAAAAAGAGAAAAAGCAGAAAGAAGCATGAACATAGTTATAAGAGGAATGGAAAAAGAAGAGGGGGAAGGATGGGAGTCCGCAATAAAGAAAGTATTAGAGAAGGTGACGCTGACACCAGTACCGGTAGTAGAAACGAAGGAGATAGGAAAAGACGGAAAAACCGTGCTGGTAAAACTTAAAGCTTGGGAGGACAAGAAAAGGATAATGGCAATGAAAGGGAAGCTAAAAGGGTCAAAAGTGGTCATAGAAGCTGACCTGACTAGAAAAGAGATGGAGATCCAGGATAAAATCTGGACAAGAGCCAAAGAAGAGAGAAGAAACGGGATTCAAACGAAAGTAGGATACAGAAAGGTAACCATAGGAAACGAAGTATGGGTGTGGGACGAAGAAGCAGACGAGCTGAAACACAAAGGAGAATTTGAAGACAACACAGCCGCAGACCGACACCAATGGGACGAAAGGGGAAGAGGAAGAGGAAGAGGAAGAGGAAGGGGAACGGAATAGGACATAGAAGAAACAAAACAGATAAAAATAGGATTCTGGAATATAGCAGGATTAAAAGGAAAAGATGAAGAATTCTGGAACGAGATAAAAAGGTGGGACGTAGTAGGACTCACAGAAACCTGGGGAGAAAGCAAGGATAGCGAAAAGACGATGGCAAGACTACCAAGCAGCCACACATGGAAATTACAAGGGGCAAGAAGAGAAAACAAAAGAGGAAGAGCATGCGGGGGGATGGCGCTAGGGGTCAGGATAGGCGCAAGCAAGATAAAAGACAAAAGAGACTGCAAAAAAGAGACAGAAGGAATAATGGAAAGCATGCTAGAAATAGAAGGAAGGGAATGGAGAGTGTTCGTGGTATACTCGAACCAGGAAATAAAAGCGAAGACGAAAGAGCTATCAGAGAGAATTGGTAAAGGGAGACGAGATACCCCCATAATAATAGGAGGGGACATGAATGCCAGAACCGCAAGGGAAGGAGGAATAGCAGAAGCAGAAGAAGAGGGGAAAGAAACAGGCAGCGAAAGAAAATCGAGAGACAACACAATGAACAGCGAAGGAAAAGCTCTGATAAACTGGCTTGAAGAAGAAGGACTAGGAATCTTCAACGGACGGTGCGCAGGAGACGAAGAGGGGGAGATAACACACGTTGGTCCCAGGGGTGAGTCCGTAATAGACTACATAATAGGCAACACAGAGGCATGGGAAAGAACGAAGAGAATAAAAGTAAAAAGCAGAGTAGAATCGGACCACCACCCGGTACTACTCACGCTAAAGATAGACAGCGAAGAAACGGAGGAGAGAAAAGAGGAAGAAAGAAAGAAACGCAAGGAAGTAATGGATTGGTCAACAGAAGGATCGATCGCATACAGAGAGAAGATCAAAGGGATAAAAACGGCAGGAAACAACCCTGAGGAAATACTAGCAGAAATAAAAGAAAAAATAAAAGAAGCCGCGAAATGGAAGAAACAAGGGAATAGTGGCCCGTGCAGCAGCAAATGGTGGGACGAAGAGTGCAAAGAAAGGAAGGCAACAGCAAAGAAAGCGCTAAAAGACTGGAAAAGAGGAGAAGGAGGTGTGGAAAAGTTCAGAGAGGAAAGAAAAAAGTTCAGAGAGACATGCGCAAAGAAAAAAGAAGAAGAAGCGGACAAGATCATAGAGGAAATGAAAAGCGCAAAGACGGAAGGAGAAATGTGGAGAGTATTAAACAAAGTAAGAAACAAGAGGACAAAGATACCAGAAGAAATCAAAATGGAAAAATGGGCAGAGCACTTTAAAAAGATACTACAAGGAACAGACAAAATGCAGGCCACAGAGGAAGAGGAGGAAAACGAAGAAGAGGAAGAAACAAGAGACAGTATAAAAGAAGAAGAAGTAGAAAAAGTAATAGGGAGACTAAAGGCCAAAAAAGCGACGGGCTCAGACGGGATAGCAAACGAAGCCTGGAAACTCGGTGGAAAAGAAATGACAAGAGAAGTCACGAAACTGATGAACAAAGTATGGGAAGGAAAAGGACTACCGGATGAATGGAAAGAAGGAATAATAATCCCCATACACAAGAAAGGGAAAAGAGAAGAAGTAAAAAACTATAGAGGTGTGACGCTGATGACGACAGCCTACAAAATATACGCGACGTTAATAGCAAACAGACTGGAAAAAGAGATAGAAGAGAAGGCGATAATACCCGAAAACCAAGTAGGCTTCAGAAAAGGCAGGGGGACTACCGAGTCGATGTACGTGCTGAACCACGCAATAGGAAGAGAAACAAAAAAGAAAGGAGGGAAAGTAATAGCCACGTTCATCGACCTAAGAGCCGCATTCGACTCAATAGACAGACGAAAACTATGGGAAACAATGAAGAAAAAAAGAATAGGAAAGCAAATAAGAGACAGAGTGAAAGAAATATACGAAGAGACAAGAAACAGAGTAAGAGTGAGAGACGACACCAGCGAAAGATTCTGGACAGTGAAAGGGGTGAGACAGGGGTGCCCGTTGAGCTCATACCTCTTCAACATCTACTTAGCAGACTGGGAAGAAACGCTAAGAAAGGGTCAGGACGGAGGTATAGTAGTAGGCGGAATAAAGATATGGTCACTGGCATACGCGGACGACGTAGTGTTGCTAGCAAAAGACGAGAAAGGGATGAAGGAAATGCTGAAGAGAACGGAAAGGTACCTAGACAAGAAAGGACTAGAACTGAACGCCGAAAAAACGAAAATCATGAGATTCAGAAAGGGGGGAGGCAGAGAAAAAGAAGAAAACTGGCAATGGAAAGGGTGTGAGATTGAAGAAGTAAAGACATTCAAATACCTCGGATTCACGCTGCAGAAAAACGGAAGCATGAAAGAACACACGAGAGAAAGGGCAAAGAAAGCAACGCTGGCAATGGCACAAGTATGGGGGATAGGAAAAAGACTAATGAGCGGGGACTGGCGCAAGAGGATGAGAATATTTGAAGCGCTGGTCGAAAGCATCGCCATGTACGGAGCCGAGATATGGGGATGGTCGGAAAGAGAAGAACTGGAAAGAATGCACGAGAAGTACATCAGATGGACTCTAGGCCTGGACGGAAGAACACCGGGATACATGATCAGAGAAGAGACAAAAAGGTACAAATTAAGAACAAAAGCAGGCAAAAGAGCGATGAAATATGAAGAAAAGCTGAGAGAAGGAGGAGGTAACGAGCTAGCTAGAAGATGCTGGAATGAAATAAAGACAGGAAACAAGGAGACCAGGTCAAACTGGGAGGAAGAAAGAAGAAAGTTCTACGAAGAAAGAGGATATAGTGCAGAAGAGACAGAAAGAAGGAGAGAAAGAGGCGAAGACGTGATAGAAGCAGTGACGGAAAGAGATAAAGAGATACAAGAACAAGAAAGAGGGAACAGGATAAGGAACTCAAGGTACAACGGAACATACAAGGAAATAATCACACTAGATAAGCCGAGATACCTGAGGGCAAAGAGGAAAGAAAAAGAAATGATAATGATAGCAAGATTCAGAATGGGAAATGAAATGAAAGGCAGCAACTACTGGGAAGCAGACGAAGACAAGAGGAAATGCAGAATATGCGACGCAGAGGAGGAAAACTGGGAGCATGTATTAGAAAGATGCAGAGGAGGCGGGAGGCAAGGGGGAATAGACGAGATACTAGAAATTCTGAAAGACGATGGAAGCGGAGCAACGAAAATGAGAGAAATATTAGAGACAAGAAAAAGAGCAAGAGCAGAGAGAGAAGGAGAGACAGCAGATGACAGATGATGAGAGTGGGAGATAGCAAGGGAAGCAGCAATGAAGTCAGGCGAAAAGAAGGTAGAAAACCGCAGAGGACACAAGCAAGAACAAAACCAAGCAGGTAATAAGAGCGAACAGAGAGAAAGCTAGAAAAGAGAGAGAAGGAGCAACACAAAGACCAGGATAGAGACAGAAAGAAACATGCAGCATCTCAATTCCTGGAAGGGGCCGAGGGGTCGACCCCCCCTCCCAGGAAAACGGTGAGATCGCAGGGGAACCATCAAAACAACGAAATCGAACACCAAATAGGTAAAACAGGACAAAGAAGGGAGTCCAATAAAGTAGATAGTCGAAGTAGCGAGAACTAGTGAGACGGAACAGGCTAGAAGCGCTGGCGACAAGGCGATGAGAAGACGACACAAGGCAGAGCAGCGAGAAGGGAGTAGACGAAAGAGGGGAGAGGCGAACAAACAGGCGAGCGAACAGCAGTTGAACACAAGTAACGTATCAGGCAAGACAAAAGACGGGTAAACGCGAGCAAGCATGGAAGAAATGCAGGAGCTGGAAATGATGGAAGAGACAATAGAACTGTTGGCCACAGAGATGGGAATAAGAAAGAAAGAAGCCAGAGAGATGAAAAACAAAGTGGAAGAACTGACAGAGGTGACAAAAGAACTAAGAGAAAGAATTCGAGAGCTAGAAGAGAAAGAAAGTGTGAGAACAGAAAAAGAATCAAAAAGGAACAGGGAAAGCGAAGAAGAGGAAAAAACAAGACGCAAGATGAAAGAAGAAGAAGAGGAAGAAGGCGAAAAAATAGCAAAAGAAAGGAAGAAAAACAACATAGTAATAAAAGGGGTAGGCGGACACCCAAGATGGAGGGAAGATGTCAGAAGAGTCGCAGAAATGGCTGCCGGAAAGAGAGTACAAATCGTCAGAGAGTGGGAGTGCGGCGGAGCAAACCTAAACAAAGAGGTAGGAATAGCAATAGCAGAGCTATGGAGCCTAGAAGAAAAGGAAGCAGTTATGAAAGGGAGGATAAAGGCCGAGATAGCTGAAGAAGTAAAAATTGAAGAGGACATGACGATAAAGGAGAGAGAAAGGAGATGGAAGGAAAAAGCAAAAGAGGCGGAGAGGAGGCACAGAAAGGACTGCGAAAGAAGAGAGCGAGTGCGCAAAGAGTGGGAAGGAAGGGAAAAGACAATCCCCAAAGTGGAAAGCAGAAATCAGGCAGAAAACACAAAAGACAAAGACGAGTCGGTGAAAAAAGAAGAGGCAGGAAAAGCAGAAGACGAGAAAGTGAAAAGGAGAGAGGCATTAAAAGCCAAACTAAGAGAAGTACTAGAGGATCTAAGGCTGGACGAGAGAGAAGAGGTAACGGCACAAGAAACAAAGTAGACAGAGAGAGACAGCAAGATAACCTAGAATAAGTAACATAAGCTAATGGAATTACAAACATAACAATAAGAGTGAAAGGAAGAGATGTAATATACATTGTAAAGGTCGAAAGACACATACAAATAAAACCACTCGAAGACATACGTGGAATATGTAGGGTCAATGTCCACAGCATGTCAGATTTTCATATCGCTGGAATATCGCGGAATGTTCTAGAAACGTGCATGGAATATATAATATATTCACCTCAAGCCCATGGATGAATATTCTTCTGGACATCTACATAGAATATCTTCTACACAGTCGGGATATTTTTTGAACATTGTGTACTTTTTTCGAATAGGGGAAGGTAGGGCAAAACGGACCGGGAGGGCAAAACGGACCGAGAGGGCAAAACGGACCGCCTGAAAAATTTATTTTGAATTATTATAAAAAATTCAATGATGCATCGTAAAGTTAACCCTCGAACTTAGAAATATTTTGAGGTAGATCTTAGTCAATCACGTCGAGTCAGACTCAGTTAAGTCATCGCAAACGACTAGAAAGGATAATTGACTCGACTAGATTGACTTAGACCTACCTCAAAATGTTACTAAGTTCGAGGGTTACCTTCACGATGCATCATTGATTTTTTTATAATAATTCCGAAGAAATTTTTCAGGCGGTCCGTTTTGCCCTCTCGGTCCGTTTTGCCCTACGGTCTGTTTTGCCCTCCCGGTCCGTTTTGCCCTACCTTCCCCTATACAGTGAATATCAAATGCTGTGTGGGAGTAAGCAGATACAAAATTATTTTGCGTCAAGTACAATTGCGAATTATGCGTATGTTATTATGGCTCAGCCATTGCACGAAGGAGTTGCAGCCTTCTGCCTTTCGTTTTTTGGCTCTGATAATAAATTCAAAGCAGACCAGGTTCTGCAACGTTGGCAATGGATGAAGGAACAAGCAGCGATTCAAGGCATTAAAATTCTCGGGTTTTCATCTGACGGTGACACAAGGTTATTGAAGTCCATGAAATTCGAATCTCTATCGAAAAGTCCACAAATACCTCAAATTTGGCAACCTTTTTTTATACAAGCATTAGTACAAGAAGAAATGTATGTTCAAGACACAATTCACATCTTGACTAAGCTTCGCACAAGATTTTTGAACGAAAAAATTCAACTGAAAATCGGGAATTATATTGTTTCACCTGCTAATTTACAAGACTTGATTGATAACGAGGGTAAGCAAGAACATTGCTTATGTTCCTCTGATCTAGACGCCCGTGATGAAATGAATTTTAAAGCTGCTGAAAAAATTTGCGCACCAAAAGTCATCACTCTTCTGTATAATATTCCATCGTCCAATGCCACTATATTATACCTGGAATTAATGCAAAACATAATGGTCTCGTACTTAGATGAAAATATATCGCCAATACAGCGAGTGTATCTCATCTGGAAGAGTGTTTTTTTGTTGAGTATTTGGCGCCAATAGTTGGTAAAAAACAAACACTCTGTGACAAAAAACTTCATCACCTCAAATTGTTATACATGCATCGAGCTAAACGCACATGCGATTGTAGCTGCAATTAACTTCTGTAAACTACATGACTGTCCAGATTTATTTTTACCCTAGCTTTTCAGCAGCCAACCCTGCGAAAAGTTTTTTCGAGCTGCTAGGTCCATGACTTCAACTTTTGCAACGGTGGTCAATTTCAGCATTTTAGAGTTCGCTGGACGAATCAACCGAATTTTCTTCCAATCTCAGGTTACCCAAGCATTGAATGAAAAATATGTGTTTCCGAGGATAGAAAAAAAAATGAAAACAGCTGAACAAAGGCGGGAAATCCTTCAATTAGAAGTGTTACCCACGGAAGACCAGATACTAGAGTGTTTGTTTCAAGCTTGGAAAGATGCTGTTGAAATCGCGGCTAATATAAACATAATAGATGCGAAATCAACTGAGAAGGGCCCTTGTATTCGTCCAGTCATTACACATATCAATGACATTACATTTATTAATCAAGAGCCTGAACAAAATGAAAATGAAGACAGTGCAGACGAATCGCGTACCGAACATATCGAGTATTCTAATGAGGAGACTGCGCGAAAAATTGATGACTCGTCGAATTCTCAATTAGTAGCGGAAATAGAAAAGGGTGTAGAGTATGATTTGTTATTAATGGCCACAGCAGGGTGCGGAAATATTGAAAACGTACCGGATCCAGATAGTCTTAAGAAGGGACCGTTAACGTTGTACACAGATGAAAAGGGTTCTGTCCATTTAATAAAAAAGAGTACGCTGTGTTGGATTCTAACCCAAGATAACTCGAAAATGAGCAGTGACCGTTTGCTTAGAGTACAAACGAAAGAAAAAAAGATTGTTAAAAAAAAGTAAATGAATGTAATATGTGTGTTGATATCGGAGGTAATATGTTATAATATAACCGATATCATATACAGTGAGTATTCGTACCCATGTAGGGTTTGCCGACATTAACAATACGGCCAATCATCGGTCCAATATGTGCGTGCCCAACTTTGGGCCCCCGTTCGATGGCCATCTTTCAGCCGATCATAGGTCTGCCGATCTTCGGCTTATCATACGGAGGCCATTGATCGGCTGATTATGAACTCGCCGAATTCGGCACATTGATCAAGGGCCACTGTTTGGCCAAACATATACCTACCGAAATTGGCTTAACATTCGTAGGCTAACAGTTGGCCGCACTTGGTCACGCCAAATGGTCAAGTGATGATCAGATGTTTAGATTTAGGGGGGGGGGGAGTGGGGGGGATAATTTGTTTGAACAATTCGAAAAATAAATAGTTGTTATTGGATAAACAATTTATCATAGATTAATTCGCTCGCTGAGAAATCATAAAGAACGAATATTAGAAGAATTAGTTTGACAAGAATAGGATATTTTGAAAGAATTATTGTTATCGTCTTCATTGTTGATATCATCATTAGTTTTTTCATTAATAACGTGACTATTAAATTGTTGAGTGTTAGAATACTTGACTTGGCCTTGGACTTTACATAACACATAGACTTCACGAACACCCAATTCATATAGAACTTTCGATGATACTAGTCTAAGAATTCCGCGGTAGTCTAATGGTTAGGGCGTAGGATTAGTAATCGTAGGGTTGTGAGTTCAAGTCCGGTCGTGAGCGCAATAATAAATTTAGTTTCATAGAATTGACTTTCACACGGTTAAATGGGTTGAGGTTTCAGCACGATTGAAAAATTGGGTATAAAAGTTAACATTAATAATTATTTTTATTAATTTTGAGCCTAATAATGAATGCATCGACAGCTGATGGTGGCCCATCTTCTCCCTTGATCCCACGTCCCTTTTTTTTGACGGGGGAAGGGGTCATTGCCGAGATGCATGGGGGCGGTCGGGTGAGGGCTGGGGGGAGGGGGAGGGGGAGTGGGGTTGTTTCCCAAATACATTGGTGGAATTGAATGACCAATATTCGGCCATTGATCGGTGCCGATATTGGGTCTACATCGGCACCGACAATGGCATGGGGTGTCACGCCAACCTTCGGCGGAAGATCGGCCAAAGATCGCTGCCGATGATCGCCAGTTCGGCTCCGATGTTGGCCCGATGTTTGGCCGTTTAGTCTAACCCTACATGGGTATGTATGCGTGTCACTCCCGGTTTCCTCGATTCAGCTCGACACAGAAATTTGCAACTACGGCAATGCAAATATCTGTGTCGAGCTGAATCGAATGACCCGCCAGTAACCCGCATGCACGAATCCTCACCGTATATACACGGAGAAAAGTATTTCACGAAACTTTACTGAACTGTTGAACAACGGTAAATATTCTTTTAAATTTATCAAAATTTCACGTTCTATGCATGAGGCTTTCTTAAATTTCACTTTACTGAACTGTAAGTGAAACTTTACATAAATGTCCCTATGTCCCCAGTTTACTGAACTGAGTTCGGTAAAGTTTCGCGAAATACTTTTCTCCGTGTATTATGCGTATATTGTGGTAGAATTCAATGTAAAATATCCCTAACTACCCCTGAGCAATATTATAACTGCCCTAGTAGCAAAATGAGTAAAATCTTCTAATTTCCCGCGCCGTCTGAAAGGATTCTTATATTTATCCTAGAAGCAAAGATTCTAGTCGAGAAAATAATAAAAAATAAATAATAATAAATAATAATAATAGTAAATCGAGATGAATTATTATGATACCTGATCAGTCTTTACTTTTCAGTTTGTAGTCTGATAAAAAATATGTTGTTATATGTTTGAATTACGCATTACCATTTCTTTTCACATCACTTTAAGTGCATACTCTCGCTGGTGGATTGTTAATAAAGCAAAACCCGTTTAATAATTGTAAAAATGTTCTTGCCTGCTAAGTACTATGATAGGATTATTTATTTATTTTTTCCACAGGTATCTCAGCATAGCTGAGGTCCCAAATACACTTAAATAGGATTACATTATATTACTAGGATAAGTAGATCGAAACGTAGGAGTCATCAACTCGTCGGTAGGTATTGATTTATGAAATGAAATATCAGGTTTATCGCATTTTGATCGCATCCGCTGCATTAAATAATTCGTTTGCGACTTATTTAATTATTGTATTCTTTTTCGTCAAGAATTCAGTAAATACTGCGCTGCTCTCTCCGCGTTTGACAATCCGTCTAACCTTCAAAATCTGCTGGCAGCGCCGGATTTACCTATAGGCCCGAGAGGCCCGGGCCTAGAGCGGCATTATCTAGGAGCGGCAAAAATTGGGTTTGACAATCCAAATTATATGCAACTTGTATGATGAAATTATTATTTTTTGTTTTGTACAAATGAAGAAGTCCTAAGGTTAGAAAAATGTGCCTATGAAAAGATATAAATTCTCATCCATGAAATATGTAACAGAATTATTATTATTATTAGAGTCATTAGGGGTAACTGTGCGCACTTTGCTCTTTGGAGGGTTGTAAATCTCAAACAATAAGGGTTAGAAAAAACAACCCATACTCGTTAGATAAAGCATTTATTCGACTATTCAATAGATAAAGCAGTTTTACAAAAAAACGTCACACTTAAGAAAGAAATAATATTAATTAAGAAAACTCAGAATGCGCACACTTGACCCGCATTGCGGGTAACTGTGCGCACCCCTGTGGGGTAAGTATACGCACCCTGGAAATACGAGTGCTTTCTTCACAATTATGAATGTGAATGCTCTGAACAATAAAATTTGAGTAAAATGAGCAAATAATGTGAGCAAAACTTGTAAATCTCCATAAATGTCCTTCTACATGAAGGTCACTGACGGAGGCGTTTTCGGGAGCCCGAGTTTGACTGTTGCGAACACCATTTACCCCAAACCCTACCATTGGCTGGTCGAAATTGTTATTAGAAGATCCATTTCTTGTAGTGAGAACGTTTTGTTCATCTTGAGGCATAATCTGCTCTACGGCCAATGATAAAGCCTGCGCACACTTACCCGCGCACACTTACCCCAGCGAGACAAATTCTATATAGAGGCTCAAAACTTCACCAGCACCGAATATAACTTCAAAATCTTTGCTGAGCCTTAAGCTTAAATGAATTCCTGATATGAAAAAAATTAATTTATTTCAGATTTAATCCGGGTTTAGGCGTCACACTATTTGCCGTGAGCGAAAAAACTATTCTGGGATCGCCTGTTTTCGTTTTCTTAACAAAAAATATAAATGCAGCGCAGCGCATCACTTTTATTTGTCCAAACTAATTCTCCATTC
Organism: Tenthredo livida; assembly: GCA_963992785.1. NCBI lineage: Eukaryota > Metazoa > Arthropoda > Insecta > Hymenoptera > Tenthredinidae > Tenthredo > Tenthredo livida. Next base: position 42,383,658 of record OZ023064.1, on the reverse strand, counting down.
AGGCCCGTCTGATTTGCTGTAGCATACCGTTAACCCCTTTCATTCCGTTCGGAGATAAGCCACGTGCGCACACTTATCCACTGCGCACAGTTACCCCTAATGACTCTATCATATATATGCAGTAGGGTGTCCGTTACTTCCCGAATTGACGCTTTCTACTTGGGTATGGGCCAAATTATTAGTTTATAGCTTAAAAACAACTATGCTATTTTCTTTTTTTTTCTCAAGTGCCATTAACCCCTGCCTGTAGGATGATACTTATCCCATTTGATTAACATGGGATTTTGGCCCTTTTTAGACTTCAATTTTTTTTTTGGCTTACTATTTTCATTACCTCACTAAATATTGTTGATTCTACAACTGTTCTGACCTCTTTGGATGGACATATTTTTGCATTGATGGAAAAAAAATGTTAAGTTTTGAAGCGGTAAAATTTTTTTTTACCATATTGTTTAATATGTTTCGAATACTTTTTAATTCAAACCAAAACCATTGGAAAGTCAATAAATTCAAAAATACTCGAAAATATTCGAAAATTGCTGAAAAATACGGTAAAAATAAATTTTGAAAAAAACTTCAAAACTTATGAAATTTTTTTTTTTTCACTCATGTCCATTCAAAAAGGTCAGAACAGTTGTAGAATCAACAATATTTGATGAGGTAATGAAAGTAGTAAGCGAAAAACAAATTAAAATCTAAAAAGGGCAAAAATCCCATGTTAATCAAATGGGACAAGTATCGTCCTACAGGCAGGGGTTAATAGCACTTGAAAAAAAAAAATAGCATAACTGTTTCTAGGCTATGAACTAATAATTTGGCCCATACCCAAGTAGAAAAAGTCAATTCGGGAAATAATGGACACTCTAATATGCAGCTATATCGGAAGATCTTGAATGAAGCGACTGTTTATAAGCATGTGTAATACAAATTATTGAATATTGATCTATCCTGATTGACAAAATCTCATTAGTGAACAGATGACTAGGTAGGGGGGCGGCAAATACGTTCGGGACTACAGGCGGCTCCAAGTTAAATCCGGCGCTGTCTGCTGGACCATGTTTTTGGTAGCAAAACCATTAATACGCATTAATGGGTCATTTGCTTCATTAATACCAATATCAATTAATGAATTGATCATTCAATTAATTATTCCATCATTTGATACGCGATTATTTTTCCGCTTGCGGTGTGGCACGTTTGACGGTACCTACCTATACATAACGCTATTATGCTTTCTGATTTTCATGTGGGTTTGAATTCCACAAGCCGTAAGCAGAATGCAGAAGCATAGCGCATGCGCTGTCGCGAAAGTCCAGAGTTCTGTGCGCATGCTCTATGCTTCTGCATTCTGCTTATGGCTTCTGCAGTTTTATGTGCTTCGGCCTTGAGACAGAAACCGTCTGCAACACTAGCAGACGCGTGTTGTCATTATTCATGTTTTTAAATACAAATAAAGGAAATAAGAGAGAGTACGAGCAATGCTTAATACAAAATTTGAACATACATAAACTAATGAATACCCACCAAAAGCCCCTCAGGTGCGAAAACCTTACGCCAAGTACATTTAAGTGATAGCCACCAACAGAAATGTTTCGATAGGTTAATTATCCTAAATCCTACGATTGTGGAGTCTAGAGTTAGGAGACCGAGCTTAGTCATCCCCACCTCGGAAAAACGTCCCCGTTTTCTGCGCCGTATATACCTATAGCTACGCGAGCCTAACGTTCGCTGCGCCTCTAGTGGCACTACTTACAAGCTCAGGTTGTCATAGGAACCGCGAATTTCAACTGTTATTTAAAAATCAGCTGTTTTAGAAAACCGGTACTTGCCATACATTATGCACGTTAAGACTATTACTCCTGGCTGCCGATAGAGGTGCGTCGAACGTTAGGCTCGCGTATATACCGGGAGATTATGTGGAAATGAAAGGCTCCAAGCGCGCGAACTTTGATGTACTTAAATCTCATTGGCCAGCAGAATAGCGCCAGCGACTCCACTAACTTCTCAGTAATATCCCTAGTTCTGTCGTCTGCTAGATTTACACAAACATAACCTATTACTGCAACGGTCTGCCGCCATTTGTATTTGACAACAATCAGAAACAAATAGCAGACGGACTCTAGGGATATTCGTGGCGAGTCTGAAATTGGTGACCCTCGAAATATTCGAATAAATTAGCGCCTGCGCGCTTGTAGCCTTTCCTTTCCACATAATCTCCCGGTATATGTACACAAAGCGACAGAACTGGAACCACTTCCGTAATACAGAGCTCGTTCTCCTACATCTCGACTCCATACCTACGATCTTGAGCTTTTGAGGTTATGCTTTTATGTTATTGGAAGCACATGCAGTGAAAGGGAAATTATGAGCGAATATATAATGTATACGTATCTCTTTATTCACTTGACTGGCGACTTCTGTAACGTGGCGAGTACAACTTACAACTGATTATAACAGACTATATTCAAAAGGGTAGCGACGCTGAAAGAGCGAGGCAGCACAATCGCTCACCATTTGACTTTTGTATTTCGCGCCATTATTTGAGATTGATTATACAACATATGCGAATCGACTGACGTGTAAGATTCGTGATGATAAATAGAATAACAATTGTGAACGGATAATTTTACGATTAGGTTTACCTTGTATGACACAAGAATGTTAGATGACTATTAACTGACTATTACCTCTAAATTTTATTCACTTATACATTGTAGATTTGGCTTATCTCCATTCATGAATGCAATTATCGGAGGAAACGGTTTTTTGGGGATTCAATTATCTAGCAAGTCACCGGCTGAGGAAGTCTGACAGTAGAAAATCAAGAAAAAATGTTAAAGTTGAAAAATATCAGGATAGCTTGATTTGATATAAGGAACGGCAAGGAGCCAGACCAACAAAGCAGAGTTGAAACGTTGGATTGCAACGAATTCTACTTCAAGCTTTATGTTAGGCTCGTCTCTAGAGGCTCGTCTGCTCGGACCCAAATTGTGAGCCAACGTTATGGGTTGGATTTCGACGAGTTCTATATTCTATCCCGGTATCCTCTAGTCCAAATGAGACTGTAAGTCGACGTTGTGTGTTGGACTCCGATAGGCTTTATTCTACACTCGACGTCAACGTAATGCCTTGACCTTGGGTGGAGATAATTTTTTAACCCATGTTTTACAATCAGTTGAGATTCTCCGCTCAGAAGCTCAATCAAATTCAGATTAGTGCTATCACGACAAATGGTGGGAATGAAAATACTCATTCGCTATTAAAGAAATGATCGATCGACCCCTCTTTGTCAGATGACAGAGATTCTCATTTATATTTATTTATTCATTGTAGACTCAGCGTATAATCATTTATGGATGTAATTATTGGAAAAAAAACCTTTTTTATGGATTGTTCAATTTTGTAGCGGGTCGCCGTATAAGACCAGAGGATGATGAGAGAAGACGCTAGGGTCGCAAAGTATCTGGATGGTGCGATTTGATACGAGAAACGGCAAGAGTCAGACGAAGAGAGCAGAATGCGAGTGTTTGACTTCATAACTTCCATCTTATGTTCTAAGCTAGTCTTGCATGAATAGGCTCAATTCTAGATATTTTGATACCATCTGTTCAGACCTGAATTTGAAGTTGACGTTATGAGTATGGGACGCGTACGTATTCTTTTCACAGAGGACTAGCTACATTTAAAAAAAAAAAACTACCTACGAATTGCAATACACATATCTCATATTTATATATATTTAATCATGAGCAACAACTATAACCCTGTGTGCAAGTAACTCCGCCATTGCCGGTCCCAGGTCCAGATGAGACAGGAGGAGGGCTGCGCGCAGGGCTACACGTTTCAGGCATATAGAATTATACCAGATTCTAACGAAACAATTCGTAGAACTTAATGAAAGAACATATGTTACGTCTGTCCACAGAAATTCAAGGCTCACAGAAACGTGTATATTATTACATTATTTTCATTCATTTGATTTGAAATTATACTACCACATTTAACATAGCTGCTTTTTGAGGGATTCGGATGATACAAAATGCATCACCGTACATGCATTGGGATGTTCATAGGAACAATTGGCAGAATGCTGCCAACTGAGCAAGCCTCGCGAGCGAGAATATAGGAAAACCCAATCGAGCGAGCGTAGCGAGCGAGCACAATTATTAGGTAGTCAAGCAAAATTGTACAAAAAGTGGTGATATCAACCCCAAAAAGCACCCCTGGTGCAAAAACCTATCGCCAAGTACATTAATGTGGTGACTACCCCCAAAAAAATCCATCAACAAAAATTCCTCCTTAACAAAATTGGTACTATAAAAATGTCTACTTACAAAAGGACTGAAATCAGATACAATTGCCAAGTACATGTCTTCTGTATAACAAAAGTTTACAACAGAAGAACAGAAAACTGAATAGTCTTGTATCGTTCACTCGCTACGCTCGCTCACTCGATCAGCTCTTTATAATTACAGGGAAAAAAATCAGAAAAAAAAAATGTAGGAAGTGGTATTTGGCGGGCCATTATAGCAATATGTATCAAACAAATGATACATAGACCTAAATGAATACTCTTTTACTTAATCATAAATGGCCCGCAAGTACCACGTACTAAATTTTTTTTTTCTGATTTTTTTCCCTGTAATTATAAAGAGCTGATCGAGTGAGCGAGCGTAGCGAGTGAACGATACAAGACTATTCAGTTTTCTGTTCTTCTGTTGTAAACTTTTGTTATACAGAAGACATGTACTTGGCAATTGTATCTGATTTCAGTCCTTTTGTAAGTAGACATTTTTATAGTACCAATTTTGTTAAGGAGGAATTTTTGTTGATGGATTTTTTTGGGGGTAGTCACCACATTAATGTACTTGGCGAAAGGTTTTTGCACCAGGGGTGCTTTTTGGGGTTATATATATAGCTGAAACAGATTCTTCAATCGTTCTGCTTGTATACTGTACTCAGTAGAATACTCTGAAGGATCTGCAGCAGATCTGCGAGAATACTGCAATAAGATTCTTGAAGCAGAATCTGAAAAAATCTGCTGATGGAGGTATTGCTAACAGGGCAGATTCTTCAATTGTTCTGCTTGTACACTGTACTCAGTAAAATACTCTGGAGGGTCTATAACAGATCTGCGAAAATACTGCAATAAGATTCTTCAAGCAGAATCTGCAGAAATCTGCTAATGCAGGTATTGCTACTAGGGTGTATAAATATGTTTGATAAAGAATAAATATGAGTATCTAAAAATATATAGTATCCGTCTCAATCAAGATCTCAATGTATAATTTGTTTTCTGCATTAAATATCATCGTTGATATTATCCATTTGTTTAGATAGCTTGTTTTATTTGAAACCACCCAGATAACAATCGTGCGACGCACAGAATCATCACAATGTGCGGCTCACGTCGTGCGGGCGAGAACGCGCCATTCTTGCTAGCACGAAGTGACGCCATCACATGTGCGAGCGTAATGAGTCGCATCTAGCCATCACGCGTGCGGCGTCATAGAATCACGTGTGTCGCTGTTGTGCGCCGCACCGCGTACGGGCACCATGATGTCAGTGTGCAATCATCTGAGATGAGATGATGAATATTATTTTCATCATAAAACAGTTCGTAATAGTTACTCGATGTTTCAGAATTCGTGACAAATATTTTCCAGGATCAAACCTAATTGTCAAAATTGGGAGCAAAATTTGTTGAATCTTTCTTGCGAAATGATGTTTTTTATATCCACTTTTTCTCGTATTTTTTTTTTTCATTTGTCACTCACACAAAATGCCGAGTGACGCTACTTAATTTTTTTTTTTTTTAATATCCGAAACACTCATTCGATGTTATAAAAAGTGCTGCGGGATTATAGTTATTTGATACATTAAAAAATAAAAAAAAAACAGTGGCATAACAAGACTCTGTAAAACTTATAGATGAACAATAAATTGCAAAAACAATTATTCCAGAAAAGAAAATTTCATTACACAAAAAAGTGACTACGAAGGTCTCCATTTCGATTTCGACGAGGATTGACCCCGCAAAATGTTTGTAACGAATTTTGAAATACCCGATAACTTTGAATACATTCGAATTTGCGCATGCACTGAACTAGACTTTTTGTGTAAATTAACGGTATGCCGACGTTATACGTATACGTATACAAGAGCCGTGTTCGACGGACTCGACGGATTACTGAAAAATAACGCGCATGCGTACAACGCATCTCAGGTCGGGAAGCGCGCATGTTCTAAATTAATAAATTATTGTGAAATGGAGAATAGGTTGGAAGAAGTAGTTGAAGGGATAATAGAGGTTTGTAAACAATACTATCTACATTAATTGCTATAACTAATAAAAATTGTATATATATAATATTCGAACGAATTTTTTCATCTTTTGATTATTTTTTGTCAGGAATGGGTTATTGATGCTCCGTTTCCAGATGATCCAGGTATATTAGATTTCGACAATTCGGAGTCATCCTCTGATGAACCAAATCGTCAGACAAGAAATTGTATTGAAAACTATATTGAAAATGTTGTCTATCTTTACACTGAATTTAAAAGCCATATGAGGTTGACACGACGATCAGCATATAATTTAATAGGTTGGTACAAATGAGTACCTGGGTGCAAGAACAACCTAAGTCGACTTAGGTTTTGACACCAAAACCGTTGTTTAAAGTTTAAAAACTGAATTACATCCACGAACGAAACGACAATGGACTTTGTAGACTACTCATTTTAAAGGGCGGTTCTTCCGGAATACGAAGCCCATTTTGTTTTTGCACTAAAATGAACAGGAATTTTTGTAATAAATAAAACACGCGCGCTGGCTTAGGTCGTTCTTGCGAAAAACGAAATTTCTTGCGAATATTCGGTCCGTCTCGACACTTCCGACTTAAATTTTGTTACTTTTCATATCGAAACACATATTTTACGCAGTCTTTAAGAATTTGGATCAACCAGTGGAATAATAAATAAGACAGGAAATTAAAATAATTTTTTTTTTCGAACAATACACCAATTTTTGCAATTAATTAGATAAATATTATTACATAAGGCATATTTTCGGAAATATATAAAAAGGGATTGATGAGCTCTCAATATATATAGGGGAGGGTGGGGTAAAATGGACGTGGGGCAGAATGGACCACTGAAAAAAACAGATTAACCATCAAAAAACTTGAGTATGAATATGAACTTTTTTGACCCAAGAGGTCCATTTTGCCCCACCCTTAACTTAAGGAGTGAAGTATGGCAACCTTCAGACAAAGAAAAAAAAAATTGTCCCCCAATATTAAACCCAACAATCAAGTGTCGAAAAAAAAAATCGCAAGATCCTATGTTATTTAACCCTTCCAGTCACAGACATCACTATAGTGGCGTCATTTTATTTTCAGTCTGACGATTTATTTTTTCTTGACATGGAAAAGTAAATATAATACATAATGCCAGATAAAATCAAATTTTGTGACGGAAAGGGTTAAACGGGAAACTTTAAATCTCTTTGGGCATCTGTTAGAATTTTTTTTTAAATCTCATATTTAAAGACAATTATTTTTTAATTTATTTTCTGAAGGTTGCCATGTTTCACTCCTCAAGTTTGTATTTAAGAACCACCCCAATATATATATAGGGTGAGTCCGGTATAGTTGTCCCACGTTAACAAAAAGTTGGATAGCAATCTTGAGTATACAGTATTATTATAATTATATTTTTTTTTTACACAAAATGGACATTCAAACTTCGAGAAGTATTAAATTCAGTAACTCAGTCACTGCCACAAACTTGATTTTATCAGGCAGGCGAATGAGCGAGCACAATACTTCAACAGACTCACGCGCTCTATGCAATAACAACCTAAGTAGTGGCGTTAGGTTGTTCTTGCATAGATCGCGCGTGGCAGGGTTGACGCTCCGTGCGCATTGCATACTTGAAAAATACTTTCCACTAAAATGCGACATCCCACAAACCTGAAACTCACAGGGTAGGTAGTTGGGATGTTGTACAACGCGAAAATGGTGGTGGGAGCAAAAACGACCTAAGTCGACTTAGGTTGTTCTTGCACCCAGGTACTCAAATAATATGTTGAAAATTATAAGCAAAGCATGTCTAATTTATATTTTTTTAGCCTGATGTAATATGCAAAATGCATATCGACGCCTGGGCGGAAGAAGATCGTATCTCGGAAAACCCGTGAAGAAGATCATAACTCGGAAATCCCGTGAAGAAGATCGTAACTCGAAAAACCCCTGAAGAATATTATACGGGTTTTGCGAGTTACGATCTTCTTCACGGGTTGACCGAGTTACGGTCTTCTTCACGGATTTTCCGAGTTACGATCTTCTTCAACGGTTTTCCGAGATACGATCTTCTTCCGCCCAGGCGTCGATATACCTTTATTGAATATGCGGATAAACATTATATTATTTCAGAACGATTCATGCAGACCGATTTTTTTATAAATAATGAACCGTTTGGCAATTCGATTACTCACGAACGGGCCTTATTGATGACATTGTGGTATTTAGCAAATACGGAAACATTCCGTCAAATCGCAGATCGATTTGACGTAGCCCGAAGCTCAGCCCACAGGGTATTAATTTGTTCCATCAACTTTATACTTTCATTGACTGCAGAGTTCATCAAATGGCCAGTTGATGATGCCGAAAAACTCGAAATAAGTCGCGGATTTGCAAGATCTAGAAATATTCATGGAGTGATAGGTACTATTGACGGATGTCATGTTCGTATTCGAAAACCAGTAGAGCACCAAGATGATTACCTGAATCGGAAGAGGTATCACAGTGTGGTATTACAAGGAATTGTGACGAGCCGTAAAATTTTTACCGACGTGTACATTGGCGAACCAGGATCTATGCATGATGCACGGATTTTACGAAGATCACCTGTTTATGAACAAGCTGTAGAGGACCCACGGTTTTTTGGAGGATATTTTCTTCTTGGAGATTCAGCTTACCCAAATCTATCGTGGCTGGTAGTTCCATTCAGGGACAATGGTCTCTTAGAAGAACAACAGAGATTATTCAATTTTCGGCATTCATCGACTCGTATAAAAGTTGAACATGCATTTGGACATGCAAGATTCAGGCGTCTAATACGATTTAATAATCTAAGATCAGATATAATTATAAATTGTATAATGGCAGCATGTATTCTACATAACATATGTATATTAACAGGTGGTGATGATGATTTAGTTCACGATTCAAGTAGTGATGAAGAAGATGATTATAATTATGAGATTGTGCATGTTGAAGACAGACGTGCATACATTTATAATCAAATGTTTCAATAAGCAAAACGGCTAATCTCAACCCTTTATGTTTGTCATAATATGTTTGACATACTACGTGATATACCGAAATTCATTTTTGCATTATTTTTATAATTAATTTACGAAAATGCAAGCACCTTTTTTTTGTTTGAATGGCCATGTGCAAATATTATTATAAATATCATCGATATCTAAATAAGACCAATTTTCATTCAATTGAAACAAAGTTAAGAACGTTTATTGAATTTTTTTTTCTTCTTTGATTACCAGTTGCGATAATATCGAATAATACAATAACTATTATAAATAATAATCATAACTAATAAATATATATTTGCAAAATTAATATTTTTATTTGAATACATCTTTTTAATTCAACCTATAATACTAATTAATATACCTATATTATTAATTATCCATATTCGTAATTAATCACCTGGTTTCATTTACCGACTATTCTTCAGTCACTCGTCCGTAGGATCCCAATAAACCAAAAACCGATAAACGTATAAAAATAAGAAGAATGTCCGCCCGGAAAAACGTATATTTCTCGTATATAGACGTATATATACGTATATACGTGAAATATACGTTTTTCCGGGCGGACATTCTTCCTATTTTTATACGTTCATCGGTTTTTCGTTTATTGGGATGTTGCGAAAGGCTAATATAATATATATTTTACTGATGTCTCTGACTTTGTAAAGCAATATATTGCTTTACTAACTCAATCTTTGCTTCATCTATAGAACACTTACGGGCATCAAGAGCGATCTTCTGTTTCATCAACTCAATTTGTTGTTGTTTAATATTTATTTTATCCTCCTTCGTTGTACGTTTCCGCTTGTTACTGTTTGTTTGATCTTTTTTTGGATTATTTTTATGGCATAATTTATTGTTACGTGAATTAGCATCAGTATCTCTCAAATTGTCGACATTTTCATTTCCATCGTTTTCTTCTTGGTTTTTCCCTGTCGATTTTTTCAACATAGAGCCCACAGTATATGTCGATGAGTTTGAAGGTTTATCTCCAAGAATTTCGTCCATAAGCTCAAAAAAGGCAAATCTAGACCTAGCTCGACCCGTTTTATCCTTACACGTCTTATAGCTTCGAAGTAGAGTATTCCATTTCTTCATACATATTTCTTTTGTAACATCGTACTTATTGCTAGTCAGATCGTTCACAATATTATTCCAAAAAAATTTGCGAAGTGTAGGATGAACCAGTTCCTCCGCGTGTAATCCGTAACTTTCGATTAGTAACCGCACTTGCTCGTACTGCCAATCGAATTTAATAGGATTTTTTTTGTCATGAGTGACAAAATCATCGGCATCAGAACCAGCTTGCTGTTCACGATCATATTCCGAATGAAATTCGTTTTCGTACAGACCAGCATCATTATTATCGAAGTGGGATTCTTAACCACCATCGGTTGGAAAGTCCACCTCGACGTCATTAGGAACAACATCATCGACAGCAAAACCAGGCTGCTGATTGTTGGTGTCAGCGTGTTTGGTAGGGGTGACTATTTGCTGAGTTCTAGCATGTTTCTTTTTTGCGTTACCAAACATCATTGCAGCAAATGCTTTATCTATAAAGTATTCATGATTATATATTGCATTTTTAGACGGAGAGCTGGTGACAGATTTGACCGAGCATCTTCAGCATGGCTATAAAACGCAGTGGAGGTAGACTGCAAGACTCGCGGTTTCAACAATACGAACCCCGTACCTGGCGTTTGACGATTTTATAGCCATGCTGAAGACGCTTAGTGAAATCTGTCACCAGCTTGTAGACTATTTGTTAAGCCACGACTAAATGGATAGATGATATATTTAATCTGTTGCATATTCACCTGATTTTATTCTTTCACGATCTTCTATCGTAATTAACATCGAGTAAATGGTTTGAACTTCAGGATCATAAAACAGGTGCTTCACAAAAATGGTTTCTGCACTCATTTTCAATAGAGTTAAAATTTGTATAGATTATAGCAATTAATGTGAAAACTGTTTATAACCTTAATCTCTGTTATTCAAATTTCATGCGTTATACGCATGCGCGTTATTTTTCGGTAATCCGTCGAGTCCGTCGAACACGGCTAAGTGCTCATAGATTCTGTTGAGTAAGGTGCGCGTTTGAAGTTGCGCATAGACACAGATCAGCCGTTCACCGACGCCATGTTCTGTGGGCAATGTCATTGTTTTTTTTTTCGTGAATGATATAGGTATGTCTATTTTGAATATTTCCGTTTAACTTTATTATACTAAAGGTCCATCGCGCCTTGTAAGGTAAGTGACACGTAATTGATATTATCATAAAAATAACCACATGAAATGTAGATATAACACGTGGGAATGCATGTAACCTCACTTTTCAGCAATTCCGTCTAATTTCGTCTCATTTGTCCGCGTTTTCGACTATGTGAATACTATGTGTTTCAAACCTATATCATTAGTCATTACCAATAGTTTTGAAGCTATATATCTCTGAACTTCACTTACTTAAAAAAAAAAATATTACACGCAATCGTTGGTTCGTGATAACATATACGGTAGAAAACTGAATTATGTTATACATATATTTCTCTTTTGATAAGATTCTACACGCTGCCTAAGGATTAACAACAAAAAAGCCGACGATAATGGAGAGGAAAAATAAAGAATTTCGCGACTTCAGTGTGAGACACAAGAGCTAATGACAGTAGACATCACACCGTGGATGCTGTACAAGATCCCGATGATTTTGAATCCAGCGCAGATGAAAGCTTAATATGGGAGAATTTTGGAGATTATTGGAGTTTTAGTACTCTTGCCAGTTGTCCACTGTGAAATTATAAGATATATTATTCTAGAATATAGTTAACACTTTAAATAAAGCTTGTTAATAGTACATTACGATACGAGTGCGGTAAAACTTTTTCTGACGAATGTTGCAATCACACGAGATCAGAAGAAGTTTTTCCATCGAATATAATGCAAAATTTTACTTCATAACGTCTGAAAATGAAGATTTTACTCACGCGAAGCGTCGGCAAGACGTCCATTATCACACTACGTGAAGTAAATAAATATTAAGTAAAGTAAAATTTGTACACAGTATTTTATGTTCAATGTTGTGATAATATTTATAAATATATTCTGATTAAGAAAGATACCTGATATAGTGTTACTGCTTATTTACGGGACCCATTAATTTGATATAATTGCCATTAGAGGAAGCTTCGTTATATCATCACGATGTGCTAGCAATATGCTAGCACGCATGCCGAACTCACGACGTGCGTGCACATGGAGTCGCGATTGATGACGAAATTGCGTGCGTATTTGCACTCACGCTATGAGGATTAATACGCACGTCGTGAGTGCATATACGCACGCACCATGCGGGCATTTTGTTATCTGGGAATCGACTGTCGATAATTTCGGTTTAAATGTCTAGGACCGAATTTTCACCTTTTTCTCAATATTTTATTTAACATGCTGCCATTTTTTTTTTTTATACAATAATTTTTCGCCCATCATCTAGACTGTTCAAAGCATGTACTAGTAATTTTTCGAACCAATTCGGACGGATAGTTCACTCACAATCGTTTTTTGAAAACTGACTGGGTAGAATCAACACAGTGTGATTGTCCCGCTATTTTTTGGTAGTGTGACTGTGGAGGGTTAAGATAGGCTCATTACAATTCCTACTCTAAAACGTGAGTATATCACATTTGTTTATATGAAATGACTGGGTTTCAATTGCTTCCAGAGGTCCATCTCTACGGTATGTGCGTTATGCGGTTTGCGGTTTGGTGATGATGGTGAGCTGCAGGTCCACATGAAGGGGCATACCGGTAGCATACCCGAGGCGCAATCCGCTCTGGAGGCCATTAGGTCACTGCCACAGCTCAAGCACGTTGAAGACGAGCTCTTCGAGGACATGGAGACGCGGGAAAAGATACCAGAAGAAGCCAGCGCGGCTCCAGTTCGATGTACGGATGTAAACGTGGATACGGACGTAGACGTGGACAGAAACGCGAACAACAATACTACTAATAAAATCCGTTGCGAGTACTGCTGGAAGACGTTCAAGTCGAAGTGGACCTTAAACTCGCATGTGGCTGCCCACGAGGGTAGGTTTCAATTCGACTGTGATCAGTGTGGCAAAAGGTTCGTCCGAAAGAGTCACTTCGAGGGGCACATGAGATCGCACGAAGTTACCAGACCATACGCCTGCGATATATGCGGAAGCACCTTCAAGCAGGCGAAGCATCGCAGGGAACACATGAAGAGAAAGCATCCCGGGTCGCAAAACGCTGTGCAGAATCTGCTAGACAGCATCAGCGCCTGTGGGTCGGAAGAATCATCTGTTGATCAGACTAAGTTCACCATTCTCGTACCCGTAGAATTCAACGCCTGAGGTGTTCGAACAGTGACAGTACGAGGAAACTGTCGCCACAAAATAACATACACGAACTATAGATATTCCAGATTTGATTCCACGACTTTGATTTTCGTAGTTCGATGGATAAGTGAGGTGTCGCTGCGTTCAATGTTGACTGTAGTGCGGAATACACTACTATTATATTGGTTGTAAAAAAATTGATGGTACTTTGTGCGGTTGGGTATTTTACCACTTACGAACCTGCGATTTACACTGTCGATTCGACGTTTTTTTAAGCTCCCACCGCGAATATCTCTAGAATGACGTCAAATAATCGACCCCCCCCCCCCCTTCCCTCCCGGGCATCGCTGTCATTAAAGCCCCAGTGGGGCGCAAGCGACAATAAGGTTTTTCATTTGATAAGCACGTAAAGTCTCACATCGCGTCAATCTAAAGATTTTTTCCGGGGGAGCTTGAAACAGAAAACCTCCAATTGTTTTGACACACCCTAATTTAGATATTTATATTCGGCCACTTCCATGGACCTAGTATTATAGGGACGGAGTGCAAACTGCGAATTTAGACACGCGGGGCTAGCCGTCAGACGGAAGGGGAAAGCTTGACTCTGATTGGTTACACCATTTTGACCCCCTCACTTGTAACACCATCTGACGCCGATTTGTGACATCAATGTATTGTAACATATCAGGCTATGATTAATTTCAAAATCATAACCGATATAGCACATACACAGGAACAGAGGATTAAGCTAATCCTCTGTGCTCAAGCATGACGGCGATGACGCTGAGGAGTGGGGATTTCTGCTATAAAAGAAGCACGCTCAACGGCATCATCAGCGTATTCGTGCCAAAGCGGCCGTCTGACTCGCTATTATCAGATAACTCGAGCGACGCGAGCAATAGGCCGGTCGTCTCACAATCTAACTTAGGGCGTCAGTCGGTATAGCACCACTACGACTCATATCTTGTTTAATTTAGAATCACTTGATAGCACTAGACCGCCTTGGTCTAGTGACTAATATAACTTCATTGCTTTAGAATCAGAAAAAACATAAGATCAGTAGATATAGCATCACTGTTACCTAACTTACTTAAACAATGTGATAGGAGAGATTTGATAAGAAAATATAAATGCAATTGTATAAGATTTCTAACATAAAATCGCTGTATTAGAGACATACAAAAATCATAAGCACGAGCTTTGTCAGAGGCTAAATTATCATTAGAATTAGAATTAAGAAAACCACTGTATAAATGCTAAGTAGAATCTAATTAGATTTCTTTTCTTTTTCTTTGATCGTTGGACTTGATTGATCGTTTCAGCTCTGATTCCTAGTTAAGGTGCCACAGAAGTGACATGCCCTATATATATTTTGTGACGTCAGAATCGTGAAATACGAGGAATTTCGTCGCGATATTGAGCCTAAACGAGGAAACGAATTCCACGGGTATTATTTTTCTATTGAAGCTTAAATTAATCTGTACTGCGCTTGCTTAGTGATTTTCGGTGTAGATTACCCAGTGATGTCCATGGTGAATAAATAAAAGTGACAGGTCGTTTAATACATATCCAACATGGCGGCATCAGAATCCGGCCATCACCGTCTTGTCGTATTTACGTTGCATCCAGGAGATAAATACGTCTATCACTAAATACAGGGAGCAAGCGCAGGGTAGAAATACACACTTGTTTCGGGAAAACTTATTTCGACCATCTGCATCCCGTAAATCAGGCTCGATTTGACGACGAAATTCCTCGTATTTCACGATTTTGACGTCACAAATATATATAGGACATGTCAGTACTGTGGCACCTTAACATCTACCTAGTAAAGCCAGAAGGGAACAGTCTTAAATTGTTGCAAAGAGCGCACGGCATTCAATTAAATTTGCGTGTCCGAGGGCCAAGGCAAACGATTTTGAGTCTGACGCACGGTCTCGGAGTCGAAAGATTCCCGGATCCGTAGAAATTTAGATTTTTAGCTTAGCAGATGAAGCTGGGATTAATTTCCCGGTTCTGATCTTTAGAATTGCCGTCGGCTTCGATTAAATTCCGAGTCTGACGATACAAGGCTTTGGCGGGGAAACCTACCCGAGTCCTAGTTTAAAATAGAATCAAAAGGTTAGATAGGTGGCTTTTGGTGGTAAAACCCATCCTTTTACCTGCCTTTCAACCTCAAAGAAAAGCCCAATTCATTTTTATTAAATTTAACTTCAATTTAGGTAAAGAACTCACAATAACTTGCGT
Organism: Tenthredo livida; assembly: GCA_963992785.1. Taxonomy (NCBI): domain Eukaryota; kingdom Metazoa; phylum Arthropoda; class Insecta; order Hymenoptera; family Tenthredinidae; genus Tenthredo; species Tenthredo livida. The sequence goes on along the minus strand of OZ023064.1, from coordinate 42,367,720 downwards.
GTTTCTCTACAGCTTAAAGCCTGAGAAACTCGCCAAAAGTTACAGTATATAGGGGAACGCGGGGCAGAACGGGCAGCGGGGCAGAACGGGCACCAAACCAAAAAAAAATTAAGTGGTCGGAAATGATTTTTTATAAAATATGGCGACGTATTTTGGATCAATAATGCAAAAAAAAAAAAATTGAAATTTTTCTTTAAAAAGTAATGTTTTTGCGTTGAACTAACCTTTGGGGGGAGTGAGCGTTCTCGGTTTTTCCGGATGATTCCTCAGTGCGTGGAAGGAAAGGGTTTTTTGGTTTTTTTTTTCAATGATTGGTACTGGGTTTTAATGGAAAACTACTTCTTTATTTTGTAGGCAGCTTACATAAGAGGTGCACAGGCGACACCGAGCTCGTTGGGCGAAAATAGTCGTTTGTATATGCGATCTTTCTCGTTGGTGTCTTAAGAAGAACTGACTTGGGAGCGAGAGGTCATTAGAACTCAAACGTATTGTAATACCAAAAGTAAATGGTATTACTCAATAGGAAAATATCGACAATCGAAGAGTTTTATGTCGTGTACTATCTGTCTCGCAAACAAACCGACCGCCGTGCGAGCTCGATCTCGCGCAAATTTGAATGTGTTTGTGCTGAGAATCAAATGACTTAATTAGTACAATTTTCTTAGTTTTCTATCTTAAGCGTAAATTAAGTCTTAATTCGATTGCTCCGTAGCATGAGTATCAACGGGCAACTTACATAGTTGGGTAATCGGTCTCGTGTATCGAGATTGAGCGGTCTTAACCGAGACTACGCGGGTATGGCCATCTTGTCCCCTAAAGCATTCTCATACGCGACCTAATTCCCACTTGGTGGGGGGTAGCATGGAGTTTTTGATCAGTACAAGATCGCCTTCCTTCATCTCTTCCTGGCTGGTGGGCCATTTCGTTCTTTTTTGTAAGGACTGCAGATAGTCGGTGGACCAAATTCGCCAATAGCGTTCCAACATCTGACTAATCAGTTGCCATCGAGACAATCGGTTTTCTTGTAGGTTTAACAACGACGGTTTGGGAACGGATTTTACTGGTCCGCCGATAAGGAAGTGACCTGGGGTTAACGCGTCAAAATTGGCCAAATCGTCGTTCAAAGGTGCTATACACAGTAAAAATTTTTTTGTAAAATTTAACACAGAAGCTTGTGTTAACTACTTTTTTAACACAAAATTTGTGTTATTTCAACACAATCAGTTTATGTCAAAAAAGTAACACAGCTTTATGTTAAAACTAACACAAAAGTAACACTTTCTAAATGTTACTCTCAAATCAACACAAAATTTCAACATAGTTTTGTGTTAGTTTTAACATAAAGCTGTGTTACTTTTTTGACATAAACTGATTGTGTTAAAATAACACAAATTTTGTGTTAAAAAAGTGGTTAACACAAGCTTTTGTGTTAAATTTTACAAAAAATTTTTTACTGTGTAGGCCGAGAATTAAGGCAACCTTCGATTTTACATAGCAAAGTAGTCATTTCTTCAAAGGTCAAGGCATGATTTCCTACTATCTTGGTTAGGTGAGTTTTCACGCTTTTCACCCCAGCCTCCCAAATCCCGCCAAAGTGTGGGGCGTTGGGAGGGATAAAATGCCAATCAGTGCCATCGGAGGCTAAACGGGTACGCATTTCGACATTTTCTGTGACCGCCTTGAAGGCTACGGTCAGTTCCTTATCGGCCCCGCGGAAATTGGTTCCGTTATCACTGTACAAACTCGAGGGTAGACCTCTTCTGGATGAAAAGCGCTCGAACGCTGCTAAAAAAGTATCGGTAGTGTAGTCACTAACTAATTCTAGGTGAATAGCTCTAGTGCATAAACAAATGAACAGAGCAATATACGTTTTGTGCGCCTTGTGTCCGCGACCGGGCAAATGTCGCACGAGAAAAGGGCCAGCATAATCCACTCCACTGTGCGCGAAAGGACGTGCTGGGGTAACGCGAACGCTAGGGAGGTCGGCCATTTTTTGTTTTGCGGTAATCGCTCGGTGTCGCACACAAGTCACACAGTTATGTACACAAGATTTTACTAATTTACGAGCGCTAACTATCCAATAGGTTTGGCGAAGCACGCGCAGCATTAATTCAGTACCGCCGTGCAGGGTGTGCTCGTGGCAATCTGCGATGATCAGTTCGGAAATGCGATGTGGAGGCAATAGGATTGGACATTGTTGCTCGTATGACAACAGCGATTTACGGAGCCGCCCGCCAACGCGCATTATTCCATTTTTGTCCAGAGTAGGATCCAATCGAACAAGAGCGCTCCTCTTTGAAACTTCTTGGCTCGCGTTTAGTTGACGTAGCTCGCTACTGAAATATCTAGACTGCACGTACTGAATCCAGAAGTTACGTGCAGTTTGCATGTCAGCAACTGTAATCGTATCATCATTTGACCTGCTTGATTTATCTCTCATTCTTTTGATAAAACGAAACACGTACACGGTGACGCGCAAGAGTTTTGGCCAGGAGCTGACTCTTTCGGGACAATCCCACTCAGGCGCTAATTGAGTTCTATGAGTATGAATAACGGTTTTGGCTTCTAAGTCAATTTCAGGTTCGGTGGGTTTTGGATCAGGCCAGTATTCTTCGTTTGCTGCCAACCACGCCGGACCGGTCCACCACAGAGGGTGGGTTTTGAGTGTCATAGGGGTGACGCCACGCGACGCGCAATCGGCAGGGTTGCATTCGGTTGGCACGTGTCGCCAAATGGCCATAGGTACTCTAGTTTGTATATCCGCGACTCTGTTGGCAATAAAGGTTTTCCAGTGAGACGGATGCTTCTTAATCCATGCTAGCGTCACGGATGAATCTGTCCAGCAATACACGGGTATTTCTGTGAATTTCATCGCGGTTTGTACATACTCAACGGTTCGGGATAATAAGACAGCAGTGCAAAGCTCGAGGCGAGGGATGCTCACAGTTTTTATCGGCGCAACTTTTGTTTTGGATATAAGCAGCGAGATATACACTTGATCCGAAGCATTAATGACCCTCAAATACACCACCGCCGCGTACGCTAAGCTCGACGCATCAGTGAACCCATGGATCTCGCAATGCGATTGAAAATTCCTGCCCGTCCAGCGCGGAATAGTTACATCCTGTAATTGGTGCAGCGATGACGAATAAGATTCCCATTGAGAGGCTAACTCTTGCGGTAACTGGTCATCCCAACCAACTTTCGCTAACCATAGCTGCTGCATGAGCATTTTTGCTACGATGACGACCGGAGCGATCCATCCCAATGGATCATACATTCGCGCGCTCACAGAAAGCACGGCTCTCTTTGTTGAATTGACGGGATTAAGGCGTGCAATTTTAAATTTGAATTCGTCGCGGCATGGTGTCCAGTAAAGGCCGAGGAGTTTAATTCCTGTGGAGTCTTGAAATAATTTATCCGAAGCAAGAGTGTGCTCGTCAGATTCTAAATCGGCTAGAAGATCCGGACAATTACTGGACCACTTTCTTAATTCGAAGCCTCCTGACCGCAGGAGGGCCGAGGTTTGATCGCGCACTTGTCTGGCCGTGACAAGATCGTCTGCTCCAAACAGCGCATCATCTACATAAATCTGTTCACGTAACACGGGTACCGCTAACGGGAATGACGCTCCTTCATCGTCAGCTAATTGCTTTATGACGCGGTTAGCAAGGTAAGGGGACGGGGCTTGGCCATACGTGACCGTAAGTAATCTATAGGTTAGGATAGGGCCATCGGCATTCGGTCTGAACAGGATTAATTGATAGTTCGTGTCGCTGGGCGCAATCCATATCTGTCGAAACATCTTCTTTATATCCGCCGCTAAGATGAACGACGGCTGACGCCACTTTAGGATGATATCCCGGATATCGGCCTGCAATTTGGGTCCAATTAATAAATGATCATTTAAGGAGGTACCGTTCGAAGTTGGCATTGAGGCATTAAACACTACGCGTAATTTAGTGGTCTGACTATCTTCGCGTATAACTGGGTGATGAGTCAGGTAGACCTTTTGAGCGGGGTCGGCCAGTTCGACTTTGGTGACGAGGCTCATGTGTCCTTGTTGCAAGTAATCGTTAAGAAACTCGCGATAAATGTGATGCTGCTCTGGGTCACGGGCTAACCGTTTCTCCAGCTGGTTATAGGAGGCCAGAGCTATCTGGTATGACTGGCCAATCTCAATAGGTGGACCATCCTTTAAAGGCAGGTTTACAACGTATTTTCGGTCCGCTCCGCGAGAATGAGTTCGAATAAAGTGATCTTCGCAGGCTTGCTCCTCTTCCGAGAGAAATTGAATGCTAGGTAGGTCTTCTATTTCCCAGAGACTCGTCAATGTCTTGTTTAGTTCCAGCAGGGAACAGCGGTTAACGCGGATTTGCGAAGACGGTTCACTTCTTCGACTCTGCGCTGGTCCCGTGAGGACCCAGCCAAATATAGTTTTCTGAGCAATTGGCTCATTAGGGGAACCTTTTAACAAACCCGGGTTAAGAATGGCGCTGTAGAGATCAGCGCCTATGAGTAAGTGAATCGGTTCTATCGAATCGGGTTGAGGATCGGCTAGCTCGATGTTCTGGAGATGCCTCCAGTTGTGTACTCCGTCTAATTTCATGGGTTTGTACGCGGTCAGTTTTGGAAGAATGAGAGCACGAGCAGTGACTACAGGTCCTGGACCTTGACAGGATTCAATAGTAAAGGAAGCACATGACTTGGCGGCGCGGGTGCGGACATCACCGATGCCAATAATGGAAGTATGCGAGCGTTGGCGAGGTACACGCAACCGTTGGGCTAAAGATTCAGTGATCAAGGTTGCTTCTGAATCCTGATCGAGCAGTGCACGTACGGGTTGCTCTCGACCCGCGCTCGTCTTGACCAAAACCCAGGCTGTAGCTAACAGGACGGTTCTCACCGGAGAATGTTGGCCAGAAAGGAGATTTACAGAAACATTCGCGTTAGGCGTGAAGTGAGCTGTGTTGAGTTGCTGCTCGGTTAAATTACTAAAGGAGTTGTTATTGGGAACAGCTGGGTTAGCAGACGAACTCGCGTCGAAGTGTAACAGGGTATGGTGTTTCTTCTTACATTTAAGACATACCTGTTTGCTTTTACAGTCAGCAGGAAAATGACCAGCGTTGAAACAATTGTAGCATCGTTTGTTCTCGCGCATGATAGCGAGTCTATCATTTACGGATTTGGATTTAAAGGTATCGCATTGGTAAATCGGATGATTGCCAGAACAAACGATACATTTGTACGCATGGGTAGCTAAGTGCGACTTTACGGATTTATTAGCTAAAGCTTTGTTTTTGCTCGAGTTATTTCGACTGTTGTCGGGACAAGATGCCATGGCTTCTAAAGTACGAATTCGCGTACCTAAGAACGAATCTAATTCTTTGTAGGTAGGGTAATCGGCTTGATCACCAAGTTTAGTTTCCCATTCGCGTCGGGAATTCTTATCGAGTTTTCGTACAAGGTGAAAAACTATTAAATAATCCCATTTATCAACTTCCCTACCCAGGTTTTTCAAAGCAGTGATAACATCGTTCGTTTTATCCCGTACATTCTTGAGATCTTTTAACACTTCGGAACCTACCTCGCGAAGTTCGAATAAATCTACCAAATGAGCGTTTATAATCGCTCTTGAATTATCGTAACGCTCCTTCAAGGTATTCCAGGCCGATACATAATTAGCGTCATTGATTGCTACGTTTTTTAATAACAATTCGGCCTCGTCGCGTAAGCTTAACTTTAAGTAATGCAGGCGCTGTACATTGGTTAACGACGGGTTATTGGCTATGAGAGACTCAAATAAGTCCTTAAAATTATTCCATTCGGTATAATTACCAGAAAAACTCGGCAGTTCTATTCGAGGGAGTTTTACCGTATTGTTGACGTCAGGAGCGACGTGGGAAGCGTTGGCGGTAGCGCCAATGTTGCTCCCGTGTGGCGGCACCATGAATGCTGGGGTCGCCCGGTCAAGTTCGGTTACCAGGAAGTCCGTCGCGGAGTTGTAGGCATCCTCCGCTAGGTCGAAATGATCTTCCTGGAAGTAAATCTCCTCCGCTTTGTCTTCTTCCGTGGCCAAACTGGTCAGTTTGGCATGGTTGAGTTTACACTCTTTCCAGTATCCCTCAAGGATCTCCAATCTGTGTTTTATCACGGGAGCGGTGCGTTTGGGAGCCCCAATCTTAAGGAAGTTTTGTTCTGCATGGCTGATTAGCCGATGGAGGGTACTTTGCCGTGATAATAGTTCAGTTATTGCGTCCATTTTTTGAGTACCGGAATAGTGATTAGCGCTCGGGATACAACACTCTAGATTAAATTAGTTCTAGAGGAAGTATAGTATACTTTACTGTTGATATTTTATTTGGAGTATAGGAGTTATTTATAGCCTGCTAATCGTTTCCTCAACTTTTGAATGTGGGGTTGTGTTCGAGTACACGCGTACTGGACTTTGCACCGTATAGGAATTACGAATTTGGTTTGTTTACCTTCCACGAGCTCGGTGATCTATTGGTGTCACTTACACGGATACGTGCGTTGGTATGACTGTTCAGGTATATCACATATGCGTACGGCACGATTGGTTTGTTTAACACGGGATTGATGCACGTTTATATGTCCGTCTGTGCACAATCCAGTTCTCGGTACATCTCTTTTTTTTTTTTTTTTTTCACTTCCACCACTTCGCGTATCCGGCTCGAAGGACCATTGTTTTTGCGTTGAACTAACCTTTGGGGGGAGTGAGCGTTCTCGGCTTTTCCGGATGATTCCTCAGTGCGTGGAAGGAAAGGGTTTTTTGGTTTTTTTTTTCAATGATTGGTACTGGGTTTTAATGGAAAACTACTTCTTTATTTTGTAGGCAGCTTACATAAGAGGTGCACAGGCGACACCGAGCTCGTTGGGCGAAAATAGTCGTTTGTATATGCGATCTTTCTCGTTGGTGTCTTAAGAAGAACTGACTTGGGAGCGAGAGGTCATTAGAACTCAAACGTATTGTAATACCAAAAGTAAATGGTATTACTCAATAGGAAAATATCGACAATCGAAGAGTTTTATGTCGTGTACTATCTGTCTCGCAAACAAGTAAAATAAAACGGAAAAAAACTAATTTTTTTTTAATTTTTTTTTTTCATTATTGATCCAAAATACGTCGCCATATTTCATAAAAAATCATTTCCGACCACATTATTTTTTTTGTTTTGGTGCCCGTTCTGCCCCACGTTCCCCTACGTGTGTTTACGTGTGTGTATAAACCATGGACTTGTCTCGTATTCCATCAAAACTTCAAATTTTGTTCGACATATGGCATCATGAGTGGGGTGGTCAAGATGGCGGAATCCCCTGTACCCCCCTTCTGTAATACTAGGTCCACGGCCACTTCCCACTACTGACCGTTGGATATAGAACATCAATAAAACGTATACAGCATGATTCCCAAGTCGCGGAAAAGATTTCACATGCAGATTCCTTGTCGAAATCTAAGAATAAAGTTCCTTATCAAAAACTTCCAGGGCCCGGTCGTTGCTGAGTTATAGAAGATTTAGTCTAACCAATAATACGGCCGTAAAGTGACGTGCTCAGTCTCGTAGCAATTCTGTCAAACTGATAGTGCCCGCGTCGTATGAACTTTACCCGAAATTTCGGTTTTTACATTTCGTAATTTTTAGTTTTTATGTCGCCCGGTCGGTCATTCTCGTGCCCTACGTCGTTCGCCCCGTAGTTGACGTTGTCCAGGTGGTCAAACTGGTGATTGACATTTCCCAGGTCTTTTGCTTCGTAGCGTTCGTTATCCAGGTCGCCAGGCTCGTGATTTCCGTACTCCAGGACTTTTGCCCCGTAGTTGACGTTATCCAGGTGGTCAAACTGATGATTTACATTCCCCAGGTCTTTCGCTCCGTAGTTTTCACTCTCGTTGTCATCGGGTTGTTGATTTTCATGCTCCAGGACTTTCGCCCCATAGTTTACGTTGTCCAGGTGGTCAAACTGATGACTCACGTTGTCCAGGTCGTCCGCTTCGTAGTTTTCACTATCGTTGTCATCGGGACGGAAATCAACAACCCGATGACAACAAAGAGTGAAAACTACGAAGCGGATGACCTGAGTCACGTAAGTCATCAGTTTGACCACCTGGACAACGTAAACTACGGGACGAAGGTCCTGGAGCATGAAAATCAACAACCCGATGACAACGAGAGTGAAAACTACGAAGCGAAAGACCTGGGGAATGTAAATCATCAGTTTGACCACCTGGATAACGTCAACTACGGGGCAAAAGTCCTGGAGTACGGAAATCACGAGCCTGGCGACCTGGATAACGAACGCTACGAAGCAAAAGGCTGGGGAATGTCAATCACCAGTTTGACCACCTGGACAACGTCAACTACGGGGCGAACGACGTAGGGCACGAGAATGACCGACCGGGCGACATAAAGACTAAAAATTACGAAATGTAAAAACCGAAATTTCGGGCAAAGTTCATATGACGCGGGCACTATCAGTTTGACAGAATTGCTACGAGACTGAGCACGTCACTTTACGGCCGTATTATTGGTTAGACTAAACCTTCTATAACTCAGCAACGACCGGTCCCTGGAAGTTTTTGATAAGGAACTTTATTCTTAGATTTCGACAAGGAATCTGCATGTGAAATCTTTTCCGCGACTTGGGAATCACGCTGTATAAACAGCATCGATCATCAGGGTGGCAAACTTTTTGTAATATAACTACCGACGCTCGTGCCCTTGAATACATTTGTCGTTAAGTAATAATTGTTGAGCGTATATAACAAGAAAGAAGCAACATCTTCATTAATTATATAATTCTCACTCGTTCAAGTCACGGAGAAAAACAATAAGGCTACAAACGTACGGTACATTTTATTACTACGACAATTGAAGGCCTCGATGCTAAAAGGTCCTGAGCGCTCGGCTCGACTTTTTTCAGTAGAAAATTCCCGTCAATGTGACCAATTTTCAAAAGTCACCGAAATGATTTTTCAAAAATACCATCGTGTAGAGGATAAAAAAAGGCAACTTTTTTGTATGTACAGTTTTTTTCGAGATTCGTTATTTTTTGAGGAAAATAATAAAAACTGAAAAATCGCGAAGCTTGTTTGGACCACGTTTTTTAATCTTAACTCGCTCTAACGTCGACAAATATCAACGGATCTTCTTGATTTTTGGCATGACATCGTAAAATACCCTACCGCTGCCGATAAAGTCATGAAAAGTTAATAATTATATAGTTTTTATTAATAATTTAGTTGTAAACAAGCGACCAACTTTTCATACGGTTATGTATGTTCGACGAGAAAAAGTGCACTCAGAGAAAAGTATCGTGGGATCAACAATAATTTTGCTTAATCAACAAAAAAATTTGGTAGATATACAGTCTACAAAATGCTTTGTTGCTTCAACAAACATTGTTTGCTGGCTGATTTAGTTTGATCAACAAATACACCAGAATGATTTAACAAAAGCATTTGGTGAAATCAACGAATGTTTCGTCAAATCAGTTAAATTACTTTGTTGATTCAACTAAATTTATTTTGTTCATAAAACCAAAAAAATACTGGTAGGTACATGAATTGAAGCTGATTAGTTTTACAAAGTACAATACAGTATCTGAAAATTACATCAATTAACATAGTATCAGCGTTAGGGGGACTAACATATACTGACAACATACATATTTACAACACATAACCAATACAGGAATTAAGCGACGCTTAGAGAGGAGATCTTCTGCCACTATATATACTAACCAGCTCCTATAAGTGGTACTCGTGAGAATATCGAAAGCGATGGTCGCCGCCTTACGAGAAAATATTAAAGTAATGTACATGACCATGTAAAATCAAGAAAACATTTCGGCCTTCCAACAAAATCAGAATACACAAAATAGTGTTGTTGAATATATTCCACCGCTTTTGTTATTTCAACAAATTATTTGTTCATTCAAATAAAAACTACGTGACAGAATAATTTTGTTGTAGCGAACGAGCAAATCTCAGCCATTTGGTGATATCAACAAAACAGTTTGTCAATCCAACAGAAAAAATTTGTTGAATTGACTAAAATTGCCCACCAAAAAAATTTTGTTGGATATACCGAATTTTTTCTCTCGGTGTGTGTTACAAAGTTTGAGCGTGGAAAAACTTTCAATGAGACATTTGTTCATTAACATTAAAGGAAGTTTTTCAGAAAATTTCAGATTGATTGAATAAAAATTGGCTAAGATACAGCGATTTTCCTAAAAGCAATCGATCCGCGTGGTCGAGCGCGTGGTTTCAACGCTTGAAAATCTGCACGATAGTTGCATTTAAGACCACGCGGATCGATTGGTTTTGGGGAAATCGCTGTATCTTAGCCAATTTTTATTCAATCAATCTGAAATTTTCTGAAAAACTTCCTTTAATGTTAATGAACAAATGTCTCATTGAAAGTTTTTCCACGCTCAAACTTTGTAACACACTTTTTCTCGTCGAACATACATAACCGTATAAAAAGTTGGTCGCTCGTTTACAACTAAATTATTAATGAAAACTATATAATTATTAACTTTTCATGACTTTATCGGCAGCGGTAGGGTATTTTACGATGTCATGCCAAAAATCAAGAAGATCCGTTGATATTTGTCGAAGTTAGAGCGAGTTAAGATTAAAAAACGTGGTCCAAACAAGCTTCGCGATTTTTCAGTTTTTATTATTTTCATCAAAAAATAACGAATCTCGAAAAAAACTGTACATACAAAAAAGTTGCCTTTTTTTACCCTCTACACGATGGTATTTTTGAAAGATCATTTCGGTGTCTTTTGAAAATTGGTCACATTGACGGGAATTTTCTACTGAAAAAAGTCGAGCCGAACGCTCAGGACCTTTTAGCATCGAGGCCTTCAACTATAAACGTTTTTATAACAGGTGGATGGAAAGTCGGGCGTTGCATGTCATTTTAGCGGGACGAAAGTGGCCGAATGCATACCAGGACTGCAAAGTAAGGTTGACGCATGCGCAATCCACAATTATTTCACGTTCGTCCTTTGGGAAACGTTCCGCTACTGACATGCACGTTCCACCTTCATGCACTTATTATACAAAATATCGTGCATTACTATGGCCAACAGTTGCCGATTGCGACTCGTGTGTTTGCGGCCCTCGCATCGCTCGGGCGGCAAACTTCACACTCGTCGCATTCGCCAACTTTCGTCCCTAGCAACACATAAGGTTCTTTCGTTTTACAAAAAATCGGGCTGCCCCGGGCTGCACTGAACCAATCAGCTTGAAGCTTAGACTAGTATACTAGACCATACAAGTCTAAGCTTCAAGGTGATCGGTTCAGTGCAGCCCGGGGCAGCCCTCGATTTGTAAAACGAAAGGACCTATAATATACTATTTCGACGGCTAAGCAGAATAACATCCTATCTCAAATTCTGTTTGGAAACTAGCCTATATCAAATTATGATTGGAAACTAGCCTATTTCAAATTGTGTTTGAAAACTAGCCTATCTCCAGAAGACATTGGTTTTCTCCGAAATTAAGGTGGTACCACTGTGGCGGTCTCTCTACAGGGCGATTCGGGTTGGACGCACCACCTTATCAGGTGAGTCCTCCCAAAAATCTGAGACTAAAGTTCCTCTACCAAAACTTCCAGCGTGTAATAATTTAGGAGCTACAGAAGATCTTAGTCGACCAATCACAGGGCTTATCACTTATGAGTGACCAAGACAGGCCCAGTTCAAGAGTATAAGTCGAGCAGTGCCCGCGTCGGATCAATTCTTATCGCCCGATGTTTCAGTCCAACTTCTGGATGAGTATGATGGCGTCGTCTCCTGGAGATATCTTCGTACGGCATACGCATCCGTTCTCGTAGTCCAGGTCCTTCGCTTCGTATTTCTCGTAGTCCAGGTCCTTGGCTTCGTAGTTCTCCTAGTCTAGGTCCTCGGTTTCGTAGTTCTCGTGGTCCAGGTCCTCCGCTTCGTATTTCTCGTAGTCAAGGTCCTCGGCTTCGTAGTTCTCGTAGTCTAGGTCCTCCGTTTCGTATTTCTCGTAGTCCAGATCCTCGGCTTCGTAGCAAAGGACCTGGACTACGTGAATTACGAAGCCGAGGACCTGGACCATGAGAACTACGAAACCGAAGACCTGGACTACGAAAAATATGAAGCAAAGGACCTGGAATACGAGAACTACGAAGCCGACCTTGACCTCCTCGGCTTCGTAGCAAAGGACCTTGACTACGAGAAATAAGAAGCGAAGGACCTGGACCACGAGAACTACGAAGCCGAGAACCTGGACTACGGGAAATACGAAGCGAAGGACCTGGACTACGAGAAATACGAAGCGAAGGACCTGGACTACGAGAACGGATGCGTATGCCGTATGAAGATATCTCCAGGAGACGCCGCCATCATACTCATCTAGAACTCGGACTGAAACATCGGGCGATATGAATCGATCCGACGCGGGCACTGCTCGACTTTTTGGGAGGACTCACCTGATAATATGGTGCGTCCAACCTGAATCGGCCTGTAGAGAGACCGCCACAGTAGTACCAACTTAATTTCGGAGGAAACCAATGTCTTTTGGAGATAGGCTAGTTTTCAAACACAATTTGAAATAGGCTAGTTTCCAATCGTAATTTGATATAGGCTAGTTTCCAAACAGAATTTGAGATAGCATGTTATTCCGCTCAGCCGTCGATTTCATAACATCTGCTCTGAAACTGCGATTTCCGTTGCCTGTTTTGTCAGTTGAAAGAGGCTGATTTCAAGCTAATGCCGTGAAAAGTTGTCACACATGTGCGCAAATCGTGAATGATATGAATCAGCGGTGTGAATTGGTCTTTTTCAATCCTTTGGGATTGCAAAATTGGTCTATTACAATCCCTTAGGATTTCAAATAGAAATAACTGCCCTGTTGCAATTTTCAGACTATTGAAATTGACAGTTGAAGTTCCAGAGCAGATGTTATGAAAAACATAGTGTGTGACACGGGATGAAACATGAATGCAGGCACGGGTGATGTCAGCCTTGGCCTTCGGCTTCGGGCAGACAACTTCACCCTGGCCTGCATTCACCTTATTTCATTCTTTGTTACACAATATACTATTGTAAGTCAATTAATTCCTTAGGTGTGAGTGTGGCAAGAAATGTTAGGTGTCTTAGAATATATTATATGAACACGTATGAACTACCGTATACAATTTAGACCTCGCCAAAAAAAAAATTAATTTTATATTTTGTCCGAAACAACTTTAAACGTAAGTACTTGACCTAATAATGATCCTGTCTAAATTTGGGCTCCGTCGGATAATTGTAAAAGGTCGCGCATTGAGTCTCAATTTTTGCTATTCAATTAACATGTAAAAATTGTTGTTTGACCGTTCAGTGCTCGTTGAATTTTTTCCTGGGTATTCGCGGGCAGTCTGAATCGCTGTGAGGTTTCAGTTATATGTTGAGGTTTAAATATATATATGGGGCATTCCATGTCAAATCGACCCGGTCCTGACCCTCGACTCTTCAGTTCTGGTCTGCGATTTTTGGTATCATTCTTCTGACTCTAAATAGCAATAGCTAATTATCCGACAGAGCCGAAATTTAGACAGGCTCAGTGGTGCCGCGATAATCGATAAACACGAGACGAGACGAGATGAAACTGTCGACAAACGAGACGACCCATGTAGGGTGATCGGTAGTGGCCACTGATTGGCCGAAGCTCGACGCCGAGCTTACCAACATTGGCATTCGAGCTTGGCCCGATCATCGACCGAGCCTTGGATGATAAGTATGGTTCGATATTGGTAACCAATATTGGTCCTAGAATGGCTCATAAGAATTGGCCGAGCATCGCGAATGAACATAATACACGTTGATTGAATCTCTGGCGATGGTTTTAATTTTTTTTTCGCGAGAATTAAAAAAATAAAATAAAAAAAAAAAAATAATTGAAAAAATAATTAATCAATCGATATATTAAAATAGGTAAAATAATAATTTTAATTTTTTCACTCGAGCTGTGTGTAATATACATAATAAAACGTATCCGATGCAATCTCGTCGATTTAAATTAGACCCAACTCAAATTAGGATTTTTTCGAATTTAAAAATGTTCAGTTGAAAATAGGGTCCATAGGCAGTCAAAATAAAAACGTTCAAAGTTGTTTCGGACGAAATATAATAGTACATTTCAGTACGAGTATGGAAAGGCTTTTTTGACGAAACGAGAGGGTTACGGCACGAGCCGAAGGCGATTGCTGTAACGCGGTTCGTCAAAAAGCCTTTACGTACAAGTAACGATTATTATTTTCCATCAGGAATGCCGAGAAATCGCGACGAAGTTGCGATTTGGAGGTTAGAATGATATTAATTTTTTTTCTGGCGAGGTTTAGTATACATTGTAACGTCCAGGCATAGCCACTCCGTTCCCACGGCTCCTTATCATTGCCTGCATGCTTACCTCCGCACTTTTGCCTCCCCACCCTGGTCACAACGAAGCGATCCTCATTATTCTATATTAATTTTACAACACTTCTAAGTCAACTCTCCTACCTTCTACACATCTTTTTTCCTTCCTCTTCCTTCGGCCGACCGTTATAACTCTATCTCATAATATAAATCTTATCAATAAAAATCCGAACTCTAAGTATCAATCAACAATCATCTATCACCCTTTACTTTCCAAACCTCCTCCTGTTATCTTAGTTACTATTTAGTGTAAAACGAGCAGAACTTCAAATACAAACGCGCCCTCAGCCACTGCTGTAATAAATATGAGAATTTCAAAGTTCAATTATCATAAGATGAGAGCCAAAATTAAGTAAAAACCAAAAATCATCCCCACTGTCGGGAAAAGTTAAATTCCCGGAGTCACAACATACATATATGTGAAAGTAAATTGCTTTGTTGTCATTTCCCATGTTACTTTCAATTGGTTCCTCTGAATTAGAGAGGATTCTTAATAAGATCAATTATCTAGTCTCTTCTTACGATAGTAAATATAATGACCAGAGTTTATCCAGCGCCGGATTAACCACTAGGCGGAGTAGGCGACCGCCTATGGGCCCCCAACCAAGAGGGCCCCATACCTGCTGGTTCAGAATGTACTTGGAAAAAAATTGAAAAAAATTTACGCGTGTTCCTTCTTATAATAATTTTTTGATAATAAACAATGAAAGGATACATAACACAGGGCCCCGTGAAATATGTGCGCCTACGGGCCCCACCAACCTTTGATCCGGCGCTGAGTTTATCTGTCTTGTTATTGTGGACATACACCGAATGGATAATCTGAACAAAGAACTCTTCGAAATAAATATAAGTTTCTTTCCTTTTGTAGACAAAAATTCTTTGTACTCGTAATTACTCCAAAAATATGATTGGATTTTACCGCAAACAGTTTGATGATATTCAGATGTTATTAATAAAATTCACGAAAATTTGAATATGAAAATTTATCTAATATTTTCTCGTGACTTTTCTCATATTTGCTGAAAAAATTTGAAGTAGAAAAAGTATGTATGAGCTACGGAGTGAATCGGGACACCTTGACGAAAATTTACTGCATAGTTAATTCTAGAAACGCCAAAAATGAATTGAAAGAAGGTGCTTTTGTTCAAGGAATACAGTGGGTATGAGTAAAACATTTCGTCATCGAATATACAGGGCAACCCAGGTTGAGCGCACCATATTTGGTGGGTGTACTCCTCCCGAAAATCTAAGACTAAAGTTCCTTTACCAAAACTCCCAGGGTCTAATAATTCAGGAGCTACAGGAGATCTTAGTCGACCAATCAGAGGGCTTATGATGGACCAAGACAGGGCCGGTTCAAGAGTGTAAGGCGAGCAGTGCCCGCGTCGGATCAATTTAGGTGGTTCGCTAAGTATTTCTCGTAGTCTAGGTCCTCGGCTTCGTAGTTCTCGTAGTCCAGGTCGTTCGCTAAGTATTTCTCGTAGTCCAGGTCGTTCGCTAAGTATTTCTCGTAGTCCAGGTCCTCGGCTTCGTAGTTTTCGCTGTCCAGGTCCTCGGCTTCGTAGTTCTCGCTGTCCAGGTCCTCGGCTTCGTAGTTCTTGTAGTCCAGGTCCTCGGCTTCGTAGTTCTCGTAGTCCAGGTCGTTCGCTAAGTATTTCTCGTAGTCCAGGTCGTTCGCTAAGTATTTCTCGTAGTCCAGGTCCTCGGCTACGAAGAACCACGAAGCCGCGGACCTGGACTACGAGAAATACATAGCGAACGACTTGGACTACGAGAAATACTTAGCGAACCACCTGGACTACGAGAAATACCTAGCGAACCACCTGGACTACGAGAAATACTCAGCGAATGACCTGGACTACGAGAACTACGAAGCCGAGGACCTGGACAGCGAAAACTACGAAGCCGAAGACCTGGACTACGAGAAATACTTAGCGAACGACCTGGACTACGAGAACTACGAGGCCGAGGACCTGGACTACGAGAAATACTTAGCGAACGACCTCGACTACGAGAACTACGAGGCCGAGGACCTGGACTACGAGAAATACTTAGCGAACGACCTGGACTACGAAAACTACGAAGCCGAGGACCTGGACTACGAGAACTACGAAGCCGAGGACCTGGACAGCGAGAACTACGAAGCCGAGGACCTGGACTACGAGAAATACTTAGCGAACGACCTGGACTACGAGAACTACGAAGCCGAGGACCTAGACTACGAGAAATACTTAGCGAACGACCTGGACTATGAGAAATACTTAGCGAACGACCTGGACTACGAAAAATACTTAGCGAACAACCTGGACTACCAGAAATACTTAGCGAACCACCTAAATTGATCCGACGCGGGCACTGCTCGCCTTACACTCTTGAACCGGCCCTGTCTTGGTCCATCATAAGCCCTCTGATTGGTCGACTAAGATCTCCTGTAGCTCCTGAATTATTAGACCCTGGGAGTTTTGGTAAAGGAACTTTAGTCTTAGATTTTCGGGAGGAGTACACCCACCAAATATGGTGCGCTCAACCTGGGTCGCCCTGTATACGTATGAAGGGGAGGAAGCAATAATAGAGAATTTTTGCAATTTCAGTAAGTTAACGAAATTGGTAGGTGAATCGGGACAACAACGAGGTAATTGGAAAACGTTTACAAATATTTATGAAATTTTTAATTTGGTTATAATTATTCATGTAACAGTATCAAAGTGAATTAATCAAACTCAAATTGACAAGAAAAATTATCAGGCAGGCCGGGAATCGAACCCGGATCTCTGGAAGCCTAACCGGGGACTTAATCCACTAGACCAGCTAGCCGCCCACCGAATGTTACCTTCTAACTTCTCTTGTCACTCTGCGTTTGTTTACTTTTCTTGTGTGGTGTGATATTTACATAGATTCATACATCTTCGGCTGCAACACATATATCTATATATTAATGAAAAACTCCACAGCATGAGCGAATGTCCCATGTACTGTGTAGAAATGAAACATGGTCCATTTATTATTCAGTAATTATAATATAATTACGCTACAGAAGGTAGATCCCTTGACGCCAGGTATTGATTAAAGTGAATTAATCAAACTCAAATTGACAAGAAAAATTATCAGGCAGCCGAAGACGTATGAATCTATGTAAATATCACACAACACAAGAAAAGTAAACAAACGCAGAGTGACAAGAGAAGTTAGAAGGTAACATTCGGTGGGCGGCTAGGTGGTCTAGTGGATTAAGTCCCCGGTTAGGCTTCCAGAGATCCGGGTTCGATTCCCGGCCTGCCTGATAATTTTTCTTGTCAATTTGAGTTTGATTAATTCACTTTAATCAATACCTGGCGTCAAGGGATCTACCTTCTGTAGCGTAATTATATTATAATTACTGAATAATAAATGGACCATGTTTCATTTCTACACAGTACATGGGACATTCGCTCATGCTGTGGAGTTTTTCATTAATATATAGATATATGTGTTGCAGCCGAAGATGTATGAATCTGTGTAACAGTATCGTAAATGATTTTCTAAATAAAGAATGTACTTCCGGAGTATATAACACGAATACAGTACTACCTCTCTAAGAGAGCCCTCGGTAAGAGAGAATTTCCCCGCCGTTCCGGTTGAGCGAGTTTTATAGCTTCCCCCACTCTACCCGTACGCGCAAGGTTCTCCCAGTGGTGATGCTCACTGACACACTGACACATGTGCGATTTACCAGTAGTGGGGGAACGCTTCAGCGACAAATTTCTGGGAATCCTATTCCCCTAACCGCCCTAGACCTTTCTCTTATGCCCGGTTGCACAAACGTGGGTTACCCCAATGTCTGTAGGATACCTCGCAGATACTACCCGTTCAACCATAGAGTTTCGGAAGTTAACAGCGATTCATGACAGCTGTCAGATGAAAAAACAGTTGAACGGGTAGTATCTGCGGGGTAACCTACGGGTTATTTGAACCTTACGTTTATGCAACCGGCCATTAGAAAGGTAGTACTGTACATGAATATGGGCAATTCCACCTCAAATCGGCCAATTTTGGGTGTTTTTTGTCCTCGTATTTTTTTAATCGACTCAAAATTTTTTTTACGTAAAATCTACATCAAAAAAGTAGACCGGTAATTTTCGTTGGTCAAAAAAATTTCTTTTACACTAGTTATGAACTATCGCATTTTGCTGTAAAAGTAGCGCGCGGGCGGCTTTGACAATTAATATCACGGAAAGAAATCTTTCGGGCTATTAGCGATACTTCTGCTTCGATCGACCATAATGGATCGCTGTCTCAGCCACTGCCATACCGTATTGCTATTCAACTCATACGTTTTTGGCTAGTGTTTATGGTTGCCATAGATTCACTATATTAGGATGATATCGATATTCCGGATAGAAGCAGCACGTTGAGTAAGTATCGCAGTAACAGACGAAATCACCTTCGTACGACTCAACTATACCATTGTAGCTGTGATGCCTATACGAAGCTGCATGCGACCGCTAGACCTGTGTAACTATAGTCTATATGCATCTCCAGTTTTTGGGTACTGTAACAATCTAGGTATTGTAGGAACAGTAATATGGACCTAGTTCCTCGAAAATTCGTGCGGGTCGAGGGACAATAGAGAATAGCTGCGACAGCTAAACCTCATGTGTATCATTGCCACTCGGACATGTTGCTTTGGACTTATTTCCCAATTATTCAAAGATTTGGAGATTGTGAAAACAGGCATACGAGTATGTTAAGTTAACCGCACATATTTTGGAAGATTAGCCATGCTTATACCGGGAATCTACGTGGAAGCGCTTGATAGGGAAGTGAAAACGCCCGCACATAGGCAACCCAAATGTCATCCGATCGTCTTTTGTCCCTCGTGTGTATCACCGGGCAAGCGGCATGCATAGTAAGGAAAC
This sequence comes from Tenthredo livida, assembly GCA_963992785.1. Taxonomy (NCBI): domain Eukaryota; kingdom Metazoa; phylum Arthropoda; class Insecta; order Hymenoptera; family Tenthredinidae; genus Tenthredo; species Tenthredo livida. The sequence goes on along the minus strand of OZ023064.1, from coordinate 42,348,368 downwards.
CTAATGGCGAAAAATGAGTTTCTGCGATGAAAAGGGAATAAATTCTCCTCCCAGTGACAGCTGTGTGCTATCAGGTTAGGTCTTGCCTGTCAAAATCATTTGCAAACTCGGTGATGACGTGCAATCACCAATTCCAATGATATTTGTTCAAGGGGGTGGTATACCCGATTTGTTACCGACACCGCCTATATCTCCGAAACGGGGCTATCAATCGACTTGTCCTTGCGGCAGTCGATGTTTGACGAGTAATGGGCTCGAACTGGTACGTTTGATCGGATGAAATCGGATTTGTTTTTTTTTTTTTTTTATCGAAAAGCGTGGGCGTGCCATTTATTTCGACTTATATCAAAGCCTACGGATCGAAAATGCAAAATCGGCTTCCTGAGCCCGATTCTGTATGACATTCCGAACACAACCATCCAAAAACATCTTTGGTTTCGACAACGATGAAGAAACCACATCTAATCTACGTTTTTGTGGTAATTTTCGCGATTTTCAAGGGCCGTAAGCGAAAATGGCCGCTCACGGCTGTTGATATGATGTGGTGGTTCGCAGAACGCCCGTGAGATGTCGCCGCACGCCCATTTAAGCTTCTCCTTTTACCACCGCTGTTACGTTGGTACACCTGGTACCACGTGACTCGACCCGCAGTCAGAGGTGATTTGAAGACTAACAATACATATATTTACGATATAATACTTTTCAACGATTTCTCCAACATCTTGGTAAGTGAAAATATATAATCAATCCGAAATTAAGCATTTTGTTCATTTATTTCCGTTATTCCATGATTTTCCATGGTTTTTCAATACCTATATAGATATAAAATATCATGTGAGTAGTTGTACTGCATATCATATATAATTTTATATTATACGTTCCTCGAATTATACAGCTATCCATTATATACAATTATATAAAAATACATAAAATATATGGTTTATACATATTATACGACGATGGTTAGTAGAATATTAGTATCTATAGATAAATGAAGTTTAATTACTCATTACCAAAGTAATGTGTAATGAAATGAGTAATTCCATTGAAAATGTAATTAGAAACTCCCAACACTGGTCTACGGCAACTGATGAAAAATGCCTGGTATCTGGAAATGAAAATTTCATGTACACCCTGATTGGTAATGCTGTATTTCAGATTTTTCAAGTGTTCAGCAAACTTGCAAACAAATGACAAGTATTTATATAAAAGAAAAAAAAACAATTTTATTGGCGAATCGGGTATGAGTAATTCATGGTTGAAAAGGAGAGCAGACTTTTGTAACAGATTTTTTTTTACACTTATTTCAAACGAATCTATAGATACTAGGGTAGTTCTCAGGAAATGTCGAAATTTCATCTTAAGAAATTGATAAAAAATATTGAAATGAATTCATAATTATTTTCTGTGAATTTCGTAGTACTTATGTAACTGGACTTCGATGATATAGTGGTCCCCAGAATAAATGTGTTTCAAGATACACTATTGGAAAAAAAAAAAAAAAATCTTTCAATTTTCAAATATATATTTTTTTTTTTCATTTTTTCATCTGAATTAAAAGGTTACTGAAGCAAGAAAACAAAAAAGTTAAGCCAAGTCCAGCTAGAATATCATTACCTTATAAATAATCATTTCCTACCCACACTTGAAATGAGGGAATGACGATGAGGGAATGACGATGAGGGAATGACAAAATGAAACATATCCAACGAAAACTCGCGACAAAACGTTAAATTAGTATTGAGTTTTCGTGTAGGCTTATTGCTCCCAAAAGCCCATTCCACCGAATAATTATTATTTGATTTCCCGTAATCACCTTCTTTTTCTACGATGTGAGGGAATGATGGTCAAAAATGTAATCTTCAAAATATATTAATAAAACCTTTCGTAACAGAAACTTTTAACACGCCCAAGATGGATTCGCCGATATGTAATAATTAACAGTATTGCCTACTATCAAAAACTGATGGGAGCGTTCACGCATGATTGAAAATGCGATGACAAATCGGCCGTCAGTAAAGATGTGAGGGAATGATGTTTTTTGTTGGGACACATATAAAAAATTAATTTGAAGACTTTTCCCTCATTTTGAGTCCCAAAATGATAATAATTTCGCAGAAACATTGTATTTTTAATCGATTAGTTGAACTGGCAATAAGTTTTTTTTGAGGAATTGTTGATTTGAAAAGACAAAAGTACTTTAATCTGGAGCTTGGGACATAATGAGGGAATGATTTTCGGAACATTATTATTATTTTTTCTTATTCATTTACACGTATGTTTTAGAAATTATAACTGACACTAGTAGCTACAGCGATGGAGCTTGCAAGGGCAAAATAGTTACCGATAAAAGTTAGTCGTATTTTTGTTAAAACTGAAAGGACAGGAATTTCGACATTTCCTGAGAACTACCCACTAATATTCTACTAACCATCGTCGTATAATATGTATAAACCATATATTTTATGTATTTTTATATAATTGTATATAATGGATAGCTGTATAATGCGAGGAACGTATAATATAAAATTATATATGATATGCAGTACAACTACTCACATGATATTTTATATATATATAGGTATTGAAAAGCCATGGAAAATGATGGAATAACGGAAATAAATGAACAAAATGCTCAATTTCGGATTGATTATATATTTTCACTTACCGAGATGTTGGAGAAATCGTTGAAAAGTATTATATTGTAAATATACGTATTGTTAGTCTTCAAATCACCTCTGACTGCGGGTCGAGTCACGTGGTACCAGGTGTGCCAACGTAACAGCGGTGGTAAAAGGAGAAGCATGAATGGGCGTGCGGCGACATCTCACGGGCGTTCTGCGAACCACCACATCATATCAACAGCCGTGAGCGGCCATTTTCGCTCACGGCCCTTGACAATCGCGAAAATTACCACAAAAACGTAGATTAGATGTGGCTTCTTTATCGTTGTCGAAACCGAAGATGTTTTTGGATGGTTGTGTTCGGAATGCCAAACAGAATCGGGCTCAGGAAGCCGATTTTGCATTTTCGATCCGTAGGCTTTGATATAAGTCGAAATAAATGGAACGCCCGCGCTTTTCGATAAAAAAAAAAATCCGATTTCATCCGATCAAACGTACCAGCTCGAGCCCATTACTCGTCAAACATCGACTGCCGCAAGGACAAGTCGATTGATAGCCCCGTTTCGGAGATATAGGCGGTGTCGGTAACAAATCGGGTATACCCCCCCCCCCCTTTTTTAATTGAAACGCGCATCGATTAGCTGATATTGTGATCTCCAAAACGTGAAGATATATCTGCAAACACCGAAATCGTTATTTAATTTTCAATATTTTACACATTAGCGACAGACGAAGAATTTCGAGTCAATTAATGAAAATGAACGAATAAAAAGAAAGGTAGACATATTCCTATCATTATAATTATTTCATTGAGTCTGAATTTTGACATCGAACAGGTGTCAATCTCAATTCTATGATCCAATTGACCACATCGTAGGATGCAGTGTTTCCTTATTTTGTCTTCCGTTGATCATCAACTTGATGTGGATCATTCCTGTAGTAATCAAGAGACTCGGTAGAGTCTCGGGCCAAGTACATTAAGAAAATTTTTTTTTCAAGCGCGATACTCAACGAGTCTATATACCCGAGAGGCAGCTACCCTAACCTATACCGCGAACTAGTATCTTCGTTTTCTTTCACCTCACAACAGACACGAATTGGAACTAATTTGATCTAGGATGTGGGCATGAAAAGCTTTTGTTTGAGCTTTGGATCGATTAAATCGGTGTCCGGAGTGCTGAGATATGATTAACCACAAATTCTGATACCCCGTTTCCTCGTACAATTTTTCTCTTTAGTCGTCGTCTCTCTCTCTCTATCCTTTTTTCGACTTATCACCCTTTCGGGTATGTAATAAAAATGTATGAAACCGTCTCCTACACTAGCAGACGCGTATTGTCATTCCATGTTTTTAAATCCCACTAAAGGAAATAAGAGAAAGTACGAGCAATGCTTAATACAAAATTTGAACATACAAAAACTAGTGAATACCCACCAAAAGCCCCTCGGGTGCGAAAACCTTACGCCAAGTACATTAATGTGATAGTCACCAATAAAAATGTTTCGATAGGTTAATCTTAAATCCTACGATCTCGAGCTTTTGAGGTTATGCGAATCGACTGACGTGTAAAATTCACGGTGATAAATAAAATAACAACTGTAAACGGACAAGACTGTCAGGTGACTATTAACCCTTTGAGGGGCACATTTTTCTATGGAACAAATTTAGAAGTATAAAGGTATTGGAAAATAGAACGGCAATAATGAAAAAACTGCAGGAAAAAAGGTGGTACATATGTGTACCACTGCCCCTCAAAGGGTTACCTGACTATTACCTCTAAATTTTATTTACCTATACATTGTAGATATGGCTTATTTTCATTTAGGAATGCAATTATCAGAAGAAACGGTTTTTTCGGTTCAATTATTGAGCAACTTATCGCCTGAGGAATTCTGACAAGAGAAAATCAAGAGAAAATGTTGAAGTCGAAAAATATGAGGATAGCATGATTTGATATAGGGAACAGCAAGGAGCCAGACCAATAAAGCCAAGTTTGAGCGTTGGATTGCAACGAATTCCACTTCAAGCTCCATGTTAAGCTCATCTCCGAAAACTCGTCTGCTCAGGCTCCAATTGTGAGTCAACATTATGCGTAGGATTCCGACGAGTTTTATAATCTAACTCCCTATCACCTAGTCAAAACGAGACTGTCGGTCAACGTTGTATGTTGGACTCCGATAGGCTTTATTCTACACTCCACGTCAACGTAGTGCCCTGACCTTCGGTGCAGATAATTTTTTAATTCTTGATTTACTAACAGCTTAAATTTTCCGTTCAGAACTATCTCAAAGTCTGTATAAATATCTATGATTACATGTAAATTAATAGTACAAACTATATATTCATAATATAATGTCAAATTTCAATACGTAATTTTGTTAGATTTTGGTATGCAACCCGTGTCTGTATTTTCGTCTATCTTAAGCTTTCTTCAAAACCAGATTAGTGCTATCACGACAAATAGAATGAGAATACTCATTTGCTATTTGAAGAAATTATCGATCGACTCCCTCTTTCTCAGATGATAGAGATTCTCATTTTTTATATTTATTTATTTATTGTAGACTGAGCATATAATCATTTATGAATGTAATTATTCCAGAAAAACCTTCTTTATGGATTGTTAAATTTCGTAGCGGGTCGCCGTATAAGACGAGAGGATGATGAGAGAAAACGCTTGGGTTGCAAAGTATCGGGATAGTGTGATTTGATATGAGAAACCGCAAGGGTCAGACGAAGAAAGCAGAATGCGAGTGTTTGACTTCATAAACTTCCATTTCATGCTCTACGCTAGTCTTGCATGAATAGGATCAATTTTATATATTTTGATACCTTCTGTTCAGACCCGAATTTGAAGTTAACGTTATGAGTATGGGACGCGTACATGTTCTTTTTACAGAGGACCTAGCTGCATTGATAAAAAAAATTACCTAACAATTGCAATATATATATCTCATATTTATATGAATTTAATCATGAGCAGCAACTATAACTCTGCGTGCAAGTAACTCCGCCATTGCCGGTCCCTGCAGGCCCAGATGAGACAGGAAGAGGGCTGCGCGCAGGGTTACACGTTTCAGGCATATAGAATTATACCAGATTCTGACAAAACAATTCGTAGAACTTAATGATAGAACACATGTTACGTCTGTCCACAGAAAGTCAAAGGGTCACAGAAAAGTATGAGCATACGTGTATACTATTACATTATTTTCATTTATTTTAAATTATACTACGACATCTAACATAGCTGCTTTTTGAGGGATTCGGATGGTACAAAATGCATCACCCTACATGCATTGGGATGTTCATAGGAACAATTGGCAGAAGGCCGCCAACTGAGCAAGCCTCGCGAGCGAGAATATAGGAAAACCCAATCGAGCGAGCGTAGCCAGCGAGCACAATTATTAGGTAGTCAAGCAAAATTGTCCAAAAAGTGATGATATCAAACCCAAAAAGCACCCCTAGTGCAAAAACCTTCCGCCAAGTACATTAATGCGGTCACTACCCCCAAAAAAATCCACCAACTAAAATTCCTCCTTAACAAAAGCGGTACTATAAAAATGTCTACTTACAAAAGGATTGAAATTAGATACACTTGCCAAGTACATGTCTTCTGTACAACAAAAGTTTACAACAGAAGAACAGAAAACTGAATAGTCTTGTATCGTTCACTCGCTACGCTCGCTCACTCAATCAGCTCTTGATAATTACATGGAAAAAATCAGAAAAAAAAAATTTAAGAAGTGGTACTTGGCGGGCCATTATAGCAATCATGAAGTAATAGTAAGGAGACGGAACTCAGCCGCGGCTTCGTTTCAAAATGGGGCAATGGTTTCTGTATAACAAAGCAGCAGTCCGCTGAAAAGAATAGCCGCAGTCTTCGCGCCTGCGCGTTACACATTCTAGCGGTGTCTCTTTCTCTTTCACAGAAAGTGCGAGAGAGATAGCTCGGCCGTCACCACGAATAAACAGTAATTTAGTGAGGTTATGGTGTTTTGTTTCGGAGGAAACTTACCTATGATTCTTCGCCGTATTTTTAACTAGTCATGTATTTTTTCAGAAATAATAAAAGATCCGCCGTGTATTTCCTTCACGATTCACCAGATTCAGCTTATCCACCAGATCACCATAACCTCACTAAATCACTGTTTATTACTTCGTGGTGACGGCCGAGCTATCTCTCTCGCACTTTCTGTGAGAGAGAAAGAGACACCGCTAGAATGTGTAACGCGCAGGCGCGAAGACTGCCGTTATTCTTTTCAGCGGACTGCTGCTTTGTCATACAGCGAACAGAGTCAAAATTGTATAACGGAGTTCGGTCTCCTTACTATTACTTCGTGATAGCAATATGTATCAAACAAATGATACATAGACCTAAATGAATATTCTTTTACTTACTCATAAATGGCCGCACTTACGCGCGACGCCATGAAACACGCGGCGCATCACACAAATTTGTCTCGTGAGTAAAGTGATACGCTAATGAGACTATAGACCCTGGTATTCGACCACTCGACACCGCACTTCGTTCATCGATCCCGATCGATGCGACACCGTCGCGTCTATCTCTGACACGACAATTTCCAACTGTACGGGTCTACTCGAATAAATACAGCTACGAATTTTATCTAGCAGTCGACTTTTGGATTGGCTCCATGCCACCACCTAACCCCGAAACTCCCGACTCCCCAGCAGCAGCAATACTTAGTTCAAATAACTTTACTGATATACTCATTATGACAGTTTTGGTATAGCTACACCAACAATACCAGTATCGCTAAGGCTACCAGACGTACTGGATTAGGCAGGACAGTCCTGGATTTGAGCTAAGTGTCCTGGATTTTTTTACGCCCCGAATTCGTACTGCATTTATGAGAATTGTCCTGCATTGTCCTGGATTATGTGCGAGTTCGTTTCAACTTGTTTTCAAACATATAAAATAGCCGGATATCTTGAAGAAAATCCACAGTTCGGAAAAGTTCGCGCCGCAAACTGAGTAACAATATCGTAACTGATACGTATACTATAGATATATTATTCAATCATTTGACTGTTCAATTTTTTTCGAGATTTTTCTTGTTTAATGTTTGCAATACCTACATATAAGATTAAGGAATTGAGAATTCTAGTCTAAGAAAGGTACTGTGAGTATACTACAAACTTATGTAAAATATTATATTTATCTATTATTGTAACGTTACTTTTATCGTGTTGAATGAAAAAAATTGATACTGATTGATTATGTCCATGAATTACTCGGGGGGGGGGGTAATGGCGGTGTCCTGCATTGCACTTGTTCAGATCTGGTAACCTTAAGTATCGCCCGTCAAAGCACGAAATATAGTTGTGGCAACCATACTGGTAATAATGAAACACGTCACCAGTCATGACGTTATACCCATACTGGTATTGCTGAGATACCATTTCCAGCACTGCAAAGCTTGCAATAAACAATCAGCAATAAACGTATGGGGTCAGTAGGAATAAAGTATTAGAGTGGCCCAGATCACCAGAAAATATTGCTGCTAGAACTAGAATTCTTGATAGAATAAGCAAACATTTTTTTCCGTGTACCGGTGGTTCTGGTCACAGATAACGACAGCGTATGTTGTTCGGAGACAACTCCTGGCGACGACGCCGTTAAGGCCCATCCCTAGTCGCCCACTTCCGTCCACCTCCTTTTTGCCGAAAAAGGGGTCGGGGAGACACATTTCGATTATTATCCGAACCCAGGCGTCGAAAACGCAAAAAACGCCAACGTCGCGCGAATTCTATTTTAATTCCGAGCACATACGTCCAAAACCATGTTCGTTTCATGCGAAAATCGAGCCCACGTTTGATTTTTACTTTTTCCATTATAAATTTTCTCGGCGGCCATGATTGTCAGTATCGTTCACTATGTTCACTCTATGGAATGACTCCATAGTTCACTTGTCCACTCGTTTGACGAGTTCGATCCCGTGTGGTTGGACGGTGCGTGATCTCTTCGGCACACCGATCGAAATAATCAGCTGTCAGTGATAAAGACACGCGAAAAGCCCGAGTCCTTGGAAATGGTTACGGAATATTGTTAGTGCGTTCAAGAATCGCAGACGACTAATAGAACCAGAACATTTCACCGTTAAGTGCACAGACAAAATACAGTTGTAGTGTAAATTACCTTCGTTTGGTTAGGCTTTTTTCGTTTGTTTAAGATAAATTTTTTCGCTGAGAAATCGTTGAAAACGCATGTACCGCGAATATTCGGTGAGTTAGAACGATCTTCCTACGGCCAAACCAATACAGGCGTGCACCGCGTGCGTGCGGCTCGTTCGGCAGGGAATAAGATGCCAGTAGCATTGCATCCCCACCCGAACGAGCCTCACGCACGCGGTGCGGGCCTGTGTTAGTTTGGCCGTAGGAAGGGGACCCCCCTGCTTAAAATTTCCGATAGAACGATAGAATCCGGGTACAAAAACCGTATACGGTATACGGTTTTTGTATCCGGATCCTATAAAAACCGTATACCGTATACGGTTTTTGTACCCGGATTCCATCGTTTCTATCGGAAATTTTATGCAGGGCCTTCTAACTCACCGAATGTTCTCGGTATATAGAGTCATTAGGGGTAACTGTGCGCAGTGGATAAGTGTGCGCACGTGGCTTATCTCCGAACGGAATGAAAGGGGTTAACGGTATGCTACAGCAAATCAGACGGGCCTGAATGGAGAATTAGTTTGGACAAATAAAAGTGATGCGCTGCACTGCATTTATATTTTTTGTTAAAAAAACGAAAACAGGCGATCCCAGAATAGTTTTTTCGCTCACGGCAAACAGTGTGACGCCTAAACCCGGATTAAATCTGAAATAAATTAATTTTTTTCATATCAGGAATTCATTTAAGCTTAAGGCTCAGCAAAGATTTTGAAGTTATATTCGGTGCTGGTGAAGTTTTGAGCCTCTATATAGAATTTGTCTCGCTGGGGTAAGTGTGCGCGGGTAAGTGTGCGCAGGCTTTATCATTGGCCGTAGAGCCGATTATGCCTCAAGATGAACAAAACGTTCTCACTACAAGAAATGGATCTTCTAATAACAATTTCGACCAGCCAATGGTAGGGTTTGGGGTAAATGGTGTTCGCAACAGTCAAACTCGGGCTCCCGAAAACGCCTTCGTCAGTGACCTTCATGTAGAAGGACATTTATGGAGATTTACAAGTTTTGCTCACATTATTTGCTCATTTTACTCAAATTTTATTGTTTAGAGCATTCACATTCATAATTGTGAAGAAAGCACTCGTATTTCCAGGGTGCGTATACTTACCCCACAGGGGTGCGCACAGTTACCCGCAATGCGGGTCAAGTGTGCGCATTCTGAGTTTTCTTAATTAATATTATTTCTTTCTTAAGTGTGACGTTTTTTTGTAAAACTGCTTTATCTATTGAATAGTCGAATAAATGCTTTATCTAACGAGTATGGGTTGTTTTTTCTAACCCTTATTGTTTGAGATTTACAACCCTCCAAAGAGCAAAGTGCGCACAGTTACCCTTAATGACTCTAGCTATGTATGTATTGGACGCATACAACCCCGAGTGGTATACGCAAGAAATAAGTACTCGTGACATAGAATATTTTTCATTCTGCAGGCTGGCGATTCAGCCAGACCTATACCTAAGGCTACCAGATCTGAACGAGTGCAATGCAGGACACCGCCATTACCCCCCCCCCCCCCCCCCCCCCCCCCCCCAGGTAATGCATGGACATAATCATTCAGTATTAATTTTTTTCATTCAACACGATAAAAGTAACGTTACAATAATAGATAAATATAATATTTTACATAAGTTTGTAGTATACTCACAGTACCTATCTTAGACTAGAATTCTCAATTCCTTAATCTTATATTTAGGTATTGCAAACATAAAACAAGAAAAATCTCGAAAAAAAAATTAAACAGTCAAATGATTGAATAATATATCTATAGTATACGTATCAGTTACGATATTGTTACATACTCAGTTTGCGGCGCGAACTTTTCCGAACTGTGGATTTTCTTCAAGATATCCGGCTATTTTATATGTTTGAAAACAAGTTGAAACTAACTCGCACATAATCCAGGACAATGCAGGACAATTCTTATAAATACAGTACGAATTCGGGGTGTAAAAAAATCCAGGACACTTAGCTCAAATCCAGGACTGTCCTGCCTAATCCAGTACGTCTGGTAGCCTTACCTATACCCAACAGGTATTCATGCACTTGGCGGAGCATGACAGTTATCCAAAGCGCCTACGAGATGAACATGTATGCATACTTATAAAGCATGCTTGCTTTCAGATATTCTGGCAGGTGATGGAAAAAAAAACGAGCACAGCGAGAATGGTCAACCTCGTTACAATCGCTTCCGAGGGACCTGATTTCCATCTTCAGGCTGCGGAGTCTCTCAAGGGAAAACTTCGGTGAAATATACAAAATGGCTACATACACGGAGAGAAATTTATATCAGCTTCTTCTACAATAATATAGTGACTCTTCTCATACGGTCTAATAAAAAAGATACATCGCGCAAATATAGTAGTCCCTCTTATATTATATTGAAGTGCATATTTTCGTGCACGCATTCATAACAGATGGTAGAGAAATTCATATATTCTGTGGTTTACACTCATATGAGTATGACTGACTTCCGACTAACCAGTATAGTTGACACTCTCATACTTTCTACGAAGCGCTACAAACTAGTGTGGCGTAGTGAAATATTTCGATCGTTACAAACGCAGTTGTATGATATAGGAAAGAAATTCTTCTATTCTATCGGTGTGTACTAGTTGAGTATGATAACCTGAAGCACAACCAGTATGAGAGATGCTCTTATACCGTCTATGAAAATTTATAATACTCATGTAGTGTAATAAAGTACGCCGCATGAAGGTAGTTACAATACTTATAACACAAATTGTTATATTTTTTCTAAATTATGGGTATAGGATTGTTTTGAAAATACGAATATGAGATAAAAAATGTTGCTTTTATTTGTATTTAGAAATAAATACTTTTTACACCAGCAGTTTTGAAATATAGGTAAAACCATCACTTAAAATATCGTTACACGAGATTGAGGCACCCCCCAAATTTTCATATTTTAAATACACCCATTCAACCGCTTGTACAGTAATTTTCATTAATTCTTTCCCAATGGCCAACTTTTCCTTCTGACTTTTGCGGATACAATAAAATAAAATAATATTATATTATTTTTATAGGGGGCTATAATTATTATTCTTATAATTTCGGCCATGGGCACATGAAATACGACTAGAATGAAAACTCGTTTCCGAAAAAGTCCGAGAAAAAAGTTAACCACTGGGCAAGTATTAATGAACATTACTTTACATCAATAATTCTCGAAGATTGGGTATGATCATCGAAGAAACAATCTAAAAGCTTTTTAGAAATGAATAAAATCTCATTTGTTGCATTGAGTACTAATAACTGCACATCGACGAAGGGTCCTCCGGAATCTGGAATTATTAGAATAGAATTTTTTGTTATTCCGTCACCTCTCACGAGAATCCAGCTGGTCATATAAACAAGGGCGTCTTTTTCTGGAAGACGAAACATTTCTCATTAAAAATATGAAACCTGAAAATATATGCATAGTGTATTTTCTATGGATGATTTTTATTGGCTCGATTGAATATCTCTGAAATCCCAACAACATTCTAACATTTTCTATGTAACCGTTGACTTATAATTTTCTTACTAATTGCGGAAATGTTCGATCCATTTTACCCTTCTAACAATATTATATATTCACTTCGCATGTACGTCGACCATACACGGGACATTCTTAATAGTATATTGTGCACCAAGGAGGCAAAGAAGGTCTTTTCACGCCGAGCGTAAATTTGCAGTACGAGTCGTAGACGAGTCGAAGACGAGTATTGCAAATACGCTCGGCGGAAAAGACCTTCGAGGCCGTGGTGCACACGATATTTTATACAACAAAAGTATGTTTTACGAGTTTGAGCACGATCCGATACACAAAGTCGACGGTATACAAACACGCATAGAAACGCATAATAACGCGTTGTTACGCCTAATTATGCGTTTGATTGGTCAGAAAACAGAAAAAGTCAGTTACTAGGACAGAAAAAATGAGAAAGTGCCTCCTTAGATCCCTTCCAACACAAACTTGCTCGATAGTCATGGAAACTCCGACTTTCGCTCCCCAAAACAGTGACGGAAAAGCGAGTAAAACATGCTTGCGTTGTGTAAAACATTTTTTACATTACCACTTAAAAAAGCAGCTCGCTTGTTTGTCGGGACTGATTTACTATGATCTCAATACGATTAAAATTACATTTTTCATAATTACCAAAATTTCATGAGTTTCAAGCAACGCACTAGGTCGGAGATGACCTGAATAAAGTTAGAAGGGTGAAGAAAGATCTAACATAAAAATTTGTAAACTCACTCCCAGCAAACCAATACATAACTGATACATAACTGTAAGAGCACATCTAGAGATCGGAGTAATGTAACATAGTTATGTCTCTGATATGCGACATATCTTTAGAATGTAACATATTGTTTACATAACATAAGATGCATGAATGATACGTAATATTGAGGGCATCACGAAGTAACAATGTAATATAACAAAGTTACGTAGAGGAGAAATAACATAACCTCGATTCCGTGATGTATCATGTACATTACATGAGATACCCACAAGTGATACATAAAATTGAAAGCATCTTCAGGGATCCGGAAATATAACATAGTTACATACACGGAGAAACTTTTCCTGGTAAAGATTCCAATAACTGCGAGTAAATCTGGGATATATCAGCTGATTTGGCAATATTTCTTACGGTACTGGAAAAATCTATTATTCGGATAATGCATTTTGATATTCTGTGAGAGTAACAAATAATAAGCGAATAGCAAAAATTACTGTTCGCGTATAGGAAAACGGAGAGTAGTAAAAGATGGCATAGATATTAGTAGGTATTCCTAGAGGGATTGGAATAATAGACTAGTCGAATAAGACGTTTTGCTACACACGTGAGAATGATTACCAGCGAGTATGGTAAATTTCGTCGCTGCGAATTGACGAACAAGTTCGGCAGGTCTCACTTCGTCGATAGATGGCGAAACATCAGAATATTTCTCTCACTAGTGCCAAATAGTTATATCCGTTCGTATATAAGGAAAGCTGAAAACTACACTATAACATATATCTGCGATGTGTCCGAAATTGCGAGCGTTGAGTTGAGGTTATGTTGAGTAGGTGAAGTTAGGCTAGTGGTTTAAGACGACGACTAGACTTACGGAATAATTGCGCCAGCCCCTAGAGTGCGGGTGAACACACGCATGTAATAAACTCTGTACAACAAAGACCACACCAGTGAAGCCACACAATGTAAGATCCAGAAACTGCCAAATAGCCTATCACCTCCTTCCAGCTTTTTAATTTTTGACGTGGAATTTTTCCTAAGATGACTGGTAAAATTTCCAAGCCAGTATGGTAAATTCCCATTGCGCCGCGATCACGACTTTACCATACTGACTTGGAAGAGGTACTACTCGCTTTAGGTATAAGTATAAGATTTGCTAGACTTATTACCATCCTGACTAGTAAACTTTCTCATTTGTATAAGAGTTTGTACAAATATCTTAGGTTATATTCCAATGATGATAGTAACTTACAGAATTACTAGGCAAACTAGTAATAAGTGCTAAAATGCTGATATATCCCCAAATTGCATCGAAAATAGTAAATTCTGGTAGGAATTTTAAGAAATATTACTAGGAAAAGTCTCTCCGTGTACATGGGACATAATATTTCTGCAAATATGACATGTGTCGTATATATAACATCAGACCCATGGATGATACGTAACAGAGATGGCAACACCAGGGAACAGAGTCACATAACATAATAACATCTATGATACGTGCAATATCTTTAGTTCTGCAATTAAAACATCGCAAAATAGGATATCCGTATCTGCTGGCGATAATTTCTGAAACGTATGTAAGTGACTAACATGATAGTACGCATCAATCGAGGCACAAACGCTTCAGAGCTGTTAGATAGCGAGATCGAAAATATAGAGAAATCTGGCAGTATTCACTACACGATACTGTGGTGTAGTGGCGAGAGCGTGCGACTACTAATCCAAGCGAGTCCGAGCGATCATGGTTCGAGCCCGGGTTAGGTCAAAATAATGATGTCGTCTCGAATGAACTAAAAATGCGTTTTAATCTATCTGTGGTTGATTATAAATTGTTACTATGTCATATATACACCATAGATGATGGAAATTAGTAATAATAACGGCTTTTTATTTAGCTTTTCCAGTGTGATAGTTAATTGTATCAGATGCATCTCCAATATGTATCTGATACATCTTTCAACATGTCTTTGACATATCTTTGATATGTCTATGATATATCGGTGAGCCGTCGCTGATATGTATCACCAGCACATATCTAATACATTGATGATACATCCAATGTTGCTGACATCGTGCTGTACCAGTACCATACTTTCTTATGAGTTTGATACATAACGTGTAACATTCGTTACATAATATATACGTATTTGATACATATTTTGGTTTGCTGGGCTTACTTGATTTTCTCAGCTTTGAAAATTCACGTGCACTTCACTGGGGTAGTTCAATCTCAAATGGTACAGAAAACAGAGACGAGTCAGTTACTAACCCCGCCGCTATGTTCATTTTGAGAGCTCCTCTGCTACAGTATAGCAAACGATCTATCGCCACTATTAGCATCCGTTATACGTATCGCGGGTGATGCTTGCGCGACTGGTGGAGCTTGCTATAGACGTATAGTATCCGCTGTTATACGAGTCGCACAAGGCCTGCTCACTATATTAGACCGCATTACATAAAATATAGCATTTGAGAAAAAAAAATTATATGAGAAGTAATATTATATTCTATCTTGTAGATATGACGATACCGCTCAGTAATATCAAATGCAATTACAGTTTCCAATGCTTTAACTGTGGATCATGAGATTTCACACGTCACATTTTGACTAGTAATATAAGCTATGGTTCGATTTGTTAACACTATGTTACTGTTTCGTATCTGGCTGCACTATTATTTGCAATACAGTTTAATTGAAATTGCTTATATTTTTATTATACGTATAATACATGATGTTTTACCAAGTAAATGAGAAATGATATTTTTGTGAGATCTTTTCTCATACTTATGACTCTGGCGCTCAGAGTGCGCGATATCACAAAATTATTATACCAAGTATGAGAGCCTATACCACAAATTTCTCTCCGTGTAGGGTCCAATCAACACATTCTGCCAGCAATTTATAGATTATGTTAGTCGATATTAGTATACATGCATAGAAAACAATTCTCAAACCTCTGCGATAAAAGTGCATGTCCAAGGAACCTTTCGCAGTGCTACGCAGGATCTTTTGCAAAAGGTTCCTCGCGCATACACTTTCATATTATGTCAGATCATACAACGATAAGTTTTTTTTTCAAGATTTCGGGATGAATATTTCGCAGTGTCAAGGATACCAAAAATTCATCAGCCACTTTCTGTTGGAAGGAATATATTATTTTTTAAACGTTTCTTTTTTTTAATTTTGTGAACGTTTGTCGACTTCCAAGAATTCCTATAAATTCATGTACGAAAGTTTATAATTTGGTAGAAATGGTAAAATTAATACCCGAATTATAATTACAGTCGAACCTCCCGTAATGTGGAAATAATTCTCAGAATTTCGCTCAACTTGGGCGATTTCCACATTCTGGGAGGTCGTGAGCTCATAGGCTGTAGAGGGGTGCGAAGAGAGGTGAACGTCACCGAAACCGGTTTAGCTGTAACAAACATAGATGAAGTATAGGCGCAAGAGGAATGGTCGGGGCGACGGGGGAATTCTTGGAAATTCACATTGATCGCGAGACTCTCTCAAACCGAGGTACCACATTACGGGAGGTTCTGTATTATTCATGTAACAAACTGAAAAGCGTATTTTATACAGACAGGGGGTTTATATGAACTTGAAAAAAAAGTATTGTAACAGAAATATTTAATAACAATGTTTCTACAATAGACCTCTAGAAATCAAAGTTTTTACAATAGACCAAAATAAAAGAAAAACTAATTGTCAATGATTCATGTATTCATTCTACCTATCGAATAATAAAACCATCCAGTATTTCAACCACCCTTTCATCATTCCACCGAAGTCTTTCTTTGAGTGAATCCTTTGAATTCCATGAATCGTTATTGGCGTATAGCATGATTTAGAATCTACGAATAATTCAATTGATTGAAATTGTTCGGCTTGCTAAGTTATATCATAAACTGATGTAATGAAATTACTCAATAGGGTGTTTCAAAAAACCTTGACATTTGAAAATGACTGATGCATGCTGAGAAAATTGTGCTTTTTCATCAGAAAAAGAACGTTCGTAGAACCCGCAGTCTATGAGATTAGATTTAGTACTGCCTCAAGGTAATAGAAGAAAATTTAAAAATAAGATAAAAAAATACTGACGCATGTTAAAATTTCTTCAATTTAACAACAAAAATGAAGGTTCACGAAACCTAAAGTCTGTGAGATAGAGTCATTAGGGGTAACTGTGCGTAGTGGGTAAGTGTGCGCACCCGGCTTTTCCTCCGAACGGAATGAAAGGGGTTAACGGTATGCTACAGCAAATCAGACGGGCCTAAATGGAGAATTAGTTTGGACAAATAAAAGTGATGCACTGCGCTGCATTTATATTTTTTGTTGAACAAACGAAAACAGGCGATCCCAGAATAGTTTTTTCTCTCACAGCGAATAGTGTGACGCCTAAGCCCGGATTAAATCTGGGATAAATCTATTTTATTCATATCAGGAATTCATTTAAGCTTAAGGCTCAGCAAAAATTTTGATGTTATGTTCGGTGCTGGTGAAGTTTTGAGCATCTATATAGAATTCGTCTCGCTGGGGTGAGTGTGCGCGGGTGAGTGGCCCGAGGCTTTATCATTGGTTGAAGACCAGATTATGTCTCAAGATGAACAAGACGTTCTCACTACACTGAGAGAACAGTATTTTTCCCATCAAAATACCAAGTATTACCGAGCGAGTTTAGTTGTAGTCAAAATACGTATTGCTCTCAGCAAAATACCGGTTATGAGAATAACACGCTGCGTCGCCGTACGTATACCGTCAATGTCCCGGTTCGTGCCACCAAGAGCCTAGTGCTGTAGTATTTTTACCTGGATAATGTATGTTTTTTATGTTGGGGTCAATTTGGAGGGGATAGGGAGCAAGTACATAGTTTTTACTTCAAATTCTACACATTATTGCTTTACAAAAATGTGAAAATTGATTTAAATTGAATTTTAAAGATAATCCCTTCCGTGTCCCGGTTTATGCCACCCTCCAAACGGTGTGTGCCAGTTTCTGCCACGTGCGGGGTCAGTTGGTGCCACTAGATCGTCAAATCGGTTTGAATACTTGTCAGAGGATGAAAATAATGGTTTATTCATTTATTTGGGCAATAATAGTATGAACAATACAATGAATTCATCAAATTACATGTTAAAAAATGAAAAACATAATAAATAATATTATTGTTCGGCTGTTTTTAGCATCGGCACAGCCGTCAACGTCAGTGCTCTGATCTTCGGTTTTATTAAGGAGGTTAGGCACCCAAATGCAAACATTAGGAAATCTTTGGAAGTTTTATCATCGGAAGATAGATAAATGAAATGCTTACGGCCAAAATTTCAAGTCGATTCACTACACCGTTTTTGATGAATTAATTTTTGAATTTGCTTCTTATACACTGAGAAAGAATCCTCATGCCACCATCACGATACACCATAGTTGAAATTTTATGGTTGCACACGGAGAAAAATGTTCTGTTGAATTTACTATGTGCTTAGTTGGATATGTGACAACTCCTTTTTGCAGTAGAAATTACCACAATTCTAGTATTTGGTACATTGGTACAGAGTAAAGGTTACCACTATTGCTGCCATTTTTACTGCAAAAAGTAGTTGTCACATATACAACTGTTATATAATTAAGTACGTGGGTTACTTCTGAGCAATACATTAGATGTGTACTCTCTGAGTTCACGATGTAATCTGCTTTATTTAAGATGTCTTCTTTTACATGGTTCTCTTAGACTAGAGATAGATGCCTCCTTCTACATAGTTCTTTTAGACTAGAGATAGATGTCTCCACAACAACTAAGCACATAGTAAATTCAACAGAACATTTTTCTCCGTGCAGAGACCATAATCATGGTAAATATGACAATAATATCGTGATCTTGGCCATCGCGATATAGTTACTAGTCCACCTACAAAAAGTATCCATATTTATTGCGCACATCACAATATTTACGAGAGCAATCGTAGCGATAGAGGCATACCCAGGGTTGCCACCTCAGGCCGCCTTCTGACCCGGAGATCAGGAGGCGCGCGGGGGGGGGGGGGGGGGGGCAAAATGATCCAAATAAAAATTACAACGTTTTTTATTCGAAATCACAATAAAACTACTTAGAAACGTTTGTACGGTTGATCGACTAGTTATAAACACGCAAGATTTCCACTAGTTAAGGGGGTATGTACACCTTTGGAGGAGTTGAAATTTCCAAAAAGAAATTAATCTTTTTCTGCGACTTGTGGACTCTGACAAAATCCAAAAAAGTCATGATGTCTAAGGAAGGTTCAACCCTCATAACGCATATTTAACATCATGTATTACTTTCAGTCTGAAGGTGGCTACGCTGAAGTGAAAAAAATACTGAATGACTCGGTTGTCGTAAAGAATCAGGACCACCGTTGGATCAATCTTGAAATGTTTGGTCCTCAATCGTTCATGAAAGATGCCTCTATGGTATGAACGTAGGGATTTTTGATATTGCAAAAATTACTTGAGTTATTCCATTTTTTTGATTTTTTTTTTGCATTTTTCAAATGCTTTTTACTTTTTTGCCAGTATCTCAATCAAAAACGGGTTTATCAAAAAATCCCACGTTCATACCATAGAGGGAAGTCTTGTGAATAATTGAAGACCAAAAATTCCAGAATCGATCCAACGGTGCTACTGATTCTTTACGACAACCGGTCAATATATTCATTCTCCAGAAATCAACTTTCAAACTTTTTTATTTAAATTTTTTTTTTTTATTTCCTACTTTTGCCACAGAAGAAAATGTAGTAACAGGAAATCAAGTTTTAAGATTTTGCTTATGATTAATATGCTGGATCCGCAGCTGCCCTCGTATCGATGTGTTATGAGTCGATTCGAGTCTAGACACATGTGCCAGGCGGAAGTTTGTAGTGAGTTTTGACCTGTTCTGTCCAACAACAGTGTCTGTTAGTCCAGTGAGGCTGTTAGAAAAAAAATTAATTGCTTTAGAAAAAAAACTGATCAAAATTTTTCAAAACAAAAAAATTCTTAAAAATTCTTGATCTTCAATATTTTGAGGATTCAGAAAATGCTAGCACAATTTTTGTCAATATTCCGAAAATTCTTTCATCTTTTATCAATCATACCTTTTTTCTTATATTATTTACTAAACTCTCGCAATTAATATATCACAGAAATACCCCAGATAACAAAATGCCCGCACGGTGCGTGCGTATATGCACGCACGCCGTGCGTATTAATCCTCACAGCGTGAGTGCAAATACGCCCGCAATTGCGTCATCAATTGCGACTCCATGTGCACGCACGTCGTGAGTTCGGCATGCGTGCTAGCATATTGCTAGCACATCGTGATGATATAATGAAGCTTCCTCTAATGGCAATTATATCAAATTATTGGGTCCCGTAAATAAGCAGTAACACTTTATCAGGTATCTTTCTTAATCAGAATATATTTATTAATATTATCACAACATTGAACATAAAATACTGTGTACAAATTTTAATTTACTTCATATTTATTTACTTCACGTAGTGTGATAATGGACGTTTTGCCCACGCTTCGCGTGGGTAAAATCTTCATTTTCAGACGTTATGAAGTAAAATTTTGCATTATACTCGATGGAAAAACTTCTTCTGATCTCGTGTGATTGCAACACGCGTCAGAAAAAGTTTTACCGCACTCGTATCGTAATGTACTATTAACAAGCTTTATTTAAAGTGTTAACTATATCCTAGAATAATTTATCTTATAATTTCACAGTGGACAACTGGCAAGAGTACTAAAACTATACGTAATGCGAAATTCTTATAAAATTCTATTAGTACGTCATGTGATGGTTAAGGTAGGTTAATATATATTTATCACAGATAAAATAACTAGTATATATACTAGGGTCTTTAAAAAAAAAATATAATCAATGTTTCATGCTGCTACCACTCAAAACTTGAGTTTCGATCGAAAAAAACATTCTCGCGAAGAGGGAGCTCTGTAACTTAACTCCAAATTGCCGCTCATTGGACTTTTCTAATTATAACAGCCAATTATCATCTATGATTTTTTCAAATTTATTTTAAAAATTTTTGAAAAAATTTAAAATTTTTAAAATTAAATTTGTTAAAATTTTTAATAATTTATTGAATGAAATTTTTTTTGCTAATTCGAAATACAATCCTCTATGATCTCAAATTTTTTCTTTTGGAAAGTTCGTCATAGACGTTAATTAGCAGTTATAATTAGAAAAGTCCAATGAGCGGCGGGTTGGACTTAAGCTACAGAGCACCCTTTTCATGAGGATGTTTTTTTTTTTTCGATTGGAACTCAAGTCTTGAGTGGTAGCAGCATAAAAACTCTAAATTTAAACGCAACACTCTTGTTCGTCGGTGTCCACGTCTGCATCGAAGTCTTCGGGTTCAGAATTCGCTCTTGCCTCTAACCATCTAATTTTTCGCAGGAGCTGCCCTTCGTCTGCTTCGTCTATCTCAAGTTCTGCCTTTTTTGCAGTATCAATTGCCAGCCCTCTCTTTAAAGAGTTACGATATCGTTGTTTAGTCGTACGGAACAGCTCCAGCACGTCGGTTTTGAATTCAGCTTTCGTCTCAGGACCTCTAAACAAGGGACACTTTTTTGCTGCCACTAGATGACAGAGTAAACGTATTTCGGTATCTTCATGATGAGATAAAATATCTAATAGGACAATTTTTCAAGAACTCACAGTACAAGACATTGGCAACCTTAGTGTCTCCAAACTTTTCACTATTTTTGCCCCCCGGCCACGAGAATGATTCTATCAGTTCATCTGTCATCACATGTTTGAACGCAAATTTCAAAAAGTCCTTTGGCGTTGTTCCGCCGATATTACACAGAAATGTATACTGTAAAAAAAATTGCATTTTTTATTCCAAGTAAAAGACGTTACTTATTGATCAAATAGCAACTTAATGCCAGAATAGCCGAAATACTCTTACTAGTTTCTTACGAGCCTTTCGACAGGGATCATTTTCCAATTCTCGAAATTGTTCGACGGTTTCGAGTGGGAAGCCTTCAGGCGGTTCATACAATTTTTGGCTTATTTCCTCGTCGACAAACTGGGTACCGAATTGCTCAATTATCTGTTTTTGTTGTTCTATTATATTTTTATTCTGCCTTTTTACAACTTCCAACTGCTCTTGAATATCTTTGTTCTGCTGTACAATTTTTCTGTGAATATAATTTGTAAGAAGCAGATCGAATGAATCATGTCACCTGACAATAAAACCTTCAAACTGATTTATGATCACAAATTATAAATTCTATCGAAACTGGATTACATCCTACATTTCGAGAAAAAAACCCACTGGGCTATATAAGTTCATCATAAGAAGGAAATCGGACGGAGCGAGAAAGTTTTCATTATATATTACGTACTTCAAGTTTTCCATCATATTAAAATCGACTTCTGGGCTTTTAGCCCTGTGTTCCTCAAGGTGTTCATGTGGATTTTCACGACCTACATCCATATTCGGCTCATTCATCGAATCTTTTCTTGGTAGCAAGGAAGAAATTCCACGGTTGATTGGCTGTGCAGTAAGAGATGCGATGAACATTGATTTTCCAGGCTTTTCTTTTCGCATGCTGGACATCTGCTGAGTCGCTACATAACTAGATTTTCTTGTATCTTGTCTAAACAAACGTTTGGAAAAAGAAATTATCCTTACTGTATGGCACGATCCTGATTTTGAATTTTTGTTAATACTTTGATCAGGATATGACGTAGGAGGCATCTGCACACGGGAAAAAAATTAGTTATTTTCTAACGAGGCTGAATCTAGCGGCCGGAGCTAGCGGCCGCTAGGCCGTTAGTGAGCGATTACCAATATTTCATAATTCTCCAAAGGTTGTCTTCCGGGATTTTGATTTTTCTCTCAGTTCGAATGTTAGTCGTGCGTATGAATACGAAATTTCAATTCGATATTCGCTTGCAATAACTTCGCGCGCTCTCAACGGCCGCTAGCTCCGGCCGCTAGATTCAGCCTCATTATTTTTTAATGAGAACATTCCATTTCATCCAAGTTAAATTATTTGTATATCATGAAGTACATGCGTAGTACTAGGATCAAATAAAAGTTCACTGATGGCCGGTTGCATAAAAGTGGGTTACCCAAAGGTTTAAATAACCCGTAGGTTACCCCGCAGATATTACCCGTTCAACCTTCATAGACTGTCGGAAGTTAACAGTGATTCTTGACAGCTGTCAGATGAAAAAACGGTTGAACGGGTAGTATCTGCGGGGTAACCTACGGGTTATTTAAACCTTTGGGTAACCCACTTTTATGCAACTGGCCATGAGTAAAATAATTATTTAACGCATTATACTTACAAATCAGCTTGCTCAATGTTCATAGATATAGCCATGTTTTGCTCTGAACCATCATGAAATAAGTCTTCGAATGATTCTTCAATTGCTGCCACTGCTGTTTCTTCAGGTTCAACTACAGAATTTTTTGGTTGACCTAATTTTTTCGCAATGTCTCGCGGCCGCTGTAGTTCGCTTTGAACCGAAACTCCTTTCGTAGTGGACATTGGAGATGGGGCGTCATCAGAAGATGTCGTTAATATGGCTTTCGGAGTTTTTATTATCCTTCCACTTTTTGATACTCTCGTAACTGGTCTTGAATACGGCTTCTTATTGTTCAGCTTCATGTTTCTGAAGAGTTATCAAAACGATCAAATGACCGCTACGAAATTTAGTGTATACCTCTTTGAATGTAGTCCCTAAGAGTGATTCATTTTTTTATAATAGCGAGAAGCTAAAAACAGTACCTCTCAAGGAAACGAACAAGAAAGTAGAGAGAAAATGTGTTTGGAATAATGCTTTAAATGAATAACAGCTCACAATTCACACACGCACTTGTCACGTGAGGGTGAAGCCCGAGCAGATGGAAAATTAGTTCACGCAACCAAGAGACAATTATATTTTTCACTTACCTTCCAATAAGTCGGTATATGGGATTCTGCTTACCTTAGTTCTATACAGAACCGTACGTTTGTTTGAATATGCTAATTATGAGGCCAATTTGTAGGATTAGGATTAGGTATACTGAAGGTGAAACTCAAATGAAGATGATTAGTTACCTGGTAAAAATTTTCATAAATCCGTCCAATTTGGTTGTGCGATTTTCTTTTACATTGATCTGTATCTAATTTTGAAGCATAATTACTGGAGTCAGCAAAGAAATGCAAATCCACTCATTTTCTATAGCGTTTTCTTCTTCTCCTACCACATGACTCCACCTTTTGGTGTGGCCAAAACTGATCTGTACCCTTGTTCAGCTGAGCTCCGTCCGTACTAAAGTCAATATCTATGTGCTCCGGTAAAATATCATCTGGAAGATTCTGTAACTTCTGAGTGATAGTGGCTTCGAAGCCGATATGAAGATATTCTCCACCTGCGATTTGTTGAACGGATCTGGTAGCAACATCAGTCGGAGTGTTCAATAGTGTTCTAGTGTCCTTCGGAAGAGAAACTAAGTTAAAGGGAAACGCCCGTAGTGCTTTGAGTAACAAATTCCCTTGGTTATGTTTTATATTAGCTGATAAAAAGACATTTTTCAAGGTTCTTTTTTGCAGATTTCTGAGATCTTGAGGTACACGCACATCTTCTTCTCCTGAGCTTTCAGATTCGACATTTTCCACAGGAATGTAACCATGATCTTCTATATTCTGTTCTCGGTGTTCTTCGTCATCTTCCTCCCCGTTTTCTTCGTTATCTACGCCACCGTATTCTCCGTTATATTCGTCATCTTCTTCATCACTATCTTCCTCATGTGAACTTTCAGAAGCATCTTCATCCGAAGATTGTTCCTCAGCAGAATTACCTAAATCGACCTCTAAATCAGGAGCATTGATTTCTAAGGCTTCATTCTCCAATATTAAGCTTTCATCTGCGCTGGATTCAAAATCATCGGCATCTTGTACAGCATCTACGGTGTGATGTCTACTGTTATTAGCTATAGACAACCGTCTCCTCTTGTGTCTCACACTGAAGTCGCGAAATTCTTTATTTTTCCTCTCCATTATCGTGGGCTTTCTTGCTGTTAATCCTTAGGCAGCGTGTAGAATCTTATTGAAAGAGAAATATACATATAACATAATTCAGTTTCCTACCGTATATGTTATCACGAACCAACGATTGCGCGATTTTATTTAATTGGCTGATCTTGAAACTTATTATAGCCACAGGGCCAAAAGAACGATTAGTGATAAGTGCATCGATTCTATACCAGTGTAATATTTTTTTTTTTAAGTGAAGTTCAGAGATTAGCTTCAAAAATATTGGTAATGACTGATGATATAGGTTTGAAACACATAGTATTCACATAGTCGGAAACGCAGACAAATGAGACGAAATTAGATGGAATTACTAAAAAGTGAGGTTACATGCATTCCCACGTGTTATATCTACATTTCATGTGGTTATTTTTATGATAATATCAATTACGTGTCACTTACCTTACAAGGCGCAATGGACCTTCAGTATAATAAAGTTAAACGGAAATATTCAAAATATACATACCTATATCATTCACGGAAAAAAAACAATACTAACATAGCCCACAGAACATGGCGTCGGTGAACGGCTGATCTGTGTCTATGCGCAACTTCAAACGCGCACCTTCCTCAATTGAATCTATGAGCACTTGTATACGTATACGTATAACGGTATACCGTTAATTTATACCGTTAATTTACACAAAAAGTCTAGTTCAGTGCATGCGCAAATTCGAATGTATTCAAAGTTAACGGGTATTTCAAAATTCGTTACAAACATTTTGCGGGGTCAATCCTCGTCGAAATCGAAATGGAGACTTTCGTAGCCACTTTTTTGTGTAATGAAATTTTCTTTTCTGGAATAATTGTTTTTGCAATTTATTGTTCATCTAACAGTTTTACAGAGTCTTGTTCTGCCACTGTTTTTTTTTTATTTTTCAATATCACTTTTTATAACATCAAACGAGTGTTTCGAATATTCAAAAAAAGAAAAAAAAAATGATTGCACACTGACATCATGGTGCCCGCACGCGGTGCGGCGCACGTATGGAGTCTAGAGTTAGGAGACCGAGCTTAGTCATCCCCACCTCTGAAAAACGTCCCCGTTTTCTGCGCCGTATATACTTATAGCTACGCGAGCCTAACGTTCGCTGCGCCTCTAGTGGCACTACTTACAAGCTCAGGTTGTCATAGGAACCGCGAATTTCAACTGTTATTTAAAAATCAGCTGTTTTAGAAAACCGGTACTTGCCATACATTATGCACGTTAAGACTATTACTCCTGGCTGCCGATAGAGGCGCGTCGAACGTTAGGCTCGCGTATATATATGTACACAAAGTGACAGAACTGGAACCACTTCCGTAATACAGAGCTCGTTCTCCTAACATCTAGACTCCATAGGCGCACGACAGCGACACACGTGATTGTATGACTCCGCACGCGTGATGGCTATGTGCGACTTATTACGCTCGCACATGTGCGGGCGTCACTTCGTGCTAGCAAGAATGGTGCGTATTCGCCCGCACGGCGTGAGCCGCACGTTGTGATGGCTCTGTGCGTCGCACGATTGTTATCTGGGACTCATCTTTTTAGAACTCCTAATGTGTAGTCTCCTGACATCGATCTCAAACGCACTTTTTGATGGATCATCTTCTTTCGATTCCGAAGTCTCGTTTCAGATACATATACACTGTGTTTATTCAATTATGGAAATTACTATTGGTTTGAATTCGTAATGAAAGCACGACAATATTTACAAACAAGTGGACACCTAACCTCGAAAAAATGTAGATCGCAGCCATGTGTTCTGTCAAGATCACAGTTCAAAAGAATATTTAAAATTAAATATGCATAAGAAATGATGATTACAAAGAATTGAAAGATCACAAAATCAAATTCAAAATCAAAATATATGAAAACGTCATGAAAGTAAGACAGTTGCTGTGTCCCAATTCGCCGATCTCGGCCTCGGTCTTGGTCTCGGTCTTATGCGCATGCGCATATTTGCCTTGGCCTTATACTTTTACGTGATATCCGACTGCTACTCGGTCGGTATCTCGCTCTACCACTTGTAGCGCACTCTGGCGTTGCATCCCTCTACCACAATAAACCGGAAATGCAACGCGCGATTATTCGTTTCAAAACAATATAATGTTTGTTTATTCACTCGTCTTTTCGGTCGCCCTATTTGATGCGTCTTTCTGACGCCTTGCGAGTTTTGAAGTACATCGTTTAGAGATCCATCTGCCTGGTTTGAAGACACAATTCGAGTGCCCGTAATTCTTTTACTATTTTCGCGGTTTGTATTTAAAAAAGGACGGCTGGAGCGCAATGAATTCTTCAGTGACCTACAGTTGTAAGTATACTCTTCCAGTATTCAATTTTTCATTAGACGGCTCAAATGGAAAAAAAATGATTGAAACCTCCCGCATTTCTTTGCTGAAAAATATTATTATTTGGTTCATGAAAATACAGTCCCACAGTCTCATAATAATTTTCACCAAAAGTACCACTATTGTACTTGCAATTGTAACAGATTTTTCAAATTTATTTCCAAATAAACAAGGGGGTCGCATGGTTAAAATTCGTTAAAATCTAAATAAAATATATTACGTATGGGGCTTTCCACGCCAACTTGACCAGTGTTAAACCCCGACCATCTCGAAATCATCTCGGGTTGTTTTTCAACATGCTACTCAGTGAAAAATGCGTTCACATTTTTTTTCAGATTTTTTCAATTAGCCGTTTATTTTTTATAAATTATTGAATTCCATTGAGAGAGCTCTTTTTCAAAAATCTTAAAAAATTCTCAACACTTTTTTTAATAATTTTTCTCATACGATTTGACACAAATTTATCTCTGACAGGGTCAATGTCAGTTTCCAAAATTTCTAAATTTCGAATAAGGTTAAAAAAAAAATATAAAAAAAATCTTTCCACATTTTTAAGCACGGGGGCTGTTCTATGTCATCCACTAGATTAAAAAAAAAAAATCAGATTTTTTTAAAAAGGGCTTTCTCAATGGACTTCAAAAATTTATAAAAAATAAACGGCTAAATGAAAAAAAACTGGAAAAACATGTGGCCCTATTTTTCACTGAGTAGAATGTTGAAAAAAAAACCTGAGATGATTTCGAGATGGTTGGGGTTTGGCACTGGTCGAGTTGGCGTGGACAGCCCCATATGTATTATTTATTCATGCGAAAGTTTTTTAATTACATTTGAGTATGACCTAATTCAAATATTATCGAACGCTTCGCACAATTGGGCTTTTTTGATAATTATCTGTTCATGTTCTCTTAGGGAAGGAAAAAGACGTGGAATTGCTGATATCAGAGAGAATTGAAAAAAACGCATCGTTCGTTAAAAGCAAACGCGGGATGGCAAGAATCCTTTGGGGAAGAATTGCTGATGCGTTAAATTGCGGCGCCACTGGAATTCAATGCCAAAAGAAGTGGCAGAACCTATTAAAGAAATATAAAGAGATAATGATTCCGAAAACTGGTGAAGGCTTGGAAGATGATGAACACGAGGCGCACACATGGCCTCACTTCGACAGTATTAATAAGTTTATGAGTGATCGCCACACCATCACACCTGCGATGCTTCTCCAGTCATCGTCAAATAATTCGACGGGCAGTGTCGAGCCTGTACCGTCAACCTCAGGTGGCCAGACCAGTCAACGTGCAGTCTCGAAGAGAATAGTTGATTCGGAAGCATCAGACGATGAGGCCTGCAGTCTGTCGATACAACGGAAACGTCAGAGACGTTCATCTACTATTGAAAGGACGCTCGAGATGTTGGAGAAGGTCAACGAAAAGCTGGATGCAAATCAAGAGCAGCAGGACGAGTCACTCGCGAACGAGAAAATTCTTATGAACTATATAAGAATATTCTTCGAAAAAAAAAATTGAGCCGTGAGTACCTACTATAATATTTTCTACTTGGCTACATCTTATTCGGTTACACGCTCAAATAAGATTAACAGTTGGTTTCGGAATTAATCATGTACCATTTGATTGGGAATGATTTGTGTTGCCAGTGTTTATAATAAATTAATAACTATATATTTTCATTTCTTTTCAGATATCTTCATCAGCTGATTTGCACCGTGCGTCGTAGCATGTCTTTGCACATTAGAAGTGCGTCTTTGATTTTATTGTTTAAAAACATTACAACGTTACAGTAATAAATTTCATATATCAACCTTAATTATCTCATTATTTATTATACCTAGTAGGGGAGCGTGGGGTAATTGGAGCCACGTAAGCGAAAGCAATAGAAAAATAAATCTAATGATCTAATCATATTTATTTTTCGTACTTTTTGACTTCTTTGGTTATTTATCTATAATAATTATAATGGATTTTTCTATGAAATCAACGAACGGCTTTAAAAAATTGACATTACAAAAATGTTGCTTTCGCTCTCATTAGCCCACCTGTCGGGTAATGAGAGCCACAACTTGCCCATATACGTAAAACAGATTTACTTATGTATTTGGTACTGCTTTACTTAACTGAGTAACCAATAATCAACAAAAATATAGCTTTATTCCCTTAGATATTACAAAATGATATTATTCTATGGAATAATAATAATATTGATTTTCCTTCATTTTGTATGGATTTTATAGCATTTTTCCAAAGTATCCGATGTCCAAACGGCTTTTGACGTTGTACGTTGTCTGTTTCTAGTCATCTGAAACGCGAGATGAAATATTGCATTCAATAATTTGCAAATGGGCAATGAGAGCAACCATGGCTCTCATTACCCGAAATGCTTCTTATTTGAATTAATAAGAATTCACGACGTAATTTTGTTATTCTTCCTATTAACGTGTTTCCATACTAAAATACATTTAATAAGGTAAAAGATAATCGCAAAAAAAAAAATCAAAAATAATCACCCAAGCCACTTACCTTGAATCCGCAAAAAACACTTTCGTTACTACAGGAACACACAAAACATTCGCGCGTTCGTAGTCACCCTCCTGATACTACCGTGGTGTCCGGCTGCGATCGCGTGATGTAACCAAACATTACCAAAGACTACCGAACGATTTCCGAATCACTGACGCGTTCCTATTTACTTATCTAGTACTAGCTACCACTACCCGCCGGCTCTCATTACCCCACGCTCCCCTAATATTCCCAGATAACCAAAACTATATTTGATTATAGGGGAGGGAGGGGCAAAACGGGGTACTTAAGAAAATATAAAGTTTTCAGGAGTTGAAATATGCTGAATCTTCCTTTGTTTAATTGTAATCAAAGTAAATAAATAAAATTTTCAGCTGCCATGAAAAAATTTTTTTTTCTAATAATTTTTACCACATAAAATTATATTATTGATATTTTTTTATTTTTTTTATATTTTTATTTTTTTTATTTTTTTAGATAAATGGTTTAACATTTTTTGTATGTGTCCCAAATCTGAAAATAGATATGCTAATGTCATAATATGGATACAGAGTACGAATCAATAAATAAGGATATAGCATTTTGTACATTAAAATAAATATTTGTTCACGTAATTTTATTTACGAAAGTAATCACATTTTTTTATACAAAATCGACTACCATATATCATTGGGCGGCGGTCGTACAACATTATTATTCTGCTCAATTGTGAACATGAACAAAAAAAAATCACGCATGCCGTTACCATCTTCTTCGTCGTGTGGATTACGACGCGGAGGCAAATCCGGCAAATCACCGTCTACCCGAATTACATCGCCTTCGGATATACAAATGTTATGCAGCATGGTGCACGCCGCAATAACTTTAATCGCAGTATTAATGGAAACTTCTAGCGCCTTTGTGTATATGATTCTCCAGCGTACCTTCAGCCTACCAAAAGCCTGTTCCACGACCACCCTGGCTCTACTAAGTGCGTTGTTGAATGCACGTTTTTCAGGCGTGTCTGGATTTCTGTAAGGCGTGAGAATAGTCACAGGGTTACGCCGGCAAGGGTAGCCGCCGTCTCCAATTATGAAATATCCTTCAGGTGGATAAAGTTGTTCGTTGTAGAGCCGGCTGTTACGGAGAACTCTACTGTCATGGACAGAACCGGGATATCCGCTGACGATATCGATGAATTTTCCGGAGTCATCTACAAGGGCTTGTAAATTCAACGAATAAAATTGTTTCCGGTTGAAGTATTGCTCGTGCAAATTTCGTGGGCAGACTATCCGAACATGACAACCGTCCAGTGCACCCACGCACTGACGAAATACAGCACTTCGCGCCTTTCGCCCAAATCCTAACCCGATCGTATTGAGGTCGTTTTCAGATGGTAACCTGACGATTTCTGGTAGAAGTGAAACCATCCTATTGAGAATGCGGTGTACGATTCTGTGCACAGTTGATCGAGGGATGTCAAAGCATTTTGAAACGACGCGAAAAGAAGTACCGCACGCCATCCAAAATAGGAAAACGATTACCTGAAACAATTTATGTTGACCACGGTCAGGAAAAACCTGGGAAATCTGGAAATGTCATTGAATTTCAAACTGCTGATAAGGATTGTGGAAATTTTAGGGATTTTTTTAAGGATCTTTTGGCCACCCTGTACTTTGATAATATTAGGGGAAGGTAGGGCAAAACGGATCGGGAGGGCAAAACGGACCGGAGGGTAAAACGGACCGAGAGGGCAAAACGGGCCGCATAAAAAATTCCTTTCAAATTATTATAAAAAATTGAATGATTCATCGTAAAGGTAACCCTCGAAATTAGTAATTTTTTGAGGAAGGTCTCAGTCAATCAAGTCGATTCAGACTCAGTCAAGTCATCGCAAACGACTAAAAAAGAAAAATTGACTCGACTTGATTGATTGAGACCTTCCTCGAAAAATTAATAAGTTCGAGGGTTACCTTCACGATGAAGCATTCAGTTTTTTTGATAATTTGAAAGGAATTTTTCAGGCGGTCCGTTTTGCCCTTTCGGTCCGTTTTTCCCTACGGTCCGTTTTGCCCTCCCGATCCGTGTTGCCCTACCTTCCCCTATTTCGAAGTTGGAACAAGAAATTATATACGAAATACTTGACCGAAATGAACCTTACGTGGCATTCAGTAGTCCATCCCGATCTTTTAGGTACATTCCTACAGAGTTGATAGATCCGCTGTAGTGTGTTGGAATTGACCCGCAAATTTGTCCTCGTCGCACGCTCATCACGTCGTAAGATATTTGCAAAAAAACGGTCGCCGTGACCAACAATACGACAGTGAAGTCCACGCTGAAATATTGTTGAATTAAATTGAAATACGAGAGTGGGAGTAATTTGAAAAATCTCATCACTGGGAATTTCATAGGGCATTGGGGGATTATGATGATGAAGATAATAGTAATAAAATACAATTTTATTCTACTACTTACATCGGTAATTCCAATAATTAAATTCCACTGTCACACTTACATGATTATCAGCTCGCTGTAATAATTGCAGTATTACCAGTAAACTGCGAAGTAATGTCAACTGTTGGATAAATAAGTTTCTCCTCCGTTGTCTCACGCGGAATAACGCAATCAAAAGTAGTTGCCCCCGATTAACCATTTGAATGTCGTTCAACAGTTATACTCAATATATAAACAACATGTAACGATGAAAAATGATAAACAAGAGTACGAGTAGAGGACAACTGATATGGACAATCAATCCCTTTACTCTCAACCATAAATGATTTCAATGTAAACGATAATCTCCGTACCTGAGACTTTTGAAATAAAAAGTTCGCGCGTCGCTTTATACCCCAGCAATGAATACGATAAACAATTTAGCGTTGCATTTCCGGTTTATTGTGGTAGAGGGATGCAACGCCAGAGTGCGCTACTAGTGGTAGAGCGAGATACCGACCGAGTAGCAGTCGGATATCACGTAAAAGTATAAGGCCAAGGCAAATATGCGCATGCGCATAAGACCGAGACCAAGACCGAGGCCGAGATCGGCGAATTGGGACACAGCAAGTGGTGTTGGCAGTGTTGTACAATACTGATGGGAGGAATATGAGGGTTCGCGCGCCGCGCGGCGGCGCTTTTTCGCAATTTGGCACTGTCATGGCTGTAACTTCTCAAATCCTGTAGATATTCTGACGCCGATTTATTTGCAGGTAGAGTAGGTTACTACCATTCCAAATAAATTATAAAAAAAAAACAATTTTTTAAAAATTCAAAGGTGTAGATACCCCCTTAATTTCAAGTAACTCACGAAGCGAACGGAAAATATGATTAATTTTGGTTGTTAGCTCTGAATTTGAAAATATATTTTGAATTTGCTGATAGACTTTTCAATAAAGGAGCCTGGTCTGGACGACAAACAATGGGTCATACGGTTCACCCGGAGATTTAGTTTTCAACCCGGAACCCGGAGTAAAGTAACCGAAACCCGGAGTCTCCGGGTCAAACCCGGAGCGGTGGCAACCCTGGGCATACCTATATCAACCAAAAATTATGGCAATGATGACCTCATTTCGCCCGTGCAGATGAACATAAAATCTCATCAATAACCTGTAAGGTCATGAACACTAATTTTTTGGTGAGAATACACAAATCAATAGTAAACTATTCTTGGAAGTAATCAGCCTAGTCACTCTAACTATATGTCATCATACACTGAAATTAAAACGTAATGTTCCCATCACAACACACAGTAACCCTGGTTAAAATGCCGTATAGGATTTTATAGGAACGTATAGAATTTCGTATAGAATTCAGTATTTATGTCCGACACCAGTTCATGCGGTTCTATCCGCATCCTATCGCATCGACAGAATGTACTCGGGCCGCTGGAGGACCTATCCGGATTATGTTCGGGACCGAAAACGCAAGCTCGGTGATGTATACGATTCTATACGGTCAGCGTTCGTCATTGAAATCGCGCCTGAAATATTTTAAAGTACGTCACGGGGCTATATCCGTCCCTATCTGGTTTCGGTTGCGCATTTTCTAACATCAGAGTCCGACGCGGCGCTCTGTCCGTCCCTATCAGGAATATATTCGGGACCGAAAACCCAAGTCCGGTGATGTATACGATTCTATACGGTCAGCGTTCATCATCAAAATCGCGTCTAAAATATTTTAAAGTACGTCACGGGGCTATACCCATCCCTATCTGGTTTCGTTCGCGCATTTTCTAACATCAAAGTCCCACGCGGCGCTCTATCCGTCCCTACACTGAGAGAAAAAGCATGGGTTGAGACAACCATAGTGCATAGTCGATTTTTTTTCGTTTCGAGAACCAAATTAATGGTACACTTGACTATATTATTGTATCCCATACTATTCAGATATATTTATCGTTAACGATACTGGATTCAACTATAAATACAGCAATTGCAACTATATTTTTGGTAAACATATTAACGGGACTCGTAAAGTTGCTGTTACTATAATTTATCGTGTAGTATACTCGTTAACTCATATTCAACACAACAATACTTGTGTGACTATTTTGTTCCGGTATCTATATTTTTGTGTTTATTATTATCCAACAATATTGTTCCGAAGACCATGTTTTATGCCCAGTCAACCCTACACACTGGTAGTCATACCAAGACCTAGGCTTGCCTTCACCACACGTACTGTTCATCCGTAGAACATAAACGATAGTTGCACCAAAATGTGGCTATATTTATCATAAAAACATTGATAGTTAGCGTTACCACAATCTGGAGTCGTTTTCACCATACACACTGGTCGTCTGAACAACGTCAAATATAGTTGAGTCGAAATGTGGTTTTTGTTATCATGAAAATACTCATAGTTAGTGATACCAAATCCCACTATCGACTTCACCATATCGCGTGACTAATGCCGTGAGGTCGTAACTGACAAAAAGGCGATTTTAATGCCGAAAGATCGAGTAATTTCTTCTTATTCTTATTCAGTCAAAAATAGATAAAAACACGAAAACAAACCGAAATTGAAAACGTAAAAGCAAAAGGTCGGATGTGTTGATATAGACACGACCTTCTGGCTTTAATCGAGCTTTAATCTTTGTGGAATTTACTTTTTTCAAAGTTAACACTTCGTCTGTAAACGTTTTTTCGGCACCGTCCGTCTGTAAACCTGGGTCTTTCACGCCCTGCCGTTATTTCGCCCTGTTGATACACTCAAAAAATGTTGCTTGTACGTTTTCAATTTCGGTTTATTTTTGTGTTTTTATCCATTTTTGAGCGAATGAGAATAAAAAATATCATAGGCATTAAGGCTTTTGGCATTAAAATCGCCTGTTTGTCAGTTACGACCTTATGGCATGAGTCACGCGTTTATACTGATCGTGTATGCCTATATATACTAGGGTTATTAAAAAAAAAAAAATTCTTAGTAATATATAGGCTCAAAAGTTTCATTTAGGTATAAAAATATGCCTGTTAAAATATGAGCTCTAATATTGATATTAAGATGCTCCGCATCGCACTTTCCAATTTTCCGTAAGAATAACATGGGATAAATTATTTTTGCTTCTTCTGATTTTCATAACTAGCGAATGATACGTCACACAAAGAATCTACAGACATATTTGTGTAGAGAATTGAATGAAAAAAAATTAATGAAAAATTAATGAATGAATGAATTGATTAATTGATTAATTACATTAAACTTTGACCTTGAATAACTTTTGAACGAGTGGACTAATTAGAAAATGACTCACTAATTTTTATACGTTCAAATTTTGTATTAAGTATTACTCGTACTTTCTCTTATTTCCTTTATTTGGATTTAAAAACATGAAATGACAACATGCGTCTGCTAGTGTAGCAGTGTAGCAATAGGTTAGGGTAGTTGCCTCTCGGGTATATATGCCGTGTCTCATTTGGTAAGCGAAGTATACTTGATGTACACTTGCCCTTGGTTCAACCAATGATCTATATCTATGTATATACATATATGTATATAGGTAGATGTATATGGTATTATAGGTATGTACATATATAGATATATCTCTGCTGTAAGGGCAAGTGTACGAGGGTATACTTTTACCAATTGAGACACGGTAATAGATTCGTTGAGTCTCGCGCTTGAAATTTTTTTTTTAATGTACTTGGCGCGAGACTCTACCGAGTCTCTTGATGATGGGATGATCCATGTCGATTTGACCAACCCGTGTAACATATTCACTCCTTAATTCTGAATAAAATTTGTCTTATACGTAATATACACGGAGAGAAGAGAATAGGTATATTCCCAATGTAGCATAGTAACCATTACTATGTTACATGGTATAGGCTGCTTGACAAGTTAAAATCGTTGTTAATTCTTGAAAAAAAGCTCCTAAAAATATGAGCAATAGATCATTGGATGCGGAATTACGTCTAGAAGAATGTGTTAAAATGTTTTACCAGTACATAAAAAATTGCAAAAGTTATAAACAAATTTAGATGAGAAGAGTTTGCATTTGGTTTTTCGCTAATAACTCAAAGACTATAAGTGATAGCGAAAACCTGAAAAAAGATTCTTAAAGAGGAGGAAATTTCCCATAAAAAAGTCCCAGCTCCCGGAACTCTATCTCCATTATTTATAATTTTTATTCAACGCTGAAAATAAGGTTCCGCGCGGCCGCTATAGCGCTATCTTATTGGTATAGAACCTTGTTTTCAGCGTTTAATAAAAATTATAAATAATGGAGATAGAGTTCCGGGAGTTGGGACTTTTTCATGGGAAATTTCCTCCTCTTTAAGAATCTTTTTTCAGATTTTCGCTATCACTTATAGTTTTTGAGTTATTAGCGAAAAACCAAATGCAAACTCTTCTCATCTTAATTTGTTTATAACTTCTGCAATTTTTTATGTACTGGTAGAACATTTTAATACATTCTTCTAGACGTAATTTCGCATCCAATGATCTATTGCTCATATTTTTAGGAGCTTTTTTTTCAAGAATTAACAACGATTTTAACTTGTCAAGCAGCCTATACCATGTAACATAGTAATGGTTACTATGCTACATTGGGAATATACCTATTCTCTTCTCTCCGTGTACGCTACGTGCTGAAAAAGGCACAGCTGAGTTATTTAATGTTCGAAATATTTACTTTACCGATATCTAAATTTCGCAATTTTGTTTTTTCATTACATGAAATTCCTAATTAAGATAAATTAATATTTTATATAGTCCAGGTGCGCTAGATATTCACCTCGGAATACGCGAATCCTGCATGGATTTTGATGAAACTTCGGTAATCCCTTCGAAATCGAATGAGAATCAAAATTTACCGCCTGGGAACACTTGCTTTTTTTTTTTAATTTCATGCAAAAAAATGTGCATATTTTATAATCTAAGAATCTGAAATAATTCACAGCCGTAGAATAGATTGAAACTGATGAAAAACTCCGATAACTTTCCATCCTGACACGAACCCTTGGCGAGATAAAAAATACGAATATACAAAATACGAATGAAAGAATGAAATAATTTTTTTGAACTCTAAAAATCTGAAATAATTTAGGACTGTAGAGTAAATTAAGATGAATGAAAAACTATGATAACTTTTCTCTCCGCCACGTTCGCTTTGAGAGACAAGCGCCGATATGTACATAGTACACGTCATATATCGCGTCTAGAGCCGCTGAACAATTATCTCTCAAGATGAACGGGGTGGAGATGAAAGTTATCATAGTTTTGTAACCGTCTTAATTTACTCTACAACCCCGAATTATATCAGATTCTCAGATTTTTAAAAAATTAATTCATTATTTTATTTGTATTTTGTATATCAGCATTTATCTCGCGAAGAGTTCGTGACAGGATGGAAAGTTATTAGAGTTTTTCATCAGTTTTAATCTATTCTACAGCCTTGAATTATTTCAGATTTTCATATTCTAAAATATGCAAATTTTACTGCGTGCAATTAAAAAAAAAAAAAAAATGTTTTCAGGTGATAAACTTTGACTCTAATTCCATTTCGAAGGGATGACCAAAGTTTCATCAAAATCTATGCAGGATCCGCGTATTCCGAGATTTCTAGCGAGAGAAGTAGGTTCGTAAAACACGGTGAAATAAGTAGTCTGCGACGCTAACACGTGTCAAGAATTCATGGCGGCAACTCTAGGGATTTGAACGTGAATATGCGCCCGACGTTCTCATAGGCTCGTTGTTATGAAAACAGCGGAAGAGAGACCGGTTACCGCGCCTGATTGGCTGCGAGATCTCGAGAGCCAGTTTGGCTTGCCGGCAGGCGGCAACGCATACGTTCTCGCAACCGCATGGCACTTCTCGCTAGTTCCTCTGTGTGCACGACGTATCTGTGAACCACTCTACAGACCCGTGCTACAGATCGAGGGAAATTTAAGGCATGGCGAAGCAACAGGAAGTTCTTCAACCACAAGATCTGGGTGGCGACACAGTTGCAGAAGGTGAAAGTTTTGTGTCGCAGAAACTGAATGAATGGGGATTAAGGGATTATATTCCGAAGTTCGAACGTAAGTAAAGTTAAAACGTTTCTTTATTAATTCAAAAGTAGTTTAATTACTGCCGTAATTGCCTGTAAGCTTCAATTATTAAGAATCAAATCGTGTGAGGTATTACTACATTGGTGAGCACACATTTCTGAAAGTCAGAAGGGCATTGTAATTTTTGAGGCTTATTTCGTCAACCTCTCCTGGCATCCTAACATTTTTACGACGTAGTCGTACCAGATCAGCTTCGGTTTTCGTAGGATTTTTTTACGGTACACATTATAGAATTAAAATCATTGATAATCTTTTCTACGTCATGTGATCGTCATCTAGTATCTAAAGTCGCACCTCGATTATTTGAGACAGCGGGGTCGGAGGGCTCACGGATAATCCAAATTTGTCATAACGTGATTTTATTCGGGGCAGTAATACGAAAGATCATTGGGAAAAACTAATAACCATGAGCTCTCACATTGTCTATAATGTGACTTTGTAATACAATGTCTGTCGACAAGTTTATGCTTTGTCTCTATGAAGGCGTGAAAGCAGTAACACGTGAGCAGAATCAAATATGAACCATTTCACATTTTGTTGTGAATTTCTTGCTAATTTGTTACCGTATAATTACCAATTTGTTCATCTTGCCGGTTCCGAAAAAAATGTGTATTTTCCAGGTCGAGTCCCACGCCGGCAAAATACAATGTAACAAATGTTACATTAATATTAAATGTTACAATTTATAGCGTTTTCGACTGGGGCTACACGGGCGTAGTGTAGTTGTCGTTGTCTCTCCCTCCCTCATAGAAAAGAAAGATTGCGAAAATGATTGACCATACCGCGGTCCTACTGTATACCGTTTAGTATTTTTTTACGACTACTGTAGAACCTCGATTATCCGAACCAATTCGAACCGGGCTTAGTTCGGATAATGCAACAGTAATATTGGATGAAACGTTTTACATAGTAAAAAAATATTTCAAACATAACTGGTGGACACCGAGGTCTAATGATAAAGATTACGTGTAATGCGAGCGAATTGATGCCGTGACAGGCGATACAAGCTTGTGCATGCTTGAACACAGACTTTACTCGCGACATTGTAGCGCGCGATGATAAGATTCGAAAATCCAGATAAAGTAAATCGTAGTTCGGATAAAATAAATTATGGTTAGGATAATCGAGGTTCTACTGTACTACGATTACTGTTGTCATATCAAAGTTCCCGTTTCTTATAATGGCCACACGGAGAGAAGAGAATAGGTATATTCCCAATGTAGCATAGTAACCATTACTATGTTACATGGTATAGGCTGCTTGACAAGTTAAAATCGTTGTTAATTCTTGAAAAAAAAGCTCCTAAAAATATGAGCAATAGATCATTGGATGCGAAATTACGTCTAGAAGAATGTATTAAAATGTTCTACCAGTACATAAAAAATTGCAGAAGTTATAAACAAATTAAGATGAGAAGAGTTTGCATTTGGTTTTTCGCTAATAACTCAAAAACTATAAGTGATAGCGAAAATCTGAAAAAAGATTCTTAAAGAGGAGGAAATTTCCCATGAAAAAGTCCCAACTCCCGGAACTCTATCTCCATTATTTATAATTTTTATTAAACGCTGAAAACAAGGTTCTATACCAATAAGATAGCGCTATAGCGGCCGCGCGGAACCTTATTTTCAGCGTTGAATAAAAATTATAAATAATGGAGATAGAGTTCCGGGAGCTGGGACTTTTTTATGGGAAATTTCCTCCTCTTTAAGAATCTTTTTTCAGGTTTTCGCTATCACTTATAGTCTTTGAGTTATTAGCGAAAAACCAAATGCAAACTCTTCTCATCTAAATTTGTTTATAACTTTTGCAATTTTTTATGTACTGGTAAAACATTTTAACACATTCTTCTAGACGTAATTCCGCATCCAATGATCTATTGCTCATATTTTTAGGAGCTTTTTTTCAAGAATTAACAACGATTTTAACTTGTCAAGCAGCCTATACCATGTAACATAGTAATGGTTACTATGCTACATTGGGAATATACCTATTCTCTTCTCTCCGTGTAGGTTGATGATTTATTCAACTAAAACTGTATAGTGTCTGCAACGGTCAAATATCGTACTGATGACTATATCTTATAATATCGAGGTAACGTTAGGACGTGTACCTTTGAGCATTATACAATTGTCATTTGTGAGCTACTCGTGAGCCATCGGCTTCTGATGTATTCGTTACAGAGCCAGGGAAAACCGGGAAAAGTCGGGGAATTTCGCAAATTACATGAGTCTTTTTTTTTCAAGGTTAACGTAAAATTTTTTAACTGCCAGTCTAATATACACGCAGAGTCCTGCTTTGTGCACACTAACAAGGACTTTCATTGCATGTGTGAGAAGAATAGAATCCGATACACAAACCAAAGGCAGCAATTTTATTCTCTACTTGTGTGAAGGCACCTCGCTACCTTCGGCTTGACTTTGGCTCGACTATTCTCTTATATCAGTTGTCTATTATTTCTGTGTTTTTTTTTTTCAAAACTGGACACTCTATACATAAATGTAATTATGTTCTGTGTAGGTGAGAAAATTGACAAGGAATCTTTTTTGACAATCCCCAAAGACGAAATCTCTGAATTGATTGGTGAACTAGGTCCTCGTTTCACTTTTCTCCGGAGAAGAGAACAATTTCTAGCAAAAGGCAGTCAGTCTTCGGTAAGAAATAATGATTGTAAATTGAAAAATGTTGAAATTCCAGAACATACCACAGTATTTGTTGATTTTTTGTTGAAGTTGATAAATAGCTATTGTTAATGACTAGAATATTTACTTTGGAAACTCCATTATGACTTTCCGAAGCTTTGTACTTTATACTCCATAACAGTTATGTTGTATGTCGCACACCTAGATCTAAACTAGGACAAGTCAAAAAATCTAATTTCTCAGTATGAGGAAAAAACATTTTGCTCCATTTTGCTTTTGGATAATTAATTAATTATTAAGTAATTATTAATTATTAATTATTATTACTTGTTCGCGCATCCCGCTAAATGTAATGGAAACAACTACAAATACATCGATTTAGCCGGGATAAAGGGCGACTCATTTATTCAGCAAAACCAAGTTAGCACAATCTGTCGTCATGATTATGAACATTAAGTTGAATCTGTTCTTTTGGTTAGTTGCATATTGTATCGGGGTATACAATAATGCCAATAACTGAAAATTCAGGTTTTTTTTACTTGTCCTAGTTTAGATCTAGGTGTACGATGTATTGAGAGGTTCATATATTGCCATGCTGTTCTGAAAATGCAGACGCTTCCTCGATCACATGCTATCGTGCAAGCTTTTCCATCACTGCTTCTCAGAAAAAATTAACCGCACCTGTAGGCTGCATTTGCACGTGAATGGTTGACAAAGATTTATTGAACTTCATAGTTAGACATAAATACAACATCTCTCACAGTAGCAGCCATGATAATCTAGCTCGGGTATTTAAAAATATATAGTTCACCAACTAAAAATTGTACTATCTCATTATCTTATAATTATCCCTTCAGTGCTGAGTGTCTAAACTCAAACCTATTTTCTCACATATTAGAATATCTACAGTATGCGCTTTGTTGTAGACAATAACTGAAAACCTGGAGGACAATATTTCGACATCGAGTATCATCAGTTCTGAACCATCCAGCAGTAGCCGCATCGAAATTATTGCTGGCCAGGTAGAATCTATATATTTTGAAGTCATATTCGACAGGAATTTCAGTTATGTTAATGCGTACTCAGAAACAGGTGTATTTCAATTCTTTTGTACTTACTGCAGAAACTCCGACACATCTTACAAGCATCAGTCACTGGCAGATGCTTACTATCTCAAATACATCTGACACAAGCTGATAGAAACCAATTATCTACAATCATCGTAGAAGAGTTACTGAATCGGGATCTCAAGTATGATCGATTATTCTTATCAGTTACTTATTCTAGGCATGAGTAGAATCATAAGTAACCATGCACATGTCCTGTAGGATTAAAACTGAAGATTTTAAGTTCTGGGCCAATGAAATTGTATCAGTTTTCAAGCACGAAAAACTGGGAACTTATTTCACTGCGTACAAAGGAGGACAAGACAAACAAACAGCTAAAGGGAAATTGTGGGACAAGTATGCTAACATAAAACGTAAAATAAAAAAGACTCAGTCCTCAACAACCGAAAACAAGGTTACGGAACAAGATGAAGGCACCGATGATCTCCTGCAACTGCAATGCGTATCACTAGACGACGAGGCTGCTATAAAGTCCTTATGGAAGAAAACTTTCCTTCAAAGACGACGAGATATCTCTATCTCTAATTACTTTGACCAGTACTTGATGTTACGGGCTCCCATTGGGCCAACTCTGGTGTGTATAATTATCTATTAAAGTTTTGGATACTGGAAATCAGATAGTGTTATTCCTTTATCAATATTACAAACTTTGTCCCATTGATTCAAATATTAATTTACAGTTACAGATTGATTACGAAACACTGGCACTAACTGATCAAAACATTTTCTTCAAAACGTGGCCGCGTATTTCGAAAAACATTATCCATCTTGCAGAGGAAAAATCTGTGAGCGACCATTTATTACAAGACAAAGGTATGGACACTTATAATAACTATTTATATATTCTAAGTAGCGCAAAGAAATTATTCAATATTTATACTAATCTATGTGTATTCTACAATGTTTAATACAGAACAAATTCCTCCGGAGGTACTTGCACTACGCTTACTGCCGTACTTGTTTCGCCCAGGTTTTGTTAAAACTGGTTGCAATAAAAAATGGAAACCATCCAAACGAGAACAAGCAGATGGATTCATCCTTTGGATCAATGTGA
This sequence comes from Tenthredo livida, assembly GCA_963992785.1. Lineage (NCBI taxonomy): Eukaryota > Metazoa > Arthropoda > Insecta > Hymenoptera > Tenthredinidae > Tenthredo > Tenthredo livida. The sequence continues at coordinate 42,305,025 of OZ023064.1, read as the reverse complement.
GTATAAAATTTTGCACAGAATATTTTTTCAAAGGATCCCTAAATTTCTAAATATTTTCTTGCTCGCTGAAAGTAAATTTCTCATAAATTTCACCAGGTAGTTTGTGAAACTGACTATTGATTCTACAGGGTGTATCACCTCAAGTGTTGAGAATGGGAGAGACTTAGTTGATGCAAAGTCACGCTCCATCAACCAATCAACCGAGAGAAGAATTTCGTAGACCGAGTAAATAAATACCTAACAGCCTGATTCGAGTCGTTGTGGATATTCTCTCCCCGTGCCAAAAAATTGTATTTTCTATTTTCCTAAGAATTTCGGTCTTCGAAATTCTTCTCTTTGTTGATGGGTTGATGGGGAGTGACTTCGCGTCAACTAAGTCCCTCCCTGTCTCGACACTTGAGGTGATACACCCTGTATATATTGCTTTTCATTTTATGATGATGCATTATATTTCTATAGACGATGGCTGATATGGAAAAAGTGATGGTGGCATATCAGGAGCGCATGCAAGGATACAAATTAACGTGTCAGCCGATAGTGGTCGCGGTTGGACCGCCTGCAAAAGTAGATGCAGCATATGTATGTATCAATGACATAAAATACAAATTCACTACTGCTATAGCTGCAGTAGACACTTGTTTCAAAACATTTTACGCATTGAACGCAAAATACCCAGTCGAAAGCGCCACTGTTTGGAATTTCTTGCAAGTGGCTGTGTATGGAATAGCAGAAACCAGCCGAAACTACATTAGTGTAAATTCTGTTTTAACTGAACTTGATCGTATAGAGCAACAATCTGTTGATAAGTCTACACCTGCCAATGATTCAGTAGAATTATAGATATAAACCGCAGCACAGATCGAAAGGATTTTTTGACTGCTCTTAGTATGTACATACAAACATAGCGATGCTTGTCAAATGTTATCACTGTTTTCGGTCTATTGAAAGTAAAAATTATAAAGATCATGTCAAGTATGAACATGGATTAACTGCCGAACTGATATATCAATGTACAATAACTGCCTGTAGTCGGTCCTTTGACAAACTCCATTCCTTGCGAAAACATTACTCAAATCATGATGCCACGGTGGAATGTGCAAAATATGAAGTAAATTCAAGTGCAGATACTGTAGAACACAATAGTATTAGTGGTTGTGAAAATGTATTCTCTAAACCAATTCAAGTCGAAGACCGCTGTTCTAACAATTTTCAATTTATCCCCGAACCTATTCCAGATCTAATCACCTCCAAGGAGGAAAAACATATATCAACTCAATTAAAGTTACCAAATCCTGTCTTGTATACTTATGTTTTGGATATGGTATCATCATTTTACTCCGATATATCACTCTCCCGAGCTCAAGTTCAGTGTATTGTAAAAAAGTTTGATGAATTCCTGAATTGTGGTCCGATGATGTCTCTGAGAAATGTGATTTTGAATTCCACTGGGGGGCTTATTCAACAACAAATTCATGACCGATTTGAAGAATTACAATCTGTTTTTTTGAGATTTAACACTGAACATAAACGGTTTAAAGAGCTTATTTCTAGTGGGTGTTACATTCAACCTGAAACTGTAACCTTCGGATACCACGAAGAAAGAGACAAATTGGGATTTTTAGAGAATACAAAGTTCACAGGCCAATTCATACCAATCCGAAAAGTGTTGAAACAGTTTTTCGAAATACCTGGTGTATTCGATAAGACTGAAACATATGTAAGGCGGTTAGAATCAGAACGTGAAGATTGTATATCAAACATTATACAAACTTCGTATTTTAAAGGCAAATTACCGGAAATATTGACGACGCGAGAACGTACGCTTATTTTACCAGTGTTCTTATACGAAGATGATTTCGAAACGGGGAATCCTCTAGGTTCTCATGCTACGATTTATAAAATGTCTGGGGTGTATATTACGATACCATGCATTCCACCAGAGTACTCTGCGCGATTGAGTAATATTTTCCTCTTTCAAATATATCACAGTGAGGACTCAAAAATTTTTAGCAAAGACAAGATTTATGGTCGCATCATAAAAGAGTTGAATCATTTAGCTACTAATGGAATCCAAATAGATATCGGCGAAGAAAGCTACACGATTATTTTCAAGTTAGCAATGATTCTTGGCGATAATCTGGGTCTCAATGGTATTTTAGGTTATGTTCAAAGTTTTAACGTAGACTATTTCTGTCGGTTTTGTAAAGTCACGAAAGTAGATTCCACAAAGATGTGTAATGAAAGCAAATGCTCTATTAGGGATATTCGTAATTATCAGGCTGATGTCTTATTGAATGATTTCCGCAGTACAGGAATTCATGAGAGTTCAGTTTTCAACAAGGTAGATAGTTTCCACGCTGTGGAAAATTATTGCGTAGATGTAATGCATGACATGTTAGGGAAGGGCGTATGCGAATATGACATGGGCAAGGTATTGAAACATCTAATTTACATTGAAAAATTATTCTCTTTGGATACACTCAATTTCAAATTGAAATACTTCAAGTACCCAACTGGAAGCAATCGACCACCACTGATCTCAGCAGAACGCTTGAAAAAAGGGTATGATCTAAAGATGTCAGCTTCGGAGATGTTGTGCTTTATACTATATGCGGGTCTTATTTTCGGGGACTTAATTCCAGTTGATAATAGACACTGGGAGCTTTATAAATTATTACGCCAAATTTTAGTGATATCCTTGCAAACCTCTGTTTCGGACGACCTATGCGACTTGCTAGGCACATTAGTCGAGGAGCATCATGTTCTGTTTAAAGAACTTTTTGGAAATAGCCTCAAACCGAAGCACCATAACATGATCCATTACCCACGAATAATGAAAACTGTCGGTCCATTACGTAATTTCTGGGCTATGCGTTTGGAAGCTAAACACCGTCCGTTTAAACAGTATGCTCGAATTACTTGTAATCGTAAAAATGTATGCCTTAGTTTAGCGAAAAAAAGTCAACTTCAGTTAAGTGATCAATTTTTAACTAGTAATGCATTTCAGGACTCTATTTATTTCAAAAATCTTAAGGAAGATAGACCGCTACCTTTTACTACTAACGTTAGTACTTCCATAATAACCCAAGATTATAGTTCGATAAAATATGTTAAGATTAACAGCAAACTATATAAAGGAGGCACTGTTGTATTTGTGCGCCAAGAAGAGTTTCCCGTTTTTGGGACCATCAGTAACGTATTCTATCGCAATGGAGGTATGATGCATGAAATGAAAAAACAACATTTTTCAATCATCGTTAGGATTCTTGAAACTTTGGGCCAAAATGACCACTTGCAAGCGTATCAGGTGGAAGAGACAGAGTTTTATGAGTTTCTATCGATAGAAAGTATTTTAACATATGATTTGACAAGTATTCATGTTTCCTTCAATGGTGAGCTTTATATTCCATTATATTAAGTTTGATGTAACTATGCTCACGAATATACGTATCCAAGACTTTAACTGATTGCAAGTCCCACATTCTTATACGTGTAAGTGATTTGATAATTTTCATCACGAATATTCATAAGCCTAATGTTTTAAATTCCTCATCTGTATCTATTACCTATTCTTTTCATATTACCAACCGATATGTTGTGTATTTCAATGAGGATCATGCATAGCTTGCGGAAAGATCTTGCATGAATACTGGTTAATTATAAATTATATACTAATTTTTTGCTTTTATGTATTACTTGTGTAGTTATAAAAAACGTTTGTGGGATGACTATCTTACATTACCTTGTGAATGTAATATAAAATACTCGTTCACGAACAAATTACCTTGAGATCTGTGTTGCAACAACCTTCAAAAAGACTATTCTGTCTTTCGTGTTCCTATTGTTTAACTATATATGCATATTCATAAGCCTAATTCCTTTAATCTCCTTATTTGTATCTATTATACTTTTTATGTTACCAACCCACATGTTGTGTATTTTAATGAGTATCGTGCACAGTTTGCGGAGAGATCTTGCATAAATACTGGTTAATTATAAATTATATACTAATTTTTTGCTTTTATGTATTACTTGTGTAGTTATAAAGATCGTTTGTGGGATGACTATTTTACATTACCTTGTGAATGTAATATAAAATACTCATTCACGAACAAATTACCTTGAGATCTGTGTTGCAACAACCTTCAAAAAGACTATCCTGTCTTTCGTGTTCCTATTGTTTAACTATATATGCATATTCATAAGCCTAATTCCTTTAATCTCCTTATTTGTATCTATTATATTTTTTATGTTACCAACCCACATGTTGTGTATTTTAATGAGTATCGTGCACAGTTTGCGGAGAGATCTTGCATAAATACTGGTTAATTATAAATTATATACTAATTTTTTGCTTTTATGTATTACTTGTGTAGTTATAAAGAACGTTTGTGGGATGACTATTTTATATTACCTTGTGAATGTAATATAAAATACTCATTCACGAATAAATTACCTTGAGATCTGTATTGTATCAACCTTTAAAAAGACTATCTTGTCGTGTGTTTATCGTTTAACCAACGAGCCTGTACACGCAGGCATGAAAGTTCCTACATATATACATATAATGTATATAACATATATAATATATAAACATACATGTATAATGAAAATATTAATGTTTATGAATTCGTACCTGTCTTCCAATAATATACTAAATTTCAATTGAATTCATTTGAAGCTTTCATTGTCTTAAAAACCTGAATCCAATTTTGAATCCCTTCAGATAACCGCAGGGTCTACCGTTAAACCTCACCCCATTGAAGATTTTGTTCAACAATCATTAAGCGGCCTGACATATATCTTCTGGTACTTATCTTAACCCTGGCATCTTACCTTCGAATAAATGTGAATATAGGTGCTTATCATTACTAAAAACAAGGGGTGCGGATAACAATCAGAACAATGTTAAGAGAACTATATTCTCTGAATAACAGCAGCAATGTATTGTGTCATCACTACATGTCAGTCTAGTTATTGAGACCACATTCCCACTGACTTTTAGTTTCGGAGTAAGATATATGTATTGTTGTACTAACCGTTTTATTCGGTAACCCCATTCAGCAGATCAGTAAAAACAGTATCTCAGGTTGTTTGTAGTCACTATTATGAGAAAGTTCCGGGAACCGTACTCTTGTTAACAGTACCGAAAAAGATTGTAAGAATGGATAGTTCATATAGTTCCATAAACTATCTTTCAATGTTCAGCATATCGCATAGTATTGTTGTTTTCATTTTGTTAGAGCCACAATATATTTATAGTGATTATATTCAACAATTTCGGATTGTGAGTTAAACTAAAAACTTTTGTAGTCTGTACACTCGTGATGCGCTGTAATTACACGATATATTTAATATTGCTTACCTGAAGGTTCAGTAACTATAACTATGAAGATGAATTACGTGAAAAGTATCTAGATAATCTCCCCAACATAAAGAATCGTTAAGCGAACAAGAGACTTCATTTGCACGAACAAAAGCAATATAGTATCGCCAACTCTAGCTCTGTCGATAAATGTGGAATGTTACGTTCACAATATTCGTATAGTAAACCATATTGGTAACAGCATCATTTTTTATAGTCATATGAACAATAATTATGTCTGTTACTTCAACTAAAAACTCATTGTTGTGCCTTTATCTCACCCACATTTATTGTTAAATTATCGTTACGTTAACTATAAATTTTTCTCAGTGTATCAGGAATATATTCGGGACCGAAAACTCGAGCTCAGTGATGTATTCGGCTCTATCCGGTCAGCGTTCGTCATCAAAATCGCGTCTATAATATTTTAAAGTACGTCACGGGGCTATATCCGTTACCGTCGGGCTTGGATGCTGCGCATTGCAAGGCCATAGAAATATTTGCTGTTTGTGTCATTATTTCTAAGTCCCAATCGGGGCTCTGTCCGTACCTATCCGGGTTCTATCCCGCGATTCATGATGTGATTATTCACACAAAATTTTCTAAGTTGGGATCGGGGTTCTATCCGTACCTATCCGGTTTCCATATAATGTACATTACTTCAATATTTTCTCGTAAGGTGGCGACCACCGCTTTCGATATTCTCGCGAGTGCCACTTATAGGAGTTGGTGAGTATATATAGAGGCGGAGAATATCATCTACAAGCGTCGTCTAATTCCTGTATTGGTCATGTGTTATCAGTATGTATGTTGTCGATATATGGGCTCCCCCCTAAAGCGCTGATGCTTGAAGATGGAAAAAAAAAAAAAAAAAAAGAAAAGACTGCGATGATGCTCCATGCTATGTTAATTGATGTAATTTTTGTACGTTCCGGATAGGACAGTATCTCGAACATACTTTTATGTGCGCGTACATTACAGATTGAACCGAATACGCTCCGTATAGAACCGCATACGCAGGGGGCATCCTACACTGCGTATAAAACCGTATAAGAGGCGTACCGATATTTTTAAAAATCGCGGTTCTGTCACGCACAGACCCGGATAGGGACACCGAAGGGGCGTCCGAATAGAATGGCATAAAACCGTAAGGAATTGGCATTCAAAATACGACACTTTGCCGTATCGGGTCGTATAGAATTTGGACTCCGGATTCTTATCCGGCATTTTATGCAGGGAAGGATGGGTTTGTGTTGCGGAAATCATACTAGATGGGTATCAGAACGATGTTATAGTTGTTTTTGCTATTCAGGTAGGGTTACAGGAACTCTACAATATGTCACAATATTCGTTCAATAAATCTTCATGACGATACTATCAATAATTTGGTTGGGGGTACTATATTATTTCAGTTTACGTGTTTTAGTCAAGACAACTCAATTTTATAGTGCAGCTTACTGAAAAATAGTTCGCTGAACTATTTCACGCTGGTTCAATCAACAAAATGGATGAGTTCGTGAAGAATGACTATATCTATAGTACAATCAACTATAATTTTCAGTTAGCTGGGTACTAAACCGGTCATAGTTATGAAACATATCTTCATTGGTTACCACAATAGTACTTATAGTCCATAACCCACTGCATCTTTGGGTATTTGTTATCATGCAGAATAATCACTGATCAAATAAACTCTATAGTACATTCAACACTATTTTGCCGTTGCCACAAACGTGTTGATAGTTGGAGGTGCTGACTCGTCTAGTTTTGCAAACTTTATATCGCGTCCCTAATGCCATAAAGGCATATCGCCGTTATAGGCCTTTATGGCATACTAATGCCAAAAAGGCATACAGTTTTTTCAAACTTTGTCTATCGCTTTGAAAACATGAGAATCGCATAGAAAGTCAAAAAAAAAAAAAATTCGTTTTCCTAAAACCAAAAAGGCCTATGGCCAAAAAGATACGCTCTTTTGGCATTAGGTTTTTTTTTTTTTTTTACCCTAATGCCAAAAAGGCATATCTTTTGGGACATAGGCCCTTTTGGTTTTAGGAAAATTGATTTTTTTTTTTGACTTTTTATGCGTTTTTCATGTTTCCAAAGCGATAGGCAAAGTTTGAAAAAACTGTATGCCTTTTTGGCATTAGTATGCCATAAAGGCCTATAACGACGATATGCCTTTATGGCATTAGTGACGCAAAATATAATCATTCACAATGAAATAAGTGAAATCATTACACCGTACCGAACCAAGACATTGCACGATTTGCAAAACAACTTAGAAAAGGCATAAATATGTGTTTGAATTTGAATTTGCGTGTTGTATTTTATTGTGATTTATTTTTGTTTATATGCCTTTTTGGCATTAGTTATCATTTCGCCTGAAACCAAAAAGGCATATGCATAATTATAGGCCTTTTGGGTCTTAGTTTTGTTTTTTCGCAGAATATCCATTTCAAGTTATTCTGAAGCGATTGGGCGAAAAAAAAAATTTATATGCCTTTATGGCTCTTACGGTAGATCTATATACAGCGTATGCCTTTATGGCATTAGGGACGCGATATACAATAGTCTACGCAGATAGCTTTTCGCGAAAAAAATTAGAATAGTACTGGCGCGCACTACTTCATTGATTGAAAAATAAAAATAAAAAATTGATTGAACACCTACCCTACCATTAATCGAAGAAATTATTAATATATGCGTCTCCACGAATATCCCAATCGAGAAATTCTCCTAAAACAACAACAAAAAACTATAATAATTTTTTTCTTCCAAAGACACACCATTGATTTTGGTTATAATTTCCCACGGTATTTGGTAAGGTATGCAGGCTTTATCACAAAATCCCCAGAATGGTACCTACATTAATTTGATATATAAAAACCACGCGAAAATACTATGAAAAGTTTCCAGATAGATAACAGTCGGGTTCGTACTATTTTGCGTTGTTTTCATTTTTTTACTATAACACTATTGTAGGACCCAATCGAGGAATTTTTCAATGAATTTTTTGGTATCATAGCCGTAAAATTCAATTTTACGGCCCGTTTTCAGTCCGTAATAGTATATTACTCACCTAGGGAGGGAAAGTAGGCTAACCCAAACTGCGTGTGAGATTGACACCCGAGCCGAAGGCGAGGGTGGTAAAAACGCAGTTTGGGATGGCCTCTTTCACTCCCGTGTGAGGTATACTATTTTTCACCACCCCCTGGCATCGGAAAGTACGACCTTCCGCTCACGCGAGTGGCCGAAAGTCGTACTTTCCGTGCAGGTGTGGTGAAAAATGATTTTTCACGAACGTAGGTCCGTAAAATATTTATTTTACGGACATAGGTCCGTAAAATAATTTTTCACGGACATAGGTCCGTAAAATAATTTTTTAAAGATTTAGTTACCAAAAAAAAAGATACCAAAAAACAATGTTCGTCACTCGGCCGTAAGATTTCACGGCCTCGCGTGATCCCGGCATACTCGGGCCGTGAAAATCGCTTTTACGGCCTCGTAACGAAAAATACTATAACGATAGTTCTCCAGTAGGTAACTGATCAAATAATTTAACAGACAACAAGGTAGAAGTACTACGAATAGCAATATTAAATAAAAACGAAAGGTCGTAGTAAATTATTACGGGAACAAATGTGCGTCAGACGGCTTCGATATAATATTTAAATAATTAAAGATACTCTACTCGTATCACAGAGCGGTACTCGTACTCGACAAAGAAAGGTTCTATATCTGACGACACAATGACCCAGTAGGATAAATAGAATTTAAGAAAAGAGAGAATAATACGCAACTACGGCGGAGAAAAATAAAGCGTGAGGTACTATACTAAAAGATAGACTATCCCGGGAAAAAATTGTTGTATATGAATATAAATAATCATATATGACCTTATCATTAATGATCATGAACGAAATTTGTCTCTATATGACCATACATAACCATATACCGAGAAGATTCGGTGAGAGTAGACAGCCCCCTTCCTAGGCCAAAACTAACACAGGCGCGCACTGTGTGCGTGAGGCTCGGCGGGCGGGGCTAAGCGACCAGTGGTGCTTCTACCGAATCTTCCGCGCTAGGCCGAGTCCGCATAGCCCACCTTGATACTTAACCTAAAAAGCAATCATCGCACTGAACACGGAAAAGAATGAACGCGAATAAAATGAATTTGCCTGATGTGAACATTTATTTTCGAAATTTATGAACGAATTTAAAATCAAATATCAATTAATTGGATTTAAGTATTGATTATCAGTGTTTAGGATCGATATTTGAGACGAAATGGAACAGGTAAGTGGAGGGTAAATCATTGAAGACAGCATGGTCAAGAATTGGTTCATGTATTGATTTATTTATTTATTAACAGAAAAATGAAATTCATCAACGATTATTGGTTAATCGAGGGATCCATTGCTGTTGAATTATGGCGTACGTCCAAACTTATCGGAGATTCAATGCTTGGGAATCGAAGAGAGGCTACCGATGAGCCACTGTCGAACATAGTGGACTTTTACTCAAACCATTTTTGTTTCTTAATGACTACTTCTAGCGAAGACCGGAGTGCTGGCATGTACCTCAGCGAGGCTTCATAGCGTGCGGAGGGGCTTTGTCGCAGGAGTTTGTAGTGCGATGAGGTAGCGTACGAGGAGCTTCGTGGCAAGCGTTTGTAGCACGTCCACGATATTCATCGAACATTTCTTGCTCGTCCAATGAGCATTCAACGTTCATGTCCCGTAGCAGTCGGAGAAGCTCCGTCTCAGATGTTCATGGTGCGATGAGGCAGTGTACGAGGAGCTTTGTTGCAAGGGTTCGTAGCACGTCGACGATATGCAGTCCTTCTCTGGACTCTGGCCAAGCCTTGCCGCACAAAAATTTGATAGAAAATGCTCGTCGACGCACTGCGAACTCTGGCAACGAAGCTCCTTGTACGCTGCCTCATCGCACTGCGAACGTCTGCGACGAATCTCCTCCGCCTGCGACAAGACATGAACGTCGAATGCTCGTTGGACAAGTAAGAAATGTTCGATGAATATCGTCGATGTGCGACGAACCCTTGCAACAAAGCTCCTCGTACGCTGCCTTGTCGTACTGGGAACATCTGCGACGAGGCTTCTTCGCCTGCTACGAGACATGAACGTTCAATGGTCGTCAGACGAGTAAGAAATGTTTGATGAATATCGTCGACGGGCTAAGAACCCTTGCAATAAAGCTCCTCGTACGCTGCCTCGTCGCACTAGGAACATCTGCGATGAAGCTCCTTCGCCTGCTATGAGACATGAACGTTGAATGGTCGTTAGACGAGTAAGAAATGTTCGATGAATATCGTCGACGGGCTACGAACCCTTGCAACGAAGCTACTCCGTACGCTGCCAAGCCTCGCCGACGTTGTTGCTAGCTCTCGCTTCTTCGATCCCTGCTTGGTTCTCGATCACTCTTCGCAGTCTATTGCCTGAGGTCAGCTTGGACAACGACGCCGGCGATATTTCTCCTTAAGAGTTAGCGGGCGATCAGTCATTAGGTACGTAGGATACAAAGTTAACGGACATCAAAAGACTTACAAGACTTATAAATTCTCATGATAGTCAGTTATACTCTCACCTTGCTGTTTCAGAGGAAGTAACGATGTCCTGGGATGGCAACATCTTCTTCAACGAGTATGAGTTTATTCTTCTCAGACACCTGATTTACGACGAACTACAAACTCCTGCGACAAAGCCCCTCCGTACGCTATGAAGCCTCGCTGAGGTACATGTCAGCACTCAGGTCTCCGATAGAAGTAGTCGTTGAGAGACGAAAATGGTTTCAGTGAAAGTATACTACGTTCGACAGTGGCTCATCGGTAGCCTTTCTTCGATTCCCAAGCATTCAATCTCTGATAAGTTTGTGCGTACACCATAATTCAACAGCAATGGATCCCTCGATTAACCAATAATCGTTGATAAATTTCGTTTTCCTGTTTCAGACCTAAGGACGTGGCCTGTGGGTGGCAGCCCTATCCTCGATGACTTCATTCTCTGCATTGTACTCTGATCAAATGATTCATTATGTTATTATTAAACTAAAGTTGACACAAACACCGAAAACTTTCTCACGAATTCTTAATTTTCATTAGATTGAATACTTGTATTCCGAACAGATGTTTTGAATAAAATCTAGATCTGAAAATAAATGAATCAATAAATAAATCAATAGATAAACCAATTTTTGACCATGTTGTCTTCAATGATTCACCCTCCACTTACCTGTTCCACTTTGCCTCAAATATCGCTCCTAAACAATGATAATCAATACTTAAATTCAATTAATTGATATTTAGTTGTTATTAGTTGATAAATCTTAAAATAAATGTTCACGTCAGGCGAATTCATTTTATTCGCGCTCATTCTTTTCCGTGTTCAGTGTGATGATTGCTTTTTAAGTTAAGTATTTATCGAGTTAGCGCGGATGGGCTATAGTATTTATCGAGTTAGCATGGATGGGCTATACGGATTCGGCCTAGCGCGGAAGATTCGGTAGAAGCACCACTGGTCGCTTAGCCCCGCCCGCCGAGCCTCACGCACGCGGTGGGCGCCTGTGTTAGTTTTGGCGTAGGAAGGGGGTTGTCTACTCTCACCGAATCTTCTCGGTATAATTGTATATAGCCATACCTGGGAAAAAATGATTTTCTATGATCATATATGATTATATATAATCACTTATATATGATCAGATCCAAAAATTGGCCAGGTCTGATCATGTCTGCTTATACAGGGCGACCCAGGTTGAGCGCACCATATTTGGTGGGTGTACTTCTCCCGAAAATCTAAGACTAAAGTTCCTTTACCAAAACTCCCAGGGTCTAATAATTCAGGAGCTACAGGAGATCTTAGTCGACCAATCAGAGGGCTTATGATGGACCAAGACAGGGCCGGTTCAAGAGTGTAAGGCGAGCAGTGCCCGCGTCGGATCAATTTAGGTGGTTCGTTAGGTGGTTAGCTTATATCAGTCAGGTCTGATCATATCTAATTATATATGGACCATATATGATTAATAATAATAATAATATAATAATAATAATATTTTATAATTATATATAGACCTATAAATGATTGGACATTGACTTATATCAGTTATGTCTGATCATATCGTATGAAATTAGACATGATTATGCCTGCTCATGTCTGATCAGGCCTGATGCTCATGGCCGATCATGGTCTGATCACGTATCAGGCCTGATCAGAGCGACATAGTTAGAGCAGAGCGGAGGTTTTCAACCTTCCAGGCATAATCATACATGAACAGGCATGGCCATGCATGATCAGGCATGAACGTATTTATGATTAGGTCTGACGTCAGGCCTGATTATACAAGAACAGGCATGATCATGTCTGACATCAGGCATAATCATACACGAACAGGCATGGCCATGCATGATCAGGCATGAACGTATTTATGATCGGGTCTGGCATCAGGCCTGATCATACATGAACAGGCATGATCATGTCTGGCAGCAGGCGTAATCATACATGAACAGGCATGATCATGTCTGCCATCAGGCATAATCATACATGAACAGGTATGGTCATGCATGATCAGGCCTGAACGTATTGGGCGCTTCAGGCCTGATCATTCATGATCATGCATGATCATGTCTGGCATCAGATATGAACAGGCATGAACAGACATGATCATGTCTAATTTCAGGCCTGATCATACATGAACAGGCATGATCATGTCTGAAAATTTTTTCCCGGGTAAATAAAGAATCAAAGCAAGATAAAGATAGGCGTTACTAAGTAACGAGAGAAAGCTCACACATGCGAGAAAATTGAACTACTAAATGAATGGCCAGCCACAAGGTTGTTTCGAGAACGATAATTACGAGATATGAGACCGCCTGGTCTAACAATATCTCAATAAATAACTCTACTAGGCACGGGACTTCTTTATGCGACACGTCTAGCTTTGACTAGGTAGGAGCGTAGAGTAGATCGAGTGCTGTGTCTAACTCGACCAACTAGCCTCGGTACGGGAATTAGGCGATCCTTATTGGCGATATAGGTCAGGTGACTTCCATACGTCCTAATTGGTTCTGACTTTTCGACGGTTTTTCGCCGTCGTTTGGTGGTAGTGCGGGGTATGAGGGCTCTCCCTTGGCTCTGCCGTTACTTCGGTACCCCTCTCCTTACTGCCGTCTTCGGTAGTTCCTCGACGCTGGATACACGTGATGTCTCGATCGTCCAATGATTCTGGTGGAAGGTGACGATCTTACAGCTGAGGTCAATTCGCCAGGACCTCCACCAGAGTTGCCGTGCTGAGCAAAGAGAGCTTCGATCACGAAAGGAACTTCTTTTTACGGGACGTCTGCACCGGGGGTTTTCATGGCCAACCCGGCCGCGATAACAGTAGTCGAGACGGTAGGTGGTCCAGTGCTGATCCAATGATCTGAGGATGGGAGGCTGTGAATGCGTTGTCACGCGACCTTATACTCCACCCTCAGATATCCAGCTTCGGTAACGGTAGGTTTGTCGGATGACAGGAGGACGATGAAGTGCTTCACGCACGTCCCTGTACACTGTCTATCCGCTGGAGAACCAAGGTGACCCTCAGTACCGGTAGGATGCGCCTTCCTTGACGCTTTCTTGGCGAATCAAAGACTGCACTTCGTGCGGTACTGTCAGAAACTCGTCATTTCTTCCCGTGGTTTCCCACGGCGGTAGATCTTCCATCGTTTTACATAGATTTGATTTTAAAAATGAAAATATTAGTCAAGCCTAAAGTTTTCCCTAACTGTCCGCCAATTTCCTAGAGCTGAACCGACTAGACGTCTCGCATTATCCGACCTTGTGACGGCATTACTAAATGCAACGTCACAATACATACACAGTACACACACACAGCGTCCATCTGAAAATTATTGGATAGGATTATTGAAAACCAGCGCCGGATTTAGGCTTAGGCCCTTGAGGCCCTGGCCTAGGGCGGCAAATCTGAGGGGGCGCATTGATTGATGTTAGCACAAAAATTTAAGATCTCACATGTACGTGGAAGAATATGATTCGTTTTAGTTTCAAACGTTTTATTCTACATACAAAAAAAATTAGAAAGTGGAAGAGTTATTTGATGTCCCTCTGTAAGGTATTTTCCATAATACGTGCATGAAATGAGCCTTCTTTCATGCTTGTCGGGCGTGGGGGGAATTACGTGTTTCGAACGTGAGTCCGGAATGTCCACTCAGCGGGAGGGAAAGTACATTCTCTCCCGTCCCAGCGCCATTTTCAATCCGATCGACGCGCATCAAAGAGAGACCATTCCGTGCCCTCATTATAAAAAATACAGTGTGCAAGTAGGGGGGATGGCCATTTCTACCTCGGGTGTCTCACCCTCGCTTGAAATGGCCATTTCCTCCGCCTAGATGCACAATATACTATTTATTCAGAGGAGAGGGTAATATGTTACTCAGGCTCGAAGGCGGGACTTAGGCTATAGAGTATAGTCGTTTAGATTTAATGACGCACGCCATATGTGTAATATGTTTAGTCTTAAGATTCTGATGTATTCAAGGGGCTTTGGCCACATACCTTGGTCAGAGGGTGTCCCTGGCATTCCGCCTCGCATTCCGCAGGACAGTTTATTTTTGCGGGCAAGTTTAATTAAATCATCATCACACGCCGCCACCGCACTAGACCAATCATTTTACGGTTTCAAATGACACTAATTGTGGGAAGCATGAAAAATACACTACGATGTAGCGATAAACGCAGATAATATACCGTACCGTTTGTGACATCTAGTTTTCACTGGTTTTTCAATAAAAAATTCAAAACTCGAAAAAAAACACGTATCTGTATCTTTCACCTCGAACGCTGCTTACGAAGGCAGATAGACCATAGGTTAACACGACTTTTTTGTAGAGCGTTGAATTTCCTACAAAAAAAATCCGCGCCAGCATATGTCTAAAGCTGATATCCGATGCGTTTGAGGCGATGCAAAAAGCACCAACGAAACGACGCTTTTCCGTGGACTGACAGGCCATGGCCATGGCAACGCACGGCTGCCATGTTACTGAATAAAGACTTATTTTATTATATTCCAGAGCTAATATTATTAAACATACATATTGCGGTGATACCCTAAAGATTT
The DNA here is from genome assembly GCA_963992785.1 of Tenthredo livida. Lineage (NCBI taxonomy): Eukaryota > Metazoa > Arthropoda > Insecta > Hymenoptera > Tenthredinidae > Tenthredo > Tenthredo livida. Next base: position 42,289,532 of record OZ023064.1, on the reverse strand, counting down.
TTGCTGCAAGCTGAGCAAGAAAAAAAAATATTGCTTCAAAATGACACACCCTAAAAAAATGTATATAGGGCGCCATTTCTTCTTAGGCCTAGGGGGTAATTTGCGTTAAATCCGGCGATGTAGATTTGATAAATGTAAACGTATAATATGTCTTCCTACATTATTTGCATGTGAAACGAACAAGTATCGGGATCAATCGCTTTTTAGATAGTATAGTTACCATTGGAATTCAATTTTTCAATTCACAGTTTTTGTAGAGAATGAATCAAGGAACATGCTCGTATTTTTTTCAGAATATTCGAAGGGGGCATTCATCTCAAAAATCGCGTTTAAATAATACAATTGTTATTGTTATTGTTATTTTATGAATGTAATTTAGGGCCAAACCATATAATATTTCATGAATTTGAGTCTTAGACATTGAAATTTTTGCTGGTGGGACTTTTTTTTCCATCGTTTTGGAAAAGATGATTTAAAAATTTCCATGTCTCAAAATTAAACTCATGAAATATTATTGGTTTGCCCCCAAATTACATTTATACAGAACATTTTCTCCAAAGTTGAAGAAATTTCATGCAACGCAGCAACCTGTACCATATGACAACTACTTTTTCTTCGATGGACTGAATTCGTTTAGCGGAGGACACGAAATCTGAATAAAATCAAAACTATGTGACAAAATAGCACTAAACAACTGTAGAAAAATTGAGTCACCAAAATGTTTCCTCAGAGCGTGGCGGTGATTTAAAAAAAAATATTCTCAACGTGGGGAGGCTTCATTAACCCTTTGACGGGTACATTTTTCTATGGAACAAATTTAGAAGTATGAAGGTATTGGAAAATAGAACGGCAATAATGAAAAAACTGCAGGAAAAAAGGTGGTACATATGTGTACCACTGCCCCTCAAAGGGTTAATACAAAAATAATACATGATCTTTTGCAGAATCTTAAAACTATGACCAGTTCTGTTAGACCAAGCTTGCTCTATTGTACTGTATCGGTGGCCTGAATCGCAGCTTGGAGTTTCACCGCTGATTAGAATCAAAGTTTAGGAGCCATCTGTATCGTGTGCAGGTGAATATATTTTTTTTTATTGAACATAACTTACAGGCGCTGTACATCTCTGCAGTATACAGGATTATAGTGTATTATATCGTATTGTCATTACATCACCTGATTAGATAAATCGTTTCCATGAATAAAATAGATAAATATATACAATTATACAATTATACAATTATTATATCTACTACGAACTCCAATCCCAATCCTTGCACTCTCTGATGCAGTCACGGTTGACTTGAGGTAGTTCTTTACCTCCAGTCCCACCAAACGGGAGGATATGAAACAAAGGGTAAACGCTTGTCGTCACATCCAGCGCAATACTCTGCTCGCCACACTCCAGCATTTCCAACGTCGGCTGTAGCTCTGCATTCAGGCAGAGGGAAATGTGTTAGAACATTGATTAATAAACTCCTGAAACAACCATGCTTTTACCCCACATGATTGCGATTGAGAAACTACACCTATCAATGACAAATTTCCAAGTTTCGAATAGTCATAACTCGCGAGCCGTGAACGATGGGCACTTTTATCACGTATGCACGGAGAAAAAAGAGTGGTTCACACAACAAACTAAATGATAGCTGCATGCATGTCACTTACAGCAGCCATGTGGATTGTTCTTTGAGGACTACGCATTGCTCTTATAGCAATACCGTATAGTTGCCAATGCTTCGTTACTGTAGCGATGCGCTAAAGTTCGTGGAAAGATATCGTCCAGTTATTGGAGAGGAGATTTTGTACCGTTCCAGTAACTATCCCGGTATAGTTGTGGGAGCTATACGCGAGGCGACGCGAGCCACACGTATAGCTGATCTAACTATTCCTCAGTTTCACGCGCGCGTGCGCCTCAGAAATGACAGACAGACCATAACATGGAAATTGCAGGTTATGTTGACCTATTCTCAAGATTTCAAATATTTAACATTTATATACACATATTTATAAAAACGTATACGTATGTATACAAATTTATATGCATGGAGACATTATGTGAAATAATAAACACATATTATATTGCATAATTATTGATAATAACACATGTCTACATCGTGCATCTCGTGAGGGCGTATTGAACATAGCATAGCTGCCCTGGTTAAAATGCCGTATAGGATTTTATAGGAACGTATAGAATTTCGTATAGAATTCAGTATTTATGTCCGACACCAGTTCATGCGGTTCTATCCGCATCCTATCGCATCGACAGAATGTACTCGGGCCGCTGGAGGACCTATCCGGATTATGTTCGGGACCGAAAACGCAAGCTCGGTGATGTATACGATTCTATACGGTCAGCGTTCGTCATTAAAATCGCGCCTGAAATATTTTAAAGTACGTCACGGGGCTATATCCGTCCCTATCTGGTTTCGGTTGCGCATTTTCTAACATCAGAGTCCGACGCGGCGCTCTGTCCGTCCCTATCAGGAATATATTCGGTCTCTTGATGTATATTCTAATAGGACAGTATCCCGAACATACTTTTATGTGCGCGTACATTACAGATTGAACCGAATACGCTCCGTATAGGACCGCATACGCAGGGGGCATTCTACACTCCGTATAAAACCGTATAAGAGGCGTACCGATATTTTTAAAAATCGCGGTTCTGTCACGCATAGACCCGGATAGGGACACCGAAGGGGCGTCCGAATAGAATGGCATAAAACCGTAAGGAATTGGCATTCAAAATACGACACTTTGCCGTATCGGGCCGTATAGAATTTGGACTCCGGATTCTTATCCGGCATTTTATGCAGGGTGTTATAACAAATCCGTCGTTCAGCTCGCACAGCTATACCGCATCGTCCGAGCGAGCGGACTACGTTATGCTCCAATGTTTTGCTCTTGTGGCTAGATAACAGTACCGTTGCGACCAGAGACCCGATTATAGCTTCAAGAACCAGAAATTCGGCTGTCACAACCACTCTTTTTTCTCCGTGTGATATTCTCATCTGAATCATTTCTCGATAGCAGTCCTCATTCCAGAGATATTCTAATGCGTAATCTCAAATGGGACACCCTGTATAGATGTAATGTTATACGAACACCTACAGGGATTTGGTTTAAATTTGTGCTCGTTATAGATGGAATATGGATTACATTAAATAAAGTGATCTCTGAGCTGTACATAAATAAGATTTTGCAACCCATTGTGAAGCAGCTGATGCCCATCTCACGTTCCAATGTGAAGTAACAGACCACTGGCGGTCTGCAGTAAGGCTTGCAGAAAGTCTACAGTAATACTGCAAGCAGACTTCGATCAGATTGCTGATTTTCAATTCATGTAGTTCGATACTGCCCTGCACAATGGGTCACATGAAATTTTTTTCGCGTCCCAGACAGCAAAAAGAATTGCGGTGGTCTCGGGGACGTCATGTGAACGTCGGATGCGCCACTTTTTGACGTCTTGAAGACGTCTTTAAGACTTGGGACGTCTTTAAGACGTCAAACAGTGGCGCATCCGACGTCCACATGACGTCCCCGAGACCACCGCAATTCTTTTTGCTGTCTGGGGTACCTATCAATAATATTCTATTTCGCTGAAAATTTAGACAGACTTATTTGACCCGACTTGTCAAAAAATTACGGCCTGTGATCATGACAGATATGTCCTATGAGACCACGCTACCCACATTAAGACATTAGGAAACCATCATTCAGGATACTACGTATATATTATTACGACTGTGACTGAAGGAGTCAATGACAACCGAACGGCGCAAAGTACACGGACCAGCTCGTTTCACGTCAAAGTCATGCTTTTGTTTCGTTGTCGCATAACCAGACATTTTACCTTTTATTAAATTTTTATCTGAAAAAATATTTCTCTCGCGATGGGAGAAGCTACACGTTATTACAAAGCTTCGATCCCCACGGTAAATCGGTGACGTCATCGTACCAGTGCCCTTCGATATTCTGATCAACACGCAGTGAGGCACATAAAGAGATACAAAAATAAGGGCGAAGGGAAAGCGGAGAAGGAGCAAGAAGGAGAAGGAGAAGGAAAAGAAAAAGGAGGAAAGAAGAAGAAGCAGAAAAAGACGATTTCCGCGGGAAAAGAGGACTCCGGAACCTGGTAGTCAAAATGAGTGGTGCAAAGCGATCGCGGTTGGCGTCTTCCACGAGCCAACAACGTCAATCAAATCTGGCGGCAACGCGGACGCTGGAAAGGCTGCCTCTCGAAGTCCTGGAGATGGTGTTACGGCTGTTGCCGCTTTGTGACGTCGCCCAATCAGTCAGGTTGGTCTCGCGACGCTGCGCGACGGTCTGTACGTCCGTCTTGAACGCGGCCTTTCTCGCAGCCGGTGTCCGACTGGAGAGCGCTATGAGTCATATAGAAGCCAGAATGCCTCGCGTCACCACCGAGTCCGAACTCCTTGCGTGTAGCAGAGCCTTCAATTCCTTGGAGCTGGTCCGGGCTCAATATCGTATGCTACGTGCCGTCACGTGGCGCTACACGCACCCACCACAGCGGGAAAATCCACCCCAGCTCTGTTTCTACGCCGGCGCTCTGCTTGATGAGCTTGATCGTCTTCTCCGGGTGGCCAGATCGCGGCCGTTAGCTTTTGGCGGGGCAGGTAACAGCGGCGAGTCTGGCGTGGCTCGATTCGTAGCCCTCTGTAAGCGTTTCATGAATTACTTTGAGAAAGTCTCGGAACGAAGGATTAACAAGTCACCGCTAGTCTCGGGCTGCAAGGCGGTTGATGTCCTGGACTGTCTCGCGGAGGGCCGACACGTCTTAGCGTTCCGCGTTTCCTCGGAGCGCGGGGGCGGCGGAAAAGGTGCCGTCAGTATGCGGCTGCGATACGTTATGCGACGGGCTTGGTTTACGTGTCTGGACGTACCGGCAGCTCCCGACGAAAACAGTTGGCGGGATGAACAGCGCTTTATGTATCTACGGCTGCGCCGCCTGGTGGGCAGCGTCAACGAACATCTATTCGAAAAATCGCATCACGACAGAGAGCGACTTTTGCGCTCGCCCGCGCTGCCATCCCCGCGGGCGCCACCAGCTTCAACCTATTCCGGCTACGGCGAGTACGGTGGCCAGTTTTTCTACTACGGGAACATGAACAAGTATGCGTTTGAAAATAAGTTCAAGTCGACGGCAACAGGGGACTGGGAGGACCCGGAGAACCCCGAAGACCCCGAAGATCCTGATGGCCCAGAAGACCTGGAAGAGGACCGGAGTAGCCCGCCATGTTTCGATCTTGTTGTTGGAGTAGAGTTGCGCTGCTCACCGGAACTAGCACCGTTAGCCGTTAGGGCAGCGCTGAGATTAGACGATTTGGAACCGTCGATGGCGCCAAGCTCTCGACCGGAGCTTTACCTGCGCTTAAACGTCGCTTGTCCTGCTTCAGTGTCGAACAGACTGCCCGGAAGTTTTACTTGGGAGTTAAAGGCACCCCGACGCGGTAAATCGCGAGCTAATTAGGGTTGTGGTGGACCAGGGTTTCACCAGTTGTTGATTGATTATATTGTATACATACCTAGCCTCTTGTATCGTAATCTTCTTGTACACGTCCATATTGATTTTACTATTTGTGTTGTTGGAAATGTATGAATGATCTAGTTAACACGAAGAAATAATAAATAGTCTTCGTGGATGTTTTACCAGCCTGTCTTACGGATTCATTATCAATTATATTATTCATAACCACATGAACTGTAGAGAATTATATTCTGGTACTGTAGGAAGAGAGTATATTTGAATGTTCGAACTAATTTTTATTAGTGAAAAAGCATCGATGAAACAACTTATTACATTCAGTTTATTATTGTTACACAAATGAAAGAAATGTATTATCATATCAATTTCATGGCACCTATTTCTAAGGAAATTTAAATACGTATTTTAAGATTGCATTTTCTAAATAATTATGCAAATGATTTAGACAAAAATAATACAAAAACATATCCATACATTATTAATTCGTTGCGCGATATCAAAGTAAGTTTAAACGAATGACCGATTATACCTACTGAAAATTTCCAGATGGATTCATCTGGTCGTTCAAAATTCCTATGGAATTTGCTGGAAATCCAGCAGGTTTCCGATGAAATTCATTGGATTCTGCTAGGAATTCACTAGATTTTAGATGGAATCCATAGGAATTTAGAACGGCCAGATAAATCCATCTGGAAATTTTCAGTAGGCATATCAGTAATAGATATTTGAATTCGTAATAAAATCAGAAACTAAGCATGAAAAATAAACTCCTGTACGATAAAGCATGACATCTTTCAAAAATCGAAATAACCATACACTAAATTCAAATTTCAAACCACTTACATAATTACTATTCATTGTTATTCTCAGTAATCACTGCATAAAAAATTGTATACTGTATTATATATATATAATTTCATAAAATGTTTTTGCAGTTTTATAATTCCATAATTGACTAACGTTATGTTATTCATTGAAGAGGCTTATATATTTATGTATGTATATAATCCCTAAAATATCTATATCCGTTGTTCGCATAGAGTATTGTATTTACAAAATTTGTCTATTGGACAATTTTCAAATTTCACTACCAAAACTCCGTCTACAAAATTTCTGTCAGTCCTGCGAAGCAGTTTTTATCATAGAATTCCAACTTCAGGTTTGTTTGTCTTTTTTTTTGGAATCGTTTTTGTTTTTTTTCTGTTTTTTCTTATCAATCCTCTACATGTATGCCAAATTCAAACTTTTTGCCTTTAAGAAACGTGGCTCTGTTTGTTAGGCGTTATTATTTGTTGGGACATTTTTTTTATCTAATTAGGCAAAAATAATAAATTCTCTCATTCTTATGATTTAATCTTAAACAGTTTTCAATCGAAATCGAATTAAAATATGCGTAATGATAACACTGTCTATGTTTTAATTTGTACAATGTAAATTAACACGTTTTTTCCAATATACTTACTTACGTAAGACTTTATTAGCATTCAAAATTCGTTAAAGCGTTTTAGTGTTAAATAATTTTCCTTGTTTTTTGCATGATTTTTGCACCATCAACAGAACATTCGAATCACATATTATTATGATTTATAAAATATAAAAAGCGTTATATCTACAATTCGAGCGGTGATTGAATCATCGTAACGTATGTATACAGGGTGTTTACGCTAACGATTTCACTCCGCTGGGTGGTGATGGGTGGGACCCTAACTAACATTTTGGATATAGGCACCCATGATCGGGAAGTTGACGTTACCTTGATAAGAGGGGTTGAAAGCTTCCGGCGAACGCCTGCAACGCTTGTCTGTGGGCACGACGAAATCTTTGACGATTCAGAAATAATCCCATTGTAATTCAACTATTTACAACACAACGAATTCAAAAGAGTAAATAACAGTCGCAGTGTTCAGAACATCACCGAAAGTCAGTCTTTTCGCCGCTCAATTCAACAGAAAAAAAACTAAGTCACATACAATTCCTTTGTCGCGATGAAACGAAAACCAAAAACAACAAAACAATACGAACTTAGTTTTTTTTTTTTCTTGAAATGAACGACGCAAAGACGCATGTTCTGTAATATTTGAAATACTGTGATGTTATATTTACTGTTTTAGATTCGTTGTGTTCTAAATAAATGGTTGAATTACCCTCAAATTATTTCTAAATCCTCGATCCTTCCGGCGTGCCTGTGGGAAACTTTCAATCTCTCTTAAGGGGGGGGGGGGGGGGGGGTACTCGATTTTTACGGACCGGTCTATTTCTCGAATTTCTCCGAAACGGGCGTATCAATCGACTTGTCCTTCCGGCAGCCGGTGTTTGACGAGTAATGAGTTCGAACTGGTACGTTTGATCGGATGAAATCGGAATTTTTTTTTTTTTTCATCGAAACGTGTCGGCGTGCCACTTATTTCGACTTATATCACAGCCTATGCATCAAAAATGCAAGATCGGCCTCAGTTAAGGTAACAAAAATGTTTTTTCGATTCCCACCTATGACCACCCGGCCGGTTGACATAGTAAGCGTAAACACCCTGTACATGTATGTATTTTTAATATAATCATCCACCATTGACCGCTTACATACTCACACGCACACAAACTCACGGCTACAACATCCCTAAGTTTATTTTACGTATCGTTTCTAACACTACAGCTCTAAATCTTGACTAAAAGCTATTTGAAATGAAATCACATCTACCCATATCAACAGCACTGACTTAACTGGCTTATTCCTTTGAAAGTAACTCGCTAAATGTACATACAGGATTTCATCGTTCTTAAGAACGTAATATCTACCTATATAGTATAGTTCTAGATAAACATAATAATGGAAATACTGAATGATTGGTGTGATGACGATGATAAGAAAACTGACAATTACGGCAACAGGCATAATTATACATGATTTCCACGGCGGTGAGAACATGAGGAAACCACCATATATCCAAGAGGGCGGGGGGGGGGGGGGAGACGGAGACGGAGAATAAGATGGATATAAATAATAATAACGTGATGTCCTTTTCGCGTATCTCGCTTATACCTATAGGTACATATCTATATAGTGTTCGCGCAACCTATAAGAACAATTCCTGCTACTTTCGTCGCCCGTACGTACTATATGACATTTTCACTTACCATTTCCAAAATGTCAATTACGGTCGAAGCTTCAGAGCCTATGGTATTTTAAATTTTTATTCTTTTCTTCATAGTCCAAAGTCCGAGTATGCTCTCGGGTATAATTTTATATTCCAATAACACTGCATATAGTGATATATTTTATAACTATTTACATAATCGTTATACGGTATAATATAACTGTTATAAGTAAAATTCACAACATTTACCGTTTATAAAAAACCATGTAAATGACAACAATCGTTACAATTTCCGACTAATGTAAACGATTCATCATTCAATATGTTTCGGTTTCACAATTTCTGTAAGGTGATTTGTTCTTTATATTCTAATCGTAAGTATACGTGAGTAGTACAAGTTTTGTGACAATGCAATGTTATTACTGTCGTACGGGTCAGTATTAATATTTGATAAACTAGATAATTCTCCCTAATAACAATCAATAATAATAACAACAATTATAATAATAACAATCAATATCATTATTGTTATTATTACTTATATATGTATAAATTATTTCTTATGTATCATCGAATACTCTCAACCCTCTATGGTCCCAGGCTTTGCTCGCGTGACGTTTTAACAAATTTATAGAATGTAGATGAACGTTATTGTTTAACTGGCTCATCGGCGACCCGATCAGTTACCACTAATTATTTGCACTTGGAACACTAACGTTTCTTCTGGATTATTCGCTCCCGTTCACTTCGTCGTAGTGAGAGAATTTTAGAAATACTTGCTCCAGGGTCGTCTGGCTGAAGCTGTACTCTTCGATATCTAATTCCATTTTTGCTGAAAAATCAAAGTTTACATCCTCAGTTTGATCAATATACTCCGGGTTGCGGGCTCTATTATTTTGTGAAACTCAGTATAACCATAACTTGTAGCTCAGAATATATTTTCATTTTCGCAAATATTTTTATGCATAGTCTCCGTCATGGTTCATAAGCTGTTCTAGTAGTTCCCTCGTATGAGGGGTTTGTATGTAAATGGATGTGTGTTTGAAAATATTAATAGTCGGGTCATTCGACCCGCAACATGTATGTAATAGTTGCAGGCATGTAGTGCTCGGATCAGAGCCTGACGTCCGTCTTGTAATCACTACCTGTTACCTGCTGGAGAAGTTGCTGGTATTCAATACACTCCAACCTCCGCTATTTGACCACCCGCTATTTGACGAACTCCGCTATTTGACCACACTTATCCTCTGCTATTTGACGGGCTTAACCCCCACTAGTCGGCAGCGTTCCCCTTAACATCGGGGCGGTGAGTGATGAGGAGTGGCGCGAACTGGCTGCGCAGAAAACCGTCCACAAGGAGTGGGAGGCCCCTACTTTCGTCAAATAGCAGAAACGCTCAGTCCCGACTCGGTCAAATAGCGGAGGTTGGAGTGTATTATGTATTACTGTTGATTGTAGATATTTTAGTTAACAAAAACTTCTTACAAAAAAAAAAAAAAAGAAGCTGTTCTAGTCTCCAGTTTTCAATGAGTTATAGAATATCAAGACCTTAGACCAGCTTTCGAAAAGACATTTATTTGTCAATTCGAATATGTAATTAGTCAGAGTAGAAGTATGATGCTATCTGTGGTGAATTCAAAAGACCAATAATGAAATGTACTAGAATGATCTATAGGGCGATTCGTTGTTTCTATAAAGTGGCTAGCATGATAACAAATTAACACACCTGGAACCTTCTTGGGGTGCAGATCTTCAGGAGAAAAGAAATGAACAATTTTATCTTTCACTCAATTTAGAGAAATCCCCCAGAATTGACTATTCAAAACTTGTAGCCAGTCTACACGAAAAGAAACTGCCGAGTGAGCTATCGAAAGCACATTCAAACAATGGAGGTATGGTTTTATATGCTTCCTATGCAGACTAGGGTGTGCCGAAACAGAACGACATTTCTTTTTTCCAGCTCCCACCTCGAAGATCTATAGAATGAGGTTCCTCAAGCGACACAAACAGTTTATACAGCGTGAATTCCTATCTCTTAGACAGGTACAATTGAAGGCCTCGATGCTAAAAGGTCCTGAGCGCTCGGCTCGACTTTTTTCAGTAGAAAATTCCTGTCAATGTGACCAATTTTCAAAAGTCACCGAAATGATTTCTCAAAAATACCATCGTGTAGAGGATAAAAAAAGGCAACTTTTTTGTATGTACAGTTTTTTTAGAGATTCGTTATTTTTTGAGGAAAATAATAAAAACTGAAAAATCGCGAAGCTTGTTTGGACCACGTTTTTTAAGCTTAACTCGCTCTAACTTCGACAAATATCAACGGATCTTCTTGATTTTTGGCATGACATCGTAAAATACCCTACCGCTGCCGATAAAGTCATGAAAAGTTAATAATTATATAGTTTTCATTAATAATTTAGTTGTAAACGAGCGACCAACTTTTTATACGGTTATGTATGTTCGACGAGAAAAAGTGTGTTACAAAGTTTGAGCGTGGAAAAACTTTCAATGAGACATTTGTTCATTAACATTAAAGGAAGTTTTTCAGAAAATTTCAGATTGATTGAATAAAAATTGGCTAAGATACAGCGATTTCCCCAAAACCAATCGATCCGCGTGGTCTTAAATGCAACTATCGTGCAGATTTTCAAGCGTTGAAACCACGCGCTCGACCACGCGGATCGATTGCTTTTAGGAAAATCGCTGTATCTTAGCCAATTTTTATTCAATCAATCTGAAATTTTCTGAAAAACTTCCTTTAATGTTAATGAACAAATGTCTCATTGAAAGTTTTTCCACGCTCAAACTTTGTAACACACTTTTTCTCGTCGAACATACATAACCGTATAAAAAGTTGGTCGCTTGTTTACAACTAAATTATTAATAAAAACTATATAATTATTAACTTTTCATGACTTTATCGGCAGCGGTAGGGTATTTTACGATGTCATGCCAAAAATCAAGAAGATCCGTTGATATTTGTCGACGATAGAGCGAGTTAAGATTAAAAAACGTGGTCCAAACAAGCTTCGCGATTTTTCAGTTTTTATTATTTTCCTCAAAAAATAACGAATCTCTAAAAAAACTGTACATACAAAAAAGTTGCCTTTTTTTATCCTCTACACGATGGTATTTTTGAAAAATCATTTCGGTGACTTTTGAAAATTGGTCACATTGACGGGAATTTTCTACTGAAAAAAGTCGAGCCGAGCGCTCAGGACCTTTTAGCATCGAGGCCTTCAATTCACCTGATTCCCCAGTACTGCGCAAGCTCCGAGCGCAGGCAAATTTGCAGTGTGGCTGACTTCATTTATTCATGACAGATCGCCGCGATGTGTATTACTCCCCAATATTTTGACAGTTCTGCTCGGTAGGAAGTTGGCTGCACTGCAAATTTGCAAAATTTTCGTGCGGTCGGAGCTTGCTCGAAAATTCAGCTCAAGTTCACCTGTCTGAAACAGGCCCGGCGACAGGGGGGGGACTACGGGTACAGCTGTACCGGGCCCTGGACGGTAGGGGGTCCAATGTAAAAAAAATGAAAATGACTGTAGGCTACTGCTGCGTGAATCTTACGGGCAAGGGCCCGTAGAGGTTCCATGATGTCACGGCGCGCTCTCAAGCAGCTCTACTGTGTTATCTATTCGCTGTGAGCGTGACTACATGTAGCGCCACAACTGACGAAAAATGGCAGAAACTATGGTAACAGATTTGGTGAACAGACAAAACTAGCCTATCAAATGCCGAATTTTTCCAGGAAAAACGCTATTTACAGCCACCATGGGTGCTGTCATAGTTTCGTCTATCCTCTACAACGAAACGCTCACAGCGAATAGATCATGAAACGGCACGAGAAATTGATTTCAGTCACGTTATAAAGGACTTTGCCACATTAAAAGTAAGAAGGCTCATTTAAGGAGGTTGGCTACCAAAATGCAAACGATAAGAAATCTTTGAAAATTTTATCGTCGAAAGATAGATAAATGAAATGCTTACTGCTGAAATTTCAAGTCAATTCACTACACCGTTTTCAAAATTTTAATTTTTGAATTTGCTTCTTATACACGTAGAGGTATGGAGAGCTGATAAGATTACACTACAACCTCCGCTATTTAACCATCCGCTACTTAACCAACTCCGCTATTTAAGGGGGGGGGATACCGGATGTGTTACCGACACCGCCACGGTGTACCAACGTAACAGCGGTGGTAGAAGGAGAAGCTTAAATGGGCGTGCGGCGACATCTCACGGGCGTTCTGCGAACCACCACATCATATCAACAGCCGTGAGCGGCCATTTTCGCTCACGGCCCTTGACAATCGCGAAAATTACCACAAAAACGTAGATTAGATGTGGTTTCTTCATCGTTGTCGAAACCAAAGATGTTTTTGGATGGTTGTGTTCGGAATGCCATACAGAATCGGGCTCAGGAAGCCGATTTTGCATTTTCGATCCGTAGGCTTTGATATAAGTCGAAATAAATGGCACGACCACGCTTTTCGATAAAAAAAAAAAAAAAAAAATCCGATTTCATCCGATCAAACGTACCAGTTTGAACCCATTACTCGTCAAACATCGACTGCCGCAAGGACAAGTCGATTGATAGCCCCGTTTCGGAGATATAGGCGGTGTCGGTAACACATCCGGTATCCCCCCCCCTTAACCGTGTTTGCGTTCCGCTATTTAACCGGCCCAATTCCCACTTTTGGGCTGCGCGTTATTCTCAATCCCCACTTTCAGCCGTTACGGGTCTAAACTTGCTTGCGCGTGCAAGATCTGCGCATGTAGGGGTACGCAGTTGGGAATGAAGTGGGGGCTCCTACTTTCGTTGAATAGCGGAATCAGCCCGGTCCCGAGTTGGTCAAATAGCAGAGGTTGCACGGAGAAAAAAATATCGCTCTCAGAGCTATCTAATAGATAGCTCTTCGTAGATCGCTACTGTAGCGATACGTTTTCTTATGGTAACAACACGGTATCGCTATTCCAGCTATCTCTTAGATAGCTGGAATTGCTATACCACATTTTTCAACGGCCTTTATTTAACTATATCTGATTAATTATTTCTATGAAAATCTACCTTTTAAAAGACTCAAATTCAAATACATACATAGTGTTTTATGTAATGTTGGTCATTTAAACAATAATGATCGACAAAATAAATGTATCTTCAAATTTTTGAGGTTATAAAATATGTCAACGCGCAACACGACAGCGCAGCATATGGCTCTTCCAACGACGTATGTACATTCCGTATAGCTATTTTAGCTATCTAACGTATCGCTCTCAGAGCTATCTACCAGATAGCTACGGTAACGATCTAATAGATAGTCAACTGCGTATAGTTATTGTAGCGATACAGTATAGCTCTGAGAGCGATATTTTTTTCTCCGTGTGTAGTGTAGTTGAAATCTTTCGTAACACCCGCGCGGTAAGAGTGGATTTCATACTTACCTTATCGGCTCTCCATACCTCTGCGTGTATAAGAAGCAAATTCAAAAATTAATTTAACAAAAATGGTGTAGTGAATCGACTTGGAATTTTCGAAATAAGCATTTCATTTATCTATCTTTCGATGATAAAACTTTCTAAGATTTCTTATTGTTTGCATTTTGGTAGCCAACTTCCTTAAAGTTGAAATATGTTTTGTTTCTAGCAATGAATATTTTCAAAAATGTTTCATTATCTTATTATGTACATTAGGGTGGTCCTTATGTTTTTCGACGTTAACGACTTGACGAAGTTGGGTCATACATGTTTTTTTGTAGGAGATTGGAAAAAAAAAAAATACTTTGACGGTCGTACGCGGGATGTTAAAATCGAGATAGAGCATTAAAACTTTAGGACAAATTTTTTTTCTTGAAAAGGATTCGTTTGAAACCTTGGGAGCGTGAAAATTCCAAAACCCCCCATATAAGGACCACCCTAATGTACATACCTACCCAAATACAAATAAAGCTAAGCTATAGCAGACTATTACTTGCTACTATGATATACTAACTACCAGACGCAAAACCAGGGACCAGGGGGGCCCACATAGAAATTAGAGTAACGGGTCTCAACATTTCTGTCGCCGGGCCTGGTCTGAAATATAGGAATTCACGCTGTATAGTTGATAGGCTTATACAGTGATTTTAGGGTTTTTGTACCAAAAAAGTGGAATCTTCGATTTTTTTTTTAATTGCTTCGCTTCGATGTCCTGAAAAACATATTGAAAATCGAGTCTCGAGATTTCTCCGTTTTTTTTACCTAAAAATAGGGCCTGAAGTAGCCGTTTATTGACCAATTGAAAAGAGCGGTACAAAAAGAATTCCTTTTAGACCGGCGGTACAAAAAGAATTCTTTTTAGACCGCTTTTTTAAAAGTTATCGAAAACGACCGTATGTGTATATTTATACAGTCGGACCTCCCGTAATGTGGTACCTCGGTTTGAGAGAGTCTCGCGATCAATGTGAATTTCCAAGAATTCCCCCGTCGCCCCGACCATTCCTCTTGCGCCTATACTTCATCAATGTTCGTTACAGCTAAACCGGTTTCGGCGACGTTCACCTCTCTTCGCACCCCTCTACAGCCTATGAGCTCACGACCTCCCAGAATGTGGAAATCGCCCAAGTTGAGCGAAATTCTGAGAATTATTTCCACATTATGGGAGGTTCGACTGTACATATATATATATATACGGTCGTTATATACACTAGACCGGTCTTTTTTAACTGTTTTCTTTTTTACCTCGTACTCCCTTGGAAAAGTGGTTTTTCAGTGTAAAACGAAACCTCGTGGAACCGGAGCCCGGTGGCTTAATTTTGAAAGGTTCCGCAGTCGGTCTGAACTTTTCCCATTTGATTAACATAGGATTCTTGCTACACAAACACTGCAATCAAAATATTTCGAAAACTATACAAGCTAGTGTCACCCTAATATATATATACATATATACTATAAGTATATATTGTATACATATATACAGTACTACCTCTCTAAGAGAGCCCTCGGTAAGAGAGAATTTCCCCGCCGTTCCGGTTGAGCGACTTTTATAGCTTCCCCCACTCTACCCGTACGCGCAAGGTTCTCCCAGTGGTGATGCTCACTGACACACTGACACATGTGCGATTTACCAGTAGTGGGGGAACGCTTCAGCGACAAATTTCTTGGAATCCTATTCCCATAACCGCCCTAGACCTCTCTCTTAGAGAGGTAGTACTGTACGTGTATATATAAGTATACAGGGTGTCAATTAAGTAACGAGACGGCTGAATATCTTCTGAAGTAGGATATTTTTTGAAAAGGTCAACATCATTCTTGATGTGATTTTCGACGAGGAATTCAATGGTGACCTCGATTTTGACCTTGACGATGACCTTCAAGGTTATTTCAAGGTCAACTTTTTTTTTTTAAACGGACACCCCCTTTTTTCACCTCAGCATTCGAAAGAGCGCAAAATTTTACGTCCGAACACGTAATTAGATCATAGGGAAATCTTGACCTTGACGTTCATTCTTGGGTCAATTAAACTTAAATAAGGTGTGGATACCTCTGGGAATAGAAGCTTTTCAAATTCTCTCATGACGATCGAAGTTAAGGTAATCGTCAAAGTCATGATAAGGGTCACTACTAAATGCGCCTCGTTAGAATTGATAACTTCGATCGTCATGAGAGAATTTGAAAAGCTTCTATTCCCAGAGGTATCCACACCTTATTTAAGTTTAATTGACCCAAGAATGAACGTCAATGTCAAGATTTCCCTATGATCTAATTACGTGTTCGGACGTAAAATTTTGCGCTCTTTCGAATGCTGATGTGAAAAAAGGGGATGTCCATTTAAAAAAAAAAAGTTGACCTTGAAATAACCTTGAAGGTCATCGTCAAGGTTAAAATCGAGGTCACCATTGAATTCCTCGTCGAAAATCACATCAAGAATGATGTTGACCTTTTCAAAAAATATCCTACTTCAGAAGATATTCGGTCGTCCCGTTACTTAATTGACACCCTGTATATGGGCAGGTCCACCAATTATCTGTAAACGATCCGGGGTCAAAATTTCGATTTGTCTGCAATGTTGATATCTCATAGTGTGTATTGAGATGTGGAAATCCACCAAGTATCAGACCTCTAAGCCTTACCGTTCAGGAGATACGCATTGATTAGTCTTTCAACTTTGAGCACATTGACTTTTACATTCGAATTTTTATCCTATCTCTATCGCAAAAAAGCGAATTCGATGATGCATGTTTTTTTATGTAAAAATGTCTGATTTTTCCGAATATGAAATTCGTTTCAAGGTAGATTCTCAAAAACCGTCAAAAAAAAATACGTTTTTTTCGAAAAAAACGTGTTCTTTTAACGTTACCCAATTTTTTTTCAAATTTGATATTTTTATCTGAAAGCTTGTAGTTTTTAACTGACGGAACTGAAATTTTTTTTGGGTGCTCGAAATGGGATCAGGCAAAAATTGCATTTATGTTCATTAAATTGAGGATTCTTGGCTGAAAAAACAAAAAAATACACTTTATACTTAATTTAATAAACATAAATGCAACTCCCGCCTAATCCCATTTCGAGCACCAAAAATAAATTTCAGTTTCTCAAGTTAAAAACTGCAAGCTTTCAGATAAAAAAATCAAATTTGAAAAAAAATTTGGGGAACGTTGAAAAAACACGTTTTTTTTCGAAAAAAACGCATTTTTTTACGGTTCCTGAGAATTGAAAGAATTTCATATTCGGAAAGATCAGACATTTTCACATGAAAAACATGTATCATCGAATTGGCTTTTTTGCGATAGAGATAGGATAAAAATTCGAATGTAAAAGTCAATGTGCTAAAAGTTGAAAGACTAATCAACACGTATCTCCGGAACGGTAAGGCTTAGAGGTCTGATACTTGGTGGATTTTTACATCTTAATACACACTATAAGATATCAAAATTGCAGACAAATCGAAATTTTGACCCCGGATCGTTTACAGATAATTGGTGGACCTGTCCATATATGAGCAAATCCAAATAGAACTTGAAAAAAGCGTGTCCCTTGGTCTTTTGAGGGACTCAAATTATAAAATATGACAAGCTATTGCTATCAACAGACTCTTCGTAATGTCCTGCACTAGAGGCATATAACGCATGGCCCGGAATCAAGAAATTATACAAGTTATTTCACCAAAAGTCACTGAAATGTCCTTACCGTCCTTATCCCTGGCGGACGGTAGGGACATTTTTCGTGCAAATTTCTGTGAGAAAAATTCTTCCTAATACTGTGCCGGAATTTTCTTACAACGGCACACTTTGTTCTCAATAGATAATCGTTCCAAGAGTTAAGGGTTGCAAGAAAAATGTCCTTACCGTCCGCCAGGGACAGGGACGGTAAGGACATTTTAGTGACTTTTGGTGAAATAACTTGTATAATTTCTTGATTCCGGGCCATGCGTTATATGCCTCTAGTGCAGGATATTATAAAGAGTCTGTTGATAGCAATAGTTTGTCATATTTTATAATTTGAGTGCCTCAAAAGGCCAAGGGAGACGCTTTTTTAAGTTCTATTTGGATTTGCCCATATACCGATCAGAAGTCAAGCGATTCGGTTTTATTTCGCATATTGCGTGCCCATTGGCTACGTGGCAACAAAACGTAATCCGCTTGATGTTTGAGTTGCCTGTATGCAGGCGTTTCACTTCCCTATGAAGCTCTTCCACGAATATTCCCGGTATACTTATATACGTATAAGGCACTAAAACGCAGACATCAAGACATGCGTTCCAAAAAATATGATGTGCACCAAGGGCTAAAAGGGCTTTTTGAACTTGTGTGGTTGCAGTACTCGTCTTCGGCTTGCGGATGCACTCGTCTTCGACCCGTGCACCCTCGCCTCCGACTCGTACTGCAAACTCCACACTCGGTCTAAAAACGCCCACTTTAGGTCCTTGGTACACAATATACTATTTTTGCAAATATCTCGTTTCCTATGGCTCAGAGACAAATCGAGGTATGTGTCAAAATTGAAGATAACAAAATTATCCGCAAAAAAAGTCTCATTAATTTTTCACGTACAATGGACGATTAACGGAATATAGGGCGAAGGATGTCTATGACGTGCGTAGTATCCGCTGTCGCACTACTGTTTACGTATTTTTACAAATATCTCGCTTCCTATGGCTCGGAGACCAATTGAGGATTCAATAAATATTCAGGAGTATAAAATTTTACACAGGACAGATTCAGTTCATTTTTTACGTACAATGGACTATTCACGGGGTATAGAGCGACGAATGCGAGGACGAATGTCTATAGAACAGTGGTTCTTAGCCGGTGGTCCGTGGACAATCGTCGTCAATATCTTGCATTTGCATTTCATTGTCCTGTTGTTCGTCAATATCCTGTGTTTGCATTGCATCGTCCTGTTTTATGCAAGTCGTCGTCGTCGTGAGTTCATCATCTTCACTTATATTGGTGAGTAGCATATCAATTAGATTGACGTCATCATCGTCAATTAATTTCAATTTTTTTTTCACCAATTAAAACATAAATTGGGACGATGCAATGCAAACACAAGATATTGACAAAGAACAGGACAACGAAATGCAAATGCAAGATATTGACGACGACGTAGACGAGACATCAATTTTTTATCCCAATATGGATTAGGATTAGGCCAACTGCGGCCTACTGGGGAAACCATGTAAAAAAACAAAACGCATCTTGTATCCTACCTCGGAGGTGCAGGTGCGGAAACGGACACACTGAGAAAAATTTATAGTTGCCGCAACCATTTTTCAACTATAAAATGAGGTAGTTAAGCGGACCTAAAATAATTTATAGTAAACGTAACCTATGAAAATAGAGTAACCGTAACTAAAATCGAAAGTTGAGAGTACCATCCGCGCAACTATTTGAATTTAGTAAGGAGTACAATATACCCTAGCAACTAAAAATAAGGTTAGCCTTACCATATTACTTAAGTTGTACTGACTAATCTCAACGGTATGATGTACTATAGTGGCACTATGTAAAAAACTAAACCAAATAGTTAAATAAGGCTCTCTTTTTTGTGCTCAAAAAATAAATTTATCTCGTTACAATGAATTGATAACATTAGATCAAAAGTGATTCAGAAATGAATAACATATTCGGAAAGGTGGGAATTTTTCACGTAAGACACTTATATTTTTATCATTTTTTTATGCCGATAACAACACGAAAATTATTCGCGCTTAAACCTCAATCAGGTCGAAATGGTAAACTTGTATGTGGCATTTCTTGCAAACGGTAAGTCCTAGAAGGTTTAAACTTGGTGAACCTTGCAATCTTAGTACATACTACGAGAGGTGAAAATTTCAGACAAATCGATTTTTGGACGTCCCGTTTATTTGTTGATAATTGGTGGACTGCCTATTCGCTCCGTGCACAACAGCGGTAGCGACATAGGTGACGTTTTTAAGAACTTCATGCCCCATCAACCGCCAAATCAATCGCTTATTTAACACTCATACATATCCGTTTACATGTATTAGATTATTGTTTCTATAGACTATTATATGGGCATGAAGTTTTTAAAAACGTCACCTATGGCGCTACCGCTGTTGTGCACGGAGCGAATACGTACAAAATGAACTGAATCTTTTCTGTGTAAAACGAGCGACTACTCACTCCACGACTGAGTGACACCATGACTTCAAAAATGAAGTCGACTTCAGCTGATTTCGGGCGATTTCAGTCGGTGAAATCAATGATTTCGAAAGGCTTTGATTACAATGATTTCGCGTGTCATACGGCATGATTTCGTGACTGCAACTGACTTCGAATGATTTCATGAATTTGAAATCACATCTTCCAGATTCAAATAATTGAATTACGATCGATAAATATTTGAGTGAACGACGGGATTTTCTCAGTGGGAAATGCACCGATCCGGTTGCACAAAAAATCATTTTGTAGGTTTTTCAATTCCCTACAGAAGTCCTACGGACAGTGTGACAATTGCTTCATCACTTTTTGAGATATTCGTCAAAAACCAAAAAAATGACCAGTTTTGACTGTTTTTGTTGTTTAAAAAATTCCACAAAGCGATTTTGCTGGGGCGAACACCGGGGTTTTCATCTCCGTACTATATTTTAAAATGTAGCATAGGTTATCTGCTGCTATATTTAAGGTATAACTGGATGGATAATCAGAAATCGCCAAAATTCTTTAAAATTTCGTGAATGATAGTGCTTGATAGAATAATGATACATTAATTATTTCAGAATTTTACACTACATAATTTAGTAGTTATGGATTTTTGAAATATACGAATTTAACCCTAATTTCGTAAGATTTCGCTTCAATTGATACTAAAAAATTGCAAATGAACACTTATAAGTGTTCATTTATAACTAATTTAGCTAATTGTGAGACCAACCATCCACTATACGATCGAGACCTGTAAATACAAGATTTGCCCATTTTGGACTAACTTTTTCACCTGACTGTCCATCCAGTTATACCCTAAGTGTGAGAAAGAATCTACAGACTCCATACTCTGTTGGTTGGTCTAAAAGTGGCGCCATGATTTCGGGAGTGAGTAGCCCCTCGGTGTAAAATTTTATACTCTTGAATTTTTATCTGGTCCTCAATTATTGATCTTCGAGCCACAGGAAGCGAGATAATCGCAAAAATACCGCGCAAGTGGTGCGGAAACGGATACTACGCACATTGTAGCGGAGCAGGGTTTTTGCTAAACGGTTTGTTGTATGTAAAAAATGAATGAGACCTTGACTGTGGGAAATTTTATAATCTTTCTTTTTGACAATAATCTCGATTTATCTCCGAGCCATAGGAAGCGAGATATTTGTAAAAAACGAATTTGTTGACCTCTGACCTTGAATATTTTACAACGCGAACGCGATCTTGTTCTCGATTTTCAAAATTTTTTTTTTAAGGACGTCGTTTTGAAGCTATCAAAAAAAAAAATCTCAGCTCCGACTTTTTTGGTACAGAAGCCATATTTATGACTAAAATGACTGTATTTTCCATACACAAAACTTCACATCGTGTTACCGATGCCAAATAACTTGACCGGAACAAGTAGTACGAAAGTCTATCTTGGTGCTTGGGGCTGTTTTGGATCGCTGATTTCAATTTCGAGGTATGAGATTCAAAAGTCCAAGCCGTTTGACAACTAACATCTTGAATATATGCGAACGATTTAAATATTCAGATTGGACCCACCATTTTGAATTTATTGAACACAAAAAAACTTGAGAATCAAGCAGACTTTCGTACTTCGGGTTTTCGTCAGTAAAAATTCGACATATTTTCAGGGTTTGTAACTGAAGTTGAAGTAGATAATATATTGATATCCTTCTTCAGACCTTTATTCAACGCAATGTCACCTACAAATCTTGATGCTAATAGCATCATGTGGCCACCAGCATGGATTGGAACGGGCTCTGTAAAAATGATATGAGCTAACTGCTAACTTGATTTCGAAGTCAATTCAAATAAAAATCGAATCTGCCTTCGTGAGCCTACTAAATACCGATGTGATTCCGGCGTGGACTAGGATTATCTGCAAATATTCAACTTCCCATGCACTCTCAGATTTCTAGAGTCCGTAAATTAGAAAATACAAAAAATTTTATTTTCTCGAATTTTTTGCTGCTAAACAAACCAATATTTTTCAAAAATTTACAATCGATGCCAGAACCACGTGTGAGAACTACATATAAAAAAAACGTATAGATCGATCGGACTAATGGTTAGTTACCCTAGTAGCAAAATGATTCAAGTCTGCTCGCAGTCTTACTGCAGGTCTTCTGCAGATCTTACTGAAGACCACTAGTGGACTACTTCCACATTTGAGTGTGGGGCTGACATCAGATACTTCAGTGCAGATCTTATGAGATTCTTCAGTGCAGAATCTTATGAGATTCTTCAGTGCAGAATCTTATGAGATTCTTCAGTGCAGAATCTTATTAGATAAAAATGTCAGTTAAATATAAATACGGTCTTTCGATTGTATATGGTTTTTGTCTACGTATTTTATCCGGATGTATCCGAACGGATATCCGAGATACAATACGTTGCAAAAATCCATATATATACAAGCGGAATAGGACGGGATTTATTTATCAGGAATTCTACCAGGGTTATTCTGCAGAGTGCCAGTTATTCTGCAGAGTGCTAGTAGATCGCTTAAGGTTCTTCTCCATTTCAATCCCGCTCACCAATATACAGCTTCAGGATTAAAGTGAAAAACTAATGTTGGAAAAATATCTGAACTGTTGCTTGAGACGATACTATTATGTTCAAATTTGAGCGATAATTCAAACATTTATTTCAAGTGGAGGTATTCAACTTCAATTCTGTGAGCTTACGCAGCTTCTTAAGCTTACCACTAAGCTTACATATTATTAGTTTCAATGAAAGTCTTCTAGAAATATCTTCCAAAATAGTTATATTTATTGCATAACCCAAATTTGGGACCACCCTATATAATGTTGGCTCTTTTTACGTCCATTTCACGTAAAAAAAAGTTTCGATAGTTTTGAAAAATTCAAATTCAGAAAACGTCAAAATCCGGTCGGTTTTTCCTAGAAATTCCCTCATATCTCTTCAACCAGTTGAGTCCCGTGACTTTTCTTTACACGGAAATTTGCGGGAAAAATAGCCGCATTTTATGATGAAAAATGGACCCCAGAAAAGTTTGGGGAACGAGATCAATATCGCATTTTTCGCGTTTTTTTCACCATCAACTGAAAATCGACTTTGTCTCGCGGCAACATCTAGTCCAGTTGACAGACCTGCCCATACAAACAATATTGCCATAACAGTTTGCGGTAGCATTTTTCTTATAATTACAAAACTTTTGACCCACTTGATTTTCAGGCGCGGACATGTAGTTTGGGAGCTACAGCGATTTGAAAAAAATAATTCAAAATTTGTGAATCGGTGTTACTCGCGACCTGTAAAAGGTAGAATTTTCATTATTCAGAGGAATTTTTTTTTCAAACCATTACTCAACTTGACTAAATTTGAGACAAATCGAAAGGGGTGTGGACAACCAATTATACATTTCATATGGAACTCGCCCATATATAAAGCTGCAGCTTTAATACAGATCCTTCAATTGTTCTGCTTGTATACTGTACTCAGTAAAATACTCTGAAAGATCTGCGACAAATCTGCGAGAATAGTGCAATAAGATTCGTGAAGCAGAATCTGCGAAAATCTGCTGATGCAGGTATTGCTACCAGGGCAGATTCTTCAATTCGACGGCTGCGTGGAATAACCGGCTATCTCAGAGTACGGTTGAAAAAGCGGCTATCTCAGAATCCGGTTGAAAAAGCGGCTATCTCAGAATCCATTCGAAAAAGCGACTGTTGCCTATATTATTCATATAGGCACAGGCCGCTTTTTCGAATGGATTCTGAGATAGCCGCTTTTTCAACCGGATTCTGAGATAGCCGCTTTTTCAACCGGACTCTGAGATAGCCGGTTATTCCACGCAGCCGTCGAATTGTTCTGCTTGTATACTGTACTCAGTAAAATACTCTGAAGGGTCTTCAACAGATCTGCGAACATACTGCAATAAGATTCTTGAAGCAGAATCTGCAGAAATCTGCTAATGCAGGTATTGCTACTAGGGTACTGATTAAGCCGACAAGTCACTCATGTCATTTTTACCGAGCTCACTTCCGTCTGTGCTAGTGGTCACATGATACAGGATGAGAGAGTTTTCAACAAGATTTGTAGGTGACATTACGTCGAATCAAGGCCCAAAACAGGACATCTGCGTATTATTTACTCTAGTCATCACAATGCCTGAAAAGTACCCCCCAAATCAAATGAAAAACCTAATTATCAATTCAGGCACCATTTAGACTTCAATGACAGCGCTACCTTTCGAGGACCTGATTTGTAGCCATTGGATTCGAGCTGTGAAATGTCACTTTTTTCCAAAATTCTTTTCTACCTTTCTCGAGCTGGGTGAAGCACTCGGCCAGAGACTGAACAGCGTGCTGGGGTACGCCGAAGACCAGCCTATCGGCAAAGCTCTCTTCCAGTATCGCATCCGGGAAGAGACCAGCAACAAAATCTTTTAACCCGGAGATGCGGTCTCCAGAAGGTGTTGTTGGTGTGCAATCACCTCCCAGCAGCTTCATTTCCAACGTGTACCCAGCTCCATAAAGGTTCTTGAGGTGCTGAGTAGACCCTATACACCGCAGCTCACCTTTGACCATGATCCCTACCCGTGAGCACAAGGCGTCGGCCTCCTCCATCGAGTGGGTCGTGAGGATTGCCCCTCTTCCCCCCTGTGCAACCGAAACCGACACATCCTGTTGTACGCTTATAATGTTCACACAAAATTTAATGATAAATGCTGTCTACCAACCTGGAAGCTAGCGAGAATCGTATCCCAAAGGAACCTCTTTGAACGAGGATCCATCCCAGTACTGGGCTCGTCCATGAGGACGACCTTTGGCCCCCCAACCATCGCCATGGCGAAGCTCAGTTTCCGCCTGGTGCCCCCAGAACACTCCTGCGACTGTTTGTCGGCATGTTCGTGGATTTGAAGTCCTGACAAATACAGATCGACGATCCTGCCAGGGAAAAGCTTTTTAATGTCCCGAAAAAGTAGACCTGAACCTTAGACTGTTTTGTAGAAAGGAAAAAAATAATCAGTGAAATTGTCCAAGGGCTTACACACGACCAGCAGAACTTGTAAACGGCTGGAGTCACAAAGGTTTCAATTTCACCGCATGTCTTACCCCCCAATCATGCTGATATTCACAGTCAGCTCTTCAGAGATCACTGGATCAATATCGAAGACGTAACTCTTTACAACACCAATTGTGATCCACCACATACCTAATTCTGATCGAACCTAACTTTCGGGCTTTTTCTCATTCAGTGTCCGTCGAGGGAGCTAAAACGGTAGCAACAATAATACGACAAAGTATTATTCACCTGCCAATATCGCTGGACGGTACACCACGTATTGCAGCGTAACACTCCAGGTGTTCCCTGACGGTGATATTCTTCCATTGAGCATCGTGCTGCGGACAGTAACCCATCTGTCGGAAGGCCTCAGTCATTTGCGATGTTATATTGCTACCCCCTATTTGAACTCGACCCCTGCTAGCAGCTTCTTCCGCTATAATGATCTTCATCGTCGTAGTTTTTCCGGCACCGTTGTGCCCCAGCAAACCGAATACCTCACCAGGCTCGACAGCCAACGAAAGGTTTCGTACTGCAATTTTTCTCTTGGGAACTGGTTCCTCTTCCCGTTTCATGCAGCAGTTACAGGATGTCACTTCTCGATTTCGGTACTCCTTCCGCAAGTTCTGAACAGAAAAAGCAAAAAAGATTCAATAACGGTGAAGTAGATGAGGTCTGCCGTGCCAGTCAAGCTCAATGGCCAACTTACTTGGACCATCACGACTGGTGGTTCTTGAACTGATGAGGCCATCAAGTTGAACACTCTCTGCCTCTCTGTCTTAACATCGGCATCTTCGTGTTCACCAACGTCAGAGTTTTCCATGATTTCCTCGCCTATCGATCCTCCATTGCGCTGGAATAAATATTTTTCCGTCGATACTTATAATGTTTTGAGTACCTGATCGGCTGCAGATATTTGACAATAAAATTGCAGCACTTGAACAATTAATAAAATTTCCTGCAAAGACTCGAGTTGAATGAAAAGCTGGGAAACTTACCAGCAAGTATTTTAGGGCGTCGCCAACGTTCCCCCCGGTCTTTTTGATATCCAATAAAACGAGAACGATAAACCAAATTGGAATGTGCAATATCACGCCAACAGCCATCAATATGATTTCTGTTGTCAGGTAGTCTGACATGGTCAAGTGATGGCATGCCGCGTTTATGGAGCACATAAGATGGACGCGGTCAACATAATAAACAGCCGCGTACGGAACGTACATTGTGTTCAACAGCGAAAGAACCACGTGTAGAGCAAAAGCCGCAGTTCCACCTTCAAAAATATGAATAAGCATCGGTGTTGGAATGTCCGGTAAATGAAAATCGCTGGAATGTCTCCAAGGGTGCCAGATTTCAACACTTACCAAGGCCCAACATGTCAAGACCCATGACCAAAAGAAAGGGGACCATCCCAACAATCGTTACAATGTTTGGTAGGATGCTTTGCGCAGAGTCCATTTTATCAAAGATGTAGCTGAGACAGGAGGAGAAGAGAATGGAGGACGGACAGTAGAGCATAAGCAAGACTGCTAAGGTAATCAGCGCTGGGGGCTCTTGCAGGGAGGGAACATTGAAGATGAATATTATTCCAAGGATGCAGAGACTGATGAATGCCATTAGCCCAGCTAAGACGATAAAGTACGTCAAGAAATACATGGAGAACGACAAGCCGTTGACTCGGAGTTGATTCTTAGCTTTTATCTGTAGAAAGAAAATACGTTTTATTGAGAGAAGGTATCAGCCGATATACTCAGTGAAATTAATACTGTCAAATTATTTTTTTTCCGTAAGGGAATAGAGTCTACAGATTGTTTTTGTGTAATTCTAATGTCAATTTCCTTGGCGAATCACGTGAAAACAATCTGTAGACTCTATTTTCGCATGAAACTAACATGTTTATGGACGTATGTGTTCGGAATTAAATTTGAATTGGTGCTGTGCATTTTGTTTTTGTGTTTTCGACGCCTGGGCTCGGATAGTAATCCACCTGTGACACATTTCGACCGAAAGGAGGTGGGCGACTAGGGATGAGTCTTAAGAAACACAATGGGACAAAAACGTCTGAATGACCTCGTTTTAATGAACATAGAAAATGATTGACTTAAAAATATTGATTTGACTAGTGTTATCTCTAAATTTGCCCACATTAAATCACGAAAGGTTTTTTTTCGTTGTAAATGTGCTGTTTTATTTAATATCCTAAACTTTAATACCCAAAGCAAACCAAGGGCCTCTTGTTCGCATTTGCTATACAGGCCCCGCGCTGTCTTAATCCGGCAGTGCTTTGAGCGATCTATAAACATTAATAGTTTGACCTACAATTGTTCGTGATTCTATGGACATTGATGAAGAACAAAAGTAGAGAGTCAGTGTCATGATTGAAAAGGTTGAAAAAGAACGTTTTCTTTTCAACCCATATGCCGAAACGTCAATAAACAAACGGATTTTGAAAGAATCCTCACTTAATTCGACTGGATCGATAACTTCCACAATTATTCATCGTGCCGAGTGATAAATTCAACACCAATCGTCTTCTTTTTAACTTCAATTATCTTCGTAATTATTGAGCAATCTTTCAAAATCTTCCAACCATGCAAAAATTTTGATAGGTTTACTCAAATATCAGACACTATGAAGTTTTGGGCTGGGACCGGAAATTGAAATAATTAATAAAATACCAACTACGCGAAACAATTCTGAAGACACTATATGAATCCCAAGGTTGAAGACCTAAGCCAGACTTGAAATTCCAAACCGAATAGAACCGAGGATATATCTATGGAGATTCAATTTACAAAAGCCAAGATGTTCATTTGAAATATTGATGAAACAAAGACCGAAACTAATACTGGTGAGTTCAAAATCGATGTAGTAAATACATTGAATACTTCTAGGCTTCGGCTTACACAACGCTGCTTGTAGCAGCGGATGTCGGCACTCTAGTCTTACCTCTCTATCATACACCATATCTACTGCCAGTATTATAGGAATCAGCACAAATATCATTCCGATGAAGAGTGCTGAACTTCCAATGCCTATATTAAACTCTTGTGGCTGAGAAGTTTGCTGGAAGGGATGCGTTTTCACTTCAATAGGGTGAGAGTCTTTGTCATCCGTAAGTAATCTTAAACACATAATCTCAATTAGGTTTGGCCATTAACGAAGGATTTGAAGTAATACGAAATTATTTTGTCTTTAAATTATAGTTGTCTTAGATTGTTCCTCTAGCTAGTCGTGATTATCTAAACATTGTGTTGCGGTGTAAATAAACGCTCCCTTGTGGAAATATTTCTCTGTCAAAGCTGAGAAAATTTTTTAATAAAAATGAATAATAATTCTGAAATTTTTATCAATTTTTATTAAAAAAAAAAACAGTCTGAAAAAGTCTTATCAAGTCCGAAAAATTCTTCATTTGACATAAAAAGTCAGAGTGTTTGCAAGATTTCGGAATCTTCCAGAAGAGTTTTTCTTACTTATTAGTTATTCTGAGTTTTTCTTGAATATTAAAATTTGAGTAAAATTGCTGCAACGGTAAGAAAATTATTATTCAAATGAATAAAATACATAAGTTACGGAGGGGCAAATGATAATTATTTACTTCATGTAAATAACGCTTCGCGTGGGTAAAATCCCCATTTTCAGACCTTATGAAGTAAAATTTCGTACTATACTCGACGGAAAAACTTCTTCTGATCTCGTGTGAATGCAACACTCGCCTTCGGCTCGTGCTGCGACGTCACACTTGTCAGAAAAAGTTTTACCGCACTCGTATAGTAATGTACTATTATTTATTCAGTGACATAAATTATAAATATTTTTTGGTACATTCTTCGTACATGTAAACGTTATCTGTTATCAAAATTTTTCTTGCATTAACCCTTCGGTGTCACACTTCCGGAGAGTGTCGAATTTCAAATGACGATCATGAAAAAACTATCCGCCTGACGTGGATAAAAAAAATTATAGAACATGCTTTGAATAGTGTAGAATATGTATCGAAAGTTGTTTTGTTGAAAATCAAAAGACAACAGGACATAGGAACAATTTTGCTGAAAAGTCTATGGGTCAAATTGACCCAGTGTGACAACGGAGGGTTAAACAATATCTATTAAATTTTATAACAAAATATTCTTAACAAATATATATTAATTAAATACATTAATAACAAAAAGACTATTTATAAACATAGATTATCAACATTTTGATAAATAATTAAGCTTAAAGATAAACTTGTTTGTGCGTTCTCAGAGCTTCTATAGTAACCCTAGTAGCAATACCTGCATTAGCAGATTTCTGCAGATTCTGCTTCAAGAATCTTATTGCAGTATGTTCGCAGATCTGTTGAAGACCCTGCAGAGTATTTTACTGAGTACAGTATACAAGCAGAACAATTGAAGAATCTGCCCTGGTAGCAATACCTGCATCAGCAGATTTTCGCAGATTCTGTTTCAAGAATCTTATTGCACTATTCTCGCAGATTTGTCGCAGATCCTTCAGAGTATTTTACTGAGTACAGTATACAAGCAGAACAATTGAAGGATCTGTATTAAAGCTGCAGCTTTATATATGGGCGAGTTCCATATGAAATGTATAATTGGTTGTCCACACCCCTTTCGATTTGTCTCAAACTTAGTCAAGTTGAGTAATGGTTGAAAAAAAAATTCCTCTAAATAATGAAAATTCTACCTTTCACAGGTCGCGAGTAACACCGATTCACAAATTTTGAATTATTTTTTTCAAATCGCTATAGCTCCCAAACTACATGTCCGCGCCTGAAAATCAAGTGGGTCAAAAGTTTTGTAATTTGATGTACTTTCCGATGTTGCAGCGAGACAAAGTCGATTTTCAGTTGATGGTGAAAAAAACGCGAAAAATGCGATATTGATCTCGTTCCCCAAACTTTTCTGGGGTCCATTTTTCATCATAAAATGCGGCTATTTTTCCCGCAAATTTCCGTGTAAAGAAAAGTCACGGGACTCAACTGGTTGAAGAGATATGAGGGAATTTCTAGGAAAAATCGACCGGATTTTGACGTTTTCTGAATTTGAATTTTTCAAAACTATCGAAACTTTTTTTTACGTGAAATGGACGTAAAAAGAGCCAACATTATATAGGGTGGTCCCAAATTTGGGTTATGCAATAAATATAACTATTTTGGAAGATATTTCTAGAAGACTTTCATTGAAACTAATAATATGTAAGCTTAGTGGTAAGCTTAAGAAGCTGCGTAAGCTCACAGAATTGAAGTTGAATACCTCCACTTGAAATAAATGTTTGAATTATCGCTCAAATTTGAACATAATAGTATCGTCTCAAGCAACAGTTCAGATATTTTTCCAACATTAGTTTTTCACTTTAATCCTGAAGCTGTATATTGGTGAGCGGGATTGAAATGGAGAAGAACCTTAAGCGATCTACTAGCACTCTGCAGAATAACTGGCACTCTGCAGAATAACCCTGGTAGAATTCCTGATAAATAAATCCCGTCCTATTCCGCTTGTATATATATGGATTTTTGCAACGTATTGTATCTCGGATATCCGTTCGGATACATCCGGATAAAATACGTAGACAAAAACCATATACAATCGAAAGACCGTATTTATATTTAACTGACATTTTTATCTAATAAGATTCTGCACTGAAGAATCTCATAAGATTCTGCACTGAAGAATCTCATAAGATTCTGCACTGAAGAATCTCATAAGATCTGCACTGAAGTATCTGATGTCAGCCCCACACTCAAATGTGGAAGTAGTCCACTAGTGGTCTTCAGTAAGATCTGCAGAAGACCTGCAGTAAGACTGCGAGCAGACTTGAATCATTTTGCTACTAGGGAATTAATGTTGATCCATATAAGTATAAGGTTTTTTGATAGTCAATTTCGCAAGCTACTGAATACCTATACATTAAATGCAGTCATTATTGTACACGGAAAGAAATTTTTGGCATTTACCACCATACTGCCCTGCATAAAATTTCCGATAGAAACGATAGAATCCGGGTATAAAAACCGTATACGGTATACGGTTTTTATAGGATCCGGGTACAAAAACCGTATACGGTATACGTATACCGTATACGGTTTTTGTACCCGGATTCTATCGTTCTATCGGAAATTTTAAGCAGGGTGGTATGGTATTGAGGCAGATACTGAAACAGTATGCGAGATATTCCTATACACTATCGCAACAAGTCCCAATAAGTATGGCGTTATTTACTATACTGTATAGGAATATCACGGATACTGTTTCAGTATCTGCCTCAATACCATACCAATATGGTGGTAAACACCCAAAATTTCTTTCTGTGTACATCAGATTGATGAAATTTTTCATCCCAGTTATAGAGAATCACTTTATTCTGCCCCTATTGACATATTGCTTCTCTTCGTTGATCGCTCGTGCAACATTCATTCGGTGAATAATTAAATCAAAGAAATCCAAAAATATTGTGTAGCGAAGAGTAATTGCCAATTCTTATTAGGAAAGATCTTTTTGCAGCAGTTTATTCCTAAATCAGGCTGTCGCCCATAAACGATTAATCGGACAACTCAATCTCACCTATCGTGACACAATGCCATTCCATGAGATAAGTATATATTATATAGGTATATACATATTCTTCTGAAATAATGAATATAATATGATGAAATTGATACTTTTTGGCGAATTACAGAATCTTGTATCGTGCCGGTGGAAGTATGAGGACTGACTATGCATTCAACATTTTTCAGGTGGAAAGAAGTCTTCGAATTCACCGAATGAATATTGCACCAGCGATAAACGAAGAGAAGCAATGTGTCAATAGAAGCAGAATAAAGTGATTCTCTATACCTGGGATGAAAGATTTCATCAATCTGATGTACAATAATGACTGCATTTAATGTATAGATATTCAGTAGCTTGCGAAATTGACTATCAAAAAACCTTATACCTAAATGGATCAACATTAATTACTATAGAAGCTCTGAGAACGCATAAAAAAGTCTATCTTCAAGCTTAAAGTCTGAAAAAACTGCTTAAATATCGCGATTATTTATGAGAATGTTGATAATCTATGTTTATAAGTAGTCTTTTTATTATTAATGTATGTAATTAATATATATTTGTTAAGAATATTTTGTCATAAAATTTAATAGATATTGTTTAATGCCAGAAAAATGTTGATAACAGATAACGTTTACATATACGAAGAATGTACTAAAAAATATTTATAATTTATGATACTGAATAAATAAATAATTATTATTTGCCCCTCCGTAACTGATTTTATTTATTTGAATAATAATTTTCTGACCGTAGCAGCAATTCTACTCAATATTGTATTGTTTAAGAAAAACTCAGAATAACTATTTCCGTAGCCGCACGAATTCTCTGCGGAAATTCTTAATAACTAAGAAAAACTCTTCTGGAAGATTCCGAAATTGTGCAAATACTCTGACTTTTTATGTCAAATGAAGAATTTTTCGGACTTGATAAGACTTTTTCAGACTGTTTTTTTTTTTAATGAAAAATTGATAAAAATTTCGGAATTATTATTCATATTTATTAAAAAAAATTCTCAGTTTTGACAGAGAAATATTTCCACAAGGGTTGACAATATAAATCGGTGAATAGATTATTTACCTCCAAAATGCTCTCTCTCTCTGACTCTGTTTCTCTCTCTTCTTCTTACCTGTACATTGCCTTCGAGATGATGTTTACCAAAATAGGAAGAGAATGCTGCATTGTGTCGTTGTACATCACCGTCAGATTCAGACTGGCAAGGTTGTAGTCGTTTACGTTGAAGGCTGCCATGCGAGGAGCTGCGTGTAACAGTTCCACAAAGTTTCCGTCGTATTCGTCAAGATCTTCGACGTCACCACTGATGTGGTGCATCAGGGAAGAAATGTTCTCCTCCGTGTTGTTTGTGTACAGAATCCTCGTTTCCACACCGTAGGTATCTGAGCATAATTAACGACACCAGAATTTCTCGACAATCGATTGCCAATTGATAAAACAATCCGCAAAGAAGACTGGAACATCTCTCTCACCAGGATTCAACTCGAGAGACTGCATCTTGATGTCAACCGTTTGAATGCTATTGATGTAAAGACCGAGTGCAACCAGAGCCAGCGGAGCAACAATGGTAAAGTATAATAACTGGATATTCCTGAACAACCTCAACAGCCGCAATCGTAGCATTGCCTTCAAGATTTGACAAAAGTTAGGACGCGTTTTAATAGGGTCTAATCCAAGTCCCAGAATTATTTGGTTCTTGTCGTTATGCACTCCATCTGGCAGTTCCCCAGTAGCTGAAAGGAACAGTGATTAGTCGCAGTGTAGGCATCAAGGATGGAAAACCGAAATTACAACTCTCAATTCAGATTTTTTCAACATGTCCAGCAGAAGACTGATCACCTTTGACTTGTCCATCAGCTTGAATGGTTGCACCTTCGTTCTGCAAGCTCTGGTACGATGTACTTTTGGATTGCAGAGATAGCGACCTACTTAAGGCTCGATTCCTGACCATTTTCTTCGATAAATTGTCCATTGTGCACTCTGTTTCCTCATCGCGTTCTAGGTGCAGAAAAACTTCTTCCAAAGTTGTCATGGAGACGCCATAGCTGCTGATGCCAAGCCGGCTGCTTCTAGTTTTGATCTCCTGTTCTATTGCTGAAAACAATGGTGCAAAGTTCTCGACGGAATTATGGGGCAGAATGAAACTGAGCTCTCGGCCATGGCGCCTTGCCTTTTCGGCTTTGGCAACGTGGGATGATACAAGCCGAGTTATTGCATGTTCTCGGGGATTTCCTTCCAGCACCAGCCTGAAAATTGACAGAGATGAAGTGAGAAGGTCAACGCATATAGACCCTGGCAAAACTTACGTCAAATGATACCCGATCCCGAATTTGTTCTTCAGGAAAAGGGAGCTCCCGCAACACCTGAGTTTTCCTTTGCTAATCACGGCTTTCCGGTCAGCTAGAATGTCAGCTTCGTCCATAAAGTGTGTTGTCAAAAGAATAACTTTGCCATGGCGTCTTGATTGGAGAAAGGACCACATCTGTCGTCTAGAGTACGGGTCGACACCTGCCGTTGGTTCATCCAGAATTATTATCTTCGGGTCACCTATTATCGCGATCCCTACAGACAGCTTGCGCTTCTGTCCGCCACTCAGGTACTTGGCAAATGCATCTGCCTTCTCAGTCAAGTCGATATCCTTGAGCGTTTTTTTCACCTGAAACACACACTTTTCTGTCCCCACTTGAAGATTTCACCGCAGAAACAAAACCGATGATAAGTCAAATCCAACTCTGATTATCCACTTGGTCTACCACGTACCTCAACCTCGATCATTGTCCTCGGTATTCCACGTACTGCGGCGAAAAACTCCAAATGCTCTCGTGGCGTGAGCAAATCAAAAAGTATGTCATGCTGCGGACAGACTCCGGTCATACTTCGGATCATCTGCATGTCGTTGTGATCCCTCACATCGTAGCCAAATATCAAAGCTGTACCACCTGACGGGGCGGTAAGTCCGGTAAGAATGTTGAACAGTGTCGTCTTACCTGCACCGTTGTGGCCCAAAATCGCGGTGATCTGGCCCTCGTAGATGGTAAGATTGATCCCATTTACAGCTTTTACCTCGGGCTTCCGACATTTCTGATACGACTTATAAAGGTCGACTATTCTGATCGCTTCTCTACCCTTCATTTCACGCACAACGGGTTCAACATCCCGATTAGTCTCTTCGCCAGGGATGAAAGAGTTCGACTCTCCGTTCGATGAGGGCACCTTTGGACAGCAGACAAGCGACGCGTATCACAGACTCTCGTGTTTGCAGATTTCCATATTTAATGCATATGGAATTTTCTATATTCAATACGTTCACTCACCCGTTGGACTTTGCGTCGACACCAAAATCCAGGGGTGAAGCAGAAAAATGGTGATCTTTTGACACCATATTCACCTGAGGAAATGAGGAGGTCCATTAGTAAAAGTTCATGTGGAGAGACCTAATCACGCTCTTTATATATGTTACTCTATACGCACTGGGGACGACTGAATCGAGATAATACGCTAACAAGCTGTACAGGAAAATGTCTAGCGTCATCATGATGAGACTTCCGCCAAACGGGATCCCTGGACCCGACCAGAGATTGTCAAAGTTTACACCTTGGCCTTGAAGGTCTAGAACGAGTGCCTGAAGCAGATGTGGGATTAAGTATATGGTGGATTTCACTAGATTGTAACAGAAAAAGTACACCTTACCTTATCCATGGCTAAAGCAACTCCCGAAGGGCTGATCAATGAAGCCACCCAAAATGCGATTGAGCTTGAGTCGTCCACAAAAACTTGGATGAAGTACATCAGGCTCAAAATTGTCACCGCAAAGTTTCCCAAGACTCCGGCAGTCTGAAAAATTCGTGGATATGTCTACTGACGACGGTTTAACGGACACATGAAAATCGATACTGCACAACACTATACTTATGCCTGTGGGTTTGCAAATTAATTATTCTATTTCGCGAATTCGAGTCGTTACAGAAATGACTATTCGTTATAGTCACAGGGCTGAAATTTTGTAACGGTCACTCACCCGTGACTTATCGAAGAACGGTGTAATCATGAATCCAAACATAATCACGGAGAAGCTGTAGAGAACCACCAACAGGAATATCGGCAGAAAATGTGTATGCTGGAACATTTGTAGAGTGAATAATAGGACGACGGCAACCGCAGAGAGAAGCAGTACGAACACGGCATAGATGATGAACCAAGACATCCTGGAAAGATAAAATACATGTATGTATATCTTCGAAGATTCAATCAATCGTAGAACTTCTGATCAAATTTTACGCTGGAAGCTTACCAAAATACAGAATCTTTCAGGCCCATAATTTTCATTCCTTCTTTGATTTTATTCTCCTTTTCACCGACGATTAGTATCAATAAATATGTTATGAATTGCGACAAAGCCAGTACCATATACAGCGGGATAACGACTCTAAAATAGAGGATCCAGTCTGAAACAGAAGAGAAAAAAAAAACAAGGAAGGTCAGATGACGAAGTCTGTCTCGCAAGCTGTGAAAGTGCTGATCAGTTGGAAAATCTACTTACTTGCCGTATACGCCTCTTTTGGAAACATCTCTAACTTTATCGTAGGTACTGTGATGTCATTCCTGTCTGTCCTGAGCTGAAATTTTGATTTCAATTAGCCACCGACGCAATACGATAGTGGAAATAGTTTTCTTAAATGGAGAAAATACTACAAAGACTCAAAATTCAGGCAACGCTCTTGTGCTGCCTACCCTTATTTTGGTTACGTCCAACAACATTTGCAGAGCTATAAACCCTGAGTAGTAATAATTGGTGACTGGACATGAGCCGCCTGTTTCAATGGACAGGACACCACCCATCCAGTGACTAGTATCTTTCCGGCAGGTAACGGGGGATGAGTACATTTCTGTTGGTGATGGTGTTGACAAGTACGATGGGTTTGTTCTTATCTCATATCTGCAATGTAAAGATTTTATTTCAGAATAAAAATAGACTGCACTATCATTTGAGTCTTGGTTTATGCTGTTATTATTTCCAAGTAGTTTCAATTCTTCATTTGCATTATTCAATTATTTAAAAAGTATAGGAATATTCGTGAGGAAAAGTCTGCTGACATCGCGAGATTTGTCAACTAATTGCATACGAACGGAATCCTAACACGAGTACTCCTAATATTTATCACAGACACTATGTTGGCTTCCCCAATTCTCCAACGGCCTGAAGTGATAGAAAATCCAGATACTTATGCACTATTCGAATTTCATTGTTGCGTTTATACATTTTTGACATTGCGTGTCTCATATTATTTCTTATTACCCATGAGAGTGCGTCGAGACAAGTCAAAATTTGGTTATTCCTAGCTCCCACCGCAAATATCACTAGAATGGTGTCGAATGAATAATCTCCTAAAAGGGTGGCACTCTGATGAAAGTCCAAATGGTGCTTCAATTGACGATAAGGTTTTCCATTTGTTCAACCCACGGAACTTCACATCGTATTGGGTCATTCCATGTCAAATCGACCAATAGTTGGAATCGACCCCCTTCGATTTGGCCGAATTTTGGTCAGGAGTTTTCTTGTATCCTATAACGAAGTTCTGCCAAAGGAAAAAAATAAAATTTTTTTTTTCATAAGTTATGAAGAACTCAAAATCTCACTATTTTTCCTGTTTTTTAAACTTATATTTCAAATATCTTGAAAACTATTGCAATCTAAGAAATGATCAATGGTTAATTTTCAGGGGGATACTTGGGGCTGTGACAAAAAGACAAATTCTCGAAAAATCTCGAATTTGTGAAATTTTGAATTTTTAAAAGTTCTCAAAATTGACGATCGACAATAAATTTTTGACTCAAATTTTTTGTATACTACCTTGTACCAATCTTAAGAGATCCTGAAATTTTTGAAACTGTGGCATAATGATGAGCAATAAGAACATTGATGAGATTTTTGCGATCAATCTGAAAATCAAACTCTTTGAGAAGATGACTGTGACACCTGTATTATCATTTGATGTTAACTCTTAAATCGCAAAAATATCATCAATGTTCTTATTGCTGATCATTATGCCTCTAGATAAAATTTTAATTGTTCAAAATTACAAAATAACACGATTTATTGAACACATTTGAGATAGAAATGGAAAAAATTTTTTTCAGCAAATAATTTTTTTTAACAACATTCAAAATTTCATATTTTTGAAAAATCAAAAACACAGTTTCAAAAATTTCAGGATCTCTTAAGATTGGTACAAGGTAGTATACACAAGAATTTGAGTCAAAAATTTACTGTCGATCGTTAATTTTGAGAACTTTTAAAAATTCAAAATTTCACAAATTCGAGATTTTTCAAGTATCCCCCCCTCCCCGAAATTAACCAAGTATCCCCCTTGAAATTAACCATTGATCATTTCTTAAATTGCTATAGTTTTCAAGATGTTTAAAATATAAGTTTAAAAAACAGGAAAAATAGTGAAATTATGAGTTCTTCATAACTTTTGAAAAAAAATTTTTTAATTTTTTTCCTTTGGCAGAACTTCGTTATAGGATAAAAGAAAACTCCCGACCAAAATTCGGCCAAATCGAAGGGGGTCGATTCCAATTATTGGTCGATTTGACATGGAATGACCCTATTACTGATGTTCATACAACTTAACCGGAACAAGTAGTAAGAAAGTCTGTTTTGGTACTCAAGGGTTTTTCGGGTTGCTGATTCCGAATCCTCAGCCTAAGAGTTAAAATTCGAAATAACAAATACAATCTAAATATTTGAATCATTCAAATATTCAGCATGTGAGTTATACAAATGTTTGGAATTTGGAGTTTCAGAACTCACGATTTGGAATCATTAATCCAAAAAAGTAGCTGACTGCTGAGACAGACTTTCGTACTACTTGTTCCGGTGGAGTTGTAAGAACATCAGTAACGGGATGTAAGGTTTTGTGTGTTAATCAAATGTACACTAAACGTAATGGATTCTGAGTCGGATGTGTAATCTAGATAGAAGAAACAGCCAATCAGCGCTCTGGACTACAAAAATCCAGAGCGCCGATTGGCTGTTTCTTCGATTGTCGAACACATCCGGCTCAGAATCCATTACGTTTAGTGTACAACCTCATTTTCGAATCAGGCACCACTTAGTGCTGAATTTGATGTTATTCTAGAGATTTTTGCAGTAGGAGCTACGAAATAAATGTAATTCTATTGAATCGCAGATTATGACATAGTTGACATAAAATGTTTGGTGAGATTATCTAATAATTAGGTTTTAGTTGGATTATTTTTGATGAAACAACTTTCATGTAAATGCCTTTCGGCTCAATTCTTGTGGGAAGAAATACGGCAACGAATCATTAAACATTTCGATAGAAAAATTGGAATTCATTAAAATAAAATCAATGCCTGTGTGATTCATGAGGAACTTGATTAAAACGAGAATCTTAGGTAAATATTACAATTTGTACAGGTTTCGAAGTTTCAGGTTGCAGACCTATAATAGGTTTTTTAAATTTATGTTCAAATCATTAGACTCCGCATGCAATGCATGAAAACATATATTCGCCAGTGTTGTAAAAGGTACTTTGATTTTAGTACCTAGGTACAGGTACAGTAGGTACCTAACATATGCCTACGAATAGCTACTCAGGTACTTGATTTGTGTTTAAGTGTAATATGATTCGATAGGGCGAAGGGTTTTGATAAAATATTGGGGGGGAGGAGGAGGGGTTCCATGGCATTTCACCTAATCGGTGAAGGTCACCGACGCCAATCTTGATGTCAATTTTTTTCTCAATTTGTCTATCGAAAAAAAAAGATCTCTTCGGTTGAAAAAGTCTGTTTTCGAAAAATCGGTAAATGCATAAAATCAATACAGGTAGCCGGATCGAAAAACGGCCGAACAGGGGTTCTTTTTTTTGATAGACGAATTGAGAAAAAATTGACATCAAGATCGGCGTCGGTGCGCTTCACCGATTAGGTCAAATGCCATGGAACCCCCCATAGGTAAAATGGGATTAAATTGACGTATTAGTTACTGTGTGACCCTGAGTTACCGTGGAAAACACGGGAATCCCCTAACTGCCGACTGGAAATCAGGCGATGAGAGAGGGTGACAACCTTGTTCCATTAATATCATAATTCATAACTCACAGTCATTTGCTGCCTGTGGATTAGGGCGAAGTGACAAATTCACTTTTTTCAAATCACTATCTCCTTCCCAACCAACACGAAATGGTGGATACACGTTTATTACACCACATTTACACCACTATCCACGCACATTAAACGTGATCAAACGTGTATCCACCATTTCGTGTTGGTTGGGTTAGCACTCAAAAATTATGTCTTCTCTCTAAATCTGAATCAGCGGAAATTCCGCTTTTCTAATCAGTGAACGATATTTTCACTGAAAATCAGCGAACTTCGCTGTTTGAATCAGCGAGTCTCGCAAATTTGAATCTGTTTCAATTTCGAGACAGCGACATTTGTTTGTTCCTCGTCCTTCGGTCTTCTTTCGTCGCGTCAGTGAGGACTTTCTGTTACAACATTAGAACAGCACAAGCTAGGTAACGAAATTCTTTATACAGATTCCAGTACGATTTATACACACACCAGTGTTTGAAATCTTTGACGCAAACATAACCTCCATGAATGAGGGAAGTCGACTTCTTCCGTATAACCTAGGGTCTTGTGACATCATTACTTGAATACACTACAACCTCCGCTATTTGACCAACTCGGGACCGCCCAGTAAACGAAACTGGATTGGCGAATCCGTTTTTTTGAGATTCCAGATTGAAATAAATTAAAAAGAATTGAAATTCAATTCAATTCAATTGAATTTCAATTCTTTTTAATTTATTTCAATCTGGAATCTCAAAAAAACGGATTCGCCAATCCAGTTTCGTTTACTGGGCGGGCTGATTCCGCTATTCAACGAAAGTAGGAGCCCCCACTTCATTCCTAACTGCGTACCCCTACATGGGCAGATCTTGCACGCGGAAGCAAGTTTAGACCCGTAACGGCTGAAAGTGGGGATTGAGAATAAGGCACAGCCCAAAAGTGGGAGTTGGGCCGGTTAAATAGCGGAACGCAAACTCGGTTAAATAGCGGAGTTGGTTAAATAGCGGATGGTTAAATAGCGGAGGTTGTAGTGTAGTCGTATTTTTTTTCAAGATACAATTACTATAATCTGCCCCGAAGACGTCATGAACGAGCCTTATGAAGACGACGCTCGTGAAAATCATTCCATGCGAGATCTGGAATATTGTTTCACTGATTCAAATGTTGAAACTTTCACTGGTTTAATCAGTGAAGTAATTTTTCACTGATTCAAACAGCGATTAGTCGCTGATTTTCAGTGGTATACTTATAGCTATTTCAATCAGCGACATTTCGCTGATTCAGATTTAGAGAGTTGATAGCTGAAAATTACATTCCAGTGAAACTATATAGCCGAGTCTGGAAGTTCCCAAAAGTGAAGTGAAAATGTAACCTTCATCTAGGCATCTCAAGATGCAGTCTCATAAAAAGATCCTTTGGTGTAGGTTTTCAGATTTTCCAATTAGTCGGACTGAAGTACGATGCTCAGCTAGATTTTATATTATATTCAAAACATTGCTCACGTTTCGCTTCTGCTTCTGAGTCACAGTACGCACTGTTAAAGGATATTGGTCTCCGTCAGTCACACTATTGACCAAGACAGTACATTCTCTGGTACAGTAATGTTCATCGATGATGTCCCCGTGGCTCACCATTTTTCCTACTCTCTTTTTTAATAGTATATTGTGTGACAAGAAGGCAAAGAAGGTCTTTTAACGCCGAGCGTAAATTCGCTCGGCGTGAAAGACCTTCGCCTCCTTGGTGCACACGATATTTTATGCAACAAAAGTATGTTTTACAAGTTCATGCTCCCCGTGTAGAAATTTACTGTGGCATGCCCTAATATCAGCATGGGCCACACCGGGCGAATGTATGGCTTGCCAGACTTGCAACACTGCCCAGGCTCTAAAGTGGCGCCAGTATCACTGTGCGAAGAACCAAGTTCGATTAATCGATTTCAAGTCGTCAAACGGCTGCCTGCAGCTCAGCTGTTGCGTTCCATCGATGTGCATGTTAATTCAAGGTTAGGGTTCCGGTATTCATGAAAACAGAGCGTTATCGTTCTTCATAAAGTCCAAAGTTATATATCAGTGGTGAAAATTTAGTTTTCATACGAGCACCTCTAAAGTCTTTATACGGCAGTCTGGATGCGCAGTTCGAAGTGCGCGACAGATCTCGCCATAACCTCACTCTTCGTCGTATCAAGTGCGAATCTCAACTGGCGTCAAAGTGACTTTTCATGCCTGTGCCGAAAAGAAAAAAAATGGTAGAGGCGCGCCCGTAAACTGTTTTTGACTCAAATAATGATTTTAGAACTCGCTTTCGGCTCGCCTTTAGCTCGTACTGAAATCTTTATCCTCGCGGAAAAACACTTGGTTTCCGGGCATCTCACATAATATACTACTATTAAAACTCGTATCATGAAATAATTATCTCGCCCGTATCATAAAATAATTTATCTCGCCTTGACACTGATCAATCATGATACTGATTGGTAAGATTGAAACGTCTTTGAACTCTTAATTCGACACCTTGATCATAAGTTTCAACAAATAGAAAAATATTATACCGATTACCATAGGGTAGTTCGGCGTAGTAGGTAGAGCGTGCGACAAGTAAACAGCGAATGCGAGCGGACTTGGGTTCAAATCCTGATAGGATCGAAAAAATCGGACGGAATTTTATAATCAACATATTATAGATCTATCTTCCAGTGATTGTAATATGTCATAAAGTTCATTTTCAAAATTTTTATGTGATAATATCGATATCTCAAAGAAATAAATAAATCACACCGAGAAAACAGTTTATTTATAGTTAATGAAATTCATTTAATGTTAACAAATGGCATAGTTGTATTTGGCGAAATAAATATTTCTTTGTAGTTAACAAACCGTATATTTGAAAAAATCCCACGCAACTAACATATATTTACTACCAACAATTTGATATTTGTTAATAGTTAATAAACCAATTTTGAATTAGAATTCGCGATAAGTTTGATGAAAAGGTGCTATCGTAACAGTTAATTGACATTTACGAGGAGCAAATACATGGTTATTCGAGTCAAACAAAGCGTACTTGACACAAATATTTCCATATATTAGTTAACCCTTTCACTGGTGCAGCCTTTTTTACTGTACGTGCCAAAAATGGTAGGCCAATAAACTAAACAAATTATACGATTAACTATGAATATACACACCGAATTTGAAATGAATTGGTTGAAAAATGCAGCAGTTATTCAATTTGATCATATATGATACATCGCCAGTTGTGGCACGACTTTTTTTTGATCATATATGATACATTGCCAGTGAAAGGGTTAAATCAACTATGTGAATAGTTGACGTTACTGATTGAAAAAAAATTTATTGAATAAACAATTTTTCATTTTTGAAACTAAATTTTAGTGGCTAAATTTTCTATTATCATTTTCTATGTCAGATTAACTATAATAGGTTTATATATGCGAATGGTTGCGAGTAGGTACAGGTTTCGGCTTGGAAGACTGGCTTCAATGTAATGGTCCTT
Source organism: Tenthredo livida (assembly GCA_963992785.1). NCBI lineage: Eukaryota > Metazoa > Arthropoda > Insecta > Hymenoptera > Tenthredinidae > Tenthredo > Tenthredo livida. The sequence goes on along the minus strand of OZ023064.1, from coordinate 42,246,072 downwards.
TTCGCTGATTTTACATGGTAAATCTACGCCTAGTCAAGAGTTTAGAATGTTACTTTTATCGTGAGAGAACTATCCCTGCTTTGCGATTGTTTTATTATATTTATATTATACTTTTTTTTAGTTTTCCATGTTCCTATGGAAAATTGGTGTGGTTAACTTAAATGAAAAACTAAAAAAAAGTTTCGGAACCACTTAGCCTTGACATAGGACATTTTCCAGCGGGGAATCTCTCTGTCTTGACGAGAACTATCCGTTCAGAAGGTAGCAAAAAAATTTTTTTTTTTTTCTGACACACCCTAGTATACATACTACTAAAGAATATTGGATTCCATCAGCTACACTATTAAAGCCAATAATATAGGCATACACTACTCGTGACTACTCGATTCCGATAGTTATTATCGGCATCATTGTTGATATCATCATTAGTTTTTTCATTAATAACGTGACTATTAAATTGTTGAGTGTTAGAATACTTGACTTGGCCTTGGACTTTACATAGACACATAGACTTCACGAACACCCAATTCATATAGAACTTTCGATATTACTAGTCTAAGAATTCCGCGGTAGTCTAGTGGTTAGGGCGTAGGATTAGTAATCGTAGGGTTGTGAGTTCAAGTCCGGTCGTGAGCGCAATAATAAATTTAGTTTCATAGAATTGACTTTCACAGGGTTAAATAAGTTGAGGTTTCAGCACGATTGAAAAATTGGGTATTAAAGTTAACATTAATAATTATTTTTATTAATTTTGAGCCTAATAATGAATGCATCGACAGCTGATGGTACGCCCATCTTCTCCCTTGATCCCACGTCCCTCTTTTTTGACGGGGGAAGGGGTCATTGCCGAGATGCATGAGGGTGGTCAGGTGAGGGTTGGGGGGAGGGGGAGTGGGAGTGGGGTTTTTTCCCACATACATTGGTGAAATTGAATGACCAATATTCGGCCATTGATCGGTGCCGATATTGGGTCTACATCGCCACCGATCAATGGCATGGGGTGTCACGCCAACCTTCGGCGGAAGATCGGCCAAAGATCGCTGCCGATGATCGCCAGTTCGGCTCCGATGTTGGCCCGATGTTTGGCCGTTTAGTCTAAAGCCTGGAGCACGGACTTTGCCGTGTGCCGTGTTCCGCCTCATCTACAGGCGCCACGATCGCTCACACATAGCTGCGATTGGTCGGCGCTGCGTGTGGGTGACTGTACGCGGTTCACGATCTCTGCAGGTGAGCCGGCACGAAAAGTTTGTGCTCCGGGCTTAAGCCTGGAGCACAGTAAACGCAGTGTGCCGTAAGACGGATCACCTACAGGCCGCAACCGAGCCGTGCGCTCACTCACACAATGCGCCGTCCAATCACAGGCATGTGTGAGTGAGCGTACGGCCTGTAGGTGATCCGTCTTACGGCACACTGCGTTTACTGTGCTCCAGGCTTTAACCCTACATGGGGCGTGACGTACTGTGACATGTGTGCGAAAACCAGAATAGATCGCGCATTGTCGTCGCACACGCGAGCCTCATGGAAACGAAAACCAAGCGAGCCAAGCCTCGCAAAGGCCTTGACCCTACCCTTCCTTACCGTTCCCTTACCTAAGCCTTGCTATATTCGGGCTTATTCATTTCTCGTGAGCTTTTCCTATAAGTCAGATGTTGCACTTGGCTACTTTTCGGTAATTACAGAACTTTAAGGGTGTCCGAGGGGGTTGAACTAGCACCGCTAGACGCTGTTTTTTCTAAATTCACCTGCAGGGCCGAATTCATAATAATGTTACGTACATATTCCATTCCTACTCTATACCTATTCCATACTCTTCTCTACCCTCACTCTCAAAATCCAAGCCACAACATCCTGCATAAATCCTATCCCAGAACTTCTAATCAGAGGAAGTCCCACCCTACATTCCATGAACTGCATCCCTACCTATATGCACCTGCATAAACGCGCCCATGCCCGGGAGAACAAAGAAAAGAATGACATCATCATCAAGTTGCACTTGCACTTGCATTCATATTCACTTCGATCAAAATCATTAACGAGAGCAGTCGCTCCAAAGACTTCAATCAGAACCTTTAAGGAGAGCACTCGCCTTAGAACTAGTAGACTCAAAATCACTTCTTCACCTAATTGTACGAACTTGTAAATCATTTATATAGGTGGTTTCACCATCGTTCAAACACTACACATAAACAATTATCCAGTATCCTCATATTATTCACTTCGATCACCTACACGGAAAGAAATCCTTCGAGCCTGTTAGAAATACCATTCTAGTCCAGAAATATGGTAATGGTGAAGAGAAATTCTGCTTCGATTAAGTGAATGAACAGTACCATTAGAAGGCGTGGGTTGCTGGATGCCCTGTATAAATATAGTTGTTTGTATTTAGCTAAACTATGCATTTGAATGAAAAATTTAGACAACTGTGACTGAGTTATCCTGGCTAGATACACATATTCCAGTAGTAAATCATAAGTATGTGAGCACTATCATTCTGAGGCTCGTCAGCTTCACAATTTGGTATTGCTGTATCACTGAACCTTGATTTCTGTTCCTTCATCAATAACTATGCCGAAGATCTGACTTTACCAGTATAGCTGATCAACTTATAATGCATCATACCAGTTAAGATTCACCGAAGCCAATATCACTAATGACTACATTATATGGTTTGCAAATTTAACCTTACCGGTATAGCTGGTAGAACCATATTTTATTGCGGGATCCGCCTGCAAAATAGAAAAGTATCGCTACATCGCGCCTAATGTAATATTGCCCGCTTGACTTGGCTATACATGATAGCTTACTCCAACGTACCGTATGCAAGTTTCGGGGAGTTCAGGGGTTGACGGTCTCGTTACGTCTTTCTTCATTCGGGAGTGAAGATTCGAGCTATTCGGACGTTACATACGGCTTGTCTTACAATTAGTAAAATATATAACTCCGTGAAAAACATTCTACGAAGGTGGAATTCAGTTTCCGGCATTCCATCTTTTGAAGGTAAGTAATAACTATAATGTATATCCATATATTTATGAGTGATATATTATATATCCTTCTAATTTAACTATTCGAATTCAAAATATTCTTTGCCATCGTTTCATCCGACTATAGTGAACAAATTATTATTAACTTTCCGAACTTGGTCTGGTCTGAGTGAACAAGTAGTATGAAGTGTATTAGTATATCTTATATATTCGTTTCCTATGCAATTCCAGAAAACGAAATAGACGAGGAAGACAATATGGAGACCTATTGGACCACATGCCAATGAGTATTAGAAACGAGCATGGCTCACATTATATTGTTATGCGCTTTGGCTCTAGCTATATAATCAAGTATAAGTATATAATATAAAATATGTATGTGCATAAAGCTGATATAAATAAATACTGTTTGTAATTATACAAAAATATTTGTGTTCTTTCTTTACACTAGCTGAAAAATATGTTTTCCGTTTTTCTTTCAGTTCATATTATAATCGATAGATATAATAAATTGGCATACTATATACCGGGAATCTACGTGGAAGCGCTTCATAGGGAAGTGAAAACGCCCGCACATAGATAACCCAAATGTCATCCGATCGTCTTTTGTCCCTCGCATGTATCACCGGGCAAGCGACATGCATATATAAATTTTCACATCGAACAGGTGTCAATCTCAATTACTACAGGAATGATCCACATCAAGTTGATGATCAACGGAAGACAAAATAAGGAAAAACTGCATCTTACGATGTGGTCGATTGGATCATAGAATTGAGATTGACACCTGTTCGATGTCAAAATTCAGACTCAATGAAATAATTATAATGATAGGAATATGTCTTACCTTTCTTTTTATTCGTTCATTTTCATTAATCGACTCGAAATTCTTCGTCTGTCGCTAATGTGTAAAATATTGGAAATTAAATAACGATTTCGGTGCTTGCAGATATATCTTCACGTTTTGGAGATCACAATATCAGCTAATCGATGCGCGTTGCAATTAAAATTAAACAACTATCATTGGGATTGGTAATTGCACGTCATCACCGAGTTTGCAAATGATTTTGACAGGCAAGACCTAACCTGATAACACACAGCTGTCACTGGGAGGGGAATTTATTCCCGTTTCATCGCAGAAACTCATTTTTCGCCATTAGGTTTCCTTACTATGCATGACGCTTGCCCGGTGATACACGCGAGGGACAAAAGACGATCGGATGACATTTGGGTTGCCTATGTGCGGGCGTTTTCACTTCCCTATCAAGCGCTTCCACGTAGATTCCCGGTATAAGCATGGCTAATCTTCCAAAATATGTGCGGTTAACTTAACATACTCGTATGCCTGTTTTCACAATCTCCAAATCTTTGGATAATTGAGAAATAAGTCCAAAGCAACATGTCCGAGTGGCAATGATACACATGAGGTTTAGCTGTCGCAGCTATTCTATATTGTCCCTCGACCCGCACGAATTTTCGAGGAACTAGGTCCATATTGCTGTTCCTACAATACCTAGATTGTTACAGTACCCAAAAAATGAAGATGCATATAGACTATAGTTACACAGGTCTAGCGGTCGCATGCAGCTTCGTATAGGCATCACAGCTATACTGGTATAGTTGAGTCGCACGAAGGTGATTTCGTCTGTTACTGCGATACTTACTCACCGTGCACGGAGAAAAAAATATCGCTGTCGTAGCGATCAAGTGGATTGCGAACGTAGTATCGTGATTATTACAAAACACTTTCATCATTTTCACGATACTGTAACCTGATTTGCTGTATGCTTTATATCTCTATAATAACTTTTTACGTTATCGTCATAATAATTATACATATACTGTTGTACACGAAATGGTAAATACTAATTATCCCGATCCAAGTGTATTGTGAATTTGACGAAACGCATAGCGATCATAAGGAAACATTTCCTTGCTACAGCGAAACGGATCATGATTATCACGATCCACGCCTTCAGCGCCACCAAACATAACCAAGTTCCTTAGTCCTGACTGTCATAAACTAAACGAAAATTTCAAATGAATCACGCTTGAAGAGAAATTAGTATCTATGTTGAATAATAATAAAAAAAAAAACATAATATTCTTTAATAAAATATATTTTGTGTTCACAAATTAAATACAAAATACTAATCTATAATAACCTCAAATTTTGAAGCATAATATTTACCAATATAATAAGTGTAAGTTAGCTTTTTATTACATCGTCATATGCACGATTTAGTGAAAAGTCACTATAAGGAAACGGAATTCCAACCATAGCAATATAGATGCTCACTATCCAAATCCATGTGGATCGTGATTATCGCGATCCACATGGATTGAGCATATGCGTATACAAAGTATAGTCACACGAGTATCGTGATAATCACTATACTGTTTCGTGATGAGAGCGATATTTTTTTTCTCCGTGTAGCCCGAAAGATTTCTTTCCGTGTAGTACATTAAGTCCGGTTACCATGAGGTTTAAAAACGAGACACGAACCTACAATTTTCAACCCCCTTCATATCACGGGTGGTAATAACTCTATCTCTATTCATCACAATAACGTGTGGTGCTTTTGATCATTAATCTTAGTTCTGGCTTATTGATAAACCATCGATTAGTTCAGAATTAAGAAAACTGAGACTGGCTATCCCTCCTTATCTGAATATGTTTTGCATTCGATATAAAAGTATGGGAAGATGGACGGGGCCCTCGGATATTTTCCGCCAGCTATGGGTCCAAACATAAAGCTCGTGATCGGCTGCGAACTTTGCCCATTGAATTCTCAGAGAACGGTTTGCTTTTTAAGTTAAGATTGTGATTAAACTGTGTCCAGATTGGAGAAAAATCATGGGTGTGCCAGTCAGTGTAGACATCAAAATTTTATTTTATTTAATTGATGACGTTTCGACCGGAGCATGGCCGGTCATCCTCAGATCTGCGGGGACAAAAGCATCCCATACATCAAATTGTACATGTTATATATTTAAACCAAAAGTCTCATAATTAGTTACAGAACCCAAACAGGGAGAAGGAGCTTAGACATTTAATTAAATAAGTAGGATTAGATAGAAAAAGAAATTTGTGTGAAAACAAGTCGTAAACATACCGAGAAGGCACTTTAAACGCGCCAACGATGTTGTGACTAGGCGACTTAGCGACGAAGTGACAGGTGGCGATTATCAAACTTGGATTAGACTGCCCATCGGCAGCCCGCGAAAATTTGAACGTATTTAGATCCTAATTCGAAACCAGTATGTTATAATAACGGCGCATACAGATTACTGAGGTTATCGATATCCGTCCTCTTGTTACACGTTAGGTTTCTACTTATGTTTAACATTTCTTTAATACGGAAACATAACATCAGAGTGGCTTTTAAAGTCAACAACACCTCGACTGCTCTTTTTACAAGGCTGAAGGACCCAGTTCCGTTCCTTTCGCAATCAAACTTAGTTTACAAATTAGATTGTCTTAATTGCGACAACTGTTACATTGGCCAAACTAAACAGCATCTACATAAAAGGATTGGCGACCACACCCGTAGTATCAAATGTAAAGATCTCTATAAATCAGCTTTAACTGAGCATAGCCTTGGCCTAGGACATAAGTTTGATTTCGAAAATCCTCAAATTCTGGCTAAAGAATCTAAATATCACCACAGGCTTATTAAAGAAATGTTAAACATAAGTAGAAACCTAACGTGTAACAAGAGGACGGATATCGATAACCTCAGTAATCTGTATGCGCCGTTATTATAACATACTGGTTTCGAATTAGGATCTAAATACGTTCAAATTTTCGCGGGCTGCCGATGGGCAGTCTAATCCAAGTTTGATAATCGCCACCTGTCACTTCGTCGCTAAGTCGCCTAGTCACAACATCGTTGGCGCGTTTAAAGTGCCTTCTCGGTATGTTTACGACTTGTTTTCACACAAATTTCTTTTTCTATCTAATCCTACTTATTTAATTAAATGTCTAAGCTCCTTCTCCCTGTTTGGGTTCTGTAACTAATTATGAGACTTTTGGTTTAAATATATAAAATGTACAATTTGATGTATGGGATGCTTTTGTCCCCGCAGATCTGAGGATGACCGGCCATGCTCCGGTCGAAACGTCATCAATTAAATAAAATAAAATTTTGATGTCTACACTGACTGGCACACCCATGATTTTTCTCCAATCTATACCTAAAACCAGTCAAGAAAACCTTCTCGCTCTAAACTGTGTCCGTCGTAATATTGTACGTGAAATATTCTTAGGTAACCGGTAAGTACAAAAAATCAGCCAACCGCCAAAATGTAATTCCAAGCGTCCTATACGCGGCGGCCATGTTTATGGCGTTAGTGCGTATATTCATTTGTCAGCTGTTATGACCAGATTTGAATAATAATGTAATAAAGCTGCGGAAGGCGCGAAGGGGGGGGGGGGGGGGTGTATTCGATTTTAACCGGCCTGTCTATTTTCTTGAATATCTCGTAAACGGGGCTATCAATCGACTTATTCTTTCGGCAGCCGATGTTTGACGAGTACTCCCCCCCCCCCCCCCGAGACTCATTTCAGACTAACCACCACTATTTCACCCAAAACATTCCTATTCAACGGACACTGCACACTAGGGTGTGTCAAAAAAAAAAAAATTCCCAACGCGCATCAACATTCCAGTAGAGCATTTCAAATGGAATATTTCAGCCAAATAAGAGCTCTCAATATTGATATTTAGAACTGCCTATTTCAGTTCTTCCATTTTCCTTTCGAATAACTCGTAAAAAAAACAAATCGCAAAATTTTTTAACTGTTTTTTCTCGTAATCGGCTTGATTGAGAAACTATCGGAATACAAATTCTTATAGAAAATTTCACGCTGCATAAAAAAGTACTGAGATAGCACTTTCCTAACTCTCACCGATTAAGAGATACAGTCGGGACTCCCAATAAGAGGGCTCTCAATAAGAGCGCTTCCCCTAATCCGTGGCCGAGCAGTACCCCCACTACCGTGCTTGTTTATTGAGAGACCGGTTTACGTTCCGAGCGAGCGAGCTTTTCAATAGAGAGTGGGGGTACCATATTTTTCGGAAATTCCTTCTCCTACAGCCCCGTAGCGCTCTTATTGGGAGTCCCGACTGTATTCGCCTATATAAACATTGAGTCATAGCGTCATGGAGTCATATGACTCGGGGGAAAACAATTTTTTTTTTCAACCGCGCATCCAAATTTCGGTAGAACATCTCAAAATATCTCAGCCAAATATGAGCTTTTAACCCTAGAACGCATGTACGGGGTAGAAATCTACCCCAGTGGACTTTCAAACTGCGCTCCTAAACTGGAAATTGAATTACGTTTAGTTGTTCAAATCAATTTTTCACCAACTAAACTTCGATGAAATTGAATTTATTTTCCAGTATTCTCTTCTTTATGAAGAAACGAAGAGATTGGTGTACTTGCGAGTCCCATTATAGCTCTAGAAACGATCTTATGAACAAGAAACGCATGGGGTAGATATTCACCCCAGTCATGAGTTAGAAGGTAGAAAAAAAGATACATGAGTTCTAGGGTTAATATCGATATTTAGAACTGCATATTTTAGTAATTAAAATTAGTAACTAGAATAAGCAGTTCTAAGTACAGTCGGGCTTCTCAATAAGAGGGTTCTCAATAAGAGCGCTTCCCCTAATCCGTGATCGAGCAGTACCCCCAGTGGCGGACTAAGAAGGATTGGCACCCGGGGCGAACGATTTGAAACGCACCCTACCCCTAACCCCTCCCCGACAATTTGTATTCTAGGACAATTGTGGGAAAAGAACTCAAGCAATTGAAGAAAAATTATTTCATGAATTTATAGCTTAGGAATGTGAAACTTAATTTTAAACCCCGTCAATGACACCCCTTAGCTACCTGTCACCCGGGGCGGTCCCCCCCCCCCCCCCTCTAGTCCGCCACTGAGTACCCCCACTACCGTGCTTGTTTATTGAGAGACCCGCTCACGTTCCGAGCGAGCGAGCTTCTCAATAGAGAGTGGGGGTACCACACTTCTTGGAAATTCCTTCTCCTACAGCCCCGTAGCGCTCTTATTGAGAAGACTGACTGTATCAATATTAAGACCTCATATTTGGCTGAGATATTCTATTTAAGATACTCCACCGGAATGTTGATGCGCGTTTGAATTTTTTTTTCTTGGCACACTCTACTGCACACTTATCAGATTCTCGCAATAATTTTTTTTATTGAAAATATAGGGGGCGAAATTCACTCATGGTGTGTACATGTGAATGTGACGTTACACCTACTGAGAGACTTTTTCGGACACGCTTGAGCTAGTTCGTAAGTTTTTGGCAAACTACCGGTCATCAGAATACGTGAGGTTCACCCGAGTATATGTATACGTATGCTTTATTCAAATTATTGATACAACTTACTCCAATCGGTCTGATATCGGCAAAGAATTTTCAAAAATAACGGCTAGCGGCACGCTGTAGGGATCTCGCCAGTAGGCAGCCTGTAGGTCATCCTTCGTATCGAAGACCATGAAATTCAAAGGAATCTTCGATGGAGAATCCCACATCGACAGCCACAGCGTATTCATGGCATTCAGAAAATTCTAGAAAGGAAAGTCCCTCGTAAACGTTTTTTTACATCCGGCAAATTAGTCGACGGTAATTTATGCATCGATTTGTCATTCAGGGAGGGACAAAAGTTAGGGTTAGCCTATGAGGATCGTTTAGTTTGAACAAGAGTTCAAAGGCAAATATGAACGAATTATGGAGCGCATATTTCGAGTAATATCTTGAGCGAGCACAAAGATACACTTGTTATTGATTTTTTGATTGATAACTTACGAGGGTCTCCGTGGAGTTGGGCACCACTGCAATCGTGTGGTTTCGCATTCGGCTGAAGTATTCAAACACGTCGCCATTTTCCCGCGGCGTGGTCATCGCGGGATAATTCGGGTTGGGTATCAAGACTTTTACAATAATCAGAATTCCAAGGGTATAGAGCGGCAGAATGATTTCCTGTAAATGAAAATGAGAAAACAAGCCATAATTAGATATTTTCAGCCCACCGTATAGCCATAAGTGAAAATATCACAATTCTCTTCACTCGAAAGCTTTCGACGGCAACGCAAGGTTTCGTCGTCATGAAACGTTAACGTTGCTATGGCAGTCAACAACCGGCTCTTTTCACCTTACTTTTCACTCCTCCTCAGTTTGACGTCCCGTGCCGAAAGAAGCGCAGCTTGGTACGCAGTTTACGCTTTCGTGTATTCAGATTGTGAGGGTAGGAGGGAGGAGCGGATGGTTAAGGATGTCGTGCTTCGTTGACATAGTTACGGAGGATTCATTCTACGAAAACCTAACGCTGGGGGTCGTAAAGATCCTGGAAAGCACTCCCTGCATTAAAAATGTCCAGGTGGACAGGCGATCGGGATGTGACAGAAACGCCCTGGCGACCTGGGAACAAAGGCATTGCTGCGTCCTGCCGGACGACCTGAGAAACTTTTATGCGTCCGTCGACGGATTCTTGCTGACGTGGTCACTCGAAATATCAGGTGAGATTTTCGGCGGATGTCATCGACTGACAGAGCTCAATTGCTGTGCTCCGTATACGTACAGTGCGATTCTGTGGAAAATCACGCGCCTAAAAGGTAGGCTAATGAGAAACGCCTGAATTGAGCAGATCAAACATCGACGATTAGGTTTACGGTAGTATCTCCACAAACCCACTTTCTTGCGGAAGTTATTAAAACTTTGGGTATACATAAGGAATAGCCTTCTCGAACTTAATACCTTACATAAAAAAATTTTGCCCGTCAATTAATGGAGATATTCGCGACCAAAGTTTGAACTTTTAGCATGGGTTGAATGTACCAGTTGACTAAAAGTTACACATTTCACATCATGACTTTGCAAGTTTTCTACATATTTTTTCCAAAAACAACTTATTTAAACATCAGTTTATTACGAATATTAAAAAAAAAAAAAAAAAAAAAACTGATTGCCCGATTAGTTGCAAAGATAAAAATTTATAAAGTTTACAAGTTAAAGCGTCGCTCGGTTAGTGGAGGGGAATGTCAATGAGCGTCTGGCAACACTGTGCAAGTGATTGAACTTTTATTAATTTTTTCTGCTTTGAAAATTTTCCTTTCTTGTCCCTCAACTGATTGTGAGAATTAGGCATTTTTAATTTTTATATGAATTTTCATTCGCGTTTCTGGAGTTTTCGCATTTAGTCTAGTATAAAAGACACATACAACATATACGACCGCAGATTGACAGGTGACAGAATACAAGGGTGCCATGCCTTTTGTTTCAAGTAATAAATATGTAGTTGTGTTTATCCCACTGATATATATAATAACTGGATAGAGGCTCGCCGCCATTATGGTGTACCCATTAGAAGCTTGGATTCACTTGGATTCGACCATGGCGACGCGTGGCAGTCAGTCTGGGTACTACGTTTTTTACATTCACATAAACACATACATATTATACATTTAGATCAATGTTGTTTATGTCAGTGTAAACAGCGTAGTACTCAGGCTGACCGCCAGGCGTCCTAATGAGACAAGCGCCGACCGCTGCCGACCATAGTGAACCGCTATCCATAGTATATATATCAGTGGTTTATCCGTATACATGCAGTGCCTGAGTATAGGGGACACTCTCAGACAAAAATAATAAACATCGGACTGCCGATTCTCGTATTATTATACGTTCACACTAGAATTTATTTTTGTATCAGACTGTCGTGGAGATACTACCTTAATTCATTTAGTGGGAAATAAAGACGAATCGTCGATGTTTGATCTGCTCAATTCAGGCGTTTCCCGTTAGCCTATTCTTAGGCGCGTGATTTTCCACAGAATCGCATTGTATGTATAGGGTAAGGTTGCTTTCCCCTAAGGGAAAATTACTATAATTTTTAGGGTAATTCGAATTGAACAAAATCTTTTGCATCTAATGAATCTTTATTTAGTAAGCTATCGACCAGCTCTCATAAAAATACAAAAATCTTTCATCAAAATAGATATTTCAACGATTTTCAAAAAAGTATCTTCGGTACGATTAAGGCATCTGGCTGCCTAATTCGCATTACCTATAGCCTAAGTCGTACCTATAATAGATAAGGCATCAGCGATGACATCATAAATCTCTAAAATAATATAACAAGACGTCATAATAATAATAATAATCTGCCCTCAAAGTACAGAAATGCAAAATTCGAAATTAAAAATTCAACACCCATCGCTGGACCGAATCTTATCAATTTCGCATCGAAGTCTACCATGTTTTATCGATAAATTTGAATTTCTTCATTTTAAGGAGCAGACTCGTCATCAGCGATCTCGAACACCCCGGGGTACCAAATTTCGTGAAAATCCAAACAATTTTTTTCCGCAATTGGGGCACTGAGCGTGAAATTTTTCACAGCCTACGACCTAAGCATTGAGACCTTCAAGGTCTCAAACTAAAACTACTATCAAAACGAAAACTACATTACCCAAAAAATTTATACCGTATGATTATGCCTCAATGAATGACAGAATACCACGAAAATAGACATAAGCAAAAAAAAAAAAAAACTTAACGTCATATTCTTCTCTGAAATAGCTTATGAATGAGCCAGAGATTTTCATGTAATCAATAGCAAAAACTTAATTTTCAACGTGGGATCAGATATTACTGAAGTACGACTTAGGCTGTGGTACGACTAAAGCAGCCTTACCCTACTAAGCCTTCGGCGTACGAATTTGTAGCGCACTAAACCTAAACTAGCAGAGCCAGAGAGAGTTCATTCCTTTTATTATTAGAAATGTATTGCCTGATTTCGTTATTACTTTAATATAGATATGAGAGAATCACATTGTATCGCTCGGTCTACGTGCAACCTTGATTTTTAAGTCTTTTTCATGTGTTTTTACTCTGACATGGGTAAATAACACGCATATTATCCACCTTATATTTGCAAACGACTGCCAAGATCATGGGAGGGGATCGGTGCCTTAGCCAGGAATGTTTCAAGGGTATCAGGTGTAAAATCAATGTGCCTGTAACATGAAACGTGAATAAAAACACTATGTTTAGAGAACAGCTGTTTGGTATGTAAGGTATACAACAAGGCGAAATATCAGTTACGATAATCTTCAGAATTGCGGCATTGTTCCGTTGTCCTGGCCATTATTTGTTTCTTGTGTCTTCTGATTCAAATTTCAATGGAAATATATGGCCAGAAATAAGAAACTTTGGTACTGGCGCTGTATAGACAAAAACTGAGCCCGTTTTATTTTCCATAAAAGAACCGTTCAAAAATTGTTAGTCGTTGCAGCTTTACCCAAAGACGGAGCAATATTCAAAATGTATTTAGTCGAGAAAAATGCGGAATCGATATCTTCGCTTCTCTTGGCAGAAAACTTATTTTTGGCTCCTTCAAACCTCTCAACGCATAGTCTTGAGGGGAATAAGAGAACAAGGCAGAATTTTCCGACAGAAGATTAGGTTCCGGAAGTCCCAACGTCCCACGTGTTATTAGCTCACCGTGCAGGCTTTATCCACTCGTACACACAGTCGTATACCCGCTTGATTTCAACCATGTTTTCTTCGTTCGGTAACAGGAGAAGAGTTTCCTCTCGGACGTCTGGAAGTCGGGAGTCTAGCGGAGCTCAAACGATTTGTTGGAACAAAGGAGCAGCAATCCGAGGCGGAGACCAGCCTTCCAGAGAATCCTGATCTCCCATCACTGAGCCCACGGTGCAAGCTTTTTGAGCTTAGTCAATGCGGGGTGAACAAGGTGTACCTCGCCTACGTCAACTCGGAGGTAGACCCGGGGGTTTGGCTCTATCACGAAGAAACGTCACGATGGTATCGCCTCGCCAAAAACTTCACCAAGTACTTCCGAATGCTCCTACTGCATCTGGGACTTCCCCTTTGGCAATACTGTGCTGCAGGATTGCCTATACCCACCTGGGTTGAGCAGGTCTACCTCCTGGTTGGACCACATCTTCTACCATCGACGGTACAGCCATCACCCTCTGTGTCAATGACACTATGGAACGAAGGTCCGCCCAACACGATCGATCCCTCCATCTTCAAGAGCAAGGAAAGTAAGCAACGAAACACGCGTAAGAAGTGAATGGGTTCAAACGCCCAGTTATGCTGTTTGAAAATAAATTCTAGCGTTGTCCATGAATCATTATTTCTCCATGTTACAGTTGTCCTATAATTTCACTTTGCGAAAAATTCATCGAGCTCGCTATTTCCCCATTCTTCTGTTCCTTCCTTGTCCTCTCTTGGCTGTAGTTGCTCATAACTCAAATTGATCGAAGAGTTGTATCGCATGATCGTCGGTACGCTCATTCGATATTTCTCCCATGACGGGATTCCTTGGCCTAATTGGCACGAAACTCTACCCAAAAACTTCCTGGATAAATTGGCAAGTTGCGGCTACGCGCTGTCGCGGTGCCTTAGCTCGTATAGAGAAACATCGGCGCATGGTGACTCAGACTGGTTTTCTGTCTCATATCGGGCTCGATTGAAAATACTAGTCCAACGATGAAAAACCGTTACTTAAATAGTATATTGTGCATCAAGGGAAGGAAGTGAGATTTCGCTCCTGAGCGTGTAGATAGTCGCCCGAGCTGGTCGGGGGGACTCGGCGAGCCGAAGGCTCGCCGAGTTCACCCGATCGCGAGGGCGGCTATTTACACCGAGGGAGCGAAAACTTCCTCCCGTGATGCACACGATATTTTTTTTCACACATGGACGGTAGGCCGATTTCCTACCCGCAGAGTGGCACGACCATGCACGATCGCGAACGCGCAATTTAGGTGGGACAAGGAAGTTATGCTATTTTGCTTTTTATTACTTCATTTTCTTCTTCGCAACGAACAAAGAAACGATCATGAACGACGCGCTTTTTTTCTATCATTTTGTTTCGTCCGATGGTGCTGTTACCGGAAACATACGCAGCGGACTGGGAGGAAAATTCATTACTCACGGCCTTCCCTCCCATGGGAGGCAAAACTCCCCTGGTCGGTAAAACTGGAGTTCTCTACCTCTCAGCGGGTAAGGAAATCGGCTTTTCTGGCCATGTGGGGAAAAAATGAATTTGCGACATGAATTTCGGAAGGTGATTAGCTGCTAGGTGGATCTTTTAGTTACTATCACTACTTGTAGTACCTATCTAGTGGTGCCGCGATAATCGATAAACACGAGACGAGACGAGATGAAGGTGTCGATAAACGAGACGATAAATGATATTTTCTCGTATCGTCGGTGACGAGACAATACGAGATCAGGTACACGATAACGAGACGAGAATCGAGAATATCGTCGAATTTTTCTTCTCTATATTTCCTTCGCTTTTGTGGTGACTCTTCTCATCGGGAATGAACGGAGATTATCGATAAGTGTTTTATAAAAGTTTCTATTCAAATAGTAAAATATGCGTACTTTTCACACCTCTCGTGGATGAATATCATAATACACGCGATTTTTTTAAATTCATGTTCCGTCCATGACGGCGTTCATATGGATTATTTCGTTCTATTCGAGAATGTTAAAATTCACTTGATATGCTTGATATGCATCAGAAAAATTAGCAAAAAAAAACTCTATGAACGTACGATATGAGACGATAACGGAGATTCAAGTCGAGAATAATTCGAGACGAGACGATAATTCGAACTGACTTTTCGAGACGAGACGATAATTCGAACCAACTTTTCGAGACGATACGATATTTACGAAAATATCGTTTCGTCTCATATCGCGGCACCACTATACCTATCTGTACTTCCACCTAAGTTTCACGCTCAATTTGAATCAATCTGGAGCGTAAAGCAGATCTTGATACCCAGGTTTTGATACGGCGTGAGGTTGATACTATAGAGATTTGAAATTTCGCGGTTGTGACACATTATACTACTTTTTGAAAACTCCATAGTCATGAGAAAACGTTCTCATGTACTACGAAAATGAACTACGGTTCATTTTTATGAGTAATTAATAATATAATTACGCTACAGAAGGTAGATCCTTCCCACCGAGGAATGACAGTTGATATGAATTAATATAATAATTGCCTAATAATTTTTCTTGTCGATAAAAATATGAGTTTGTTCAATTCATATTAAGTGTTGATACTATACTTTCAGGGGAAGTCATCACAAGTCAATATACAGAAATATGACTGTCTCGCATATAGGGTAAAGTCGGGATGGATGCCCCACCTAAGAAAAATGTATTTTAAAAAATTACGTGTTCCATGAAAAAATCTTTTCATTGCACAAAGTTACTTTATAAAGCTTTGGTAATATTTGGATACAAACACAATTTTTTTTTTTTAATTTCATCCCAATGAAAATTGCGATAAGCGAATATAATGTTTTGGCCATCTCACCCGATGGGTATGGGTGAGATGCCCCACGTATGTGGAGAAATGCTCTTTTTGCAGTCACCTTCGTCGTAGTAGGCGTTCTGAAGTTAACATCGACAATACATGACCTTCAAGTACCTATCTGAGTTTACCCATGCCCATGGGCCATAGTACCCTCTAGTTATTGTTAAATAGTCAGACCTACTACACAGATAATATACCAAAGTTACAGCAACGAAAATTTCCCGAATACTGATCAGTAAACTACAATTTTCGTGAAAATGATCGTTTTTTTTCGAGCGTTCGTGCATGCTTTCTGGCATTTCAGATACGAGGAACAGTGAAAAAATTCAGTGGCGGTATCGGACTATTATTTCATCTGATATCGAATACCGGCCATCTCTCCCACTGGGGCATATAACTCTCAACGTACACAAGTCCACCAATTTTGACAATAGTCCAATGGTCGCTCTTAACTTTTGTATCATGATGACTCCCATGAACGTAGACAAAACATGAAACACTATGTTCGAGTTGGGCCCACCGAGCTCCTATGTTCGTTAATCGTTGTAGAAGAAAATCGAGGGGTGAATCACGGGGGAGATTCGGTGTACAAAACGCAGGAGATGTTTAGGAAATATTGAGAAATAAAGGGAGATAAGTGCTGGGAGATGTTCGGAAATGACCAAAAATCTTGGAAAATCATGGAAAATCTGGAAAAATCGTGAAAAATCAAAGAAATGTTAGGCAAATGTAGGGGGAGATGTTGGGAGATGGGAGATGTGCACCCAGAGAAATGGGTTTCTTGAAATTATTTGATCTAAATAAATGTTATTTAATCTAAATAACGATTAGGTGCACAGTTCAGAACCCGGGTCCGACTGAATATGCCCAATAAGAACATAACCCGATAAACGTATAAAAATAAGACTAATGTCCGGCCGAAAAACGTATATTTTATTACAAAAATGTTTGAATAAACGGTTGCCGATTTGAAGAAAAAAAAAGGTCATCATTGAGACATCAAAAATTTGCACCAAACGTTACGCGGGCCGTTCCGTCCCGGTCTCCCCTATATATCAAGAGACGCGGTAGAGTCTCGCGCCAAGTACAATAAAAAACATATATATCATATAGGGTTACGTATATAGGGGACGGTGGGGCAAAGCTACCACACTGTAAAAAATGTGGTGTTGAATTTAACACCGATTCAACACAGCTCACAGATTCTATAGTGGTCCACCCCGTTCTGTGTGACCTACTAGTGCTAGTGACTCTGTACAGTGTGTGTGGTCAACTATATTATCGTAATGGTGCTGATCGTAACACCACAGATTTCAACTACTAACACCAGGCAAATCAACACGGCTCATTTTTTACAGTGCAGTGGGGGCAAGACCGCCACCAAAAAAAAAATGACCTAATGTTATTTTTGAACTAAGGCGACTAAAACAAAACGCCATGTCGAGTGTTTCCGCTGAAAGCGATAAAAATTTTAGAGGGTGGGGCAAAACCGCCACCAAAAAAAAAGGCCAAATCGTATTTTCGCGTGGAATTCATGCTTTATATAAAAAAGGATTGATAATAAACTCTGATTTCGTGTACTTAGCGAGTCTTGATTGTAGGCACTTTTCATCTTTTGCGAAGTGCGAGTCGCTTCTCATAATATACTCTCGCTCGCACACGCAAAATATTGATGTGATAGACTACGCACGTGGTAACTCTAAAATTTTTATCGTTTTCAGCAGAGATACGTTAGATACAGCTTTTTCTTATTCACCTCAACGCGAAAATACGATTTAGCCTTTTTTTTTGGTGGCGGTTTTGCCCCACCCTCTAAAATTTTTATCGCTTTCAGCGGAGACACTCGGCATGGCGTTTTGTTTTACTCGCCTTAGTTCGAAAATACCATTAGGTCATTTTTTTTTTTGGTGGCGGTCTTGCCCCCACTGGCGGCTTTGCCCCACCGTCCCCTACATATAATATACGTTTTTCGGCCAGACATTAGTCCTATTTTTATACGTTTATCGGGTTTATGTTCTTATTGGGTGTTTACTTTATTTAGCATTCCGTCATTTCTGGCATAGTTAGACCGGAAAATAACTTTGAAAAGTAGTTTTCAAAAGAAAATGTGTATTTCACGAGGGGGTAACCACTTCAAACTTGTGTGTCCCATCTATTTCACATTCAAAATCATTTCATATGATTTCACAACTATTTCATATCATTTCACAGGCATTTCACAAGCATTTCATACCATTTCACGAGCATATTATTCCATACCATTCCATACCATTTCATACCATTTCATACCATTTCATACCATTTCATACGATTTCATACCATTTCATACCATTTCATACGATTTCATACTATTTCATACGATTTCATACGATTTCATACCATTTCGCGATCATTTCAAAAGCATTTCATACCATTTCACGAGCCTACTATTTTATACCATTTCATACTATTTCATACCATTTCGCGATCATTTCAAAAGCATTTCATACCATTTCACGAGCATACTATTTTATACCATTTCATACTATTTCATACCATTTCGTACCATTTCATACTATTTCATACCATTTCACGATCATTTCACAAGCATTTCATACCATTTCACAAGCATACCATTTCATACCATTTCACACTATTTCGCGATCATTTCATACCATTTCACAGGCATTTCATAACATTTCACAATCATTCCAAACAATTTCAGACCATTTCAGACCATTTCAGACTATTTCAAACCATTTCACAATAATTTCAAGATAAGTTTATACCATTTCATATCTAACTGTCCCAACTATTTCACGAGTAGTTACCCCCTCGGTATTTCATGTATAAATTTGAACTGCCCGTGTAGACCTTTGCCGATGGCGCTGATCAATTGCTTTCTCTCAGCAGCCCTAGTCCACTTTCCAGTCAGTATATAGAGATCAGCGAGCGAGAGTCTCGGCGAGAGTCTCGTCGGGTTTTTTTCCATTGGAGGAAGTGAATTTGAGAGGTTAAACTCTTGATGAATGACATCGAGTCATAGGTTTTTGATGAGAAAAATGATAATTTATAATTTAAAATATGGTGAAACATTTTTTTTTCCTTGTTTTCATTTTAAATATCGACGAGACCGATACGAGATAAATTTTCTCGAAATTGTGACGAGACGAGACGATATAATGTTTTTCGAGACCTAGCCGAGATCGAGACGATACTAAAAATTCAGCTGTTTAACGAGACCGAGACGATAACCCTTCAAAATCTCGTCTCGTCTCGTCTCGCGCGCAGCCCTAGATACGCTATGCGTGCAACAAATATTTTGTGTCAGGCGATCTTTCAGAGATATTAAAAACTATATCAGTTTATCAAATAGAACTTCACAATCTTGTTTTTTCATGAAGACATAATCAATTGAAATGAACTGGCCTTTCAGGACTAGTGTGAAATCTTACGTACCGCCGTTGTCTTTCGCTTGTCTCGTTTTTTTAGGAGAAGATTTCGCACGAGCATGGCCCGTAGCTGGGACATGTAAACACTGAAGGACCCCATCTTCAACCTGACCGTAGTCCCGATTTCTGTAACAATGAAAAGCTGGTATGTAATTGGCGATACTCGTGGGAAGGCGGAGCGATGAAATAGTAAAATTAGAGCGTCAGCGAAGGTACTTGAAAAAAAACTATAAATTCTAGACACTGCAGGGCTGCACTACACAGGCGTCACGCGATTCCCCAATTACGCCGCACCACGCATCAATTTCCGATGATTCAACTGTTTGAATTTTAATTACGCCTGAAGCACTGACTATGGCACGTTATCACTGCGCTATGCGAATCTGTTACGTTCGTAATTTTTATTTTATATTTTTTATTTGAATTTTCGTCGATTATTTCGTGGGGTGACTTGAAAGGCGTTGGATAATTCACTCTATCAATAGTATATTGTGTACAAAGGGCGTAAAGTGGGCTTTTTTAGACCGAGTGTGGAGTTTGCAGTATGAGTCGGAGGCGAGGTAGCACGAGTCGAAGACGAGTGCGTCTGCGAGCCGAAGACGAGTACTGCAACCACACAAGGTCAAAAAGCCTCCTTAGCCCTTGGTGCACACCATATTTTTTGTGACAGCACGATTTTCGCGTTTTTTCTTCATTATTCATAATTTTCTCGCAAATATTGAAAAATATTTTAGCGGGCGTTTTCAGGTTATTAGCGCCCGCTTATGCTCGAGTAGCGGGTGCTTATATAATAAAAACGCCCGCTGCTCGACGTAGCGGGCGCTAATATAATAAAAACGCCCGCTGCTCGACGTAGCGTGCGGGAATATAATAGAAACGCCCGCTGCTCGTCGTAGCGGGCGCTATAATAATAAAAACGCCCGCTGGTCTGAAAACTGTGACTTCAGGCCCGCTTAATGGATCAAAAAAACGCAAAAATGGTGCATGTGTTACAAAATAGTACATTGTGTATCAAGGGCGGAAAGAGCTATATTACGAGTGTGCAATGTGCGGCACGAGCCGAAGGCGAGTGTGCTGCATGCACACTCGCCAAAATAGCCTTGCACCCGTGATGCACACGATATTTTTCTTAACACCTTGCTCTGCATAAATGCCTCTATTGAGACCGAGGGAGCGGGCGCAAAACTGAACTTTGCGCCCGAGGATGGACAAGGAGTCTCTTCCGCCCGCTTTTAGCGGGCGGAAAATACTTGTCCGCCCGAGGGCCGCAAAGTTCTGTTTTGCGCCCGCTCAAGAGGTCGCAAAGGGGCATTTTCGGAGCAGGTGTGATGAAAAAGTATTTATTGATATATGATGAAGTTATAAAGCAGCTCTGTGGCAGTAAAAAGGATTAAGACCCGCCGCTTACTGAAACCAGGCCTTTTTCCTTGTGATCCAGTTGAAAGAGCTTTTGGAACTGTCAATTTGAAGCCAAGAGACCCCAAAAATAACGAATTGTGAATATAAATTACCGCTAAATACTATCACTTTTTCTAAAGAACAGACCCTCACATTTTGAGAAGTAACTTAGTTCAGAAAATTTGTTAATGGTGGACTTTCTCATAGATAGAGATGCAGTGTGTACCCCACAACCTAGACTGTTGTGGCGCTATGTGTAGAGCCCATATTAAAACATGAGCGATAGCTGCGTTCGCGAAAAGTAGGTATACTTTTTCATCTTTTTTTTTTCCGCATTTTACTGGAAACTACCATTTTTTTACTCAACCCGGTTTCCCATCCCCTCAACTTTGGGTGCTATTTGAATAGAACCTCTGCAATTTTTCGCTTTGAGTTATTCGATCGCCTAATGAAAGTACATAACTTGTGAAATTGATATAGTGATACCACACCCTCGCGATATATTCTGTTTGGGCTCATTTTTAGGCATTTGCTCATAGGTTTTTTACCCTTTTGAATTTCTTTGTTTGTCGAATCGCTACTCCGGAAAGACACACCCTCAGTTGATAAATGCCACTGTACACGTAGGTCCCAACCCAACGTAGCCCGAAGTAGACCTACTATCTTCGTATTCTGATCTGTCTTTCGCAGTTTCGCACCCACAAAAATATGTATTATTTCCTGCTGCTCTAATCGACGTTAGAACAAACCGCAACTCGTTAACTAATGTTATAGAAAATTTACCTGTGAACATACTTGCGTCGATGCAAGGGAGAATTTAATTACACGAGTAGGTATCCCTACTCTATCCAATATACGTTATCTAGCACTGCACGTGCGCGACGGATTAGTTACGTGTGTTGCGACGACACAACGACAGCCGACAGACGATGATAATATTATGTATCTTTCAATGTTCCCGTACGGCGAGCTGTACGCAAAATGATCGTAAATATTGTATCACGAACAGCTGTGACAACTGGTTATTATTATTTAGAAATTTACAAGAATTTATGATCCACGTTAAGGGAACACGCACGTTAGCTCATTCGTTAATACATGGTTAAATTGCACAGTGTACTAGCGATTGATAACACTAGAAATTCTGTTAAACATGTTCTATTTGTTGTGATGGTGTCTGAAGCAAAGAGTTTCTGTTGTACTCATGATCCCGAGTTCAGAGAAATTTCAAGCTATTTTCCCCGTAACTATAAAAAAAATCAGAACATTGACTTCAGGGGATAATAAATTTATTACCTATACAGCATGCACTATAAGCATACTAGTTGCGAGATCTGTGGCCGTTACTGGAGGTATATCTGTTAGATAGCAATTACTGCTCTGAGGATGATTTCAAGCGCTCTAACAACGCATAAATTCTTGAAGAGCTTGAAATGCCGTTTTTAAATTTGATGAAGACTAAGGGTCAGTTTCACAACACGATTTTAACCAGAGTTTAGCGTTAAACTTTTGTTAAATTTGAGCTCGACCAATCAGAATTGTCTTTTGGAAGACTTAAGGGGACCAGTACAGCGACTTTTCGAGAAATTATCATAGTCCGAAATCGATTTATTTCATAACCAAAGTTTATTTCACATAAAAATATTTGTCTTCTTCCAAATCATGTGTCGTAAGGATTTTGGCATACCGTTGGTCCAATTCAATCTCTTGACGTTTCATTTTCTCCGTCGAACCATTCTTCATCTTGTGAATGTAGGGATTTGAAAATGAAATATTATGTCATAAGTTATGATCAATTTACCAAATTTGCAAAAATTATTATCACTCATTTCTTCAATAACTTGGCCAAAACGAAATATTTTACAAGTTCCTACATTCACATGATGAGGATTTGTTTTCTAAAGAAAATGAATCCAAGATGACCTGAAACGGACCAACGGTGCTCTAAAATCCTCACGACATATGATTTGGAGAAAGAAAAATATTTTCATGTGAAATGAACTTTGGTTATGAAATAAATTGATTTCGAACTATGATAATTTCTCTAAAGTCGCTGTACTGGTCCCCTTAACCCGAGTTTAACGCTAAACTCTGGTTGAAATCGTGTTGTGAAACTGGCCCTAAGCCCTCTTATTATTCGAACCGCATGGTTTATCTCCAAGCTTTGACTATACATACGTTGCAAATAATGTCTAGTGCAGCCGGAGTTTTGTATATCCAGAGCATCCATGTTAGCTAGTCGAACAGTTGTTCGCCCTTTTTTTCTTCTTTTTCTTTCAAGTGCATTCAACATTCAGAGTTCATATCGAGGTTGATATGGATATTTTGCATGGACTACTGCAGCGTATTGACAGACTGCCCAACCACGAGATAAAACACGAACGAATTTTATTTAGTTATCAGATTTCGACGGGCTTCCAGTGTTTATTTATTTCAAAAATCCCCCGGTACATGATCTCTTCGTATAGAAATATAGACTCGAAAGTCGCATATTTACGTAAAACAATGAATTGCCGATAATTACGTAGCGACATTTGAAAGTACGTATATTTTCTCTATATATCCAGACATTGGTTCCAATAATCTATTTGAATGAAAACTCAGATATTCAATCATACATTTTTGAAATTTAATTTCTGGTTAATATATTATTCCAACAGTAATAACAGCAGCCCCAGTCCGAGCCCGAGCCGACAGGCTGCAGCTGCGAGCGGCATAAGAATCGCCGCAACAACAACGACATATGAGCCATTCCACGTCAGACCGGACAAGATAAATCAAAATATGACCTCGATCTGTCTAAATTTTTGGGAGTGAAAAATTCACTCTTTTGTCTTGGAGTTGCACGATTTTCAATCCAAGAAAGTGAATTTTCCCTCCCTTGGATTGAAAATCGTGCAACTCCAAGACAAAAGAGTGAATTTTTCACTCCCAAAAATTTAGAGAGATATTACCGATTTCGCTATAATTTTTTCTACGGGTTCTATGGAACAAATAAATGCATCAAACAATTTTTTTTTTTTTGCCCCTATTTTCCAAGTTGCACGGGGGTGAAATTTACCAAAAAGAGCCAAAAATCGAAAACATACTCCTCTTCAAACGGTCATATCTTTGATTGTATTCATCCTAGAGACTTCAGTCAAGAACCATTTCAAAGCTATTGAATGACAATATTATTATACATTCATTTGATTCTGCGGTAATAAACAATTTCATTTGTTATAAATAAATATATTATTCAAACGTGATTTTCAAAGCAAGAACCACGCGATAAAATTCTGAAAAAAATATGAGCGTATTCCTTGATCAATTTTCTACAAAATCGTTCAGTCAAAAGGATGGAGAAACGATGGAGACTATGTGAAAACGATTTATTTATAAGTGCCGGCGCGCGCCGCCGGTGAAAGACCCGGCTCGGGTAAAGTTTTTCGGTGGCAGCGCGCGCCGCCGCCGCTTATAAATAAATCGTTTTCACATAGTCTCCATCGTTTCTGCATCCTTTTGACTCAACGATTGTGTAGAGAATTGATCAAGGAATACGCTCATATTTTTTTCAGAATTTTATCACGTGGTTCTTGCTTTGAAAATCACGTTTGAATAATATATTTGTTTATAACAAATGAAATTGTTTGTTACCGCAGAATCAAATAAATGTATAATAATAGTGTCATTCAATAGCTTTGAAATGGTTCTTGACTGAAGTCTCTAGGATGAATACAATCAAAGATATGACCGTTTGAAGAGGAGTATGTTTTCGATTTTTGGCTCTTTTTGCTGAATTTCACCCCCGTGTAACTTGGAAAATAGGGGCCAAAAAAAAGAACAAAAAATTGTTTGATGAATTTATTTGTTCCATAGAACCCGTCAAAAAAATTATAGCGAAATCGGTGACATCGAGGTCCGAAAGCTGTCCGGTTTGACGTGGAATTGCTCATATGGGGCATGTTCTATAAAATGTGCTAACCTCAAAATTTAGTGTCGTCGATATCAACTATAGCGGGTAATTCAGTTTGACCGGGCCGCTTTGACAGGGTAGATTCTTCAATAAATTCTAAGACCAAAAGTCCTTTATCAAAGATCCGTTGGAGCTCTAGTTCTCGAACTACGGAAGATCTCATTAAACCAAACCTAGAGCTCATGTACGTGACTAGGACAGGGTCGTCTCAATTTTCAATTGATATTTCAATAAGATTATTTTTTCCGAAGTAATTCGGCATAACTTGTCACTGAAATGTTTACAATTTTCTGGAATTGCTTTCATTCTGGCGTCGTCTTCGTCGTCCAGGTCGTCCGCATCGTAGTTTTCATCATCGAGGTCGTAACCTTCATAGTTTTGTCGTCCAGGTGGTTAGCTTCGTAGTTTCCGTTGTCCAGGTCATTCGTCCTTTTACTTATCCGGGATTAAATGTCCATTATCATTTTGTGACGACAGACTCTGACGTCCCGTCAAACCTTCACTCGCGAATAAACGCACAGGTAATACAGTAGAGCGTCGATTATCCCAACGCCGGTTATCCGTAACGTCAATTATCCGAATGGCGATTTGGTTTATCAAACGTCAATTATCCGGATGACGATTTGGGTTATCCGAAAAGTCAATTATCCAACCAGCGATTTTGTTCATCCGAATGTTGGGTTATTCGAACGATTACGCCGTATGGATTGTTGCACGGCGTTGTACTGGTATTATTAAGATATTAATGTTGATCGTATTTTTAAATTGTATCATATCAAACGGATCAGCGTTTTTCACGCCCACGGAATATTACTGCTCGGTTGTCCGAATTTTCGATTATCCGAAAGGTGCCCCGTCCCAATTGATTCGGACAATCGACGCTCTACTGTATAATACAACGATCAACGTCTAAGAGGTAATGTGATTGTTCGATAGAGGTACGTTCGACATTATATACCGTCAGGTTTCGTGGAAAGAGCCCGGTCCAAACGTCCTTGGTCATTTTTATTTGACAACAATCGAAATCAAATAGCAGACGGACTCTGCTGTCCCGGTGGAAAATCTGAAATTGGCGGTCCTTGTAATATACGAATAAATCAGCGCCCGCACGCTTGTACCGGGTTTTTTCTTCGAAACCTCACGGTATATATATCGTACAACGAAGTGAAGCGTAACTGCGTTCCCGTTCAAGTACGTGATGAAGAAAAATGTCTCGTTACCGTGCAGATGATAACTAGTACAGGCCCTAAGGCGAGTGAGTGTTTTAATAAGAACAAATGAGCATAAATATGAACAAAGCAACTTACTTTCTAGTTAGAGCTGAAGCAGGGAGTGCAAGAAGCGCCTCTAAATAGCTGACAATGAGTTGCTGCCCGTTGTGGTGGACGCTAATTGATCATAACGCGCCTAAACACGTTGCGCCGCTCACGATGTCACCAAAATCACGGCGAAGAAGATTCTTCGAGGGTTCGTCTTCCGTATTATTCTTAGTTATTGCCATTCTCAGCTGACTACTCAGTGCTACTACGGTGGTTTGTTTCCAAATTTTCGCCCTTTAAGAAGATTCCGTTGTTAGACTTTGTCCATAATTGTAACCTATAGTCTACAATCTAGATAAAGATTGACCTTGCTGAATCGACTTTACCTACGATATCTAATGAATATAAATACACTGAGAGACATTTTTATTTGATAGTAATAAAATTTATTAGTATTTAATAAAACACATATTAATAACATTTTATTAAATACTAATAAAATTTCATTAAATACTAATAAAATGTTATTTCTGACTAAACTTTGTTTATTTTACGGCAGTAAAATCATTAATATGTAATAGAATTGTACCTATATGTAATCAATATTTATTGATATGAAGTAGGGGAGACCGGGGCTAAAAGTTCCGGCGGGGAAGTTGTTCCGATAGCTGTAGCTCCAAGATGCCAAGAGAAAATGATATTTTTTAAGCGTGGCTGGATTCGTCACTCTGGTGACTTATTAATGTGCGCTTAAAAAATATCGATTCGAAATATCGATCATCGGAACAACTTACCCGCGGAACTTTTAGCCCCGGGCTCCCCTACTGGATCGAAAGAAATCCAAATACTTTTTTTTATTACTGGTAAATAAAAATGTCTCTCAGTGTACATATAAAATTTCGAACAACTCTACGTATAAAAACTGAAGTGTACGTTCCGTAATAAAAATCATGTAGTTCTTGTATCCAATAGACGTTTTTTTTTTTTTTGCATA
Source organism: Tenthredo livida (assembly GCA_963992785.1). Taxonomy (NCBI): domain Eukaryota; kingdom Metazoa; phylum Arthropoda; class Insecta; order Hymenoptera; family Tenthredinidae; genus Tenthredo; species Tenthredo livida. The sequence continues at coordinate 42,218,650 of OZ023064.1, read as the reverse complement.
GCGTTTGAGTCCCGAATCCGATCAACAAGCTTACAGCCTTTGTCTTAGAATTAGCTCCAATCGTTACAGATTACTGACATAACGTCTTTCTCGCAAAGCACAACATTTCAGACGGCGATTCTGACAGGAACGTATTCTACCAATATTCATGCGCGCTATAGTACCGCGGTTGAAATGGTATCAAAGATTCGCGACCCTTCGTCGCCAGGTCCACTATTCCTTCTAGCTTAAAAAGGTATGTCAGGCTCTGATCACCCGTTGTACAGAATTAAGCCGCTTAATTCACCAGGCGAATTTTCTTTCGATCGATCCGTGCCGCGAGGCCGTATTTATATAAGTCTAAATATGCTGGGTTTTGCCTGCAAGGCGAAAAGGACGGGGTAAGAGGAGAGGTGGCGGGGGCCTGGCGGCTGAAGGGGAAGGGTGGGGTAAAACGAGGGGCAGAGGCGTAAGGGAGTGCCGGGTTTGTTTATTTTTATTATCACCAACAGGACACGCGGGGGAGAATCGCTTTTATGTTGCGATTCTTGCTATATGGTTACCGTTCTCGTTACAGGTCGAGGAGTCATCGTCGTTGTCGTATAAGGTATCAGCAGCTAGCCGGCAAGCAGTTTTGCCGTGCCGTACGCCGCGGCGCGCCAGTATCGACCGAACGATGCCTCGGCCTGCCGCACCGTACCCCTCAACGTTCGCACGTCTCGCGTTGCCCCACGGCGCGTACCATATCCCTCTACCCAGGTGTCCGGGCGTCCAGGTGTTCGCAAATCAACCCTCTTCCACGTGCCCGTCGACGATATTTCCTAATGACGTGAGAAGGGTAGAACTATGGAGCACAGCCCCCCCCCCCCTCCCCCGCCCCGCCTAACATACTTCATGTTCTAGGTCCCGAACACTTTTGCTTCGAATCGTTCCTACCCGGTTACCTCCGGACACTATAAATGTCGGAAACATCCCGCGGCATGATTGGAAATGAAATTCAATAGTCCAAAGCTACCGCGCTCTGCTTTCGCAGCTCAACGGGATCCAGGATCACCGGTGCGTCCACGCCCGCCTGGTGGAAGCCGGCCGTCACACTGTCTGGCGAAGTGATACTAGATTTGATGCCGATGCGTTCACGGAACGGGGATTTTCATCGCCGACTTACGGGCGCGGATAATTGAGTAAAGAAAGTCACAGTGATAGACTGGTCGGTTTCGGTAGAATGTTGATCCACCAACAATAATTTCCTCAAATTCATCGGTCGATACGCGAATGAATTCGAAACGGAGTACAGTAGGACCTGTCTACCAGCGCCGTAGAGGCACCGTTGAGTTATTGAAAGGCCACACTGGACTTACGCGTATTATTATTTGTAAATGATCGCAGCAAAATTCTCGCACTAATTACCTGCGGTAATTCTATAACGATGAGCTGCGTTAGCGGATTATACTGACAAATGACCTCCACCCTTCGCGGAATCTTTATTTTTTATTGACATGATACTCGATAAATCGCGGTTCATAGATTCCATCGGAAGTTTGACAGAGGTGTACATCACGGTTAATCGGGAATTTTCATCGCTAGGAGTACATGGACCGGCTGGAGTTTTCAGAAGTCTGTTCTAGTCCGGTCGATATTTTCTGGTTTCTTTATTTCGGCACGATAATCGATTGGAATGCCAGGAGCACGATGAACAACGATGAACAAATACTTCGGTATATTCTCGGAAACCTTCTTTGAACAAACCTCGTCAAGCCTTGATCCGCGCACACCACTTGGCCGCCATATTTGCGCAGCGTCGAACGCGTCCACTTCCGGAACCCGGCAGAAAGCAAACAAACGACAACCGCACCCCCGACAACGCCGGAACTTTGCGATGCGTTGACGTCGACCAGCGACGCTAGACTGTGAACTTGCCGAAGACAGATATCGGTCTGCGTCTGCGTTAGACGGCGAGAGTCACGACGCTCGTCCCCACTACCCCCAACGACACCCACCCCGCAACCACGAGCAGCGCCTCGTTTTCACTGCAGCGACCGAGAGAGTTAGTCAATGACCGTACCTACCTCCCCCTCCGAACACTTACCCACATCGCCGATACCGAAAACCGATTTGTCCCGAGCCACATTGCTTTACGAACTAGTACACACGTGAACCAGTAAGCAAACTCGATCCTTAACAGAGAAGTGTGTTAAGTCCACAAGTATTAGGGTTATTCAGAAACCGGGAAACACCAAAAAATGCGCTTTTAAATTGTCATCTATATTTAGGAGTCAAGCGGGACGGATTCGGCCGACAATATTCCTCGATGTTTCTGATTGTCTTGTAATTTGTTTTACATATTCTCTGGGTAAAATAAATGAATGAAGCATTTTTTTTTTTTTTACTCGAAGGGCTTAGAAGCTGCAAGGGGTTGAATTTTCGAAAAAAACACCAAAAAACGAAATCACGCTCTTCTTTCAACGTTAATATCTCCGGTTCCCTTTGTCGTACAGACATCGTCAAAAACTCATTTTGAAGCTCTTAAACCGCACTTTCACGCTATTAATTTTAAATTCATTGAATAAATAATTTTCCATTCGTTATGAACAATTATATTTTTTAAACGTAATTTTCGAGATGATTACACCCTTCGAAAATTCTAAAAAAAATACGAGCGTGTTCCTTGATTCATTCTCGACGGAATCTGTAAGTTTCAAAATGGAACTCCGATTGAAACTATATTCAAAAAGCGATTGACCCGTGCGGGGCGTCGCGCGCGGCTATCTACGCGGGCGCGCCGAGACCATGGAGTAGAAGGAGACAAATCTTCAAAATGTAAAGTGGTTCACAGTATAGATGGCGCTCTAGTCAGTGCAGAACCGAAAACAACCGCAAACCTGCGGGTGACCAGGCCAACGCGCGCAACTTCAAACATAAGCCTACGCGACAAATATATTATAGATGATGACAGTTTCAAACATGGGTTTCAAATTGTTTTAAAAATGGGTAAGACGTGCGCGATCCGTAGTTGCACTACGGGAACGAGAAGCACAATTAAAGCTAATAAAAACTGTAAAGTGAAAAACCAAACGCTATTCAAAGTGCCGAAGGTAAGTTAACAGGCCAAGTTTTCAGTTTCGGGGCATAGACTGTTATCATAAAATTGTCATATAATCAATTTTGATTGATTTCTGTTTTGATAAGGATATCGTTGCCTTCAAGGAATGGGAGCGGGCCGTAGTCTGTACAAACTCGAAATTATCAATGAGTAATTACATATGTGAAAACCACTTTCTGGAGTCAGATCTTATCCGAAAATACGAGACTATTGTAAAAGATGGGACCATACATGAAATGAATAGAGAAAGGCCTCTTCTTAAAAAGACAGCAGTACCATGCTTTTTCATGAATGAGAAAAACACCACCCATATTGAGAAACGATCATCCACTGAAACTGCTGTTGTTACGCCTGATCCAGTACCTGATGAACGTACTGAAGAAGCTAAGACAGACAATTTGGTATGCTGGGATTTTGGAAGCCTGAGTGAATCATATCGCAGCATAAAACTACCGAACAATGAATGGGCTGCAGCTACGAATGAAAGGTGCAAATTCATACAATTCACTTCGATTCAAGATGAAGATTCACAGAGAGGGCTCCGAATATATTCAGATATGAAGATGGAAATCTTACTGGATAGTCGGCCAGTCAATCTGCAGAACGTCCATCCCCCAAAAAGTGAAATTGATCTGGTCGAACTGTTGAACATGGTCAGCAAATTGAAAGTGTGCAGTACGGTGTTAAAACAAAAAAGGTTTCAAGATGCACAGTGCTATAGATTACTAGAATAACGTTCAGAAAACGTCAATATTTATAAATCTTCAATTGTATATTGTCACGTCCTATAGCATTAGCCACTCCTTTCCTACGGCTCCTCATTATTCTCTGCATGCTTACCTCCGCACTTTCGCTTCCCCACCTTGGTTAGAACCAAGCATTCCTCATTATTCCATACTAATTTTACCACACTTCAAAGTCAACTCTCTAATCTTCTACACATCTCTCTCCTTCTTCTCCTACAAACTCTTCGATATCCTGAACTCGATCCCAAATCCTTCAAATTTTCTAGGAAAGAATTTAGATGCAAAGGATTAATACAGGCAGCCAACGGTGTAAAAGGCAGACCAGAATCCTCATGTCACTCGTGTAAACCACTACGCTGGATCCGTTCTGGGGGTGTACAGAAACAAGATAAGAACCTAACACGACAAAATAACCGACTGAAGAACAAGGTACTGAAGTTGAAGGACTTAGTATTCTCTCTGAAAAAAAGATGTGCTGCCCAAAACCAAGTAGATTTACTCCGAAAAATTGAAAACTTGCCCCATGAACAAAGAGAAGCTGTGCTGGCGTGCTTCTCAAACGCAAAAGTAAAGAGCAGTCGTGGACGACGGTACAGCCTTGAGTGGATTTGTGAATGCCTACTAATGAGGATTAAGAGTCCTTCGCTTTATGAACACATCAGGAAAAATAACATCTTACCCCTACCGACAAAAGAGACATTAAACAAATACATATCAAATATGGATGTTGCATACGGTTTTTCATCAAGTACATTCCAGTGTTTGAAAACCAAGGCTTTTAGCATGAGTCCGAATGAAAGAAGAGGTACGCTAATGATCGACGAGATGCATTTACAAGAAAGAGTGTCGTTTGACTCTAAAAACTGTAAAATCATGGGATTTACGGATCTTGGAGAATTCACACCGGATCATCAGTTGGAGATTCCTGGCGACCACGCTCTGGTGTTCATGTTCCAGCCATTACAAGGACCGTGGGTTCAGGCACTTGGTTCTTTTCTAGCCAGAGGATGTACGCCTGGGAAAATTCTGCATCAGCTCGTCCTGCAATGTGTGCTAGCTCTTGAGCAGAGTGGTTTCTACGTAGATGTTGTGACAACAGATGGCGCATCATGGAATAGAACCATGTGGAGCAAATTCGGGATCACTGTGAAAAAACCATCCTGTCTCCATCCACAAGACGAAGAGCGACGTCTTTGGTTCTGCTCAGACTTTCCTCACTTAGTAAAATGTATACGGAATCGCTTTGTATCATCGAAGATTATGTTAACTCCAGATGGGACTATCGATATCAAGCATTGGGAATATGTAATTAATATGGATGATCCTAAAGCTTTTACTTTGAAAGTGTGTCCTAAGTTGACACCTGCCCATTTGAATCCCAAAAATTATCAAAAAATGAAAGTGTCTTGGGCTTTCCAGATATTTAGTGCCTCAGCAGCAGTTGGCATGGAAATATATGCTCAAAGCAACAATAAATCGGAAGAGATAAAACCAAGTATTCAGTTTACTAAACGAATGAATATGCTAATTGACATACTGAATAGCGGGTCCGAACTTATTGCATTGAGAACAGAATCTCAGGTGAAGTTCTTGGAAGATTTTCTAACATACCTCGACGATTGGGAGTGTCTTTGTATCGTGGATAAAAAGTCGTTCCTTACACCACAAACAGCATTAGGTCTGCGGGTAACGATACAATCCACTATAGAATTATACAACTTCCTCGTCACAAAATGCGACTACAAATATCTTATGACCTGCCGCATTCAACAAGATGCATTAGAGAGATTTTTTGGAATGATTCGGAGCGCTGGAGGCTGCAATACTGATCCAGATCCTATACTCTTCGCTCAAACTTTTCGGTTACTGAGTGTCTATTCACTAGTCAAACCCCCGCGTGGATCAAACATTGGAAAAGGTGACATATTGAAGTCTATGCTTGAGGCTAAAGATCTAAAGCATGATGAGTCACGCCCGGACATTCTGGAAAACTTGGATGCAATATTTGATGCAGGGGATCACTTACGTGAAATGGACTATGTGGATGACGCAGCGGACTTATTTCTTGATGGGAAGCAGAACGAGTTGCCCACGACAACAGATGTTCATGTAAAATCCTATATAGCGGGATATGTTGTGCGAAAAATTAAGAAAATGACAAACTGCGAGGCTTGCATTGCGTTAATGATTGCGCCTGAACCAACTCTTGACAGAGATGTAATGATTCTTTTAAAAAGCCGAGGCGGTTTGATATTGCCTTCGAATAAATTATTCATGCTGATATCCGTTGTCGAAGACGTAATCACCGAAGTTTTACAAACAACACCGTTGAATAATGACACGTTATTCATTATTGTTAATTCTCTATCAGAGAAACACCTGCAGACTGTCGAATGCGACAAGTGCGAACAAGCCTTAAGCCTCAGAATAGTTCGATTCTATGTGATCATGCGATTGCATTTCGCCTGCAGAAGATTCAATTCAATAAACAACCAGAAAAAAGAAAAATCCAGACTCTTGCGTAAGCAGTCCAGGCTTACATAACCCACTGTACATATTGCTCTATTATAACTGTGATAAAATATAATAATTTCGTTTTGACTACAAGTTTATCCCTACATTGCTTTCAATCCAACTCGTCCTCTTTTCTCTGCTTGTACAACATCACTATTTGAATAAAGTGACACTGAAGAATTTACTTTTATTTTTCGCATGTATGAAGTTTGAATATTACATCGATCGTGATTAATGACATCCAAATTTTGCCGCTCAACGAAGCTCGGCGGTTCCTTGCTGTTAACAGCGCCACCTATAACGTGAAAATTTAGGACCACTTTTCGATGACGGCGTTATAGGAAGATACGTCTCCTTCTACTCCATGGTTCGCTTTACATGTAAAGAATATAAGGGGGCATATTATACGTTCAAATTCATAAAATCCAATAATTTACGGAATTATTTATTCCATTTCAGGCTGAATACTCGACTTGAAAAATCTGCCTTTTTTTCTCAATTAAAGGGTGTGCAATTCGTCTAGATTGACCCCTATGATAATGTGAATTTTTTCTCAAATAGTAGCACCAATGAACACTAAAATCTCGCAGTTACAGATTTTTTTTAAGGATTTTCATTTTTATAATAAAATATATCCTGAGAATATGGCCGAAACACGTGTATTTCAAATGGGGAAATCCACCCTCATTTAGGGAGGGGTTAGAGTTTAGATAAAAATCTAAAAAAATTAGGGTATTGTTTTTTAATTATTTGGAGTCGATTTGGGGGGCGTCCGATTGAAAATTCGTCCGAGCCCCAAATAAGAACCACCCTAATGAATAAATCCGACAAAATTTCGAAAATTGAAAATTTTGGTCGATACGATCTTCTGGCTTTAGTTTTAAGAGAAAATCGGGAAAGATAAAGCCAGAAGGTCGTATCGACCAAAATGTGAGAAATAACATTATCCATGAGAAAGACATAAATTGGAAGTGATAGTAGATAAAATAGACCAAGTACAAGAAAAAAAAAATATATCATATTATAAGGTATATACCGTGATAATCAGGTGAAACCGAATGGTCCATCAGCGTAGTCACCGAATATTTCGTATGGGGGATAGCCACTCGTTGCGCTGAAAAATCCCTAGTGATTTTGGCGCGCGGTCGATGCAACTCAGCAGCCATTGTTGATACAAGCCGGCTGACTGTCAATACATCGCGGAAGGTACACACGTGTGGTTATGTTCGCTTATTTGAGGCAAATGATAAATAAAGTGACTAAAACCTACACGGAAAGATTGACACCCGACTGATTCGTGTTTTGCACACGACTCAGTCGTGTGCAAGGAAAAAAATGGAAGAAAAATCCGTTTACACCAGACTGAGTCGTGTGCGCACACGACTCAGTCGGGTTCCACACAATAATCAATCGGGTGCTGCACCAGAATCCGTGCACAGTAACCAGTCTGGTGCCGCCCTACTGAAAATTTCCAGGTGGGAAATCCATGGATGATTCCACCTGGAAATCTATGTGGGAATCCCATGTAAATCTTCATGGTTTTCCATCGGAATTTCGAACTGGGAATCTACAGGATTCTATGAATTTCCAGGGGCTTTTCATACATGAATACCATGGAAAACTATGGATTTTTGTATGGGAATCCCATAACAATCGTTCATGGAAACCTATAGGATCCAATAGATTTCGAGTTTAAAATTAGGAAACCATGAAGATTTACATAGGCTTTCCATAGATTCCTAGGTATAATTATCAGATGGGTGCTATGGGATCCTTAGGGATTTCATATACGGAATCCATGGGAGCCTATAGATTTCTATATTGTTAACCCATATGAATCCATAGGATCCCATAGATTCCCAGTTCGAAATTCATGTGGAAAACCATGTAAATGCATGGTGGCAGGAGTGTAGAGTAGTTGGGCGGACATTTACACAGGCGGAGGGGATGTCCAATAAAAGTAATTGCTTGGGTATTCCAGCAGACAATTTATGCAGGTGAACTCCACACGTATATGTGCCTTGTCCGGATGACGAAGACGGTCGCAGCGATAGCTGCACGATGTGCTAGCGAAGGAGTCGCTGTACGGTGTGTCGTGTCAAGTGGACAAATACCAGGGTCTATAATCATATCATCGCATCACTTTTCTTGCGAGACAAATTCCTGCGATGCGCCACGTTGTGGCGTCGCGCGTAAGTGCGGCGATAGCCGGCCTCAGAGCGTCGGCTCGCTCGTCGAGGCGGGGCGGGTGCGGTGTGGTGGCCATGTATGGCTAGGTGGCCTGCCTTTATCCTTAGATTTCCACCTGGAAATTTTCAGTGAATACTATGAAACCGTATGGAAATCCGTAGGCTCCTCGAACCGATCCGTTTCACGTGGAACACCCCATATAATTTGTGAGAAGTACCTAATTTATCTATTATAGAAAAATAGGGAGTTCGGATCTCTTTAAGTAGGTTCTGATCCACAAAAATATCGCCGTTATGTATCCTAATAAACAATTCAAAACGTATATGAGTTTTCAATCGATTAGCTAAGTGATATGAATTCCTACCGACCATAAACTCCGTGTATATAGGGTGTCCCATTTTAAACAATTCAGCTGAATATTTCGAAAACTCATGGTTGTAGAGAAAAATATTTCAGATTTATTAATATAGATGATATTATGAATAACATTCTCGAAGTGTTTAACCCTTTCACTGGTGCAGCCTTTTTTACTGTACGTGCCAAAAATGGTAGGACAATAAACTAAACAAATTATACGATTAACTATGAATATACACACCGAATTTGAAATGAATTGGTCGAAAAATGCAGCAGTTATTCAATTTGATCATATATGATACATCGCCAGTTGTGGCACGACTTTTTTTTGATCATATATGATACATTGCCAGTGAAAGGGTTAATGGATCTAAAAAATGACTCGCCATGATTAATCAATAAAAATACGAAAACCTTTTGCTCTTGATATTTTTTTTCCTATCTCATATTTTTCATGGAAATTTTTTTTTTATTGTCAAACAAAAAAATCTTTCAACCAACAAATAAGATGAAAAATTGAACTTTCAGAACAAAAAAGTTTTCCATAAAAGTATTGTATTTTTTTTTTTTTTTTTTGTAGATTCCGAATCTGCACTAAAAAATAAGGGTTTCTATTTGAAAAACTAAAGCTACCTTATCAAAACTCCATAAAACCTCATAAAAATTCGCAACCCATATTATTATCAAATGTCCCCTTCAAAATCCAACAAATTTCATCCGAAACATTTTCTTTACAGCCATTAGTTTTCGAGATAATCAGTTGGATTGTTTAACATGGTACACCCTGTTTATAGTATAAGAGAATGAGTACCAAATCCCAGATTACAGAATTTCTCAGTATTTTGCTATACCTATAGTTTATCTATCCACGGCCTATGATCGATAAGGTTGAATCTATTTGTTTACTTGATTACTCATGTTATGCTATATTATAACTTTTGATATTGTTGGTTCACTTTTTCACCTTACCTAATTTCGTTGAAATGCATTTACGATTAGTATATGATTGTAATTCTCTCCAGATTTCACATGTATGCATGATTGCTGGGTTCCTACGACACTATGGATATCAATTGGAAATTTCACATGATATTCCTATGGAAATCCACAGATTGATGTGGATCCTCCACAGTAAACCCTGTAGTTGTCTATAGATTCTTTTTGGGAAATTCATGTGAGATCGCTGGGTTTTCTCTGACTATGTCCAGGAATAATAATCGGAAATCCACCATAGTATTCCTGTGGGAATCCACAGATTAATGTAGATCCTCCTCAGTAAACCCTGTAGTTGTCTATGGATTTTTTTTGGGAAATTCATGTAAGATCGCTGGGTTTTCTATGACTATGTCCAGGAATAATAATCGGAAATCCGCCGTAGTATTCCTGTGGGAATCCACAGATTGATGTAGATCCTCCCCAGTATACCCTGTAGTTGTCTATGGTTTCTTTTTGAGAAATTCATGTCAGATCGCTGGGTCGCCTATGACTATGTCCATGAATGATTGTTGGAAATTTAACATGGTATCCTTATGGAAATCCACAGATTAATGTGGATCCTCCATAGTAAACCCTGTAGTGGTCCATACATTTTTTGCGGAAATCATATAATTTCTCTCTGGGAATTACATGTGCCATTGCTGGATTGCCTATAACATTCTTCGTAGTTGTGATTTACTAATTTTATGCGGTTCGTACGTGTAAATCCGTGGATTCCCATAGATTTCCCAAAGGAATCTTGCACTCATCCAATAAATTATCCATGGTTCTTCGTATATGTAATTTCTGGAAATTACGTGTATCATAACTGGATTTTTCACGATATTTTCCATGGAGAAAACATGGAAATATTACATGGTTTTTCAATAGAAATCTAGGGATTCCCATAGATTTTCTATGAGAATCTTTCACTTATCCATGTTATTTTTCATGGATTCAGACACATGGATTTCAATGATCGTTATCCATAGGAGAGCTATAGAATGCCTGTATCAATTTCACTAGACTTCCTATGAAAAACACATAAATGATCCAGATAGATTTCTCATGCTACTGGATGTTGAATATATTTCTATGGAACTCCATAAAAATCCACCTGGATTCGTATGTTTTCCCATGGATTTCCACCTGGAAATTTTCAGTAGGGCGCACACGAGTCATTCGTGTGCGCACACGGATGACTCGTGTGCGCACATGAATGACTCGTGTGCTGCACATGAATAACGTTTCTTCTGTAAAATTGAAAATTAAACGCAGAGAAAGCTATTCAATCAATAATTTGGAAATAATGAAACAGAATAAATTATTGTTGTAAACGGAAAAAAAAGAAATGGAAAATTTTATCAAACAAAAAATACATAGGCAAGAAAATCTTCTTATTTCCAGTTTCATAATAAAATCAAATAAATTTATTACGATAAATATCAAAAAATACGCTGCAAAGTAATACTTGCAAATTTTTTTTTCGACATATATATATAATTAATTTCAAACTTATTAAAAGTTGCTGCACTGTCACATCACATAGACGACATAAGTGAATAATGTTAAGGTTAGGTTAGGTTATGCGCAGTAATTGCTCGTCTCAGACCAGACTGAGTCGTGTGAAGCACCTGACTGGTTACGGTGCGAAACCAGAACCAATCGTGTGACAAACATTAGTCAGTCATGTGCTATAAAATTTTTGGCTGAAATATTTTAGAAACATTACTCATTCGTGTGCGCACACGAATGACTCGTGTGCGGCACCAGACTGGTTACTGTGCACGGATTCTGGTGCAGCACCCGATTGATTATTGTGTGCCCTGGCGAAAATGAAATCTCTGCCAAATCTCTTCAAAAATCTACAAATGAAAATGCAGAAAAATCTGGAGTTTTCCAGAGATGTAATCTCTGGAATTCATCGGAAAAATCCGGGAAATTCGGGAAATCTCCGCTGTAGAGTTTTGCAGAATTTCCCCAAGTGCAGAAATTCAACAAAACCAGAAGAATCCAGAGTTTTGCGGAGAATTTGATGATTTTTGATAAAAATTATGGAAATATCTGCTGTTGAGCTTCGCATAATTTTCTGAAGTGCAGAAATTTTACAAAACCAGAAAAATTCAGATTTTTGCGGAGAAATTTCTGATTTATGATGAAAAATTCTGGATATCTTCACTGTCGACTTTCGAGAAATTTCCTCAAGTGCAGAAATTCAACGACACCAGAAGAATCCATAGTTTTGCGGAGAAATTGATGATTCTCTATGCAAGATTCTGAAAATATCCGCTGACGATTTTTGTTGAATTTCCTCAAGTGCAGAAATTCAACAAAATCAGAAAAATGTAGATTTTTGCGGAGAAAATTGATGATTTTTGATGGAAAATTCTGGAAATCTCCGCTGTAGAGTTTCATGGAATCTCTCCAAGTTCAGAAAATTAACGAAACCAGTAAAATCCGAAGTTTCTCGGAGAAATTGATAATTTTCAATGAAAAATTCTAGAAATCTCCGCTGCGTATTTTCGCAGAATTTACTCGAGTGATAAAATTCCACAAAACCAGAAGAATGCCGAGTTTTGCGGAGAAATTGATGATTTTCGATGAAAAATTCTGGAAATCTCGACTGCAGATTTTCGCGGAATTTCCCCAAGTGCAGGAATTTAACGAAACCAGAAGAATCCAGAGTTTTGCGGAGAAATTGATGATTTTCAATGTAAAAATCCTGAAATTTCTGCTTTACAGTTTGGCAGAATTTTCAAAATCGTACAAATTTCACGACAACAGAGAAATTCAGAGTTTTACAGAGAAATTGATGATTTTCAATGAAAAATTTCGTAAATTTCCGCGGTGGAGTTTTGCAGATTTTCCACAAGTGTGCGCGATATTTTCCACGCAGAAAAATTCAAAGCTTTGCAGAGAAATTCATGATTTTCGATTGAAAAATCTGAGAATTTCTGCTGTACAGTTTTGCAGAATTTTTAAAATTGTACAATTATGCAGTATTTCTAACACTTCCACGGAATTTACCGAAAAAAGAATGTTTCTATGCAATCGAATAGAAGTATAATATACAATTCAATCATCAGAAATCTTCGAGGTGACCGTGAAATTTTGCTAGATCATTTATTTTGTTTAAGTACATATTGATGTAAATCCTCACAAATCAAAGCTCACTTATTGAGTCAAAAAGTGTCCAGTATTGTGACAGGCGACGATTAGAGCCAGATGAAAACCGGACATCAGTCGATCAACGAAGTTAACGGGATGTGATAGCCAGGGGTCGATAAGGTAGGGGGGTGTTTTTACCAATTTTTTTTGTTTTACTCGGCATTTCGCGACGAAGGCACAGAATGGATTTTCGCAGAGGCATTCGACGTATTATATGGTGAAGTATTGCCGTAGACGAATAAAGGTATTGAAATCGAAAAATAGTTTGTTTTCGTAAATTACAATCTGTAAAACAGGGTAAAAAAATGGCCGGTCGGGGCTCGACTCTCATATGCTGACCTTATTATTCAAGTTCGCGCGGTATCCAGCACTGAAATGTATAGCGACGTCAATTCTACGACCTCGCACGAACCGAATGATCCGTTTATTTATGAATATTACTTGAAAATGGGAGCGTGATTTGCAATGCTGCATTTCGTCGACTTCGACCGAGTCAAAGCGGGTCTTGACAGTTAGCGCGAGGGAAGAAAGGGACAGAAGACTGTGGGGTGAACTTCATACCGGTCAACATTGAACACGTTCAGTGTATGTAACTGTCAAAAACCGCTTTGACTCGGTCGAAGTCGACGAAATGCAGCATTGCAAATCACGCTCCCATTTTCAAGTAATATTCATAAATAAACGGATCATTCGGTTCGTGCGAGGTCGTAGAATTGACGTCGCTATACATTTCAGTGCTGGATACCGCGCGAACTTGAATAATAAGGTCAGCATATGAGAGTCGAGCCCCGACCGGCCATTTTTTTACCCTGTTTTACAGATTGTAATTTACGAAAACAAACTATTTTTCGATTTCAATACGTTTATTCGTCTACGGCAATACTTCACCATATAATACGTCGAATGCCTCTGCGAAAATCCATTCTGTGCCTTCGTCGCGAAATGCCGAGTAAAACAAAAAAAATTGGTAAAAACACCCCCCTACTTTATCGACCCCTGGCTATCACATCCCGTTAAGCAATTTCAACCGCAGCCAGAACTTGGATGGGTGACCGACGTGGATAAAAAAAAAAAAAAAGATTTCCAGAAAGAAATTCCCGAAATTTTTCAGGATGCAGATAATTATGAGCAGGGAAGAAATTCGAGATTGGAGAGATTTCCATAAATTTTAGCATTTCTGCAGAATTTCGCATAGAAATACAGATACTTATGGGCGAGGCCAGATGGGGAAATTCGATCTTGAAGACATTTTCCGAAATTTCCGCATTTCTGCAGAATTTCACATAGAAATACAGATAATCATGAGCGAGACCAGACGGAGAAATTCGAGCTTGAAGAGATTCCCAGACATTTTCGCATTTCCGCAGAATTTCGCATAGAAATACAGATAATTATGAGCAAGGCCAGATGGAAAAATTCGAGCTGGGAGAGATTTCCAGAAATTTTTGCGGTTATGCAGAGATATTCATCGAAATTCATAAATAAATACGCATGAAAGATTTGAAATAATTTTTGGCGTTGCAGAGATTTACATGAAAAAACTCTGATTTTTCTCTGCAAAAAAGTCTACATTTTCTCTGAAAAGTGTTCCAAATAACAGAGAAATGTAGATTATTATCTGTGTTTTGCAGAGAAAAAGCAGACTTTTCTGCAGAGATTTCCAGAATTTTTTTTTCGCCAGGGTGGAACCCGACTGAGTCGTGTGCGCACACGACTCAGTCTGGTGTAAACGAATTTTTCTTCCATTTTTTCCTTGCACATGACTGAGTCGTGTGCAAAACACGAACCAGTCGGGTTTCAATCTTTCCGTGTACGTGAATAAGCTATGAATATTCATCAAAAATCGATCAATCAGTTTTAAATGATATCCTAATACAATCAACGGATTAACTTAAGGTGCTGCCGTACGCAATTTCACCAAACCTGCCCAGAGTTGCCAACATCTTTAAAAAAGGTGTTATTAAACGGAATATCTCTGCCTGGGCACCGAAATCAATGAAACAAAATGCCCCGCGCAAATTCAGGCACGATTACGAACACGTATGGCTCAAAACATGTCCGTTTTGAGTTGAAATAGACAAGTGAAAAACGCTTATTTTTTACACTTGGCGATTTCCTATTGGGTTTTTGTGGTGTCGGTGACGCTTCCGAGATGGCGTGGCGCACGAATCTACGACACGGTCGTATACACAGGTCCGGAAACTCCCGTGGTGGGGGTGGGTCTCTTAATGAAGCCAAGTGTGTTTTCGCGACTTCCCACGGGTGCTGAGGCGCTGTCATCGGGTAGTACGTGGTTGTCAATAGTAAACAAAAATATAACCTATTTTCTGCACATATCGAACCAAAAGGAATTATTACGAATTAGATGGAATTAAAAAGACCTGTGTGTCAATTTTTTGTTATTTTTTTGAATTTTTTTGAGGTTATAAATACCTCCAACCATGAACTACCCGATCACAGCGCTCAAACTCCCGCGGCCAATTCAGGAAACTTTCGAGCTTCGCTAAGGGACCCACCCCCACCACGGGAGTTTCCGGACCTGTGTATACGACCGTGATCTACGACTCGGATCACTGTTCGATAAATTGGACAAAATCAGCTGTCAGTGATGAATATGCGTGTATTCTAAAATTGTCATAGAATGTTGTTATTGTGATCAGGATACACAGAAGACTAACCAAGCCATAACGTTTGGTAAGTGCATCAACAAAATACAGTGGTGGTATACATTACGTCATTTATATTCACCTTCGTTAGGTTAGGTTTGATTCGATTCTGTCCAATTTATCGAACAGTGATCCGAGTCGTAGATTCGTGCGCCACGCCATCTCGGAAGCGTCACCGACACCACAAAAACCCTATAGAAAGTCGCCAAGTGTAAAAAATAAGCGTTTTTCATACATTACTTGTCTATTTCAACTCAAAACGGACATGTTTTGGGCCGTACGTGTCCGTAATCGCGCCTGAATTTGCGCGGGGCATTTTGTTTCATTGATTTCGATGCCCAGGTAGAGATATTCCGTTTGCTAGCACCTTTCTTAAAGATGTTGGCAGCTCTAGTCAGGTTTGGTGAAATTGCGTACGGCAGCACCTTAAGCTATAACTGGGAATTATTAAGAATAAAAGAGTTCACCGAGAACAACCAATTCGAACGAAATTATGAATTGTATCCTGGGGTTGAGGCTTCAATAAATATCCATAGCTTATTCACGTTGGTGTTATATTCATTTTATTGATCATTTGCTTCAAATAAACGAACATAACGACACATGTCTACCTTCCGTGATGTATTGACAGCCAGCCAGCTTGTATCAACAATCACCCTAGGGATTTTTCAGCTCAACAAATGGCTATCCCCCTAAAAATACGAAATATTCGGCGACTACGCTGATGGACCATTCGGTTTCACCTGATTATCACGGTATATTTATGGCATACGCCGCGCGAGTCTCAACGAGTCTATATACCCGAACGGGAGCTAACCAGTGGGGTGGGGAGACAGTATTTTCTTAATTTCTTCCTCTTCGCGATATCTCGGGGATTGAAATAATTATCTCAGAATGTAGGCACGAATAGCCCTTCATTTGAGACCAACTTCAATTGAATCAGTGCCCGGAAAGCTGAGATATGATTTACTTAAGGTAGTTCACCACTCAATCGAGTTTCTATAGATGTTCATGAAATTTGAACTATGTGTCAAGAATGACCTAATACATGCACAGTTAAATTTTTATGAACTTCTAACGTACAAAAAAAAAGATATTCGCCTCGAAAGTGGAACATTTTAACACGGAAAGCATAGGACCAAGGCTAACAAAACCAACCTTTGGATTGATAGCATCATTCTGCGTCTATAGAGTTTGATAAAAAACTAACATGTACACTAAACGTGTTGGATGTTGACCGGTTCAAGGCCACGGATATTTTCGACAAATGCGAATTTAGATGAGAACCGCTTGATTCGTCGGTAGCGCCCCTAGTGGCCTCTGAGGGAATCTCGTGCTGATAAAGATATCGATAGCTGTTTTTCTTCTGTTTAGCTGAATTTATCGATGTCAAGCCCTTTAAAACAATATCGATATAACAGCGAGTCGAAATCTTTATTGGGGCGAGATAGCCTCCGAGGCCACTAGGGGCGCTACAGACGAATCAAGCGGTTCTCATCTAAATTCGCATTTGTCGAAAATATGCGTGGCCTTGAACCGGTCAACATCCAACACGTTTAGTGTACACCGAGAGAAAAAATTCGTCGAAACAAAAAACCCTTGTTTAGCCCAACAAAACGCGGCGGTTACGGGTGGCGAAATAAATATTATGTAAATGTAACAAAATATTGGTTGCTTGAACTAAATAGAAACTTGTTCAATTGAACGAATGCATAGTTGATTCAAAAAATGATAAATTCGTGTGAAAATAAGATTTAGTCTACTGACGTGTACCATTTCGTTGATGTGAACAAAATTCTTTTTAGTCAAAATGTGGCCTTTTTGAACTGAATAAACTTTTGAACAGAGCAAAGTGCTGTTCTGTCTGTTTGACTGAACATCTTTCAATGTAACTAAATATTTTTTTTGGAACCGCCACTGATCAGTCCGGTAAACTTCATAAGCATTACATATAAATAGTGAGAAAAAAAAGGAATTTGACGTACACGTGAATATTTGTTGTCACATTTCATAACTATTGACATGTAGATCGACAAACATCTCCGGTTCGATAAGAAAAACGGCACCTAAATTATTTGCCCTAACCGGGATTTGAACCCACGTCCGCTCCCATTCGCTATATTACTAACCGCACGCTCTACCTACTACGCCAAACTACCCTATGGTAACTGGTCTCATACTTTCCTATGCATCGAAACTTATGGTCAAGGTGTTGAATCGAGAGCTAATAGACATTTCAATCTCAACGATCAGTATCATGATTGATCAGTGTCAAGGCGAGATCACGCCTGGAAAATGTTGTAAAAAATATGAGCGTAACGCGTATAGATTAATGCGATATTGCTAATTGAGTGACTTTATATGAAACATATGCAATAATAAAACTCTGTGACATAAATTTCACTTGTATTCAAAATAAAAAAAAGCGATCTATAAAATCCGTTCCAGACGCACAATCGGGTTGGCCGAACGATTCAATTTATTCGACAGAATCATCACAAGTTTCAAACTAAAGTAACATTCAGTCAAATCAACCTAGCGCATTTGACAGAGTTGGCAGAGTTATAAGTTTGAATTGAATGAACACGGATGACTTGTTCTATCAAACCACTTGTTTTATCGAACGATGCATACCGATTATCTCAAGCATTCCGAATTCGGTTGATCCAATCACTGTATTTATTCAAGACAACAAAGTATGTGGTTAATCCGAATACATGCATCTAAACACATTGCCTCTCTACTTCAACCGAACGGTTTTAATCGAAACAACTAATATATAGTTGTTTGAATTAAAAACATAGTCAAATTAACTATATGTTCCGAATAACTTATTTGTTTGATTCAAATGGCCAAGATTTGTTATGGTAATTGCGGCTCATTCATTCATACAAAATGATGGTTGAGGCAACTATTTCTTAACCAACAGAATCAGTATGTTTGATTCAACGAATTTTTTCTCTCAGTGTAGTAGTTCAGTATGTTCCGAATGTTATTCCAAAAGATGAAACCGATTGGACGTATGATTTGGTAAAATAACCTGTGACAATGTACTCGGCGAGGGAAAAACTAGAGGGAGGGAGGTACAGCAACGCTTCGTAACGGCGTAGTCGTACACACATACCGTGAAGTTTCGTGGAAGCGCACCATGCCTAGATACGAAGATAGCCGAACGTATGCCCTATTATATGCAATCGTCCACAAATAAGTCCACAATTGTGGCGGAGAGTCGGAATCGGAAATTGTTTTAGTGGTTACCAAGTCCTTGATTGGCTGTCTAGTAATAAACAATTGCCGTTTAATAACAACATCGAGGCCCAGCATCTGATAGCCAATCAAGGTCTTGGTAACCACTAATTGCATATAATAAGGCGTACGTTTGGCTATCTTCGTATCTAGGCATGGTGCGCTTCCACGAATCTTCACGTTATATGACACACGGAACGAGGAGGACAGTCACCAACTGAAAGCTTTCTCTAGAGAGGGGTTGACGAAGCATGCGCGGTATATCCTCAGCGCGCTCAAACTTTTGGCTTGGACTGTGGGTGGTGAACTACCTCAAGTTTCTGAGTACCCGTTTCGTCTGAAAATTTTTCGTCTCCTTTTTCTTCTTCCTTGTTTCGACTTATCGCTCTTCCGAGCATGTAGTCTAATTTCGTCTCCTTCTCCTTCAGACCAATTAATCCTTAAACCTATGTGTCTGACAATTAGGAAAGAGCGGCTACTACTGAATAGCAAAGATATGCTAAGTACTCGACATCAGTTGCCAGGTGGCGCTTTTGTCGATGCTGTTGACGTATGATCGCGAATCGATTGCCCACCTTAGACCACGGAGTACGGACAGACGGGCTTCTCTGAGACAGAGTTGTCAGTTCTGTTCATATTCGTACATCTGAACATTTTGCAAATTTCATTCTCCTTTACGCTTCCTATACATACTTATCATCATAAAATTCAAATTTGAAGTGGAGGGCGAAATTATAACAATCTCTCATGAAATGACGAGGCGCACAATTTTGAGGTTAGGTTATGGGTACGGCTATTGAATCGCATGAAGTTCAGTCTACAACAGGGGTCGGCACGGCCGGGCTCTCGGAGCCAGCCTGGCTCTGAGTGTCAATTACTACGGCCGTAAGTCCCCTCGGTCTACCTGAGAACGGTCAGTTGTCCTCACCTGAAGGTTCGATGGTAGGGCAGCGTTCAGGAGAAATGAAAGGAACTAAGGGGTGTACGGTCTATTTGGGACGGCAAAAAGTGCATCTGACTGTCCAAGTCTGTTCATACCCGCATATCCTCATCCATACATGCAAAAATCCAAGAAATGGCGTTAAAGGGATTAGTGCCGGTGAGTGGGTTAAGTGGATTTACGGCTTTGGCTCTTTGGCCTAATGAGTGTGCCGACCCCTGGTCTACAACATGAATTAATAAGTGTCAAAGCTTTCAATCAACGTGACAGGTCTTCAATATATTATTATCAATTTCCAAACATTTTCGTATATTCAATGGGTCAAATATATCCTGCTACCTCTGATTACGGGTGGAGTATAAGAATCAAGAACAAAGCTGGAGGTATCTAGATGCAAGCATCTAAGATACAGTATCTAGATTCATTTTGTATCTAAATAATGTATCTAGATACGATATTTTTTTCCATATCTTCATCTGTATCTAGATATTTTGTGGAGTATTTTTATATCGTGCTAAAGATACTCTTGAAGATACTCCAGAAAATCTGAAGAAAGGTTGAACCATTGAATGACTCGTGTCGTCTTGTACATGTATACATACGTCATGGCCAAACGCAATGCTCTGAGTGATGATTTGTTCGAAACCTTACTTTTCTTGAAAAACAATTATTCTTCCGCTCAAGCCTTACTGAGTAGTCAGTAGTCTGTCGCTCTGTTACTTCCAATTTTGTAATATGGAATTTTCAATTTTGTTTCGTTTCAATTTTGTATCGAAAAATAAAGCTGATTAACATCCAAACGTGTGCCTATATATGGTCTCATCTTATTTTAGAAAGTATCTGTTAAAATATCTAGATAGTCTTAAAAGGGTCTGTATCTATATCTAGATACGTTAAGTATCCTTGTATCTGTGTCTGTATCTAGATATATTTTACTGTCGCGTATCTGAATCTGCAAATTGAAAAAAATTTCGTCATTGTGTAAAATGTTAAAATTCTTGTGTTAAATATTTAACACTCTCGTGTGTTGATTCAATAGTACATTATGTCATTAGGCCGATGAAGTATTTTCCGACGAATTTAGAGTCTATAATCCGAGCCGGAGGCGGGGATTATAATGGATTTCGTCAGAAAATACTTTATAGGCCTATGGCATATACAATTTTATGTGTCTAGGCGAAAAAACCGCGTTTAAAGCGAGCGAAGTGAGGTTAGGATCGCTGTTTTTCGGGCCTCGACACATGGAGAATAAAATAACACAAATTTTGTGTAAAAAAAGTGGTTAACACAGACTTTTGTGTTAAATTTTACAAAATTTTTTCTACTGTGTGTATCAAGATGCATTTCAGAAGTATCTTTTACAGCATTGATCAAGAAGAAGAAGAAGTGTCAAATATATCATATTAAGTACATGCCTACAAGAACATATCTTTACAGGGTTTGCAAAGCAACGAATGATAGTGTGTGTTATTATTTCAAGCCTCTGTCCTTTCAACATACAGTAGAACCTCGATGAAACGATGTTACATAGTAAAAAAATATTTCAAACGTAATTGGTGGACACCGAGGTCTAATAAAGATTATGTGTAAATATGCGAGCGAATTGATGCCGCGACAGGCGATATAAGCTTGTTCATGCTTGAACACAGACTTTGCTCGTGACGTTACAGCCCGCGATGATAAAATTCGAAAATTCTAAAAGTGAAAAGTCCATACAGAGCAACTCATAGTTTGGATAATAGAAGTGCAGATAAAATGAATCATAGTTCGGATAACGGAGGTTCGGATAATCGAGGTTCTACTGTATTTATATATTGTACTACCATTTAACATTACTGCTTACCGAGGCATTTAGATGATATAAAATGCATCACCGTACACGCATTGAGATACTCATAGAAACAATTGGAAGAATGCTGACAACTAAGCGAGCCTAGCAAGCCAGTATATAGGAAAACCGAATCGAGCGAGCGTAGCGAGCGAGCACAATTATCAGGCAGTCAAGCAAAATTGTACAAAACGTAGCGATATCAACCCACAAAAGCACCTCTGGTGCAAAAACCTTTCGCCAAGTACGATAATGTGGTCACTACCCCCCCCAAAAGATCCACCCATAAAAATTTCTCTTCAAGGTGGTTCTTCACCTACAGTCCTACCAAACGTGGGTTTCAGACAAGATTTTGAATACTCCTCAAGGGCGAAAAAATCTGAATAAAATCAAGCATGAAGAAGATCCTCGGGAGATTGATTTTGCATAAAAATAATTCAAAAAAGTTATCAACAAATTGATCGAAAAAAAAACTGTTCAAGAAATTAGCCGATGACCCAACTTTTTTTTCAGGTCAAAATGATTTGTCAATTTTTCTAAATACGTATGAATTTTTTGAGAATTTTGGTGACTTTTTGAAAAATTGCGTTTTCATAATTGACAAATCAAGAGATATCCAAAATCTTCTCTGAAACCCACGTTTGGTGGGACTGTAGGTGAAGAACCACCTTAACAAAACTTGGCAATTGTATCTGATTGCAATCCTTTTGTAAGTAGACATTTTTTTAGTACCATTTTTGTTAGTTGTAGTGACCGAATTATTGTACTTGGCGAAAGGTTTTTGCACCAGAGGTGCTCATGTGGGTTAGAGTATAAACATGAATTTTGGTCGATATACGACCTTCTGGCTTTAGTTTTAAGGAAAAATCACGAAAACTAAATCCAGAAGGTCATACCGCCATTGGGGGGGGGGGGGGGGGGGGGGGGGGGGGTCGTCTGGAAATTGACGAAAACGCGTATTTCCATTGGAATTCCGAAACAAAACAATTTTTGGCGGATACGACTGTCTTTACGGCGGATACGACTGTCTTTGGCTTTGGTTTTACGGAAAAGCAAGAAGGTCATATCGACTGAAATTTTAATTTCTCCTGTTTTCTGGGTTATGATCACTTCTAATTGGTTATTATTCGTAGACAATGTGATTCTGAAGATTCTCAAAAATTAAAATGAAATGTAAATGTAAATTTTTATTCTTTAACCCTTCGTAGTCACACTGGGTGGATTCCACCCAGGCGTTCGGGCCCAAATATCCATTTTTTGACAAATTGACCTATTTACGATTTTTTTTTTCAATATGTTGTCATTTGAATTTTGACATACCGACCCTTGATACATGTTCTAGAAAGTTTAAAGTATTTTCTAGTATTTTTTCGATCCCGATCGGACAGATAGTTTTCACACAGCGACCATTTGAAATGTGGCTGGGTGAATTTCACCCATGTGTGACTACCGTGTTATTCTCCAGAAGTGTGACTACGAAGGGTTAATCGAAAAGAATGCAATATTATATTTTTTTTTTCAAAGTGTTTATTTCATCAGATTTTTTTTTTCACCCACGCTAATTCGTTTCTGTTCGTGAATAACGTAATTTCTGAAATTTTGGTCGATATGACCTTCTGGCTCTATTTTTGAGAAAAAATCAAGAAAGATGAAGCCAGAAGGTCGTATCCGCCAAAAGTTGTTTTTTTTTGGGGGAAATTTCAATGGAAATACGCGGATTCGACGATTTCAAGACCATTCGAAAAAAAAAAAAATACGGGGCGAACCCTGAGTTTTCATGCAAACCCCCAAAACTCTGGGGGTGCGAATTAACCCCTTAAATTTGAGGGTTTTTTCCGTGAGGGTTGCCCCGAAAATAGATTTTTTCTGTGTGTTAAATAAATAGAAAACAAAAAAAGAGTTTCGGAACCACTTAGACTGGACGGAAAAAAGTTTTACTATGCGGGATGTCTTCTTCTTGATGAGACCTAGTGACTCAAATGGTACACTCAGAAAAATAATTCGTTGTTGACAACAAAATCGCTTTGTTAGCAATGTTTTGGTTGACTCGACCAAATTTCGATTGTCTGAACCAAAATGCCTGATGAGCTAACCTAATTCACTATTTTTCTTTTGTCATCAGTAACGAATAATTTTGTTGAATATTTATTGTCACGTGAACAATATTTTTTGTTGGATGTGGTGGCATGCGCATATTCACACTATGCGCGATCACTCTTGCCCATATACCAGAAAGTGTTGCCGGTATTCGTGAGTACAGCACATGGCTGCGGAATTGTGCCTTGTGAATTGATTGATAAAAGTTAAAACATGGATATCGAAGCGCGTAAGTTCTTGAAATCATGTGGGCTAGAACATTTTGTTGTGTCTACGTATCTAGGCCCGAAAAAGCGCGATTCCAACCTCACTTCGCTCGGTGATATTTATCGCTCGCCTTCGGCTCGGATTATAAACTCAAATTCGTCGGAAAATACGTCATCGGCCTAATGACATAATGTACTTTTCATTGGGATAATGTTAAAATTGAAATAAAAATTTGAGACAGCGAAATATATTCTTGTTTTACTGGTTAAGTGGTATGGTTATGTATGATACACATGACTGGTTATGTACTGGTTATGTATGATACACATGACTATTTTTCAGGCTCTTCATAACAAAATGTTCTCTTACCAGTAACAAAAAGAATATTTCAATTCAGTACACTGAACAGAACGTTTTGTTATGGTTGCAAATAACCATTTTGTTAACAGTACCATTTCTCCAGTGCTGTAAAATGAGATTTGTTCCGTCAACAAAACATGATAACAAAACTTTTTCGTCACAAGAACAATAGTACATTACCATACGAGTCCGGTAAAACTTCTTCTGACGAGTGTGTGATTGCAAAAACTCGCCTTTGGCTCGTTCTGCAACCTCACACTCGTCAGAAAAAGTTTTACCGGACTCGTATTGTAATGTACTATTTCACCACACCTGCACGGAAAGTACGACTTTCGGCCACTCGCGTGAGCGGAAGGTCGTACTTTCCGATGCCAGGGGGTGGTGAAAAATAGTATACCTCACACGGGAGTGAAAAAGGCCATCCCAAACTGCGTTTTTACCACCCTCGCCTTCGGCTCGGGTGTCAATCTCACACGCAGTTTGGGTTAGCCTACTTTCCCTCCCTAGGTGAGTAATATACTAATTATACAACGCAAGCATGTTTTACTCGCTTTTCCGTCACTGTTTTGGGGAGCGAAAGTCGGAGTTTCCATGACTATCGAGCAAGTTTGTGTTGGGAGGGATCTAAGGAGGGACTTTCTCATTTTTTCTGTCCTAGTAACTGACTTTTTCTGTTTTCTGACCAATCAAACGCATAATTAGGCGTAACAACGTGTTGTTATGCGTTTCTATGCGTGTTTGTATACCGTCGACTTTGTGTATCGGATCGAGCTCAAACTCGTAAAACATACTTTTATTGTATAGAATATCGTGTGCACCACGGCCTCGAAGGTTTTTTCCGCCGAGCGTATTTGCAATACTCGTCTTCGACTCGTCTACGACTCGTATTGCAAATTTACGCTCGGCGTGAAAAGACCTTCTTTACCTCCTTGGTGCACAATATACTATCTTTGACCAAATAGTAACAAACGATTTTTGTTGGAGTAACAAAAATTTTGTTGGAGTAACAAAAATTTTGTTGTGTCAATCAGACTTTTTTCTGAGTGTAGCACCATGAAAATAAAAAAAAAAAGTCAATCTGACATTGATTACACAGTATAACAAAATTCGGGTGTGTCTGACCTAACAGATGAAACCCACACGGTCTCATAGATTTTTTTGCGCTGATTCCAAATCAGTTTTCAAAATTTCTCTAGGTGGTCTAGTTTTTGAGAAAAAAGATGTTAAAGTTCAAAAAACTCGGTAAAGTGGACAACTCGAAAAATTCATAACAAAATCAATTTGAATGCAATCGCTTGCACAAAAAAACAGGAAATTCAGAAAACCTTAATTTTAATAGTGGAATCGACACCTTCTCAATTTTTGTAGTAGAAATGAGTGAAAAAAATCACAAAAAAAGGTGGAACATTCGGAGTTTTCAAGAAATTTGGATCACCCGAAGTTGGCTTCATGACTCAGTTTCTATAATCACTTTGCTGCAAATATATTCATATTAACGTGCACATCGCCAACTTCGGGTGATCCAAATTTCTTAAAAATTCGGAATGTTCCACCTTTTTTTGTGATTTTTTTTACTCATTTCTACTACAAAAATTGAGAAGGTGTCAATTCCACTTTTAAAATTGAAGTTTTCTAAATTTCCTGTTCTTTTGTGCAAGCGATTGCATTCAAATTGATTTTGTTATGAATTTTTCGAGTTGTCTACTTTACCGAGTTTTTGGAACTTTAACATTTTTTTTCTCAAAAACTAGACCACCTAGAGAAATTTTAAAAACTGATTTGGAATCAGCGCAAAAAAATCTATGAGACCGTGTGGGTTTCATCTTTTAGGTCAGACACACCCGAATTTTGTTGTACTGTGTTATTTACCAACGCTTTCTTCAGATATGTATATAATGATACCTATGTATAGGTAATGAGATACACAATTATAAGACTTCGTGTTAAAAAACACTGTTGAGGGGCCGTCCTGCAATAATTGCAAGTTGATCAATTTAGGGACTCACAAAAATTGACGTCACATCAATAAGCGGCTGTTTAATTGTCCAGCTCGTAATAACTTCCGTACAGGATGAACAAATCATGAAGATCACCTGCAATTACAATATAAAAGCTGTGCCTACTGGTAAACTCTTATTTTGCGTAAAATTTTTTGAAGTAGATAGTGTAATTATCCACGATGGTCACAATATTCAAACGGGCCGTTATTCGTGCATGGTACAGAAGGAAAATTCTGCTTGGAATCCTGTAGATGACAATAGTGTTACAGAACAGAAATGGCCGAGAAATGCTCGAGATGCGTATATATTAGACCGGTTAAAAAAAATCAACTATTTTTTTTTTTTTTCAATCGCCATTGAAATACTAAATACATAGCATAAGACAGTTTTTTTTTTTTTTTTACAATTTCGTAGCTCACAAACCGCTAAACAAATCCGAATGACGCATACATATTTTTATAGGAAATTCAACACTGTACAAAAAGGATAAACAAAAAATTACAAAAAAAAAAAAAAATAGTCGACTTAACTATAAATTGAATTTTGAGCTTGAATAACTTTGGAAGGAGTCAATTTATCAAAAAATGATAGGAGACACTTTATGTAGAGTGTTGAATTTCCTATAAAAAAATGTATGAGTAATTTGTATTTAGTTATTGGTTTGTGAGCTACAAAATTCTAAAAAAAAAATGTCCTTTGCTATTTAAATGAAAAATTGAAATCCGCGATGCGCGACCTCTAAATATTAATATCAAGACCTCCGCTTTTAAACTGCCCCCCCCCCCCCCCCCCCCCAAGTATTTCAATGAGGATTTTGGAAAAAAAAAATAGTCGATTTTTTTGAACCGGTCGAGTACCTATACAGGGTGTATCATCTCAAGTATCGAGAATGGGACGGACTTAGTTGACGTTAAGTCACGCCCCATCACCAATCAACGAAGATAATGGAAGATAAAACTTCTTTCTAGAGGCAAAAAATATCAACAACGACTTGAATCAAGCTGTTAGGTATTCATTTACTTCGACATTCACAGAAACGGTTTGGATTATGACGAAGTAAATGAATACCAAACAGCTTAATTCGAGTCGTTTTTGACATCTTATGCGTAAAAAAAAGAAATGGTATCCTCTATTCTCGTGAGAATTTCGGTCTACGAAATTCTTCTCTTCGGTGATTGGTTGGTGGGGCGTGACTTGGCGTCAACTAAGTCCCTCCCATTCTCGATACTTGAGTTGATACACCCTGTATATTCTTCTCACGGCAGATCTGATCGCGTTCAAAAAATTACTAGACAATTATAAAGTTTTGCCGAAGTTAACCGTGAGTATAACTATAAATACTCGTACTAGTAATTCCGCCGATGCTGTTCGAAAGTTAGGATCACAGAAAAGGTTTGCATGCGCGGTTGAATGTTGGGAACATACGTCTCGATAAAATGCATTAAAAGCAAAAATAATTATTTAAACGACACGGTACAAAAAGTAGTGAAATCCCCAAAAAGTACCTCACGTGCAAAAACCTTACGCCAAGTACACTGATGTGGTCATTACCTCAAAAAAATAAACTTCCTTCAAAAAAAGGATTGAAATCGGACACTGCCGCCAAGCATCGTCACATCGAAACACACAGAAAAATAAAAATGAAAAGATATTTAAAAAAAATTGGAGGCAGTGGTACTTGGTGGGCCTTTTGTAGACAACCCGTGCAAAATTTTTTGCCCTGAACTAAGCTTGCTAAACGCTTGCAGGACCATTGCTCCAAAACGCTTGCAGAACTATTGCTCAAACGCTTGCGAATTGAAACAAAACTGTCAAGGGTTTTTCCAAGGGTTTCCCGAGATAAGTCACTCAAGGGTTTTGAATGGGTTCCCAATGGTTAAGAAAAGATTCTCTCAAGGGTTTTGAATAGGTTGCCAATGGTTAAGTAAGGATTCTCCCAAGGGTTTAGAATAGCCCGATTTATGAAATTAAAAAGTAATAATAGTAGAAGAAAACAGCATTACGAAATGTGACATATTTTATCGTCCGTTGACCCAGCCTACGCATCCTATCGATGAAATCGCATCATACACCTACTGAAAAAACCGCCGCATTTTTCGTTCCCGCCGGGACTTGAACCCACGTCCGCTTGGTTACCAGTCGCACGCCCTAACCACTACGCTAAACTACTTTATGACATACGACCCAACACTCTTCTACTTTTTTAGGGCCTATCGGAGTGTCAAGTTATTACTGGCGTGCCTGTCCAAATATACGTTGCAATATACACTCAGCAACAAAATTAACGGCGCACCCGGCACTCGGCGAAATAATGCCGATTTTCAGAATCCTGTAACTCAATGAAAAATTGTCACATATAATACCACAAGAGCTCCAAAATTATCGGGTATTATCGGGTCAAACAAATGAAGAAGTCAAGTTTTTCAGTTACAAAATCACGAGCGCGAAGCGCACTGAGAGAAATATCTAGTTCCCCCAACCCAAATCGGTGAGTGAAATAAGGCATCAACATTTTTTTTTGTGTTCAACAAACGTTTTAACATTCAGTAGCAGTTACTGGAAATTTTGGTGAACGTAACTATACCAGCGAACTATTCCAACAGAGTTCTTCTAACTAAACCATCTTTACTAACTTATATTGGTTCGAGTGACATTGCGTTAGACTTGAAGTAACCCTTTGTTTTTCGAGAAATCGTGTATTATAAACGAGATTATAAAGTAACGCTGACTGATAAGTTAGTGTTAACTCAACTCAATTTTATCGTAATGGAATTTGGCTGCGCGAAAAAAATTAATTTAGATTGTTACAATGAATTTATTACAATGTATGATGCGTTGAGCAACACCTACTATTGTAATCAATCGCATATTGATACATAGTAAGGATTTACAGATTAGAAAAACATCGCATTATTTTGGCCGGGATTCGATCCGGGGACGCACGCATTCGCTCGCATTACTAGTCGCACGCTCTACCGACTACGCTAAACTATTTATTGAAATATGAAATCACTTTTGTCTATTTATTTGGCATCTATCTCAATGATACTGAACATCTGTTTTCTAGAGTTCCAAAAGTTCTCATTTACTGTGACGCTCACAGTAAGTATGTAATAATATCTATGAAAATCTATAGATTCGTATACGTTCACCGAAATTTCCAGTAACTGGTACTGAATTTTGAAACGTTCGTTGAACACAAAAAAAAAAAATGTTGAGCCCTTATAACACTCGCCGATTTGGGTTGGGGGAAGTAAATATTCATCTCAGTGATAGTGTCTGTTAATCGCGAGTAACTTTTGTACAGTAAAAGTGGAAAATTACGTTTTCCGAACTAGAAATATAGTCTTTTGAACTGAACCCTTTTACATTCGAGGAACCAAGTAACTTTAGTTCAGTTAAAGTGATAAATTATGTTGTTTGGACTGAAAATTATAGTTGTTGATACCTTCCTAAGTTGACTTTCCAAAAGTATTAGATATGAACATATTGTTTGAGTACACTTGGAATTATAAAAACTAGTCCATTTAAACAAACGAGTAAAGTTGATAGTTGGTTAATCTTTAATAGAAAATAGAGTTCCGTCAACGGAAAATATAGTTACGATTACTCGAAAGAATTCAATACCCCAAAAATAGTACATGCAATCCGCTAAAAATTGTGCCTTGCACAGCAGACTAAATAGTTACTGTAAATATTCGAGAAAAGTTGAATACACGGCCGGAAAAGATTGTTAATATTACTAAATTTCTGGCGTGGTTACTGTTACTACATCACATATGCTCGCTGTACCTTAATTGTAGTTACATCGACGACAAAAGAAGTTACGGTTACTATAAAATTTTAACCGTATCAAAAATGTTGATTTTACACATTGAATTTCTCTCAGTGCGGGAGTGATTTTTCTGAAAAACTTGACGAGTTCGTTTGATTGCAGGGAACCTTGAGGGAAATGATTAATTTTGAAGCTCGAGTGGTATTCGGAGGATTATTTTTCCATCCGAATTTCGGCCCATAGAATTGCATCATGAGACAAAATCCACAGTTAAAAATCAACATTTAAAAGTCACAGAATTATAATTATAATTCAATCTGTCAGATTCGTTGGAGGGTTAACTGTATTCACGGACTGTATTGGAAAATCTTTTGTTTTTTATATATATATACATAAAAAATTACCGCGGTGAAAGCACACGTGAAATTACCAGTGAAGTTTTCAAAATTATCAGTTGAATATCGTGTAGGCTATGCAAAATAACGTCGAATGGTGCAATTCGATTGGCTGAAATTTGGATGCGAAAAATAATCGAAAAAAATCATTCGGGGAAGCATGTTGAAGGTTGAAACTTCATCTTCAAGATGGTTTTTGACAATTTTTCCTACGGCCATTTTTGACCTCATGGCGTAGGTTTGAGTGCCGGGTTGCAAAACGCCAGAAAAAACAAGTTTTTCAAAGTTCTTTACGGGGCGTTAAAAAAATCGCAAAGAATTTTCGAGACGGCCATTTTGTAACCTGGAATCTCCTCTTCAAAATGGTTTCTGGAAATTTGTCGCACGATTTTTCGTCACTGAGTTATCCGACTTTTGGTGAAGCAATAAGGGCCGAATCGACGAGTAGGCGATTGATTTGGCGTTATCCAGGATGCACCGCGAGGAGGTACAGTCTACCATGCATCCCGTGTCCGTGTGTATGTGTGTGTGGGTGTGTAGGTGGGTGTGTGGGGTCGATCCTGCCCTTATCGACATTGCTTCACCAAAAGTCGGATAACTCGGTGACAAAAAATCGCGCGATGAATTTCTAGGAACCATTCTGAAGAGGAGATTCCAGGCTATAAAATGGCTGTCTCGAAAGGTCGCTGCGATTTTTTTCACGCCCCATAGAGAACTTTGAAAAACTTGTTTTTTCTAGCGTTTTGCAACTCGGCACTCAAACCTACGCCATGACGTCAAAAATGGCCGTAAGAAGAATTTTCAAAAACCATCTTGAAGATGAAGTTTCAACCTTCAAAATGCTTTCCCGAATAATTTTTTTCGATAATTTTTCATCGAGTTACAGGATTCTGAAAATCGGCATTATTTCGCCGAGTGCCGGGTGCGCCGTTAATTCTGTTGCTGAGTGTACTTCGACTGTCTTGTTTATTAATCTCTATAATGCCATAAAAGTATTTATGATACAAGCCACAATTATATATTTGATATGCAAATCACCAAGATATTCTCAAGCGCTTCAATCGTAAGTCGAGATAATTGGTCAACTTTTCCCTCAAGCGTTGGCAAGCTAACCCAAGGCTTCCGCAAGGGTTTTTCGAGCCAGGGTTTTGCCAATCGTTGAGATCGAATGTTCGCGAAGGCTAATGTCAATGCCAATCTTTCCCCAAGGCTTGGTGAACTCTTGCTCCAAAAGCCAAGCGTTGGCAAGCTAATCGCACAGCTTCTTCAATGGTTCTTGGGACGCTTCAAAGGTTTCTCAAGCAATAAACAAGACTTCGGCAAGCTTTTCTGTTTCGCACGGGAAGTACGAGGAAATAGCAATTGAACTATGTCAATAATCCTGTAGTGAAATAAAATATTTGTACCCCAAACACGAATACACGAAAATTTTTTTATAATCTTTATTTTCATTAAGGGGGTATTCTGGTCTAGAGGCCTTAATTTTAGTGGTTTTTCCAAGTAGGATAAAAAAAAGATTGAAAACATTTTGACCATCCATTTTTTTATACGATGTTTATTAGACTGTGCCAAATAAAACGACTGTTCTTTTCTTTCGGTCCTTTATGAAAATTATATTGTCGGTCACAAAAAAAAAAAATTGTGTGAAAATTTCAGCCCTCTATCTTCATTTTTCAGTTAGCGCTCGCAAAAATAAGAATTTTCGATGAAAAAAAATTTTTTTCGCTAGTTTTTTTTTTTTATAAACAATTAAATATAACAAATAAAAATAAAACCTTGGTATGGTTTTGTAGGAAATGAAATTCTCTACAAAGATGACCTTTCACCAAATCTGAAAAATCAACTCCGTTTTTTCTAGAGCTAATAAAAGTTCAATTTTTTTTTAAGATTTGGAGTCATTTTTTCTTGTGAACCCGTGTAAAACAACTTTTCTAAAAAAAAAATTAACAATTCAATTATTTTTGGAAACTTTATGATCTAAAGAAATAGTTTTCATCGAGGTTTTTATGCTCCCACACCCACACGGAGAGAACATTATAGGAAGCTGTCATAGTGGAATAGGTCGATTGATTTATCCCGGATTTCTGAGGTCTCGTACTATAAGTATGGTAACCATTGCCTCATTTGTGAGAACGGTTACCATACTTATAGTACGAGACCTCACAAATCCGGGATAAGTCAATCGGCCTGTACCAGTATGACAGCGCTTCCTATATTATTCTCTCCGTGCAGAGAAAAGATTTGTTCGATTGTAATAAAATAGTGTATTCGAAATTCATTTGTTTGAATTAAGTATATTTTTACTAAATTCAAAGAAACATTTGTTCGATTTAAGTGACGACGTTTATTTCATGTAAAAGTATAATTTTATTTCAGCTTTATATTGAAAGAAATATATATATATATATTATTGACCGTAAAGAGCCATTTATTTTCATGGGTATTCTAAAGAATTTATTTACTTTCTTTAAGTAAATCATGTATCCAAGTCAAGTGAATGCTGACTTACGTGAAGTGCGGTACGCAGCCATCGTGGAACGCGTAGTTTTTCGCGATCGGAGGACCAAGCACACGCACGAGGTTCCTTTTCTCGAAAAAAAAATAGTGTTAAGAAAAAAAGGAAAGTGGCCGATTTCTTAGTAAAGACCAACTTGGAAGAGTATGTCTCATGTCAGTTTTTCAAAATCAGTATTATTTATGTGCCGGCTGGCACATGAATGAGGTTAAGTAGCCGTATAAAGAGCTACGAGTATATATGGGGTAGTCCAAGAATTTTCGAACGGTCCCGAACCCTCATCCCCTCCAATTTCGAAACGATTTTTTCTGATCGTAGCCCTAGATCTTTGGAAAGTTGATGAATTTTTTCAGATTTTTGTGAACATCCGTTCGCTAGTTGCGAATTTTACGAAATCGCCCATTTCAACAATTTTGTTTTTTTCAGTCAATTTTAGTTCGATAACAAACAATCGTACGAAAAAGCTATCTGCATATAATGTGACGGGATTCGAACGTACTTCAAGATGGTAATATTTATCGATTTATCGGGAGCCTATAACTATCGATTTTTTCAATAATAAAGCTCATATGTTGATTTGCGAGAAAAGTCCAATATTTTTTTTTTCCTTAAATTTTCACACAGAATTCTGCATAGAAAACGTGAACTTTTGACACCCAGTTCACAATGGGCCGAGCATGGGTTTTGAAGTTACAGCGATTTTAATATCTTGAAACGTCCAATCAAATAAGGTCTGAATCCAAGAACTTTGGACACTGCTTGCATTTTCGGTTTGAAGGAATCTTAACCCCCAGAAACTCAAATCCAAAGTCATTTTTGAAAAGCAACAGCAAAAATTTGACGTTTTTTGCGACTTTCTCAAAAAACGGCTATCGATAAGTGAAAAGTGACTCAACCATCGTGTAGAACGGAAAATCTGTCATCAAATTATGTTCTTTTTGGTACACTCAACATAATGGATTCTGAGCCGGATGTGTTTGACAATGCTAGAAACAGCCAATCGGCGCTCTGGATTACAAAAATTCAGAGCGCCGATTGGCTGTTTCTTCGATTGTCGAACACATCCGGCTCAGAATCCATTATGTTTATCGTATCGTATCGTACCGCGCGCGTCAAACTAGGCTTGTCAGCTGTTGAGAATTGTTACTCAACATTCCAATACATTTCGTAAATTGACTACCTTTAATAATTAAGCAAGGCATGACCTGGAATGCGACAAAGCGCATCGCATTGCAGGTTGCGCCAATAATCGAGTAAGCATTATGTAAGTTATAAATTAGGCTAAAGACGGAGCCGCGCTTCAGTCTTGAGCAGATACCTTGAAGAAAGCGGAGGCTATCTCCGAATACTCATTGACTCGAACCGGAGCAAGTGCTCCAAACGCAATTCTTTTGTACTTTGTTAAATATTAAATAAAAACTACTTTGTCGCTATCTAGCACTTAGAGTGATTGTCAAAGATCACCTCTGGGAACAACCCTTTTAATTCCCCATTCCTTGAATAACGGGAGTTAAACAAGTTACAACATTGGTGGCAGCGGTCTAGCGGATAAACCAGAGCTTGCAAGATAGTTGACGCTAAAAGAAAAGTAGAAAAGTGAAATAAAAAATAAATAAGTAAAAAAGAAGAAAGTTAAAGGTGCAACACGCAGTCGTTGTAACCTAGTGAAAGATACATCGCAAAGAAAGAGCTACAGCACGCAGCATTCGTGGCCAAGGCAAAGGAACCAGCACGGGGTACCTACAGCAGCAGCAGCAGAAGCAGCAGAACGCAGCGGTTCAACAGTACCAGAGGAATCAGAGGGTCAGCAACAGCCCAGCAGAAGCGGAAAAGCGAGATGAAGATATTCATTTTTATATCATGCCTGGCGATGGCGCTGGCAAAAGAAGAAATCAGCCCATCTTTCAAGATCGAGAGGTTCAGGGATAATCCGGGCGTTTACTTCGAGAAAATAGGGACGCTGCAGGTGTACAAAGATAGGTGGAGCTTAGTAATAGACATGGACCTCCGCACGGTATTCGAGAGAGAAAAAAATGTGAAGGCACACCTGAACAATATACGCAAGACATGCGAGATTCCAGATAACGCAGGCTCGCTTTTATGTGAGACTATGAGTGAAACAGTAGGAAATTTGTTAGATAAGGTTGATAGGGGTTTGCAACTAGTCCGCGACGTCACATGCGTCGGGCCGGCACGAAAGCGCCGAGGTTTGATAGACGGTTTAGGCTCGATAGCAAAATCCTTGTTCGGGACTATGGATGCAGCAGATGCGGCTAGGATAGATCAAGAGATCGATGATCTTCGGGAAGATCAAGCCAACCTAAAAACGGCAATGAGTAAGCAAATCCAAATAGTGTCATCGACGCTAGGAGTGTTTAATAATACCATGAGGGTAGTGGAAGAAAATGAGCAAACTTTGCTCGAGATAACTAAGCAGCTTAGTATCAGTCTTTCCAACGGAATAGAGAGAACAGCAGCGAGGCAAAAGCTCGACGAGCATATAGAGGCAATAGGCCTAATAGTAGATGCGTTGCTGAGTGATGTGAAGGATTTGGTACAATTTTTAACAGAAATAAAAAGGGGTATTATCAACCCCACCGTGCTTACTCCAGCCAAAATACTAGAGTACCTCTCGTCGGCACTACCACACCTGCCGGCGGGTCACAGCTTCCCTATACCATTGACGCGACCAGGGGTATCATTGTTGATGACAGTCGCGGATATTAAATCTTACGGGAGGGAAGATACGGTAGTCACAGTAATAGAAATACCTCTAATAGGTAGTGAAGAGTATAGCATCAGCAAAGTATATCCTCTGCCTGTAAGGGCACAAAACGATACCTATTGTTATCTAGAAACAACGGAGGAATTAGCAGTGGTGGACCATGATTATAGAAATTACCTACGAATGAAGGAGGCGGACTTGGGGACGTGTAAACGTTTAGGTGAACACTATTTGTGCGACCCAAGGCGCCCTACGAACTCAATAGGAATAGGTTCACCCTGTGAAATTGCTATTCTCTCAAAGCTGGACGTAGAACTATCACAATGCCCGAAAAGAATTGTTAGGGTAAACAAGGCAATAGTTTTAGTTTTGAATAGACCAGGAACATGGTTATATATAGCTCCAGAGGCCGAGGCAATCACAGTAGCTTGCGAAGGGTTGCCTGCGGCGCGTGAAACATTGATAGGCACTGGCATCATAGCTCTCAACGGGAAATGCGCTGTAACTGCGAAGGATTTCCGTATGGAGACATTACGGCAGTATCAAAGCAGGCAGGAATTCAGTTACCTGCCACCGTACAATCTGAGTCTCCACGAAACAGACTGGGAGGCAATCCCGAAGTCTAACGAGAAAGGTGTCAGTGTAGTACTCAAGAGCGTCCTGCGAGACGCAAACGAGCTAAACTCATTGGGAACTAGCCTTGAGAACCTACATAAGGAATTAGACGATAAGAACAATAGTCACAGGCGGCACCTGCCGTATGTGGCACCTTTGTATCCAATAAGTGGAATAGTATTAGTAGGCATGATAGGTTACATAATCTATAAATGTGTATCTACAGGTAAAGTTAGATGTAAAGAAACGTCAGGGCCAACAGTGGCACCGGAGCCTCCGCAGCCGCGAAAACGGACTCCGGTAGCCAAAGAAACCATTATCAATTTTAAACGGAACACGTCGATCACGGGTACAACATAATCCGGTATTAAAAATTAAATGGATTTTTACTAGAAGCTTGAATTAAATTGGATTAAGAAATTATATATACCTAAGTAACACCAATTATTGTATCTATTATCAAAATGAATAAAACCGGGATTGGACTAAAATAAGATTAGCAAATAAGGATAAGAGTAAGGAAATTTGTACTTAGTAAATAAGGGAAAAATAGTCCGGAGGCCTATTCTCCTAAGGGGGGAGGGATGTTGAGAATTGTTACTCAACATTCCAATACATTTCGTAAATTGACTACCTTTAATAATTAAGCAAGGCATGACCTGGAATGCGACAAAGCGCATCGCATTGCAGGTTGCGCCAATAATCGAGTAAGCATTATGTAAGTTATAAATTAGGCTAAAGACGGAGCCGCGCTTCAGTCTTGAGCAGATACCTTGAAGAAAGCGGAGGCCAGCGGCGCCGACTCCGTGGGTGCTCGGGGGCTCCAGCACCCATGAGAGGTATATAGTGGGTGCGGAGCACCCATGCCCATAGACATCAAAAGTGATCAGCAATCGGTTTTGAGCGTGATTTTTTTTTTCGCGCTCCGGCAGTACTTTTGAACCAGTCAGCAAATGAACATGAGGAGATAAGCACTAGACCTGTCCTTATAAGAAAGGTAAAATCGAGTTTTGATGGGGCC
Organism: Tenthredo livida; assembly: GCA_963992785.1. Classification (NCBI taxonomy): domain Eukaryota; kingdom Metazoa; phylum Arthropoda; class Insecta; order Hymenoptera; family Tenthredinidae; genus Tenthredo; species Tenthredo livida. Next base: position 42,181,231 of record OZ023064.1, on the reverse strand, counting down.
GCCCTTGAAGTGGTTCGAAATGATTTGTAAAAATTTCATATTTTTTTCAATTTTTTTCATCCATATTTACCCAGCCCTAGAAAGCCTTACTTTTTCCCATAAGAAAAGCATTGATTTTCCGAGGTTTTTGATGAAAAATGCGTACTTGGTCTGAAAATAGTCGTAACAAAATTTCTAAAGCAGCAGAATGGAGGTGAATTCGTCCACTTCAAACCGACGCTTGGAAAATTGGACTATCTCTGTTTTTGACTTCGCTATCTAACTTTTAGTGCGGCAAGAAATTTCGACTAGTGAATGCAAGCCTTTGGGATTGGTCTTGGAGAAAAGAATTTTCTATTTTCTATACGACCACTCCAAATTAATTCTGCCGATATCTAGCTCTCCAAATAACGTTTTTCGACATTTCTGAAATCTTTTTTCAGTGGTTTCCAAAATACTAAGAAGGAAGATGAGGTGATTGGAATTTTTGATTTTTTATTTGTTATTTTCAACGAAGACTTTCTTTTTTCTTCGACACCAATCCCAAGAGCTTGTGTTCACTAGTCGAAATTTATTGCCGCACTAAAATCCCGGGTAGAAATTATTCCAGGGGACATTCACGGCCCATGCTAGATTGCCACGTCTGTTTTCCCGGGCCTTCCAGGGCAGTCTAGCAAGAGCCGTTCCCGAATGTAACGCTCCTGCACGCATGGCCCCCGTTCTGGGGGCCTTTCGAGGCCCTCGTGCGTTTCTCCTGATAAGACCAGAAAAACCTGCCAAGGCCCACACACGGCTTTGGAATGTATTATTATTACTCATTTTTGTAGTAGTCCCTAATTTATATTAAAAGAAAAAAAAAAATAGAAATTGACATATTTAATCGTCAGTTGAGCCTACCTACGCATGATATCGATGAAATGGAAATATTCACCCACTGAAAAAACCGCCGCATTTTTCATCCCCGCCGGGACTTGCACCTACGTCCGTTCGGTTACTAGTCGCACGCCCTAACCACTACGCTAAACTATCGCATGGCATATGACTCAATACTCCCCAACTTGTTCAGAGCCCATCAAAGTGTCAAGTTATTATTCGAAAAATTTCAATGTCATCAAAATTTGGTATTTGCAGGACTAGATTGTCCTTGCATATAGTATTACGATTAATGACTAAATATTATATCATATTAGGGTGGTCCTTAAAAATAAAATTTTTTGATTCACCACCTAGAAAGTTTCCTTTTTGTGTGAAAACATGAGGGACATGTGTCACAAAATATGCAAATTTGCCAACAAACTGAAGAAAATTTTTTTTTTTTTTAATTTTGAAAAAACATTTGTGAAAAATCAAAATTTAAAAAATTTTTTTTCAAAAAATCAAAATTTAAAATAAAAATTTTTAAAGATGAAAAATTTTTTTCTTCAGTTTTTTGTTAAATCTGCATATGTTGTCACACATTTCCAAAAAACTGAAGATTCATTGAAAAAAAACTTTGATGGTCTACCGGCACGTGTTCTTTTCATTTTTTTTTTTACAAAAAACAAATCTACCTCATGTTTTTACACAAAATGAAAACTTTTTATGGGGTGAATCAAAAAAAATTATTTTCAAGGACCACCCTAATATCATATGCATCACGATTAAGGATAATTTTTGTCTGGACCGGGTGGGAAATCCCCGTTCAAGTGGAACTTGAATTCTCAATAAGTTTACTGCCTGGACAGGGCTTGACAGGGCCCTTCCGTGAAGGCCTGGAATCTAAAAATTTTCAGGTCAGACGTGAATGGGCCATGAAAGGGCATTTCCCGCTAGACAGATTCCCGACCGACGGGAATTGCCAGTTAAGGGCCTTGCAATTATTCAGGGCAGCCTGGAATAATTTCTACCCGGAAGTTATAAAACGGAGTGAAAAATAGAGATACGCCAATTTTCCAAGCGGCGGTTTGAAGTGGACAAATTCACCTCCATTTTGCTTCTCTATAAAAAATTTTACGACTATTTTCAGACCCAGCACGCATTTTTGATTAAAAACCTCGAAAGGTCAATGCTTTTCTTATGGAAAGAAGTAAGGCTTTCTAGGGGTGGGTAAATAAGGAGAGAATTTTTTTTTCAAATTTGACATTTTTTTCAAATTATTTCGAACCACTTTGAGGGGTGGCCCATCGAAATTCGATTTTACCATTCTTAAGGACAGGTCTCATGAGCACCCACGGGATTTTCTAAAAGCCGGCGCCGCTGGCGGAGGCTATCTCCGAATACTCATTGACTCGAACCGGAGCAAGTGCTCCAAACGCAATTCTTTTGTACTTTGTTAAATATTAAATAAAAACTACTTTGTCGCTATCTAGCACTTAGAGTGATTGTCAAAGATCACCTCTGGGAACAACCCTTTTAATTCCCCATTCCTTGAATAACGGGAGTTAAACAAATTACAACACAGCTGTACGTCACGATGGACTTGCTCTCCTTTATCGAGAGTTTCTAGGGAATGTTGGTAAAACGATCAAATTATTTCTTCATTTGTCAATCTGACTTTATTTCCGACATATGAGGACATAATTCGATAACAAATTTTCCGCTCTACACGATGGTTGAGTTACTTTTCATTTATCGATAGCCGATTTAGAGGAAGTTGCAAAAAACGTCAAATTTTGCTGTTACCTCAAAATCTTGGCCTAGCAGCTGAAAAATGTCCTTGGATTCGAGTTCATAGGGATAAAAATTCCTTCAAACCGAAAATGCAAGCAGTGTCCAAAGTTCTTGAATTCAGACCTTATTTGATAGGACGTTTCAAGATATTAAAATCGCTGTAACTTCAAAACCCATGCTCGGCCCATCGTGAACTAGGTGTCAAAAGTTCACGTTTTCTATGCAGAATTTTGTGTAAAAATTTCAGGAAAAAAAAAGATGGACTTTTCTCGCAAATCAACATATGAGCTTTATTATTGAAAAAATCGATAGTTATAGGCTCCCGATAAATCGATAAATATCACCATCTTGAAGTACAGTAGAACCTCGATTATCCGAACCAATTGGGACCGGGCCTAGTTCGGATAATCGAAAATTCGGATAATGGAACAGTAATGTTACACAATGTGAGTTTGCCTGGAGTTAAATAAAGACTACCGGTAAGAATGAATATGGGCATATCCATGGAATTTTTAACTTTTGAGGTACAAAAATAAATTTCGGAAAAATTGACGGCACACCTATAAAACTAGAATGATCTGTGTTCTTGAGTCTCAGTATACATGAAAAAAATTAGAATAATTCATTTTCAAGGTTCGGTCAAGTGCTGATGGAGCAAAAATCAAAATTCAATTTTCTTTTTCAAATAATCTTTGAAAAACTATTTTTGTGGTCGAATTCGCACTCCGGTTCGACGGAGCCTAGAGTCTTATGCATATAATAAATGCGAAAAATAGAATAAAATGAAAAAACAAAAAAAAATTTTTAAATAAAAATAAATTGAAAAAAAATAAAATCAATAAAAATGAATAAGAATAAATGAAAAATAAATACTCGTGCTGTTTAAAACGACATTTGGGATACTGCAGGTGAAAGATATGTTTGTAAACATTTCTTTAACAAATATGAAAATTGATGATTTATGAAAATATTTACTCGTTTGTATTTATCTCTTCAAAATATGCATAAAAATAGCGACCGATTTGATAATATACTTCTTATAACGAATGTTATCGATTACTATTGCTTGGAATGGGATCGCAATCAATATACAGGTGTGCCAGCTGAAATAGTGATTTTTTTCTTCGAATTATTCTTCAGATAGTAATTTTCAAAAGCTTGCAACTTTTTTCAGGTTGTGGGCACACTTTCCGGTCGGGTACCGTTTTATAGCTTAAGATACGTAGAATAAGATACTTCAAGGTCGCTCGTTCAAATGGATCGGTCAAAAAGTTGTAATGAAAAAAGTAAAATCATCTTCGATTCAAGAAATTTCGTCATCGCTATTTCATTAATTTTTATCAGAGCTTACCTGGCCGGCACATATATCTGACTCGCATTTTTCTAATGTTTACGTGCTTACAATTAATGAAAAAAAAAATTAGGTTGCTATCATCATCGGTCAACAAGTTATAGTGGTTGAAAAAAAAATAAATGCTCCATCCTTACAGTGACTTGTCATTTTCTTTAGGATTTTTGTACTCATAACATGCAGAAATGAATTAAAATATACTAGAACATCACAGTTAGCTTCAAGAAAAAGTATTTGTCAGTCGAAAACACCCTTGGGGTATCCAATTTGTACTTGGAATGGACACAACCACTATCCCTCACAAAAGTTAAAAATTCTATGGATATGCCCATATGCGAGCTCACTAATGCCCTGACAGGCGAATGAAGCTTGAACAAGTTTGACCAAACGTTTTGTTTGCAACATTGTAATTGCGCGCCGTCCTTCGAAGTGCATATAGATTTCAAAATTTCGCGCCGTCGTTCAAATACAGAAATACTATCTAATAAAACGCGAAAAACGCGCGCATGAAGATGAAAGAAAAAACAAACGAGTTGGATTTCGGATAATAGAGGGTTCGGTTAAAGCGATCGTGGTTCGGATAACAGAGGGTTCGGATGACAGAGGTTCGGATAATCGAGGTTCTACTATACGTTCGAATCCCGTCACATTATATGCAGATAGCTTTTTCGTACGATTGTTTGTTATCGAACTAAAATTGACTGAAAAAATTTCGAATTTCGAAAAGATTTCGTAAGATTCGTAACTAGCGAACGGATGTCCGCAAAAATCTGAAAAAATTCATAAACTTTCCAAAGATCTAGGGCTACGATCAGAAAAAATCGTTTCGAAATCGGAGAGGATGAGGGTTCGGGACCGTTCGAAAATTCCTGGACTACCCCATATATTCAATAAACTGTAACCTTCACTCGAATGATTTATTTCTTAAAAATGAATAAAACATTTGCTAAGGACATACAAATCATTTGCTGAGGACAAAGAAAATTTTATTCATTTCAAACAATATAGAGCATTCATAAGTAATACATTTTTTGAACAAATAAATTTCTTTATGTTCCTTTGTTTTGTTGATGTTGGGTAACGTGAATTAGGGATTCTTCTTGTTCAAAATTTTTACCGCGCTTGACGCATCGATTATCGATTACCAGCGACATATTGATTTTAGATCGCTAGACTAACATCCGTGCTATCTCACTTCTCCGCTGCACCCAGAGAAATGGGTTTCTTGAAATTATTTGATCGAAATAAATTTTATTTAATCTAAATAACTTTTATTTGTATATGAACCTACTAGGTACCTATTAGGTTTATACACAAATAAAAGTTATGTAGATTAAATAACATTTATTCAGATTAAATAATTTCAAGAAACCCATTTCTTTGGGTGCATCTGCAACGTCACAGCTAATATGAGATTCTGAATGATCCGCATAAGTCAACATGACTGAAACTACACGTTGATACACGTGAGATAATAATAGTAATTTCCATGCGTGTTAACGTATACGAACTTTAATTACATAAATTCAAATGAGGAGTGCAATATAGTTACGTGAAAACAATGCATATGTTACGAACGAGCCGTAGTGTGTCGCAATACACCATGCGATGGAAGAACTTAGGCTGCCGGTTCAGCAATAATTTCACCACAGGTATGAGCTAGCAGATAAGTGAGCCAAACTGCGCGGCGAAACAAATGTTCATTGCCCAGGAAGCTGACCAAGGACATTTCATCCCCCGCCGAAGCCTATCAGTAAGGGTTAAAAAGACCCCGTATCCCTTAAGGCCACCGCACACTATTGCCACACAGCGCGGCACGGCACGGCTCGGATCGGCACAGCCCGGCGGTGCACCGTGACGCACGGTGCGGCTCTTTTGGTATATTAAGGTGGCTCCGTCACGAAGGGGCGAATCGCGTGGGTGTCTGAGCGAGGACCCCAATGTTTTTCGCTATATGTGGGTTTGTCATAATACAGTTACTCATAAACGTATTACTGATAATTTCATTTTTATAACACGTGCATGAAAAGCGGGGCGTTGCATGTCAGTTTAGCGGGACGAAAGTAGCCGAATGCATACCAGGTTTGCAAAGTAAGGTTGACGCATGCGCAGTCCACAATTACTTCACTTTCGTCCCTTGGGAAACGTCCCGCTACTGACATGCACGCCCCACATTCATGCACTTATTATAAAAAATCTCGTGCGTTACTATGGCCAACAGTTGCCGATTGCAACTTTCGTCCCTAGCAACGCAATTAGTATATTGTGTATCAAGGGCGGAAAGAGCTATATTACGAGTGTGCAATGTGCGGCACGAGCCGAAGGCGAGTGTGCTGCATGCACACTCGCCAAAATAGCCTTGCGCCCGTGATGCACACGATATTTTTCTTAACACCTGCTCTGCATAAATGCCTCTGTTGAGACCGAGGGAGCGGGCGCAAAACTGGACTTTGCGCCCAAGGGCCGAAAAGTTCTGTTTTGCGCCCGCTCAACCCTGCTGAAAATTTCTAGGTGGAAATCCATGTGGAAAAGTATGGATGCGAATGGGATTCTACGAAATTCTATAATAATCCACCAGCAATTCAGAAACATGGAATATCCATGATGCTGATCTATGGTTGTCCTATAGTTGATCCAGTAATACATGAATATTCCATGGTTGTTTAATTTCATGCAATAGGAGAAATCCATGTGGATGGGTATATAGATTTCCATTCAGATATATTATGGTTTTTTATGGTAAAACCCTCCAGAATATCTAGATTTTTATAGAAAGATAACAGTAATGTCCTGACCTAATCCATGGGAAATATCATGAATAATCTACCGGCTGTTACCTGAAATCTCGGAAACTTCAACATGTGAATCCATGTGTAATGGTATACACTTCTATGGACAGTCCATAGAAAAATATCTATATTCCCATGTGAATATGGTTATAATGCAATCTCGTTGTTGACATGAAACATTGTGTCGAATCCATCAGATCCTGCATCAAATCATGAGAAAATAAACATACTAATCTGTGTATAATCTCACAGATTATTGTAGAAAGTCCCCAGGAAATCATACGATCTCATGGAAATTCCACTGTGACATCTTTTCGTCATCCATGGAAAAAGATATACAAAATCCATTGGATTTTGGATGAAATTCGGTGAAGGAAGAACATCTGAATCCGGGAATGACCAGACGATACAATGTGGAAATTCCCTAGAAATCCATACGGTATTATGGGAATTCGACTGTGATCCCATTCGTCATCCATGAAAAAATATACACAAAATCTACCAGATTTCGGCCGAATTTCGGCAAAAAAAAAGAACATCTGAATGCAAGAACGACCAGACGAGTCATTGTTGAAAGTCCCTGGTTCATGGGGATTTCTGTAACAACTACTACCGACAATCCATAGGACTTAATATAATGTTACACATAGGATTCCATACATCATTACACATAGGATTACATGTTTCTGCACATGCCTACAACCACATGGAATTCCATAGATTCCCAGTTCCAAATCTCGGTAGAAAACCTACGGATTCACATGGATTCTCCATATAGATTTCCAGGTGGAATTCTAGGTGGATTCGTCCATGGATTTCCACCTGGAAATTTTCAGTAGGGAAGAGGTCGCAAAGGGGCATTTTCGGAGCAGGTGTGATGAAAATACTATTTTTTACATCTGTCGCGTACTTGTAGAGATTCTACTTGATATAAGTTTGCCAAGAGTGATCCGTCCATAAGCCCTGTGTCAAAAATCCGAATTTTAACTATTTCTTTTTTGTTTATTTGGTCGTTAACCTGGTCCGAAATGTTACATATCGACGTTCTAATTAGCAAATTGTCTAAATCCATTTTTGTAAATTTTTCAGGGAAGCCAAAAAACGTATGAAGAATGATATTTTCTCAACATGACGTACAAAAAAATGCCTTTTGAAAAAAAGTGGAGTTAGACACTTTTCTACCGAGAGCATCGATATGTGAAAATGAGTACTTTATGTATAATATTTTTGGAAATTATTTTTTTCTGTTCATAACTTTTTCATGACGGAGCCACCTTACAGTCATAGGACCGTTAGGCGCAAAATAATGTAGTCCATTCCGCTATAAATCTCGCAAGTATGCATGGCCGGCAAGTATAGTGTGGAGCGAAGGAAATGACCACACACGACATTTTCCGTGTATGGTTTTACCACACGCGAAATTCGATCATTGCCAACTAAAATTTATGATTTACTACAAATTTTATACTACAAATAAAATCGCGAGTCGACAGAAGTTCAATTTTCGGTCATGAGACTCCGAGTTCACCGGGAAATGACCAAAAGTTTGAACACAAATGAGCTGGTTGATGATTTTATAAGTAGGAATGCTGTAAGGAGGGCAACATTTGCAATGACTGAATTAAAAATCTAAAAAGAATGAAATTTTGTTAACTTTTATTTCCCCCCCCCCCCCCCCCCCCCCGACAGCGGACTGTTCCACACACGGGAAATTGATAACTTGCCGGCCATGCAAGTATGAGATGGAAGATTTCTTACAATTACTATTTGCAGCTAATTGCAGAAATCGAAAATAAATTGGTGAATCCCTGCATTTTTGAAAATTTCAGATTGATACAAATTGAAACGGATTCAACGTCACGTAATTAAAATCTTGTTCAATAAGTTCCAATAAGACTATATCATTTTGCGCCTAACGGTCCTATGACTGCAGTACACCACACCGTGCGTCACCGAGCACTGCTGATCCGATCCGTGCCGTACCGTGCTGCACGGATCCGCAATGTGCGGCAATCGTGTGCGGTAGCCTTTATTAGGTTGGCTACCCATATGCATATGTGTAGAGAAATCTTTGAAAAATTTATCATCGAAAGATAGGTGAATGAAATGCTTCCTGCCAAAATTTCAAGTCGATTCACCACACCGTTTTTGATAAATTAATTTTTGAATTTTCGCAACTGGGACCGTCACACACTGAACTCTATTATACCTCTTAGAGCATATAGACATGGAGGAAGCATAGCCGCTGAGAAACCGAGTCGAGCGGCGAGAGAGAGGGACGTCGGGACCGTACATGCTCTCTCTTTCTATTCGATCATAGGGCCAATCAGAGAATAGTGAGGGCCAATCAGAGTCTGCAAGATAAAGAAGGCATATACTGTCCCGTAGTTTGTCTCATGCCCGTTTCCCACTTACGCTGTAGGGTATCTCATGCTTCCTCCATGTGTATATGCTCTAAGTTATACCTGCATTACCTGGAACGCGTATAGGGCGATTCACGTGGGACAGATTGAAAGCTGCCATTTTCTTCTTCTTCTTCTTTAGCCTATTATTTGGTTGTTGCTTCTGTCCAAAAGTTGAGTACCAGAAAGCTGCCATTTACCTTGGAATTTTGTACAACACAACCAATCATAGGCCGTGATAAAAGAATAGAATAACGAAGCTCTGTTGATTCGAAACAATTCAGTTTGAATTCGGTTTTCATGTTTGAATTCGCGGGCAAATCGACGCTCCTGATTCGTCAGATAAAAATCCAAGTCAAAATGGCAGCACTAATGGCAGCCGTTGACTGGTTCCATAGCCTACTACGCTTCGAGTACGGCGATGTGCGTTCCAGGTATAATAGAGTTCAGTGCCGTCACATCTTATCGTTGGGGATTTTTCCGGCTACTGAAGACCACCTTGGTACAGGAGCATATCGCACAGCAACCGTCAAGACACCCCAAGGGCTATCCATACTCTTCAACAATCGGCCTCCTTCTCTCTAAAATTGAAATAGTGAAAATCTCACTATTTGAGATAGTGACTCCTGAATTCACTCCTGAAATAGTGAAAATCTCACTATTTGAAATAGTGATTTCTGAATTCACTACCGAAATAGTGAAAATATTAATATTCGAAATAATGACTGCTAAATTCACTGCCGAAATAGTGGAATGAAGTAAGATTCACTCTCAGAATAGTGATTCCCCTGATGGTGGATGTGTGCGCTCGCAACGCCTCCACGCGGTTTCTATAATTATTCCTATTTCTGTAGATCGTTCCTCATCGAACGTATCGAAAAATAATTGATTATATTTCTCAGGTAAGTTCATTTTATTATTTTATTCGTATATAGATGAATTAAGAGTAAATTATTGCTTGAACGCTATTGTTTTTTTTTTTAAACAATTTTTGATGAGTCAATGACATTGGATCGTAGAGTGTAACTGGTCGTGAATGAGAGTTATGTTTTGTTGGTATAAATTTTATAATACTATTTTATATTAAATTTATCGTTGACTTGTAAAAATGTTGTTAATCATTCCTGTTATCTGACAATTAATTCTTTGTTGATAATATTGTTATTATTAATAACTTGTTTATTTTAAGGGGGTACGTACACGTTTGGAGGAATTGAAATCTCAAAAAAGAAATCGATTTTTTTCTGCGACTTGAGGACTCTGACAAAATCCAGAAAAATCAGGATGTCTAAGGAGGGTTCGTCCCTCATTATGCATATTTTACATCATGTATCACTTTCAGTCTTATAGTGGCTACGCTGAAGATAAAAAAATACAAAATAACTCGGTTGTCGTACAGAATCAGGACCAGCGTGGGATCAATCTTGAAATGTTTGGTCCTCTATTGTTTGTAAATGCCTTTTCATTTCAAGTGTATTTTTAAACTATTTGTAGCCGTTTTTATTATATTATTATATTAAGAACTCGACGTTGAGAGAAACAATAAATGTACTACAATTAACAATTTAAATATTTCTTATTTATTTCAAAGGATTCCTAAATCATTTAAAATCTTTTTCTACAAATACATCTGTAAAAATTTCACTATTTCAATAAGTGATTTGTTTACTATTTCAGTAGTGATTCGTTCACTATTTTACAAATACATCTGTAAAAATGTCACTATTTCAATAAGTGATTTGTTCACTATTTCAGTAGTGATTCGGTCACTATTTCAACAAGTGATTTCTTTCACCATTTTAATGAGTGAATATTCACTATTTGGTAGTGGTATACTTTTAACTATTTTAAATAGTGAATATTTACTGCCAAATAGTGACTTTCCACTAATTTAAATTTAGAGAGTTGGCGACGGGTTGTAAGAGTTGACGCACCGCGCAGTCAGGTAGGTATCACTGCTTCCACTGGCTCATGACCATCTAAATTCTCCATTTCTCTATGACTATAACTAGGTATAACTATAACGGTTCTTAACAACAACCACTACGAATATTATTATCACCCTTTGTCTATTCACATAGGACCGTCATTTAATATTATCAACATATCATTATAACCCAATACTATGTTATTTACTCAGTGACAAGATTTACAATCTAAACGTGTCAAACTGGCATCATCGTGCAGTGTTGCGAGTCACTAATTACATTTTTAATGGAATTACTCATTTAATTACACATTACAATACTAAATTATTACATGTGTATGATATGGTGCATTCAATGTATAATGGTGTATATTGTGTAAACCGGGACAATCTTAGGATGCGGAACACCAGCGATATCAATCCAAAATTCGTTGGCAGCAGTTTAGTGACTCACTAGATTTTCATAGTAAAATCACTAAAAATCTAGTGATGTCCAGTAAAAATCCAGTGATTTTACTAGAAACATCTAGTGAGTTACTAAACTGCTGCTAACGAGTTTGGGGTTGGTATCACTGCTGGGCCGCATCCACAGATTGTCACGGTATATACAGCGGTGCGCATGATAACGCATTCGATAATTTAGCTGGGCACAGACTCTTTTATGTGCGATTATACCTGAACTTACTATATGACATTTATGTATCGAATTCTATTAAAGCATGCGAAAATTCTGTCTCAGAATTGAGAAGGAGTTGCGCGAAGATATACTTAATTATTTAGTCTATCACTTATGTCAGTTGAATTAGCGAGTGTCTTACCTTCTTGGTAGTCGAGGCGCGCTAGGCGATTCAACGTTGCAATTTCGGAATACGCGTATCATGCATGCATTTTGATGAAACTCTAGCAATCCCTTCGAAATCAAATTAGAATCAAAGTTTACCACCTGAGAACACTTGCTTTTTTTAAAATTATATTTCAGAATCTAAAAATTTGAAATAATTCACAGCTGTAGAATAGATTAAAACTAATGAAAAACATAATGAAATAATTTTTTGGGAATCCAAAAATCTGAAATAATTCAGGGCTGCAGAGTAAATTAAGACGAATGAAAAACTATGATAACTTCTTCCTCCACCGCGTTCCCTTCGAGATAAGCGCTGATACACAGAGCACGGTATATGGCTCAAAATCACCAAGGTGGTAAATTCCAAGTTTGGAATTTCTTGAAAAATTTTATTATATTTTCGTTCTGCAAACCAGTTCTAATCATTGACCAACTTATCCTCAATTGATATCCAAACAGGGCAAGCTGGAAATTAAAAATTACGTGAATAAAAAAGTAATTACGTAAAACAAGTCATGAGCTACCGTCATTTCAGGAACGCTTGAAACATTAATATTTATATCATTTTGGACATTCAATTTAGTATGAAAACAAAGAAATAAATGTATATTCGCAATTGATCATTGATTTTATGAGAAAACAAATGATTTTTGCTTATTAATTCACTTTTAGTAGCTTTCCCGGAAATGACGAATCGTTCCCGAAATGACGAAGCGTTCCTGAAATGACGATATTCTATTATATTATTTTTATAAAATAGCACTAAGAGCAAAATAAATATTTTATAATAACGCCTTTACATACGTTAAACCATCATTAACCCCTCGACTGGTGAGCCCGCCATATGGCCATATAAAGTATATGGCCATATGGCGGGCTCACCAGTCGAGGGGTTAACAATACAATGATCATTCCGGGAACCCAATGATTATTCCGAGAACTCATGTCATCCGGGACCGTTCCCGGAATGACGTTTCTACATAAAGATGCGCGTAAAATAAGTATTGGCCACATAAACGGGATTATTTGAGGTTAATATAAAGCAGGTCACATTAATCTTTAAGAAATATCGTATCAAAAAGCATTTGCTTGTTTTTTTCCTACAGTTATTGGCGTTCCCGGAATGACACTGAATTGATGTACGGTGCCAAAAGTTTAAGCAAAACTACACTGAGAGAAAAATATGGTACAGTCAACCATAATGTAACTATTTTTAATAGTTGAAAATGGCCTCAACCTTTCAAACATGGTTGGGCACACTAAGATTATAATACTTTCGGGAACCATATAAAATAGCTGTTCGAACTACTTACAACCATTGAGCCTGGATGGAAAATGATCGCAACCTTGCAATTCTAGGTCAACTAACCATGATGAAAATAAGTTGAGCCAACTATTTGAAACTTTCTATGAGTTTTTATATGGGTGCAAGATGTTTCAACTTTGAAATTATGGTTAGATTACCCTTGGAAGAGAACGAGTTGTACCAAATATATACAACCAGATTCCATGGTTGAATGAAAAAATAAAGTATTGGGATGAAAAAATAAATTTAGCTCGTTACAATGAATTGATAACATTGTATGATGCGCCGAGAAACACCTACTAATTGCAATCAGCCGCATATTAATACAAACCAAGGATTTTTAGATAAGAAAAACATCGCATTGTTTTGGCCGGGATTCGATCCGGGACGCACGCATTCGTTCGCATTACTAGTCGCACGCTCTACCGACTACGCTAAACTATCTGTTGAAATCTCTAATCATTTCTTCCTATTTATCTTGAACTCGGCATGTGTCTCAATGATATCAATGTTTTAATGCAGCTAAGATATTTGATTAACTGAACATCTGAGTTCCAAATATCTTTTTAATTGGATTTCTTTCCTGGAGTTCCAAAAGTTCTCACTCACTCTAACGTATTAAGTATTCCGGTAACGAAAAAGAGTATTGGCTCAACTATGGTGTACATGATACGGATTGATATTATATAAAGTTCGCAAAACTGGATGAGTGGCACCTCCAACTATTGACACGTTTGTGGCAACGGAAAAGTATAGTGTTGAATGCACTATAAAGTTTATTCTATCAGTGATTATTGTGCATGGTAACAAATCTCTCAGTGCATGGTTGGATGAAAGTGTCTTCAACCTTGCAATTATGTTTGCAGCATCCATGAACCAAATCAGTTGCACCAACTATTTACAACCAGATAACATGGTTAGAGCTCAGTTGTGACTGGAGACCATATCTATGGTAGCATTAACAATAATTTGCTGAACATGCACAGGCTCAAATCAACAATATGCAATTGTTACGTATAATCACTGATATGGTAGAATTACTGCCGAATTTATAGTCAAATCGACTTTAATTCGGGTCAACATAACTTCATGTGAGGTGACATCTCACTTTTACTAAGTTCATAAGTCAACCTTTTGGGAGATGGTTTGTTTCACTATAATGATGGCTTACCCACCACTTTGACGATGTAGTTATACCAATGAATTTACGGTTTCATTCACCGACTTGAACAAGTGGTATACGCAACCATTATCGTGTCCACCATGTTTCTAGTCATATCAATAACCACATGTAAATGGTGAACTGTACCATAAATAAGGTGTCTCTAACTAAAAATATTTCAACCTTTCACTTATGGTCAATTCAGGAGGAGCTTTTTCTCTCAGTGTATGCTTACCTCTTAAATTTTTCACATTTTCACAAAAAAACACGCTGGTCAACCGTTCGTACTTGAGTGTTTTATATGATTAACCACTAGAGCTATCTGTTGCGTTTTGCTGAAAATTAATATATACAAAATGTCTGCGTTCCCGGAAATGATGCACAAATTGTCAGACAAACTTTGTATTAAATTTTCGGACGAAATAATATTGTTTCGATTCGGGAACTTATAAATATCATTTTATAATAAAATTAACTAAGTTAATAAGTACCTTCAAAACATTAAAAAAAAAAATTCTACTCTGTGTTTTAGCTGTTGTTGTCCGTGGATTACTACTTACGCGTTCTCGGAATGACTTTTCGGGGATATTTCATAAAAAAAAGTATATTCTATGAATGAATTCCAACAAATTTTTCTGATGCATTGCTTAAGGGAAGACCCTGGTGAGATTTCGCCCGAAATCGCTAAAAAAATCGATTTTCTGTTTTTGCCGGAAAATTACTCCCGGGGATTGTCCCCACCTTGTGAGAAACTTTCAAGGCCCTCCGATTTTTTTTGGTTCATTAGGAGCGAATTTTATAGACAAAATCGATGGAACTTTTTTTTTTTTTCATTCCTTTCGTGATGATTTCTTCTAGAATTCTAGAATTTATTCAAAATCTATTGAATGGGAGTATCGTAGTATACAAGGTCAAAGTTTGAAAAACGTGGTCAATTTCACGCTAATTTGAAATTTGTGACATCACAACTCCGTGCAGTTCGGGATCGAACCACCTGTAGCACAGGGCATGATCGGCTATTGTTCCCGCGCTTTCCTGCGTTTAGTGGTTAGTTTACTACGAACTGACATCTTGGTGACAGCAAGTGTAAACTTCTCTGCAACTTTGTGATTTTTACTCATTGCGAAACCAAAAAATCACAACGAAAACAGTGGATTCGATTACCTGACGGTGGCGCAAGTCTACAAAACGTCCAACCTCTAAAAACAAGCAGGGTAAAAAAAATCTTGGAAATAAATTCCCATCGAAAGACTTTCCCTCTGGAAAAGAAGTTGGTCAACGACAATTGCGTGACGAACTGCAGCCTGGCCCATCTGGAATACAATCCGGACCGAAAAAGATAAGTAACCCTGTAGGGCCTAGTACATCATCTACTAGCAAGAGAAAAATTGAAACTTTTGTTGCATCACAGTCGTCGGAGCCAGGCGATGCTTGTGAAAATTATTTATTTGTGCATTCCAGTACCTGGCTGGAGCTTTTTAAAAATTTAGCATGCGCTGAATGTGGACAGAAGAGCCTCGCTGTGCAGATGAGAGAACGAAGAGGATTCGCAGCACGGCTGTGCGTCAAATGCGGAGACTGTGGCTTTCTGTCAGCACAAAGTTTTACGAGTCCCCGAACAACAGACAACACTAAGCGGCCACTGTTCGATGTCAATAGAAAAATGGTGGAAGTTTTCTCAGAATCTGGAGGGGGACATGCTCAAATGCAAAAGTTCGGAGCAACAATGGGCATGAGCGTGATGGCATCCCAGACATACTTCGCACATTCTAAGCGATTGGCAGACGAAGGTGAGTCGCTAAGAGAAAAGGTGCTTGCCAAGGCTCGCGACGCTGTTCGACAGGCTCATGTGACAGTGAATCCTGATCTCAAAGATATAGAAGTAATAGATATAGCGGTTTCTTATGATGGCACGTGGCACAAACGTGGCCACACTTCCTTATACGGAATTGGGGCAGTTGTAGATATTCTTACTGGCTTGGTAATTGATTTTGAAGTTTTATCAAAATTTTGTCACATGTACAGTCTCACAGCAGCGAGTTTTGATGCTGACTCACCCGACTATGCTATATGGAATGCCGGACACAAGAGTAGCGGAGACTGTAGCGTGAACTATGAAGGCTCATCTGGAGCTATGGAAATTGCTGCCGCTGAGCGTATGTGGATGAGATCTGTTAGAGACTCCAAGATGAGATATACTACAATGCTATCTGATGGCGATGCGAAGACGCACGTGCATCTGCAGAAAATAGCTGTTTATGGGCCGGAAGTGACAATTTCCAAAGAGGAATGCGTAAACCACGTAGCTAAACGTATGGGTACTGGACTCCGGAATTTGATAAAAAGCTCGAATGCTCAAGGAATAAGACTTGGAGGACGCGGAAAGGGTTCTTTGAAAGAGACAACGATCGTCGCGCTTACAAACTTCTATAGGACAGCCATCACAAGAAACATCCCTGACATCTCGAAAATGAAGAAGGCAATCTTTGCTACGCTCGAACATTGCCAGTCAACAGACGAAGAACCTCAGCACGAGAACTGCCCGCCAGGTCCCAAGTCTTGGTGCTTCTACAATAACAAAGTGGCACGAGGCGAACCTCTTGATGGCCACGAAACTATGCCAGTCCAATTGGCTCCACGAATAGTTCAGAAACTGATGCCTCTCTATGATAGATTAGCCAGTGACGAGCTGCTGAGTAGGTGCGCACGTGGAAAAACTCAAAACGCCAACGAAAGCCTTCACGCAAGCATCTGGCGTAAGTGCCCAAAGGATGTCTTCGTCTCGAAAGGAAGAGTTGATTCTGCAGCAGTAAACTTTGCAGCAGAATTTAACATGGGCTGTGCGATGAGTTATCGTTCTAAGGCACGAGCCAGAGACGAACAGGTGATGAAAATCAGTACCAAGATTTTGAAAGAGCGGGACACCCAACGGAAGAGAAAAAGCGAGTGGCAGAATGAAGCACGACGCAAAAAGCTTCGGCGTGCTGTCGAATTGACAAAGGCGCAGCTTGAAGCCTTGAACATTAGAAAGAAAGGGACAAATTATGGAGCAGGACAGTTCTAGGCCCGGCAATGTCGAGTCAACATTCAATAACATGGTGGCCACGGTCAGAGAAAACCGGGAAATGTCAGGGAAAAGAAAATTGGTCAGGGAATCAGGGAAAAGTCAGGGGTTTTTTTTTCAGAGAAAAAGTTGCCACCATCAATGATCAACCTGCTAGTTGAACTGCTGGAAATTCAGTGAGTACTTCTAGCTATCTCGTCAAGGGTCAAATCAATATTCCAAATTTTATGCTATTTTCATATTTTTGCCATCATTCATTGAGAAAAGTATAACATGAGTATTATTTGATATTCATTTCACCCAACTATTACTCTATTAGAATGCTCATTTTTTTTTTAAAATTTTATTCCATGTGACGGTGAACCTGGAAATGTCGAGCGAAGATAATCCGTGCTCCAAAATATGTCGGAGCAAAAGAAATAGAGGATCTAAGATGCGTTCATCAGAAAGTGTAACATTATGACCTTGGACCATGTATTCTGAAGAATTTATTTAATTTGTACCAATTTTCATTAAAATACGATTTACTCAAAACTACATTTTCAGCTACGCTAAAAATTTCTTGCGTCATCGTTTTGCTCCGATCAACTTCTCCTTCGCAGAGAAAGTTCACACATACCTTATGCACAAAATCACTGATCAGATTTTCCAAATTGTAAAAGGAACATACTTTTCAAGTCTCAAATAACATGAAAAATGAAAAAAATTTGGAAGTGAAAATATTAAATGCTCTTAAAACAGAACGAAAAATTAATTCGCAAATCTGATCAGCAAATCTCTTTGCCTGAGTGTCTTAAAGATGATAGTTGAAGATAAATATGATTCGATTAAAGTTATGACGCAGGGGACATTTTGAAGTTCAGTAGGTTTTTACCATCAAATGTAGCGTAACTTCCACATTTATCAAGTAATCTGTGAGATCAAGGTAGGATTTTCTTAGTTCCTGAGTACACTTCCACATGATCTAAAAATAATTTGAAATATGAAAAAAATGTCAAAGTTTTGAGTTTCACCAGGGTCTTCCCTTAAATGAGTTGATGTGAATAATTTGTGCTAGATTATTTTAATGAAAACAAATAAATTTGATAATTCAAACGTCTCAGACACGAATTTACCACCTTGGTGATTTTGAGCCATACACGGAGAAAAAATAACACTACTCATTGCTGCGCAGAACACTCATTTGTCAAAAATAGTATATTGTGTACCAAGGGCGTAACACCATATTTTATATAACAAAGCCATGTTCAGCGACTTTTTGATGTTTCTGTATAGGATCTAAAGTAGTACTTTTAAGTCCTAGGACCTAAATGTGGCACGAAAAGTCCTAGGACTTAAAAGTACTACTTTAGGTCCCATACAGAGGCATCAAAAAGCGAGGAAAACATGCTTTCGTTATATAAAATTTATAAAGCGATTCTATAACTAACAAATATCACTCACTAGAGGGCAGGACGCTACTCATTGCTGTCAAAAAACTAACAAATGTTTTCAGAACATCAATGAGTAGTATCCTGCACTCTAGCGAGTGACATTTGTTGGTTATTGAATCAGTTTATGAATTTTTTTTGACATATTAGTGTTCTGCGCAGCAATGAGTAGTTTTATTTTTTCTCCGTGTATCGTCTCGCGCGCCTGGACACTTATCTCTCGAAGGGAACGTGGCGGAGGGAAAAGTTATCATACTTTTTCATTCGTCTTAATTTACTCTACAGCCCTGAGTTATTTTAGATTTTTAGATTCCAAAAAAATTATTTCACTATTTTATTCGTATTTTGAATATCGCCCAAGTAGAGTTGCACAATCGGCCGAATACTGGGCCAACACCGCATCCAACGGTTCGAGTGCAGGCCCAGCGATGACGGCCAATACCGATCCAATACTGGTAATTAGTTGGGATGATAATTTCGGACCAACGTATGGCTATCGACATTGGGCCAATACATATATAGTAGGGTGATTCAGAAAACAAAAAAACAAAAATTTTTATCTCAGTACCAGGCTCAAAAGTTTCATTTAGGTGAAAAAATATGTCTGTTAAAATATGAGCTCTCAATATTAATAATCAGATGCTGCGCATCGCACTTTTCGATTTTCCATAAGAATAACTTGTGATAAATCATTTTTGCTTCTTCTGATTTTTATAACTAGCAAATGATTCGTCACACAGAGAATCCACAAACACAGATTTGTAGAGAATTAAATGCTCTACAAACAAGTTCCGAGTGATTTTCTAATAAGTCTACTCGTTTAAAAGTTATTCAAGGTCAAAGTTCAATGTAATTAATCAATTAATCAAATAATTAATTATTTAAATTAATTATTTAATTTTTTATTATTTCTTTTCATTCAATTCTCTACACAAATATGTCTGTAGATTCTTCGTGTGACGTATCATTTGCTAGTTATGAAAATCAGAAGAAGCAAAAATAATTTATCCCATGTTATTCTTATGCAAACCCGAAAAGTGCGATGCGCAGCATCTGATTATTAATATTAAGAGCTCATATTTCAACAGACATATTTTTTCACCTAAATGAAACTTTTTAGCCTGGTACTGAGAGGAAAAAAAATTTCGTTTTTTTGAATCACCCTAATATATAGTCAATGGCCCAACAAGAGCCCAATATTGATCAGCCGATGACCCGATCATTCTATTTTTGTTTATTTTCGATTTTATCCGGACAAAAATAGTATATTGTGTACCAAGGACCTAAAGTGGGCTTTTTTAGACCGAGTGTGGAGTTTGCAGTACGAGTCGGAGGCGAGGGTGCACGAGTCGAAGACGAGTGCATCCGCGAGCCGAAGACGAGTACTGCAAACTCCACACTCGGTCTAAAAAAGCCCTCTTAGCCCTTGGTGCACACCATATTTTTTGTGACGCATGTCTTGATGTCTGCGTTTTAGTGTCTTACATGTATATAAGTATATATATATACTTATATATACACGTATATATGTATACAATATATACGTATAGTATATATGTATATATATGTGTGTATATATGTATAAATATACAGATACGGTCGTTTTTGATAACTTTTAAAAAAGCGGTCTAAAAAGAATTCTTTCTGTACCGCCGGTCTAAAATAGTATATTGTGTACCAAGGGCGTAAAGTGGGATTTTTCAGACCGAGTGTGGAGTTTGCAGTACGAGTCGGAGGCGAGCTAGCACGAGTCGAAGACGAGTGCATTTGCGAGCCGAGGACGAGTACTGCAACCACACAAGGTCAAAAAACCCACTTAGCCCTTGGTGCACACCATATTTTTTGTGACACGCGCGATTTTCGCGTTTTTGAGCGATTTCAAATAAGCGGGCAAATAAAAACTGAAAACGCCCGCTGCTCGATTTAGCGGGCAAATAAAAAATGAAAACGCCCGCTAAATCGAGCAGCGGGCGTTTTCAGTTTTTATTTGCCCGCTCGTCTGAAAACCGCCACTTTAGGCCCGCTTAATGGGTCAAAAAAACGCAAAAATCGTGCATGTGTTACAAAAATATTTTTTTCACCATTAGCTGATTCTATTTCGAGCGGTAGAGAAGGCAGTTGAATTTCCTGGATATTAGAAATCATCGCTTCAAAGACTAATTTTTTTTTTTCTTTTCATTCATGTGGGTCACCCATCCAAATTTTGGCCGCAGTCGATGGTGCTTAAACTTCGTTGATCGGCTGACGTCCGGTGTTCACCTAGAGCTAATCGGCGCCTGTCACAATACTTAACACTTTTTGACTCGATAGGTAAACTTTGACTTGTGAGAATTGACATCAATAGTATGTACTTGAAATAAATAAATGATAGCCAAATTTCACGGTCACTTCGAAGATTTCTGATGATTAAATAGTATATTATAATTTTATTCGATTGCATATAAACATTTTTTTCTGGTAAATTCCGTGAAAGTGTTAGAAATACTGCAGTCAGCAGAAAAGCTTATACTTATGGAAGACTTTATATATATGTTATACTTATCACATGGAAGTTTCAGACATTGCACATATTTCGCGTACGTATATGGTAATCTTGTTTCTTTCATATTATTATAAAAAAAAATTTCAATCGGCCGCATGGAAAGTTTAGATGTAGGGAACCTTTGGTAACACTTTTCCTGCGCAGCGCTGCGAAGTCAGAAGAATGAATTTTTGTTTTCAATTTTCAACCAAAATTTATAATTCAAAAGATTCATGGTTTGATTGGATATTTTTAATCCATATAAAAAATGGAAAACTGATTTTTCTTATCAAGATTTCAGTAGGTTCTCTATTCAAACAATGAGTTATAATAATAATAATTGTTATCAGTAAATTTCTGCATCTATAAAATTTCCCGTATTGGTTTAATACTGCGCCAATACAGATTTTCAATATTGGCAATTTTACCTCTACCATGTATTGGACCGGGCCTGCATTTCTATAGTTGACCAGTATATTAAACCAACGCTGGCCCAGTATTGTGAGTAATACGCCACCAGTACTGGGCCAGCGTTGATTCGCATTAGTTGATTCCCGGCGCAGTGCCAGTATTGGGCCGTATTGTCAACTACGGCAAATTCTACCTGGGAACCTTAATCTTTCCGTTCGCCGTATTTTTACTAGCCTATCTAGATTTTACGAAAATGCAAGAACCATCTTAAGACCACGCGCTCGACCACGCGGATCGATTGCTTTCACGAAAATCGCTGTATTTTAGCCAATTTTTGTTCAATCAATCTGAAACTTCCTGATAAACTTCCTTCAATGTTAATGAACAAATGTCTCGCTGAAGGTTTTTCCACGCTTAAACTTTGTAGAACACTTTTTCTCGTCGAACATACCTACATAACCGTATAAAAAGTTGTTCGCTTGTTTACAACTAAATTATTAATGAAAAATATATAATTATTAATTTTTTATGACTTTATCGGCAGCGGTAAGGTATTTTACGATGTCATGCCAAAAATCAGGAAGATCCGTTGATATTTGTCGAAGTTAGAGCGAGTTAAGATTAAAAAACGTGGTCCAAACAAACATCGCGATTTTTCAGTTTTTATTATTTTTCTCAAAAAATAACGGATCTATAAAAAAAATGTCAATGCATAAAAGTTGCCTTTTGTATCCTCTACACGATGGTATTTTTTAAAAATCATTTCGGTGACTTTTGAAAATTGGTCACATTAACGTCAATTTTCTACTGCAAAAAGTCGAGCCCGAGCGCTCAGGTCCTTTCAGCATCGAGGCCTTCAATTACCCTACTTTTTAGGAGTTTTGCTGAATTTTCGCAGTTTTTAGCACTAGCAGGAACGTAGATAGGGGAAGGTGGGGCACAACAGACAGTGGGGCACAACGGTCACTAAATCCAAAAAAAATAATTTCGTCGGAAATGTTTTATGACACGGCGACGTATTTTGGATCAATAATGACACAAGAAAGCAAAAAAAAAAATTTTTTTAAATTCAAAAAAAAATTAAAAAAGATTAAATTTTTTTTCTCGAATTCAAAAAAACAATTAAAAAACAATATTCAGTTTGAATGTTAATTAAAATTAAAGTTGTTTAAAAATGAAAGTGAAGACTTGTTATAACTTGATTTCATCCTTTAAGGTGGTTCTTCCACGAACCGAAATATTGCAGAAGATTCTAATTTTTCGCTGTGTTATAGTTAAAGTACCTATTAATACTCATACAAAGTTTGACAGGGGGTCATCGAGCAAATAATGGGAAAAACTGACCTTAGATTTCCAATATTTAACACATAACCTTATGGCAGAATCCCATTACGAACGATTGAATGAGATATTTGTTATACGTAAATATTAGAGATCTTTTCCAAAAACGAGTTGAATATAGTATGCATTATGAGGATTTTATAAATGGCAAGAAAATAGTAGGTCATCGGAGTCTGCGACAAAATATTCAGAGTTGAAGTGATAGAATTTCAATTTTACGTGAAGATTTGACGGAATTGAGACGTTTGGCGACATCGCGGTACGTCAGTTCATAGCTCACATCAGAGAGCTCCGTCCGAATAAAACATCATGATGTCATTGAGGCATTATGGCTTTGTTTAAAATTAAAAATATGTAAATTTATTAATTTTTAACGGGGCCCAACTAAAGCACCTATGAAATTCGGCCCTCCGTGGAAGAACCACCTTAATACTCGCCTTTATATTTTATTCCGATAACTTTTCATGATAAGGCGGTAAGAACGGCAATCAAGCCGCATGAATCAATTTTTTTTTTCTTTTTTGTTTGATTTTTTTTTAAATTCGAAAAAAAATTTTTTTAATTTTTCAAATTTTTTTTTAAATTTCCTTTAATTTTTTTTTTTTTTTGCTTTTTTGTGTCATTATTGATCCGAAATACGTCGCTGTGTCATAAAAAATCATTTCCCACGAAATTATTTTTTTTGGATTTAGTAACCGTTGTGCCCCACAGTCCGTTGTGCCCCACCTTTCCCTATATGAAATATCTGGATAATCTGTTTATTTTACGTATTTATAAATTACTGATAATGACAAAAAAAAAATATACATGAAAGTTATTATAAATATTTTCAAAAAATATTTTCAATTTTAAAAAAATGACTTTTAGGGCTAAAAATGACAAAAAAAACCCGAAAAAATGCGGAAACAGGTGGTTTCAGGTTTTCGGGCCACTTTGATTTTGATGAAAAAATTCGAGAAAGACTCTCATTGCTCAGAGTTTACTGTGAAATTCTTATCATGGAACCGCCATTCCATATTGGCAAACACGCAGTTTGGGATGGCCTTTTTCACTCCCGTGTGCCCTATACTATTTCTCAGCACCCCCTGGCATCAGAAAGTACGACTTCCCGCTCACGCAAGGGGCCGAAAGTCGTACTTTCCGTATGCAGGTGTGGTGAAAATAATTTTTCTAACAATCGCCACAGGAATCTTCTCTCGCATCTTGTGACTCTGTTTCTTGTTTCCTGGATTTACTGGATAAAAAAAGAAAAAAAAAAAGAAAGAAAGAGACGCCGTGATCAATTGTTCGATAAGAATACTAATTTTCGCTTCGCAAATGAAACGTACATCTCAAATTGGACCGTAGGAACTCAGTAAAACCATAAAATTTAAGAGAACTGTAACGAGGATGGTGATACTTGCATAAATAAACTCCCCGCGTGAAACTTTAACGAGGAAAATTCGTACGTACCGTCTTTTGTCCGCCATTACTTTCTTCTTTGTGCGAATTCGATCGCAATATTGATTTTCGTCTGCTTCATTACTCTAATACTAAACATAAATCACCATTGCAACACCATTTGTCCGCAAATCTCAGATATATGAGAAATGCGGCATCCCTCCCACTGCGGCATCTTTCCACACTTTACCCTAATTAGAACTAAAACTGTATTTTTGACTATCAGTGGTTGTGGTGAGAGTGATTTATTATCCATCATTACGTTACATTATGTTGATCTTAGACATTTTAATCTGGCAGCTTATTATATGTTATGCCTACGATTCTAGTATACTACTATATTGGTGTCTATCCCGAATTTGTTGTATGATCTTCCGTGCTTATCATTAAAAATTATCTGCAGAATTCATGTTCATAACCTCTGAGCAAGTTATCGATGCTAACAACCGGGGAACGAATTCCGATCTGTAGTATATTCCCGTAGCGCACGGATTTAAGCCGCCATAGTACGCGTTCGGTATAAGATGTGTAGTGATGATAAGTGATTGTATTTGTATTCGGCGATAGGCTTGACAGCTTAAGTTGGCTTGAGTCAATGAGTTAATGGTGGCGCCATCTATTGGCTAGAATTTTACGCACGCTAAGTTCTCCGAATGTAGAAAGCTTTACAACTTAGGATGGTGATTTGACTATTTTTACTGTAATATTACTGTGGGTGAAGCAGTGCTCAGGACTCGCTGAGTGCACAAAATCATTATATCGCCGAAATCAGCTGTCACTCGTCTCACACCGCAGCCATAAATATACTGTGCAGTGTATACGGCCGTAACTGGGAAGGGGGGCATTGTGGGGCAATGCCCTAAATTAAAATACCAATACCCTACCTTGAAAAATACCATCAACTAAGATAGTATCCCGGGAATTTTTTTTTTATCTGACCATAATTGAAATTTTCACTTCCAACTTACCTGTAACCACCGCTGCCCTACCTTAAATTCAACTCTATCTACGGCCCTGGCAGTGTATGCATCCATGTGCCAGCTGTTACGGGAATATTATATGAAAATTTAATCAGAATTTAAGGCTCATTCGTGGCTAACCTCCACTATTTCACCCAAAATAATTTTAATCTGGGAACATTTCGCACAAATTATAGATTCTCGAAATAATGCTTTATGCTCGAGAATTTAGCGTGCGAAATTCACTCGCAGGTGTGTAGGGAAGGGAGGTCATGAATGGGACGATTATTGAATGGGACAATTGCGTGGTAGGTATTGCCGCTACCCCTAGCACGGGACGTTACCCTCGGACAACCTTAATAGAAAACACTCCACCAATCAAGTTTGAAATTTTCATTTGATCTCCTGTACAACTTAAATATACAAAACCTCGAAACCAATCCATTACCGCACCCTACGGGACTGCTAACCATTTTCAGTCGATACCCGATATATGCAATAAGAGAGGTGAGGTTAAGGTGAGCGGAAAGAAATCACAGCCCTGGAGTACCTGTAGCCGCTTTTACATTACGAAATGGGAAATATAAGACCGTATACACAGGGTTAAAGATTTAGATTGAAGTAAACAAATAAGAATAATAGCATTGTGGCGCACTCGCTACTTCGCGCTTGGGACAGTCCATCTACTCAACTACGCTACTGGTAAAGACAGTCATTATTTGACCATTCCCTGTATATTCGCACCCTTAATTGTGGGCTTGGCATTTAATAAATCAAGTGACGTCATGACTTGACCTTATCACTACGTAAATGTCACGGAGTCCACCTCCACATACTATCACGGATAAGGGTGTCGCCTGAATGCTGAGGGCACAAGACAGGGGTTCTACGCGCTGCGGGAAGAAAACCCTTTCTCCCTCTTCTCTTCTCCCTTCTCCCTTATTCCTTCGGAATCGGAAGTTCTAGTTTCCAGAGTTCCGCGGTGAACTCAACGCGTGACCTCGCTACGAACTCTATAGTTAGCCGAGATCCCAACCCTTGCTTGCTACAAAGTCAGCATTACCAAAAGTAGGTATACTTACACTATCACATGACCAGTTCGAACCATCGGCTCAATTTTCATGATTGGTGCACCATTGTACAGCTATAATGCAGCCTTTCTAATTTGATATGTGAGCGAATCGAGGCTACGTGAACGAGGCAGTAAGATAATTAACGTTACAGATTTCGAATGAAAGTTGACCAAATACTATACGTTGCATAAGCATCATGGCACTGATTACATCAATGTAGCAAACTGTATATATCCCTTCGATAGCTCAGTTGGTAGAGCGGTGGACTGTAGTTGACTGATATTCGTGTGAAAAAGAGACATCCATAGGTCGCTGGTTCAAATCCGGCTCGAAGGAAAGTGTTACTTTTTTTCGCGAATTCTGATGTTTTGTATGTTTTTATTTTTATGTCATTTCTATGTATGGAGAAATTTGAACAAGTTCGGTACATACCAAGGCACTTTTTACTCTGTACATTTCATGTATGTTGTGTAAATGTATACTTTCGTCCTCTATGATATGTTGCAAGCCTAATAGATGTGCGAAAAAACCCGTTATGTTGATAAATATAGAACCGGAAATTCGTTATATTTTATTCAAACAATTAGTCGAGGTCCGCTAATGAAAGACCCTGTCACGTATCATGCACCGAGTAAGGGTATCGAATCAACTCACCCCTCGAACCTCGCTGTATATAGATACTACATCATTAACCAGCTACAGACTCCCCTGCAATAATTGGCGAGGTCTTAATACGTATGACTATAACTGTGTACACATACGCTAGCATGCAGCTACGTTGGAGGGACTTTTTCGAGTTAGATATATTATAGCTGGCGCCACGCATCACGTTGTAGTCACACGGTCACGCACGCGTCGCGCTAACGGGTGTCGTGAAAATAAGCTGGGGGAACCTGGCTATACACTCTCTTTTCTGAAAAGAAACTGATGTAGGATTACTAGATGGAAAATATATTCGCGCGCAAATTCAGACGAACCGGCCAACGAATGACACCATTACAGTAGTCATCCTTTTATGCCACGTTTATCAAGCCGCTAAAAATCTGTACTCCGTCCGGCACTGACACTCCGGACTCTGAATCTAGGGTCGTAGATCTTGAGGCTGGACTCTATATTTACGCGTGCGATATGAGTACATCCCAGAGCGGCATGACGTTTCGATTTTCTGGATAGCTTCTAGCTTCGATAAGGTACGACGCCATATAAACGAGTGTACTGTGTATCGATAGATAAGAGGAGAAAAAAATATGCAGAAATTGTCTTCCTCTGCTAAGCCGTCCACGCTTTTAGAAAATTATAAAGTGATACTGTATCTCATTTGCCTTCCTAGCTATTAGTGATTCACAAATAATATTTGTCAAAATTACATAAAGTTACCCATCTTATAATATTTGATGTAATACCGTTTCTCAAATCGTCTGGCGAATGATCGTACTGAAACCAATCGCCGTTTTATTACGTCATACTTATCTATTAAACCGCATGATGATGACTTGTCGAAGTTATTCAATGATTTTGGAGACAGAAAAAATAACGATAATAAAAAAAAATTAGTTTCGACCGTGACAGGACTCGAACCTGCAATCTTCGGATCCGAAGTCCGACGCCTTATCCATTAGGCCACACGGTCTGTTGAGACTGAGTGTGACAATATTATATTTCACTGTAACTGCATCGGTGCTGCAATCCATGAATATTTATTGTTATACAACATTAGTGCTTGAATTAACTTCGAGAACTCATTTCCCATTAGACTAGGTTATAGACGGTACGAACTACGTACCAACATTGACCAACATTCATACGACAAGCGATTCCGAACTAATCGTATAAGATAAATACTCATCAGAATTCGTTTGATACGTTGGATTATATCCACGCTTCTAATAAGCGCGACCCGGTTGAGTTAAATACTCAAATGTTTTTCATAATTTACGATTGCCGATTACGTACATCCGTTCACATACGAACGATCATAATGTATTTGTTCTCGCATCATATTCCGTAGATCACATGATAACTCATAAACTTACCTTCCTGACTCTTGTCAAACGCCTGTACATCCGTGGGTCCCGCAATAACGGGAAGTTATAACAAAAAATCACTGAAAGAACATTTTATGATAGTCATACTCCGCTGATGAACGAAATTAGATAAATACTTGCTAGCACTTGTTAGACCGGGGTGAACTGATAAGGCAGTTTGGTCGGTCGAGTTTACCGTAACCCCCCTGCAGATGGCGACACTATTTCTGACAGTTTTACGCGATCGTGGAGCAGGATAATGCGGGTAAAGAAGGGAGTGAAATAATTTCAAAATATATTGCTTTCTTTACCCTGTTTTCATAGTTAGAAGCAGTCGAAGTAGAAGTAGGTTTCGTAAAGACTCGGCTAACTACTGCTTGGACTTGAGGTTTCAAACATCACCGTTCTGAGTTCGTATAAAAGAGTGCTTTACTTTTTTGTTTGTCATCGCGAAGAACGTCCGATCAAACATAAAGCCTCAAATCAACTCTGACATCTTTTGTAACTCGAAGAGATGCTTCCAAGTATTTGAACGCAAGTATCAATCCGTAATTCTTAAATCCACGATGCCAGACACACCACTCGGCCGACTTGGCTCAAGTTTTTGAAAAAAATTCGCGGACCCAAACCACGCGACTCAGCACACACAGCACTGCAGTCAGCTGCACCAGGTCAGCTATACGTGGCTTCCGACTTATCTTAAAGCTCGTCTATTTGGCTTAGCCTCCGAGCGCGATCGTCAAATCGTAATTAATTCAGATCTATGCCAATATGTGTTTGCGTTTGGATGGTGGATCTTAGGAGCGTCGTATAGACATGGGGTGTAACGGGTCCTCAAGTCGAGACACAAACGAAATGTTTCTTGGATGTGATAATTTATCTGAAAAATAGCAAATTTTAAACAATACTTTCCCTTTAAATAACTATTAGAACGGTTTTGCCGCTCGAAAAGTTTGTCCTCCCTGTAAGTCTTTCCTCCCAGTCTTTGCTCCCCGATATAAAGTTGCATTAGATTCATCTATCCTCTTTTTTCCTTCATGAAAAAAACAGAAGACAGTGGGACCAACTTCATACCTATACTGTTTTGTTTAAAGCAGCAACGAAATAAATGAATCCTAAATTTAATTGATTTACTAAAAATTAATCGGTAAAACCGCGTTTTCCTCAAACAGGTAGCAAAATCAGCCTCTGTTCATGTGTAAAAAAAAGTATCGTGTGAATCACGGGAGCAACGTTTTCGCTTCCTCGGTGTAGTCTGCCGCCCTCGCGTTCCGCTCGTCTTGGCGAGCCGAGTCCTCGCTCTCGCTCGGGCAGCAAGTTACACCTCGGGAGCGAAAACGTTGTTTACTCCCTTGATGTACAGTATACTATTCCAACTGATTAATTGCCGACATGTGACAATTACAGGTTTTCGAATGACATTGCTATGTTTGGCTAAGACATAGTGATATTGGTGCTTCGGTATTCTGTAGTGCATTTAGAATCGCACTATTCTTCAGTATATCTCATCAGAGCTATAGAAGCTTTGGCGATAATCAAAATATGTAACCTTGATAGTCAAATACCTGCCAAGTTTGTAGGTATACGAGGTATTGTCTTATGGTGCAAAAAAGTAGCCTTTTCTCGAATACACCGAATATCGGATGATAGCGCCGACTTATTTTGTATAACTCCTCAAATGCGAAAACAAAAACCAATTTAATGTTTCCGTTCGATAGTAATTCGATAAGTAATCTGCAATCAAGGTTGTTAAAATCTTCGCTCGTGTAATCGAAACTTTGGGTTCAAACAAAATTCGGACAAAAAGTGATTGTCAAATTCTCTCGCAAATTCTTGACCGAATTTCTTTCGCAACTCTCTGCGATAAAGAAGTTCATTTATACAAAACCTTTTCTTCTGTGACTTGATGGTTAAGATCGATACAAGTTGTAAGTATTTGAGGTTTACTTTTAGAAAAATCGTATCTCTTTCAGATTCAGAATTGAAAAACTGAAATTCAAAGAATCGTCTTGTTCTCTACGGTACTTGGATATAATTTTTTGCGAAAAAAATCGGATGGGTAAGTGTCGGGGGCTGATTGACTTAAGTTGGAACGCCCCATATGAATACCAGAACAGTATTGATCCTCGTTGACGACACGCTACCTTCAATTAAGGCCAAACTCTACCGGCGAATATTGAACAGGATTGTAAGCACGTGCATCGAAGCACGGGTACGAAATTTTATTGCCGAACGAAAACGAAGGCTTGATCGAATAATTATTATTCGTCGGCTTGTTCTGCGGCGATTAAAATTGCACGCTACATGAAGCCGTTAATTGAGAGTCGTGGGAAGGATGGAGGCGGGAATTGAAATTTCACTAAACGAATTTTCCAACTGCAGTATAAACGCGTAGCTGTAATTTGAGCTGCGTAGCACTTTGTGACTCTCGCGTGAGCGGTCTCTCTCATCTCTGTGAGTTCAAGCGTAGGGCCTCTCTAAGTAAATGACAAAAAAGGTGGGATTTTTGTGGTTCTTCGTGTCTCGAGCTCTCGAGTACCGGCAAGACTCTTTCGCGTGGCAGTTTTGACCCATGTCCACTTACCCTTCTTTTGTTAAGTTTGCTTTCTACCAGCCTCTTTCTTCCTTGCGAACGCACGTTAAAAGGTTTCCGCCGTTTCTAAATGTGTGAGTATACAATTTGACTTAGCATTACTGTCTTTCCGTTGCAAACAGATGCTGCACAACTCAAATGCTCTATTGAGGACCAAACGTACACAAGTAAGCAGTTCGCCGCGCAGGCACTTAACCGAATTCTCTAAAACTTCTAAAAATATTGTTAGATCAGTAAACTTACCACTGTGTTTATTATCAACTGAGTTGCTGTAAAATGTACACTGCAGTGTCTAGATAGACTCTGTAACTACTATCCAAATTCCAAACGAGTCCTATACTCACACTGAATTTAATGACCATATGGCGGATAACTGCAGAGGTCCAATACAGAAAGGATCTTCCATAGTAGGTATTCCTGCAGCAAACAGTGCAGATGATTCCAATCAATGTAGGTATAGTACTTCAGTCTGAAATGCCGACCTGTATCGAAAATTTGCACGGCAATAGAGGATGGACAGAGGTCGACGCTGTTGTCTTTTCCAAAATTCCATCTCGTCGACTTCGAGATCAATGATTCATCTAAGTGACCTCGATAGAGTTCTTTTTCTCGAACAACTCTTCACATGAATCAAATTGAAGGGCGTTAAAGGATTTTGAATAAGTACTTAACGAGCTTCGTAAGTCAAATAGGTTTAGGTGATATATATATATATATCCTATTAAATTTTGTTGAGCACGTCAATTTCGTTATTTTTTATCAATCTATCATAGGTTGTAACTCTTCGACGATTAGGGCTAAGAAGTTGCGAAAGCATTGCGAAAAGATAAATAAATTCGACTCCAATTCTTGCATTCATAATTGTAGGGCTGCGCACGAGACGAGACGAGGCGAGACGAGATTTTGAAGGATATCGTCTCGGTCTTGTAAAACGGCTGAATTTTCAGTATCGTCTCGATCTCGGCTCGGTCTCGAAATACGTTATATCGTCTCGTCACGTCACAATTTTGAGAAAATTTATCTTGTCTCGGTCTCGGTCTCGGTTATTCTGATTGATTTTTTATAATTGTCTCGTCTTGATCTCGACGATATTCAAAATGAAAACAAGGAAAAAAAATAGTAGTGGAGAATTTATCACTCGACATTGTAATTGATGGTGATGAAGAGATCGATCCAATCGAGTCAGTGTTAAAAAAGAAAAGAAAAAATTCTTAGATTCTTAGATTTGACGTTTCGACGAGCAATTCCTCGCCCTCATCAGAACTGTAATTTTATTGAAAAAAAAAAACGTGACTATTACAAAGAAATACAGAAAGGAAAGTAAAAAGGAAAAAAAAAAAAAAAAATTGTGCGAATATTTACCATAGAATAGAATTACAATAAAGGTTAAACAGTAGAGGCATAGTCATGAGAGCGCAGTTTAGAATAGCTGTGGTGAGAACTGTCACATCCAAACAAACATATAAATATTAACAGGCCAACGGCTAACCGATGCAAGTACTTCTTCTTATAAATCATGACCGTTAGTGTAGATAAAACGGGAGTGTGGCGTAACAAAGTTATCAGTTAAAAAGGTAGATAAAAGTAGCAGAAGTCAATGATTGAAAGGACACGAAGGTCAGAATTTAAAGAGAACACCGGTACCGATATTAGATGGAATCACGGTAGAGGCTAGAAGTAGACTAACGAAAACCAAAACACTGGGGGAATAGAGTCCAAAACAGCTGAGAGTGTGTGAGTGATCATCACAGCCAAACCATTACAATGTATGGCAATTACGAACAACTCTTAGAGCGTAAGCGGTGTAACATGGTGGCGTATGGAATGTGTAATTTTTTAGTGTCTTCCTGTTTATTGAGGGGAAGTGTCTGGAGGTGTATGTGTAACATTTCCGACGTCAATCTTTTTCCCCAAGAGGGTTCTTTGTCTAAAATTTGGACGTTGTCCCAATCAAAAGAATGGTCGGTGGAAGTTAGATGTTCTGAGACAACCGAGTGAGGCCGAGGGTCTTTGTTGAGGTTCGTTTTGTGTTCTTTAATGCGTGTGCGGAGCTCACGTTTAGTTTCGCCAACATAAGACGCAGGACAATCATTGCACTGTATCTTGTACACGGAGAAAAAAAAACAGCGCTGGTTACTACTTTGTACACTAGTCAGTAGTGTGTCGTCGATAAAACAGGTTTACTGTGCTTCTACAGTAGTGAGTGCTGTGTAGCACACGACTGACTACTGTCAGAACAAGACTCAGTCGTATTTCATTCCTAAATTCCTCAGCAACCTTCTTATCAAGAGCATCCCTCACCCAGCTTCATATATCAAGAATAGTACCGATTTGATAGATAAACTTTCGGATATTGTCATCCCAGACGATCACGTTCTCATTTCGCTTGATGTCACTTTTCTGTTCACCAACATTCCATTCGAACTAGTTAAGAATGCTTTGGAATCTCGCTATGCCCACATTGCTAACCCTCCGTTGTCACACTACCAAAAAATAACCGGACTGTCACACTGGGTGGATTCCACCCAGTCCATTTTCAGATGACGATCGTGAGAAAACTATCTGTCCGATTTAGATCAAAAAATTACGGAACATTCTCTGAATATTGTAAATTATGCAATAGAAGTCGTTTTGTTGGAAATTGAAAGACAACAGGTTAGAGAAAAATCGTAATTTTGTCAATTTGTGAAGATAGAACAATTTTGCTCAAAAGTCGATGGGTTGAATCCACCCAGTGTGACAACGGAGGGCTAAACATACTACCATCCCTTTAGCCGAACTCCTAGCCGTTTCTAACTTTTTAATGGAGAATACTTACTTCCAGTTTGACAACCGGTTTTATAAACAAATCTTTGGCACGCCCATGGGGTCACCAGTTTCTCCGGTTTTTGCTGATATGGTTATGGTTGATTTAGAACGGATTTGCCTGGATAAGTTGAGTTACAAGCCTACCTTCTTTTTCCGTTATGTTGACGATATCATTACCTGCATTCCACGCAATAAGGTGGATGAGACTCTTTTAATTTTCAATTCCTTTCACCCTAGACTCCAATTCACTTCGGAAATGGAATTACACAATAGGATTAGTTTTTTAGATGTTGAAGTTATTAATGAGAATGGTAACATCTTAACCAATTGGTACCGTAAGCCTACTTTTTCTGGACGGTTCTTACATTACAATTCTTCACATCCGTTAATCCATAAACGAGCCATGGTATTCAACTTAGTAGATCGGGCAATCAAATTGTCAGACAAAAGATTTCACAAGGACAACCTTAACTTAGTTAGATCGTTGCTTGTCGGCAACAACTACCCTCCTGTGTTCTTTAATGACTTGATCCAAAAAAGGCTGTCCTATTGGAGGTCTCAAAAAGGTCCTAGTAATAAAAACCACTTTCGTTTCACGTTGACCGATCCTCAGGGTTGTTCCTCAATCCTTCTGATAGTTAACCATAACAAAAGACACAAACATCCTGTTCTTCCGCTACCTTATATTGAAGGTTTTTCTGAACGTCTCGGTAGCTCATTACGTAAGTTTAACATCTTAACCGTGCCTAAGCTCGATAACAATCTCTCCCACATCATTGTCAAAGGCAAGGACAAAGTACCTTTTTCTACACAACTTAATGTCGTGTACAAGATACAGTGCAATGATTGTCCTGCGTCTTATGTTGGCGAAACTAAACGTGAGCTCCGCACACGCATTAAAGAACACAAAACGAACCTCAACAAAGACCCTCGGCATCACTCGGTTGTCTCAGAACATCTAATTTCCACTGACCATTCTTTTGATTGGGACAACGTCCAAATTTTAGACAAAGAACCCTCTTGGGGAAAAAGATTGACGTCGGAAATGTTACACATACACCTCCAGACACTTCCCCTCAATAAACAGGAAGACACTAAAACATTACACATTCCATACGCCACCATGTTACACCGCTTACGCTCTAAGAGTTGTTCGTAATTGCCATACATTGTAATGGTTTGGCTGTGATGATCACTCACACACTCTCAGCTGTTTTGGACTCTATTCCCCCAGTGTTTTGGTTTTCGTTAGTCTACTTCTAGCCTCTACCGTGATTCCATCTAATATCGGTACCGGTGTTCTCTTTAAATTCTGACCTTCGTGTCCTTTCAATCATTGACTTCTGCTACTTTTATCTACCTTTTTAACTGATAACTTTGTTACGCCACACTCCCGTTTTATCTACACTAACGGTCATGATTTATAAGAAGAAGTACTTGCATCGGTTAGCCGTTGGCCTGTTAATATTTATATGTTTGTTTGGATGTGACAGTTCTCACCACAGCTATTCTAAACTGCGCTCTCATGACTATGCCTCTACTGTTTAACCTTTATTGTAATTCTATTCTATGCCCCAGGCAGCAAACTTAGCATATTTACGTTACCGCGATATCACATTGTAACATTGCTGGTACATATCAAAGTTTATGTAAGTTTTATGTTACATTCATGTATGAGTAATCTTTCAATATATCAGAGATGCGCTTGATATATAACACTGCAATATGGCAAAGACAGTACATTGTTATGTAGCGTTGACATCACCCAGTTCTCTGTTTGAGCAGTGCTCAAGTTTGATGTAGTGAAGTATAACAATGATGTCGCAGTGTTATATCACTCAAAAAGCACCACCGATATGTAACGTTGATATTACCAAGTACTATCTTTGAACATTGCTTAAGTGTGATGTAGCTGTAATATAATAAGGATGTTGCAGGGTTATATCACCCAGAAAGCACAACTGATATGTAACGTTGATATCACCGAGTTCTATCTCTGTGCTTTCCATGAGTTTGCAACTAATTTGGAGGTTATGTGTATACTGGATGTCTGAAAAGCTGTGACAAGTCATTTATTCTCGTGATCAATGAATATATACTCCTACCCATTATAGTTGTGCATGCATGTGAAAGTGAAACTTGATGAGTAATTTGAAAAATTGATCAGGTCTATAATAGTGTGAATGCTGCACAACCCTATACCAGCGAGAAAAACTCTGTATCTGTTCTAACCCAACTTAAGCTAACAAATGTAATCTTCACCATTCACGTGCGTTTCGACGTTGCCGTGCATTAGGCCAAAAATTTGCTACCCTAAGTAGTTCTGATACTTCGACCGTAATCCATTTGAAGTAATTCCATTCGAAACGTAGTTACTGTAATAAAATACTAGTAACCAACGATGATCACCTAAATAACCGTTAATCATTTGAGCTTCAAACTAAAATCTCAACCGTGTTATTCGTATAACAAGAAAATATATTTATTTTCACGTGAAATTGTGACGGGAGTAACAATACCAATATTCTGATGAAGTCTCGTGATATTTTTGTTGAATATGATAGAGTTCCAAATGCTTCTTTGGAAATGTGTATCGTGGTGTCGAGGCAGCGCGCCCGACTACGAATAGGTAGGTCGTGTGTTCAAAACTCAGGGGTGCGCGCGTGCGACTTTCAGCGAATTATAATATGTCTATAGATTTAGCTAGCGTGAAAATTTTCAGCAGAACGCGTTCATATAGTATCCAGCATCACAATCCTACAATAAAAAAAGGATGATCGCTCATAATAAGCAATAGTGAAATCTTATTTTATTATTTATTGACTCGTAAATCCGTACCACTGGGATGTTACCGTTACGTCACTGTTGCATCTATGTGATGTATCCGTAGTGATTCTGACCCATAGCTGATACGTAACTATTCTGTAACTTCGATCTGTAACTGTGATGTATTAGTCATGTCGGCCTGTGGCGGACATTTTGATATCCCCGGACCATCATATTCACAGTCCCGGTGATGTAGTAGTCATATAGGAAGGAACTAAATGACGTATCTGTGATATCAGAGTGATATGATTTTGCTGCCTGGGTGGTAAATATTCGCACAATTTTTTTTTTTTTCCTTTTTTCTTTCCTTTCTGTATTTCTTTGTAATAGTCACGTTTTTTTTTATTAATAAAATTACAGTTCTGACGAGGGCGAGGAATCGCTCGTCGAAACGTCAAATCTAAGAATTTTTTCTTTTCTTTTTTAACACTGACTCGATTGGATCGATCTCTTCATCACCATTAAGGAAAAAAAATGTTTCACCATATTTTAACCCATTGCTTCGCGTAAGTCGCGAATCGTCTCGGTTTGAATGGAGTAGCGTGCTTACGTGAAGCAAACGGTTAAATTATAAATTTTTATTTTTCTCATCAAAAACCTATAACTCGATGTCATTCGTCAAGAGTTTACGGCTCAAATTCACTTCTTTCAATGAAAAATCCCGAAAGACTCTCGCTTCAGAGCTGGTATTGTCTCGGTATCGTCTCGATAATTCTTTCAATGATATCGTCTCGGTATCGTCTCGAGAAACCGAGACGAGACGAGACGATACCGAGAACCCGTGTGGAAATCTGAATCCGGTACGTGCCAGGCGCTGAACAGGCTGCCGTATTTGTACGTAAGGCCCGGATACGGAAAATTCATCAGGCCCTGATGATGTTCTGTAACGCTCTCCACCATAAGGCCCCTATGTGACAGCCTTACTAGGCCCATATCTGGCTACCTTACAAGGCCCATATCAGGCAACCTTCTTTATTCCTCAACAATAATGCAGGCCTTGATCAGGGCCACATTGGTTTACTATCATATATAGCGCGTAATTCATTTCCGAAAAATTTATTGGGATAATAGGTTAACCCTAGAGGGGTACCCTGGGTGTTATACACCCAGGCCTTTTTGTTTCTTCGCGTGGTTCTCCGATTTCATGCTTTCGAAAAACACGATTTATTCATGACAAAAAATTTCGAAATCGACTTTGTCTAACTTGATCGTATTCAGAGTACTTCAAAAAAAAATTCTACGTTTGAAAATTTCAAAAATCTCAATCACAGCCGGAATGGCATCTTTTTGAAAATGCCCGGGTGTCGCACACCCAGTGTACCCTTAGCGTAAGAATTAGGAAGTGTACCCCTCTAGGGTTAACAAAAACAACTCTCTTGAAATATAAACACGAAAATATATAATTTTTATTCCATCGTATATTTCAACCCAATGAAATCTCATTTCGTAATATAATTTTTAGTATTATATGTCGCACTCAACAAATACTTCGAATGAGGTTTGAACACTTCTTACAGAATAAGGATAACAAATAATATCTTTTTATATTAAAAAATAATCTGGGATAGCTAGTTGAATCAGTTATGTATAACTAGATAATAACTTTCTGAACTATTATCCAAATAAAATTCTAACACGTATAGTAATATCACAAATCAAGTCTTTGGTCCATGTAACTCCTAAAAGCTTGAACTAATTTTTTTACTCTGCTTAGCAACTTTATAATAAAAC
The DNA here is from genome assembly GCA_963992785.1 of Tenthredo livida. Classification (NCBI taxonomy): domain Eukaryota; kingdom Metazoa; phylum Arthropoda; class Insecta; order Hymenoptera; family Tenthredinidae; genus Tenthredo; species Tenthredo livida. The sequence goes on along the minus strand of OZ023064.1, from coordinate 42,142,601 downwards.
TTTGAAAATTATAACAATAATTCTGGCACCTAGAGTTGGCCTCTAAGTAACATTATTTCGACTTGAAGAAAAATGGAAATAAAAACAAATTGCAACATCCTGATATATATCTGATATTGATAGTTTCAACAGACAAGTTATCTAATTTGATTTCAGTGCAAGATTTCAGGCAGCCTGATCAGGACCTGGCTTATTGTAAAAAAGGCTCGTGTCACGTCCGGATCAGACTGCCTTACTTGTAATATATTATGAAGTAAGGCAGCCTGGTCAGGGCCTGACTTATTGTAAAAAAAAGGCTCGTGTCACGTCCGGATCAGGCTGCCTTATAGTTGTAATATATTATCAAGTAAGGCAGCCTGATCAGGAACTGACTTATCGCGAAAAAGGCTCGTTTCAGGTCCCGACCAGGTCGCCGTACTTGATGATATATTATAAAGTGAGGCCACCTGATCAGGACCTGACTTATTGTAAAAAAGGCTCGTGTCACGTCCGGATCAGGAGGCGTGGTGATATAATGCAACACGCAGTTTCCAGAACGGTAACAACAAATAATTGATGTAGGGTGAGCATTTTTTCATGCGCAAACTTGCATAGAATCGCATTTCAAGATTTGTAGGTTATGTTGTCGCTCTCGTGTTGGTTTGGTCTTTCATTGGAACAGTACGAACTGAGGATTCATCTAATTGTTCAATCTGAATTGAGAAACTGTATTGTAAAGACGTACTAGTTGATATATATATATATAGATATAGCTATAGTTTAATCATTTTATGATAAGCCCTAAGGACTAGTCCCGCGTCTACGCAACCAAATCAAGAAGCATGTAATAAAGAGATAAATATTCGGAGAAATGATTTAAAAATCGAACAAACTCGGTTCGTGATATTATACTTCAAGACTGGTTGAAGTTTCCACTTGTGATACTATAACTTTGAAACTACAGGTTAAATTATTCTGCCTAATATCTATCATAATAAGAAATATTGAGATGAATATAAAATCAATTTAAGGAGGTTGGGTAGTCCAAAATGACTAGTTTTTTTATAAACTTATTACGGCATAGTCGTCACATTGAATATTCATCGAATTATTATATTCATAAATCAATAATTACCCGAAAATTTCAAGAAAAAAATAATACCGAAATTATAAACAAACGGCTAGATATCGATTTTTGATTTTCAAGTCCTTTAAAATGGTTAAAAATCTAGTAGATTGGTTCGATTACAGTCTACGATGCCTTATTTTCTTCAGGAAACTATTCTCTATAATCCGTCTGTGACGTATTTTTTTCATCACGTTAGTGACGCTGAATATTTAATCTCACAAGATTGCACGTACATCGCTATTAAGGAGGGGGGATACCGGATGTGTTACCGACACCGCCTATATCTCCGAAACGGGGCTATCAATCGACTTGTCCTTGCGGCAGTCGATGTTTGACGAGTAATGGGTTCGAACTGGTACGTTTGATCGGATGAAATCGGATTTATTTCTTCTTTTTTATCGAAAAGCGTGGTCGTGCCATTTATTTCGACTTATATCAAAGCCTACGGATCGAAAATGCAAAATCGGCTTCCTGAGCCCGATTCTGTATGGCATTCCGAACACAACCATCCAAAAACATCTTTGGTTTCGACAACGATGAAGAAACCACATCTAATCTACGTTTTTGTGGTAATTTTCGCGATTGTCAAGGGCCGTGAGCGAAAATGGCCGCTCACGGCTGTTGATATGATGTGGTGGTTCGCGGAACGCCCGTGAGATGTCGCCCCACGCCCATTTAAGCTTCTCCTTTTACCACCGCTGTTACGTTGGTACACCTGGTACCACGTGACTCGACCCGCAGTCAGAGGTGATTTGAAGACTAACAATACGTATATTTACAATATAATACTTTTCAACGATTTCTCCAACATCTCGGTAAGTGAAAATATATAATCAATCCGAAATTGAGCATTTCGTTCATTTATTTCCGTTATTCCATCATTTTCCATGGTTTTTCAATACATATATATATATAAAATATCATGTGAGTAGTTGTACTGCATATCATATATAATTTTATATTATACGTTCCTCGCATTATACAGCTATCCATTATATACAATTATATAAAAATACATAAAATATATGGTTTATACATATTATACGACGATGGTTAGTAGAATATTAGTATCTATAGATAAATGAAGTTTAATTACTCATTACCAAAGTAATGTTTAATGAAATGAGTAATTCCATTGAAAATGTAATTAGAAACTCGCAACACTGGTCTACGGCAACTGATGAAAAATGCCTGGTATCTGGAAATGAAAATTTCATGTACACCCTGATTGGTTATGCTGTATTTCAGATTTTTCAAGTGTTCAGCAAACTTGCAAACAAATGACAAGTATTTGTATAAAAGAAAAAAAAAAAACAATTTTATTGGCGAATCGGGTATGGGTAATTCATGGTTGAAAAGGAGAGCATACTTTTGTAACAGATTTTTTTTTACACTTATTTCAAACGAATCTATAGATACTAATATTCTACTAACCATCGTCGTATAATATGTATAAACCATATATTTTATGTATTTTTATATAATTGTATATAATGGATAGCTGTATAATGCGAGGAACGTATAATATAAAATTATATATGATATGCAGTACAACTACTCACATAATATTTTATATATATATAGTAGGGTGGGCCGAAAAACCCTTCATATCGAAAATTGAAAACGGCTAGTGTCGAAAAGTTTCCTTGGGATATGAAACGAAGGCTTCATTTTTTTGGGATTTTTATCTCGACTCCTTCCGCTCGACCAAGAGGCTTGAAGTTGCCAGTATTTGCAAAAAATCTCTAAATACTATTAAAAAAAACTACAACCCTTTTCGATAGTAAGAAAGATTTCTGAAGTAATTTGACGTCTAAATTACTATGATATTAAAAAGAATGACCAATACAAAAAGAAAAAAAAAAAAATTAAAAAAAAATTGGAAAAAAAAAATTAAAAAAATCAAAAAAAAAAAGATTCTGCCGTTGCCGGTCCCAAGCCCGGATGAGGAGAAAAGAGGAGGGTATCACGATAAAAAGGGTTGTAGTTTTTTTTGATAGTGTTTGGAGATTTTTTTCAAATATTGGCAACTTCAAGCCTCTTGGTCGAGCGGAAGGAGTCGAGATAAAAATCCCAAAAAAATGGAGCCTTCGTTTCATATCCCAAGGAAACTTTTCGACACTAGCCGTTTTCAATTTTCGACATCAAGGGTTTTTCGGCCCACCCTAATATATAGGTATTGAAAAACCATGGAAAATGATGGAATAACGGAAATAAATGAACAAAATGCTCAATTTCGGATTGATTATATATTTTCACTTACCGAGATGTTGGAGAAATCGTTGAAAAGTATTATATTGTAAATATACGTATTGTTAGTCTTCAAATCACCTCTGACTGCGGGTCGAGTCACGTGGTACCAGGTGTACCAACGTAACAGCGGTGGTAAAAGGAGAAGCTTAAATGGGCGTGCGGCGACATCTCACGGGCGTTCTGCGAACCACCACATCATATCAACAGCCGTGAGCGGCCATTTTCGCTCACGGCCCTTGACAATCGCGAAAATTACCACAAAAACGTAGATTAGATGAGGTTTCTTCATCGTTGTCGAAACCAAAGATGTTTTTGGATGGTTGTGTTCGGAATGCCATACAGAATCGGGCTCAGGAAGCCGATTTTGCATTTTCGATCTGTAGGCTTTGATATAAGTCGAAATAAATGGCACGACCACGCTTTTCGATAAAAAAAAAAAAAAAAAATCCGATTTCATCCGATCAAACGTACCAGTTCGAACCCATTACTCGTCAAACATCGACTGCCGCAAGGACAAGTCGATTGATAGCCCCGTTTCGGAGATATAGGCGGTGTCGGTAACACATCCGGTATCCCCCCCCCCCTTAAGCAACAAATAGCCACATTGAATTGCCGATTGACAGAGAAAATAATCTGTCACAGACGGATTGTAGAAAATAGTTTCCTGAAGAAAATGAGCCATCGTAGAGTGTAATCGAACCAATCTACTAGATTTTTAACCATTTTAAAACGCTTGAAAATCACAAATCGATATCTAGCCGTTTGTTTATAATTTCGGTATTAATTTTTTCTGGAAATTTCCGTGAAATCATTAGTTTATGAATATAATCATTCGATGAATATTCAATGTGACGACTATGTCGTAATAAATTTATAAAAAACTAGTCATTTTGGACTACCCATTAACCTCCTTAGAAAATTGAAAATTTGATTATAATTTGCTTTCATTTTTCAACTGCGAATAATCGAATAAAATTATCGCAATATCCCATAGCCCCTAGTGAAACCTGGTCAGGCTATGGTCGGACAGCCCGGCCATAGCCCGGCCAGGAGTCCTGGCCGGGTGCCGAATAGCCGAGCGTGACGATTCTGCACTGTAAAAAATAACAAATCAAAATACTAGGACGTAGTGAATGTACAAGTGAAAATTACAACATAATAACTGAAAGATTTACCTCTTTTACGTTGGTATTTACGAACACTTCGTATAAATACGAATAAATCTTTAAATCACCCTTCGCCTTGTAAAATCGCAACATTCAATGTTGGACATAAAGGGACCTACATTGAATGTGAATATTTTACTATAGGAATTAGTGTTTTTTCTTTCAAACGTGTTAGCGCAGCAGAGATGGCGTCTTTTTTTCCTCGGCGTTATCGCGGCTCTGCGCACACGTGCTCCGCAAGATCAAGAATAACATAATATTTAGATGATGCGCATTGTTTATGAAATGAAAGTGTAATACTCAATTATTCTGTTATCTCGGGTTTCGATCATCAATAAAATCATGAATCTATAATGTGACGAACTATCTGCATTAAATCAATATAAAAAAACGAGGTTATGTGAAACGCTAGATAAATTAGTCCAGAATTTCTAATTTCACAGCATATTTACACATTTGGAACATTATTATTACTTGCGATTCGTACTTTTACTACAGATTCAGTGAATCACGGAAAAAATTTGTAATTTATTCATTCGAAATAGCGATTTCCATCAGTAGCGGCATCTTCCACTCGGAAAACTAAATTAATTATTACTTTTATCAATTCACTTGAGAATTCGCGATTTCTGAGTGTAAAATATTCACCTTTAATGTGGGTCCGATTATGTCCTTCATTTAATGTAGTATTTTTACATGACTTTTTTACAGTGTGGGCGGGCTCTGGTCAGACCCACCCGACCAGCGCCCGACTAAAAGCCGGACTTCCCGACCGTCTTCCGGCCAGCACCCTGGTTCAATTCCCACACGGGTGACAGTTACTTGTTTTTCGAACGGTTTCAGCACCCAAACCAGATGTCACATGAAAAAACGATCCGTATGAACACTGTCCAGTTTGGCATAGGGATGGAAACAAAACTTGAAAAGTCGACTTTCGACTTTTCGATTAACTATAGTTGCCTCGATTATTAAAGTCGATTAATCGGCATCTGAAGTCGATTTTAATCGATTTTTCACGATTCTTATTCATTATTCTCGAAATCTGCAATAAATTATATAGTAGAACAATTATTCATTGACAATATAGAATTATAAATGAATATTGGCTACTTTCGATGTTTATAGATATATTGTAAAGTTTTTTTTTATGTATTATGAATGTATAACATTAATCCTTCGCATACTAAGAATGGTAACATAAAATATTGAGAAAGGAACATGTTTAAAGACGTAAATATTTAACCATTTTCTCAAAATAAGTCAAAACTATGAAAAAAAAAATAATATTCTTTGTATATTTGTTATAGAGATCTTCACAATAAGTAATTCTAAGTCGAAAATTCAAAGTCGACTATCAATCGATTTCGATTGAGAAAGTTCGATCGTGAAAAATCGACTTTTCTGAGAAAATAATCGATTTTCGATCAAAGTCGAAGTCGATTTTGCCATCCCTAGTTTGGCATGTACTTTGAACTGAAATTCTATTTTTATTTTTTCGCATCCCAGGAATAGCCAATTATTGGAATGAAAGACCAAAAATCGAAAATTCCAAATGTGGCCGGTCTCGATACTTTTGAAATTCAGACACAAAATTCTGCACGCAAATACAAAGATTTTGAGACCTTGAACAGGATGGGCCGACATTGCGTTTCAGAGTTACAGCCATTTCAATCTTGTGAAAAAAAAACAGTATTTCACGAATCATTTTTTCTCAATATTTTCAGCGTAATCGTTGTATGATACTACTTATATCGCGTTACTAATGCCATAAGGTCGGACTTTTCATCAATTTTTTTTCTCTCGTTCTTTTGCCATTATACATTTTCTTTCAGCAATAGGTTTATCGGGTGAAAAATCTCAGCTCTCAAAAAAAAATATATTTTTTTCGTTTATTCCTGTGAAAAGCTCTTAAAATTGAGCTTGAAATTTGAAAAGTTGTTTTTTGCCACTGCCCAAATTTGGAAATTTTTTTCGAGTTTTTATCGCCCGCTAAGCCGAGCAGCGGGCGTTTTCGAGTTTTTAGCGCCCGCTAAATTATTTTTCAATATTTTTTTTTTTTTCATATTTTTTTTAATTTTAATATTTTTTTTTATTATTATTTTTTTTTATTTATTTATTATTTACTTTCCATTTTTTATTTATTTATTTATTTTTTTATTTTTATTTTTCAATAATGGAGATAAAATCAATTTAAAAGTCCGGTTTTTTTTTTTTAGTCGGGGGGCTTTGCCCACCGATCCCCCTACCGTCGGCCGTTTAGCCCCCTACATTTTGACATTCGCTACTCTACATAACCTAACCTCACTTCCTTTCCTGGATGCATACGATACTAATTTTTTCCAAATTTGTTGATGGTTTTTCATATCGCCGAAGGTTTCAATTTCATCTCGATTGATATGGACGCGAAATCGATAAATGTGTCACAAAAAATAGGGTGTGCATCACGGGCGAGGGCATTTTTGCCCTTGGTACACAATATACTATTCTAATGTACTTGGCACGAGACTCTACCGAGTCTCTTGATACATATGAGCCATTCCACGTCAGACCGGACAAAATAAATCAAAATATGACCTCGATATTGCCGATTTCGCTATAATTTTTTCTACGGGTTCTATGGAACAAATAAATGCATCAAACAATTCTTTTTTTTTTTTGCCCCTATTTTCCAAGTTACACGGGGGTGAAATTCAGCAAAAAGAGCCAGAAATCGAAAACATACTCCTCTTCAAACGGTCATATCTTTGATTGTATTCATCCTAGAGACTTCAGTCAAGAACCATTTCAAAGCTATTGAATGACAATATTATTATACATTCATTTGATTCTGCGATAACAAACAATTTACTTTGTTATAAATAAATATATTATTCAAACGTGATTTTCAAAGCAAGAACCACGCGATAAAATTCTGAAAAAAATATCAGCGTATTCCTTGATCAATTTTCTACAAAATCGTTAAGTCAAAAGGATGGAGAAACGATGGAGACTATGTGAAAACGATTTACTCATAAGTGACGGCGCGCGCTGCCACCATAAAACCCGGCTCGGGTACGTGTGGCTAGCACAAGGAAGCATCGGTGGGCATGTTACACGGTCATATCTTCGGTTTTTTTCATTCTAGAGACTTCTTCCAAAAACCATTTTAAAGCTAATGAATGACACTATTATTATATATTCGGGCAGTTCTACACACGCTGGAATCAAACATGACAATTATGTGAATCTCATTTTTTTTGTCGATAATTGAGACAAAAAGTAAGTAGAGGTCAAGAATCTACTATAAAATAACCAATCTTGAACGGGCCAGACAAAATCACGGTAAATATCAATTTTATAGCTGTTTTTCTATTTTCGAATGACAGGGAAGTGATAACATGTACAGGGAAGTGAGAACGTGTACAGGGAAGTGAAAATTGAATCGAAAGTTGTATATAAGACGGTGTTTGAAGTGGTAAAAAAAAAAATAAATGAATAAAAAATAAATAAATATCTAAAAAATAAAAAAAATAAACTGTAATAAATAATATAAAGGAATAAATGAGCAATTCTCACTTCCCTGGTGAGTTCTCACTTCCCTGTCTACATACGGGAAGTTATACCCAGGGAAGTGAGATACAGGGAAGTGATAATTTCGATGTATTTCGCCAAAATCACTAAGAGTAAAATTATTTAAGAAAAGCCGAACCTGTGTCCGACCCCCTTCGATTCGGCTGATTTTTTGTAGGCTTGTTACTCACCTAGAGAGTAGTCAAGAGCCAAAATATTAGGCCCCGCAAAAATTTATTGGCTAAGCCAGAGCTATTTTTGTTTTTTTTTTCACATTTACGACTTGAATTTGGGTATTTTTGATTACGCAGGGGTTTTTTGTACTAAGTGGACAAAAATTGTTTTCTCATTGTAAAATTGACCAAGGAACAAGAATATAGCCACAGATTTGACCCACGACGAATACCTGCAGAAATATTTGCCAAAAACACTCAAAATTGACCAAAAAAGTCCCAAATCTTGGAGAAATGGTCAAAAAATCTGTTTTTTCACTACCCGAGGCGGCCATCTTGTAGAGAAAGAACCAACGAATACAATGAGCACACGACCAGATTTTTAGGACGAACCGTTTAGAAAATACGTGGAGTTAAAGTGGGAGGATTTCGATTTTCGTCAAAAATTGACATTTTTGACCTCGTGGGAGAATGTCCGACCTACAGGCCTATTCTGCGGCGTCCTCCCTGACTGTCTAAATGGTGTATTGATAGGTTATCTTTATTGAAAAAAAAAATTTAAAAAAAAAAAAAATTATACATTTTCGCCAGAACCTTACGAATCTCATTTAATATACCATTGAGACAGTCAGGGAGCACGCCGCAAAATAGGCCTATAGGTCGGAAATTCTCCCACGAGGTCAAAAACGCCAGTTTTTGACAAGAATCGAAATTCTCCGACTTTGACTCCGCGTATTTTCTAAACGGTTCGTCCTAAAAATCTGGTCGTGTGCTCATTGTATTCGTTGGTTCTTTCTCTACAAGATGGCCGCCTCGGGTAGTGAAAAAACAGATTTTTTGACCATTTCTCCAAGATTTGGGACTTTTTTGGTCAATTTTGAGTGTTTTTGGCAAATATTTCTGCGGGTATTCGTCGTGGGTCAAATCTGTGGCCATATTCTTGTTCCTTGGTCAATTTTATAATGAGAAACCAATTTTCGTCCACTCAGTACAAAAAACCTCTACGTAATCAAAAATACCCAAATTCAAGTCGTAAATGTGAAAAAAAACGAAAAATAGCTCTGGCTTAGCCAATAAATTTTTTCGGGGCCTAATATTTTGGCTCTTGACTACTCTCTAGGTGAGTAACAAGCCCACAAAAAATCAGCCGAATCGAAGGGGGTCGGACACAGGTCCGGCTTTTCTTAAATAATTTTACTCTAAGTAAATATATTTTGAATCAAATTTCATGTTATCAAATCAATGCATGCAAGCTAACTTAACAATTTCGTGTAATAATATTTAAAAAATATTCAATATTGTTAATATAAATACGTACCAGGGAAGTGAGAAGTTGCCTGGCTCAGACTTGACAACCGGCCATGATCGCACAGCACTGATTAATCATTTGACGAGTTGGCCGAAACACGAGTTTCATTAAGCTAACTTCACTCCGTACTTTAAATAGTGATAACAGTAAGTTCGCGTACTGTTCATTTTGGTGGTGATTTTAACATATTTGTAACCGACAGGGAAGTGATAAAAAATTTGTTCGCCTATATTCAGTAATGAATAAAGTGATGAAAATGGGGAATTTTAAAATGATTATTTAGGTGAAATTCAAGAAACACTTATCGTAACTTCTATTCGAGTGTTAGTTTTTACTAATCAACCCTTTATACGTTTTTATTGTGACTTACGTCGTCAATTCTGGGAATTCGCCCCACAGGGAAGTGATAAGTTTCCCTATTTGAGATCATTTTTGCGTGAGATTTTTTTATTTAAACAAGTTGAATTTCAGTGCCCAGGTATAAGCCGAGTTGAACTTAAATAATATGTCCTAATAAATAAGTTTCATTTCTAAATTGAGGAGCTACAGAGTGATCCCCTTAAAATTCCCGAATCTGTAGAACTGCCCATTCATTGAATTTCACGATAACGAACAATTGGATTTGTTATAAACAAATACAATATTCAAACGTGGTTTTCAAGGCAAGAACCACGCGTGAAAATTCTGAAAAAAATATGAGAGTATTCCTTGATCAATTCTCTACAAAATCGTCGAGTCAAAAGGATCAAGAACCGATGGAAACCATGTTGAAACGATTTATTTATAAGCGACGGCGCGCGCCGCCGCTGGAAGATCCGGCTCGGGTATGGTTTTTCCGTGGCAGCGCGCGCCGTCACTTATAAATATATCGTTTTCACATAGTCTCCATCGTTTCTCCATCCTTTTGACTTGACGATTTTGTAGAGAATTGATCAAGGAATACGCTCATATTTTTTTGAGAATTTTATCGCGTGGCCCTCACTTTGAAAATCACGTTTGAATAATATATTCGTTTATAACAAATAAAATTGTTTGTTACCGTAGGATAAAATGAATATATAAAAATAGTGACATTCAACAGCTTTGAAATGGTTCTCGGACGAAGTCTCTAGGTTGAATACAATCAAAGATATGACCGTTTGAAATGGAGTATATTTTCGATTTTTGGCTCTTTTTCCTGAATTTCACCCCCGTGTAACTTGGAAAATAGGGGCCAAAAAAAAAAAAAACGAAAAATGGGTTGACGAATTTATTTGTTCTATAGAACCCGTAAAAAAATTAGAGCGAAATCGGTAACATCGAGGTCAGAAAGCCGTCCGGTTTGACGTGGAATTGCTCATATATGAGAAGGACTTTCCGCCGTTGTCGAAGTATTGAGGAGTAAATCGACACATCACAATATTGCATTAGTACGATATTCGCGAGGGGAAAAGTAATCTACGCTTTCGTATTATTTTTTGAGGTTCGGCGCTAGAGAATACGCGTTATGGACGCTCAATCGGGAGTTCGCCGACGAGTATCGCATCACCTTAAGGCCCATCCCTAGTCGCCCACCTCCTTTTGGTCGCAATGTGTTACATTTCGATTATTATCCGAGCCCAGGCGTCGAAACTGCAAAAAAGAGACGCTTAGCGCAACTTCCATTTCAATTCCGAACACATACGTCCAAAAAAATGTTCGTTTCGTGCGAAAATAGAGTCTACAGATCGATTTTACATTGTTACGAAATCATCCGAATTCGAATAATTTCGTAACAATGTAAAATCGATCTGTAGACTCTATTTTCGCACGAAACGAACATTTTTTTGGACGTATGTGTTCGGAATTGAAATAGAAGTTGCGCTAAGCATCTCTTTTTTGCAGTTTCGACGCCTGGGCTCGGATAATAATCGAAATGTAACACATTGCGACCAAAAGGAGGTGGGCGACTAGGGATGGGCCTTAAGGTGCTTCTATACGCAATTCCACCAGACCTACGAACATCGTGGAAAAAGGTGCTATTGAACGGAATATCTCTGCCCGGGCACCGAAATCAATGAAATAAAATGCCCCACGCAAATTCAGGCGCGATTACGAACACGTACGGCCCAAATCACGTCCTTTTTGAGTTGAAATAGAGAAGTTATCCATGTGAAACGCTGATTTTTGACACTTGGCGATTTCCTATCGCTGGAATGATGGCGAGTTAGTTATGTTTAGAGGGTTTTTGAGGTGTCGGTGACGCTTCCGAGATGACGTCCGACGAATTTCTAGCGAAATAATTTATTGTCAACAAAGGAATCAAACCTAACCTAACGAAGGTGAATATAAATGACGTAATGTATACCACCACCGTATTTTGTTGATGCAGTTACCAAACGTTACGGCTTCGTTAGTCTTCTGTGTATTCTGACCACAATAACAACATTCTATGACAATTTTAGAATACACGCCCGGGTAACAATTTACATGGCCAGCCCACCAGCCACATTAATGCCATGTGGCATTAGCACGGCAATGCCGTCAGCCGGCCACATAGCAGGTCGATGTTCGATAACCATGCTGCGGCTATATGGTTTCAACATGGCCTTTTCATATGGCGATAGTATGGCTAACTCAGCTAGGCTACCAATGTTGCGCCATCCTGGCAGCTACAAGGCTAGTTCATGTAGCTTTTGACCATCTATCCGATGTACACTGGCTACCCTAGCATTGACCTGGCCGCCACCTTGCGCCACGACATTGATTTTATGTGAGCCCAGCTAGTACTGCCATGTCCCGTCACTACCGAGCATTGACCTGGCCGCCACCTCGCAATGCCATATCGCTTTTATGCGGGCTAAGCTGGCACTGCCATGTCTTAAAGTTAACTGGCGACTACCTGGCCGCCACCTCGCGATGCCATATGGCTTTTATGTGGGCCGAAATGGCGCTGCCTTGTCTTAACGTTAACTGGTGACTACCTAGCCGCCACCTCGCGATACCACATGGCTCTTATGCTACAAGGCTAGTTCATGTAGCTTTCGACTATCTATCCACCCTACTGAAAATTTCCAGGTGGAAATCCATGGACGAATCCACCTAGAATTCCACCTGGAAATCTATATGGAGAATCCATGTGAATCCGTAGGTTTTCTACCGGGATTTGGAACTGGGAATCTATGGAATTCCATGTGGTTGTAGCCATGTGCAGAAACATGTAATCCTATGTGTAATGATATATGGAATCCTATGTGTGACATTATATTAAGTCCTATGGATTGTCGGTAGTAGTTGTTACAGAAATCGCCATGAACCAGGGAGGCTATTCTCGAATCGGCGGATCGACTTCGTATACGTTTGCTTCGCACACGGCGGAGAGTCGTGCACGCTCGCATCGCGTACGGCTGAGAGTCGTACACGATCGCTCCGCACACGACTGAGAGTCGTATACGACTTAAATGTCGGATACGACTCAAACGTTGGATCAACTCCTCAGATTTTTTTGAAATTTTTCGAGCTGAAAGTCCTAATCGAAAAACAACAACCCAAGTTTTTCAGATTTTTATTCCTTTCATTTTAGAAGTTAATGTATGGGATATTTCGTGTTATTTCTCAGCTTTTCTAAAAAAAATGGAAAAAAACAGAACATCTTTTTTGATTTTGAACTCAAATTTAAGAGCTTTTTACAAGCGTGAATGAGAACAAAATATTTTTTTTGAAAGCTGAGACTTTTTCACATAGAAAACATAGTCTTTACAAAAAATTCTAGAGTGGCGAAAGAATTTAAAGAAAATGAATGACTTCTAAAATGAAAGGAATAAAAATTTGGAAAACTTGGGTTGTTGTTTTTCGATTAGGACTTTCAGCTCGAAAAATTCCAAAAAAATCCGAGGAGATGAGGCCGGATCCGACGTTTGAGTCGTATACGACATTTGAGTCGTATACGACTCTCAGTCGTGTGCGGAGCGAGCGTGTACGACTCGCAGCCGTACGCGGCGCGAGCGTGCACGACTCTCAGCCGTGTGCGAAGCAAACGTATACGAAGTTGATCCGCCGATTCGAGAATAGCCTCCCAGGGACTTTCAACAATGACTCGTCTGGTCGTTCTTGCATTCAGATGTTCTTCCTTCACCGAATTTCAGCCAAAATCCAATGGATTTTGTATATCTTTTTCCATTGATGACGAAATGATGTCACAGTGGAATTTGCATGAGATCGTATGATTTCCTGGGGACTTTCTACAATAATCTGTGAGATTATACACAGATTGGTATGTTTATTTTCTCATGATTTGATGCAGGATCTGATGGATTCGACACAATGTTTCATGTCAACAACGAGATTGCATTATAACCATATTCACATGGGAATATAGACATTTTTCTATGGACTGTCCTAGAAGTGTATACCATTACACATGGATTCACATGTTGAAGTTTCCGAGATTTCAAGTAACAGCCGGTAGATTATTCATGATATTTCCCATGGATTAGGTCAGGACATTACTGTTATCTTTCTATAAAAATCTACATATTCTGTAGGGCTTTACCATAAAAAACCATAATATATCTGAATGGAAATCTATATACCCATCCACATGGATTTCTCCTATTGCATGAAATTAAACAACCATGGAATATTCATGTGAATATTACTGGATCAACTATAGGAGAACCATAGATCAGCATCATGGATATTCCATGTTTCTGAATTTCGGGTGGATTATTATAGAATTTCGTGGAATCCCATTCGCATCCATACTTTTCCACATGGATTTCCACCTGGAAATTTTCATTAGGGTACGCTAGGCAAGTACTACTACACTCGTATAAACAAGCTTGTGTTTTCGTATACATGCATGCGATTTCCACACAAGAGTTGCCTGCCACACAAGTTAGGCGGCGCTGGCGGTCGTATACATGCATAAATTCTACACACACTAGTAGCGTACTGGTATTTACTTGCCTAGCGTATATGCAGCATAACTAAGACTCCAACACTAATCAATCCATGTTCGAGTGCGATATGGGAATTTCACTATAATATATCGGAGATGAATTATATAAAGCATTCTAAATGTTACATCCTCAGTGGTAAATATATGGACAGCATATGTTCAATGTAAACATCAGTTACATTGCAGTTAATCTGACTATCTAAGTTGTATACAGCAAGGCCAGGATTGTGGTCAGAGACAAAAGTTAGCTGGTCAAACTTACTGCAATTGTGACAGACTTTATTAAACACATGCTGTTCATATATTCATCACTCAGAATGCAACATCTATAATTTATTGTCCTCTGAATACAGTATAACCCAGATATAGATTTTTACAATGTCAATATGATATTTTGACTGTTGGGGAGAATCCATTCATCTACTATTGAAAAAATCCTTTACGTATCTCACGTTTCCTTATGACATTACACTAGTTGGAAGGGGGCTGTAGTAAAATGTTTAATGCATTACAAATCATGGTAGAAATATTTATTTATTTATTCGATGTCATTATTATCTTGTCATTTACCACCAATTATTCTCCCGTCACTCCTCACATAGGTATCAACTAACATAGGCCATAGCATTAAAAACAAATAGTACTTAAGGGCGTTGACTAGGCCTCGCCGAGCACGCGTAAATAGACTCTCGGCATTTACCTTCTCATTTCCTCATTTTTGAAGATAACGTAGTTTTCGATGAAAATTCCTACAGATAAATGATGTATCCGTGTCATGGCTTTGGCCAAATTTGCGATTTCACCTTAAACTTTGCAAAAAATAATCTTGAAAGTAAGCCATCTTTGCGATGATGTACAACGAGGAGCGATTTTTTCTTAAATATTCGGCGTAAGCCATAACATGGCTACATCATTTACCTTCTAATCAAGATCATGATCGATACTATCGGATCAATGACTAAGGAATGATCAGGAAAGACCTGAAGCATTGAACAGTGATTTTTGGCGCGAGAATTAGGCGATTTCTAGCGCAGCCGAGGAGTAGGGAGCCTACCGTCCTCAGCCTAGCCAACCACAGTGCAGTTACGATGCTCTGTCCTTCTTAAGTTTGTCTACTGTCTCGCTCGTCACAGTTCACGCGGGAAGCGGAGTAGCCCGCGCTTTTCAGCTAGTCAACGCCCTTAATCTAACCACCTTCAGCAACAATATTCGTAATTACATATAAATCATTCTAACTAATTATCTCGACATCTACATTTGACTCGACATTAGATCTAACATTCGTATACTCTTTAGTCAATATTTTATTCTGAAGTATTTATTTGCGACATGAAAAGCAATTATAGGGGAAGGTAGGGCAAGACGGACCGGGACGGCAAAACGGACCGTAGGGCAAAACGGACCGAGAGGGCAAAACGGACCGCCTGAAAAATTCCTTTTAAATTATGAAAAAAACTGAATGCTTCATCGTGAAGGTAACCCTCGAGCTTATTAATGTTTTGAGGAAGGTCTCAGTCAATCAAGTCGAGTCAATTTTTCTTTTTTAGTCGTTTGTTATGACTTGACTGAGTCTGAATCGACTCGATTGACTGAGACCTTCCTCAACAAATTACTAAGTTCGAGGGTTACCTTTACGACGAAACATTCAATTTTTTATAATAATTGAAATGGAATTTTTCATGCGGTCCGTTTTGCCCTCTCGGTCCGTCTTGCCCTCCGGTCCGTTTTGCCCTCCCGGTCCGTTTTGCCCTACCTTCCCCTATTCAAATATATCAATCGCAGCATAATCCTCAAGGGAAGCATTACTAATCAGTACTAGAGCTCCGTTAGTCCGGAGGCAAGTAAACCCTTTTTTATCATCCCCGACAAAATCGCTCTCGTTATGGAATAAAACACTTCTATCACTCTAAACTTTAACAATCTCACGTCAAGCTGTATCCGTCTAGTGGAGAAGTTAAAACAGTACTGATCCATTGAAACAGCGCCACGCCGCCAGGACTAGTGTTTCGGATTTTTCGTAAACAAAGCATTCAAAAATTGCGCTTCGCAATATCGGTGAATTCTGTACAGTATAGGAATTCTTCCTATACGAGTTGCATGAATTTCTATGCATATACCTAATGATACAATGTCGTCAATGCGCCAGTTCACTAGCTGAATAGCGGAACAAGACGTATTTACTGTATGGGAATAATTACGATACGATTTGCCCGGAGTGCTATATTGTAACATATTCAGCGATATATAGTCCAGGTATAACGGCTGAAATAGATCGAACAAAAGGCCAGAGGATTAGCTTAATCCTCTGCACTCGCGAACGACGTTGCGAGGCCTAAAGAGTGGGGATTTCGACTATATAAGAAGCACGCTCAGCGGGCATGAGCAGCGTTCGTAGACATAGCGTCACAGCGACTCATTTCACGTAATCTCTTTCAGAGCGTCGAAAGGCATAGCGCCTCGACGACTCAAACTTTGTTCAATATAAAATAACTTGCCAACATTATATCGTCTGGATTTAATTGTCGGAAATAACTTCTTTGCATTAGAATCAAAAAGATATGACAATAAAAACATTTAATCGATGAGAGAGGAGAAACAATTTAATAGAATATAAATTCAATTGTATAGGAATCGAGCGCCTAGCTTTATTTACTAATATAAAATCATGATACTAGATTCAAAACCGAAACGAGCACAAACCTTATAGAACAGATATTTAGACATTAGAAATTAGGATAAGAAACCTTTGTACTATCTTGCAGAATAGCCTAATTATATTACTTTATTTTTTGATTACATAGAACGTTGGACTTTGATGGTTTTTCAGCCCTGATTCCCAGCTAGTATAACTCCTAAAAAGCCAGCAGGGAACAGTCTCTGATTATTGCGAAGAGCGTACGGCATCTAATTAGTTTTACGTGTCCGAGGGCCAAGGCAAACAATCACGAGTCTGGCGCACGGTCTCGGAGTCGAGAAATTCCCGGTTCCGTAGAGATTTAGAAATACAGTTTAGCAGATCAGACTCGGATTAACTTCCTGGTTCTGATCTTTAGAATTGTCGTCGGCTTTGATTAACTTCCGAGTCGACGTACCGAGGCTTTGGCGGGGAAACCTACCTGAGTCCCAGTTTAGAATAGAATCAAAAGGTTAGATAGATGGCTTTTGGTGGTAAGTCCCATCCTTTTCCCTACCTATCCACCTCAGAAAAAGCCCTAACACTTTTCATTTAAAATTTAACTTCATTTAGGTAAAGAACTCACAATAACTTGCGGGTTTCTCTACAGCCTAGAGCCTGAGAAACTCGCCAAAAGTTACAATATATTATTATTAGAGAACACGGTATAGCAAGGCAACGATTGACATACGGTAGGCATAAAGTACTACATTCATTGGAAGTAGTACAATACTTCCGAACTTGACGATTCCTATGCTATTGTTGCTTTAAAGTTAATATCCTCTGTACGGCGAATAATTGTAAAAGTATACCAGCGACTACAATGCATATTTGGGATACATTGAATTCTGCTATGGCACACGCTATTATATTGTGAAGGCAAAGTGATCATTGCAATTTTTCTGATACGTATGGCAATTATTAACTCACTTCACCAGTAGTACGTTACTATATTTAAAGTAGCCGTATGCATAAATATAGGACCGATCGCCATAGTGCATGCAGGTCTCACGAGTACTGTACAAAGTATGGGAATATTTCCTACAAAATTTTCTCCGTGTAGAGGATAATATACACTTCCCGTGTTTTAAAAATTACGATTTTTCTCTCACCTGTTGTCTTTCAATTTCCAACAAAACGACTTCTATTGCATAATCTACAATATTCAGAGAATGTTCCGTAATTTTTTGATCCAAATTGGACAGATAGTTTTCTCACGATCGTCATTTGAAAATGGACTGGGTGGAATCCACCCAGTGTGACGGTCCGGTTATTTTTTGGTAGTATGACAACGGAGGGTTAAATGAATTTTTCTATTAAATCAACAAACGGCTTTAAAAAATTGACATTAGAAAAATGTTGCTTTCGCTCTCATTACCCCACCTGTCGGGTAATGAGAGCCACAACTTTCCCATATACGTAAAAAAGATTTACTTATGTATTTGGTACTGCTTTACTTAACTGAGTAACCAATAATCAACAAAAATACCGGGAATATTCGTGGAAGCGCTTCATAGGGAAGTGAAAACGCCTGCATAAGGGCAACTCAAACATCAAGCGATTAGGTTTTGTTCCCACGTAGCCCATGGGCACGCAATAAGCGAAATAAAACCAAATCGCTTGACTTCTGAGTTGCCTATATGCAGGCGTTTTCACTTCCCTATGAAGCGCTTCCACGAATATTCCCGGTATAGCTTTATTCACTTAGATGTTACAAAATGATATTATTCTATGGAATAATAATAATATTGATTTTCCTCCATTTAGTATGGATTTTATAGCATTTTTTCAAAGTATCCGATGTCCAACCGGTTTTTGACGTTGTACGTTTTCTGTTTCTAGTCATCTGAAACATGAGATGAAATTTTCAATAATTTGCAAAGGGGCAATGAGAGCAACCATGGCTCTCATTACCCGAAATGCTTCTTATTTGAATTAATAAGAATTCACGGCGTAATTTTATTATTCTTCCTATTAACGTGTTTCTATACAAAAATAGATTCAATAAGGTAAAAGATAATCGCAAAAAAAAAATTAAAAATAATCACCTAAGCCGCTTACCTTGAATCCGCAAAAAAACACTTTCGTTACTACAGGAACACACAAAACATTCGCGCGTTCGTGGTCACCCTCCTGATACCACCGTGGTGCCCGGCTGCGATCGCGTGACGTAACCAAACATTGCCAAAGACAACCGAACGATTTCCGAATCACTGACGCGCTCCTATTTATATATCTGGTACTAGCTCCCATTACCCGCTAGCTCTCATTACCCCACGCTCCCCTACTTAGTACAGGAGTACTAGTACTTAGTACGGGGAACTAGTAGTATAGTAATTATATCTAGTTTTAGTACTTAGTACAGGAGTACTGGTACTAAGTATAGGAACTAGTAGTACAGGAGTACAGGAGTACTAGTACTAAGTACAGGGAACTAGTAGTACTTAGTACATGAGTACTAGTATCAAGTACACGAGTACTAGTACTGATTTGAAGAATACTAACACCAAGTACGGAAGTACTAGTACTAAGTTGGAGAGTACTGAGTTGAAGAATATCAACACCGAGTACGGAAGTACTAGTACTAAATTGAAGAGTACTATTACTAATTACAAGATCACTACAGTACTCAGTACTGTGGCATTTTGACCTATCAGTATAAGAGTACGAGTACTATAGGTACAGAAGTACTCAGTGTTACGTTGGGAAACAAGGGAGGTTTAAATAATATAGCACATAATATCGACGCCTGGACGGAAGAAGATCGTATCTCGGAAAACCGGTGAAGAAGATCGTACCTTGGAAAACCCATGAAGAAGATCGTAACTGGGTCAACACTTGAAGAAGATCGTAGCTCGGTTAACCCTTGAAGAAGATCGTAACTCGGAAGACCTGTGAAGAAGATCGTATCTCGCGAAAATATTTCGCTTCTGAAATTTTGTAGTGGTACTCCTGCGAGTGGCAACTGTATTCATCCGAAAATTAAATTCACTCCACCATTATTGCATTCACTGCATTGTGAAGGCATGAAGATCGACTCCGGAATTAAGGTAACCCAGGAATTTTTTTTTTATATGATCATTTATAATCATATATAATTATGTATAAGTCTATATAATTGTATCTAGTTTTATATAGTTATATATAATTATTTATATAAAACTATATATAGTTTAATTTCCATGCCAACTTGACCAGCCCGTGACCTCGACGTCTCCGATTTGGTCCGCGATTTTTCATATGGTTAATCTACCTCAAAAAGACACTCCAGATTTTTTCCAGATTTTTTCTATTATTAGGTTATTTTTAAATCGACTCAAACGGTAAAAAAAAAACGCCACTTCCAAAAAATATGAAAAAATTCACAAAATTTCTAAAAAATATAACGAATTTTTTCAAATTTATTTCAAAATGGAGAAATCGATAGGCAGTCTAAAAATATACATTTTTTTTTTTATTTAAAATATAATTCACATGAAAATAAGAGGTCAGATTTGAGGAATAACTTTTTTTTTAAATTTTTTCTATATGTTTTTTGGCGCGCTGAATTCGAATACGAAGATGTTTTTTACCGAGGGGCATATCACTCTGTATTCCAACGCTTTTCAACGTTTGAAGTCAAATGCATTCTGAATACGAAAAGAAAATGGTGAATTCTAACGAATGTAGTCGTTAGATGATGCGTGAAGTCCGAAAAGCAATGTGAAATACGAAGAAATCTTTCGTATCCTGCATTTATTCGAAGATATTGTCGAGTTACGGCTGTAGTCACGGAACTTAACGCAATTTAACGTGTGTATTCTTCTGTATTCCTCTGTATTCCTCTGAAGTTGCATGCTCAACGGTTCTGCAACGCGTAGCCGAATGATCTGCTATGAATCAAGCAACAGCTGTTGCTCGGTCGTCTGTTGTTGTTTTCGGGCTTACTTTGTTTATTTCTGGGGAAATCAATTTATTTCTTGAAAGAAAGTTCGACTACACAAGACTTCAAAATCGTTGTATTCCGCGTGTAGTCCTTGTAGTCCGTGTATTCGCATGCGCCACTTGTAGTCACTGCTCAAAATCGTTGTATTCAGCGTGTAGTCCGTGTATTCGCATATTGAACGCACTGACAATGTCGATACGATTTCAAAATAAATGAAGTTCATTAACTTTGAAATCGTATGAAATCATTTGAAATCGTATAACATTGCTCACGCGATTACATTTGACTACAGAGTGAGATGCCCCTCGGTTTTTACGTATCATGATTTTACAGCTATTCGAATCAATCTTCGATTGGAATGCTTGGAGGTATCGAAAAAAGTTTCAAACAAAAAATATTCCTCGATAAACTTAGCACTAATGTTGTTACATGACTTTTTTTCGTATCTCGATTATTTAAGAAGATATTCCATGATTTGTGTAAAATGAAGTGAATGAGGGGGTTTTGTTGTGTCGGACAGAGCCTTGTTAGCACAATCTCGGACACTATATGGGCATATGGGCTATTCCGCGTCAACCGGATCAGTCATCGCTCGGATATTTTTTTAATTTTGCATGTCGATTGTCCTTGGGGAGTTAGATTTTCGTGCTAAAGAATTTTTCAATTAGTGCAAAATTCGTTGAGTTATTTGCATAAACAAATTCGAGCAAGGTTTTTTTCAAAAATTCATAACTCCGCCAAAAATGATGCTAGACTCAATTATTTTTTTTCAGCTTACGAGGAAAGATTCATAGAATGTAAAAAAAAATATGTACTTCGTAAAAAGTTTGTTTATCCATTGTTTATTTAACAATTAAGGGCGTTGACTAGCTGAAAAGCGCGGGCTACTTCGCTCCCCGCGTGAACTGTGACGAGCGAGACAGTCGACAAACTTAAGAAGGACAGAGCATCGTAACTGCACTGTGGTTGGCTAGGCTGAGGACGGTAGGCTCCCTACCAGTGTTGCCGTTTCAGTACAATTGTACTGAATTCAGTACTTTTTCACGCGATTCAGTACGCTAGTACGCCTTTCATAAATCTTGTACGTTTTGTCAGGATTAAGTACATTCGATACGCCTTTCATGAATCTAGTGCGATTTCACGTTTTACGTTACTTCGTATAAATCGCCGAGAGGTGGTCTACATTGTATTGAGAGAAAACTTACTAGTCTCCGTTATTCGAAATAATTCGAATACATTCAGTGTATTAATAGTTTTAATTAAAGGCCCCGAGCCTAAAACAAAATGCAATATCTACGAAATTTATTATATAAAAAAAAATATGAAATATA
The DNA here is from genome assembly GCA_963992785.1 of Tenthredo livida. Taxonomy (NCBI): domain Eukaryota; kingdom Metazoa; phylum Arthropoda; class Insecta; order Hymenoptera; family Tenthredinidae; genus Tenthredo; species Tenthredo livida. The sequence goes on along the minus strand of OZ023064.1, from coordinate 42,120,195 downwards.
AAATAATAATAATAATAATATATAATATAAAATATATTATATTTTGTGTAAGTTTAAAAAAAATTATTTGTGTACCTGAAAAAAAACTAATAAACGTCAAATTTCAACTATACTTCGATTGCATATACTTTAATTTGAGTTGACCGCTAAATTCAGTACGCAAAGTTCACATTCAGTACGTTTTGGCGCTGCTATCCAGTACGTAAAATAATTTCGTTGTGGCAACGCTGCTCCCTACTCCTCGGCTGCGCTAGAAATCGCCTAATTTTTGCGCCAAAAATCACTGTTCAATGCTTCAGGTCGTTCCTGATCATTCCTTAGTCATTGATCCGATAGTATCGACCATGATCTTGATTAGAAGGTAAATGATGTAGCTATGTTATGGCTTTCGCCGAATATTTAAGAAAAAATCGCTCCTCGTTGTACATCATCGCAAAGATGGCTTACTTTCAAGATTATTTTTTGCAAAGTTTAAGGTGAAATCGCAAATTCGGCCAAAGCCATGACACGGATACATCATTTATCTGTAGGAATTTTAATCGAAAACTACGTTATCTTTAAAAATGAGGAAATGAGAAGGTAAATGCCGAGAGTCTATTTACGCGTGCTCGGCGAGGCCTAGTCAACGCCCTTAAGTTTTCAAAGATTTTTAAAACAGTGAGCAACACGACCAAAAAATGTTTTTTAATTCTGACATGTTCCTTGAACTATACTACACCCTGTGAATTATTTCAAGAGATGTGTTTTTCATCGTTTTCGAGTAAAAAATCATTGAAGGCGTCGATGCGCATGAAATTGCGGCGCGCCGAGTCTCTACGTAATGGCGGGCGGCCGGTTGCCGTCCACCGCTACTCCGCGGTGGCGTCGTAGCGTCAGTTTAGAGTCATTTTCACGATGTAGGACATGATTGAAAAATCTGAAAGAAATACTGTACCTTCACAAGGCCTGCTCGAAGCGATAAGTGAAGTTTCAAGAATGTGTTTTTCACCGTTTTTCTATTACAGAGATTCAAAATAACGGTTACATACCATGAGAGTGCACATAAATAATAATAATTACAAAACTTGCTACTTATTTTAGTACTTATAATCACCCCCGAAGATATGTGGAAGCTGCGAAATGAACGCACTTACTATTATATATTAGAGGTGCGCGGTATTTCGGTATACCGAAAATTTTCGGTATCCGTTCTCTCCAAATGATTCGGTACTCTCTAAATTTGAATCAGTGAAAAGTCACTAATCAGCAGTGAATAGTCACTGATGGCTACAGTTATAAGTCTGCCACTGGAAATCAGTGAAAAGTCACTGATTCAATCAGTTAAAATGTACTCACTGATTGAATCAGTGGAACTGCACCGTTCAAATCAGTGAAATTGCACTGTTTAAATCAGCGAAAACTTCACTGATTGAATCAGTAAAATATACTGGGTAATAGGCTTAAAAATAAATATTCCACATGTATTTTTTTATAAAGTTTTATTGTGTACGGCTAACTTGCATTGCAAATGCAAGAGACTTATGAAAAAAATTTCAAAATAATATATTATAAAATTTATATAATATAATATAAATATATTATATATATATTATTATTATTATTTTATATTATTTTTTTAAATTATTTTTTAAAATTCATGAAATACAAAAATATTGTTCGTTGGAATGAAGAATATCTTATATAGAAACAGAAATCAAGTAAAAATAATATACTTAAATCTAATATCAATCACTCTATAGCCCGGGGAAATTGCAAATCTCCATACATTGGTTCTTTTTGATGGGGAGGTTGATCACAAGATTATATTACGTTGGGGTTAATTATCTATTTATTATTATAGATTTATTAAATTATAGATATGAACACAAGCTATAGGTCGTAGGTTGTAGGTACACACTGAGAAAAATTTTCCGCTGTCGTGTTGGCGAGCCACACTTAATAGTTAATATCCAGCGATAGCTGATTGAATATTCCACAGGGGTGATAATACTTGGTACTTCTTCATCGGATTGAGTTTTTTTGGCCAGAATCTGTTATGATACCACAGAAATGTGATTCAGTATGTTGGAAAACATATATTGCACAGGTACAGCGAGCTGGGAGTACACTATTTGTGGGTACATGCTAGTAAAATCAATGAAATTGTATGAGAATGATAAAAAAGTAAATCGAAGCAGTCCAAATGGAGCCTGTATCAAATTCTACTGTCGAATTATGATCCTTATACTGGTTTAAGGTAGTTCAACCAGCTTTCAATACTTTGACGAGCCCACGGATGGTCCTCGGTCACAGTGAAATAGCCTTCCTTACTCATGTCGTTGGCTGTGAAAGAATCCCTGCGACCTGAGACCTTCAACTTGTTTAAAATCAGGTAATAAAAGTATTAAGGAAGTAAAATTAGAAGATTTGTTCTTTGATTTTTGTCTGAATACATATTCTTTGAATAATGAGAAGCAAAAGATTGAATCTAATCATGTAACAAAAATAAAAAGAAAACATTTCTGAAGTTATAAGCCATTCTTCGAATTTCACTACCTTCCTACTCTTGTCAGCTAATGTTGAATGAGCTTTGCGAGTTTGAAGATATGTGGTCAATGTGGAAATTCTCCTAAAGCCAACTACATGGGCACCGAAGGCCATTTTACTATGGTGGAGAACCCTTCGCAGACCCGTCTGAGGTTTAAAAGCTGGTTGAACTACCTCAAACCAGTATAATGATCATAATTCGACAGTAGGATTTGATACAGGCTCCATTTGGACTGCTTCGATTTACTTTTTCATCATTCCCATACAATCTCATTGATTTTACTAGCGTGCACCCACAAATAGTGTACTCCCAGCTCGCTGTACCTGTGTAATATATGTTTTCCAGCATGCTAAATCACATTTCTGTGGTATCATACCAGATTCTGACAAAGAAAACTCAATTCGATAAAGAAGTACCAAGTATTATATCACCTGTGGAATATTCATCTATCGCTGGGTATTAACTATGAAGCGTGGCTTGCCATGAGAACGGAGACCTAATGGATGGAATGGAACATCGACGGTTTCATTTCTTGGGCCAAGGAAACACCCCTTCCAGATTGAGCAGAATCTACAGTGATCCAGAACTCTCCTTGTTGGACCAGTTTTCATTCTTCAGTTCAACCCTGTGGAATTGTGGATAATGCAGCTTGGGCACAATACAAAACAATTGTCTACTCACTCTCAAAAATTTGCGGAGTTTCAGCATCACTCACTACTGACCGCAACCAATAAGTGAGCTGGTCCACTGAAAATGCGGAAATGATGTCCATTTATTCCTTTTTTCCAGTTTAATTATCCTAAAGCTGAAAATACACAAAAAAATAGCTTCTGAGGATATGAATCAATTTTGAAGAATGTTTCAGCTATCAGAGCACTACAAACTGCAGATGTATATTCTTCATTGGTCATATACAAATATTTCATTCGAGACAGTAATGACGAGGATTGTGTGTAGGACAGTCGTAAATGAGTTTCAATTAGTTTTGATATAAAATGCAATACACGCGGCCACTAAAATCAAAAGCTAACCAAAGCTCGCATATTCTATCTTCTGAATCAAAGTCAGGCGTGTGGTATGCAGGATTCATACACGATGATGCAGTAAACTCGTGGTAATATTATTATCATTTTTCATGATAGACCAGTCATGAGAACCCAATAACACGTAAAGTACGAGTAAATATCGTATCAATCTAAACAATATGATTCAATGTGATCCGACATAATCTAACCTATCAACAGTATACCGTGAAAAAGATCGAGTAAAGTTGATGTTTGTGCAGGTCACACCTGATCTTGGAATTCTAAAGTATTTCATGAATGTATGTATGTATGTACAGTAATGTTCATCGATGGTGTCCCTGTGACTCACTATTTTTCCTAGCTTTTTTTCAAATCAAATTTCCCTTCTACAAATATTTTATTTGCCAATGACCGGTGGCTTACTTCGTGACTCTGCTGCAACATGCAGCTGTCATATTCCTAACAACCTGAAGGTTTCACTGGTCACGGGTACATAAAATGTTCATAGAAGTAAAACTCGATTCTGGAGAAAATAGTGAGCCACGAGGACACCATCGATGAACATTACTGTACGTACTTACCAGTTGATATTAAACACCTTCCCTCTTCAGATTCTCATATACGACGCCGCGTCCCACGATCAAAATGAACGTAGGTATGTAAAACGCAAGTCACTACAGGACCACAATTTACGCAGCGCCCCTAGCGGAAGAATAGTCACTGATGAAATAGTGAACTGGGGCACTGGTTCTGCAGTATTAAAATCACTGACGAGAGGGAGTTAACTGAATGATCAGTGAATTAGGTATAAAACCACTGATTCGGCAGTGAAAACCTGAATCACTGATTCAATCAGTGCAATTTTCACTGATTCAAATTTAGAGAGTACGGAGATCGACTGTGAGTACCGATACCGAAATATTGAAAACCCGGTATGTACTGAATTATTGAAAATTCGGTATATACCGGAATACCGAAATTTGGGTAGACAAAATTCAATATTCGCTGGATACCGAAATACCCAACTATACCCTAAAGCCTGGTGAGTATCTTCTCTCTCAATTTGAATCAGTGCATAGTCACTGATCATCAGTGCATAGTCACTGATCATCAGTGAATAGTCACTGCTGGTTGCAGTTTTAAGTATACCACTGTAAATCAGTGAAAAGTCACTGATTCATCCAGTGAAATCGACTCACTGATTGAATCAGTGATAATCGCTCACTGAGCAAATCAGTGAAAATCAGACTCATTAATGTATTTTACGAGGATACCTTATTAAAGGAAACCACGTTAGATTTGACTTGTCAGTTTTTATTCCTTCATCAGCTTATATATAAAACATGTTATATAGGTAGTATATGGGCTAGAGTTATGGTTATAGATATAGTCTAGTCCGCATTACAATAAGAATGTTTATTTCCCAAGCGTCACTTCAGGACCTTACTCTATATCACTGTCATCGTCAGTGCCGTTTGCAGTGGTCTTCGGTTTAGCGTTGGCAATGTTGGTGTGCACAGAAGAAACAAGGCCTTGTGACTGGGAACCAATATTGTAAACGTAGCATTCCATAAAATTATAGAAATTCTTGAGGCTCGTAGGGTAGCTGACATTTAGGATATAGTAGACCTTGAATAGCAAATCAAATGCTACGATCGGATTACTTTTATCATGGACACTGAGAAACCACCCGTCACCTTGAATGAAAAAAAAGTTTCGTTTCTTTGCCCACGAACGCAGATAATGTAGGGCTGAACGTTCATATTATATTATTTTCTAAAATTCTCCACAAACTGAGGCAGATTCTCACCCTCCTGCGAACACATTAGAAATAAAATAAGTTAGTCTTACAATTATCATTCAAAACATGTCTCAAACTCTACGAAATAGTTACACGTATAACTTGAATGAGGTGCTTATTGGGAATTTCCTGCATTGATTTTCCTACGTGACCCAGATCCAATCTATCAGGTACCTCAGCCTCCGCGTCATTGACTTGTTCCTGCAAAACATGCGAAACACATGAAGATATTTCAATCGGATGAAGCAGACATTTTTTCCGTAGCATGAGTGAATTAATAGGAATCCTACCTTTTTTTTTTCCTTTGGTATTTGCCTGAGATACTCCTTTTCTTTTTCTCTGTGCATTCGTAACTGGGAGTAGTTGAACAAGCACAACTAGGGCTCTCAGATGCTCTAAATGCATATAGATTGTTCAGAAAAATCCATTAAATCTAAGTATTATAAGGCATGTATTAGGCATGACTTTTTTTTCTTACCATTGTCAATATTGCTCGTTAGTTTGTATAATTCAGGTCGATGTGATGAAGAATAGGCCAAAATCCGGGGACTATAATATGATGGAAATTTTGCTAAGAAGTTATTCGTTAACGCTTCGAACATATTCTCAAATTCCATGTCAATCTGTAATTAATGATCCAAATCAAGGCTAACTTGAATGTTGCTGTAATTATCATCATTTGCAATGAACATATATTTCTTACCATTTCACCTTTATAATCCAACAAGCGTGGATATTTCTCAAATATTTCAGAAATTGTTGGACCCTTCTGAGTTATCCAATTTCTTCGGTTTGCCAATGTCTCCTTCAAGCAAGAGATGATAGCAGTCTTATTGCTGGTGGTAGGGTTCTTACATTTCATCCATGAGATCTTGAAAAATAAAACCAAGTGATATCGTGATTAGCATAAAAAGTATAATAAACCAAAATAATAATTCACTAAATTAAGAAACCTTTTCATTGAGCTCATCATCACTTAAAAGTTGTAGTTTATTTTTGGAGGACAGTCCCTGCTTTGATTTTGCGATAATCTTTGTACGATCTTTATATTTCTTGTTCTCTGGCGAAAGATTCTTTCGTAAGGTCCACAAGCGGTATTCAATAAAACCCCTTTTGCTGAGGCCATCGTAATAATTTTCCTTTGAAAGATGGTATCAAAATTAGTAGTAGGAATAAGAGTTTGATGACAAGTATGAATATTCGTGTACTCACGTAGCCTCTACTGGATTTTTTGTCCTTTAGAAGAGGAAATTCGTTTACAATTGCCATTGCAAGTGCAATTTTGGCTTGCTCAGGGGGATAACTGCAATTACGTAAAGAACCAACATTGACAAAACTACAGATAATTGAAATCAACAACGACGCACCTCCAGAAAATGTAACCAGCATTGTCTATAATTGGATATGCAGGTGTTGCATTAAAAGAGAGAAAAAGCGTTGAAAGAATCTTACTGAGTATCATGAATTTTGACAAGTTCCGAAACAACAATCCGTATAGGAGCTCTCCTGTTTTCCTTGATGAACGCTGTTTGCGCCGCTTTTAAAACTGTTTCACCTTGTGGATGATTCATCAAGCTTCCTTCAACAGTGCTGTAGCGCTGGAATTTTTTTTTTTTTTAATTACATGGCTGTATCAATATGAAAAGTATGCGAAATATTTTGAAATATGTTACTGAGAAGCTATCCGCTAATGGCTTGGGACTATTCTTCGAATGGCTCGATTCAGGTAGTGCTACAGACTGAAAATTAGATGAAGAGGGAACGACGCGCATTTCTGAGCATTGTCCCTCGAAAGTTGAAGCATCATCAGGAATGTTATCATCTACTTCTAGTAATATCCCATTATCTCCGATTCTGTAGTTTCCCAGTACAACCTATAATGTGAGGGTGAAACGCTTTCAATGATGATAGAACATTACGATACGAGTGTGCGGTAAAACTTTTTTACGGTTTTTTTTTGCTGTAACAAGAAATGTGCGGCCTCACCTTCCAGAAATAGTCACATGAGAATATGACGAAGGCTGATATAAAGTCCACAGCTGGTGGATAGAGTCCAACAGCAAAACGGTTTGAAGTAGGCAAGATCAGAGGTGCAAATAAAGCGAGAAGTACCGTGAGCTTTGCCAAGTTCTATGCGATAGGCATTCAGATCGGTATCAAATATAGATGTCGTACAAACAGATATTTTTAAGTATACTGCCGTGCTTAGGTAGAAGGCAGTAAACTTAATTTACTGCCTTTTGTTATTTTGATGCCAATATATTCTTTCAATGATTCTCTACATATCAATTATAAAATGAATCATTAAGAATGTTATTTCAAAAAGATATTAATTTTTTGAGTTTGTCAAATATTTTAAATCGGTTACATTTCCCACATATAAAAGCAGTAAATCCATTTTCTAGGCATTTTAATTAATTATAATCTGAAATTACACTTAAATGACTTTTCATAGAGTCATGTATTATATTATTAGTCATTCAATAATTGTCATAAAAAAATAATATCATTAATTTAGTTTGAAAATGTCAGAAATTTAGATTTCAGTTTTCTCTGATTTCACTTTTTTCACTTTACTGCCTTCTACCTAAGCACGGCAGTATACTTCAATGTCTCCTAATACAACAATTTCTTGAATGCGTCCAAAGAGGGGTAAATTATCATCACGGACATGTGAAACTTCAAGGCATACAAAGAAGCCTGGACGATACTCTACGCCGTTCACTTTCACAGATTTCGAACAGAAAACCATATCAGTGTCTATGTATCCAAGATGATGGAGCTCATCTCTGCTGTGAGTCATTTCCACAAGGGTGGATCTACCACTCAATGCTTGTAGGCGAAATATTTTTACATTTTTTGCACCCCACTTTGCACTCTGGCTACATTGCGAAACACGTATAAGCGTTTTCGGTGGGTTTTTGAAATTACGGACGTTCTGGGCACGCTGTTTTAGGTCGCCATGTTTTGCTTCGAAACGCATGCAATAATAATGGACTAGTGGACCTGCCCACGATATGCATTCGGGGTAATGAGTAAGATGGTGGAACTTATTTATTAAATGAATGTCAGGAAATAATCTGATAAAATTTGAGATCAAAGTGTCAATGAGTGCTGATAGATACGGCAATAACGATTTTGCTATTTTAGGAGCAAACACCAATTCCATAATTCGGAGCAAATCAAGAACCAGCCTCATGTGCTCATCTCCATTTTGAACTTTCGCAGACACCAAAAAGGGGAAAACTCTGACTAAGCACTACATCTGCATTGCCTTCTGACTTAACGAATGCTCTTTTTTACGGAGCATTGCGTCAGTGAAATTCGCTGATGGTTTATTAACTTTTTCAACGAAACCGTATTGAAAAGATGATATTCTACCATTAAAGTATTTCACAGTGAACTTTCGTTGAATCAATATATATTGGTGCAATACTAATTTCAATATCATATGACAAAGTCCACATAAAAAATCATGCATGGGATCGAAAAACTTGTTGCGTGATATATGGAAGTATCGGGAGCTATGTAAACAGCAATGACCTCGAACACCAGTTGCTGATTTGGACTCAGCAGAAAAGTTTGTTGCCTCCAATAGATCAAGATGATTATTGAATACATCTCCGGTTCTCGGTTGTGCTACTTCAAGAGATCCAGCATGTAAATCATTTCTAGAATACAAGCACATTCGACAAAACTTATTTGCTGATGGCCCAAGAAGATTGAATACGTCATGTACAGAAAGTCCATCCCCACAGAAGGCAACTATAGATGCTCGAAGCACAAATGCATAGTCTTGCTCTTGCACCAATACTCCTTCATCACTTTCTAACCACGCCAGGTCTTGCAGGAATGGTTCAAGTATTTTTTTGAAGCCATACTTTTTTACATCTGCATCGCAACAAAGGAGAAGAACGTGAATACTACTGAGTTCGGAATTCATATGCAATGGCAAATTCTGGATTGTGTAATAAAAGGCTCCAAGTTTGTGGACACCTGTCTTTGATCCTAATGGATTAACTATTTCTAATTCATCATAGTAAAGTTGAATTCTTAAAGCATGCTTATATCGCAGGAAAAATGGATGAATCTTTGCATGTTCACCATCGAGAAAGGAAGCCAACACACCGTCGGCACTTTTTTCTTCAGATATGATAACTTCACGTACATCTCTACTCGACAACACTAATTTCAAAGTATCAATTACAGGAATGTATTGACAGGTCTCCATGGTCATTTTGGGTATGTACATGCCTGTTTCATGGTCAAGTGCATCATCGACACGATAACCCAGAGGAATTTCAATGGGTTCAATGTATCCGTGATTAGTTTTCAAAGCTTCAATCTGCTGATCCAAAGTTCTCAAGCCACGGAAGGGGCTATCAAACTGGAAAACCTGCAATACATCTTGCAATCCCACTTCATCCAAAACATCTTTTTCTCGTAAAACTTTCTTGAACTTTGCTTTTAAAAAGTCACATGTTTGTAGCAACAATTCTTCGCACTCATCCAGAACCTGTGATAGAGTGCGCCCTGTCATAGAACCTTTACATTGAAACCTCGCAATCATTCCAATAATGAACTTCGGAAAGTCAAAATCAACATCTTCGTCGATGACGACTGGATCTTCATTCACACCATCTGCAACACTACCTAACATTTCTATGTCATCATCACTTGATTCATCTCGCGGAGGATCGAAAACACATTCAGGAGCTCTGTCAACTTCATTGCCTACTTCTATGAGGTGCCATTTCCTAATATGTCTCCTCAAAGAATAAAAATTAACGAATGTACGACGACAACCATGCTGTCCACATTCAAAACCGGTATTTCTCATGCCACAATTGATTGTAAGCCCATGAGTTCCTGTCAAATGTCGAAGTAAACCATCCAAACCTCCGGCAACTAATTCGCGACATATTGAACAATTCAGTCTCTCCATTATACTACTTCACTGAAAAAATGCTGAGAGAAATCAATCAACAATTACAGAATAGCTTCGAAGTGCTTGTTCTTCATTAATGAATCCCATCGAAGCAGAATATAAAATCGTTATGCACTCACCCTTAAAGATTTGTAGCGTCTCAGCATCCCTCACCAACGAACGCAACCAATGATTCAGCTCGTGCACTGAAAAGGCTGATATGTCTTCCATTCACCTTTGTCGTATAATTGTGATATACAGCTGGAAGAAAGACATTGATGGAAAATAAAATAGGACAATAAATGAAGTAAAACGAATATTTTTGCTATCTAGTCATACTCGAAAATATACAATGTTCTTGGTTAGATTTTTTTTGGATTAGATTTTTTCAGTTAGATTTCAACCTCACAAGTTCCCGCAATGAAAGTAAAGTTTATGTGTAATTTATTTATCACTAATATCGAAAGGGTGAAATATTTTTGAAATATATATTTAGTACTTACTTATTCGATGATTTCGATCTTTGCACACGACACGTGAAACAACGCGGTCTCTATAGCAAATGGGCGCGAAACAATTGCTATGGTCGAGAACCCGGCCTACGCTGCCTATAGTGCGCGAAAAGTCACTGATAGAACAGCGAGCTGTGACACTGATCTGCAGTGGTAAAACAGCTGCTGAAAAAGACTTCACTGTGAGATCATGGTATTGGAGTCCTGTCACTGTTTCTGCAGTGAAATATTGATTCACTGATTCAATTAGTGACATTTCCACTGATTCAAATTTAGAGAGTTGATTTTTTCTATTTCTTCCCGTTTTTTTTTTTTACCCGAGAATTCGATATTGCAGAATATCAGGGTCCCTCAAAATTTCGGGTTTGAAGTATTTCGATGTCTACCGGTATTTTGGTGTTTCAGTCAACACTGCAATTTCAATTTTTCGGTATTCACCGAAATTTCGGTTTTTCGGTATTCACCGAAGTTTCGATATTTCGGTGAACCGAAACTACCGATCAAAAAACCTATACCGAAAATCGGTATCAAATTCTCAATACCGCGCACCTCTATTATATATTTTATACAAATAAATCGCTTATTCTATGGATACAATCTATTAATCTTTGATCAAACTGGGCATTAAACTTAGAAATGTGAGCAATCTCTGTAATAGAAAAACGGTGGAAAACACATTCTTGAAACTGATGACTGATCTGGTTGACGCGGAATAGCCCATATGCATTGTTGGCAATCTGACTTCTTATTTTCATGTGAATTATATTCTAAATAAAAAAAATAAAAATGTATATTTTTAGCCTACCTATTGATTTCTCCATTTTGAAATAAATTTGAAAAAATTTGTTACATTTTTTAGAAATTTTGTGAATTTTTTCATATTTTTAGGAAGTGGCGTTTTTTTTTTACCTTTTGAGTTGATTTAAAAATAACCTAATGATAGAAAAAATCTGAAAAAAATCTGGAGTGTCTTTTTGAGGTAGAATAACCATATAAAAAATCGCGGATCAAATCGGAGACGTCGAGGTCACGGGCTGGTCGAGTTGGCATGGAATGCCCCATATACAGTTGTATATAAATATATATATTGCAACGTGCCAGGCTGACCGGGCCTGTTACGTTACATTTCAAACAATTAGCCGTTGCGAACAGCTAGAAGATACTAGAAGCTTCTACCGCAACGACGAGCTGAGTGACGCCGCTCAGCTCAGCAGCAATTCCATGGTATAGCTCACAGCTCTCTTGTAATAGATGTTAGAGGCAAAGCGCCCTACAGTCTTTAGATTCAATATTTCATTTTGTTCGGATATTCGCTATAGCAGCAATATACTATTAGTCTCAATTTATAATTAAAATTTCCAAGTATTCTCTTCTCATCAAGTAAATTCTCACTGCAAAAGTCACGTACACTGTTAAAAATATTTGTGAATTTACTACACATTTACTATACAAAAGACTCCCAATTTTACAAATTCGGCAATGCAATGTGAATTACTATGGATTTATTTTAAATTAGCGAAAAAATTCCTAATTTTATTAAACTTGATACGAAAAGCACAAAAGTATATCATAAATTTACTAATCTGTATAGTAATTGCATTGTGTTTGTGAATTTACTAAACAATGTTTGGAATTTGCTGGACATACTTCTAAATGTGCTAAACAAGTGCAAAGTGCACGAGATGAATTTCCGAAACTTGATGTGAAATTCATTAAGACATTTTGTTAATTTACTAAATCCCAGGTTGTAGTAGAAATTGATCAAAAACGCATGTCAAGTTCAATAGTTGGTGAAGAAGAAATTATTGCTATGCATTCTATCTGAACTCGAAGTCCAACGTTGAGTTTCACTGAGCTTGATGACATATGAAGCCATTGTCTGATGTGTAGGGTCCGAACAAATGGAAAGACATTCGAAGAACAATCAATAGGTAGTTTGGCGTAGTGGATAGGGCGTGCGACTAGTAATACGAGCGAATGCGAGCGGACGTGGGTTCAAATCCCGGTTACGACCAAAATATTATTGGCGTTTTTAGCTAATCATATGTTGTTTTAGTTAATCATATGTTGATGGTCATTCACGTGTTCATACGCACCAAGTCGGGTAAAAACTAATTTTTTTTTTACAATTTAGGACCTGCTTCAAAGTTTAGTAATATTACTATAACACTGCTAGAAAATTAAAAAACTCGTTCTTGAAATTACTGTAGAAATGTTCGGTAAATTCACTATCGCCAACACGAATAATGCTTCCTATACATTTTTAGTAAATTTACATCAGAAACTTCTAACAGTGTATACTTTAGTTAAACTAGAAGCACTTTACTGACGCAGACTCCTTTCTCCGCCATTTCCAGGTCTTACAAATTCATATCACTAACCGCCCAGACAGCACAGAATATTGCCCAATATTGTAGCAATATTGTAGCAACATTGTAATATTGTAGCAGTATTGCAGCAATATTACAATGCTGCTACAATGTTGCTACAATGTTGGGCAATATTCTGTGCTGTCTGGGCGTAGATAGGTACAGCTTCGGCGAGGTACGTCCGCGTCAAGGTCTGATACAGGCTTAATTTTGACGTAAATGAAGCTCAAATCTGAATGGAAAAAATCATGGTTGATTCTTGTGGTATGGACAGGGTACGGTTTTTTTTCAAGTATTAATAATATATACATTGATAACAAATTGCAAATAAGTAAAAAAAGTTTATCTCCGGTTCGAATAATGATGAAGATGTTTTTTTTGGCTGTAAATTCCCTTCTCGGAAACAGGAATAGCAATATCAAAAAGTGATTTCCGCAAGTCAATAATTTCAGTACTAATACTATTTGTTAATTAAGAAAATTTTTATTTCATTTTATTTCGACCTGTTTGGATGCAAAAATTTTTTTTTCAAATCACATTATGAATCTCCATATCTTTAACTACCACCAGAATTTTCGTTAGACGCTGTAATTCCATTGGCTCTAATCCCAAACAGAACGAAAATGCAACTGATTGTTCGCAGGGTATGAACAAATTTGGACCTGAATGGAAACTCATCACTCTCTTAAACATCTAGTATCAATGACTATTAACAACAATATTATTTAGTGATTGTTGAACCGTTTATACATTTCCAGCATTCCCTATGAAAAATACAGAAAAGTGGAATGACCTCAATTACGCAAGCCTTCCAACTTCAATCAGAGTCTCGCCAAAGCTGAGGAAATTCTCCAAAAAGCAGAAAAGAACTATACCAGAGGTACATGTATCAAGAATTTAAATACGAATCAATTATAAAATAACAACTATTTACTTTTAGATACGCTTCTGATAATATCTACCCCGAAAGGACTTAGCATTGATCTCAAGGAAAATACAAATGCCATCAACAATCTGTGTGCAGCAGATCAGTCTAGTATAGTTCCCCCCCTTGGCCACGCTAAGTCAACTTGTATTGCTAAGCACTTGTATTGCAAAGTAATTTTGAACTGCCTTTTCAAAACACTAGATCAATTCAAAGAATTTGATAGCCAAGTACGGAATGCCAAGTATCGACAAAACTGTGTAAGTTGGAATGAAAGATATGTCTAAGTGAAAGAAGACAATTTCAGATTGTTTTCAATAGCAGAGCCTGGCTTGTACTTGAAATTCCCACCGAACAATATCAACTAAATTTAGATTATTCTGAACTTGTCAAAATTCATACACTCTGAAGATTTGAGCAATTTTACATTTTCACTCCTTCCAATATTTGGCTCACCTGATTCAACTTGTTGCTCTAAATATGGACTTTTACAGATGGCCTCGCTGCTTTTTTACATCGATCCAGACAACTATGTGTCAAGGAGTACAACGAACATTATAAAAAAATGTATTGGTCGAGAGGTTGCTTTGAACTTCACTGCCGTGAAGTGAATGAAAAAAAAAGAGGTGTTCAAGCACACACTCAGTTTTGCACCCTTATGTTTGGTAAGTTCAAGAACTACTTTCATCGATGTTATCTGTTCCATGATCTGCACTGAAACATAAGATTGTGTCTGGAATTTCACAATTCACTTCTTACAGAGGTTGTAACAAAACATCACACGGACAATCAAGGAAATCCAGTTGCAGAGAAATACTTCTTCCAATGTGTTGGACACTCACTCGCGAATGCAAACGACTGGGACGGTTTTCGCGAACAACTTATAAAAAACAAAAAAGCAGACGAATGAGTGCATTAAGAATCTATCTTCATAATATATTAACAAAGTGTTATGTTATTCATATATTTTATTACTTCAGGTCAAAAACCTATATTTAAATATCTTTTATGTTTGCAATGCTGTACCAAATAAATGAATGACAGATTATTTCTATAAACGAAGTGATTATTTGAATTTCATAAATGAATCGTGTTATCTCAAATACCGGCATTTCCATGGTGAATAATTTTTAGTAAAATGCAAAGAATGAATAATTCACAGGTTAATTTGAATTTCGGTTGCATTTTACCAAAAATTATTCATGATGGACATAGCTGGTTCTTGAAATAGCCGATCCATACGTCAAATGAGGCTAGCAAATCTGGCACAAATGGTGATCGGTCATGGAAACCTGACTAGCGCCCGGCTTGGCACGGTATCTAAAAGATGAACATTTGGTCTGGCCCCGGATAGGCTGCCATAGCTCTGCCATGACTGGGCCATGTTTGTAATCGGGAAAACTCGTCAGAGCCCGGCCAGCGCCCCATCCCAATTTCTACACGGGATATTATTGGTACCCGAATATTTTTCGAAACTCGCTATTTGCTGCTATAATATGCGAGATAATCGAATGAATTTTCGACGGACTCTTGGAACACAGGTTTTACACGCGTCATGTGATTTTAGAGGGTGTATATTGATAATTAAGGGAACTGGATCGAAATTAAAAAATTTGTAAAAATTTGGTTTTTTGCATTTTGAGACTAAACTAACCGAAATTTTTGAATTTTCTATCATACACGAGGATAAGATACACAACTTTTATACACAACATTTTTGCCTCACACGCATATGGGTGATTCTCTGTGAATTGTTATTTTTTTGTCCTACGTACTTTATCACCCTAGGATGGTGGAATAATAAAAAAACCTTCCAGCATTTCCGAAGCCACAATGGCACTTCAAAGTTCCCATGAAAAAATCCAGTCCTCGAGAAGTTCATTCGATTCTAGAGAGCAAAAACTATTCAAACTGTCAGTACCGTGGCATGTCCTCAATATCAAATTTGGAATTTGCTTGGTAGTTCTGACTGAATGTGTAGCTCGAAAGGAATTTTCTGAATATACATTATAGGGGATCATACCAACTGTAATTTCACGCATTTTTTTTCTGAAATAACCAAGTTGCGGTTGTTGAACAGGCCCAAAAGTTTGTCCTACGGTTGCATCGGAGTTTTGGAACATTTTGATTTAACTGCCATGACGCCATTTCCGATTTTTTAACATCGCGCGCGCGGTGGCATCTTGTAGCGGAGGTGACAGACTCTATGTTTACACCGGTAGAAGTTGTCTAGGCACGTATTTACCAATCTGAATACTAGACTGACAGTTATTTTGATTATCGACGAAATGTTTCGCTCCGAGTACATGAATCGGTTCCCAATAAATAAAAAAAAAGTCTTGCCAAATCTTAGCCCTTCATTTCAATATTAAGGGGTGCCGACAGCCCCTCACTTTTTCCCATTTGAATAACATGGGCTTTTCGACTGTTTCAATCAATTTTTTTCTTGAAGACCCAATTATTTGTCAAAAAATCTCAGATTGGGCAACAATGTCGGTGATGATACTCTCTTCCAGTAAAACAAAATTTCGCAACATCCATCGGCAATTTCGTCTTCGTTCTTATCCCTCAAATCTTATTGTTAGACTCCGAACGATGAAATGAACCACATGAAATTCCTAATGGATGTGGCTAAATTTTGTTTTATTGAAAGGGAGTGTCATCACCGACATTTTTGCCCAATCTTAGATTTTTTGACGGATAATTGGGTCTTCAAGAAAAAAATTGATTAAAACAGTCTAAAAGCCCATGTTATTCAGATGGGAAAAAGTAAGGGGCTGTCGGCACCCCTTAATATCAAAATTAAGGGCTAAGATTTGGCGAGGATTTTTTTTTATTCATTCGGAACCGAATCATGTACTCGGAGCGAAACATTCCGTCGATAACCAAAATAACTGTCAGTCTACTGAATACTCATTCAAAAAATTGAAAAGGTAAGTCACAAAATAATGAATCAGTACAGTGGTGTCGTGATTCCCCTGTGTTGTGTGATATTTCCGCCTGATGCCACGTTATAAGAGTAATATTTGAGTGCCTAAATTTCCATGTGTCTGTGAATTATCGAATTTCAAACCGTTGCGGAGTGCGGTTAGGTTAAACACAAAATGTCAGTACCGTGGCTGTCAGTACCGTAGCATAATATGTTTATGAATGGAAAAAATGATTTGTTATCGTTACAAAATTATTGATAATATGTTTCATGGCGTTAGATGGTGCGAACTCGGAGTAGAAGTGGTGAGACTGATCAAAGAATTTCAAATAAAGCTTTGCGATCTGAAGATATTGTGTCAGAAATCCAAAAATCGAGAAAGAATGCAAAGAAAAATAAATCTGAAACACAATTATGTCGGCAAGAACGTCTAAAGGTGAAAAGAGAGGCAGAGAGAAAGAGAAGACAACGAATAAGGGAAAATCCAGAAGAACATGAGCTTTAAGAGTAAGAGTAAGAGTAAGAGTAAGCTTTATTTGGCGCTCTGGGACAGGTACCCTCAAGCGCATTAACGATACAGCATAAAGAATCATAAAGATAATTAAGTAGTGATAGTGGTAGTAATAGTAATTATCATATGTATAAACAAACGAAAAAGAGTAAAATTAGATAAAAGAATATAGAAAATTACATGAAAGGATATAGGTGAGACAAATTAAAGAAAATAAAAACTACAAAAGCAAAGATTCAAGCAGAAGTAACAAAAGAGTATTATAAGGTGGATGACAAGAATTTAATCTGCAGATAAATTCAGAGGAGTACCCCCATTTGGTAACGTGGCTATAGGGAAAACTGCAGAAAAAACTATGCCTTGTACATCAAAAATAAAAGAGAAAAAAAAAAAAGGACCTCAACTCGCTTCTGAGCTAGAGCCAGTATATGCCAGTTTGAAGAGATGGGTAAAGAGTTTGGCTTTGAATGAGTTGAGACTGTTCATGTTCCGAATCTCCGTGGGCAGTGAATTCCAGAATTGTGGTGCTGCTGATCGAAAAGACTTCTTCAACAGTTCGGTTCTGCAGATTGGCACAGTGAGATGGTCAGTTTGTGCTCTTGTGTCGCGTGATAACGTTCGATCCCTGAAGACAAGGTGCTGCGATAGGTAGAGAGGTGTTTTGGTCCTAAGCATATTGAAAATCATACACCCGAGGAAATATTTGCGTCTGTCGCTGATCTTGAGCCATCCAAGCTGTTTGTAGTAAGGTGTGATATGTTCATCTCGTCTTAGATCGAAGATGAACCTCACACATGCGTTTATGGCTCTTTCCAGGAGAAGATTCAGTTCGCTCGTCAAGTCCAGGTAAACGAGGCAGCAGTAGTCAATATGTGGGAACACTAGTGTGGTTATGAGAAGAACCCTAAGTTCTTTCGGGATGTTTCTTCTATTTATCCGCAGCTGGTGAAGTGTGCCGAAGATCTTTCTGACCGTGGAGTCGGTGTGTTCATGCCACTGTAGTTTGTTCGTTATAGTGACCCCAAGACACTTTGTGTTCGTCGAATATTGAAGCGGCTGCCCATGAACAGTGACTGGAGCTAGGCTGATAAGGTTGATCGTATTTATATGCCTAGTTGTTCCGATGACCATGACCTTTGTCTTATCTGCGTTTAGTAGAAGCCCTTTCTCAAGCGCCCATGCGTAGAATGATGCTACATCTTCGTTGACCTGTCGTATGCCAGTTTCGAGTTCCGATGGTGCACAGTGGAGATAGAAAACCGTGTCGTCCGCGAAGATACTGTGACTGCAATGCCGTATCCTTTTCCTGAGGTCTGAAACATAAATGGAGAATAGGAGGGGTCCGAGAACCGAACCCTGAGGAACTCCATTCTCGACCTGAAGCCAATCTGAAATGTTTTCTTGTCCGTCCCGGACCGCCTGTTTTCTGCCAATGAGGTAAGAGCATAGCCATCTGAGGGCCGAGTTTGAGAAATTTAACTCCCTGAGTAGTGAGAGTAGCACATCGTGTCGAACTCTGTCAAAAGCTTTTGAGAAGTCGAAGAGGACCGCCACTGTAACCATTCTAAGATCTGCAGCCTTGCGAATATCGTCCGTCAGCCGGAGTAGAGCAGTGTGCGTGCTAAAACCCTTACGATACGCAGATTGAGAGGGATCATGAAGGCCGTTTTTGTCAAGAAATTCCATGATTTGCTCTGTTACAATCCTTTCAAGGGCTTTAGAGAGCGAAGGAAGTATAGAAATTGGTCGGTAATCTCCGCATGAGGTAGGTGTTTTAACTTTGGGTAGGGGAGTGACGAGCGAATATTTCCAGTTTTCCGGGAAGATGCCCTGCATTAAGGAGAAGGTAAAAAGATGATGAATTTGTGTCCTCAGACTTGGAAGGGCCAGTTTAATGACGCTTATAGCTATACCATCAACGCCTGTAGCGTTCGACCTGGAGTGATTCAGTGCCTTGTCTAGTACCCTAATAGAGATGTCTTTAAAATAGAACTTACTATCGTCATATTCGACTTGCCCTAGATAGTAGGGAGCAACAGAGACGCCCTCTCCCTCGCCACCCATTTTCACAAAATATGCATTTAACTCAGATAGAGGGAGGTCTATCAAAGTATTTGTCTTCCTTGTGGGAATCAGCCCAAATTTGCGAAGCTCAGACCAGATTTCTCTAACGTCTCCCGCCGACCTAAACACTTGGATATAATGGCTCGATTTCGCGTCCTTGACCATTTTCTGCGCTTCATTTCGTAATCTTCGGAAATTTAAGTGAAGCGAAGAATTTCCACGATTTTTCTTCCAGGCCCTGCGTGCCCTGTCGCGCTTCGCTTTATTGTGAAAAAGAGAGAGAGAGGAATCGAAAAAGGAAAAGGGCTGGAAAAATAAAAAATATTGATGATTTATCAGAAAGGGAAAGGAGAATTCGTCGTCGCAAACAGAATGAGTGGAAGAGAAAATCGAGAATGAATCAGATGATAATACCCAGCCCTCCTCATCAAATCGTTGATGGGGATGATACTCTTTCAAAACAGGCAAGAGTAGGGAAGAAAACAGTTGTAAAAAATTTAAGAAAGTGCTATCGTGAAAATTGTAAATTGAAAGAGCAAAACCTGAGTCTCAAAAGATCTAATAATACATTGAGAAAAAGAATTGCAAGATCAAAATTGAATAAACTGGAATCTACATCTCCAAATTCCATGATAAATAAATTTTTGAAAAAAAGACGAGTGGATGATGATATTCGGAAAAAACTCGTGACAAGTGAAGTTCTGGCGCAGCACCCTACTGAAAATTTCCAGGTGAAAATCCATGTGGAAAAGTATGGATGCGAATGGGATTCTACGAAATTCTATAATAATCCACCAGCAATTCAGAAACATGGAATATCCATGATGCTGATCTATGGTTGTCCTATAGTTGATCCAGTAATATTCACATGAATATTCCATGGTTGTTTAATTTCATGCAATAGGAGAAATCCATGTGGATGGGTATATAGATTTCCATTCAGATATATTATGGTTTTTTATGGTAAAACCCTCCAAAATATCTAGATTTTTATAGAAAGATAACAGTAATGTCCTGACCTAATCCATGGGAAATATCATGAATAATCTACCGGCTGTTACCTGAAATCTCGGAAACTTCAACATGTGAATCCATGTGTAATGGTATACACTTCTATGGACAGTCCATAGAAAAATATCTATATTCCCATGTGAATATGGTTATAATGCAATCTCGTTGTTGACATGAAACATTGTGTCGAATCCATCAGATCCTGCATCAAATCATGAGAAAATAAACATACTAATCTGTGTATAATCTCACAGATTATTGTAGAAAGTCCCCAGGAAATCATACGATCTCATGGAAATTCCACTGTGACATCTTTTCGTCATCCATGGAAAAAGATATACAAAATCCATTGGATTTTGGATGAAATTCGGTGAAGGAAGAACATCTGAATCCGGGAATGACCAGACGATACAATGTGGAAATTCCCTAGAAATCCACACGGTATTATGGGAATTCGACTGTGATCCCATTCGTCATCCATGAAAAAATATACACAAAATCTACCAGATTTCGGCCGAATTTCGGCAAAAAAAAAGAACATCTGAATGCAAGAACGACCAGACGAGTCATTGTTGAAAGTCCCTGGTTCATGGGGATTTCTGTAACAACTACTACCGACAATCCATAGGACTTAATATAATGTTACACATAGGATTCCATACATCATTACACATAGGATCACATGTTTCTGCACATGCCTACAACCACATGGAATTCCATAGATTCCCAGTTCCAAATCCCGGTAGAAAACCTACGGATTCACATGGATTCTCCATATAGATTTCCAGGTGGAATTCTAGGTGGATTCGTCCATGGATTTCCACCTGGAAATTTTCAGTAGGGCAGATGAGACTGGCTTACAGAGATTCAACTAGCGATAAATGCAAACAAATTTTGGGTAGAGTATTGTGTGGAAAGGTGATAAGAAAATATCGCAATCTAACGGCAGTGAAACAACAAATTGCTCATGTGGTATCGTCTCGGATTCATCTGGATGGAGACCCACTAAAATACGCCAGGAAAGAAAAGGCTGGTCTGAACTACATCCGAAATAAAATGAAGTCTTTCTATCAAGAAAATTCACAAATTGATCCTGGGAAAAAACACTGCAAGCGAGTGAATGGTGAACTCGTCTCAAAGCACCATATGAATGCAAGTATAAAGGATTTACATTCTAAATTTAATGTTAATTTCGTGTTAGTTATTCTGTTTTTGCGAAGAATCGCCCATCTTTCTGCGTTGCACCAAAAGTGACGGAAAAAAATACATGTGCCTGTGTCGTTCACGAAAATTTTGCATTATTAGTGAGTGCACTGCACAGAATTAAGATCATACAGGAGAATACTATTGAAAAAATCATCACACAAATCACATGCGATGAACGATCCGAGCAATGTATTTCCAGAATGTGTCAGACTTGCGCGGGTAAGGAGGTGGATCTCAATTTTCAAAATGCAGATTTAAGTGAAGAAATGCTTTATCCGAAGTGGGAGACATCTACCATCAAGCGACTCAATGAGAAAACACATAAACCTATCACTGTAACGGTCACTAAAAAAAAAAAAATTACGTGCAAAGTCGATAAAGGGGTCAATCTGTTTAGAAACGAGTTGAAATCGTTGATGGCTCACGAATACCGCATCACTCACCAGAAAAAAGTAATGAAAAAATTGACAGAAGACTTCAAACTTGAAGAAATGGTTCTGCTCATCGACTTTAGTGAGAATTATTCGTGTAAATACGGTACAGAAGTTCAATCAGTGCATTTCGGGGCAAGCAGAGAGCAATATACCCTGCACACTGGCATGCTTTACACTTCCAGTCTCAAGAAAGGATTTTCCACGTTATCTGAATCTCTCAGGCATGACCCTGTAGCCATCATTGTCCATCTGAAGAAGATTCTCGATGTTTACCTAGCTCAATATCCAGCTCTTCAGAAGCTTCATTTCATGAGTGATGGCCCTACCACTCAGTACCGAAACCGAAAAATGTTTCATCTCGTGACACAATACCTTTCAGAATGCTATCAACAGATTAATTTCATCGCATACAACTTTAGTGAAGCAGGACATGGTAAAAGTGCGGCTGATGGTGTTGGAGGTCGTTTGAAGAAGTCAGCAGACAATGAAGTCAAGTATGGACACGATATTCCTGATTTGCAAACCCTGGTCTCCACACTTCACACTAAAATAAAATCAGTCCACATCGATACCGTTACGAAGGAAGAAATTGAGCTCATTGATACTGTCCTACCTACTCAAGTGAAGCCTTTCAAAGGCGATATGAAGGTGCATCAATATAGTTGGCAGAAAAAAAACCTTGGACTCGTTTTTTTCAATTCCTTGAGTTGCTTCGATTGTCCCCCAGGCACGGTGTGTATTCATTATTCTCTGGGTTCAATCGATTACACTATCAATATCCCTTCAGTATTCAGAAAACCTCTGCCTGCATCTCGTAGAGCCCAGAAGAGGAAGGACAAATCCAACAATAAAGCCAAATATAATTTGAATAATTCTAAGTGATTAATAATAATAATAATAATAATAATTTAAATAATTCTTAGTGATTAATAATAACAACAACAACAACAACAACAACAACAACAACAACAACAACAACAACAACAACAACAACAACAACAACAACAACAACAACAACAACAACAACAACAACAACAACAACAACAACAACAACAACAACAACAACAACAACAACAACAACAACAACAACAACAATAACAATAACAATAATAATAATAATAATAATAATAATAATACAATAATAATTCTTTAGTGATGGATCAATAAAGTTGTTTTATAGGGTGAAATATTGATTTTCTTCATTGAAATACGAAGATTCGTCAAGTTTTGTTTGCACGGTCAGTACCGTGGCAGCAGAATACCATTATTACTCTATTACTTGGAAGCCTTTGGAGTTGTAGTGTAACGGTACTAAGACCATATTTCTGGACTATAATAACATACAAAAACAAAAAAAAATTACACTTCAGATATGTTTGTATTCCCAAAAATTTGACACGCGAAAAATAACAATTCACAGAGAATTACCCATATGAAGGAAATTAAAAATCAAAATGTCGAATTTTTTTTTCAACATGTTTCTAAACAATATTCCACATATGTAATCAACACGCAAAATCAGGGGCTTATTTGTCGAGGTCAAATCTACCTGCAAAGAAATTGGCATAACTGTACTCAGAAAGAATAGGAGTCAAGTCGAATCCGACTGGACTAGTCGATATAAATACAATATTCCAGATACCAGTTGTGTTGTTGGCTGTCACAATAATTACAAAAACACACTTGACATCGCATTTTATGCTTTTCCGAATATCCAACATGAATTAGAAGTGCGGAAGCGCTGGATATTGGCCGTTAATCGGGAAAGGTAAGAACCCAGATAACAATCGTGCGACGCACGGTACCATCACAACGTGCGGCTCACGTTGTGCGGGCGAGGTCGCACCATTCTCGCTCGCACGAAGTGACGCATCACAAGTGCGAGTCATATGAGTCGCACTGAACTATCACGCGTGCGCAGACACACAATCACGATGTGATTGCTAATGCGACGCACGGCGTGCGGGCACTATGAGTCAGTGTGCAATCATATTATACAGTTCAAGAATTCATAATAAATATATCTTTGCAGCGTAAATTCTTGTGAAAATCAACAGCGAAATTTCTTGAGCCATTCTCTTCGAAAAAAAAGTTATTTTCCCGCAGTTTGCAACGTATGTACGTAACACGTATATTCGCCCCGATTTACGTATTTGAATGAGTTGAGACTCTGTTTTGACTAGTCGGCTTCTTCTCCCCTTGTCTCATTAAGACACCATTGCTCACTTCCGTATTTGAAGTCACCGGCTTTCTTTCGCTATATAGACTCCATACTTTCAATTCTAGAGAGTTGATAATATATAGAATTATCGCAAGTTATAGCTATAAGTGTCCGTACCGAAAAAGGAACTGCTGGTAAGTACACAATCCTTTTCCTATTATGCCATATCATAACCTCACTTTTTTGTAAATGTTCATATTCTCTAACGGTTAATGAACGTGCTATGTTCTGTGTGAAAAGAATTATTCAAATCAAATTGTCGACCTAATTATCCTTTATTCAGGGACCCGAACACAAAGGCAGAGTTTGAGGAGTAAATACTTGAGGTCTACGAAGCAAACACATCCAAAGTCGTCGAAGATAAAGATAATGAAGATTCGGCAGATGACGCCGAGGTCGAAGAAGACGAGGAGTTTGCAGACGATGAAATGTAACCTTGCCCTCGATATTTGATCTTTTGTTGAAATTTATTTATAAGCTCACTTAAGTTTTAACGTTTAGTTATAAGTTCCAAAGACAAATTGTATTGCATACTTTTAGAACTTGACATATTTCTTTATGCCTATTTTATTTAAATAAAAATTGTACATCCGTAATTGAATACAATATTGTTTTCATTGACTTATCACACTGAATAATAATTTATTAGTTTGAGCATTTTTACGATCCTCAATATGACCGCATGACGTGAGTCGCATAATGCCCGCACGTCGTGCGGCATCACGACGTGCGAGCGATATGCCCCTCAATTGAGGACGCATCTGTCTCATCCAGTGAGCGCACGCCGTGCGGCTTAACTCGCACGCGTGCGCGCACGGTGCGCGCACTGTGCGGGCATTTTGTTATCTGGGAAGATTTGTAATTTGTGCATTGAAAATAGAGCGTTCATATTCATTTATTCAATTTGTACATTTCAGTGCATAGGGATCATTGTGGCAACCAAAGAAATATTCAAGAATATGTAGAGCACACTTTGTTGGTAATTTAAAATCTGAAGACCCTTAGAGTCCGAATTATAATCCTAGCATATTTCCTGATATTTATAAAAAACGTAACCCAAACGGAGAAGCTAGCAAGCAAAGGTGACTGATATTGGCAATTCTTACAGTTTTCATTCATATATTGCATGAATACTTGAGAGAATTCGGTCTCGATTATTTCAAGTTTCAAAAACGTTAGACTCAATTAGGAAATTATATGAGAGAGTTTAATTCCATCACATTTGAATTTTTTCTATTTGAAGATATTTTCTTCAAAATATAAATTATTTCAATTTTTATTTCAATAGGTATGCAAGGCTTAAAAAAAGAAAAAAACAAAAGCAGGACTCTCAAAATGTGCAGCTTGAGTCTGACATCTATGCTCATTTTAATTTCGACTCTGCATCGCATCAACACAACGGTATGCACGCAATTGAAGAAGAAAAATTGTGTCATAAAAACTTTCAAGTAGATATATTTACTGAAGATACTCATCCATCATCAAACACAACAGTGTTCACCTGTAGTCACTATTACGAAATTGTTCACCAAAAAGAACCAACTATAAAATGCGATGCACAGACTCAAGCTAACATAGCACCTCACCAAACAGTCAAATTCTTAAGAAAACAAATACAATCCGCTAATAAATGTTGTGGTTCGGAATTAAAGTATGAAGACAAAGCGGTCGGAATTGACTATGAAGATAAAGATGACAGGGAATATTTATCAGCTAATCGTTTATTCGGATGTCATGGATATCCTTCTATCCAAACTGAACGAGATTTTCTCAACGTAGCCGGCGTGAATATAGAAACTTATAGATTACTTCTCAAAATGTCACCTCAAGTAAGGGGGACAAAAATAAGTAATGAAAATCGTCTTTTGATTTTTTTAATGAAATTTAAATGTGGCTTAACATACTCTGCTTTGGCTGTTTTATTTCGAGTACACAGGACAACTATTTCTCGCATTTTTCTATCACATTTAAATCACTTAGTACACGCTTGCCAGAAAATTGTTTCATGGCCTAGTCCTAGTCGTGAAGAAGTTGATAATACAATGCCACAAGTATTTAAATAGTCCAGGCAATGGGTAGTTTTGACCTGCAAAAGGTCACGGAAAGTTCTAATTTGGTGGGTTCGTACAGTTTGGTGTCCTGATTGATATCCTAAGTTTTCGACCTTGAGCGACCGCTGCTCGCACCGCCATCTTGAAAAATAGTACCGAAAATCAGTTTTTCGAGAATATCTTCTCTCCAGCGCCACCTAGGCTGCAGATAGTTATTATCGATCTTATAGCCCACAAAATTCTCTACAAAATGTCTCACCTGACCGCTTGTGTAAGATCGATAACTTCCGAGATAGAGCGGTCCGAAGAAGGGGCAGGACTTGAAAAGCGCATCGTCCGCCTACCCGGGTGCCGAGTTTCGGTTGGATCGTCATTAGGCCGGAGTGAAAAAGGTCGATTTTCGCGGATCGTATTCTAATAGTGCGGGAAAGTTGCGTCTTGGTATCACTAAAAACTGTGACGAAGGAAAAAATTGACAATAGATATCTTCTGTTCCGGCAAACGCCCTAAAGTTTTTAATTTTTTAACACGGGGTTTAAACGGAGAAAAAAGGCAAAAAGACAAGTTGGCACTAAAAAATTTATAAAAACTCACCAAGTCGGCCGAT
This sequence comes from Tenthredo livida, assembly GCA_963992785.1. NCBI lineage: Eukaryota > Metazoa > Arthropoda > Insecta > Hymenoptera > Tenthredinidae > Tenthredo > Tenthredo livida. Next base: position 42,093,075 of record OZ023064.1, on the reverse strand, counting down.
TTCAGTTTCCGTACGCTCATTCGAGGCGGAAAGAATGTAGCTTCCGTTTGACGTTTTAAAATTCAAAATATCTTACTTACTTGCGAGGATACACGCGTTTGTAAATTGAGTTTTTCCCGAAAATACTCAATTTTTCGATTTTGTATCTTCTAAAGTAAGTAAGATATCTCGAATTTTAAAACGTCAAACGGAAGCTACATTTTTCCCGTCTCGAATAAGCGTACGGAGACTGAAATCGGACGACCCAGTGAGTTTTTGTGAATTTTTTAGTGCCAACTTGGCTTTTTGCGTTTTTTCTCCGTTTAAACCCCATGTTAAAAAATTCAAAACTTTAGGGCGTTTGCCGGAACAGAAGATATCGATTGTAAATTTTTTCCTTTGGCACAGTCTTTAGTGATGCCAAGATGCAACTTTCCCGCACTATTAGAATACGATCCGCAAAATCAGTCCTTTTCACTTCGGCCTACTAGACATGGATTCGATCTCAATATCATTCATTTGCATAATCAATAAGGATTTTGAATCCCGGAAATTGTTCTCTTGCTTTTCAGGTTGACCCGTATCTTAAACTAATAAAATGACACTTGAATAAAATGAGGTTGAAGTTCGTAACATTAATGCAACAAAATATTCGCCAACAAATTCTGAAATTCAAGGCTCGAACGTTTCAAATGGATCAAGAACGGTGCATAATTCCTCGAAGCGTGTGAAACATGTTTATCTCGCATATTTTACAATTCGAACAACATTTGAATCACGGAATATTGCATTTCTTCAACGAATATTCTGTTACGTTAACGTTACGAACTTCAACCTCATTGAATAAAAGCAATTTTTGGAAAGCTTTCATACTATTAGTTTAAGGGGGTATATACACCTTTAAATGGGTTGAATTTCTGAAAAACAATTTTTCTTTTTTTTTCAACTTGAAGACTCTGATAAAATTGAAAAAAATCATCATGTTTGGGGAGGGTTTGACCTTCATTATCCATATCTTACATCATGTATTACTTCCAGTCTAATAGTGGCTGCGCTGAAGACAGGAAAATACAAAATCACTCGGTTGCCGTAAAGAATCAGACCCAGCGTTGGACCAATCTTGGAATTTTTGGTTTTCAATTGTTCATAAGACATGCCTCTATCAGATGAACATAGAACTTTTTGATATTGCAAGAATTACTTGAGTTATTGAATTTTTTCGATTTTTTTTCTGAATTTGAAAAAAAATTTTGCTTATTTTTCTAATATTTCAACTAAAAATGGGTTTATCAAAAAGTTCTATGTTCATCTGATAGAGGTTTCGATTCTACAAATTTGAAGACCACAAACGCCAGAATCGGTCCAGCGATGCTCCTGATTCTTTACGACAACCGTTCAAAATATTCATTCTCCAGAAATCAACTTTTAAACTTTTTTATCAAATTTTTTTTTTTATTCCATACTTTTCCAAGAGAAGAAAATGTAGTTACAGGAAATTAAGTTTCAAGATTTTGCTTATGACTAATATGCTGGATCCGCAGCTGCTCTCGTATCGATGAGTTATGAGTCGAGTCGAGTCTAGACACATGTGCCAGGGGGAGGTTCGTAGTGAGTTTTGACCTGTTCTGTACAACAACAGTGTCCGTTAGGTGTCCGGTGAGGCTGTTAGAAAAATAATGAATTGCTTTAGAAAAAATCTGATCAAAATTTTTCAACATACAAATTCTCTAAAATTTTTTATCTTCAATATTTTTGAGATTCAGAAGATGCTAACACAATTTTTGTCAATACTACGAAAATTCTTTCATCTTTCATCAATCATACCTTTTTTTTTATAATATTTATTAAACTCTTGCAATTAATATTGTAACTTTTCACAGGTTTGCGATATAGAACATATCACAAACCGTGCCGTTAGTGTGAGTTCTATTGCTCGGTTAATGTTTTTCGGGACCACTCTTAATAATTAGACTACTGACGCTAATCTTACGGACCTCAAACGCACTGCGTTATCAGCCGTCTCCCTGACGAATAGGTACACGCAGACGTGCAACTACCGTCTTCTTCCCAGTTAGTAAACAAACCTACGCTCAGAACTGTGCCTGCAAGTGCAGACAAAGCCTGTCTCAGACTTGGACAAGGTTATACCTTGCCAAAGCTGTCCCTATGCTATAGTTAGTAAGTTGAATTTACAAGACCTGGAAATTGGCGAAGAAAGGAGGCTGCGACAAATTATGCTTTTTCTTAATCAAACAAAAATATCATTTATTTAATAAACTTAAACTAAGGTTGCAACCAACTAAAATTATATTTACAAAGTTGCTTTTGCTCTCTCGATTTGAAATATTGTTTCTAGAAGTTTGCTCAATAATAAGTTTTCTATTCTGCGACTTTTATATGATTTCTAATTTTCTATAATAATGATTTTCTGATTTTAAAGTGAAGCTAAAGGTATATTGCTGTTATAGCCAATATCCAAACGAAATAAAGATTTGAATCTAGTGATCACTCGAGCTCTTTGCTACGAGTGTCAGACAACAAAGTATGAGAAGTGATATTACAGTGAGTCAATCAGGCGATCAGCCGTGTATTGCTTTCGAGTGGTGAGCCAAACTCTAGGCGCTTTGCCGTAGATTTGCTGCTGAGCTGAGCAGCGTCACGGCTTTTATATCAGTCGTGACGTCACTCAGCTCGACGTTGCGATGGAACGTTCTCGATGATACATGAATTCGCCGTTGATGATTGGTCGATTTGAACTAGCTGTCGTACTCAAATGCTAACGCTCAGGCCTAGGTGGCCTGATACGTTACAATATATGTATTGTAGAAATACTCATCTTTTTAGAAATCCAAATGTGTAGTTTCCTGGCATCGATTTCAAACGCACTTTTTGATGGATCATCTTCTTTCGATTCCGAAGTCTCATCTCAGATATATAAACACTGTGTTTATTCGATATTGGAAATTACTAGTGGTTTGAATTCGTAATGAAAGCACGATAATATTTACAAACAAGTGGACACCTAACCTCGAAAAAATGTAGATCGCAGCCATGTAATCTGTCAATGATCACAATTCAAAAGAATATTGAAAATTAAATATGTGTAAGAATGATAATTACGAAGAATTAAAAGATCACAGAATCAAATTCGAAATCGAAATATATAAAAACGTCATAAAGTTAAGCAGTGGTGTAAGTGGTGTTGGCGGTGTTGTACAATACTTATGGCACCAATCTGAGGGTTCGCGCGCCGCGCCGCGGCGCTTTTTCGCAATCTGGCAGTGTCATGGCTGTAACTTTTCAAATCCTCTAGATATTTTGACACCGATTTATTTGCAGGTAGAGTAGGTCACTAGCATTCCAAATAAATTATAAAAAAAAAAAACGATTTTCTGAAAATTCAAAGGTGTAGATACCCCCTTAAAGCACAAATAAAAGTACTTGTAACCGTACCTTGGACTTCAATTAACATCATGATATAAAATAATATTTCAAAAGAAATATTAGGCAGTGTCTGTGCCGTTTACTTTTGGATTATGTTTTTTGACATACGTATCAAGATAATGCGACTAAAATAAAAATCTTCTAATACAGGAATTACTTTCTTCAAAAATATTGAGTTTCTTCGCAGTTTGGTAAGGTAAGGCTCGCTACTGGCGACCACAAATGAAGATCACAAATTTCAAAACCGGTAACATACATCTGAATTTGACATTGTGTGTAGTATTTATGACTAGGATTTAATACAAATACACCATTTTTGATTTGAATATATTTGACGTTAAATTATCGTTTAGTCAAATCGAAAATTGGAACATCTGAACAAGAAAATGGGCATTTAATCTCAAGTCATTTCGTAAGTTTATCATCTTCAACGACAACTCCATCTGGACTAGCACATAGCCAAGGCTGCGAATACAAAAATACCAATCCGATTTGAACAACACTAACTTTATATTCCTTCTCATATTCCATTATTGCAACAATTTCATGTCTTTTTCCATAATCTACAGCTTTCTTCGCGTGCCCTTTCAATTCCCTTGTATCCAATATTTGATCTAAAAGATTTTGGATCGTTCTGGTTTTCCTGCATTTGATATCATGACCATTTGAACTAGCAGACATCCTCTTTTTTCTTTCAAGAAACCATAGATTTGACTCGGATTGAGTTATTGTTTTTGAACATATTTCTTCTATTTCTGCTTCACTCACCATTACATTTCGTTGGAACATATTCAGAAGGTGCTCATCTGAAGAAATATCTGCCAAATAGCAACGTTGGGATTTTGATAATACAATTAAATTCAAGATGACAGATTTACATGCTTTTTCTCGACTTGAGTTAATTGCATTATCAAGACATTCGTTGACAACCCATTTTGCATAACGAAAACTTTCAGATTTTTCACGTTCTCCAAGGATGATACGTAAGGGACATGAAATTGATTTAACATCGGCAAAACTAATTGCAAGTGGTTCAACATAAAGATAATCTACTTGACATTTGGTTTTAAAATGATCTGATTTGACACAGGGTTTCGCGTACAAGTCTTTCGCAAGTTGAGCTACACTCGTTCTTCCCCAATCTTGTTCTACACTAGTTTTAGTAGTACTTCGATCTGAGTTGATTTAATAAATCAATGCGAATATATATTCGCATTTTCCTGCAGCTTGCGTCACACAAGTGCATGAAACTGAAGTGACATGGCGTTCAGAATTTAACTGAGAAATAATAATACAATGGAATAGGAAAATTCATTAATCGACTATTCTGCCGTACTACGCACAAAGGTGGTAACTGCATTTTTGGCCATCTTGAGATATTGACAGTTTTCAATTTTTAATTTTCTCAGTAATTAAGAATTATATTCAAAGTCGAGCGATTTCAAAATTTGATTTAAATCGAAAAGATAAAAGCTTATGTTATTAGTTACTGTTGTATTATTATTACTGATGAATACGGTTAATTGTTCTAGTAATTGACAACTTTAACGAAGATACGGCAACTTCAATAGAGTAATTTTATTATGAAAAAATGAATTGGAATGTTTAATAATACGGTGAAAATATTCATCGATTGTTATTATACCATCTTAGAGTCATAACTCGTTTTTGACGAAAAAGTCAGTTACCACCTTTGTGCTCAGCACGGCAGTATTGCGATTAGATAAAAAAAAGACACATCAGTTATTCGATGTGACTATTCGCACGGTAGACTGACTACAGTGGGATCGCGATATATTGCCGCTCTCGGGGCTGTAGAGAGCGAAAAGGTAATATATCGCGATCCCTCTCCATGCGGCAGCGCCCCACTGAAACTCCGTCTATTGCTGTTTCACGCAGACGCAGAGGCTGCGCGGCGCATGCGCGCATGGTGGGTGGGGGAAGCTAACGTAGTCCGCACGGAGGGGAAGTGCTCTCAGCGGCAACATATTGTAACGTTCCGGCTGTGCTGGCTCGGCCGCAGCCTAGCCAGTACACTCGGACCTCCGCTATTTGATCACCCGCTATTTGACGGACTCCGCTATTTGACCACAAACGTCCTCCGCTATTTGACGGGCGTTACCCCCACTATTCGGCAGCGTTCCCCTTAACATCGGGGCCGTGAGTGACACGGAGTGGCGTGAACTGGCTGCGCAGAAAACCGTCCACAAGCAGTGGGGGACCCCTACTTTCGTCAAATAGCAGAAACGCTCGGTCCCGACTCGGTCAAATAGCGGAGGCCCGAGTGTACTGCCGGACAGTGACCATCGCGCATCCGCGACGCGCAGTGTGCGACCGCAACTGAGACGCGATTCCGTGCATCCCGCGACGCGGATCCACGGTTGTCGCAGATTTCGCTATAAAAAGGGGGTATCGGAGCACCCGATACCGATTGTGTGGCAAAGCGCCCGTCGAGTCACATCATTTAAATCTTTATTAGGCACGTAGCCAAAATAGTGCGTGACCTTACTTGCTCCTAAATCGTATTCGAGACTTGCTAAAACTGAAGTACTTAGAATCACGATTTTTGATATTGAAAATAAATCTAATAAATTCACGTTACACTCAAATAGTTTTACTAATTTTAAATAAACTTCAAAAATTAGACAACAAGCGTAAAAGTCGTCTTAATTTAATTAACGGCACAATTGAATAAAATCGCGGTTCGGAAAACCGCGAATCACCGGATAAACGAATTTGATAGATGAAATAAATTCGGAAACATTGATTTAATCGGAAATTTAGAATTAGTTTAACTTTAATTTCTACTTTATTATTTCTCTTTTTGGATACTTTAGTTTAGTTTCTTTACGCTTTTTCTGCATGAAAAACCTATGCTAGATAATAAAATTTTCTGTTCTTTTCATTTATGCTATTCTAAACCAACGAAATTATCATTAAATCTATTATTGTTAAACTGCTTCCTTTTCTTCCAATTTCCCTTTCTTTCTATTATTTTGTTAAGATATTTCAGCATTCATAAAACAACGTCGTGAGCTTTGCAGCAACGGTGTGGATGAAAATCCACATCCGAGTCTGCCGGTAGGCTTGGTATGCGTGGTTGGTCCAGCTCTGAATAATCGCTGCCTTGAGTTTGCTCTCAGACCGGCGGTACTGGTCTAACAAACCCGAATCCGCGGGCTTGGTCTGAGAGTGTTAAGGTCAACGCGCACTACGCGGAAGCGAAGCGAAGCGAAGCGATCGGAAGTTTTCATTAAGATGCTTTTCTTATGTTTTTTATAAAAGTATGCACGCACACTCCTAAGAAAGCATGTTGATGAAAACTTCCGATCGCTTCGCTTCGCTTCGCTTCCGCATAGTGCGCGTTGACCTTTATCGGGCTGCGGCACAGGCTTGGCTAGCGTGGCATATCCAGCTCTATTAGGATACAGTTCTGTTCAGGGAAAACCCTGCTCCGAATCTGTTTTTGGGTTATTGAGGTTTTTCACTTTTCCCTCAGGAGGAGCTCCAAAATATCACACCCGTGACAAAGATACTTACGCGGACTAGCACCTTATCTCCAGCCTTCAGCTGAGATATTGGTGCAGTAAGTTACAATATCAAGATGTAATATATCGCGATCCCACGGTATGTAAAAGAGTCACGCATAGGAAAAAATAGTAGTATCAGAAAAGTCCCTGAACTATTTGTCCCAAAACCACAACAAGGTGGTGCGCTACCTAAGTGAATGATTTTCGTTAATTAGCCCTGCGCTGTAACACACCCGGGGGTTATTACAAGGGTATATATTAGGTTTCCAAGGTTTTGTCAACATTTTTGCGTGTCTCTTGCGTGACTCTCTCACAGTAACAGTGTTAGTTATTTAGTACCTGAAAAATTACTCTGTAAGGAGCTTCGGATATTGACGTTTGTCTAATTACATTACATTCGATTTTGAAAGGCAGTCCAGGTTTCCTTATTTCCTGGACTCTTACGGTATGAGAAATGGATAAACTTTTTGCTTTTTTTGTGTTTGATTGCGAAAATCTATGTCGTATGTCATGGCTTGACAACCTGTTCTTATAATTATATGCATTTTTTTTTTTGTGGGTAATAATCAGATTAATGTAGGGAAGACCGGGGTAAATTGAACTCTGGGGTAAATTAAATTTCTGTGATTATTCTGATATGGGTACATGTGAACACATGAAAATAAGAATGAAGAAGTCTAATATCATCGCGATAATAAAGAAGTCAATAGGTTTTAAAATTCTCGTATTCCTGAGAAAAAAGAGCGAAATTAATATTTTGGTGCTCTCTAACCATAATTTTCGTGATTTTAATTGTTAGTTTACATATACTTCTCATGAAGTTTTTAGATTAAAATTTATTTTATCGACTTCGGCAATTATTAAACTATTCATCAACAATTATAACAATATTGAAAGTATTGCCCGGGAAAAACGAATTATATCTGACCAGATATAATTATATCTGGTCAGATCTAATTATATCTGGTGAGATCTATTCATATCTGGTCTGATATGACATTTTGGACATGATCAGATCTCGTTATATCTGGCGAGATATGATCAGATATGACCATATCTGGGCTGAAAACTTCCCCAGATGTGATCAAATCTAGTCATATCTGGCCAGATCTGATCAGATATAACTATATCTGGGCTGAAATCTTAACCAGACATGATCAGATCTAGTTATATCTGGCCAGATCCGATCAGATATAACTATATCTGGACGAAAAACTACATCAGACATGAACAGATCTGATTATATCTGGTCAGATCTGGTCAGATATAATTATGATTGGAATTGTAATTACCATCAAACATAAATAGATCTGATTATATCTCGTCAGATCTGATCAGATATTACTGTATTCATACAGAATACAGCGCCAAGGTTGATCAGATCTGATTATATCTGGCCAGATCTAAATATAAAAAATAAAAAAAATTTCAATTTTCGAAAAAATTGTATGAAAACTTTATTTTTCGCAAATTAAAAGAAATAATTAACAATGTCGAACATCACTTCAAAAACATTCCGAATAAACAAAATTTGTCACTAAATTTATGGGGCTATCCGTTTACCCCCCTGACTTCTAATAAATCAATAATTATTAATTATACTATTCGGAAAAAGATAAAAATGGATTATGAAATTGATGTTTACATTATATTCATGCTAAAGTGATCTATTATGTTATGAACTTTACAAATTCGTCAAGACTATCTCATCAGCAGTACAGCGGCCGGACAGCTCAAGGAACACGGGGATCACTGAAGTTAAGCAGCATTGAGCGTGGTTAGTACGTGGATGGGTGACCGTCACAATAGGTGTTTTTTGGCGAGCCTCAAAATACTACCGCGGTAGGTAATGGTATGGGCGGTGCTTGAACGTTGGTACTACTACCAGGTCCTACCAATTTCTAGACGCTAAAACGTCCCGTTACTATACAATCGTAACCTGTGGCGCGAAAATTCAATGTGTGATTCAAGCTGCATTCCATAAATGCCATTTCAATAGAAAATTACCGTCAATTATTAACAAACAGGTAGGTTTGAAATATTGCCCTAATTGTTACATGAACATAATCATTTATATCTTCTGGAACCTGTTAATAATCTATGTTTGTATGTACATTGTACATTAGTTTATTTGCAGTAAAATATTTGCGTCTCCTCTACATCGCCTGAAACCAGTGAAATGAGTTTGAAACGAAGATTCATTGCCATGTTATTAGACAATTTTTTTGCCAATGATGAACAAAATAGTTCATTATTGATTGTTCAACTATACAAATCTTGGACGAACTCTGCCAAAAGAAGAAAACTCAATAGGATCGCAGTGAGCTTCCATCGAGAACAGCATTCAAGGCCCGATCTCTATGCCGAGTGGTGGATACAATTGTACACTGAGTATGATTTCTTTATGCACTTTCGGATGCAACGTACAACATTTGACAACTTGCTGCAGATAATCATGAAAACTCCGGCCATTCTAAAGGTAATATTTTTATTATTCATGACTAGGTTCTTGAAACTCAACCTAGAGCCTAACGTAGCCAAATTTCTCAAAGCAGCAATACCGTGGAGGATTTTTCCCGCTTGCAGCTGAAAAAATACAACAGATCAGTGTTTACTACTTGGCGCATAACATAACGTTATTGCAAATTGGAGATAAATTCAATGTAGCAACGTCTACAGTGCTCAACTCAATCATACTGTGGATAGATGGTTGTGTCGAACAAGCATCGATGTTCATCAGATGGCCGTCTGAAGGAGAAAGGATAGTCATTGAGGAAAAGTTTAGAAATTTGGCTGGTTTTCCAGGTAAGTTTTCCAGGTAAGTTTTCCAGGTAAGTAATTTTCGAATATTTATGTATATGGCAGAATATGATATGTTTCAGGCGTGATAGGAGCAATAGATGGTTGTCATATAAATGTGACGGCTCCAGCAGAACAACAAAGGTGCTATCAAAACAGATATTCAACGCATTCAATTATTCTCCAAGGCATTTGTACAGCAGATCGCTTCTTAACAAATGTTTATGTAGGTCATCCTGGTGCAGCGAATGATTGTAGAGTACTTGCCAATTCTTCCTTATATAGGAAAATCGATGAGCGAGGTCCCTCGATATTCTTTTCACCAGACCAACATTTGCTTGGTGATAAGATTTATCCGATAAAAGGATGGCTCATACCACCGTTCAAGAACTACGGCAATATCGGAAGGGTTCAGACCAGATTCAACATTCTTCACAGCAGAACAAGAGTGAAAATTGAAAACTGTTTTGCTTTATTGAAAGGAAGATGGCGTAGACTGAAGCACATTCATGTATACAAAATAGAGAAGGCATCAAAAATCGTAATGGCCTGTTGTATTCTACACAATTTTTGCCTTATGAATAAGGACTTTGCTGAGTCATTGATTGTAGAACAGAATGATATTCTCAGGATCAATCACAATATGCTATTACCTGTAGAAAACGAGAACCGAATTGCTGCAATAAATAAAAGATATGCAATAATGAGAAGAATTGTACATTAGTGAAATAGTTCTGTAAGAACAGTTCTACAAATTTTATTTCTTCATTAGATAAGTTGTTGTATATTTTATACTAACATTCGGTATACACTATCAGGCGTTAAGTATTTTTGGTAGCTTATTGCTAAATCGTCATATCCCACAAAATTATGGAACCTGGGTTCTTAATGAAAATGAAATGTTGAATTAACTTTGCATTGATGACGAATATGTCAAAAGATAAATTATTTCCCAAGCAATTACTCAAATAAATCTCTACATTCTATCAATCAGAGTTACTACAACTGGAAATGATAGCCAGTCTGAACTCAATCCTGTAAAGGCTCCTTAACGTGGGATACGACAATTCATCAATAAGCCATTTCAAGTACAGACTAGAAAAGTAGGAACATTCATGCTTAAAAGGTATTATAGTAGATTATACAATACTGGTACAGTAGACGTGAAACGCACTATGGTATAGTGAATAGTCCTATACACTCCCTTATTATTATTATTATTATTACTATTAAATCAACGAATATAAAATATGAATGATATCAAAATATTATAATCAAAGCTATAGAATATTATAATAAAATATTATAATAAAGCTTTAGTGTTACAAAGTAAATAAACAGAGTGAAAAATAATGGGAAAGGTTTTTTTTTCAATCAGACTCGTCGGAACTATGCTTCCTCTTCTTCGACTTTTTCCCCTTATCTTGTTTAATAAATTCCTGCATCATCACAAGAAATGTATCACGTTGATCTAATTCTCTTGTTTTTAAATCATTTTGCAGTTTTAAGTGGCTGTCTAGTTTTTTGAAAGACTCCTCTTGGACTTTAACATCCTTTTTGTTTAGTTCCTTTAGCACCTCAGTTAGGTTTTGTTTCTTGGGACGTACTGAGTTTCTAACATCATTAAAAATGCTCTGACGTTTTGTTCCTACCAGCGCCGGCGACTTTCATATGGAGTATATGGAGAACTCCATACCCAGGAAAATTCTGGGTATGGAATTCCACACCCAGAATTATGTACGTGCGAAACGAAAAAGCCGTGTTTTTCAAATATTCCTATTACTGGTTGCGCATTACACGTAAATAAAGAAGTAAAGACCCTCCGAGCAAATTTCGTGCATACACCGAGAGAAATTCAATGTGTGAAACCAACATTTTTGATACAGTTCAAATTTTATAGTAACCGTAACTTTTTTTTCGTTGATGTAACTATGATTAAGGTACAGCGAGCATTTGTGATGTAGTAACAGTAACCACGCCAGAAATTTAGTCATATTAACAGTCTTTTCCGGCCGTATATTCAACTGTTCTCGAATATTTACAGTAACTATTCAGTCTGCTGTGCAAGGCACAATTTTGAGCGAATTGCATGGACTATTTTTGGGGTGTTGGATTCTTTCGAGTAATCGTAACTATATTTTCAGTTAATGGAACTCTATTTTCTATTAAAGATTAGCCAACTATTCAACCTTACTCGTTTGTTTAAGCGGACTAGTTTTTATAATTTCAAGTGTAATCAAACCACATGTTCATATCTAATACTTCTGGAAAGTCAACTTACTAAGGTATCAACAACTATAATTGTCAGTCCAAACAACATAATTTATCACTTTCACTGAACTAAAGTTACTTGGTTCCTCGAATGTGAAGGGTTCAATTCATAAGACTATATTTCTAGTCCGGAAAACGTAATTTTCCACTTTCACTGAACAAAAGTTACTCGCGAGTAACAGACACTACCACTGAGAGAAATATTTAGTTCCCCCAACCCAAATCGGCGAGTGAAATAAGGCATCAGCATTGTTTTTTGTGTTCAACGAACGTTCCAAAATTCAGTACCAGTTACTGGAAATTTCGGTGAACGTATACGAATCTATAGATTTTCATAGATATTATTACATACTTACTGTGAGCGTCACAGTAAATGAGAACTTTTGAAACTCTAAGAAACGGATCTTCAGTGGAGATATCTTAGCTGCAGTAAAACGTTGATATCATTGAGACAGATGCCAAATAAATAGACAAAAGTGATTTCATATTTCAATAAATAGTTTAGCGTAGTCGGTAGAGCGTGCGACTAGTAATGCGAGCGAATGCGTGCATCCCCGGATTGAATGCCGGCCAAAATAATGCGATGTTTTTCTCATCTGTAATCCTTACTTTGTATCAATATGCGATTGATTACAAATAGTAGGTGTTATTCAACGCATCATACGTTGTAATAAATTCATTGTAACAATCTAAATTAATTTTCTTTGCGCAGCGAAATTCCATCACGATAGAAACGAGTTGAGTTAACACTAACTTATCAGTCAGCGCTACTTTATAATCTCGTTTATAATACACGATTTCTCGAAAAACAAAGGGTTACTCCAACTGTAACGCAATGTCACTCGAACCAATATTAGTTAGAAAAGATGCTTCAGTTAGAAGTACTCTGTTGGAATAGTTCGCTGGTATAGTTAGGTTCACCGACATTTCCAATGACTGCTACTGAATTTTAAAACGTTAGTCGCACACAAAAAAAAATGTTGATGCCTTATTTCGCTCGCCGATTTGGGTTAGGGGAACTAGATATTTCTCTGCGCGCCGCTACGTACTCCCTTCTTATCTCATACTCGCCATACCGCGGTGCCTTTTGAGCTTAACGTGTGTAGGTTTCGTATCTGTGTGTTACGATTTGGGCTGAATGACTGAGCAACACTCAATGTCCATGCGGACTTAGCTGTGGGATACGACCGGACAAAACTTGAGCCCGGCGCCCATTACACCGCGGCGGACGGCGGAAAACAGTGGTAGTACATCGTGTTTTTTCTGTTGTTTTTCATGAAAGTGTGCATGATTTTTATTATAAAATACGATGAATCACTTTTTTTCGCTGTCGGCCGTGCTCTGCCGCAACGTAGTGGGCGCGGGCTTTATACACGGAGAAAAATGTTCTGTTGAATTTACTATGTGCTTAGTTGTATATGTGACAACTACTTTTTGCAGTAAAAATGGCAGCAATAGTGGTAACCTTTACTCTGTACCAATGTACCAAATACTAGAATTGTGGTAATTTCTACTGCAAAAAGGAGTTGTCACATATCCAACTAAGCACATAGTAAATTCAACAGAACATTTTTCTCCGTGTAGACAGGTTTAAAAAGAAATAAGGTATAATATCCATAAATTAAATAAAAAGTGAAAAATGTGTTTCCCCTCTCCCCCAGCAGTCGAGTAACTCCATACCCGAAAATATTGCAAGTCGCCAGCGCTGGTTCCTACCATTTTGGCGTTGCTGACGTTTTTGGGCGTGGAATTTTCTACATTAGACATATCTGATTCGATTTCAGTTTAGTTTTGAGAGGATACACTACTCTGCTCAAGAGTATCTTCTGTGTTAGATCCACAAGTTTTTGATTCACTATTAATAATTGTAGCATTGTTTGCTGGTACAATAGTATCTGTAGTTTTATTGCGTGTAGTATGAGTCATATTTTTGATAATAGTTGCAGTACTTTGTGTGCATATAGCATCTGTAGTTTTTTTGTTCGTAGTATTAATACTTTTGATGCAGACATCCTTCATCGAATCCAACACCAAAACCGGTTCACTACTGTGCCTGTCACCAATAATGACATGTATTTCATCATAGTACAGAGGTGTTTTTTTCTTTCCTTTTCCAGTAGAATTGACGTGTTTACGATAATTATGGTACATTTTCTCCAAATTTCTCCATCGCTGGTGACATTTATCTGCAGCTTTGTTTTTATCAAGACCTTTAAGAAATCCTTTACACTGTATTTCTTGACCGATAGTTGCCCACACATTCTTCTTAGGGTGATGTTCGTCATTCAGTAGACTAGCCTTTGCTTTCACCAGCTCAATAAGTTTCAGTGTCATATCATGACTGAACCCTAAAAATCAGTAATTAATGCATGCAATCGTTATGATTAAATTCAAGCTATCAGTACGAACTTGAGTCATTTGATGCCGGGGATGCGACAGGAGAATCAACATCCAGTTCCGACGATACACAATCATTGTCATTCGTGGCATCTGCTGAAAAATTATACACCCATAAACCAAAGATGAAATATATAAGATATTCCTTGTTGTTTACTATGTACTCTAAGTAAGAATTGAGACCATCCCCTATCAAAAAAATCCACATGGGAAACCATGTGGGTCTCCCAGGTTCCCAGTTCCCAGGGGAATTTCGGCAGGGAACCCATCTGGGATGTGGGGCTCCCAATAAGACCCATGTGGGATGTGGGTACCCCATAGGACCTGTGTGGTAGGTGTGGGTCTCCCGATAGGACCCATGTGGGATGTGGGTACCCCATAGGACCTTAAAGACGTCTTTACGACATAAGACGACATTTAGACGTCCAAAAGTGAGACATTGGACGTCTATACCACGACTTTAAGACGACTTTTATTTTTGTGTTTACTGGGTGATTTACCAAAACTTCCATGTGGGTGCCTAACAAACCCGTGTGGGATCCCAAACGTCCTATGTGGGTGACCAACAAACCCATGTAGGTTTCTGCGAGTCCCACATAGATTTCCAAGACTCCCATGTGGGTTTCCAGCAAAACCATATGGGTACTCAACAAACCCATGTAGGGTCATCAATGCCCTATATGAGTTCTTAGAAGTCCCACATGGTTTACCGAAACTTCCATGTGGGTGCCTAACAAACCCGTGTGGGATTCCAGACGTCCTATGTGGGTGACCAACAAACCCATGTAGGTTCCTGCGGGTCCCACATAGATTTCCAAGACTCCCATGTGGGTGCCCAGCAAAACCACGTGGGTGAACAAAGATCCTATGTGGGTTCCCAGCCAAACCGTGTGGAAGACCAACAAACCCATGTAGGTTCCCAGCCAAACCATGTGGGAGACCAACAAACCCATGTAGGTTCCCAGCCAAACCATGTGGTTGCCCAGCAAAACCATATGGGTTCCCATGTGTCCCACCTGGATTTTTTCAATAGGGTCTTTACCATCAATATCTTTCCCAGTATTATCGAAAATGGGAAAATCTGAGGCATTGTATACCATGCTCTGATTGTTCTGCAATGCGAACTATTCACCAGCTGTATGAATAAAAAGGATGATATAAATAATGTACAGCATGAAGCACTCACTGATCTACTAAGCTTGTGCTAGGCTAAGTCCCGCATAAAATAATACTTACTTTCAGTATTAAAGTGTATTAACCGGCCCTGCTCATCAACAACAGGCCTATTATTGCTATCCACACACTCTATCATATTCATTGTGGTTCGAACGTAGTAATCGCGTGGTATGAATATGTGGTTTCCGCTGGGCCGTTTGAATATGGTGTTCGAAATCATTCGAAATCGCGTTACTACCAGATAGTACCCAGCTCAAGACTAGGGTATAGCGGGGTACCAACCTGGTAACTACCAGGATCCCTTGACACGCCCCTACCACATTCAACCAAATTCGCCAAAACGCTATGGTAGAGGTTGGTACACCTTGGTATATGTACCAGGCGCTCGCCAAAAAACACCTAATAAAGTCATGCAGTTACAGTTCAATTATTTTTTTGATTGTTTTTCATCATAACAAAATAGTTTTGTTTAAATTATAGTCAAAGTTAACTCATTTTGATTGATAATTTATGTAAACAATTTATTTAAAAATAAAAATAAAATATTTGATCTGGTCAGATATAGTTAGACATATCTGATTATATCTGGCCAGATCTCGTCAGATAGAGACAATTTGAAGATCTGACCAGATCTGCTCGGCCAGATCTGACCAGATATGGTCAGATCTAATTCGTTTTTCCCGGGTGGTTAAATTGGTTGAAGTAAATATCATTTTGAAAATATAGTTTGGGGAAAATTGGTCGTATCGGGGCAAAATGACTGTGTGTGAGACATACAGGGCTAGTCTTCCCTGGTATCGAATGAGGGAGGGGCTTATCACCGCAGACGCCCCGCCTTTTTCTATTCATACTCGTTATCGTCGTACCGAGAGACCCCACTTCTATTTTCACTTACCGTCAACACTACTACCAGAAACCTCACTCTGTTGTCATAAAAATGGGGTTTCTCGATACGACGATGACAAGTATGAATAGAAAGGGGCGGAGCTTCTGCGGTGATAAGCCCCTCCCTCATTCGATACCGGGGATGACTCGCCCTGTATAGCATTCCTTTTTTCACTGCCAGTACTGCGAGTTTTCCTCGCTTCTTTCTCGCACCTGTGAGTTCGTGAGTACGGCTATCTCTTTCTGATACAAGCTTGCAGTAGGTACTGGCAGTGAAAATAGGAACACAGCCATATGGTTAAAATAAAAGGAGGTTGCGCGTAAACGATGCGCATCGTTCAAATTCCTGCCTGTCTGACACAAGAAAGGTGAGAAGTTTTCTGAAATGTTTGTGGATGATTTGATCGGGTTAAAATAATAAAATACAGTAGGATTACACTGATTAACGCTGATTAAGTCTTTGTCTTTATTCGATACGTCGGGCATGTTCAGCCATTGCTGTAGGAAGGGGAAGTTGATTCAAATCATAAGAACAACTATAAACTAACAGGAAGTTCTTAGAACTAGTCAAAACATACATATATCACATTCCTCCCACTTAATTCTAAAACCTCATCACATAGATTCGAGGGCTGTTCCCTTTTTTTTTTTTTTCATAAACTCAGGCGTTGCACAGGTTTCCGTACTCTTGCAGACCTACGTAATTCTAAATTAGGCTCTGATGACTGTTCGAGATTTTGCGAATTTGCGGTTTCAATTATTTCAACTGGAGGTGGTGAATCATGGGTGTATTCTATCGGCTGCGATGCGGGTATAGGGTTCACACTTAACTCACTTCTATTGGGGTCAGACAATCCATCCACTTGGTTCCCTTGAATATTAGATGAATGTCCAGACAGGGTAGTATTCTTAGTTTGGCCTTCCGCTTCCAATGAAGGAACAAGAATCCTCTCTGTTTGACTTACATTCACTATCGGGTTTTTGGGTGTATCCAACAAACAAGTCTTCAATTGGTTTACATGTCTCTTCCAATTCCTGCCATCAACAGTACGAATGTTATATGTCACCGGTGAGAGCTTCTCAACAATTTCCGACTGAATCCACTTATTTTTCATAACGTCTTTAGCAACGACTGTATCCCCCAGATCAAAACATCTCAACCTCACTCCTGGCGCATGCTGATGCTGGCTCATTTGTTGTTGCATAACATGATTTCTCAAATTTGGTCTCATCAAATCGAGTCGAATACGTAAAGTTCTACCTATTTGTAGTTCCGCGGGAGTACAACCTGTGGTACAATGTGGCGTTGATCTATAGTACAATAACAACTGACATAAAGCTAGGTCTTCTCTACAGCCTTCTTTTAATAATAACTTAAATTGTTTTTTAAAAGTCTTAACCATGTTCTCCGCAGCACCATTTGATGCGGGATGGTAAGGAGCAGTTCGAACATGTAGTATTCCATTACTTTTGAGGAATGATTCAAAATCATCTGACACAAGGCTAGGACCATTGTCACTAACTAATACCACTGGAAAACCCCACGTTGCAAAATACTCCCATAACATCGCGATCGTTTGTTTTGTCGTAATGTCTCTCATGAACTTAACATCTATCCATTTAGAGAATGCATCAATGATAACAAGATACATCTTATCACTAACCTGCAGAAAATCAATATGAATTCTCATGTTCGGTGCTTCTGGCCACTTCCAACAATTTAATTCTGCTCTAGGCGGATTGGCAGAATTTTCTAAACACAATTTACATATTTTTGTAACTTTCCCGATATCCTCATCGATACCAGGCCACCAGACGAAAGAACGAGCAAGAGACTTCATCTTAACAATACCCATATGAGTTGTGTGTAGTTCACTCAGAACCATCGCTCTTAAAGATACTGGAACTACAACCCTATTCCCTAACATTAAACAATTTTCTTCAACATACAACTCTCTCTCTCGTCTTTTATAACTATCCAGTGAACTATTAACTTTACTAGGCCAGCCATTTTTAACATATTCAATCACGTTACATTAAACCTTATCTTTAACTATTTCAGATCTAATTAAATCGATGTCAATCATTTTTGCTTCTGATTCAATAAAATTTACATAAGTAAACTCATTTTTCTTATCACTTTCCTCCCCCCTTAGAATAGGGGATCTCGATAAACAATCAGCACTCCAATTTGTCTTCCCTTCAATATGTTGCAATGTAAAATCATATGCGGATAAAAATACTGCCCATCTCTGTACTCGCCCTGCCACATTACTTGGAAGACTTTCATTTGGATCGAAAATATACTTAAGTGGTTTATGGTCAGTTTCTAGTAGAAAATTTCTACCCCAAACAAATTGGTGACACGATTTCACACCAAAAACCAAAGCTAAAGCTTCTCGGTCAAGCTGCGAATAATTCTTTTCTGCTCGAGTCAATGATCTAGAAAAAAACGCAACTGGTCTCACTTCCTTATTAGGTAATATGTACGATAATACTGCACCAAGACCCACAGGAGACGCATCACATGTAATTTTGAGTGGAAGATTTGGAAGATAATGCATAAGCACTAGACATCAGTTTCTTTTTAATACCTTCGAATGCCAATTTATGTTCATTTGACCAAGACCATTTAACATCTTTTCTAAGAAGTTTGTACAGAGGTGAAACAGTTTCAGTATAATTTCTAACAAATTTAGCATAATAATTTGCCATTCCTAAAAATCTTTTGAGCTCAGTAACATTTTGAGGAGTCTGAATTCCCTCAATTGCTTGTATTTTATCTTTCAACGCATGTACACCGTTTTGATCGATTTTAAATCCAAAGAATTTAACTTCGGTTGTAAAAAATTTACATTTCTCAAATTTTGCCGTCAAACCCATTTCTTTCAATTTGTTCAATACTATCAACAATCGTTCATTATGTTCATTATTCGTGGATCCAAAAATTAATATATCATCAAAGAATATAATAACTCCTGGAATACCAGTAAATAACTTTTCCATCATTCTTTGAAACAAACCGGGTGCTGATGAAATACCAAAACATAACCTATTGTATGCATATAAACCCTTATGAGTGGATATAGTTGTTAACAATTTAGATTCATCATCCAGCTTAACTTGTTGATACGCATGACTGAGATCAATTTTACTAAAGATTTTTCCTTCGTTAATTTTTGTTAATAAATCTGATACCCTAGGTATTGGATACACTGTTAAAAATGGTTGTGAATTTACTACATATTTACTATACAAAAGACTCCCAATTTCACAAATTCGGCAAAGCAATGTGAATTACTATGGATTTCTTTTGAATTTGCGAAAAAATTCTTAATTTTATTAAACTTAATACGAAAAGCACAAAAGTGTATCATAAATTTACTAATTTGTATAGTAATTGCATTGTCCTCGTGAATTTACTAAACAATGTTTGGAATTTGCTGGACATACTTCTAAATGTGCTCAACAAGTGCACGAGATGAATTTCCGAAACTTAATGTGAAATTCATTGAGACATTTTGTTAATTTACTAAACCCCAGGTTTTAGTAGAAATTGATCAAAAACGCATGTCAAGTTCAATAGTTAGTGAAGAAGAAGATATTGCTATGCATTCTATCTGAACTCGAAGTCCAACGTTGAGTTTCACTGAGCTTGATGGCATATGAAGCTATTGTATGATATGTAGGCTCCGAACAAATAGAAAGACATTCGAAGAACAATCAATAGGTAGTTTGGCGTAGTGGATAGGGCGTGCGATTAGTAATATGAGCGAATGCGCGCGGACGTGGGTTCAAATCCCGGTTACGACCAAAATATTATTGGCGTTTTTAGCGAATTGAAAATGTGTTTCTCTGGTGTTAATCATATGTTGATGGTCATTTACGTGTTCAAACGCACAAACTCGGATAAAAGCTTATTTTTTTTTACAATTTAGGACCTGCTTCAAAGTTTAGTAATATTACTATAACAATGCTAGAAAATTAAAAAACTCGTTCTTAAAATTACTGTAGAAATGTTCGGTAAATTCACTATCGCCAACACGAATAATGCTTCCTATACATTTTTAGTAAATTCACATCAGAAACTTCTAACAGTGTATCTATCAATATGAATACATTTATTCAGTGTCGTTTTATAGTCTCCACACAATCTAATTTGACCATTGGGTTTAATTACTGGAACTACTGGAGTCGCCCATTCACTAGACTTAACCGGAAAAATTATGTCATCTTTAACTAATCTTTCTATCTCTTTTTCTACTTTGTCAAACATTGCATATGGCAATACCCTTGGTTTTATGAAGATAGGCTTACTATCCTTTGTCAGTTCTAATTTAAAAGTTCCATTTTGATAAAGTCCTAATTTATCGGTAAAAACCGTTGGAGAATCTCTTTTTAACTTATTAACATCAAAATTATGTTCATTGGATATCTTTTTAATATTCATGTCTCCGCTTTTTTCCAACAAGGGTATTTCCAACGCTCTGATCCACTCGCGTCCAATAATTGGTCTGCTCGATCCACGTATTACAAAAAGATCCAAATTTCTATATTTTCCCTGGTAATTTACATTAACTTTGATTACGCCCAGTGCAATTATTGGGGTACCTGTATATGATTTAAACTTCCTAGAACTTTCAGATAGTTTCAGTTTAGAGAAAATAATATTTCCTTCATATTCTACTGTAGAAATAGCTGATATGGGCGATCCCGTATCCAATTCCATATTCATTTTAGTATTTTCAATGACTAATTCCATTTTAATTGGTTTATTATCTAAAAAATTTTAACTTTGTTCAGTTTCATTTTCGTGAATTGCAAAAAAATTATCAAAAGTTTCTTCCAAACCAATGACTTCGTCTAAATAATTTTGATTTGTGCCTTTGGCTCTGTTAGTATTTATTTCAGTCTTATTTGAACTTAGATTTTTATTTCGATAATTTCTGACATTGCCTTGATTTCCTTTAGACTGATTATTATTATTATTTGACCTACAAATTGCACTTCAATGGCCCTTTCTTTTACAGTTATTGCAATCATACATTCTGTACTTACACTTAAATTTAGCATGACCCATTTTACCACAACAACTACACGGTTTATAACCTTCAAAATTCTTTTTGTTACTGTGATTCTCTTGATGTACGTAGTTGAACGATCCTGTACTCCTCTGCGCTTCCATCTCTCCAGTCTCTCGAATTGCAGCCTCATCGCTGAATGCTATTTGGAATGCTCGTTCATGTGTCAAATTCCGTTCGCTCAGCAATTTTTTTTTAGTCGCCGTACTCCGCAATCCGCATACGAATTGATCTCGTATGGCATCATTTAATCCTGCACCATGTTCACAGTACGTTGAAAAGTGTTTGAGTGTAGCAAAGTACCCGCTCACCGATTGACCTTCAATTTGATTACATGTGTTAAATATATTGTAACGTGTTCGAACTATACCACCCGGTAGAACGACCGAACAAGCTACATACGACCGCGCAAATAGCCTCGCGCCGATCCGATCAGAAGACCCAGACGTGACGTCACGAGAACTACTATATAAGCTGGCACGCTGAGGCAGTAGCCAGCGATTCGTACTAGAGCAGTCAATCGACTCATAGCTATTAGATAGATCAACTCTCATAAACTTCAAATTAGGAAGACATTCTAAGCGAGGTCTTACCATATAAAAGAATAAAAAAAGGAAACAGGAAGTTACTCAAAGCGAGATCTTACCTCAAATTAAAATCAAAACTAGAGAAAAAGTGAATTAGCTAAAGCAGCAATTTAACTTAAAATTAGAATCAAAAATCGAGACATTTAAAATTAGCTAAAGCAGCAATTTAAATTAACCTCAAAAAATCAATAAAAGTAAATTAGCTAAAGTAGCAATTTAACTTAAAATCAGAAAAACAAAACAAACAGAACAGAAACAGAAACAAAAAGGCAAATAGAAATAAGAGAAAACAACTAGAATTAGAGATTATTATTTGATTATATCGAGCCACATTTTTAGTTTATTTCATTTTTGTAAATAGTAGAATAAGGAATCGATTAGACAAATAGAATCGAATCAAAAACAATAAAATTATTACTCGATTAGATATAATAATCAATCAAGATCAATTTGTCTTTCATTTCGTGACGTGTTTCATTTCTTTAATTAACATAAATTCCTTTCAGCTAAAATCACTTGGAAATAAAATCGTGTTTAGCTAGCTTAAAACAAGGCAGCTTCGGTAGTCTAACACTCAGGCAGCGACGGTACAGCTTTAATTGGTACCCGAGTCTGAGAGTGTAAGATTATCCAAGTCTGTATTAGGGAGGCAGCTTCGGTGCGTAACACTCAGGCAGCAACGGTATAGCTTTAATCGGTACCCGAGTCTGAGAGTGTGCAATCCCAAGTCTGTATTAGGGTAACAATAGGTTTTTCACATTTTTCCTTGGAGGGGCTCCAAATCATACCCGTGACAAAGAATTCACGCGAGCTAGCGTAATTTCGCGGCCTTCTGCCGTGAGACATACGCAGAGAAAGTTACAATATACCTCTCGGCAATGACACTGGGTTTCGGTTTAAGATGTTCAGTCATTAACTTGACTAAAATTTCATAGCTTTTGCTTCCAGGAAGCTCAGGAGCACATAAATTACACAGAAGACCGTCACCCTCAGATCCCAATATATTTAAAAATAATTCCTTACGTCTCTCATTTGTTATTGCGTTTCCAGACATGAAATGTTCAAAACGCTGAAGCCATTGACTCCAATCAGTTTTCTTATCGAAATTTTCTATGGATCCTATACTTGTAGTGTTCAATACTTGCTGTGTTTCCGTGTGACGCCCCAATCCTTCGATACTCCTTTGGAGTTCTCTGATCGTACCATGTTGCCCTTGAACTCTTTCGTCCAATTCTTTAATATAATCATCCTTTTCTTTAATAGATGCGCTTGCTGCTTCCCGATACGTTTTCCATTCTTTCTCTTTAGAATGTATGTAGCTTTCCAATTCCCTAATCTTCTTCTGGAGTTCGGCCATGCTGTGTTACCTTTCCAACCACGAGTATAGACGCTCAATTTAGTTTTTACGATTTTCGTTAAAATGTCACTAATTCACTGAAATTTATTTTTACCCTCGTCGCCAATGAAATGTTTGTGGATGATTTGATCGGGTTAAAATAATAAAATACAGTAGGATTACACTGATTAACGCTGATTAAGTCTTTGTCTTTATTTGATACGTCAGGCATGTTCAGCCATTGCTGTGGGAAGGGGAAGTTGATTCAAATCATAAGAACAACTATAAACTAACAGGAAGTTCTTAGAACTAGTCAAAACATACATATATCACATTTTCATTAATTAATTAGATGAAATTTCTTTCACATTTGAAACTGATTTTAATATTTAACTACAATAGAATATGGTACTATTCCGAACAAAACAATTTAAATTTAGTAAATAACCATTTTCTAATATTTTTCTGCATAAATTCGATTTGCCTCGACTCAAGTTTTGCACTCATTCATTATAATTGTTTTTAATAATAATATTTACTTAAAATGACTGATTCTCATAATCGATTGATGTTCATTAAAGATCAAAGCCCATATCAAACTTATTTACAAAAGAATTGATTGTGAAAATAAATTTTCTTATCACTTTAAACTTTTCATGGTTCAATTTTCCCCGGTTTCCCCTATTATATGTTGAAAATATAATTATACTTATACATAATTTCGGCCATAATATAACTCCACCTATTTTCATATATTCTGCCATATATATATTATCATATATTTTTGCCATATATAGTATGGTTTTTTCATACGGGAAGGAGGCATTCAAAAAACTGATTTTAGAATTCTAGCACAGTTTTTCAGATTTCATTCATACCATTACCATTTTTTACAGAAATTGTGCATCTGGGGAGGGGGGGGGGGGGAGATTACCATTTCGAGCGAGGGTGAGACGGTTGTAGCGCGAGTCGTAGTAGAGGGCGCCAAAGCCCCCCCCCCCCCCCCCCCCAGTTGCACACTGTACTTTTTATAATAAGGGCACGAAATTGACCTTCTTTGATGCGCGTCGATCGAATGGGGGATGGCGTGGTTTGGGTTGTGCACCACATACTTATAGATATTTAGATGAAAAAATGATTAAAAAAAAATTAAAAAAAGAATTGGTAATAAATAACCCATTGAACAGGCAAACGCACCTCGAGTATCGGTGTAAGGCTGGTGGGGGGACAGCCAATGAGAGTGCTGTCATGTAGTGTAGTAGTGAATTCCGTATGTATTAGTGTGTCGGTGAAACTCACACCGCGCAGATCGTCAGGGACGTACTGTAAGAAAGTGGATAATATTTGTCTGTTCCATTCTTCAGTTCAAATTCTGCGATCACATACGCTCCTGGGCCTGCCATCCCCACTCTCGACTCCGCTCGTTCGGCCGCAGAGTGGGGAAAGACCAGTGGCGGATTAAGGTACTTGGAGGCCCCAGGCGCAAACAGATTTCGAGGCCCCCAGATGGAAAGTTAGTAAACCGTTCAACCTGTGCGGGGCTACTAAGCATTTGAACTAATGTATGAACTATTCATCAACTATTAAGATAGAAAAATAAAAATAAAAAACTGGAAACCTTCTCAACAATCCTGTAGTTGTGTAGGGTAGCGTGGACCATAATAGGCCCCTTCAAAAATTCTGTCATTTTTTTAAAACTTGTGAATTTGGCTGCATTGTTTTATACATTCATAGAAAACAATTTTCGTCAATTTTACGAGTTTTGAGAAATCGATAAAACCTTTTATGAGTCCCATTACGCCCCAGAGGCCTATTATACCCCACCCTACACTATAAAAATATTCTTGTAACATTCCATAAGGATCTGGCTTGTGCTTCCAATTCTTTCCAATTTTTTTTTCATCGCAATCGTCCAAAACTGAATGAAGCAGCCACTTTCCTACTTGGGGTCTAGGCGCAAAAATTTTGATATTCAACACAAGATTTTTCGGAATTTCACCAGTCGATTTTAAAATTATGGTTAATGATGTCGCACACCTAGATCTAAACTAGGACAAGTCACAAAACTTGAATTTTGAGTTATCATCATTTTTGTATACCCTGATACCATACGCAACTAACCACAAGAACAGATTCAACTTAATGTTCATAATCATGACGACAGATTGCACTAACTTGGTTTTGCTGAATTAATAAATAATCAATAATATTATTATAATAATATAATTATTATAATATTATTAAAAATAATTAATGATAATTATCATTAGTAATATTATATAATTATATTTATTATAAATAATGATTATTTAATTAATTAATTATCCAAAGGCATAATTGGAGCAAAACGTTTTTTCCTCATACTGAAAAATGAGATTTTTTCACTCGTCCTAGTTTAGATTAGATCTAGGTGTGCGATGTGTTCATGTTCAAAAATCATAAATGAATCAGACAATTTTTGAAAAATTTGAAACAAAATCTGAGTCATTTTTAGAGTTGGGACAAAAACATTAAAAATCGTGAGCCAAATCCGAAGGGTCGAAGGTCAGGCCCAGGCCGATTTTATATTGAATGCTCCATCCCAGCAAACCAAAATATGTATCAAATACGTATATATTATGTAACGAATGTTACACGTTATGTATCAAACTCATAAGAAAATATGGTACTGGTACAGCACGATGTCAGCAACATTGGATGTATCATCAATGTATTAGATATGTGCTGGTGATACATATCAGCGACGGCTCACCGATATATCATAGACATATCAAAGATATGTCGAAGACATGTTGAAAGATGTATCAGATACATATTGGAGATGCATCTGATACAATTAACTATCACACTGGAAAAGCTAAATAAAAAGCCGTTATTATTACTAATTTCCATCATCTATGGTGTATATATGACATAGTAACAATTTATAATCAACCACAGATAGATTAAAACGCATTTTTAGTTCATTCAAGACGACATCATTATTTTGACCTAACCCGGGCTCGAACCATGATCGCTCGGACTCGCTTGGATTAGTAGTCGCACGCTCTCGCCACTATACCACAGTATCGTGTAGTGAATACTGCCAGATTTCTCTATATTTTCGATCTCGCTATCTAACAGCTCTGAAGCGTTTGTGCCTCGATTGATGCGTACTATCATGTTAGTCACTTACATACGTTTCAGAAATTATCGCCAGCAGATACGGATATCCTATTTTGCGATGTTTTAATTGCAGAACTAAAGATATTGCACGTATCATAGATGTTATTATGTTATGTGACTCTGTTCCCTGGTGTTGCCATCTCTGTTACGTATCATCCATGGGTCTGATGTTATATATACGACACATGTCATATTTGCAGAAATATTATGTCCCATGTATGTAACTATGTTATATTTCCGGATCCCTGAAGATGCTTTCAATTTTATGTATCACTTGTGGGTCTCATGTAATGTACATGATACATCACGGAATTGAAGTTATGTTATTTCTCCTCTACGTAACTTTGTTATATTACATTGTTACTTCGTGATGCCCTCAATATTACGTATCATTCATGCATCTTATGTTATGTAAACAATATGTTACATTCTAAAGATATGTCGCATATCAGAGACATAACTATGTTACATTACTCCGATCTCTAGATGTGCTCTTACAGTTATGTATCAGTTATGTATTGGTTTGCTGGGATATGCATGGACGGTATGTGACAACATTCTGTCGATGGCGATGACAACTAAAGAATAGAATACTCGTATGCGGTTTGTATTGTACGAAAAACCAATGTTTCACGTGAGGTTGAAGTTCGTAGCGTTAACGCAACAAAATAATCGGAAAAAATTCTTGATTTCATGACTTGAACGGTTCAAAAACAGCAAAATACGTTGCACAATTTCTCGAATTTAGTAAAATACGCCTACCTCGCCTATTCGGCGATTCTAACAACGTTTAATTTATGAAATAGTAATTTTTTCTAAAAATTCTGTCACGTTAACGCTACGAACTCCAACTTCATTGTTTCACGGCGAAAAATATATTGTGTTTTTCGTAAAACATACATCAAATGTCCTGAAAATCAATTTAAAAATCCGAAATACTTCGTTCATGTATTTTAAATTTGATTTAAAACAAACAATCGTATGGGTTTTGCAATATCTCATCTTGTTCGTTGAATACAAAATTGGAATGAACCAACTGTTTTAATCTAATTTTTTTGATAGTTGAATACTACGCGAAAAATACCCCCTAGTGTAAATTTTTCAAATATGCGACACTGTTTCTTTATGTAGCCAGAAATGATGATCCCCTTAAGAACCGAAAGAGTTGAGAGCTACATGAGTTGCGGGTATCCGGCGAAGATATGATTTGATTTGTAGGGTAGAGCCTTAGAATACTTCACAAATATTTTGCTCATTTCGGGAAGCTCAGTGGTGAATTATTAAAATGTTGGAAAGTGAATTTCACGTCTCGAGGCCCCTGTCTGCCCGAGGCCCCCAGGCGCGCGCCTCATGCGCCTGTGCAGTAATCCGCCACTGGGAAAGACTTTGCCTGTTCAATGGGTTAATAATAATTTATTGATAAAAAAAGAAAGATCCAAGATTTTCCGTTAGAGCGGGAGGGACCGATTCCCTCCCACTGAGCCGGATATTCGGTGCTCACATTCGAAACACGTGATTTCTTCCCCTGCCGACAAGAATGAAAGAAGTCTCATTTCATGCCCGTGTTATAAAAAAATTATTTTCATCAAAAGTTCACAAAACTCCCTCCTTGAACGTGAAAGAACGTCGAATATAATAAACAGATTTTCCCGAAACGGATATGAAATTATTATATTTGTATCGCGTGTACCTAGCATCCGTAGGGTTGGATGATTCAAAGTTGGATTCCATTGAGCTCATCACCGAACAACGGCCTACATCCAATTAAGCTCTTATTCCATCAGATCCTTCAATCATCTCCTGCGAGCCATTTTTATGATTATTATTGTAGAGAAAACATTTATATTAATCATCAGTTTAAAAAATAAGGTCGCCGAAGATAATTGTATATACGCGATACAATACATACCTATATAATTTGTTGTATTGATTGGAAAGCAATCAACGACAAATTGTACGTCATGCCAATATTCCTCATTTTGTTTATATTTTCAATTAAATAATGGTGGACATTAGGGTGGTTCGAAATGACCCGACCCCCGATTTTTTTTCGGGGCCCCCCTCTGAAAAGATCAGGACAAACGCAAACGCGTTTTCTGCCTAAATTCGTCATTCTTCTAGTTTTCGCGGTGTTAAGAAAAAAAAAAGGTTTCCAATAGAAAATGTTTCAAATCAAGGGCTGCCGATTTTTTCCCCCAACAAATACACCACGGAGATATGGAACAGAATTCGAAAACCATTACCGAAACCATAGATGATGAGATGAAAATTCTTTTTGGTCATTTTTTCGTGATTCTCACTTTATATTCAAAAAATTACAGCTGGCATGACTTTCAATGGATTCAACTTTTGCGGGTCCAGATTTGTTCATCAAGACCCATTGTTTCATACGAAAAATTGAGATATCATAGGATACTTTATTCGCGAATTCCCTTGTTATCTTCGGAAATCATAATAATCTGAAACTCCGCATATTATATAACGATCAAAGTTATCCAATGGATTAATTCCTGATTTATTTAATTGAATATAAAAAAAGATATTAGCCGAGGATGTATGTCAGGGTGGTCCTTATTTCGGATTTCAATGCTCCCATTAGCCAGAACGTCTCTAAATATATACACTGAGAAAAGAGTTTATTTTTCACAAATAAATGAATTTATTTTCACGAATTCATAGAAATATTTGTTAACTGTGAACAAATTCTTTCACATATAATAAATATATGTGTTGCCTCGAATGCAAACTTATGGGTTAGTATTCGCAGCGAATAAAGTATTAGTTTAGGACAAAATTAGTTAGGTAATCAAACAAAATAAACGCAATTCATTGAACATTTGATATTTTCTCCGTGAAAATAGCATGAGTTGTCAGAAAGAATAGATCATTTCACGCGAAATAAAGATTTGTTAACAGTTAACAAATCATGCGAAGTATAGATTTGTTAACAGTTAACAAATCACGTGAAGGAAAGATTTGGTAACAGTTAACAAATCTCGTTTGAGCTGCCGGAGTTGAAGAAACATTTGTCTGTATTACACAACAGATTGTATATACCGGGAATATTCGGTGAATTAGAACGATCCCCTTCCTACGACCAAACCAACACAGGCGCGCACCGCGTGCGTGAGGCTCGGCGGGCGGGGCTGAGCGACCAGTGGTGCTCCTACTGAATCTTCCGCGCTAGGCCGAGTCCGCATAGCCCACCTCGATACTTAACCTAAAAAGCAATCATCGCACTGAACACGGAAAAAAATGAACGCGAATAAAATGAATTTGCCTGATGTGAACATTTATTTTCGAAATTTATGAACGAATTTAAAATCAAATATTAATCAATCGGATTTAAGTATTGATTATCAGTGTTTAGGATCGATATTTGAGACGAAGTGGAACAGGTAAGTGAAGGGTAAATCATTGAAGACAACATGGTCAAAAATTGTTTTATTCACTGATTTATTTATTTATTATCAGAAAAATGAAATTTATGAACGATTATTGGTTAATCGAGGGATCCATTGCTGTTGAATTATGGCGTACGTCCAAACTTATCGGAGATTGAATGCTTGGGAATCGAAGAGAGGCTACCGATGAGCCACTGTCGAACGTAGTAGACTTTTACTCGAGCCATTTTTATTTCTCAACGACTACCTCTATCGGAGACCGAGTCAGCGCCGGATTTAACTTGGAGCCGCCTGTAGTCCCGAATGTATTTGCCGCCCCCCTACCTAGTCATCTGTTCACTAATGCGATTTTGTCAATCAGGATAGATCAATATTCAATAATTTGTATTACACATGCTTATAAAGAGTCGCTTCATTTAAGATCTTCCGATATAGCTGCATATTAGAGTGTCCGTTATTTCCCGAATTGACTTTTTCTACTTGGGTATGGGCCAAATTATTAGTTCATAGCCTAAGAACAATTATGCTATTTTTTTTTTTAAGTGCTATTAACCCCTGCCTGTAGGACGATACTTGTCCCATTTGATTAACATGGGATTTTTGCCCTTTTTAGATTTTAATTTGTATTTCGCTTACTACTTTCATTACCTCATCAAATATTGTTGATCCTACAACTGTTCTGACCTTTTTGAATGGACACATTCTTACATTAGTGAAAAAAAAAAATTTCATAAGTTTTGAAGTTTTTTTCAAAATTTATTTTTACCGTATTTTTCAGCAATTTTCGAATATTCTCGAGTATTTTTGAATTTATTGACTTTTCAATGCTTTTAGTTTAAATTAAAAAGTATTCGAAACATATTGAACAATATGATAAAAAAAAATTTTACCGCTTCAAAACTTAACATTTTTTTTCCATCAATGCAAAAATATGTCCATCCAAAGAGGTCAGAACAGTAGTGAAAATCAACAATATTTAGTGAGGTAATGGAAGTAGTAAGCGAAAAACAAATTGAAGTCTAAAAAGGGCCAAAAGCCAATGTTAATCAAATGGGACAAGTATCGTCCTACAGGCAGGGGTTAATGGCACTTAAGAAAAAAGAAGAAAACAGCATAGTTGTTTTTAAGCTGTAAACTAATAATTTGGCCCATACTCAAGTAGAAAGCGTCAATTCGGGAAGTAACGGACACCCTACTGCATAAGGGGTATTTCACCTCAACTCGACGTGTCCCCAGACCTTGACAATTCCGATTTCGCTAATTTATTTTGTGCATGTTGCACCATCAGATACAACTACTCTCACCAAAGCTTTTAGGGATTGGTCTCATCGTTTTGATGAGGCAAAATATTGAAATTTCAGTGTTGTCGTTGATACGAAGATTTCAAACGCATGTAACTTGAAATCTATCTGTCCTATCGAGAAAATGAATAACACAAAATTTCTTGTTTTTTGAATGTTCTACGTGAAAATAATTTTTTTAAAACTCTTTAACCCTTGTGTCAGTTGTTATTCGGGAATAAAAGCTTATATGCTGTTTTTTGAAGGATAGGCCACCTTCGATTTCATTGAAATGTTCACACGATATTCCACGAAAAATTACGCAAATTGCAAGACCTTGTTTGAGATGGCTCGACTTTTGGTTCAGAAGTTACAATCATTCAAAAATCTGTAAAAGCCTATAACGGAACGAAGCCGCATGAAAATGGAACGATGGAAGGATTGGAAATTAAAACAGTCATAGTTTGCGTAAGCAGTAAGTAAGCTGTACTGTATTTGAAAATAAAATGCAGAATTCATTTGAGTACCAACGACTATTTTGATTTCCAATCCTTCCATCGTTCCATTTTCAAGCGGCTTCGTTCCGTTATAGGCTTTTACAGATTTTCAAATGATTGTAACTTCTGAACCAAAAGTCGAGCCATCTCAAACAAGGTCGTGCAATTTGCGTAATTTTTCGTGGAATATCTTGGGAAAATTTCAATGAAATCGAAGGTGGCCTATTCTTCGAAAAAAATCATATAAGCTTTTATTCGCGAATAACAACTGACACAAGGGTTAAAGAGTTTTGAAAAAATTATTTTCACGTAGAACATTCAAAAAACGAGAAATTTTGTGTTATTCATTTTCTCGATAGGACAGATAGATTTCAAGTTACATGCGTTTGACATCTTCGTATCAACGAAAACACCGAGATTTCAA
The DNA here is from genome assembly GCA_963992785.1 of Tenthredo livida. Taxonomy (NCBI): domain Eukaryota; kingdom Metazoa; phylum Arthropoda; class Insecta; order Hymenoptera; family Tenthredinidae; genus Tenthredo; species Tenthredo livida. Next base: position 42,060,820 of record OZ023064.1, on the reverse strand, counting down.
TATTTTGCCTCATCAAAACGATGAGACCAATCCCTAAAAGCTTTGGTGAGAGTAGTTGTATCTGATGGTGCAACATGCACAAAATAAATTGGCGAAATCGGAATTGTCAAGGTCTGGGGACACGCCGAGTTGAGGTGGAATACCCCATATATATGATAATAATAATAATAATTCTGTTACATATTTCATAGATGAGAATTTATATATTTTCATAGGCACATTTTTCTAACCTTAGGACTTCTTCATTTGTACAAAACAAAAAATAATAATTTCATCATACAAGTTGCATATAATTTGGATTGTCAAACCCAATTTTTGCCGCCCCTAGATAATGCCGCTCTAGGCCCGGGCCTCTCGGGCCTATAGGTAAATCCGGCGCTGGACCGAGTGCTGACATGTCCCTCAGCGAGCTTTCATAACGTGCGGAGGGGCTTTGTCGCAGGAGTTTGTAGTGCGATGAAGCCTGGCGCACAAACCTATTCGTAGTACGGAGTCGGAGTCGGAGTCGTAACATGTACATAGCGACGCGCGTCGTTAACGCTCGCACACATAGCGCCAGCCAATCAGACGCGACTCCGACTCCAACTCCGACTCCGACTCCGTACTAGAAATACTTTGTGCGCCAGGCTTGAGGTAGCGTACGAGGAGCTTCGTTGCAACCATTTGTAGCACGTCGACGATATGCAGTCCTTCTCTGGACTCTGGCGAAGCCTTGCCGAACAAAAATTTGATAGAAAATGCTTTCCGACGCACTGCGAACTCTGTCAACGAAGCTCCTCGTACGCTGCCTCGTCGCACTGGGAACATCTGCGACGAGGCTTCTTCGCCTGCTACGAGACATGAACGTTGAATGGTCGTTAGACGAGTAAGAAATGTTCGATGAATATCGTCGACGGGCTACGAACCCTTGCAACGAAGCTACTCGGTACGCTGCCAAGCCTCGCCGACGCTGTTGCTAGCTCTCGTTTCCTCGATCCCTGCTTGGTTCTCGATCACTCTTCGCAGTCTGATCCCTGAGGTCAGCTTGGGCAACGACATCGGCGATATTTCTCCTCAAGAGTTAGCGGGCGGTCAGTCACTGGGTACGGAGGATACAAAGTTAACGGATATCGAAAAGACTTACAAGACTTATAAATTCTCATGCTAGTCAGTTATACTCTCACCTTGCTGTTTTAGAGGAAGTAACGATGTCCTGGGATGGCAACATCTTCTTCAACTCGTATGAATTTATTCTTCTCCGACACCTGATTGTCGACGTACTTCAAACTCCTGTGACAAATCCCTTCCGCACGCTACACGGAGAAAAAAATATCGCTCTCAGAGCTATACTGTATCGCTACAATAACTATACGCAGTTGACTATCTATTAGATCGTTACCGTAGCTATCTGGTAGATAGCTCTGAGAGCGATACGTTAGATAGCTAAAATAGCTATACGGAATGTACATACGTCGTTGGAAGAGCCATATGCTGCGCTGTCGTGTTGCGCGTTGACATATTTTATAACCTCAAAAATTTGAAGATACATTTATTTTGTCGATCATTATTGTTTAAATGACCAACATTACATAAAACACTATGTATGTATTTGAATTTGAGTCTTTTAAAAGGTAGATTTTCATAGAAATAATTAATCAGATATAGTTAAATAAAGGCCGTTGAAAAATGTGGTATAGCAATTCCAGCTATCTAAGAGATAGCTGGAATAGCGATACCGTGTTGTTACCATAAGAAAACGTATCGCTACAGTAGCGATCTACGAAGAGCTATCTATTAGATAGCTCTGAGAGCGATATTTTTTTCTCCGTGTATGAAGCCTCGCTGAGGTACATGTCAGCACTCGGGTCTCCGATGGAAGTAGTCGTTGAGAAATAAAAATGGTTTGAGTAAAAGTCTACTACGTTCGACAGTGGCTCATCGGTAGCCTCTCTTCGATTCCCAAGCATTCAATCTCCGATAAGTTTGGACATACGCCATAATTCAACAGCAATGGATCCCTCGATTAACCAATAATCGTTGATAAATTTCATTTTTCTGATAATAAATAAATAAATCAATGAATTAAACAATTTTTGACCATGTTGTCTTCAATGATTTACCCTTCACTTACCTGTTCCACTTCGTCTCAAATATCGATCCTAAACACTGATAATCAATACTTAAATCCAATTGATTGATATTTGATTTCAAATTCGTTCATAAATTTCGAAAATAAATATTCACATCAGGCAAATCCATTTTATTCGCGTTCATTCTTTTCCATGTTTAGTGTGATGATTGCTTTTTAGGTTAAGTATCGAGGTGGGCTATGCGGACTCGGCCTAGCGCGGAAGATTCGGTAGAAGCACCACTGGTCGCTCAGCCCCGCCCGCCGAGCCTCACGCACGCGGTGCGCGCCTGTGTTGGTTTGGTCGTAGGAAGGGGATCGTTCTAATTCACCGAATATTCCCGGTCTGTTGAATAGTTTATTAAAAAGAAAAAAAAATCTGGATACGTTTGCGTGAGAAAATTAGCGGCAGATTTTTTTTCAAATATTTATTATACAAATTTGTCAAGTTCATAATACTTATAGCAAATAGCTGACTTTTCCCGTGTCTTTTAAACTTCCTAATATTTTGAGGTTGATTTTGAGGACATGTTATAACGTGCGTTGGCAATAACATTGTCGTAATTTACAATCAATTCAATTTCTTGATCGTCGGTATTATTAACAGCCGACGAAGAAGGCCCGGAGGCATAATTCCTTCAGGTGCCTCAATTCTCCTCTCCAACATTTTAAGTGAACCTAAAACAATTATGTATAATTAACTCCCGAATTCATTATGCAAAAATGTGTAATTTGAATGAATTGATAATTTTAATAATACAATAGCTGCTCTCACCGGACACTTCAATCACTATTGCGTGGAAACATTTCCAGCCACCGAGTACCGTTTTCTTCGTATCGTGCTTTTCGACTACATACATTTTTTTCGGATCTCGAACTTCGCTCAGAAATTCTTCGAAATCAAAATCCTTGATGTGCTGAATATCGATCCCTGGCGTCATCTTCTTGTCATCTCTCCCACCTACCTATTCAACTAATACCCACATTTTTTTGATGACAAAATAATTAAATTATTGATTATTTAATTAAACCCGGTTCACCTCCGCTAGCCCTATATGTTTTGACAATCAATAATTGAAGACGAGCAAATTCTGACTCTTCTGGTGAACTATTGTAGGGGAGACCGGGTATGGTTGTCTCACGGGTTGGTTGTCACAGCGGTCACTGCAGAGAATTGAACGAACGAATAAATTTCTCGATCGGCGTCGAAGGATCACAAGAGCAATACCACCTTCCTTACTTTACTTCAGTCCGCTCTGAAATGCCGTGACGCAGATATGCGCGTTTGATTTTTTTACACAGTAAAAGTAATTTCTTATGTATCTGTGTCGAGTCTCGTAGGTATACTTGAATTCTGTATAATAATATAACTTTTCGTGTATTTATAATGTTAAATATGTGCTTCATGATATCGTTATATAGTTTTTTCTTTAATATACATGAAATTCAATTATTTTTTGACTATTATGTACTAAAATGTGTTTCGGGGCAGGTCGTCTCAGGTTGACAGGGGTAGTTACATGTGACAACCAACATCATGCACATCTGCTGCCTTTTTCTATTGACTTTTTGGGGCTTTTCTACATGAATTTTTTTTTTTTTTTAATTTTTCAATTCTTTTAACTTTTTAATTTTAATTTTTTATTTCTTTTCTTGGGTACAAATAGTTACGTACAACATTTTTTCTTAAATAAAAATATTTATTTTATATTATTAGCCGTTTTTTTTTTTTATATTCCCCCCTCAATTTACTATGTGACTACCGACCCCAGACACTGTGACAACCATCCCTGACACGGGGTTAAAAGTCACACTTTTATTTTTTCAGAAAAATTGTAATATTTCCTCAATAGATAATGTTGGAGAAAAAGTCTTTATTTCCTTTTAAGCTAGAATAAATACACTATCCATTGATACATACATGTCATTGCTAAACTCAAAACATGGGTATTAAAAATGCAAAAGAAAAAAAATGTGACAACCATACCCGGTCTCCCCTATTATTAAAATTATCAATTCATTCAAATTATACATTTTTGCATAATGAATTCGGTAGTTAATAATACATAATTGTTTTAGGTTCAATTAAAATGTTGGAGAGGAAAATTGAGGCACCTGAAGGAATTATGTCTCCGGGCCTTTATCATCGACTGTTAATGGTACCGACGATGAAGAAATTGAATTGAGTGTAAATTACGCCAATATTATTGCCAACGCACGTTATAACATGTCATCAAAATCAACCTCAAAATGTTAGGAGGTTCAAAAGACACGGGAAAAGTCAGCTATTTGCTATAAGTATTATGAACTTGACAAATTTGTATAATAAATATTAAAAAAGAAATCTGCCGCTAATTTTCTCACGCAAACGTATCTAGATTTTTTTCTTTTCAATAAACTATCCAACATATATACAGCAAAATATGCCAGAATATATGCCAGAATATCTGCTAGAATATATGCTAGAATATATGCCAGAATATATGCTAGAGTGTATATGGGCATATCTCTGGAACTTTTCATTTTGGTGAGGGAGCATAGTTTCGTACGTGTATGGTGACAAATGCTATACTTCAAGCGCATTTTTCACAAGAAAATATATTATTTCAAGGGTAACTATAGTGTTTCAGCCGATTCGAACCATGCACCGTCCGTGGTAATTCCAAAACCATCCTAAAATACTAGTAAGTCAATGTGATGATTTACCATTTTCTTTTTTGTTTAACGCTGTATTTCCTTTACCGAATCCTTTTGGAAGCTGACATTTTTTTCTAATAATTTTAAATACGTGAGTATCACGAAAATATAGTGCAGGTAGGTGTGCCGCTCATTGGAAAGGTAGAAAAAATTGTCAAACTATTGACAGTAGATTATTAGAATTTATCTGAAATTTACTTTTTTTTCATATAACTTTTTTACCGTTCGGTTTTGGAAAATGGTCAAGAAGTACTATATTTCACTTAATGTACTCTATAAAATGGCACCAGAATGGAGTGTGTGCCTCTAACAGGAACAGAGTTATGAGTATTAAAAATTTAGTATCTGCAAGGAAACTCGAGAGAAAAAATCACTTCTTCAGCTGGCACACTTATCTATCAATAAGTAGACGGTTTTTCATATTAGAAAACTGTTATTCTACACTTGTATAATGTGTGGGTAAATTGGTAACTGTGTAAGTGAAGTCTAATCTAGTTTTGAAGACGAAAGTTTCGAAAAGTCAAAATTTGAATAAAATCACATAATGTAAACGAACGCTATTTCTGCTCTACGACCGTCGCACTTTCTTTGTATATACTTACATTAGTCGTAAAATGAATAAAAAATAAAATAAAAAAAAATAAAAAGAAAATTCATGAAAAATAACTGATTTTTATAGTTGCTGAATTTTTGTTTTTTCTAATTATTTTATGATTAAACAGAAGTAAGAATTGAAGAATTGCCTTGATATTATCAAATTTTTCGCTGGTTGAATCAATTTTGTAAAAATTTTATTTTATTTTTTCATTTTTTCATCTCTTGCGTTACAGAGCTTGGAAACTGAGTTTCCATATTTTTTACTTACATTTTAAGACTTAAATAATAAAATAGGACCGATTGAAAGAATGTGACACACTGTTTTCTTTTTTTTTTTCAAAAATATCGAAAATGAAACGTTCCAGAGATATGCCCATATGCCGGAATATATGCTAGAATATATGCCACATATATGATTTTGACATATATGCTAGGATATATCTCTGGGCAAATTTGAGTATATCCGACATATATCCTAGCATATATGATTTCATATATGCTAGGATATATTCCATGCATATATCCTAGCATATATTTTTTTTTCGTGGGGGTAGATGAAATACTATCCTCTCAAGCTAAATTTATGTGAATAAGCCTCACAGTTAATTTTTTATTAAGCGTCAAAGCATCAAAAATGTCACTTCCACGGGTATAACTTCCCCTCTTTCGTGAAGAAAAAAAATCAAAAGTCTTTATTTCTTTATCATATTCACTTTGAAAGTGAGCCAATATCAACGATGATAAATAACTCATTAAATTAAACAACGTAATGTCTGTAGTTACCCACATTTTTATATGAACCGTCATATCAAAGTGTGTGACCAATTTTTTTTTGTCACTTCCCTGGACCTATGTCACACCCCTCTTATTTGAAAAAATATTGCGCGGGGAACGTAACCCAAATGGCTGTACACTGAGAGAAGGATATACGAAAATCTACTATATTTTGTATCGTACTAGTGGGATTTCCCGTCAGTATAAGGGTCAGAATGATGTGCTCATCTGAATTTTGTCATAAGTATAACAGGTAATGGTTGACCGAGTAAAGCGAATATTGCTATAATGTCTCTTAAAATCCTTATATGATTTTTAGTATACGCATCGGCATCAATAAGACATAGCTATGTAAAATGTGCAATGTCTATATTCAATTTCGTTAAAAGTATAGCAGATCCTGCTCAAAATATATTCCAATATTAATACAGTGCGACCTCCTAATAAGCACGCCCGCAATAAGAACGCTTCCCCGACTTCTCGCTCGAGCATTACCCCCACTCCGACTCAAACTGCGAGCTCGAATCACACTCACGTCCGAACCTCTCAATAAGAACGCTCGGCCTAGGAGAGTTTAGACGAACAAATTCAGATGAAAGTATAGTAATATTTCCATTTTTATTTATTCTTTCTACATAATGAATGAAGCTCTGATGTATATGTAATAAGGAATCAGTAATTTCTATTATGGCATAAAACTTTTGAGAATTTTTAAATATGTAGCTTTAAAAATTGTATTTTCGTTTACAACAAATGTGATATATATATATATGTTTGATTAAAGATTTTGATATAAAATATCAACAGATGTAGTTAAATAATTAAAATCAGTTTCGTTCTGTTCAGAGTCATTTTGATCCGCGGCCGATTCAATTGCAGGAGGTAAAATATCTCTAAGAGGGCTGAATTCTTCCATTGAAGATGAAGCAGAATATTGAGATTCTCCAATTTCTTCTTCTAAATACATAAAATAATAAAATTTGCAGTTGATATTTTCAAAAGAAAACTATTATTGGAATCAATGCATAAGTAAAAATACATAGGATTCCACCTTTGTCAGTTTTTTGAATCCAATTCAGTACTGTTGCAGCATTCACCAGTTCATACCCCTCAACTTTTCTCACGAGATTGAGTAAATCATTAACATCTCTGGCATTTTCTGACGATTGTGTGTAAATGACATCAGTATCCACGGAAGCATCAAGATTATCTATAGTATGTAAATACTCATCTGTTTGAGTTGCCACATCTCTGACTTCTATTGGCCACAATTTTTTCCAACATTTGTACATTGTTGTGGGTTTGACTTTCTCCCATGCATCAGCAATCCAGAAAATAACCTTGTATACGTTGACTGTTTTTAAGAACTCGACTAGCGGCATATTTCCATTTTGAGCTTCAAGAATTGCATTTACGAGGTTGATTTCATAGTTTAATTTTACTGCCTGTATGATACCTTGATCCATGGGCTGGATAAGAGGGGTAACGTTTGGAGGTAAAAAGTGGATTTCGATGTTGTTGATTTTCATGTATCGATGTGATTTGCAGTTATCGACTAGAAGTATAGCTGACGATGATATATCCTTCGAATTGAGAAAAGCTTCAACTTTAGGTACGAAAACATCTTTAAACCATTCTTCAAAAATTTCTAGGTTCATCCACGCGTTCTTCTGACTACGGTACCATACAGGCAAGTGATTTTTGTTGACATTTTTGAGACACTGCGGATTTTTTGATTTGCCGATAAGGATCAATGGTAATATGCAGGAACCATCAGCATTGCAACATGTTGCTATGGTTACCCGTTCTAACTGTTTCTTTGCACCTGGAGCTTGCGTGTGATCTCCTGGAACGAATGTTCTTTTCGGCGTACTTTTGTACATTAATCCACTTTCATCCATATTAAAGATCTGTGCTCGGTCAAGTTTTTTTTCAGCTACTAACTCGGCAAATTTCGCTTTGTAGCGATTAGCTGCTTCTTCATCAGCTGACAGCTTTTCCCCTTTGTTAAACAGATATGCGGTATAACCAAATATTAAAGATAATTTTGGAATAAATTGATTAAAATTGAATGGAAATGAATGATTAAATATAGTATTGAATTTTTACGCAATTCATCACAGAAAAAAAAAAATCCCTCGTTTCAAGAAAAAGATTTCTTGTTTCAAGAAACTGTAGTTTCTTGAATGTTTTTTGATTAAATCAAGAAAATATGTTCTTAATTTGAATATGTAATTAATTCGAACTGCGAACATATTTTCTTGATTTAATCAAGAAATATTCAAGAAACTACAGTTTCTGAAAACAAGAAATCTTTTTCTTGAAACGAGAATTTTTTTTTTATCTGTGATCCTGTTTTTTAGAAATCCCATGCACACATTATTTACCGGTAATTTTCAAATTTTTTATGGGAAATCGTTGCCTCCATTTATTTAACCATCCGTGACTAGCTTTGAAGTTCTGCGGGCCACCAATCCTAGTATTGATAATTAGTGCTTGTCGACATAACATTGGTCCGGAAACTGGAATGCCTTTGCGACGGCAATCAGCAAGCCAGTTGAACAATTCAGCATCGAGCTCGTTCGTTTGAGAAAGTTTCTTCAGCGTTTTTGTACGATTTTGTTTGGCAGCATCCTTGATGATATCTTTGTTGAGTTTCCATTTACGGAGAACACTATCATTCAAGCCATATTTTGCACATATCTCTTGAGAGGTTAGGTTTTTCGACTCTTCCAAGATTTTTTCTTTATCTTCAAATGTATACCGATTTCGTTTTTTCACTGTTGGTTCTTTTATAGAAGTACCGTTTTTGGATACACATTCTGCTTCATTCTCCGCTACTTGTACGCAGGAGTCTGAGCTTTTGCGCTTTTTCACGGCTTCTGCCATTTTTAATGTTATTACGAATAGTAACTATGTATCAACTTCTATTGCATATAAATTCGACAATCTGAATAATATGTTTACACAAAATTATTACATATTCACACTATGTACATGAAAGAGTGTGTGTTTGAGAACACGTTCACATCCGGGCGACTTGAACAAATCGACAGTCGTTCATGCGGCCGTGCTTATTGAGAGGTTACGCGCTGAAATGAGTGAGAGAGACAGAGAGAGTAAGTCAGTGAAGAGCCCACGCATGGTGGGGGTACTCGAATTCTTGGAAAACCTCTTCCCCTTGGGGGCTTTTCGTGCTTATTGGGAGGTCGCACTGTATTATCGTTGTATAGCATTAAATAAGAACCCCGGTAGAGTAATATGTGCAACATATTATAAAGATTATTTGCAGCAACGAAAATTTATTTTTACTGAAGAGGTAGTTATTATTTGACCTTGTAGTTAATGTATGAAAATCTTGGATGAAGGTCGTATAGAAGAAAAACATCAGTTGACGTTTCGGTCCTGATGAGGACCCTCCTCAGAAGCGAAAATTTATTAATCTAAAAAGGTATACCAATACTAAGAGTAATTCCAAACGTAAAACTAAACCTATCGACAAGTGTGTAGATTGTTAGAGAGAAGTTAAAAAAAAAAAAAAAATAATAATCATTCCTACCTTAAAACATAATAGACGGTAACAATTTGAAATCGCGTAGCGAGACGGCCAACTTAGCTGTATCTTTTAAGGTAAATTCCTTAGTAGTGTTACTGCCTCCGTCTCTGATTCCTTAGTAAATGTGATTGACACAACTTTTTAACCCAACAGCCGTTACCGCATTGTGGGTCCGTCCCGCTACGCGATTTCAAATTGTTACCGTCTATTATGTTTTAAGGTAGGAATGATTATTTTTTTTTTTTAACTTCTCTCTAACAATCTACACACTTGTCGATAGGTTTAGTTTTACGTTTGGAATTACTCTTAGTATTTGTATACCTTTTTAGATTAATAAATTTTCGCTTCTGAGGAGGGTCCTCATCAGGACCGAAACGTTAACTGATGTTTTCCTTTATTTTTACTATCTTGGGTATTATACAAAATAGATTGAAAAATCTTCTACCAATTCCAAGACTGTCTGTGACTTATTCTTATACTGCATGAATGTAAAGACAATGATGACGCCAATTTCTACAATCGGATAGGACTAAAAATTTACGCGACGGATATTTGATTTTAACCCAGTCTGACTATGAATATTATTTTCCTAGTATAAGAATTGTCATTATACTCTTTCGAGGAAATTTCCAGACCCTTTTTCGTAGGTAGCTTGTCTACCTACCCGCCTCCCCTCCCATTCCAAGCACTGCACATCAGTTGTTCTTCTGCTGGCGAAGCGAACGCATTAATAGTTTTGTGAAAGTATCAAGAAATAAATACCAATAGGCTCTGGAGGATAATTTGCTAAAGTAAGTATTATATTTTACAATTTGTTGTCTTCCATTTCCGAACATTAGTTTAGATGATTAACTGCCATGTAAATGTGTTGCTTTACTGCTTGCTTGTCCTTCTTTTTTTCTAGGATTATTTAATGCAGATTTCAAGGAATACAAAGACGCATGCGGCTCGATCTGGAATACTTCCAACACTGCAATGGTAATTGAATTTGTAGAAGTGAAGATTATGAATATAATCATCTATTGGTTATAGTTACTACAATCATTGGATAGAAATTTCTACAAAGAAGCGATTGTACGATTTCTTACCTGGATGGTAACGTTTACCATCGGTCTCAGTCAAAGCTATCAGACATTACGCAATAAACATAAAAGAAGAAATAGATCGCACTTTTAGGCTATGGTTGAACACCTCCCTGAAAGAAAACTAAGATTAGCTATGATGGTAATGATTTGTATTTCTGATCGTAGAATTTATAAGTAAAGTTTTTAAAGGTTATGATTTTGATAATAAAGGAACCCGCACAAATCTTATGGAAATTGGATCCCGGTCAAATTTGTGACCATGATGACTTTTGATCAGGATGACCTGAAGCACAACATACTACAATTTTGGACAATTTGACCGGGATCCAATTTCCATAAGATTTGTGCGGGGTCCTTTTATGAGAGTTGATAATTAACTGAAATAATAACATTCTAATAAATAAAACCAAGTTTGGATAGTTGAATATATTATGAACCGCGACAATAAAGTGCCTAGCATAAAACCGGAAGACTCTAGTCTTAGTTAAGTTGGCGACTAGATGCCGCTAGTGTACTTCAACTATACAGTCAGTCCTTGCTAGAAAAGCTTACATGTAAGTCGAGTCATAGAAGAAAGAATAAAACTCTATTGTTAAATTGCATACCTAATATATACGTGAACTATTATTAAAATACCTAAATCCACTAAATCCTCTAACCCATTATCATATATATGATAACAGATGTTTATAATTATAATTTGTTAAAATAAGAATTACAATCTCATATTAACATAAGAGATGATTATCATAAGAATGGTGAAGCTTTTTATACATATTGTACATTCAATCATGTTAATAGTTTCCGCTATCATTGAAATCGGTCAGTGTGTTTTTACGATAATTTGATGGTAGTATTTACTATAAAATTCTTTCCGAGTACGAGCTATTCATGTGAACACTGTTTTTTTTTCAGGCAGGGCATTTCTGCTTTTTCGCATGTATAGTATAATATAAATACTAATCGTAATGATATATTGATATGCTACTCCTTAATCGCTGTAAAAAATGACAAGACTTTTGCTATGTGAATTCCAAACGTATCATTGGTTTTACTTCTGTATGAATTAACCCTTCTCAATCAATTTATATAATTTAGTGTACCTTTTCACCTTTATTTTTTATGACTTTTTCTTTCAAATTGCATACTTGAATGACATAGTATATCCTCTTCATATATACTTTTTGAATTCTTTGTTTGAAAAAGTTTTAATCGCCGTAAAAAATATTTAACAAATTTTGTATTACACTATGTACATTACTGCAGGGATAATTCAGATAGTTATATAGATCACTGATATGGTAGGGGTTATCTGCAAGATTTCAAGCTCGTCTGACAATCACAAACTATTTTTATATAAGTAAGAAATGGATTTGAAAGTGGTTCATTTTACTTCATAAGTAAAAACAAACTAGTAATTAATCTTATGATTGATAATATCTTTATGTGTCGGATAAATTGTTAGGTGGAGGTTCAGGGCCTGGTGAAGGCGACCTGCATTCGCCCTCGTCACCGCCACGTTCGCTCGAGCTCATGACTGATAAACTTTTTAAATAGATTTGTCGGTTCAGCCGGAGTCCTTTTTCGCTCGCAATCACGTCTGCTCGCCTTGCCGGACGAGCCACGACTGCTGATCCGAGGGAAGGTTGTCACCTTGCGCTATTATAATTACTGAAACGCTCTGTTGACGTACCTGAGCTATGACCTTACTCTATGTCAACAATGGGCAATGTTATTGTAGGTCTGTCTTGGACCGACGCACGTCGGTCTCTCGCCGACATATATGGCTCAAAATCACCAAGGTGGTAAATTTCAAGTTTGGAATTTCTTGAAAAAATTTATTATATTTTTGTTCTGCAAACCAGTTCTAATCATTGACCAACTTATCTTTAATTGATATTCAAACGGGGCAAGCTGGAAATTAAAAATTACGTGAATAAAAAAGTAATTATGTAAAAAAAGTCATGAGCCACCGGCATTTCGGGAACGCTTAAAAAAGTAATATTTATATAATTTTGGACATTCAATTTAGTATAAAAGCAAAGAAATAAATGTAGATTTTCAATTGATCAGTGATTTGATGAAAAAACAAATGATTTTTGCTTAATAATTGACTTTTAGTAGCGTTCCCGGAAATGACGAATCGTTCCCGAAATGACGATATTATAATATATTATTTTCATAAAAAAACACCAAAAGCAAAATAAATATTCTATAATAACGCCTTTACAGACGTTAAGGTAGTATGGTCGTCAAAAATCACTAGTTTTTCATGAATTTATTACGGCATAGTCGCCACATTGAGTATTCATCGAATTATTATATTCATAAACTGATGATTTCCCTGACATGTCCTAAAATAAAATAATACCCAAAAAAAATCTAGTAGATTGGTTCGATTACAGTCTACGACGGCTTATTTTCTTCAGGAAACTATTCTCTATAATCCGACCATGATACTTTTTTTTCATCATGTTGGTGCGGTGAATATTCAATTTTACAAGACTGCACGTATATAGATTTCAATGAACAAATAACCATATTGAATTGCCGATTAACAGAGAAAATAATCTGCCGCGGTGAATTTGTGGGAAATAGTTTTCTGCATAAAATGAGCCATCGCACACTGCAATCGAACCAATCCACTAGATTTTTCTAGAATTTGAAGCAATTAAAACTGAAAAATCGATATCTGGCCATTTGTTCATAATTTGGGTAGTATTTTGTTTTTGGACATGTCAGGGAAATCATCAGTTTATGAATATAATAATTCGATGAATACTCAATGTGGCGACTATGCCATAATAAATTTATGAAAAACTAGTCAATTTCGACGACCGCACTACTTGAAACCATCATTAACAATACAATGATCATTCCGGGAACCCAATGATTATTCCGAGAACTCATGTCATCCGGGACCGTTCCCGGAATGACCGTTCCCGGAATGACGTTTATACATAAAGATACGCGTAAAATGAGTATTGGCCACTTAAACGGGATTATTTAAGGTTAATATAAAGCATATCACATTAATCTTCAAGAAATATCGTATCAAAAAGCATTTGCTTGTTTTTTTCCTACAATTATTGGCGTTCCCGGAATGACACTGAATTGATGTACGGTGCCAAAAGTTCAAGAAAAACTATGCTGACCTCTTATATTTTTCACATTTTCACAAAAAACCACGCTGGTCAACCGTACTTGAGTGTTTGATATGATAACCCACTATAGAGCTATCAGTTGCGTTTTGCTGAAAATTAATATATACAAAATGTCTGCGTTCCCGGAAATGATGCACAAATTGTCAGACAAACTTTGTATTCAATTTTCGGACGAAATAATATTGTGTCGATTCGGGAACTTATAAATATCATTTTATAATAAAATTAACTAAGTTAACAAGTACCTTTAAGGGGGAGGGATACCGGATGTGTTACCGACACCGCCTATATCTCCGAAACGGGGCTATCAATCGACTTGTCCTTGCGGCAGTCGATGTTTGACGAGTAATGGGTTCAAACTGGTACGTTTGATCGGATGAAATCGGATTTTTTTTTTTTTTTTTTATCGAAAAGCGTGGTCGTGCCATTTATTTCGACTTATATCAAAGCCTACGGATCGAAAATGCAAAATCGGCTTCCTGAGCCCGATTCTGTATGGCATTCCGAACACAACCATCCAAAAACATCTTTGGTTTCGACAACGATGAAGAAACCACATCTAATCTACGTTTTTGTGGTAATTTTCGCGATTCTCAAGGGCCGTGAGCGAAAATGGCCGCTCACGGCTGTTGATATGATGTGGTGGTTCGCAGAACGCCCGTGAGATGTCGCCGCACGCCCATTTAAGCTTCTCCTTTTACCACCGCTGTTACGTTGGTACACCGTGTGAAAGGTAAAAGGAGAAGCTTAAATGGGCGTGCGGTGACATCTCACGGGCGTTCTGCGAACCACCACATCATATCAACAGCCGTGAGCGGCCATTTTCGCTCACGGCCCTTGACAATCGCGAAAATTACCACAAAAACGTAGATTAGATCTGGTTTCTTCATCGTTGTCGAAACCAAAGATGTTTTTGGATGGTTGTGTTCGGAATGCCATACAGAATCGGGCTCAGGAAGCCGATTTTGCATTTTCGATCCGTAGGCTTTGATATAAGTCGAAATAAATGGCACGACCACGCTTTTCGATAAAAAAAAAAAAAAAAAATCCGATTTCATCCGATCAAACGTACCAGTTCGAACCCATTACTCGTCAAACATCGACTGCCGCAAGGACAAGTCGATTGATAGCCCCGTTTCGGAGATATAGGCGGTGTCGGTAACACATCCGGTATCCCCCCCCCTTAAAGCATTAAAAAAAAATTTTACCATGTATTCTAGCTGTTGTTGTCCGTGGATTACTACTTAGGGACGCGTTCCCGGAATGACTTTTCGGGGGTATTTCATGAAAAAAAGTATATTCTATGAATAAATTCCAACAAATTTTTCTGATGCATTGCTTAAATGAGTTAATGTGAATAATTTGTGCTACATTATTTTAATGAAAACAAATAAATTTGATGATTTAAATGTCTCAGACACGAATTTACCACCTTGGTGATTTTGAGCCATATGCATAAATAAATTGTTACGACTATTAAGCGTGTTGCGTTTGAGAAATTTTCTCGTGAAGATTTTACAATGGAGAATGATTGAATTATAAACCGAATACGATTTGTATCACATTTTACAGAACAGTCTTATTCCCAAAGATAATTCTGTGATACATGCGGATTATAATTCATATCATTATACTACATTGTAAAAGTCACGTTTCGAAATTCCAAAATTCCTATTCCGAGTATTCCTTTATTTACAATATTTATAGCATCAAGAATTGCAATGCAGCATTGGAATATCTACGCTGTGGTATACAGATATCTGTCATATTGTATGGGTGCCACTAGTCGTCAGTATATTGATATTTAGTATACGTATAACGATTTCTTCGAGTCGAGTATAAGGATATTCTGTATACTCAGTGTAGTCAAAAGCTGTACCCCAGTATATATGCATCTCCCATCCTGTATGATGGAATCTACTATACAGGGATGTGGTACGAATAAACATATACTCTGTGCTACTTTAGGCTATACTAGGAACAGATTTAATGATATAACCTGTATACTATAAACCCCGTCCGGATTCTTCCTATACTGTATTTTGATATTTCGCATATTTCAGGGAAATCCCACCGCGGCTATACTGTATGAAGTAAATCACCATATTATTTTGCGGATATTTAGTATATAATTCTCTCACACTGTAAAAAATAACGAATAACAATACTAGGACGTAGTTAATGTACAAGTGAAAATTACAACATAATAACTGAAAGATTTACCTCTCTTACGTTGGTATTTACGAACACTTCGTATAAATACGAATAAATCTTTAAATCAACCTTCGCCTTGTAAAATCGCAACATTCAATGTTGGACATAAAGGGACCTACATTGAATGTGAATATTTTATTATAGGAATTAGTGTTTTTTCTTTCAAACGTGTTAGCGAATTCGCGCTTGGCGGTTGAAATTTACTTAGAGTTGGTAATATCGCTAACTGCAAAGTAATACCGCTATACCGCAGCAGAGGTGGCGTCTTTTTTTCCTCGGCGTTATCGCGGCTCTGCGCACACGTGCTCCGCAAGATCAAGAATAACATAATATTTAGATGATGCGCATTGTTTATGAAATGAAAGTGTAATACTCAATTATTCTGTTATCTCGGGTTTCGATCATCAATAAAATCATGAATCTATAATGTGACGAACTATCTGTATTAAATCAACACTGTTAAAAATTTCTGTATGAAACTTCCAACAAATTTTGGAAGTTTTATGCCTACACATGAGTAGTGAATTTACAAGACATTTCCAGTAAAATTAATTCACAAATACTTCAAATTTACTAAACAATTTAGCCAATTCAAATACAATTTTGTGTTTTTCCTATGAAAATTCAGTAAGATCAAGAATTTATTTGTAAATTTATAAAACAAGCTTAGCAATTTACTTTTGCTACGCCACATTTGTAATTTTGCAAAACTTTTGTTTAGTAAATATGTTGTGAATTCACAAGCATTTTTAACAGTGAATATAAAAAAACGAGGTTATGTGAAACGCTAGATAAATTAGTCCAGAATTTCTAATTTCACAGCATATTTACACATTTGGAACATTATTATTACTTGCGATTCGTACTTTTACTACAGATTCAGTGAATCACGGAAAAAATTTGTAATTTATTCATTCGAAATAGCGATTTCCATCAGTAGCGACATCTTCCACTCGAAAAATTAAATTAATTTTTACTTTTACCAATTCACTTGAGAATTCGCGATTTCTGAGTGTAAAATATTCACCTTTAATGTGGGTCCGATTATGTCCTTCATTTAATGTAGTATTTTTACATGACTTTTTTACAGTGCAGTGTAGACACAATACTGACCCGACATCTTAAGCCAACGGTCCATTTATACCGACGTCGTAATCACAAGAAGAAAATTTGACCTTAATTTTTATTATCACAACTCGTCGAGCATAACTGTCACTTCCGTGGCAGCTGTTTTAAGGTATGTAATTTTCATTAATCAAACTTTGAATATGTGATTGAATTTCGTTTTTGCATGATAAACACAATGCCAAGTCATTAACTACATGTCTGATTTAGAAGTTATGTTTTTCAAATTTTAGTACATCAAATGTCACTTCCGTGGAGTCACTTCCATGGCTCCGTGGATGAAAAATCTATCCTTGGATTAAGGGCTGTAGGGGCTGCGAGCTCAGCGACTATTTTTTTCTTATAGAGTAAGACCTAAACTTGAAAAATCCGACCATAATTTATAATGAAAAGACGTTTTCACGAAATCACCAATTTTCGATCTCCGAAATGAGAATTACCTATATACAGATCTTATACAGATTTCGAGTGTGTTCGTTTGCGAGATATGGCACAATTTTCGAATATTCGTTTTATATGCCTAGGTAAAACTTCAGGATAACCTGATATTAGAGATATCTGCTGACACCGGAGAATCCAGCAGCAGTCTGCTGAATTTATCACCGACTACTTTACCCCCACCAGCAGAGGATAGTCTTATACTAGAACCAAATATTAAAAACGTGCAAAGCTTAACTAGTGGATCTACGAATACTCTCGAAATTATAGATCCACCTCCAAGCAAGAAATTCAAACATTCTGACAAAGCTGTACTACAGCTAGACCTAAAAACTGTGTTGGAAGAACACCCTTTGGGTACGGCAATTCTCACCAACTATCAATACTGGCAAGAATTAAGTACGACTTGTCAGTCGTACTTGTGTGAAATCATCGTGCTTCACCTTTTGAGGATTGATCATCTGTAAGTGTACAAATTATTACAATGAGAGTATCGGGCTTGCGGATCACGGATTTTGCTAAAACTTCTAGGGGTGTCTTCTTTGCCCAAAATGTTTTGATATACTCGTATATTTCAGAATTTTGACAAATGATAATTTCGAACAACTTGCCACACAAATCGTCGAACTATTTCCTAATGAGTGTGCGGAAACTTTTTACGTACCACCTGTGAAAAAAAAAGATTCAAGAACACACAAATCAAGAATTTCCAAAGGAAAACTTGTTGATAAATATCGTAACAAATGTACATTCATTCGAGCTGCTAAAAATTTGATGAAAGAATCGGAAAGTGCGTTGGTTGTATCGAACAATAGTGAAGGTAAACACAAGTTTGATTGATGTTTAATGCGAGTTCTTATACACTTTGGACTTGAACGGTATCAGACCTAATTATAAAAAATTACATTGCGCTGTACATTTTTTATTATAAGGAAACAACTTGGCTGAGAGGAGCAAGACTTGGTTAATTCATAGTAGAGAAGCGACCGGTGTGTTGAATCATTGGGATGTTTCATACAACCTCCGCCAAGCTGATGCTGAAAATAATAAATATATCACGGTGGGCGCTATTTTCAAAAATTGGCCAATTTTGAAAGAATCCAAAGGTTATGAGCTGGTACGTATATACCTATTTATACAAATTTCACGGTTTTCCCCATATTTTATTGCTTTGGATTGATATTCGGATACATGTTGTTTCTAGATTGAACGAGACTTTGGTAAAAAATACCCGGCAGCAGCAGCGCCGGATTTACCTATAGGCCCGAGAGGCCCGGGCCTAGAGCGGCATTATCTAGGGGCGGCAAAAATTGGGTTTGACAATCCAAATTATATGCAACTTGTATGATGAAATTATTATTTTTTGTTTTGTACAAATGAAGAAGTCCTAAGGTTAGAAAATCGTGCCTATGAAAATATATAAATTCTCATCTATGAAATATGTAACAGAATTATTATTATTATTATCATATATATGGGGTATTCCACCTCAACTCGACGTGTCCCCAGACCTTGACAATTCCGATTTCGCCAATTTATTTTGTGCATGTTGCACCATCAGATACAACTACTCTCACCAAAGCTTTTAGGGATTGGTCTCATCGTTTTGATGAGGCAAAATATTGAAATCTCGGTGTTTTCGTTGATACGAAGATGTCAAACGCATGTAACTTGAAATCTATCTGTCCTATCGAGAAAATGAATAACACAAAATTTCTCGTTTTTTGAATGTTCTACGTGAAAATAATTTTTTCAAAACTCTTTAACCCTTGTGTCAGTTGTTATTCGCGAATAAAAGCTTATATGCTTTTTTTCGAAGAATAGGCCACCTTCGATTTCATTGAAATTTTCCCAAGATATTCCACGAAAAATTACGCAAATTGCACGACCTTGTTTGAGATGGCTCGACTTTTGGTTCAGAAGTTACAATCATTTGAAAATCTGTAAAAGCCTATAACGGAACGAAGCCGCTTGAAAATGGAACGATGGAAGGATTGGAAATCAAAATAGTCGTTGGTACTCAAATGAATTCTGCATTTTATTTTCAAATACAGTACAGCTTACTTACTGCTTACGCAAACTATGACTGTTTTAATTTCCAATCCTTCCATCGTTCCATTTTCATGCGGCTTCGTTCCGTTATAGGCTTTTACAGATTTTTGAATGATTGTAACTTCTGAACCAAAAGTCGAGCCATCTCAAACAAGGTCTTGCAATTTGCGTAATTTTTCGTGGAATATCGTGTGAACATTTCAATGAAATCGAAGGTGGCCTATCCTTCAAAAAACAGCATATAAGCTTTTATTCCCGAATAACAACTGACACAAGGGTTAAAGAGTTTTAAAAAAATTATTTTCACGTAGAACATTCAAAAAACAAGAAATTTTGTGTTATTCATTTTCTCGATAGGACAGATAGATTTCAAGTTACATGCGTTTGAAATCTTCGTATCAACGACAACACTGAAATTTCAATATTTTGCCTCATCAAAACGATGAGACCAATCCCTAAAAGCTTTGGTGAGAGTAGTTGTATCTGATGGTGCAACATGCACAAAATAAATTAGCGAAATCGGAATTGTCAAGGTCTGGGGACACGTCGAGTTGAGGTGAAATACCCCTTATGCAGTAGGGTGTCCGTTACTTCCCGAATTGACGCTTTCTACTTGAGTATGGGCCAAATTATTAGTTTACAGCTTAAAAACAACTATGCTG
This sequence comes from Tenthredo livida, assembly GCA_963992785.1. NCBI lineage: Eukaryota > Metazoa > Arthropoda > Insecta > Hymenoptera > Tenthredinidae > Tenthredo > Tenthredo livida. The sequence continues at coordinate 42,040,349 of OZ023064.1, read as the reverse complement.
TTTTCTTCTTTTTTCTTAAGTGCCATTAACCCCTGCCTGTAGGACGATACTTGTCCCATTTGATTAACATTGGCTTTTGGCCCTTTTTAGACTTCAATTTGTTTTTCGCTTACTACTTCCATTACCTCACTAAATATTGTTGATTTTCACTACTGTTCTGACCTCTTTGGATGGACATATTTTTGCATTGATGGAAAAAAAATGTTAAGTTTTGAAGCGGTAAAATTTTTTTTTATCATATTGTTCAATATGTTTCGAATACTTTTTAATTTAAACCAAAAGCATTGAAAAGTCAATAAATTCAAAAATACTCGAGAATATTCGAAAATTGCTGAAAAATACGGTAAAAATAAATTTTGAAAAAAACTTCAAAACTTATGAAATTTTTTTTTTTCACTAATGTAAGAATGTGTCCATTCAAAAAGGTCAGAACAGTTGTAGGATCAACAATATTTGATGAGGTAATGAAAGTAGTAAGCGAAATACAAATTAAAATCTAAAAAGGGCAAAAATCCCATGTTAATCAAATGGGACAAGTATCGTCCTACAGGCAGGGGTTAATAGCACTTAAAAAAAAAATAGCATAATTGTTCTTAGGCTATGAACTAATAATTTGGCCCATACCCAAGTAGAAAAAGTCAATTCGGGAAATAACGGACACTCTAATATGCAGCTATATCGGAAGGTCTTAAATGAAGCGACTGTTTATAAGCATCAAGAGACTCGGTAGAGTCTCGCGCCAAGTACATTAAAAAGAAAATCTTTTTCAAGCGCGAGACTCAACGAGTCTATATACCCGAGAGGCAGCTACCCTAACCTATACCGCGAACTAGTATCATCGTTTCCTTTCACCTCACAATATACACAGATTGAAACTAATTTAATCTAGGATGTGGGCATGAAAAGCTTTCATTTGAGCCTTAGATCGATTAAATCGGTGTCCGGAGTGCTCAGATATGATTAACTACAAATTCTGATACCCCGTTTCATTGTAAAATTTTTCGTTTTCGTTTTCGTCGTCGTCAGACCAAGATTCACATTCAAACCATTCCCATGCAATCACTAGACGGGAAAATCCACACAAAAGTTGTAGAGTGACGTCAGTACGAGATAGTTCCGACGTAGATAGCGCCAGTATCGCAGACAGAAACCGTCTCCTACATAGACATAGAGCATGGACTGCGCATTCCCTATACAGCCCATGGTAACGCCGAAAGTGAGAGAGAGAAAAGTAACACACGCGGCCAAATCTGTCTCTTTCTATGCATTTGACGTTGTTGGTTAGAAAGAAACAGATTTGGCCGCGTGTATATGCTGTCTCTTTCTACCGACCGAGCGATTTTCGGCCCGAATGCGCAGTCCATGCTCTATGTCTATGGTCTCCTACACTAGCAGACGCGTATTGTCATTTCATGTTTTTAAATCCCAATAATAAAGGAAATAAGAGAAATACGAGCAATGCTTAATACAAAATTTGAACGTACAAAAACTAGTGAATACCCACCGCAAGCCCCTCGGGTACCAAAACCTTACGCCAAGTACATTAATGTGATAGTCACCAATAAAAATGTTTCGATGGGTTAATCTTAAATCCTACGATCTCGAGCTTTCGAGGTTATGCGAATCGGCTGACGTGTAAAATTCATGGTGATAAATAAAATAACAATTATAAACGGACAAGACTGTCAGATGAATATTAACTGATTTATGAATGCAATTATCAGAAGAAACGGTTTTTTCGGTTCAATTGTTTAGCAAGTTATCGCCTGAGGAAGTCTGACAAGAGAAAATCAAGAGAAAATGTTGAAGTAGAAAAATATGAGGATAGCATTATTCGATATAGGGAACGGCAAGGAGCCAGACCAATAAAGCCGAGTTCAAGCGTTGGATTGCAACGAATTTTACTTCAAGCTCCATGTTAAGCTCATCTCCGAAGGCTCGTCTGCTGAGACTCAAATTGTGAGTCAACGTTATACGTAGGATTCCGACGAGTCCTATAATCTAACTCCGTATCATCTAGTCAAAATGAGATTTTCAGTCAACGTTGTTTTTTGGACTCCGATAGGCTTTATTCTACACTCCACGTCAACGTAGTGCCTTGACCTTCGGTGGAGATAATTTTTTAATCCATAATGTATATTCATAATTTAATGCCAAATTTCAATAAATTTGTTACATTTTGGTATGCAACCTGTGTCTATATGTTCGACTCTATTAAGCTTTCTCCAAATTAAGATTAGTGCTATCACGACAAATGGAATGAAATTACTTATTTATGGATTATTTAATTTTGTAGCGGGTCGCCATATAAGACGAGAGGATGATGAGAGAAAACGCTTGGGTTGCAAAGTATCAGGATAGTGTTATTTGATACGAGAAATGGCAAAAGTCAGACGAAGAGAGCAGAATGCGGGTGTTTGACTTCATAAATTTCCATTTTATACTCTACGCTAGTCTTGCATGAATAGGCTCAATTCTAAATATTTTGATACCTTCTATTCAGACCCGAATCGAAAGTTGACGTTATGAGTACGGGACGCGTACATGTTCTTTTTGCAGAGGACCTAGTTGCATTAAAAAAAAAACTACCTACGAATTGCAATACATATATCTGATATCCATATATATTTAGTCATGAGCAGCAACTATAACCCTGCGTGCAAATAACTCCGTCATTGCCGGTCCCAGGCCCAGATGAGACAGGAGGAGGGCTGCACGCAGGGTTAGATGTTGTAGGTATAAAAAATTATTGTAGTGGAGCGATTTGTAAACGCTATGAAAGTACATTACGCGTCACTCTACAAATTTGAGACTTGGGGAAAATTATGAGCACACGCGTGCTCGTTGCTGTTGACGTTCCTGCTTATCGAGGGACTTCGGGCGGTATGAAATAGCACAAAACAACCGAGCGAGCGTAGCGAGCGAGCACAATTATTAGGTGGTCAAGCAAAATTTTACAAAAAGTAGTGAAATCAACCCCAAAAAGCACCTTTGGTGCAAAAACCTTCCGCCAAGTCCATTAATGTGTAGATCACTCCACCAAAAAATAATCAAAGGTTGTGCTCGCTCACTCGATTGGTTGATGATTATCAACATACAAAAGCATTGAAATCAGATACAACTGCCAAGTACCTGTAGAATGATAAAAGTTTGGAATTGAAAAATTTGTTCAAACTAAATAATCTATTGGCTTATGATTATGGGTTGAAAAAACAATTCGGATGAAGAGATTGAAGATGTCAACATTTATCTAAAAATATTCATAACGAAAAAATAATTTAATAAAAATTAAAAAAAAAAATTTGGAGGTAGTGGTACTTGGGGGGCCTTGTGTAGAAAAAGAAATATAAAATATCGATCACGAACCATGTCAATGTCATCTGATAGATATTCAAACATTGGCCCGCCAACGTACCACGGACTCCAAATTTTTTTTTTTAATTTTTTTTAAATTATTTTTTCGTTATGAATATTTTTAGATAAATGTTGACATCTTCAATCTCTTCATCCGAATTGTTTTTTCAACCCATAATCATAAGCCAATAGATTATTTAGTTTGAACAAATTTTTCAATTCCAAACTTTTATCATTCTACAGGTACTTGGCAGTTGTATCTGATTTCAATGCTTTTGTATGTTGATAATCATCAACCAATCGAGTGAGCGAGCACAACCTTTGATTATTTTTTGGTGGAGTGATCTACACATTAATGGACTTGGCGGAAGGTTTTTGCACCAAAGGTGCTTTTTGGGGTTGTGTAATACAAATTATTGAATATTGATCTATCCTGATTGACAAAATCGCATTAGTGAACAGATGACTAGGTAGGGGGGCGGCAAATACATTCGGGACTACAGGCGGCTCCAAGTTAAATCCGGCGCTGGGCAGCAGCCGATTCTTTGATTTCAAACTGGGAAAAGATATTGGATAAACTCTTCGAAGTATCTGGAAAAAATTTGACAGAAACAGAACAGCTTGACTTGGAGCTACTAAAAAATGACGCTACGAACTTGAAACAAGACAATCGAAACTTCATTCAATTGCAACTTTTAGCAACTTTATTGGCACCTAAATCCAATAGAGTTTGCAAAAAATCAAAAGATAAAAAAAATACTGGAAAATCTGCAGCTCGATCGTTTTGGAAACCAACTGTCGTAGAAGCTAGGAGGGTATTGCCGTTCATGTGAAGATTCCAGGAGACCTCGAAAATGAAATTGATAAGAAACGTCAGAAAATGTCTGATATGGGACTTACTCTTCAACCGTTTCTCATCGTTGTGGGACCACAACTGAATGAGATAAAGAAAGTATACGTACGTGTCGATTCAGTGACATATGAAGTACCTTCGGTATTAAAAGGTCTGGACATTCTCCTCAAGATATTTGTCTCATTTAACGTACAGTACCCAGTACAAAGTGAAAATATCCGATATTTCATTCAGTGGGGGTTGTGTGATATCCACACGGATGCTGACGTGCACATACCATTTGTTTACAATATATTGAACAAATCGAAAAGACGTCCGGATAAGTAGGTTTTAGGTTCAGTCAAAATGAAGTGCAAACTCTGTGATAAGGCATTTGATGATGCTAATGCCATGCTGCGTCACATCAAAATTTTCCACTCTCTCAATCGCTCATATGCTTGCATCAACGATAAATGTTCACGTCAATTTGTTTCCATTCCAACATTGAAAAGCACGCTTTTATTTGTCCTTTCCGAGTTTCTTCTGAAACGACGAATATGCAAAAAATTCGGGAACTCATTCTAAAATCCCTGAAACTTACTTACACGTTGGTCAGTCAGTGCAGGTTGGAAATAGTAGTACAATGGAAGACATCATCGACGATAACTTTTGTGATATTGATGACAGTTGCCTTGAAAATGACTTTGCTAAATTTATAGAAAAAATGTATAGTAAAAATTCAATCACTTTTTCAACCGTACAAGAAGTTGTTTTTAACTTTTCAGAACTCGCAGAAAATATGAAATTACGTTTTGAACATAAATGGAAATCGCGACTTCCGGTAGACTATCACAGTACGATAAATGATTGTTTACAATTGAATATGTTTCATAATTTGGAAACAGAATACAAACGGATAAAATAAATAAAACATTGCGATTTTTTTATTCCACCTGAAACATTTCGCATTGGTGAAATAAGTGACGATAAAACAATCAGTGGCACTACGGTATGGACTAAAAAAGCCTGCACTGGCCAATTCATTCCCATGCGTGAGATATTAAAAATGTACCTGGAATTGCCAAACGTTTACGAAGAGATAACAAAGTATATACGTGACGGAATTTCTTCGGAGAATGATGAAGTGTATTCGAGTATTTTTCAAGGCAAACTGTGGTCAGCTATTTCCAAAAATTTCAACACTGATACTGTGATACCATTGTATTTATATTATGATGATTTTGAGGTATGCGATCCTCTGTCTACAGCTAAGGGAATCCATAAAGTGGGCGGTCTTTATTATTCGATAGCAGCTCTGCCACCGAAATATTCTTCGAATTTAGACAACATTCTATTAGCGCAATTCATATTCAGCACAGATTATAAACACTTTCGGAATGAAAAGTGCTTTTTTAAGGTTAATAACGAACTAAAATACCTATATGAACATGGAATATCATTATCTGTGAATGGCCAAATTCATGAAGTACACTTTGTTTTGGTTGGAATATTGGGTGATAATCTAGGGTTACATAGTCTATTGGGATTCAATGAAAGTTTTTCAAGCGAATATTTTTGTCGAGTTTGTCGGGCACCTAAAGCGGAAGCACATACACTGTGCGTCGAAAACACCCAGCTTCTCAGAAACGTTGACAATTTTACAACGGATGTACAATCATCAACTCATGGTGTAAAAGCCTCATGTCCGTTCAATGAAGTACCGCATTTTCATAATACTAAAAATCTAATTTGTGATATAACGCACGACATTCATTTGGGCATTGGCAGATATACTATCGCCAGAATGATTAAACATTGCATTCATGAAAAATACTTCACTCTTGAACATCTGAATAACAGATTGGAGTATTTTGATTATTCAGAGACAGATCGAGGAAATAAAATATCATTAATAAATGAAAAACATATTCAAGACGGCAGTATCATTACCACTGCTGCAGAAATGTCTGCGCTAATTATTTATTTCAGTATAATTATTGGTGACCTTATTCCTGACGGAGATCCAGTATGGGAGTTCTATCTAATTTTATATGAAATAACTGGTCTTGTTACAAGTTCAATTTTGTCAGAGTATGATATCAGACACCTGCAACAATTGATCAAAACTCACAATACGCTTTACATGCAATTATTTCAAGAAAATTTGGAGTCAAAATTTCACTTCCTTACACATTATCCGAACTGCATAAGAACTATTGGTCCATTAAAATATGTATCATGTGCTAAGTTCGAATCCTTCCACCAAAAATCGAAAAAATATGCTCACATTGTCAGCTCAAGGGTGAATATTATTCATACTCTGGCAAAGAAAATACAATTAGAATTGAGCGATCGACTTCTAGGTAAAAGGTGATTAGAAAATACCCCTGAGTTTGGCCATATATTAGGATCGTTACCTGAAGAAATGTTTCCTTCCATTGGTGAAAACTGTTTTAAAGTGTCACATGTCAAAATAAATGGCAGTTGTTATAAGCCACACCTTGCGGTACATTTGTGCAACGATGATGGAAACGATCCCCTCTCTGGGGTCATCACACGTATCATAAGTAACGAAGAAGCTAAAGTTGAATTGGGTTACAAAAATCGCGTGACTATCGGATTTAATAACCATGTGAAAGGCTATGAAGTTGGACTGCCCAACACATACGTAGCAGAAAACCTGTTAAACTTGAATTATAAGTATACTTATGTTAGACCTATAAAAATACATATGTTTGGAAATGGTCAGAATATAATAGCTCGTAGAGATTTATCTTAAGATGTACAAAATTATGTGCTGAATAAACAGGAACATTGCTTTGCTAAAATACAATATTGCATTTATTTCACGTAACCCTAATCCTTATTCCGTTCAATTATATGATTTATTTGCTGTTACATCAAGACATATTCCATTGATTTAAATATGAAGTTGAACTAAATTACCTTCCTTTTGTTACAAGCATTGAATCATTTGGGGTAACTGCACTCATTTTCATAATAACTAGATGATTTCTAAACTGTTGACAAATCTTCACTTCAGTCAAAACTATAAATGCTTGTAACATGTATTTAATTTGTGGATATAACTGGAATCGATTTTTGAGTGAAATGGATGATTCATTAACCATTAACAAAACTTGACTTCAGCCAAAGTTGTAAGTATTCGTAACATGTATTTAATCGTTGGATATGACTAAACACGACTTTTGAAGGCAATATATGATTCATTAACTATTACCAAATCTTAAATTGACAGAAAGAAAGATACATAAATAAAGGATTTATTATCTATAACTAAATATCTATTTCGCCGTATCCAACTATAGGATTTGTTAACAGTTAATGAATTTTGGTAACTATAAATAAACTCTTCTCTCAGTGTACAAAAAAATATATTCAAAATCCCAGGTGCCTTACTTCAATTCTTAGTGCTTCCCCGAAGCCCTCAAATTTTCCTGTTTAAATAACACAGGATTTTTCGCATCTCGAATTTGGTTTCTTTTAACTATCCCGGAATCGTTCTAAATAAATCTGAAACCTAGCATACCTACTTCTTACCTATAGTGGTGGGTATTCCATGATTATTTTTCTCGTACAAATTTCAGCCAATAGAATTGCACCATTCGACGTTATTTTGCATAGCCTACACGATATTTAACTAATAATTTTGATAATTTTACTGGTAATTTCAAGTGTGCTTTCACCGCGGTAATTTTTCATGTGGCTATATAATATTATAGAAAACAAAAGATTTCCCAATACAGTTAACCCTCCATCGAATCTGACAGATTGAATTATAATTATAACTCTGTGACTTTTAAACTTTGATTCTTAACTGTGGATTTTGTCTCATGATGCAATTCTATGGGCCGAAATTCGGATGGAAAAATATTCCCCCGAATATCATTCGAGCTTCAAAATTAATCGGGTATTTCCCTCAAGGTTCCCTGCAATTAAATGAGCTCGTCAAGTTTTTCCGGAAAATCACTCGCGCTTTGTGCTCCTGATTTTGTAACCTGAACAACTTGACTCATTCATTTGTTTGCAACGAACCTATCGGGAAATACCCAATAATTTGGAGCTTTTGTGGTATTATATTATGTAAAAAGTTCACAGATCAAGAATAATTATTATCAAATTTTTCAGGGAATACTTACTACGATATATTTCAGATTGTTCGAATAATTTGATAATTGACGATCTGTAGAATAACTTTGATGGTTATAATATGCGGATTTTTCGATTTTTACGATTTTCGAAGATAAAAAAGTAGGTGAGTTCGAGATCGTGGGAATTCACGAATGAAGTATCCTATGATTTCCTAATTTTTCGTATGAAACTATAGATCTTGATGAACAAGTCTAGACCCGCGAAAGTTGAAACCCTTGAAAAACATGCCAACTCCAATTCTTTGAAAATAAATTGAAAATCACGAAAAAATGACCTGACAGAAGTTTCATCTCATCATCTATGGTTTCGGTAATGGTTTTCGAATTCTGTCCCGTGTCTCCATGGTGTATTTGTTGGGGGAAAAATCGGCAGCCCTTGATTTGAAATATTTCCCATCGAAAACCTTTTTTTTTCCTAATAAAACCGCGAAAACTAGAAAAATTACGAATTTCAGCAGAAAAAGCGTAGGCGTGACCTCTAAATCTTATCCATTTGCACTCGCCAAGTAGGAAATATGTTTTTTCATCATCCTGAATCTTTTCAGAGGGGGCCCCGAAAAAAATCGGGGGTCGGGTTATTTTGAACCACCCTAGTGAACATACAGTTCTTTGTTGTTGAATTTTCCTCTCTATTAGGTATTGGGATATAAATTTGGGAATATTGACAATTTTCCCAGATCCCAACACTTCAATGTACGAAGTGATTTATCTAAACCAAGATATCGAATCGTTCGTTCTGAAACCTACTTCTTGAGGCACAAAAATCGTAGAAATTCATGCGATTTGTTTTAACAGTGAGCATTCTGATAAAAGGCAAAAACGTTGATCTTCATAGCAAAGTCCAGTAGCAATCTAATGAGTAAAGTCCTTTCAAATTCCGGGTCAACAGACAGAAAACAAAATGTTTTTCAAGACGTATTTGATCGTAGGGTGACGATCCCCATGATTTTATTTTTCCATTTTAACATTTTTGTTGGAATATTGGATGAGAAAAATGTAGCGGAATCATTGTCCGACGAAAGATCTCCCAATTCGGGAGATATTTCACCTCAGATGTGATTGGAGACGAAAACGGTTGAGGTTAGTTTTGGAGGTAGTCACACTTATTGTCAGGCGCAGGGAATGCCCCACACTCAGAAAAATAATTCGTTGTGAACAACAAAATCGCTTGCTTAGCAATGTTTTGGGTGACTCGACCAAATTTTGATTGTCTGAACCAAAATACTTGTTGAGCTAACCTAATTCGCTATTTTCTTTTTGTCATCAGTAACGAATAATTTTGTTGAATATTTATTGTTACGTAAACAATATTTTTCGTTACGTCAACAATATTTTTCATCGGATGTAGGGGAACGTATCTCTGCTGAAAACGATAAAAATTTTAGAGTTACCACGTGCGTAGTCTATCACATCAATATTTTGCGTGTGCGAGCGAGAGTATATTATGAGAAGCGACTCGCACTTCGCAAAAGATGAAAAGTGCCTACAATCAAGACTCGCTAAGTACACGAAATCAGAGTTTATTATCAATCCTTTTTTATATAAAGCATGAATTCCATGCGAAAATACGATTTGGCCTTTTTTTTGGTGGCGGTTTTGCCCCACCCTCTAAAATTTTTATCGCTTTCAGCGGAAACACTCGACATGGCGTTTTGTTTTAGTCGCCTTAGTTCAAAAATAACATTAGGTCATTTTTTTTTGGTGGCGGTCTTGCCCCCACTGGCGGCTTTGCCCCACCGTCCCCTACTTGCGAACCAAGACTCTGGTACACGGAACCAAAGTTTAGTTACCCATACAAAATGCGTTTCTTTGGCTCAGAAAAATTATTTGTCGTGAACAACAAAATCGCTTTGTTAGCAATGTTTTGGTTGACTCGACTAAATTTCGACTGTCTGAACCAGAATGCTTGATGAGCTAACCTAATTTGCTATTTTCTTTTTGTCATTAGTAACGAATAATTTTGTTAAATATTTATTGTTACGTAAACAATATTTTTTGTTGGATGTCACACTATGCGCAAAGTCGCACTATGCGCGATCACTTTTGCCCATATACCGGAAAGTATTGCCGGTATTCGTGAGTGCAGCATGTGGCTGCAGTATTGTGCTTTGTGAATCGATTAATAAAAGTTAAAACACGGATATCGAACCGTGTGAATTCTTGAAATCATGTGGGCTAGAACATTTTATTGTTTTCACGTATCTAGGCCCAAAAAACCGCGATTCTAACCTCGCTTCGCTCGGTGATATTTATCGCTTGCCTTCAGCTCGGATTATCAACTCAAATTCGTCGGAAAATACTTCATCGGCCTAATGACATAATGTACTATTAATTGGGAAAATGTTAAAATTGGAACAAAAATTTGAGAGAACGAAATATATTCCTGTTTTACTGGTCAAGTTTCATATACAGGACTATTTTTCAGGCTCTCCACAACAAAATGTTCTCTTACCAGTAACAAAAAGAATATTTCTATTCAGTACCCTTACCGAAAAAAAGTACTGCTAGTACTTCGGTACTCAAAGTACCGCTGTACTTATTTCGCGAGTACAGGACAGTACTATAAGTACGCTGCAGTACTTGCAGTTCTCGTATAGTACTTAGTATTACTACTAGTACTAGTACTGCTACCAGTAATATGTATCGGACTTGTATGTATACGTTGCCTCGTTACTGAGCTACAAAATTCATTTACGTTTGCCAGCCAGGGGTTAATGGCACTTTAAAATGGAGGACAAAATTCCTTCATTGTTTTCAGGCTATAAACTAATGATTTGGACCATACCCACGTGAAAAAAGTCAATTTGGGAAATAACGGATACCCTAATATATATCGCACCTTGGCGACGAAAGTGACACAACTCAAAATATGGCATTCTTCGATACGGTCAAATACAGAAAATTAAAGAGTTTGGAAAATCATCCCATTGATTTCTGGAGAAAACTATTCAGGGCAAACAATTAGTTGAATCCATTTAGGATTACACGAATGCAAGTTCGGATTTTTTCGACTTTAATAGGGAGCCCTTGATGACCGCAATTAAGGGTGCATTCGATTGTGTCACTTTTGCTTTTTCTTTCTCTTTCCAGGCGACTTTGGCCACTACAGAAATGACATTTTGCTGGGTTGTAGAATCGAACCTTGCCAGTTTGAATATGGCATTATCTCAAAAACGCCATATTTTGAGTTGTGTCACTTTCGTCGCCAAGGTGCGATATGTACGCAGTATCAGAAGTGAGTACACGCGGTACTAGTACTAAATACACGCAGTGCTAGTACTGAGTACACGCAGTGCTAGTACTGAGTAAACGCAGTACTAGTACTGAGTACACGCAGTACTGCAGATTGTGTACTAAGTACTCGAATCCTGTGTACTAAGTATTGCAAATTGTATACTGAGTACTCGGATCCTGTGTACTAAGTACTGAAATCCAGTACTTTTTTTTGGTAAGGGATACACTGAACAGAACGTTTTATTATGGTTGCAAATAACCATTTTGTTAACAGTACTATTTCCCCAGTGCTGTAAACAAAATGAGATTTGTTCCGTTAACAAAACATGATAACAAAACTTTTTGGTCACAAGAACAAAATATTTCTTTGACCGTATAGTAAGAAACGATTTTGGTTGGAGCAACAAAAATTTTGTTGTGTCAACCAGACTTTTTTCTGAGTGCATCTATCATTTGAAAACAATTATACGCCGGTTGAATTGCTGCTTCCCCCCATCGTCAGTACTACAATACGTTCGACTTGAGTATATGTAACAAGCTGCTCATCGTGGCTTACGTTTATTATTGCTCTTGATTTCGATGGTGCTTTGGCGTTGATTAGAACGTCAGTCGCGCGTCCGGGTCATGGATCTGAACTCTGAAGTTTGCCTTGGCGAACAATAAGAAGGGTTAGTCGTGGCGCCGAAGTTTGGCGATTGGTAGGAAATACCACGGCGAATAGAGAGCGACAGTAAATAATGCGGCGCCTTGTGAATGGCAAGCTTTGCAAAATGATACGAAAATAGCGCACGCAGAACGGAATACTAGGAGAGTAGTCAATCGGTCTGGAAGCCGGCATGACACCAACTTGGCGTCGTGCGTCTCTTCATTTCCCCTCCCCTCTAGCAAGCTTTTCCGTATGGCTACCGTGCGCGACTTTCACCCTATCCACCCCTAACGACGTAGGCGTCGTGACGCTCCGCGGCTCCGCACTTCGCAGTCGACCGCGAACCGCCGGACCGTCGACAAGTATTAATGGCCGCTTGCGCAGGCAGCGCCGTCAACGAGACGAAATTAAGGCCGACGAACTGGCAGCAAAGGGTGTTCGGACGGCAACTACTGCGATGTAGTCAGGCGAGCGTCGCCGCTACGGAATCCAGGCTATGCGACGTGGGAAAGTATCTTACATCCGAGAACGGCGAACCCCTCTGCGAGACTATCGGCGTTTACTTCAGTTTCATAAACCCGGGTGCGACGTGCGACGACTTCACTAAACAGTTGATCGAGCTTTACGGAAGTGTTAACGGTGCTGCGAAAGACGAGGACCAGAAAAAACGATTTGAGGTCGTTCACGTGGTACTTTGGAGCAACGTTGCCGACGTACTCGACTTCGAGGAGAGTTTTCAGACCCACGTGGCTGAACTCCCTTGGGTCGCAGTCCCGAACGATGACTACGAACGAAAGGTAAGACAAAAGATTAAATCTTCACGGTGCAGGTCAGCGACGGCGACGGCGACGGTATATGGACGTTGAAGCAGCTTTTGAACGATTGTCCTTTGTATATTTTATACACACGTATTTGTATTGCATTCGGTAAGGGTATAAAACTTTCAATGCAACGCGAAAATTCGTAACCACGTATCGTGTTAGTTGATTTTGTATAGTTAAGGTCGTAAACTTGTCTGAAATGAGTCAACAAAGGTTACCAAGCACGGGCGAGCCCGCCGCTGCTGTTGGTAATTTAATTAATGAAAACATAAATCAGTCCCCCGGCTTAAAACCGTCGCTTCTACAATCTTCCCATGGAAATATGCTCCCTCCGTGCGAGGTACCCGTTCGTGGCGTCCGCTGGTAAAAACAATAAATAAAAACATTTCCCTGTTAACAGCCTCTCGTCACGCATCGCCCCCGCACGCCATCTTATATACAAACGTAAAAACATATAGCGACCCGCCTGGGCGAGCAATACTACCTTATGGACATCCAGCATACAAATTGTATTCCGGTTTACATATATATATTTATTTTCGAAACAGTCAGATAAGTAAAGTCGTTGAAACAACTAAACTTCGTTATTTCGCTTCCAGTCAAACGAAGCTTTGTCCGAAAGTCAAAATCATTGACAAGCGAAGCCCCACCATACAAATAATATGATTTGTGGTTTAAACGAATTTCCGAGCTGGTTTTTAAGCCTGTATATCTGCTGCAGTTATACATACGGAGCGATTCTGTGGACAGTAACGCGCCTAAAAGGTAGACAAGCACGAGACGCCTGCATTGAGCAGCTCAAAGATCGACGATCGGGTTTTATTTATTACGTGGGGAATAAAACCCAATCGTCGATGTTTAAGCTGCTCAATGCAGGCATCTCGCGCTTGCCTATACCTTTGAGGCGCGTTACTTTCCACAGAATTGCTCTGTATATTATATCATATTTTAAACCACGCACATAAATAAAAAAAGAATAATCTTTGCCGTATTTTCGTCAGAGATTGTTGTCACAACAACCCCAACTGAATGTAGCATTTATTCCGGTATAAAATTTCATGGCGCGCTGCCGGGTTCGGCCAACGAGTTCGCGATAACGCGTCGACTCACCCTGCATTATCTATGTACGCGTTTCTGTTCGTGAGCACGGTAGTCGCCCGTGGGTATTGGTGTTGTACTCTAGTGCGCAGGGCACATATCATTTCCTACGCTTCGTGGTTGTGACTAACGTGAGGTCATGTGATGTTAAGTTTGTCAAAGTGCGTCCCGGTGTCTGGAGGCGTGCCAGTATGTGGAAAACAAAGCCGCCGTTTAGTGCCGCTGATATTAATTCCGCGGGAGAGTTAGAACCGCTTAGAAGTCTGTTTTAAATTACTTCAGGTTAGGAATAAGGCTGCAGTTGGCGTGAACTGATTTGCTTTAGCGCCAGATGTTGTTTTCTTAGTTAGGTATAGACGTAGTAGACGCATATGCAAGTAAAAGTTAAATGCGTATAGTTCTACAGATTAGGGAATTTTTAGGGAATCACAATTCACTTCGTAGCTCTTCAGTTTAACAATAAAAATTATTTATTATGACCTATTAATTAAGTTTGACTCGGCTTGTACCTGGGCACTGAAATTCAACTCGCTTAAATAAAAAGATCTCAGACAACAATGATCTCGAATAGGGAAAATTATCACTTCCCTGTGGGGCGAATTCCCAGAATTTACGACGTAAGTCACAATGAAAACGTATAAAAGGTTGATTATTAAGAAATACCCCTCAAATAAAAGTTACGATAAGAGTAACTTGAATTGAACCTAAATAATCATGTTGAAATTCTCTATTTTTATCACTTTATTCATTACTGAATAAAGGCGAACAAATTTTTTATCACTTCCCTGCCGGCCACAACTACGATCAAATTACCGCCAAAACTAATAGTACGCGAAGTTACCGTTCTCACTATTCAAAGTACGGAGTGAAGTTAGCCTAATGAAACTCATGTTTCGGCCAACTCATTACGCGGTTATTCAGGGCTGTGCAGTCATTGCCGGTAGTCGTTAAGTCAGCTTGCATGCATTGATTTGATAACATTGAATTTGATTCGAAATATATTTACTCAGTGATTTTGGCGAAATACATCGAAAATATCACTTTCCTGTGTATTACTTCCCTAGGTTTACGTAGACAGGGAAGTGAGAATTGATTTGATGTTCATTTATTTTTGCTATTTGGTTTAAATTCACTGAAAATCAATTGTTATTGGATTAAAATACATTGTATACTTGAAATTGTGTAAGTTTCACATTAATTATTGGAATCGAGCTACAAATCATCGTGAGTGAGTATTTTTGTAATAAATTTGAGAGTTTAAGGGGGGGGTATACCCAATTTGTTACCGACACCGCCTATATCTCCGAAACGGGGCTATCAATCGACTTGTCCTTTCGGCAGCCGATGCTTGACGAGTAATGAGTTCGAACTAGTACATTTGATCGAATGAAATCAGGATTTTTTTTTTTTTTTGATCGAAAAGTGTTGCGTGCTATTTATGTCGACTTATATCAAAGCCTACGCATAAAAAATGCAAAATCGACCGAGAGAGCCCGATTCTATATGGAATTCCGAACACAACCATCCCAAAACATCTTTGTTTTCGACAACGATGAAGGGGCCAGTTGTATTCTACGTTTTTGTGGTAATTTTGACGATTGTCAACAGCTGAGAGCAACCATTGCCGCTAATGTTATTATATTAGTTCCCACACCGCCCTTGAGATGTCGCCACGCTGTTACGTTGATACACCTGTAACCACGTGACTCGACCTGCAGTCCAATCGTCTCTCACTAATAAGCTAAAAATTTTCGCGTGGCTACATCTCACAGGCGGTGTGGGAACTAATATACTGACATTAGCGGCAATGGCCGCTCTCAGCTGCTCTCAGCCGTTGACAATCGCGAAAATTACCATAAAAACGTAGAATACAACTGGCCCCTCCATCGTTGTCGAAAACAAAGATGTTTTGGGATGGTTGTATTCGGAATTCCATATAGAATCGGGCTCTCTGGGTCGATTTTGCATTTTTTATGCGTAGGCTTTGATATAAGTCGACATAAATGGCACGCCAACACTTGTCGAACAAAACAAAAACATCCCGATTTCATTCGATCAAATGTACCAGTTCGAACTCATTACTCGTCAAACATCGGCTGCCGAAAGGATAAGTCGATTGATAGCCCCGTTTCGGAGATATAGGCGGTGTCGGTAACAAATCGGGTATTCCCCCCCCCCCCCCCCCCCTTAAGTCGTTTTTACTCAAGTAGGACCAATTACTTACTCGGTATTCGATAAAATACTGTATTTCAGATGTCAACATGCCTCAACCAAAGAAAAAGTCTCAAAGTAGAGAAGAAGTATTAGAAAGAAAAGGGCGAGAATGAAAGAGAACGCTATGCTAGAATAAAAAATTATCCGATAAGATTGGCCGCTTATAAAGAAAATGATAAACAAAAATATTCGAAGGAAAGAGCTGCGGGAGTACGAAAAACAATCAACGAAATGACAGACCGCGAAAAACGTCAATGTAGAAAGTCACGGAGGGCTAGATCCTCTGAATTCTACAAGAAAAAATGTGACGTTGAAAAGGCTTCTGAAGATTTTATGAGGGCTAATACGCCGCCAAGTCTGTGTGATGAAGAATTAGTTCATAACTTACCAACTCTATCAATTCAATCGCCCCGAGTACACCCTGTGTAAGATCTACCTGCAACGCAGTCGCGTAGATTGTTCGTAACTAAGCAAAAGTCAATAATACAAAGACGTAAACGAAACACAGAAATAAAAGAAAAAAACAAGCAAATTAGGGAACTCAAATCTAAACTAAAGAAATATCAAAAAATAAAAGTTAGGCAAATTAAAGAAACAAAAAGAAGAGCCTAATATTGCGCAACTCAAAAATATCACAAATGGCTAAAAACCCGACAACAAGAGCTGAAGTGGTGAAAAAAGCTATATCCGGGGACATCATTACACTGTTGGAAAAAATATGTCAATTTTAACTCATTTCGTATGTCCCATTAGGGTCCACTAACTTTTTTCAGTTGATTTTACAGAAATATGATATGTTAACAGTTGACATTGGATATAAGCTGAAACTTTAACATATTTGTAGTTCCATTCGACACAAATCATGTGGCAATAATACATAATCAATCTGTTAAATTGAAAACAATTAAATGTTCATAATGAATGACAGCTGAGTCAAATAAACTGAAAATACAGTTGAAATTAACATTTTACTTATGTTACTTTAACATGCAAATTCAATCGAATTTACTAATTTTAACTGTTGGAATAATGAATTTTCATGTCACTTTTGAAATACTTTTAATGTTAATCCTACCTGTACAAAAATGTTAATTTCACTTCTTCTTTGTGTTATCCAATTATTATTGGAAAGGGGTGCGAAGTATAGCACGAAGCAATTGAAAAGCATTGAAAAAGTATGATCTAGTTGAAAAAATGAAAATTTTTTTCCACCGTAATACAATACTTAACAATTTATTGTATAACTATGGAAAATAAAATTATTTTTCCAACTAGAAAATAATTTTTCAATGACTCTAATACAATTGCCTTGTGTTACTTTCGACTTCACTCTCTCTTAGTTTTAATAATTTACAGTGAAAGGGTGGATGAATTTGTAAAAAAAAAAAAATTCAAATTTTGTTATTCCAGTATTGTTCATTATTATCATTTTTTTTTCAAGCGAACAATTTCTTACGATTATACTATAATACATTTGCATCACTTAAGGGTACAAATAGTATATTGTGTACCAAGGGCGTAAAGTGGGCTTTTTTAGACCAAGTGTGGAGTTTGCAGTACGAGTCAGAGGCGAGCTAGCACGAGTCGAAGACGAGTGTGTTGCAAGCCGAAGACGAGTACTGCAACCACACAAGGTCAAAAGGCCCACTTAGCCTTGGTACACACCATATTTTATGTAACGAAGCCATGTTTAGCGACTTTTTGATGCCTCTGTATAGGACCTAAAGTGGTACTTTCAAGTCCTAGGACCTAAATGTGCCACATTTAAGTCCTAGGACTTAAAAGTACTACTTTAGGTCCTATACACAGGCATCAAAAAGCGAGGAAAACATGCTTGCGTTATATAAAAGTATTTGGTTATGATACATTGGTGACCATAGGCATCGTTCATCTCTAGCGGCTTATAATAAGGATACTTGATACGGTGTTCGTATACGTGTTACGCGCTCGCGTCCGCTACTACGACTGAGGTTTTCTCGACCCCCACCCGCTACTACCAGCTCTCGAAGTCGATCGAACAAGCACGGGTTTGTCCGAAGTATCGATTTTACTTCAAAAATATGTCATTTTAACACTTTTCTTCAGTGATGAACCGAATTTTTACATTATATTTGTGTTAATTCAACTGGCCTGATAATGTAATAAAAGATATTAACAGATCTTCTTCGTCAAAATAACATATAAAAAGAGTTGAATTGACTTAAATTGTGGATCAAATCTTGCCGTGAATCTATAATTGAATGACATACATTTTTAGTTCTTGTAGACATAAACCACATGTTATTTCAAAGATTTAACATAAACATGAAGTTATTTCTTCATTTTTCTGAAGTCGACATAATAGATGTGTCAAGTTTTGTGTGAATATGTTCATAATAGTTTTCAACATAAAATACCAGCTTAACTTAAATCGAATTCGTTAAATTAAAATTCGAATATGTATAGAATTTGACATAATATTTTTAACTGCGAATTTTTTTAACAGTTATACACAATTTTTCCAACAGTGTATCGTTGAATCGTTGGAACAATAAAATGGTTACTCATTATCTTATAACACAATTCATTAATGTAAAGTTTGATTTGCAATCAATTTATTATGAATCTTCTTTAGACAATTCTCTGCGCCTTAGGACACCTTCGATGACCCACGATGAGTCTCAGCGAAGAGCAATCCTTGCTTCATCGCCTGCTTTGTGGCTGCATAATATCTTGACGGAGGCACTCTTTCGAAAGCAACAGCGCAGAACGTCCCCGAATAATATCGTCTCCGTAACGCTAGAACATTAAGGCATAAGAGTGATGGATGGATCGTCGTTACACAGTACGCCCTGTACAGCGTGCACGGTAATCAGAAATTACCTGAGACGATTGACTTTGGAAAGTATAGGGAGAAATTTTCGTTGGAATTGGTCAGTTTAGACAGTTGCTTTATTTTCGGAGAGTATCTAAGGATGATCGATTGTAGTTAGATGCCGCTTGAGTCAACCTCGAGGTGTATCGGTGCGGTTCATCAAGGGACTCATCGTTGACTTTCATCGAGGGACTTAGTTGACTTTCATCGAGGTATCCAACTCCGGACAGCTGCTTCGCTGCGACTTGAATATATTGTCAAAGCTTATCGAGGGACTCTCGCCAGTACTCTTTGTACTCCCTACCGACCTACGGTCATCGCAGCGTTAGGGAGACTCAGCTGCAGTCACTGTTCGTCGACTGCCATTACTATTCGGCTTGAGAATTTTTATCTCTAACGCAGAAGCTCCGCAGAAGGGCATGTTTAATTCATTTCATCGGTGTTCTAGTGGTGTAGTAAATCAAACTTTACATTAATGAATTGTGTTATAAGATAATGAGTAACCATTTTATTGTTCCAACGATTCAACGATAACATCTTAAAAATGGCTTGATTAATAATAAATTGATTGCAAGTGAAACCTTGCATTAATTAATAATTATTTTGTTGATCGATTGATTTAAATCATCTTTCTTACCCGGTCCAATTTTCCCGCAACTCCACTTAATCGCACGATTTACTGATTTATTTTGAATTAAGCGCCTAACCTACAAATTCTAGGCACGCTGTTCTCGAATTCAAACAGAATAAAGCTAGCTTAACTTATTCGCACGATTTACTGATTTATTTTAAATTAGGTGCCTAACCTTCAAATATTACGCGCGCTGTTCTCGAGTTCGAACAGAATAAAGTTAGCTTGAACAGGGCATGGCTGAGCAATGTCACTAGCCGCGCGAATTTTAGGGTGGTATCCCTAGTGTTCCACATCCACGTAAAGTCTCGGTATGTACGCAGTATCAGAACTGAGTACACGCAGTACTGCAGATTGTGTACTAAGTACTCGGATCCTGTGTACTAAGTACTGAAATCCAGTACTTTTTTTTTGGTGATGGACTTGGCGTGAGACTCTACCGAGTCTCTTGATAAGCTAATTAGGCTACCATTTCTGAGAGATAAAAAACAATTTTCGAAAGCAGAAGCAGTTTTAACCCGAAATATTGCCAGCGCAAGAGTGCACATTGAAAGAAGTAATCAGCGAATTAAGACCTTCAAGGTGTTGAGCTTCACAATGCCTACATGTCTTACTGGAAAAGCTGAGGAAATTCTAATATTATTTGTGCGGTAGTAAATTTAGGTGCTCCAATCCTCAAGGATGATAAATTCTAATAGGCCCGAGAATGGGGAATGATTATAACACTGGTTACGACTTATCAATATTTATTTGTATAAAAACGTGATATTCTCATGAATAAATAGAAAATACAAGGCGAAATATTGTTTTCAGTTGCATGCACTTTCTTTTGCCGTTTCCTTCTCACATACATGATGTAACATATTATTGAAATATTTGATTTTTATTGAAGACAGCAAATTTTCTGTGTAGGATTTGTCAAAAGTAATTGACAGAGTTGTTAAGGAGGTTCGGTGATTGAAGCGACTCCAAGATAGAAGTCCAAATTTTTTTTTAAGCATTGTCGAGACTTTCGTACGTGCGTATGCGAAGTTTCCACGAGATTTACCGTGTAGTTTCCGAGATAATAATTATCAAAGTTGGTGAATTAATCATCACGTGGACGACAAAATCTGCCTGTTTTCTCATATATCGATTTTATTATGCTACTTAGAGCCAAGACACGCGTGAAAATAACTGTCGGTTGCGGTCGTTGAATCTTTGTGATCAATAAGATAGCTTGAATTGGAAACCTTACCGCGATAATAAGCCATAAATTCGGAAATGAAGTCGAAAAAATGCGAAATATTCGGAGAGCGAGACTTCTCGTGACGTAACAGCAACCATCTTGATCGAGGTGCGGCAACGCCGGATACCCGCGCAAATTTGAATCGTCTATCGGATATTTTCAACGCGAATTAAAAATATGATTGTGCGAAACCGTACATTTTTTAATGGATTCTAAAGGGCTTTTTGTCAATATTTACTTAAAGTTCTTTTATGTATAGCCAAAGCACCTCAATTTTTCTGCCGACATGTATACAACGCATCTATATAGAATTCATAATGAAAGAATTGTCATATAAAATAAACGTTTTATTTTTTAATATCTGCAAATATTGTGAAAATTAGTAAAGGGCAAAATAATATAACACACTGCGAACTAACTATATGTTCATCGTATTTAATAAATCACTGGTAAAGTGCGGTAGTAGGTATGTACTGTACTAATGTACTAATAGTAAAACTATGCGCCGGAAGTAGTTCGCTTCTCTTTCAACTCTTCAAGCTTTGCTCCCAAGGCTTCGATAATTTTCTTATTCGTAGTCACACGCACACCCTTATCGATCCCTACATTTTGTCCCAATAATAATCGAATACCAGCGATGCCTGCGTTGAGAAACGATTCTTGTAGGTGATCTAGTGTGATACCAGCTCGTGCAATTCTCGTTATCATACCCGTAGACAATCCCGACGATTTATTGCCGTTCGCATCCTTTCGGACTTGAAGTACGTCCAAAGACTTCCGAATTAACTTCGTTTGAAGCGCCTTCTGTTCTTGTTTCAGAATGTAGCTCACGGTCACAGCGTTGTCGATCAAATCTTGATACGATACTCTAGTCATGTCATGATTGACTAGTTGCTCGAGAATCGTAACATCGACTCTAGCATCATGAGCCCCGATTACTGCCTGCGATCCCAGCAGATCGTTGGCGAGCACGGCTTGCGAAAAACTTTTTTTTTCCGCTTTCCTCTCAGTCATCTTACTTCTGAATAAGGATAGCGTGTCGGTGAAGCCTCGAACTACGGAGTTCAGTTCATCCATCATTTTGAGCTCTTGAACCAATTGTAAAAACATTGGAGCATCGAATTTACAACCATTATGAGCTACCAATATAATACTTGGCCCGATGGACTTCAAAAACTCGATGAGTTCGGCGACGGCACATCTGGGCGGTGTTGTCAGGACACGAGAAGAATTCATGTACATTTCACCGCTTCGTACTTCGAGTCCTGTCAGCGCCGAAACGACCGTTGGAATCCCGTGAGTAGGTATGATGAAGGCATTATATCGGTTCTCTTCCACTTTAGCAGAAATTTGTATAATTTCGTCTGTTCTTCGGAGACCAGTCGTCTCGATATCAAAATATACAATCTTCGTTCCATCTTCGAACACACAGTTTGTGGAAGGCTCCGCCGGCTCATCAAGAAAGTTTACGCCAAGGTCGAATGCACAGTTGGATTCGTAGGTAATTCCTTCTTTATTTTCGGTTCGTGCAGTAGTCTTCGAACGATCTTTGAAAAGTTCTCGCCTTCGTCGTTTATATCTTATGGTTCTCGCATTTATAGCTCGCAATTTTCTCACGCGATCTTTTTGTTGGCGATACAAGTTTGGTTTCTTGGCGAGCGGAGACAATGACAAGGTTTTGTAAACTTCTCCGATGTAACTTGTACCGAGGTTCTTCTGGCAAATTGCGGCTGCAATTCGGAAATCGTTGGAGCTCGAGCTTCCGTAATGCTTCACTTTGGTAGTCTTACTGCAGCACGCCATATTTAGCGATTCGTTGGCCTGACTACTGTCATATGGCGCCAATTTTTCCGCGTTATTAGCGAACTGAGTGAAGATGGTCGTGAGAGATGCTCTAAGCTCTGCTCCAGAAAGAGCTCTACCACCAGGTAATCTTCGATGGCGATAATTTGCTGGATCTTCTTGGTATTTGCACCAATTGCCACAGTTTTCATGTTCGCCGAATGAATGGGGCACGATGTTCAAGAGTGCTTCTCTCGTAGCCTCTACGTTTCCCTTATTTTGTCGGAGCGCAGCATTTAAACAGTTCTTGAAGTAATCAACGACTGGAGTTGAAACTTTTTTCAAGCTATACAAATATTTTGACAACTTGCATGTAGCATGGTTGATGTCAGTCCATTTTTCGATAGGATGCACAGATTCCCTCCGTAAATTCGCGATCGTTGACGAATCTTCATCACCGATTAACGTCTCCAAACGCACATTTTCTGCAACGAAATTCTTGTTTTTTAAGAATATCTCCACCGCCATGTCAGGCTCCATCGCCTTCGAGCTCCCGAAAAAATTCAATCTGCAATCGTGGCTCTCCTTCGAATTTCCATGACGACAAAGTCGGCAGAGCTTGTTTCTCGACGTATATGCAACGCACAGCCTAGACCAGTGGCCGATAGCTGTTCCCTGAGCTGTATATTTCATATTCAATCAAACTTCAGTCAATGATACAAATACTTACATTCGCAAGAATATACCTAATAAATCGCCAACCGAACGAAGTACCTGTTGTGCTGTTGTACGAACGGCCGGAGCCTTTTGTTTGCCAGCCAGCGTCGTAGGAACAAGTTAATCCAACCGGCTCCCCAAAAGGAACTTCTTGGGGACTAAAAAATAAGGATACTATAAAGATATGCCTTGAATAACCATTCTTTGATGCTCACAGAGGCGTATAAGTAGAGCTCAAGAGTTGAGGCTGCAAACGCTCGTAGAAATCGATGATTTCGGCTGAGTTTGAAGAATCAGGACTAAACGGCAAGACAACAAAATAAAAAGTTAACGGGCAAAAATGAATGTGTGTGACTATCGATCATTTTATGGAAAAATAATAAGTCAAACTAGTAGCAGTGCAAAAATCAAAAATCGCTATCACACAATCACAAATGAAGCATACTTTTCATTGTGAATACGATTTTACACTATTATCCTACAGTAGATAAAAGAATTACTTTTTGTGTGCAATAGTTAAAGCCTTCTCAATCCTTAGTGCATCGAGACAACTATCGTTTGCCAACTTCTCGATTGCAATCCCGATTTGTCTTTCCTATCGTTTTAAAACTTGCGAGTTGATTGATGGAATGTTCAATGCCGATAAAATTGTATTCAATTGATTTTCCCCAATGCCGCCATCATCAATTGCTGTAATTATGTAATGTATGTTATACTAACATGCTTTAGAACTTTTGTGTCCTGAGATTCTGCGGACAGAATCAAATGCCTGCGTTGATGAATTAAATCCCACAGAGAGGGCCTCCAGTGAACAGTAAACAGTATTGTAGCGACAAGAACCTTATACGACTGTGCAATTTCGGATGCGTTAATTAATATTTTTGAATGTCAAGGTCTACACACTAGGTAATCACATTAATTATATGCATTGTGGAGAATAATTACCGATTGCTGCTTTACTGTTGACGTGGAAATTGCCGTCCAACAGTGTACTTTCGTCTTGTTTGGACGATCGTACGCGAATTATTGTATCGCATTTCACGCATCTCACATGAAAGATACTCGCTAGACCGTGCTGAGACTCTTTAATGAGATCACGAAAGGAGACTGGCAGGTCACAATTATTGCACCACATATCCTCAGCCAATCTGCCTATTTCCACAATACGTCGTCCGTCGATTGGAAACGCCGGTGGAATCGCATTGAGGTTAACCTCAACGCGACGCTTTTTATTTGCATTCGCAATATTGTCTTTCCACTTCTTAATGGTTTTGCGACAAAATCTACCTTTATCTCTACACTGGACTTCAGGTACGATTCCATCACTCGTTTGACAAACTTCTATTGCACTCGCGTTCTCCATGTTTACCGATATTGTGTAACAAGGGATGAAACAAGGTGAATGCAGGAACGAAAGGCCTTCGGCTTCGGGCAGACAACTTCACACTGACCTGCATTCACCTTGTTTCATCCCGTGTCATACACTATGTATTTCATAAGCCGTGTTGCTGTGATTGAAAATATAGAGGGACAGAGACAGAGCTTGGGGAAAATCAACAACGCAGTATTTTCTCATTGCAATCCTAAGGGATGTCATAGGCTACTCATTACATCCCAAGGGATTGCAAAACATCATTGCATCCCGCTGATGCATTAGCCTGAAATCAGCCTCTTTCGACTAATAAAACAGGCAACAAAAGTTGCAGTTCAGACCAGTTGCTATGAAAACAATAATTCGACGATGCCAAACGTCGACGATATGCCGTACTACTGAAGTCGAGTAATAGATCATTATGTTTTTTCGATATTATAAGAATAATAAGAAGCTCAAAATTCAATACCTAAAAAACATTTCTCGAAAATTAGGCCATATACATTAGGGTGGTCCTTATTTAGGGGCCGGACGAATTTTAATCGAAACGCCCCCCAGAACTGTTCCAAATATTGAAGAAAAAAATAAGTCAAATTTTCAATTTTTTATTTCACCGGGAACACATGCCCCAACGAGCTTTTTCTTTTTTATTCAACAAATTCATTGCTGAGGGATAGAAATTCATTAGAAAAATTACATTTTTCGTTATGAAATACAAATTAGTCATGTGAAAATATAAACAAGTGAAAATTGAATTTTTTTTCCGTCGTTCATTTTCGTATTTCACAGAAACAATTGATGACGAATCGTGAGGGAGACAATATTCCTTAGTTTTGAATTATTTTTACATGAACAATCCGAGTTTTTACTTCATTCTTTTTGGCAGTGTTTTCGTTGGTTTTTCTAAAGTTTTTTTTTCTAAAGCGTGACTAACTTCACTCCCAACACATGACCTCAGAATGTTGATTGAATGTTGATTTTTGATATACAATTGTATTGGAAATCAATCAAGGTTTCCGAGAAAACGATCCTCAATAACGGAATGCGGATTATAACGAAGGCCTCGACATAGTTAAAGAATTGAAAGTTGTCAACGCCATTGCCGAAAAAACCGTTGAATCGATCGAAGACTATGATGATCATCTAACTAAAATGAACAACAGAAACAATTTATTATGCATATTGTTTCGGAACATAGAAGGAACTATCCAGATTTCCGTATTGACAAACCCTTTTCAAAAATCTGAACGCGTATGTAATATGCTGTCATTTCACTACCCTTATTAATTTGCTTATTTTATTGATGAAAAAGAATCTTCGTACCGGAAAATATTATTTGTTACTAGTTTCTGATTGTTCATATGAAAATGTAAACATTTTGCTACTAAACATTCAGAGGTTTCCGATCACTTAAGTTGTAAAATGCGATGAAAATGCTTCACCTACCAATTGTTTATATTTTTACATAACCGATTTGCATTTCGTAAAGCTAATTATCATTTTCACCATGCATTTCTATGCCTCAGCAATGAATTTAGTGGAACAAAAAAAAAAAAATCAAAAGCTCGTTGCGGCATGTGTTCCCATTGAAATGAAAAATTGAAAATTTGACACATTTTTTTTTTCAATATTTGGAACCGTTTTGGGGGGCGTTTCGATTAAAATTCGTCCGACCCCGGAATAAGGACCACCCTAATATACATGTATTTAAACCGTCGCGGCATCGCGGCGCAAAATAGACTCCAAGTTTACTAGCATGGTCATCACCGAACCTCCTTAAACCTTCATCGAATGGACTGTAAATTATGAAGTCAGTCTCTTGTAAATTCAAAACCGCCATACCCAGCTGTATTTGTGCCTAGTATGCATGCTGTTTTTTTTAAGTTAGCTGATCTTTTTCGACAGTCAGCCATTTAATAGATTTCATGACCTCACTCATTGATTTCGTTTTCCCCTCACAAGTACATTTTATTTCAATTAGTTTACCAGGTCTATCGTTTCCGAACACAATACCATCGGGAAAATATCCCACCCAAGGATTTTTAACCCTGCGTCGGCAACCTATGACGATATCGTCCTACTGACTTTTAGTGAAATGGTCGAATCTGCCTATTTCGCGTTTTTCCTAAATTTCTATTCGTTAATTGCTTGAACATTTTGGAATGAAAACCGCTGGAATATCGAGATGAGACCTGAAACTAATTCCCTGAATTTTTTGGGAATTTCGGACAATCCTAAATGGGTTGCAAATAGCCGATGACGATATCGTCATAGGTTGCCGGCGGCGTAGTCAAAAAAATAGGTTGCCGGCGGAGGGTTAAGGGGGTATGTACACCTTTGGAGGAGTTGAAATTTCCAAAAAGAAATTAATCTTTTTCTGCGACTTGTGGACTCTGACAAAATCCAAAAAAATCATGATGTCTAAGGAGGGTTCAACCCTCATTACGCATATTTTACATCATGTATTACTTTCAGTCTGAAGGTGGCTGAAGAGAAAAAAATACTAAATGACTCGGTTGTCCTAAAGAATCAGGACCACCGTTGGATCAATCTTAAAATTTTTGGTCCTCAATCGTTCATAGAAGATGCCTCTATGGTATGAACGTAGGGATTTTTGATATTGCAAAAATTACTTGAGTTATTCAATTTTTTTGATTTTTTTTTTTGGCATTTTTCAAATTCTTCTTACTTTTTTTGCCAGTATCCCAATCAAAAACGGGTTTATCAAAAAATCCCACGTTCATACCATAGAGGGTAGTCTTCTGAATAATTAAAGACCAAAAATTCCAGAATCGATCTAACGGTGCTACTGATTCTTCACGACAACTGGTCAAAATATTCATTCTCCAGAAATCAACTTTTAAACTTTTTTATTTAAATTTTTTTTATTTTCTACTTTTCCCAGTGAAGAAAATGTAGTTACAGGAAATCTATTTTTGAGATTTTGCTTATGATTAATATGCTGGATCCGCAGCTGCCCTCGTATCGATGTGTTATGAGTCGAGTCGAGTCTAGACACATGTGCCAGACAGACGGAGGTTTGTAGTGAGTTTTGACCTGCTCTGTCCAACAACAGTGTCCGTTAGGTGTCCGGTGGGGCTGTTAGGAAAAGAATTAATTGCTTTAGAAAAAAACTGATCAAAATTTTTTAAAACATAAAAATTCTTAAAAATTCTTGATCTCCAATATTTTTAAGATTCAGAAAATGCTAGCACAATTTTTGTCAATATTCCGAAAATTCGTTTATCTTTCATCAATCATACCTTTTTCTTATAATATTTACTAAACTCTCGCAATTAATGTATCACAGAAATACTCATCTTTTTAGAACTCCTAATGTGTAGTCTCCTGGCATCGATCTCAAACGCACTTTTTGATGGATCATCTTCTTTCGATTCCGAAGTCGCATCTCAGATACATATAGGGTAAAGTCGGGATAGATGCCCCAGTGGGAGAGGTGGCCGGTATTCGATATCAGATGAAATAATAGTTGGATACCGCCACTGAACTTTCTCACTGTTCCTCGTATCTACAATGCCAGAAAGCATGCACGAACGCTCGAAAAAAACCGATCATTTTCACGAAAATTGTAGTTTACTGATCAGTATTCAGGAAATTTTCGTTGCTGTAACTTTGGTATATTATCTGTGTAGTAGGTCTGAATATTTAACAATAACTAGAGGGTACTATGGCCTATGGGCATGGGTAAACTCAGATAGGTACTTGAAGGTCATGTAGTGTCAACGTTAACTCCAGAACGCTTACTACGACGAAGGTGACTCTAAAAAGGGCATCTTTCCACATACGTGGGGCATCTCACCCATACCCATCGGGTGAGATGGCCAAAACACTATATTCGTTTATCGCAGTTTTCATCGGGATTAAATTAAAAAAAAAAAATTGTGTTTCTACCCAAATATTACCAAAGCTTTATAAAGTAACTTTGTGCAATGAAAAGATTTTTTCATGGAACACGTAATTTTTTAAAATACATTTTTCTTAGGTGGGGCATCTATCCCGACTTTACCCTACACTGTGTTTATTCAATAATGTAAATTACTAATGGTTTGAATTCGTAATGAAAGCACGACAATATTTACAAACAAGTGGACACCTAACCTCGAAAAAATGTAGATCGCAGCCATGTGTTCTGTCAAGATCACAGTTCAAAAGAATATTTAAAATTAAATATGCATAAGAAATGATGATTACAAAGAATTGAAAGATCACAAAATCAAATTCAAAATCAAAATATATGAAAACGTCATGAAAGTAAGACAGTGGTGTTGGCAGTGTTGTACAATACTGATGGGAGGAATATGAGGGTTCGCGCGCCGCGCGGCGGCGCTTTTTCGCAATTTGGGACTGTCGTGGCTGTAACTTCTCAAACCCTCTAGATATTCTGACGCCGATTTATTTGCGGGTAGAGTAGGTCACTACCATTCCCAATAAATTATTTAAAAAAAAAACAATTTTTTCAAAAATTCAAAGGTGTAGATACCCCCTTAATTGAAACAACTAGGCCGCATTCGGCCACTCTCGTTGACGTCGAGTCTTCGTATGGTTTTCTTGCCAGCGGTTCATGGTCCAATCCGTGCTTCGTGTAACAATTGCCAAACGGCTTAGCATAGAAGTAACGGAATGATTTTTTTACCAATCAGGATTGGTGTTTTTTGAATAAGTGAACAAGGCACATATGCCGTGCTTCCGGTAACTCTGAACTGTCGTTCATCACGCCAGACTTCGAACAAATCTTCACTTTCTGTACAAATAGTGTAGACGTCCTTTTCCAAACGAGTGAGTACGCTGTCGCAACACTCTCTAAAAGGTTTAAGGTAGTTGTCGTGCTACAGTCCGACCCAAAACGTAAAACCCCTATATTCGTACTAGTCAGCGACAATGTATGGCTCGGTGAGAGTGAGAGCTACAAGATATCCACTCGAGAGCAAGAGAGATACGCGCCGCTTTATGTTTCAGTTTTAACTATAAAATCTAAACGAGACGGTCGAAAACGCTGAATGATCATTCAAACGATTCAGAAAATTACAATTTACCATATCATGGTTTATTGTTAAAATCCTATGAATTGTTTTCGTCGAGGGGTAATTTTTGAGCATATTCTTGCACACTTTCTATATCAGCCTGTGTATAAGAACGAACTTTGAATGCTTTTTTCCCAGAAATGGAACGGTCAAAGGCCAAAATATTTTAACAGGAGACGTATAATGCGTCAACATATGGCTAATATAAGTTTCATCAATATCTTAGGAAAAGTCGATTCGCACAACTACCTTAAACTCTATTTCATGTAACTTATGAAGAAAGTCAGACGCCTTCTGATGTTCAAACATCGCATGAACTTCCTGAGGGTTACTTGTTCATACGTTATTATTGCACTCGTCGAGAGGTTCGTGTCTTCCATACCTGAATTAACCAGAAAAGTGGTTGAAAATACAACAGACAAGATTCTAGCAGTATGACTTGATCAATTGCAATGATTCATACGAGTGACTGATTTCTCTGACTATTCTTTTTTTTTTTTGCATATTCAGCTCCAAAAAAGGATAGGCCATTATTCAGAAATGATGCAATGAATAGGATAAAAAAGTTGCAAGCGTAGTTGAAATTACATGTGTTTGGCCGAAGCTGATAACGGATTATTCGTCACTAATATTTCTTTGAAAACTGCCTCTTGTTCACTGGACAAGAAAAGAGCTCTGTTGTCTGACAGATTTTCAGTTTCACCATGGCACGATTTCTTCTTTCCCCTAATCTTATCAGCGACAGCCTGCCTTTATTTATTCAAAAAACAATCATGCTGCTCCAAAGGCTGCGGTTCGTACTTTTCCAATGATGATTGTTGTGCTTTGTTCCATACGCACTTTTTGTCTGCAGTGCATGAGATGACATTTAAATCCTCCAGGTTGTACCTAACAAAAAAAAAGCCTGTAGTTGTTTCATTGATCAACTAATTCACAGTAAAACAGAAATTATATTACTGACGCCAACACGTTGAAGCAGCGATATATATCTCTTTCTCCTTTCGCAACGTCCAGTTCCCCTCTCTGCACATACTCCTCGACTAAATAGTACCGTGCGAATATTAATAGGTTAGGGTTAGCGTAAAGTTGCAATCTATTATGTATTACAGAAATAGTTTCGTTATACATTTACTGACAACGGTTCTAAATTAGTATGCTATTAAAAATTATCATCCAAGCGAACAATCTGACAATGGTTACTCGTGGTTAACGTTAGAGGTTAGGTTAGGAACAAAGAGCTCCTTTGGTTAGGAATGACTACGACTAGGGAGGTGCGCGTCTGCGCGGCAAGGAAAGACGGACATTGCGAAAGGAGACAGAGATATATCTCCGTTTCAACATGTTGGCGTCAGCCCAACAGCTCTATTCCCCTTCCAGTAATATAAGTTCTATGCAGTAAAGACCAACGCGCACTACACGGGTATGAAACGGTCGCACGGTTTTTTAGACTTTATTCCGAATCGAATGAACCACCCTTCACATTCTGATCCATTCCAACTTGAATTTACACGCTTTTTAAGATGTGGACCAGCTTACAGCATCCGATAGCTCACGAAAAATTCGCTTCTGTTACGATCGCTTCCGATGCCTTCGCCGTGCTTCTCCGCGCTTCGCTTCCGATAACTTCGCCACGCTCCTCTTCCGCGTCGTGCGCGTTGGCCATAATAGTATCTAAAATCATGAATAGCTATGGATGAACTTACCTGTTGCAATATAACGGAACACTGACAACATGTTGGCAAGCACTTCCCAAGCCAGCCTTACAACTACACGGAGAAAAGTATTTCGCGAAACTATACCGAACTCAGTTCAGTAAACTGGGGACATAGGGACATTTATGTAAAGTTTCACTCACAGTTCAGTAAAGTGAAATTCAAGAAAGCCTCATGCATAGAACGTGGAATTTTGATAAATTTAAAAGAATATTTACCAAACTAGAACTGTAAATGCGCACAATTGTAAAATATAATGACCGTAAGATAGAGTTTACCGAACAGTTCGGTAAAACGTAAACTCCTGTGCAGTAGAAAAAAAAATTGAATTCTTACTCCTTAGGAGCTTGCGTTTTACCGAACTGTTGGTTAGTAGTTACAGGCATCTCACTTACACGATCTTACACATCTAGTAGCTACCTATCATACACAGTTTCGTCGCGAACACATGTAAACCTATACCTATACGCATTTGGGACCTAACACTTATATACTACGCAAGCACGCGCCTATCGCTGACAACTACGATTTGGAACTGTCTTATATACTAACTGACAGAAATGTTAGCGCTTGTGAGAACGAAAAAGGGGCTGCAGAGACATCTAGTGGAGAGCTAGTCCTGCGTGACTACAGAGGTGGTAGGAGATGTTTCACGTCTTTCGGCTTACTGAACTGTCCAGTAAAATTTGAGGTGCCAGGAGGGAGAAGTTTCATTATAGTGTTGTAAAGTTTTATATAGCGAAAATAAACTTTTCTCTGCCTATATCGATGTAAAACTTTACCGAACTTTTGAGTACTTTTTCAATTCCTTAATAAGAATGATGCGTCAACTTCGTCATTCTTTAACTAATCTTTAGGGAATAATTCACGTGAATCTATTA
The DNA here is from genome assembly GCA_963992785.1 of Tenthredo livida. NCBI lineage: Eukaryota > Metazoa > Arthropoda > Insecta > Hymenoptera > Tenthredinidae > Tenthredo > Tenthredo livida. Next base: position 42,007,759 of record OZ023064.1, on the reverse strand, counting down.
AAATTAATAAAGTAATAAAGTCTTCATATCAGCATTTTACTGTACATTATTAAAGTTTACCAAACTGTCATGTATTTTATAACGTTCAGTATGTCACTGATTACTGCAAAAATGTGAAAAAATCATCAACTTGTCTCTATATCCCAACTTTGTTCAACAGTTCAGTAAAGTTTCGTGAAATACTTTTCTCCGTGTACACTCCATAGAGCTTACTTTCCCAATATTTGTAATTTCGCCCCTAATTTCATGCGGAGAACCCTTGAGCTGAGAAATTCGAAGACAGAATGCCATTATTTGATAGCTCGTGTCAACTTCAGTTCTTCCGCAAGAAAGAATGTGCCCAGCGTTCAATACGTTTTCGCCTCCAATGGAATTTTTATTTTTCGGCTTCGTAAGAGCGAATTCACAAATTTCTTGAATTGAAACTTTCATTTTACGGCTGAATTGTGAATATTCATTGGTTGGTTCTTTGTTATGAATTATGACTATTTGAGCACTAGGCGACCGCCTGTCACGGGTTTCTACTGTCGCCGCTGGGTGGCGAGGATTAGGCCACGCCTTCGTTGTACATCCCAATAAAATTGATATTTACCGTAATTTTGTCTGGCACGTTTCAGATTGGTTATTTTATAGTACATTCTTGACCTCTACTTACTTTTTGTCTCAATTATCGACAAAAAAGTGAGATTCACATAATTGTCGTATTTAATTCCACCGTGTGTAGAACTACCAAAATATGAAAGTAAATTTTTTTTTCCCTACAGAAGATATTATCTAGATTCTCGATAAATCGCTGCGAAACTCAGTTTCCAGTTCGTGATTTTTCCGCTACAGTTTACAATTATTTCATTGATGCGAACAGGAATTCGAACTTGAACCCCTGCGATGTTTGCAGCTTCTGCCAATCAAAAACATTTCAGACAATCCCGCGCTATTAAACATTCAAGATTATCGATTTTTCCGTTTTCTTTACGGAAAAGTCGTCCGCCGATAATTCTCTCTTTCTCTTCTCTCGTAGGGTTACTGAGAAAACCCATGCGTGTGTTCCCAGTGGTGGCAAAAAGAACAGTCTTGGGCCACGCTTGGGACAAGTTGACCGGTCAAGCGTTGTTAAAATACCACTGGCCTTAGCTTTGTCCAGCACAGTGACAATGGCATTCGACAACAGTTGGGTCCAACACTTCGGCCAAGGCTCGAGCCAAGCTTGGCCCCGTACTACTCGCCAACAATTATTCTACGCTCGGTTACCACCTAAGGTCCAACGCTTGGGAGACATATGGCCCGGTCATACACCCCCACGAATGGGCCTAACACTCGTCCCGAAACTTGTCCCAGTCGCGGCCCGCACGTACGAATTTACAATAAAATCTTATAAACTAACGTCTGGGCTAGAAAATCGGCCCGTCACTTGCCCAATCCTCGGCCCAACCGTACTAGCCAACGAGTGGGTCTGACGCTCGTCCCGGAGCTCGTCCAATTCAACACCGCGCCATCCGCGGTCAAGCCCGCAATCTCCGACTAGAAAAACAATTGCAGAGCAGTGATATTTCTCTTACGATAAAAGTAACACCCCAAATACTTGACTAGGCGTAGATTTACCATGCAATGAGCGAAAGGGATCACGACGCTGAAGCCAGTCCTCCGAAGCCGGATCTGTACCTACTCACAACCATTCGCAAATAAATTTAATGAATTATATTAAATTTCATTAAATAAATAAATAAATGAATAAAAACCTATTTTACTTCTCGTGGAATAAAGAAATTATTATTTAAATCTTAAACCATGCACTGAGACATGGTTGTCCCATTCATTTCGCCATAACTAATCCATTCGTTGGTAAACGTTTGGAATGCGCGAAAATTGACTATTGGCCCTAACGTATTTCAAGTAATGGCCCAGAAATGGAAATATGAGTTGAAACAAGCTTGGCCCAAGGATTGGCAGAACATGCGGTCCATTCTCGGCCTAGTGTTATCATTTCAACCGTGGTCCATGATTGGGTGTATTGTCTGTTCCAACGCTCGACGCGATTTGGGCCAGACATGGCCGACGGTTGGGCCTATGGTACAAGCACACATGGGAACCTTCATCTCATCAAGACGTCGGAGTTTTATCGCGAGTGGCGAATGGCGATACTTATCACCTAATCATTTTCACCTAAAACAAAAAGTTAGGTCATCGGTTAATTTCTTGAACAGTTGTTTTTTTTCATCAATTTGTTAATAACATTTTTGAATTATTATTATGCAAAATCAATCCCCCGAGAATCTTCTACATGCTTGATTATTTTCAGATTTTTTCCTCATCGAGAAGTATTCAAAATCTTGTCTGAAACCCACGTTTGGTGGGACTGTAGCTAAAGAATCACCTTAAACACCTCAAAAACACAACCGGACTTGGCTCGCGGGTGTCTGCTAGAATGGCGGCCGTTTATAGATTCGTATGAATTTACTCAATACGCCGTATAGCGCAGCCGGTACTTCCCTTTTTAAAATCCTCATTACTGATGGACGAATTTATATGCAGGAACAAGGTTCACCATACCGCATTTGCACTACCACAATGAAGTAAGTAAAAACTGAAACATGTGTCTATATACCCTATAAAACGTCGTTATCATTTCGACGACTAGCCAACATTGGCTCCAATTTTTGGGCTATTTATGATTCATCAGTTCAACAGTAATAGCACTAGTGGATGGAACGTAATATATTATTCAATCATGTAGTATGCTCTCGATGATGATTAGGCCACGGCATAATAAACACTATCTGATCTGATCTAATCTGATGTAATATTTTACGCCTTATTACACTATATAAGACAGCAAATGATGCACTTCTACATAGCGAGACACATAGTGTACCTATTATTGCCTGTAGTACATACCGTGACAATCAGGTGAAACCGAATGGTCCGATTCCCCGGCCGGCGGATATTACGTATTTTTATGGGGTTAGCCACTCGTTGCGCTGAAAAATTTCTAAGGTGATTTGGCCGCGAGGTCGATGCAACAAAACACCCTGAGGATTTTCAGTGCAACGAGTGGCTATCCCCATAAAAATACGAATCATCCGCCGGGTGGAGGATCGGTCCATTCGGTTTCACCTGATTATCACGGTATACTGTGAAATTCATAAGTGCCTATGCGAATAGCAAAGATATGTATCTGCCCCAATTACAATTATCAGATTAATTAATAATTATATGATCCTAGTTAGGACTGTTATTAGCTCATTAGCGAATTACGATACCACGGTGAATTCTTCATTTTGAACCTCAATCGCAGTTTGTCCGAGATTGGCAGCAACTTCAGGTGGTCAGAATCAACTCTGCTTATCAAAAATGAGGTTCTTATTATAGATTGTTATGCAGTTTAGTACGGCGATTCTTCACTCGTTTGCCTTACGAAGTTGTCACTGCGGTAGTTGACGGCTAATTATAGACATTTTCGTATTACCAGTTTTGCTTGAGATTTTTATCCAGAAGTTGTACAAATGTCTAACTCTTTTTTTGTACTGCAACTACTTGGTATGTAAAATTCAATATGATTTCGAAAAGTTCAAAAAGCTTGAATAATTTAAGGGGACCAGAGTTTGTTTTTCTCGCACATAAATTTCATTGACACCTGCTCGCCCCAGCAGCACCCTTGCGCTTCTGAAGTTGAAGATATAGTGGGGATAGAAACATGAAACATCCCGGTGGGACCGACCCTGAATCAGTTGGGCGCGTACGGGTAGGTCTGTTTGCTTAGAATGATATACGATATAAACCAGAGCGGCCATTCTTGTCCGCGCTCAGTTGCCAAAGGGATGCTGAAGGCGAGGCCCTGGATGCGATTGGAGACCTTAAAACTCCAAAAGATCAACCGGAGATGAAAGACCGCGCCAAGTTTCTGTTTACTGTACAATGTAGGTACAACCGCGACGGTGTTTGCCCCTTTTTCCTTCGCCAAAAGAAGTTTTCATTTAAAACTTTGAAAGAGGTTGAGTGACGCCATCGTCTCTGCTTCTGTCCCACATTTCCTTCGACTATGGCCGTTCAAAGTTTTCTTCATCTTGTCCGTTATCCGGTACCGTTATTCATTTACAGAGATGACAAGTTGCGGAGTAAGCTGAGGACCAGTCGAGGGAGAAACGCGCTCCTTTATGGACGAGTGGTGGTGAGTCCATTTCAGAAAGGCGTGCACTCGAGCAAACACAGAAATGAAAAATCTTCGTTGGCGGGTGCAAATCGTAACCTACATTTCCGTGAATGGCTTCCTCTTTGAATCGGACTAGCTTGCAACATTTCAGAAAACTGGTAGTCCACTTCCCGAGCGCGGAACTACTACATCTTTGTTGTTTCACTAGACATTTTCTCCAGATGTTACAATAACCCGTCGCGTTGAATTGAGACAGAATCTGCAATAATTGTAGGACATAGTACAAAGATCTGATATTGTTTTGATACCATGCTATCGCAGGTCAACGGGTGTAACGGTCATTTTTTAAAGCGTCGTATTTGACGTGATGTTTCGGTCAGAGCATGGCCGGCCATCAGAAGATCGAAAATTGACTCTAAACGCGCTTCAGATGTTATCTGTTTGCGCGCCAGCGGTGAAGCCTGTTACCATTACACCCGTGATTCTTCTTACCTACTACAAAATCACAGTCAGAAAATAATACGAACTACACCCAGTTTTACTAATGGATATTACGTAAAATTTGAAGAGGCGTTTGGAGTAGATTGTTTTCGAATATGCGCAATTCTAGTGACAATGTCTATAAGCACTAGGGTGTCCGCTATTTGCCGAATAGACTTTTTCTACTTGGGTATGGGCCAAATTATTAGTTTATAGCATAAAGACAATTACGCTATTTTTTTTTTTTTTCTTTAAGTACCATTAACCCCTGTCTGTAGGACGATACTTGTCCCATTTGATTAACATGGGATTTCTGCCCTTTTTAGACTTCAATTTGTTTTTCGCTTACTACTTTCATTACCTCATCAAATATTGTTGATTCTACTACTGTTCTGACGTCGTTCGATGGACATATTTTTACATTGATGGAAATTTTTTTTTTTTCTACTATATTGTTTAATATCTTTCGAATATTTTTTAATTCAAACAAAAAGCATTGAAAAGTCAATAAAATCAAAAATATTCAGAAATATTCAAAAATTACTGAAAAATACAGTAAAAATAAATTTTGAACAAAACTTCAAAACTTATGAAATTTTTTTTTCACCAATGTAATAGTATATTGTGCATCAAGGGAAGGAAGTGAGATTTCGCTCCCGAGCGTGTAGATAGTCGCCCGAGCTGGTCGAGTTGACCCGATCGCGAGGGCGGCTATTTACACCGAGGGAGCGAAAACTTCCCCCCGTGATGCACACGATATTTCTTTTCACACATGGACGGAAGGCCGATTTCCTACCCGCAGAGAGGCACGACCACGCACGATCGCGAACGCGCAATTTTAGGTGGGACAAGGAAGTCATGCTATTTTGCTTTTTATTATTTCACTTTCTTCTTCGCAACGAACAAAGAAACGATCATGAACGACGCGCTTTTTTTCTATCATTTTGTTTCGTCCGATGGCGCTGTTACCGAAAACATACGCAGCGGACTGGGAGGAAAATTCATGACTCACGGCCTTCCCTCCCATGGGAGGCAAAACTCCCCTGGTCGGTAAAACTGGAGTTCCCTACCTCTCAGCGGGTAAGGAAATCGGCCTTCCCGGCCATGTGGGAAAAAAAAATATATCCATCGAAAGAGGTCAGAACAGTAGTAGAATCAACAATATTCGATGAGGTAATGAAAGTAGTATAAGCGAAAAAAAAATTAAAGTCTAAAAAGGGCAAAAATCCTATGTTAATCGAATGGCACAAGTATCGTCCTACAGGCAGGGGTTAATGGCACTTGAATAAAAAAAAAAAAAAAACAGCATAATTGTCTTTAGGCTATAAACTAATAATTTTGCCCATACCCAAGTAGAAAAAGTCAATTCGGGAAATAGCGGACACCCTAATAAGCACAAGAATAAATAAGCAGTGATCCTTTGTACTAAACATAACAATATAGAATACGATGGTGCATACAGAGGAACTGTCATTACCCGTGAGAAAGCAGGAAGTGTATGTCGGGTGACGGGCGCACCTTGAAGGCATCAAGGAGTCACACATCCATCGACAGCGCTGGCGACTTGCAATATTTTCGGGTATGGAGTTACTCGACTGCTGGGGGAGAGGGGAAACACATTTTTCACTTTTCATTTAATTTATGGATATTATACCTTATTTCTTTTTAAACCTGTCTACACGGAGAAAAATGTTCTGTTGAATTTACTATGTGCTTAGTTGGATATGTGACAACTCCTTTTTGCAGTAGAAATTACCACAATTCTAGTATTTGGTACATTGGTACAGAGTAAAGGTTACCACTATTGCTGCCATTTTTACTGCAAAAAGTAGTTGTCACATATACAACTAAGCAGATAGTAAATTCAACAGAACATTTTTCTCCGTGTATAAAGCCCGCGCCCACTACATTGCGGCAGAGCACGGCCGACAGCGAAAAAAAGTGATTCATCGTATTTTATAATAAAAATCATGCACACTTTCATGAAAAACAACAGAAAAAACACGATGTACTACCACTGTTTTCCGCCGTCCGTCGCGGTGTAATGGGCGCCGGGCTCAAGTTTTGTCCGGTCGTATCCCACAGCTAAGTCCGCATGGACATTGAGTGTTGCTCAGTCATTCAGCCCAAATCGTAACACACAGATACGAAACCTACACACGTTAAGCTCAAAAGGCACCGCGGTATGGCGAGTATGAGATAAGAAGGGAGTACGTAGCGGCGCGCAGAGAAATATCTAGTTCCCCTAACCCAAATCGGCGAGTGAAATAAGGCATCAACATTTTTTTTTGTGTGCGACTAACGTTTTAAAATTCAGTAGCAGTCATTGGAAATGTCGGTGAACCTAACTATACCAGCGAACTATTCCAACAGAGTACTTCTAACTGAAGCATCTTTTCTAACTAATATTGGTTCGAGTGACATTGCGTTACAGTTGAAGTAACCCTTTGTTTTTCGAGAAATCGTGTATTATAAACGAGATTATAAAGTAGCGCTGACTGATAAGTTAGTGTTAACTCAACTCGTTTCTATCGTGATGGAATTTCGCTGCGCAAAGAAAATTAATTTAGATTGTTACAATGAATTTATTACAACGTATGATGCGTTGAGTAACACCTACTATTTGTAATCAATCGCATATTGATACAAAGTAAGGATTACAGATGAGAAAAACATCGCATTATTTTGGCCGGCATTCAATCCGGGGATGCACGCATTCGCTCGCATTACTAGTCGCACGCTCTACCGACTACGCTAAACTATTTATTGAAATATGAAATCACTTTTGTCTATTTATTTGGCATCTGTCTCAATGATATCAACGTTTTACTGCAGCTAAGATATCTCCACTGAAGATCCGTTTCTTAGAGTTTCAAAAGTTCTCATTTACTGTGACGCTCACAGTAAGTATGTAATAATATCTATGAAAATCTATAGATTCGTATACGTTCACCGAAATTTCCAGTAACTGGTACTGAATTTTGGAACGTTCGTTGAACACAAAAAACAATGCTGATGCCTTATTTCACTCGCCGATTTGGGTTGGGGGAACTAAATATTTCTCTCAGTGGTAGTATCTGTTACTCGCGAGTAACTTTTGTTCAGTGAAAGTGGAAAATTACGTTTTCCGGACTAGAAATATAGTCTTATGAATTGAACCCTTCACATTCGAGGAACCAAGTAACTTTAGTTCAGTGAAAGTGATAAATTATGTTGTTTGGACTGACAATTATAGTTGTTGATACCTTAGTAAGTTGACTTTCCAGAAGTATTAGATATGAACATGTGGTTTGATTACACTTGAAATTATAAAAACTAGTCCGCTTAAACAAACGAGTAAGGTTGAATAGTTGGCTAATCTTTAATAGAAAATAGAGTTCCATTAACTGAAAATATAGTTACGATTACTCGAAAGAATCCAACACCCCAAAAATAGTCCATGCAATTCGCTCAAAATTGTGCCTTGCACAGCAGACTGAATAGTTACTGTAAATATTCGAGAACAGTTGAATATACGGCCGGAAAAGACTGTTAATATGACTAAATTTCTGACGTGGTTACTGTTACTACATCACAAATGCTCGCTGTACCTTAATCATAGTTACATCAACGAAAAAAAAGTTACGGTTACTATAAAATTTGAACTGTATCAAAAATGTTGGTTTCATACATTGAATTTCTCTCGGTGTATTCACGAAATTTGCTCGGAGGGTCTTTACTTCTTTATTTACGTGTAATGCGCAACCAGTAATAGGAATATTTGAAAAACACGGCTTTTTCGTTTCGCACGTACATAATTCTGGGTGTGGAATTCCATACCCAGAATTTTCCTGGGTATGGAGTTCTCCATATACTCCATATGAAAGTCGCCGGCGCTGTCCATCGATAAGATGAAAAGCCCGTGGGCCAACAAATGTGTGAAATAATCAATTTGTTAAAGCTAGGAAGATCTCTCATAATTGCAGGTACAGCGGGATTCAGATTATAACGGATAAGGGGTTACATACACAAAAAGGGCTTCTAGCTCTGCACAACGCGTAAGTCACTGACAACTGATGGCTCTAATCGTTCGCTGAGCTGAAAATTGCGAGCAGAGTAGCACACGAGTGCACCATCCCCAACAGACCATACGCTCGCTGAAATTTCAATGAAAGAGACCAATGAGGGTAAAACCATCGTCTGAAAACGAAGAGCAAATCGAGGTGTTGGTATACATATACATATACATATCTATGTAACTTGTATCTGCACTAGACAACGGAACAAGGAAAGGATTCGTTGGTCCCATACAGAAGTACCGAGGCCCGAGCGTCGCACGAGGGGCGCGAAGATGCGCGAGTGCGTGGGGCGCCTCGTAGCAAATAGCAATAGGTAGCTGCCTGCGAGAGAACCGAGGAAAGAGAGCAGTATCGACCGCCCTCTGAACTGGCGTAGAACAGGCTGCCCCTGCATCTGCTTGCACCGTGTAACACAACGAGCGCGTGTACCCCTGCACTCCCGTTACACGCCAGCGGTGCACTGTATCACCACGTCTCGCCTAACCAGGGTGTGGGCGACCAAGCCTTCACACGAACATGCAGACCCGCGGCAGACACGCGCCCCCGAGCATTCCTCTGGTACGCAGGAGTGCTTAGGCAAGGGTTACACGCGAAAATTCGCATGAAGGAAGCAGAAGAAATCTATCCCTCTAGAAAGTACTCAAAATCTAATCAGGTGCGGTGTGAGTTGCATATTTTCATGGAAGGAATTGACTTTCATTCCGATATGAACTTATCATCTCGTACATGTGATATAAGCGGGAAGAGCTAAACCCGAGTAGAATGAGGCAAATTCTTGCTGCGAATAATTTGAATAATAGAATTCGAATAAGAGATCTTCTGTCCCTTTGAGAGCGAGCTGAAAATTTGCTGATTCCCTTGTAACGTATACTATAACGATCTTTGAGAGAAAAGATTAAAAGGCTGAGAATTGCGTGAGTAAGTGGTGAAGCCTCTCGCCGCCGACTAAATGTCTCGGTCGCTAAAAGCAGAGTATAATCATTATTAGGAAGAGTTGTGCTATCGTGCGTTTCAAAACTGCTATCCAGAATGTCATACCTATACATAGTTTCTGTATATATGCCGATCGTCTATTCAAAGCTGAAAACGTTTAGGTTTCCCGTTTGAAAGTATTCGCACGTCGGATACTGGCCACTGGGGTTGAATTTTTAACCCAACATCACTCGCTAAACCTTTCTCCATGGATCGCTAGACACGATGCCTGGCCGGGTGAACGTTTATATCCCTACGGTTCTCAATCATATTCCGTCCCGTCTTCCGTTTTTTCTTTCTCTCTTGGAAGAGAGAAAAGGGGCAGCCCCTATAACTATAAATAAAGCCTAACTGCATCGACGTCGAGGCTTGAATTCACGGTTCCCTTGGAATCCTTGGGACAGGCTCGATTCCAGATAAATAAGCTTCTCCCTACAGTAGATGCCCTCCAAACTCTACCTCAGCAAGAACAAGAATTACTTTCGTATCAAATCAAGCCTTTTGTTCTCAAACTTGTCGGAACTTGGAAACAAATCAAGAGTACTTTTTGATATTGATTAGAACCATTAAAAATTCATAACACCTGTGATATAATCATTACCCAAGTCTTGTGAAGTGAAAAGTACTTAGTTCTCCCATCTATCAGGCATGAATACCCATCAATCGAAGACACAGTTTTGTCGCCTTATGCTCCCTAAAGAAATTACGACTTGTGTAAAATCAATGTTTTACACGACTCAGTCTGTGATGAGCGATGAGTGCAGCGAATAACAGTTCTTTCGTTATCTCACTTCCCCTGGCCATCGGAAACACTGCATTTACACAGGTATCTACATTCATATACCATACATGGAGAGTCGAGCCCGTCGAGGAACAAAATTCGACTGGTAACCTGCTGCAGCCCATGGGTTAAACCAGGGTCGCAGTCAGCCCCCAGTAGAAGTCGTCGATCGTACCTACCCTTGCGTGACTGAGTCATGCAATATCAGTGGGGTGTAACCTGCGAGATACGCCTGCACCCTCCAGACTCTCTGACTCTTTTGCCCCCGTTGCTAACCAACACTGAGCCCAGATACGGGTGCAGTAATTTGCATATCGACTTCGTGGAATGGTCGCTGCAGCGTAGTATGCCGAGGAGGGAAAACCCCAAGCTAAAATACGTGTGCGATCGTTGGATACGTTGTCGTTGGTAAGTTGTAGACACAGAAGTTAAAAAATTTACCGAGGTAATCCGTGTACATGCAAACATAACCATGTGTTCAACTGTTCCCTCGCATCGCAGGATGTAATAGACTTTACACGTTTGTTAACTTTTCACTTTGTTTTTTGTAGCTCAGGTGAAATCTTGAACCGCAAAATAATAAAGCATAACGCTTCTCGTTTTTCCCTCATAGAATTTACCCACTTTAAAATTCTATATGAAGTCACGTTCTGACTCACAAGTGGAAAAACATTTTCAACGATATTTCGAACAATTTCTGCTCATATCTCATACATGGTTATTACTCTTGTTTCGACAAATTTCCTGTACTTCTATTTCGATCCGATCTTATTACTCTGGGTTTAACGACGGTGCCTCATGGGTAATGAACGATTGTAGGAAAAAGTTCTGAAAGATGGGTTCTAGTCTACTTTTTATAATATAGACTTCGCAACAGTTTTCATTTGACCAGTGATTCCACGACCAAATCTCTCAGGGTAAAGGCGTTGATTCATTGTTCTAAAAACTTGGCGTGATTTAAACTTTACCCATAAATTACCATGTCATCTGAAAAATCCATACAAGTTGATACTGCCATGTCCTGAGTGGAAGTGAACACCCTGTAATCCGTATACAAAGTGACCTCAATAAAAAGTAACGTCATTAAATATAATGATACGTAACGTGTTAATTGTAGAAAATAACCTAATGGCGATCATACCTGTAGCTATATTACTTTCAACCTCACGACCGAGGTATAAAATGAGAAAATAATTTTCTTCTGCTAACGAGAGTTTTGCTCGGTGTGGTAGCAATTGAGCCGTTCGCTACAACAACAACTTAAGTCGACTTGAGTGATTCTTTCAGAGACGCTTATCTCGGTGTTCCGTACACTATTAGCTATGTTCCCTGTGAATTTCGGATGTTTCTGTCGACTTTTGACGCTACGATGACCATAACAAGCGGCGTGCGCACCGTGCAACCAACCAACCGTCGAATCTTTAATCGTCTATTTTCGGCCAAAACTTAAGTCGACTTGAGTTGTTGTTGTAGCGAACGGCTCAATTGGCTATAGCTACCTCGATCGGCCTGCAAGTTGCAAATCACTAGCAGAGTCTAAGCTACGTAGATTCTGAATTTCACGGTGGATATCCTCATTTCGTCTACCGCACCCTCCACTTACTGATCCACTATTTCATTTCCGCCGTAATCCAATGGCGCCCCACTCTAATAAACCCTATCTTGGTGGCACCCCCTTTTTACCCCTCATCTATTTTCTCCTTCCTGCAACGTCCCTCGCTCTGGTATATGTATAATGGCACATACATATATACCAACCACGCTGTAGAGCCCCTCAATTCGGCTTCAAGGTCTCAGACAGGTTCGAAATGCCCCATTGAAAGTTGCACGTCAGGAAACTATCTTTAACTTCAAAACATTATCAAGAAGTATCGAAATCCGCAGACACCACGTAGGACGAATGGATTGAGATCTTGAAGGATGCTTGATTAATTGCATCTAAATGATATGATGATAGGAATCCCAGATGATGAAGCCAAGGGCTAACAAGTCGACTATGGAGTGATACCATGACCGCAAAGTGAAGTCAGACTTCATTGAATTTTGTCATTGATTTCAATGATTTCATTTGATTTCAAGGTGGTTCTTCCACGAACCGAAATGTTGCAGAAGATTCTAATCTTCCACTGTGTTATAATACTTCTGAGTCAGTCCACGTCAAGCGGGACGGATTTGGCCAAAAATATTCGTCGATGTTTCTGATTCTTTCATAATTTGTTTTATATATTCTCTGGGTAAAATAAATGCATGAAACATTTTTTTTTTTTTTCACTCAAAGGGCTTAGAAGCTACAAGGGGTTGAATTTTCGAACAAAAAACACCAAAAATCGGAATCGCGCTCTCCTTTAAACGTTAATATCTCCGGTTCCCTTAGTCGTAGAGACGGCAGCAAAATAGTAGATTTCGATACGAGAGCGAAATGTGAGGCATTTATATGTGTCCCGATGTTTTTAGCACGAACCGTACTCAAGGCGGCAGCCGAGCATGCATGAAAAAGTTGCTTGTTTTGGGGCACTGTTGTCGATGTAAACAACCATACCAAAAACATCGAGTCGATTCAGGTTGCCCAGCAGTATGTACGGAGATAGTGCGTCGACATGTCATCCCCTGCAGGGATGAATTATTATAAAATGCTCTTGTTCGCACGCCGTGCGTAACAAGAATTATGTTGTGCACGCTCGATGTGCACAGAACGTAGTGCGCACGTCTGGCATGCAATATTGTTTCATGTTAGCATCACCTACGCAAACGTCAGAAAAGTGCCACAAAATGACCGCTCCAGAGCCCCAAACAAGCGGTCATATTGTGGCACTTTTCTGACGTTTGAGTAGGCAATGCCAACATGAAACTAATTGCATGTCAAACGCGCGCACTGCGTTTTGCGCACATCGAGCGTGCACAACATGATTCTTGTTACGCCCGGCGTGCGAACAAAAGCATTTTATAATCATTCATCCCTGTCAACGCCCTATCTCCGTGAATCGACTCGATGTTTTTGGTATGGTTGTTTACATTGACAACAGAGCCCCACAAGCAACTTTTTCATGCATTTGTTATAAAAAATAGCGTTCGATACTCCCGCGAAGTGAGGCGTTTAGGGTTGTCCGATGCCTTCAGCACTCACCTTCGTCTCGGCTGCCGCCTCGACTACGGTTCGTGCTGAAAACATCGGACAATCCTATGAACGCCTCACATTTCGCTCTTGTATCGAAATCTACTATTGAAGCTGTTGAATTGTACTTTCGTGATATTAATTTAAAATCCATCGAATAAACAATTTTCTCTTTGTTATAAACAATTGTATCATTTAAACGAGATTTTCGAGATGAGTGCCTCCTTAGAATATTCTGAAAAAAATACGAGCGTGTTCCTTGATTCATTCTCTACAAAAACTGTTAATTGAAAAATGGAACTCCGATGGAAACTATATCTAAAAAGCGATTGATTCGCGCGAGACGTCGCGCGCGGCCGTGTACGCGGGAGTGCTGGACCCGATACCCATGTAAAGTTTTCCAACGCTTACAACACGGCCAAGCGTTGGTCCAATCTTGGTAAACAATGATTGGCATTAGACACTGAACCAACTACAAGCCAATGTCTATGCCAAAGTCCGCCCTGCCTTAGTTTGGAGCGTTGGTTCAACGCTCCAACCACTGCTGGGGCGATGTCTACGCCAAGATCCGTTCGGCCTTGGATCCGAGTATTGGTTTAATGCTGAAACCAGTACTGGGCCGATTGCCATGCCAAGTTTTGCCCAACTTTGTCTTCGAGCATTGATTCAACACTGAAACCAGTGCTGGACCGATGTCCACGCTAAGGTCCGTCTAGCTTTGGCTTCGGGCGTTGGTTCAACGCTAGACCCTGTGCTGAGCCGATGTTTGTGCTAAAGTCAGCTCAATTTTCACCGTGAGCATTGGGTCAACAATGCGAACCAGTGTTGCGTTGATGTCTCTGCCAATGTCCACCCAGCCCTGCTTCGAGCGGTGTCTCAACGCTGGAACCAGTGCTGGGCTAATGTCTGTACCAAGGTTCACCAAACTTCGGCTTTTAGCGTGGGTACAAGAATTCCAATAATGCTTCACCGATGTCTATGCCTACGTCTACCCGGCCTCAACTTTCAGCATGGGTTCAACGCCGACCAAAAGCGCTGGACCGAAATCATTGACGTCCGTTGTACTTGGGAATTCTTTCAGTTGAATTCTAGATTTTGGTTGAAAATTGAAAACAAAAATTCATTCTTCTGACTTCGCAGCGCTGCGCAGGAAAAGTTTCATCAAAGGTTCCCTACATCTAAACTTTCCAATATACTAATATACTATTTAATAATCAGAAATCTTCCAAGTGACCGTGAAATTTTGTTATCATTTATTTTTTTAAAGTACATACTATTGATGTAAATTCTCACGAATCGAAGTTTACCTATCGAGTCAAAAAGTGTTAAGTAATGTGACAGGCACCGATTAGCTCTAGGTGAATACCGGACGCCAGCGGATCAACGAAGTTAAGCATCATCGACTGCGGCCAGTATCTGGATGGGTGACCCACATGAATTGCGAAAAAAAATTAGTCTTTGAAGAGATGATTTTCTAACATCCAGGAAATATTAACTGCGTTCTCTACCGCTCGAAAAAGAATCAACTACTGGTGAAAAAATATTTTTTGTCCGGATAATATCGAAAATACACGAAAATAGAATGACATTGGCTCCCTGCTTGTTAGCAATGCTGGGTCGCCACTTACATGCAGCATAGGATCAGCTCTGATTGCCAAGCGTAGGACCGAGCTTATCATTCCGAATGATAACCAGTACTGGGCGCATACTGGGAAACATAATTGGGCCGAGGTTGCCAATGTTGGCGATGGTGCTGACCCAACACTGGGCCTATAGTAAAACGCTACATGGGTACTTGTTCGCTTCACATGCAAATAATGTAGGAAGACATATTATACGTTTACATTCATCAAACCTATTAATTTACGGAATTATTTTTTTCATTTCATACTGGCATCTCGACTTGAAACTACGAAAATATAAATATAGAGGTACGCACTTGACTAAAATGTTAAAAATAACTAGCAATTATAACGTACTTTTGGATTCCATCAAATGGAATACGTCACCGTATTGTTCACTCAATTGCTTACTAAATTAATTAAAATGAGAAGGTTTTCGTGACTGGTTTTAGGTATAGATTGAAGGTCAGGAAAATTTAGACTCAACCACACCTAGTTTCACCAACACCACGGCCCTTCCGTACATTAAAGGGCTATCAGAGAAAATACAAAGGATATTACGTAAACGCAACACCAGAGTGGCCTTTAAAGTCAATAACACCACTTTTGGTCTTTTTACAAGGCTAAAGGACTCAGTTCCGTTCTTAGCGCAATCGAACATAGTTTACATCGATGGCTCCGCGGAATAACCGGCTATCTCAGAAGTTGCTTGAAAAAGCAGCTATCTCAGAAGTTGCTCGCAAAAGCGGCTATCTCAGATGTTGCTCGAAAAAGCGGCTATCTTCAAATCGGGCTATCTTCAAGCCGCGTTTTCGAGCAACATCTGAGATAGTCGCTTTGGCGAGCAACTTCTGAGATAGCTGCTTTTTCGAGCAACTTCTGAGATGGCCGGTTATTCCGCGGAGCCATCGACATAATAGATTGTCTAAATTGCGATAATTGTTACATTGGCTAAACTGAGCAACGTCTACACAATAGTATATTGTGTACCAAGGGCGTAAAGTGGGATTTTTCAGACCGAGTGTGGAGTTTGCAGTACGAGTCGGAGGCGAGCTAGCACGAGTCGAAGACGAGTGCATTTGCGAGCCGAGGACGAGTACTGCAACCACAAAAGGTCAAAAAACCCACTTAGCCCTTGGTGCACACCATATTTTTTGTGACACGCGCGACTTTCGCGTTTTTGAGCGATTTCAAATAAGCGGGCAAATAAAAACTGAAAACGCCCGCTGCTCGATTTAGCGGGCAAATAAAAAATGAAAACGCCCGCTGCTCGAGCATAAGCGGGCAAATAAAAACTGAAAACGCCCGCTAAATCGAGCAGCGGGCGTTTTCAGTTTTTATTTGCCCGCTCGTCTGAAAACCGCCACTTTAGGCCCGCTTAATGGGTCAAAAAAACGCAAAAATCGTGCATGTGTTACAAAAAAGGATTTACGACCACACTTGTGGTATCGAAAGTAAGGATCTTTACAAGTACCCATGATAAATTTCAAGACTGTACCCCGTTCCCACAAGTATAGCTGCAAAATTTGTTAATTACTAGATAATTAATAATAATTGTTAACGAACGCGTACCCTCGCGAAACGAGTTTTTATATCGGTCAATATCATTGGAGAACGTCACCAAATTTCGAAGTCCTAGCTCGTTTCCTACTCTAGCTGCTAAAATTGTTTATCCGTAATTAATTATTAAATAATTGTTAACATCCGCGTACTCTGGCGAAATAATTTCTTGACATCGAGTTTGTTCTCCAAGAACATCTTCACCAAATTTCAGAATTCTAGCTTGTTTTTTTAATCTATCGCTGCTGAAATTGTTTATCTGTAGTTAATCAATAGATGATTGCGTATAGTAACAACAACAGTTTGAGCTGAAAGATGTAAAACCATTGCATTTTCCTAGAAAAATTGTTACTTTTAAAATAACGTCGAATGGCTCAGTTAGATATACTTGGGATTTTGTTTTTCCCCGGTACGTTGAAGCCTATACACGGAGAGACTTTTCCTAGTAATATTTCTTAAAATTCTTGCCAGAATTTACTATTTTCGATGCAATTTGGGGATATATCGGCATTTTAGCACTTATTACTAGTTTGCCTAGTAATTCTGTAAGTTACTATCATCATTGGAATATAACCTAAGATATTTGTACAAACTCTTATACAAATGAGAAAGTTTACTAGTCAGGATGGTAATAAGTATAGCGAATCTTATACTTATACCTAAAGCGAGCAGTACCTCTTCCAAGTCAGTATGGTAAAGTCGTGATCGCGGCGCAATGGAATTTACCATACTGGCTTGGAAATTTTACCAGTCATCTTAGGAAAAATTCCATGTCAAAAAGTAAAAATCTGGAAGGAGGTAATAGGCTATTTGGCAGTTTCTGGATCTTACATTGTGTGGCTTCACTGGAGTAGTCTTCGTTGTACAGAGTTTATTACATGTGTGTATTCGTCCGCACTCTAGGGGCTGGCGCATTGTTCCGTAAATCTAGTCGTCTTAAACCAATAGCCTAACTTCACCTACTCAACGTAACCTCAACTCAACGCTCGCAATTTCGGACGCATCGCAGATACATGTTATAGTGTAGTTTTTAGCTTTCCTTATATACAAACGGATATAACCATTTGGCACTAGTGAGAGAAATATTCTGATGTTTCGCCATCTATCGACGGAGTGAGACCCGTCGAAATTGTTCGTCAATTCGCAACGACGAAATTTACCATACTCGCTGGTAATCATTCTCACGTGTGTAGCAAAACGTCTTATTCGACTACTCTATTATTCCAGTCCCTCTATGAATACCTACTAATATCTATGCCATCTTTTACTACTCTCCGTTTTCCTATACACTGAGAGACTCTTCGTGTCAATAAATGGTAAAACTATATCAAAGTTTAGTATGGTAACGTTTCAAAGCAGGGAAGACCGGGCATACGTTTCAATAATTCATATGGTGCATACTAATGGGTAAAACTGATATTTTCCTTTCAATAAGTGAAAAACGTGTTTCAATGTTTAATGTACAACATAGTAAAATTCGGAACGCACCATATCAAAGTTAGATACCGGCTTGACATACACGATTAGTATAGTAAATATGAAAGTTTGAAATAATCGTTTCTAGTCGTCACGAAGAATATCAGTTTTTCGTACGGACCATATGAAAAATTATGACTCACCGTTGGAAAAAAAAAACGGAATGAGCCGAGGCCCTCACAAACACCACAAACATCAGGAAGTAGAGGTCACACGCACTGAAAGGACATACATATCGGGTATATATACATGTACACAAATATACACACATTACATAGCTGTACCGCGCAACAAACTTATAACTTAGGCCGAGAGACTTATACCTATACATTTACAATATACACACGTAACCCGGGAAAAAATGTTCAGACATGATCATGCCTGTTCATGTATGATCAGGCCTGAAATTAGACATGATCATGTCTGTTCATGTATGATCAGGCCTGAAATTAGACATGATCATGTCTGCTCATGTATGATCAGGCCTGAAATTAGACATGATCATGTCTGTTTATGCCTGTTCATATCTGATGCCAGACATGATCATGCATGATCATGAATGATCAGGCCTGAAGCGCTCAATACGTTCAGACCTGATCATGCATGACCATACCTGTTCATGTATGATTATGCCTGATGCCAGACATGATCATGCCCGTTCATGTATGATTACGCCTGCTGCCAGACATGATCATGCCTGTTCATGTATGATCAGGCCTGATGCCAGACCCGATCATAAATACGTCCATGCCTGATCATGCATGGCCATGCCTGTTCATGTATGATTACGCCTGCTGCCAGACATGATCATGCCTGTTCATGTATGATCAGGCCTGATGCCAGACCCGATCATAAATACGTTGATGCCTGATCATGCATGGCCATGTCTGTTCATGTATGATTACGCCTGCTGCCAGACATGATCATGCCTGCTCATGTATGATCAGGCCTGATGTCAGACCCGATCATAAATACGTTCATGCCTGATCATACATGGCCATGCCTGTTCGTGCATGATTATGCCTGATGTCAGACATGATCATGCCTGTTCATGTATAATCAGGCCTGACGTCAGACCTAATCATAAATACGTTCATGCCTGATCATGCATGGCCATGCCTGTTCATGTATGATTATGGGCTATTCAGCGTCAACCGGATCAGTCATCTCTCAGATATTTTTTTAATTTTGCATGTCGATTGTCCTTGGGGAGTTAGATTTTTGTGCCAAAGGATTTTTCAATTAGTGCAAAATTCGTTGAGTTATTTGCATAAACAAATTCGAGCAAGGTTTTTTTCAAAAATTCATAACTCCGCCAAAAATGATGCTAGACTCAATTTTTTTTTTCAGCTTACGCGGAAAGATTCATAGAATGTAAAAAAAAATATGTACTTCGTAAAAAGTTTGTTTATCCATTGTTTATTTAACAATTAAGTTTTCAAAGATTTTTAAAATAGTGAGCAACACGACCAAAAAATGTTTTTTTAATTCTGACATGTTCCTTGAACTATACTACAACCTGTGAATCAATTCCAGAGATGTGTTTTTTTTCGTTTTCGAGTAAAAAATCATTGAAGGTGTCGATGCGCATGAAATTGCGGCGCGCCGAGTCTCTACGTAATGGCGGGCGGCCAGTTTCCGTCCACCGCTACTCCGCGGTGACGTCACAGCGTTGGTTTAGAGTCATTTTCACGATGTAGGACATGATTGAAAAATCTGAAAAAAATACTGTACCTTCACAAGGCCTGCTCGAAGCGATAAGTGAAGTTTCAAGAATGTGTTTTTCACCGTTTTTCTATTACAGAGATTCAAAATAACGGTTACATACCATGAGAGTGCACACAAATAATAATAATAATTACAAAACTTGCTACTTATTTGAGTACTCATAATCACCCCCGAAGATATGTGGAAGCTGCGAAATGAACGCACTTACAATTATATATTTTATACAAATAAATCGCTTATTCTATGGATACAATCTATTAATCTTTGATCAAACTGGGCATTAAACTCAGAAATGTGAGCAATCTCTGTAACAGAAAAACGGTGAAAAACACATTCTTGAAACTTCACTTATCGCTTCGAGCAGGCCTTGTGAAGGTACAGTATTTTTTTCAGATTTTTCAATCATGTCCTACATCGTGAAAATGACTCTAAACCAACGCTGCGACGCCACCGCGGAGTAGCGGTGGACGGCAACTGACCGCCCGCCATTACGTAGAGACTCGGCGCGCCTCAATTTCATGCGCATCGACACCTTCAATGATTTTTTACTCGAAAACGAAAAAAAACACATCTCTGGAATTAATTCACAGGTTGTAGTATAGTTCAAGGAACATGTCAGAATTAAAAAAACATTTTTTGGTCGTGTTGCTCACTGTTTTAAAAATCTTTGAAAACTTAATTGTCAAATAAACAATGGATAGACAAACTTTTTACGAAGTACATATTTTTTTTTACATTCTATGAATCTTTCCGCGTAAGCTGAAAAAAAAAATTGAGTCTAGCATCATTTTTGGCGGAGTTATGAATTTTTGAAAAAAACCTTGCTCGAATTTGTTTATGCAAATAACTCAACGAATTTCGCACTAATTGAAAAATCCTTTGGCACAAAAATCTAACTCCCCAAGGACAATCGACATGCAAAATTAAAAAAATATCTGAGAGATGACTGATCCGGTTGACGCGGAATAGCCCTTATGCCTGGAAGGTTGAAAACCTCCGCTCTGCTCTAACTATGTCGCTCTGATCAGGCCTGATACGTGATCAGACCATGATCGGCCATGAGCATCAGGCCTGATCAGACATGAACAGGCATAATCATGTCTAATTTCATACGATATGCTCAGACATAACTGATATAAGTCAATGTCCAATCATTTATAGGTCTATATATAATTATAAAATATAATTATTATTATATTGTTATTATTATTAATAATCATACATGGTCTGTATATAATTAGATATGATCAGACCTGATTGTTAGGAAACCTAGATAATTTGTTTAAATCATAGATAGTTGTGTATATGTTACCCCAAAAAATCCATCAACAAAAATTCCTCATTAACAAAATTGGTACTATAAAAATGTCTACTTACAAAAGGACTGAAATCAGATACAATTGCCAAGTACATGTCTTCTGTATAACAAAAGTTTACAACAGAAGAACAGAAAACTGAATAGTCTTGTATCGTTCACTCGCTACGCTCGCTCACTCGATCAGCTCTTTATAATTACAGGGAAAAAAATCAGAAAAAAAAAATTTAGGAAGTGGTACTTGCGGGCCATTTATGATTAAGTAAAAGAGTATTCATTTAGGTTTATGTATCATTTGTTTGATACATATTGCTATAATGGCCCGCCAAGTACCACTTCCTAAATTTTTTTTTTCTGATTTTTTTCCCTGTAATTATAAAGAGCTGATCGAGTGAGCGAGCGTAGCGAGTGAACGATACAAGACTATTCAGTTTTCTGTTCTTCTGTTGTAAACTTTTGTTATACAGAAGACATGTACTTGGCAATTGTATCTGAT
This sequence comes from Tenthredo livida, assembly GCA_963992785.1. Lineage (NCBI taxonomy): Eukaryota > Metazoa > Arthropoda > Insecta > Hymenoptera > Tenthredinidae > Tenthredo > Tenthredo livida. The sequence goes on along the minus strand of OZ023064.1, from coordinate 41,986,012 downwards.
TTCAGTCCTTTTGTAAGTAGACATTTTTATAGTACCAATTTTGTTAAGGAGGAATTTTTGTTGATGGATTTTTTGGGGGTAGTCACCACATTAATGTACTTGGCGAAAGGTTTTTGCACCAGGGGTGCTTTTTGGGGTTGATATCACCACTTTTTGTACAATTTTGCTTGACTACCTAATAATTGTGCTCGCTCGCTACGCTCGCTCGATTGGGTTTTCCTATATTCTCGCTTGCGAGGCTTGCTCAGTTGGCAGCATTCTGCCAATTGTTCCTATGAACATCCCAATGCATGTACGGTTATGCATTTTGTATCATCCGAATCCCTCAAAAAGCAGCTATGTTAAATGTGGTAGTATAATTTCAAATCAAATGAATGAAAATAATGTAATAATATACACGTTTCTGTGAGCCTTGAATTTCTGTGGACAGACGTAACATATGTTCTTTCATTAAGTTCTACGAATTGTTTCGTTAGAATCTGGTATAATTCTATATGCCTGAAACGTGTAGCCCTGCGCGCAGCCCTCCTCCTGTCTCATCTGGACCTGGGACCGGCAATGGCGGAGTTACTTGCACACAGGGTTATAGTTGTTGCTCATGATTAAATATATATAAATATGAGATATGTGTATTGCAATTCGTAGGTAGTTTTTTTTTTTAAATGTAGCTAGTCCTCTGTGAAAAGAATACGTACGCGTCCCATACTTATAACGTCAACTTCAAATTCAGGTCTGAACAGATGGTATCAAAATATCTAGAATTGAGCCTATTCATGCAAGACTAGCTTAGAACATAAGATGGAAGTTTATGAAGTCAAACACTCGCATTCTGCTCTCTTCGTCTGACTCTTGCCGTTTCTCGTATCAAATCGCACCATCCAGATACTTTGCGACCCTAGCGTCTTCTCTCATCATCCTTTGGTCTTATACGGCGACCCGCTACAAAATTGAACAATCCATAAAAAAGGTTTTTTTTCCAATAATTACATCCATAAATGATTATACGCTGAGTCTACAATGAATAAATAAATATAAATGAGAATCTCTATCATCTGACAAAGAGGGGTCGATCGATCATTTCTTTAATAGCGAATGAGTATTTTCATTCCCACCATTTGTCGTGATAGCACTAATCTGAATTTGATTGAGCTTCTGAGCGGAGAATCTCAACTGATTGTAAAACATGGGTTAAAAAATCTCTCTCCACCGAAGGTCAAGGCATTACGTTGACGTCGAGTGTAGAATAAAGCCTATCGGAGTCTAACACACAACGTCGACTCACAGTCTGATTTGAACTAGAGGATACCGGGATAGAATATAGAACTCGTCGAAATCCAACCCATAACGTTGGCTCACAATTTGGGTCCGAGCAGACGAGCCTCTAGAGACGAGCCTAACATAAAGCTTGAAGTACAATTCGTTGCAATCCAACGTTTCAACTCTGCTTTGTTGGTCTGGCTCCTTGCCGTTCCTTATATCAAATCAAGCTATCCTGATATTTTTCAACTTTAACATTTTGTCTTGATTTTCTACTGTCAGACTTCCTCAGCCGGTGACTTGCTAGATAATTAAATCCCCAAAAAACCGTTTCCTCCGATAATTGCATTCATGAATGGAGATAAGCCAAATCTACAATGTATAAGTGAATAAAATTTAGAGGTAATAGTCAGTTAATAGTCATCTAACATTCTTGTGTCATACAAGGTAAACCTAATCGTAAAATTATCCGTTCACAATTGTTATTCTATTTATCACCACGAATCTTACACGTCAGTCGATTCGCATAACCTCAAAAGCTCAAGATCGTAGGATTTAAGATAATTAACCTATCAAAACATTTCTGTTGGTGGCTATCACTTAAATGTACTTGGCGTAAGCTTTTCGCACCTGAGGGGCTTTTGGTGGGTATTCACTAGTTTATGTATGTTCAAATTTTGTATTAAGCATCGCTCGTACTCTCTCTTTTTTCGTTTATTTGTATTTAAAAACATGAATAATGACAACACGCGTCTGCTAGTGTTGCAGACGGTTTCTGTCTTAGAGCATATATTTCTAAGGTTTCTGTCTGCGATACCAGCGCCATCTACCTCGTGACTCTCGTACTCACGCCACTCTATACAACTTTGGTGGGTTTCCCGTCTAGTGATTTTATATGGGAATGGTTTGACTGTCGAACTTGGTCTGACGACGACGAAAGGGAAGGAAAAACATTGTACGAGGAAACGGGGTATCAGGATTTGTAGTTAATCATATCTCAGCGTCCCGGACACCGATTTCATCGATCTAGGACTGAAATGAAAGCTGTTCATGCCCACATCCTGGATTAAGTTAGTTTCAATTTGTGTATGTTGTGAGGTGACAGAAAACGAAGATACTAATTCGCGGTATAGGTTAGGGTAGTTGCCTCTCGGGTATATAGACTCGTTGAGTCTCGCGCTTGAAAAAAATTTTTTTTTAATGTACTTGGCGCGAGACTCTACCGAGTCTCTTGATATTAGGTCTCATGATATCTTACTCAATATACAGGGTGATTCATAATTCGTGACGAATCTCTCGAGAGATTAATCCTTGGCAAAATCGGGATCGAAAGTTCCTCAGCAATTTTTCCGAAAAATGATTTTTTTCCTTGGAATCATAACACATTTTTTAAATATCTTTCGCCAAATAAGAAACTCTTGGGATTCTTGGAAATCGACAAATAATACAGACGAAAAAAAAAATTGTAAAACAAATCGTTTGTCGGAAAAAAATATTTCCCAGGAAAAATGGCTGAGGAACTTTCGTTCCCAATTTTGACAAGGATAAACCCCTCAAGAGATTCGTCGAGAATTCTGAATTACCCTGTATACCCATACATATACTGTGACAATTTAAACAATAAAAACCTGAATATTATGATATTATTAAAGTAGCCATTTCGCCCCAAAACGTTATATTAATTACTCCAGTCAAGAAAATACACGTTTAATTTCTCTCAATAAATAGAATAAACAGCATTTTCAGATTAGTAATTTTTTTCACTGAAAAATTTAGAGTGGCCATGTTGCCTCACATTCCCTAAAATACAGAAACAATTCAAGAATCGTTCGATCGCATCATAATCAATATTAAATGCATCAGTTAAGATTGATAAAATTTTCGTGACAGATACATATAGACATGCTGAAAGTATCAACTATCAAATACGTAAAGTAGCAAAGTGGTAGAAGCCTCGACTGATACGCAGAAGGACCCGGGTTCGAATCCCAGTAAGAAGCGGTGAGAAAATTTGAATTGACAAAAAAAAGTTAATCATCAGAAATAACCATAAATCCTTATCATTACGACGTAAAAAAGATATAAAAACAATCGTTTGTATAATTTTTTGATATAATTAGCTGTTTTATTTTAATTTGTCAAAAAAAAACCCGGGAAAAATGATCAGGCCTGATCAGACATGAACAGGCATGAGTCTTCAGACCTGATCAGACATGAAAAATGACCGGGCATGATCAGGCATGATCAGACATGAACAGATACGATCTTCTTCCGCCCAGGCGTCGATATAATGTGATGGGATTCGAACGTACTTCAAGATGGTAGTATTTATCGATTTATCGCAAGCCTATAATTATCAATTTTTTCAATAATAAAGCTCATATGTTGATTTGCGAGAAAAGTCCATCTTTTTTTTTTCCTGAAATTTTTATACAAAATTCTGCATAGAAAACGTGAACTTTTGACACCTCGCGAAAGTTCACAATGGGCCGAGCATGTGTTTTGAAGTTACAGCGATTTTAATATCTTGAAACGTCCAATCAAATAAGGTCTGAATCCAAATACTTTGGAAACTGCTTGCATTTTCGGTTTGAAGGAATCTTTATCCCCAGAAACTCGAATCCAAGGACATTTTTGAGCTGCTAGGCCGAGATTTTGAGGTAACAGCAAAATTTGACGTTTTTTGCAACTTTCTCGAAATCGGCTATCGATAAGTGAAAAGTATCTCAACCATCGTGTAGAGCGGAAAATTTGCTATCGAATTATGTCCTCATATGTCGGAAATAAAGTCAGATTGACAAATGAAGAAATAATTTGATCGTTTTACCAACATTCCCTAGAGACTCTCGATAAAGGAGAGCAGTCCATCGTGACGTACAGTTGACAAGCCTAGTTCGACGTGCGCGGTACGATACGGCGCAGTATAACGCTCTTCTAGAATGAATTGGGCCCGATGCTTATTGTCTATGATTGTTGAGCTGAGCTCGTCGCCTGCCTGCTACGACGCACTGCTCTCCTTTATCGACAGTGTCCACGAAATTTTGGTAAAACGATGGAATCTTTTCTTGATTTGTCAATTCAAATTCGCTTCCCATATGAGGACATAATTCTTCTTCTTCCAAGCGTTATACCCTCTTAGAACTAATCTTCGAGGGAAGTACCAAAAGGGACATAATTCGATGACGAATTTTCCGTTCTACGCGATGGTTGAGTCACTTTTCACTTATCGATAGCCGTTTTTTGAGAAAGTCGCAAAAAACGTCAAATTTTGCTGTTGCCTTTCAAAAATGACTTTGGATTTGAGTTTCTGGAGGTTAAGATTCCTTCAAACCGAAAATGCAAGCAGTGTCCAAAGTTTTTGGATTCAGACCTTATTTGATTGGACATTTCAAGATATTAAAATCGCTGTAACTTCAAAACCCATGCTCGGCCCATTATGAACTAGGTGTCAAAAGTTTACGTTTTCTATGCAGAAATTTGTGTAAAAATTTCAGGAAAAAAAAAGATGGACTTTTCTCGCAAATCAACATATGAGCTTTATTATTGAAAAAATCGATAGTTACAGGCTTCCGATAAATCGATAAATATTACCATCTTGAAGTACATTCAAATCCTGTCACATTATATGTAGATAGCTTTATCGTACGATTGTTTGTTATCGTACTAAAATTGACTGAAAAAACAAAATTGTCGAAATGGGCGATTTCGTAAAATTCGCAACTAACGAACGGATGTTCGCAAAAATCTGAAAAAATTCATAAACTTTCCCAAGATCTAGGGCTACGATCAGAAAAAATCGTTTCGAAATCAGAGGGGATGAGGGTTCGGGACCGTTCGAAAATTCCTGGACTACCCCACCTATATTAGTAGGGCTTGTTAATTCAACGTTCGTTAAGACACGAATGGGTGGTAAGGAATAGGGTGGTAAGCGCAGAGGGCAGCACCGAGTTTTCGGTCATAACGCACGTTATTAGGTAATATAGCTATGCCAAGAGATCGATATTATAAACGAATCGATATTATAATGAGAGACAATTATTCGCTGACAATGATTACGATAAGACTTTTTATTGATTTTAAAATATTTATTCAACAGTTATTTACAAAATTTATTCACACAAGTTAGATATTACTATCAAACCGGCATAATTTATCAGTCGAGATAACAACATTTACCGCGTCTGAGCGAGTGCAATCTATTTCGATAGCTGCGAGTGTGGCGAGTCGAAGGCTTTTTTCACGTATTGTAAATGATGTTGAAGGAACAGCGCCTTGGTATTTTTACTTCTTATCAATATTTGTGCGTGACCTCGCTACAAGTTTTATGTCTTGATAATCGCTATATCAATATGTAACCATATGTGATTTACCTATTTATTTTTTTAAACCCTTTTTTTACAACTCACTGCCACCCACATGGTAGGCATGTTTTCACTCTATTATTAGAATGATTGAATTAAAAAAAACACACTTTTACTTGCACCAAACACACGAAACAGTTTGGCAGTCGCCTGCCCTATAGTCGGGTTTTTACGATTTAGAATTTGGTAATTCACGTTGGTGTAGATTTTTATCATTTATTGGATCACGCGGTCGCCATTCATAGCATTCTGGTACTATACTAATCCCGGCGACAGGAAATTCATTGCACGTAAATTTAAAATCGTTTTCGAAATCAAATCGGGCGGCTATTCCCCCCGACAACACAACCCCTTCCATTCCAATTTAGATTTTATTCAGCGACCCTCATGGCCCTCACCCTCACCCTCGCCCCACCTCTCGGCTTCGTTCTCGCCACGGGAAGTAGCCCCCAGGCACCACGGAAAGCTCTTCATTCTTCAGTGAATATGAGCACGCGCACCGGTTCTAGGTTTTTGTATCCAAAGTTGAGAGGTGCCTTCCACTGTCGAAGCGCGTTCATACTTAGCTTTAATTGACTGTTCACGCATAGAATTTCATACGCTGGAAACTTTCTTTCGGCCATAATTTTTCTCATGTAGTAATGTTAATCTCACCGTGTCAGTAAATTGTGGATAAAAGATGGCAGCTACGACAGTACACGGAAAGAAATTTTTAGCAGTTTATACAATGCTACCATAGTGAAAATTGCTATGGAGCAATGCACTGCAGGACCATACGCAATTTCTTTCAGAATTTCGTATGTAACATAGTGAAATTCAAGAATTACTCAATCCTCAGAACTGTCCAGAAATTACTAGTATTACGTTCAAAATTTTGCGATGTTAACCCTGTAAAAGTTACTCTGTTCTCGCAGTAAAAATTAGAACAAGAGACTACTACTTACATGGAACAAAAAAACTAATTTTTGATTAGGTTCGTATTGTTTTCTTATTTTTAGGCTGTTAAATTTACAATCTCAAATCGTACATTTGATTAGATCAGAACACACTGAAAAATAGTTCTTTTCAACTGAAAAAATCATAGAATTCTTGGCATACTTTGCTTGAAAACAAAGTAATTTCTCAATGTGACATTAAAAAAAATCACCTCCCTCCCCCTCACCCGCTTTTCGCAGGGGGTTTCCCCTTGAATATGCGGGGGAGGGAAGAGGGATAATATCATATAAAAGGGTATACATGCACCGTGACTCATTTATTATTAGTTTGTATTTATTCATTTTTTAAATTGACAAAATACATTTAATTGGTAAATGGTTTTTTAAAAATTATAAAACATAATTTATTATTATAATAAAAATCAAATTAATCAGATATTAACCCTAGGAGTACACTCTCGGGTCTCACAGACCCGGCCAAAAGTGCAAAACTCGCATTTTTCCTATTTGCGCGAAACATTTCCATCTACTCAAACAGCGTTCTCAGACAAAATATGAGTCAAACACATAATTCGTCTTCACTGGTGCTTTCTTAACAGTCTGCTCCTTCATTTGAAAAAAAAATCATTCAAATAGACGTAGTATAGGGGAAACTACCCCATACGAAAGTTGGCTGGGTCTCACGGACCCAGGTGTGTGTAACTAAGTAGCGAAAAATATGTGTGTACTCCTAGGGTTAATAATATTCACACGAGATTCAATTTTATAAATATTTATATACCGAAATTGCCAAAATACATTTAATTGTGGAACAGTCCTAGATGATTTTTTAGGAAGGTAAAAACATTCGGAGTTTGAGAAAACTTTGTGAACAATTTCTGCACAACCTGAGGTAATAGCAGTCAATTCTAACACAGCCCATTCGTAACAGCACTGAAAATCAATTACCCTGTAAGCATCGTAATGTTTGTCGAAAGTTATTTTGTTGAATTTTTTTGTAATTAGGAAAATTTCATTGTCAGTTTCATAGCAGCACATTTAACCTCGTGAAATGTAGGTCCACCAGGGTCTGGAATCATGATAATAGTTCCAGTTTTAGTACTTGATTGCCCTCTTTTAATCCACTTTAATGTCTTGACATTTTCAATACAAAATTTACTCGATAACGTCGAGATTGGAACATAAAAGAGCTTCGCAAACGATGGTGGACCTATACTGAATTCAAAATATGAATTTCTATTCATTAAGAATCGGTAGTTCAATCGCAACTGGTGTCTAACAGCTATTGTGTGTTCAGGATTCTTACGACTAATAGCTGAACGTGCAGCTTGTGTGCCTTCTTGATGCTTGCTCTCATAACGAATGACCGATACGTTCCATAAAGGATCAATATTTTTCATCGCTCAAGAATAATGAAGCATTATACCGACGCTGCTTACGAAAACTAGCACGTTTCGATATTAACCACGAAAACTAGCACGTTTCGATATTTACCACGAAGACTAGCACGTTTCGATATTAACCACGAAGACTAGCACGTTTCGATATTTACCACAAAGACTAGCACGTTTCGGATTTCGCCGCGAAGATTAGTATGTTTATCGAACTGAAACGAATATTATTTCTATTTTGCAACATTTTATCATTCTCTAACTGTGTACTGTAAAATATACAAACGACCTATTGAAGTTATTTAACAAATGTTCGAATAATTTTTTCGGGTGCTCCATAATGAATCAATCAGAAATTTAAAACATCTGTAAAGAACCTGTGAAAACAGCATCAATTTTCCTAATCCCTCCACGACAACACAATTTCGAGAATATTTATAAGTTTATTTTGATGCAAAAAAACGCACTTCTACATCCGCAAATTGACTTTCATTTCGACCATCGCACACCGCGCAAATCTTCAGAAAATCCTTGTTACAATAATCAAAGCATGGTGGGTTTTTCGGAGATAACTGAAACGTGCTAGTCTTCGTGGTGAATATCGAGACGTGCTAGTCTTCGTGGTAAATATCGAAACGTGCTAGTCTTCGCGGTGAAATCTGAAACGTGCTAGTTTTCGCGGTGATAGCCGAAACATGCTAGTCTTCGTAAGCAGCGTCGATATGATGTTTGGGTTTTAAACTGCCAGGGAATAATTTTGAATGCGAAAACAAATAATCAGTGATCTCCATGTCTAATTCATCAGGAGTATGCTCAGTAATACGATTACTAGTGCATATTTCTGTAATTTTTTAAAATGAGAGTAGCATTTCCCAAACATCATTATTTGGTGGTACTTTATGGCCAATCATCAGAGGTAGATTTGTTAATAGGCATAGCAATCCAGAGACACTCATGATAATGCATGAATTTTGCAGATGAACTTTTGAAATTTCCACAGGCCTGTTCTTTTTGTTTATATTATAGGGGAATCCGCGGATGATTGTATTGAGTTGAATGTGCGTAAAAAATTTCTAGGAAATGAACTTATTGATAATTATTGCTAAATCATATCTAAGAACACCTTCCAATAGATCATGGGCAACGTCAACACTTTGATTACTGATTACATGGTAATTTGTTAATTTGTTGAAAACGCATTCTTCTTTGATTCCAGTTAATTTGGGTGTTTTTAGTTCAACTTGAGTAGCATAATTTTCTACAGTTCTCAAAGGACAACTTGATTCATGAAAAATATGATTTATTTCTTTATAATTTATACGGCAGAATCTACAGAAACAATTCGAGGAAAACGTTTCTTGAAACCCCAGAATTGAATTGAGACCCAAGTTATCTCCAAGAACAAGTGCCAAAGAGAAATGAATTCGAACAGTCCCGGAAGGAAGTTTGATGTTTATTCCCTCATCTTCTAAGTATTTTAATTCTTCAATAGCATTCGAAAAAATCATCTCATTACCAACCATAGCCCTATCTAATGTATTGAAAAGCATGAAGACGAATATATTCTCAATTTTTGAACGAAATTCTTCCGGTAAACAAGCAATAGATACGTACACTGCGCCAATTTTGCTTAACCCTTTGTGTGACCCTAAAGCATTATTAGGTTCGTAGTTGTCGAAGTAGAGAAATAGGGGTAGAACGATTTTCTCGCCAAATAATTTTTTTTTCCCGGATAAACTTCCGAAAACCCCCCACCTCCGATCGATTTGAAATTTGGTACAGACCTTCCGTTTGATGTTCTAAGACAACCCCTGAAAGGATTTTTGGCGCCTGCCAATAGTTTCCGAGAAATTGAATTTTGAAAATTCGATTTCAGCAACCGCGGTATATCTATTATCTATATAGTGCGGAGTGCGAAGTGCGCGTTCGTGTGTGTGTGTGTGTGTGCTCTATCCCCTTCTGACCTTTCGAAAGCCACAGCCACCGACTGGGTATTTCGCATGTGTGTGTGTGTGTGAGATCAGTAGGGTGGCCTAACCTATTCTAACCTTTCGAGAGCCACAGCCACCGGGTGGGTATTTCGCATGTGTGTGTGTGTGTGTGGGATTAGTAGGGTGGCCTAACCTATTCTAACCTTTCGAGAGCCACAGCCACCGGGTGGGTATTTCGCATGTGTGTGTGTGTGTGGGATCAGTAGGGTGGCCTAACCCATTCTAACCTTTCGAAAGCCACAGCCACCGACTGGCACCCCGCACTATATAGATATACCGCGGCTGCTAATATCCAATTTTCAAAATTCAATTTCTCGGAAACTATTGATAGCCGCCAAAAATCCATTTAGGGGTTGTCTTAGAACATCAAAAGGAAGGTCTGCACCAAATTTCAAATCGATCGGAGGTGGAGGGTTTTCGGAAGTGCACCCCTAACCTATTCTAACCTTTCGAGAGCCACAGCCACCGGGTGGGTATTTCGCATGTGTGTGTGTGTGGGGGATCAGTAGGGTGGCCTAACCTATTCTAACCTTTCGAGAGCCACAGCCACCGTGTGGGTATTTCGCATGTGTGTGTGTGTGTGGGATCAGTAGGGTGGCCTAACCCATTCTAACCTTTCGAAAGCCACAGCCACCGACTGGCACCCCGCACTATATAGATATACCGCGGTTGCTAATATCCAATTTTCAAAATTCAATTTCTCGGAAACTATTGATAGCCGCCAAAAATCCTTTTAGGGGTTGTCTGAGAACATCAAAAGGACGGTCTGTACCAAATTTCAAATCGATCGGAGGTGGGGGGTTTTCGGAAATGCACCCCTAACCTATTCTAACCTTTCGAGAGCCACAGCCACCGGGTGGGTATTTCGCATGTGTGTGTGTGTGTGGGATCAGTAGGGTGGCCTAACCCATTCTAACCTTTCGAAAGCCACAGCCACCGACTGGCACCCCGCACTATATAGATATACCGCGGTTGCTAATATCCAATTTTCAAAATTCAATTTCTCGGAAACTATTGATAGCCGCCAAAAATCCTTTTAGGGGTTGTCTTAGAACATCAAAAGGAAGGTCTGCACCAAATTTCAAATCGATCGGAGGTGGGGGGTTTTCGGAAGTGCACCCTTTTTTTCTTCCCACAGTTGTCCTTGCCTGAAATTTTGTATAATAACATCAGCAGTACTCTCTAAATATTCCAAATAACTAATAGTTTTATCAAAAACTCCGTCCATTTCAAACAATTTCGTGAACACTTGCCGTAAATGAATGAATTCTAATTTTATTGGTACTGTTTTATGGATGGTGGTATCACCTCGTCGTTCAAATTCCCGCCTCTCACCTATTACGATACTTTTTGATGGTATAAAAGTCCACAATTTTTCGAAACTATCAAGACGACGATGCTCAGTTCGCATTTCATCAAGTAATGATACAGATTCCCGTATAATTTTATCCGTTACTCTAGAAACTTCAGAAAACTGTGGAGATGATATGAATTCATTATCAGTTTGCTTCTTTACGCTATCTAATATAGATTTTGTTATATCAGAGAATTCGCTAATAATTTCGTCGATTTTGACTCTGGAAATGGTTACGGAATCATATAATTTCGCTGTGAATAGAATTATGTTTTGTCGAACGAGGTCATTGTTATCTGTCATACACTCAATATCTTGAAATCTGGATTTATTATCAATCACAATTCGGGTGGCTGTAGTGTTACTCCGAGAGAGTAGAAATTCTTCTTCGTCATCTGCTTTTGTATATTTACAAAAGAAGAAGTGAATACGGTTGGAACTTCACCGAAATTGGAATCAACTTGTCCCGAATAACTTTCGAGAGTATAACTTGACAATATGACCTCATCCGTACAAGCAGATATAGGATGACTATTAGACTTTTGAAAAACATGAAATGCATGTCTGTGTCGTGCAAACGATCGGAAGAGTGAAAAAGTTCTGTTGCATCAGTCTTCAGAACAACGGAAGACTTTTTCATCACCATGCATATCCCTTATGTGTTTCAATAATAACGAATTATCACTAAAGTGAGCTTCACAAGAAGAATAAAACATTCTGAGATTAAGGATGGAAAAAATATATGATTTGGAAGAGGATGGTAACTTATTGGAAAGAGAAATTTTTACTTTATTTTATATTTTAGCACCACCGGATTGACTATTTTCTTTAATTATTGATCGAATCTCACCAATTAATGCATTTAGTACCGTCCCTGGCTTGTCTTTTTTCTCAATAATATCTAAGTATGCTTGTTGCAAGAAAAGCCACAATGGTTCGGAATTTGGTGGATATTCGCAGAGCGTGGCATAGAATATTTTCAGTGTTACATCAAATGCTGCTATCAGTGATGGTACTTCGTATAGAACATCTTCTAAAATTATATACGCAGCTTCTACATTAGTCAATGGACCAATGAGTATGGGTATTGGCTGGTGTTGAAGCGAATGTTGAACTGTATGGATTTTTCCTGCAACTAATATAGCCTCCAAATCTACAGCACGCTGAAAAAAATTGAAAGGAATAATCAGATATTAAAAAAAAACTGATTGATATGGGCAAACAATTGGATCATTTTTTATCAAATCGAATTTGTTATGCCCCCCCCCCATACTTTGGTGAAGCTGAAAATAGATAATTAGATAGCTCACCTGAAGATGGACGAAGAAGGAGTTTCTGCGCTCTTGGATCGAAAGCCGTCTTGGAGGCTGAGCTACCTGTGGAACCTGAGCTGCCTCTGAATCTTTTACATTACTCAGAGAATTTTGAGCCTTTCTTTTTCGTCCTCCACCAGTGCGTCTATCACTTGGAATCAAATAAGGCAGCAAGTGGAAAAAGATTGCAGTTTGGTTTTCTATAAAAATAAATTGACCATTCATTTAGTGAATATCGGAAGTAATTCAGTAATTTACTTCTCTCCTGCCTACCTGGTGCTAAGTGAGGAATGTTCTCGAGTACAAGATGATCATCTGCATGCGCAATTCCAGCAGCATTCAACCGCCTCGACAAATGATCCGTCGTCGCAAGCCAATTATTCCTTAACTTGGATACTGCATTAGGATACAATCGTACAAAATCTGCTTCAAACTGTAAAATAACACAAGAATAATTATTATAAAATTACCAATAAAAATTGTCATGAATCATGTAATAAAACGATTTGAATTTATATTCAAGTATTATTACGAAATCCACAGCTTTGTCCACGTTGAGACATGCAAATTTCTGTAGATAGTTATCAGTCGGAAGTTTGTTTTTTATCAAATCATTTCGACGCGGATCGAACATATCATTCCACAACCCTTGTACGTCACACCATGGGTCCAGTTTCGTTCGTAAAAGCTCCAATTTCTGGGCGATAGGAACTGAGAAATAAAAGATAAGTTGAGGTGACCTCCCAACAGGTTTATTCATGCATTTCCCTCATATTACTTACCAGAAATAACATCGACTGGTTCCGTAGAGTTCTGGGATTTTAGGGTACCATCTTTATGCAGCGAGTCTCTCACATGGCCATAGTGGAAATATAACTTTCCTCCTGCATTGATGTTGCAACCATCAACTTTACGAAAGGACGAATAATAAGTCGCTGGATTTTCATGGGGAAATGTAGCTTCTATCTCATTGGCTACATCAATGAACCATGGGGTTTCGAGTCTTAAATAGGAAAGGAATAAATTAAAAGTATCCATTCAACATTATTAATGCAGCGACAAGAAAGAAACAGGAATAAAAAAATAAAATGATTTCATTAATGAAATTACATAAAATCCAGCTGCGGTTCAGTTCGACGTCTACTTAGAAATTTTGTAACTTTAACTCGGAAAATTGAACGTACAATCCGGGATCGCAAGACGTTGTTCAAGAAATTATGTTCGTCATAATATTGTACAGCGCTCTGACCTTCTCTGTCAAGTTCCAGTAAATCTCTCAGTGCCTGTACATATGTGAATATCGAAAGAAAAAATTTATTTCGAGATTTTTAAATGGTCATCATTATGGAACGGAACTGTTACCCGTGGTCGTGTACGTCTTCCTCCACCAACACTTTGTCTCTGACAAACATTTTATTCTCCACTAGAAGATACTAGTTGTTCACTTGGACTGACCAACGACTGTCTTGTTTGCGTTATATTTGGTGGCGGAGCTGCGGGAAGAGGAACGGAGTACGGTGAAGGGCGAGTTTGTGGAGACAAGTTTTCATCGTTGAATGATTGCTGGCTTGGACCCCCACCAGAGAATGAATTAGCAGTATGATGGGAAATTGACGGATCTAGGAGAGGAGCATGTTTTCCCAGCTGCGAGTGAAAATCATCCCGAAAATTGGAAAACAGTGTGACGAGTGAATTATAAGAATGGATCTAGTGTAATTGATGATGAAAGACTTATACCAAATGTAGCCCAGATCCATTTCCACAATTATTGTGTTCCGTCCACAATCGATACGAATTACCCTCATTTGAATGATCTACATTTGCATTCCTACTGCCGGGTACACAATTGAAAATGATTGGAGTTGAGTGTTCATTGAAAACGTCATCATTCTCAAACTATAATCATTTTCGTAAATTAGATTAGTAGATCAAATCAATGAAGATCATTTTTATTCGTCAAGAAATTTTGAGGAGGTATGAATTTGAAAAAAAAAATTCTTCAAGTAAAAACAGTCTATTTTACACCACTACAACTAGATTTGCTCGAAAATAATGGATATTCTACCTGAGCGTCTATCCCAGGGAACGTGTTCATTATTACTTATTAACTAATTTTTTTTTGTCATCTGGAAATAATAAAAAACCTCGATATGAATTCGTTATCGTACCGTGCCTTTTCGTTGAAGCGCACCATGCCTGATTGCCGAAGATACCCGAACGTACAGTAATGTTCATTAATGGGTTCGCGGTACCTATAACTATACGCTAGAGATATGCAAACAAACATACCTTCTATAGCTTTTGTTATTCTGAGGCTTGACGACGAGCTGTTTGCTGCTATCTTTGCATACGTTCTGGTATTCTCTACAATCAGGCATGGTGCGCTTTCACGAAAATGCACGGTATGTATTGAAACTAATTGCAACTGTTTCACCAGCTGAAGGCTGGTGAAATTATGCTAGTTCGCGTGAGTACAGTGTCACGGGTTATGAGATTTGGAGCTCCTCTGGGAAAAGTTGAAAAAACCCTTAATTTACCCTAATACAGACTCGGATAGATCTTTCACTATCAGAGCTGCCTCCCTACGGATCTGGGATATGTCAAATTCGCCAGACAAAGATAGATGCTATAGAACTATCTAGCTGTTGAATTTGACGCACCAATACCGCTTAAATCAGATCTGGGATATGTCTAGCTCACCAGACTAAGGTACCCTTCTAAAAATAATCGATTCAACCCGATTCAGAACGATTCCGAACGGTCAGAAGTTGAATCGTTTTGAATTGTTGGCAATCGGGGTGAGCATTCGTTAATTGTGCCAAATTGTACGGAATCGTGCCCCTCAAAATAATCGATCGAACACGATTCGGACGATTCAGAACGATCAGAAGTCAAATTATTTTGAATTGTAGGCAATCGGGGCAAGCTTTCGTTAATCGTGCTGAATCGTATCAAGCGTCTTTCAGGTTAAAATCAGCATATTCTATTGTTCCTACTCGGGTGTACTCACTGATATTTTTATTCGGCTTTGTAATTGCGTTACTACAGTTTCATCATATGTTGTAATGCAAAGTGATCTCGACTCATTATTGTTACAGTAGATCTTTGAAGTGACTTTTAATCATTACATTGCGTTCGATCTTGTTCTTCGATCTCTGTATTAACAGCTATATGTTTTGCTGTATGTTTATAAATTAAGTTAATATTTGGAGGTTAAAAAATATTTGTTCATACTTTGAACATTGAAAATTGTGGGGAAATAAGCTGATGGTAGTACTTCCATCGAGCCAGAATTATTGGAAAACGTTCGTTCTCCTTTTCGGAAAATACATACTGTCAAAAATGTGTATTGCTCGGAAAAATAAACAACCGCTTGCAAATAATTCCCGCAAAATCGAAGTGCTGCCCAACTTAACCTCCAAATCCAAGAACCCGATTGGGAACGATTGCGGACGCAAGAAGACTCAATCGTACCCGATCGTGTGAACACGATTAAGAAACACGATTGAAAACGATTGAGTTTTTCATTCTATCGTTCTGAATCGTATTCAATCGATTATTTTTAGAAGGGTAGGTACTATAGAGCTACCTTAGCTGAATGAGATTAACGCACCGATACTGATATCTAGCTATAAATGATTCTAAGTTAACTGAAAAATGAAGAAATTAATGAGAACAAAGTAATAAGAAAATAGAGAAGAAAGGATCAGATTTCTGATAATTTTAAATGATTAAGATCATTTCCTATTTTATTTTATTTTAAACAAACCAAAATTGTTCTGTTCTCGGAGAGAATTTACTATTTTCCAAAATAATACAAAAGAAAAATAAAGAAGAAAATCTAGAACATAAAATAATAATGAGATCGAGAATGATTTTCTGAACACTTGACCTAACTTAACTCTAACGCGCGCAGGCACAATGTGCCGGACTTTGTGTTTGAATGCTTTTGGCTTTTTGAATTTGATTTTGTGTTTAACTGAACTGCCGCTTTGGCTAAGGCAATTTTTATAATTTTTGATTTTAATGGTATAGTCGTCGCTTTGACTGACTATCCGACGAAGTTGAATTCATAAGAAAAAAAAAGTGGCCGCTTTGGCTCTTGCTATGCTCGAAATTGAGGTTATGAATTGTAAAGTTACAAATTATCTAATGAGACGGCAGGCCGCTCTGGCACGAATCCGCTTACGAGCCGTGAGACGGTCGCCTTATATATTTGCAGTGACGTCATAGCTGATGATCTGCTATGCGTGAGCAATAGTGCGCGCTAACGCTACTCTATATTATGATATGTAATGGTATGACTGTATTGCCTACTGGCCTATACACTCGGACCTCCGCTATTTGACCGAGTCGGGACCGATCGTTTCTGCTATTTGACGAAAGTAGGGGCCTCCTACTCCTTGTGGACGGTTTTCTGCGCAGCCAGTTCGCGCCACTCCGCGTCACTGACGGCCCCGATGTTAAGGGGAACGCTGCCGAATAGTGGGGGTAACGCCCGTCAAATAGCGGAGGACGAATGTGGTCAAATAGCGGAGTCCATAAAATAGCGGGTCTTCAAATAGCGGAGGTCCGAGTGTACTATGAATACGTTACAGTATCTATAATACGTGTGATGAGAAGAAGAGGAATAAAGAAAAAGCCGGCCCAAGAAATTCTGAACTCAATTACTTACCTTCTGATTAGTCCACTGATGCACTGACCGTTTCACAAGTTGTGACACAAGCCTCCACTCTATGCTCACCATAAACTAACGACAATTCGTAAATGAGGGGCCTTCTCCCGAAATAAAATGAAAACCAATCGCACCAATTCCGGAAATTTTACTCGTTGCAACGATAGTGCTACGGATAAATTTCGGAGAATGCTATTGTTCTTTTTTTTTACGATTCAACATCGTACTTTTTACTTTTGCTTACAGCATGAACACAGACACAAGCCAGTATTTAATCCACGAAAACATCGTACAACGATTTTTCTTGACACATGCACCCAAAGTCCTCCTTTGCGCATCGTCTACGCGCACCCAAAGCAGACTTTTAGCGTACCGGTGTGCAAAATATTTTGCGCACCGCTATGCGGTGCGCAAAGGGATTTTGCACACTGGTACGCTAAAACCGGCTTGGGTGCACGCAGACGGCACACAAACGAGAACCTTGCGTTGCATGTATCGAGAAAAATAGTGTTCGAGATACGCGAGGCCAAACTCGTTTCTTGCTCACCACTCGTCTGAAGGCAGCACGAAGCCGAGGCGAAGCCTCGGCTTCGTGCTGCCTTCAGACTCGCGGTCCGCAAAACGCTCGTTTGGCCTCTTGTATCGAAATATACTATTACTATGTAGCGTGGCGAATTTCATCACGGAAAACTGTGAACAAGATGCACGGAAAGAATTTTTGTTTGCTGGCGCTGTTTATCCGACGAGCTCGGCCCTCTCATGGTTTTGACTAGCAGACCTTTGCCTGTGAGAGCGCTCCCCCCACTTGTGAGATCGTAGCCACACTAAAGTCTTGACGATCGTCACATTAGTGTGGCTACGTTCTCAAAAGTGGGGGGAGCGCTCTCACAGGCAAAGGTCTGCTAGTCAAAACGCTTTAGAGGCTCGCGCTCTTCGGATAAACAGCGCCACCCAACGGAAATTCTTTCCGTGTGGAGTATCGAGTTTCACTGTGGTAAAAAGTAGAATAAAAATCGGCATATATCAGAAACTTATTGATGTCCTAGTATTTGTTTCAGTTATTCACAGGATAATTTGAAAAAGACTTAACACTAGGTTTAAAATTTAAAGTTACTGTGATATATCGCAAAATTGAAAAAAACACACCATAAAATGGAGAGGAGGGAATTGTAGGATGTCTCTAAATCCGAGCATGGTCCGCCACTGCAATACTAACATAGCAGTTTCTTCTTTAATTTTCTTTCCGTGTAGTCTCATTCGATAGTTCGAATTTCCGCGGGGCTGGGAATTGTACAGATATTGTTACAGAATGCTTCACGTCACACTGGCGTAGCTAGCATGGGTGGCACCCGGTACGGATATTGATGGTGTCACCCCAAGAATGAAATTAATACAGCGGTAATCACATTTTATAGAATTTTCGTAAGTTTTTATTTATTTCATTCGTGGTTCGGTGTCACGCCCAAACGCGTGGCACCCGATGCCTGCCCCCCCTCCCCAGCTACGCCACTACGTCACTCCCGCACTGAAAAAAAAGTTTACCGATTCTAGCCATAATTATCATTGTTTCAGCAATATTGTATTGGAAAATACGATACGGTAATGCCATCTGGGTGATAAAGCCATGCAAATATGACTGGCAGAATATCATTGGTGTAAGCATACCATTAGGTCATGACAGAAATATACCCAATAGCTCCGCGAGTCTGACGAGTATCTTCATCTCAGCAATACCATAGTATAGCTGAGTTCACGATCAAGAACTATGAGTATACTAACCATACTCGTATAGCTATCTTATAAACGCTAGCACGCGACATAGACGAACACCAGCCATACTAGTAAAGCCGAAGCAGGCATATATAATGTTGTTTGGTAGAAAACAGTTTTGCCAGTATAGGGAGAATTATTTGTGAAAATATGAGTTTAGCTGAATCAGAGATTCTCATAAGTATCTAGGAACCAAAGGAGTATGGCTGAATTAGAAATTCATTTTATATACCTAGATATATTACAGGACATTATACCTACGAATGCTAGTATGGCTGGTTATTTAAATGAAAAAAGGTTTTGGTGTCAGCCAATATATTTCATAATCAGCAACATTTATTTTAATTATCTGGTATCGATTATGATATTCATACATATAGGTAATTATGTGAAGGGAATTATTTTTGGCGAGTAGGTCGTAGAACAAACAATTATTTGTTCACATATACAGGTCCCCTGGAATTGACAGATAAGGTTCCTTTTCTCTGGATTTCCATGTTAGGTTTTTATAGTCCTTGATAGATGGAATAAAGTTTCCGAAGATGACCTAAACAATGGTCAAAACGTATTTGTCTTCAAATAGGTGTTTGTTCTACGACCTGCTCGCCAAAAAAATTCCCTTCACATTGAACAAGAGGTCGACAAATCCATATTTCATATAGGTAATTAATTTAAGTCATAGCGAAAATATAAGATGAATGAAAATGAAAACATTAATAATAATTTATTCATATATTAGGGTAAGGGTGGGTAGATCCGGACGGTGAGAACCCTTGGTCACTCCAAGTTTTATACACTAGGAATGAAGATAAGACTGAAGATATAATATTTATGATTGACTTATGATGACTAGTTTGTACTTAAGGGGGTGCATACACCTTTAAAATAATTTTTTTCAAATTACTGCTACGCTCTGAGAAAACATTCTAGAGACTCAGTTTTTCTACAGTTGATTAGTGCTATTTTGATACATAGTTCATGATTTTTCCAGATTTTATGTCCTCCGCTAAACATAAATTCAGTCCATCGAAGAAAAAGCAGTTGTCGTAGGATGCAGGTTGCTGCGTTGAATGAAATTTCTTCCACTTTTGAGGAAATATTCTTTACGAATGTAATTTCGGACCAAACCAATAATATTTGATGAATGTAATTTTTAGACATAGAAATTTTTGGTTTCAAAACATTTTTTCCAGAATGATGGAAAAAAAATTCTTACAATCAAAAATTTCTATGTCTAAAGATTACATTCATCAAATATTATTGGTTTGGTCCGAAATTACATTCATAAAGAATATTCCCTCAAAAGTAGAAGAAATTTTATCCAACGCAGCAACCTGCATCCTACGACAACTGCTTTTTCTTCGATGGACTGAATTTATGTTCAGCGGAGGACATAAAATCTGGAAAAATCATGAACTATGTATCAAAATAGCACTAATCAACTGTACACTACACTGAGGCAAACACAACCACGTGTTTTAGAACTACGAAAAGCGACAGGAAAAGAAGTAGACTTATGACAAAGAGGTTGCAGGTTAAATAAGAAATCATCATTCACTCGAATTCTATTAGATTCATACAGCGGGATTATTTCATTATCAAAATATTATATTCACTTCACTATAAGTAAATATGCGGGGAAATGATGATATAAATCTAGCCTACAAACATTCGCTCGTATGCATGATTGGCGTGTCTGTGTATAACAGGAAAAATACTAATTTTTCAAATATTATCGTAGACAAGTAAGAAAAGACTTACCTTCAAATGTTGGTACTAAATCACTAAGATTCCACTCGCCAAGTTTATTTTTCACGAAGTCGTCCATCGCGTAAAAATTTTCCGTGCAGCATGGTCGGCGTCGTCGCGCGATGCATAGTAAAGCTCAGCGAACAGCGTTCCCGGTCACCATGCGTTTACAAATTACTATAGGTGTTTCAGCAACATAGTATAGTTTCGCGAGCCATACTAGTATAGCTGTCACTGATGCCAGACGGAGGTCTAGTTTCTCTCTTACTCCGCCGCGATTGCCATCGCTCTTTCTCTATTTTTGGAGATTTTCTGGGGATTTCTGGCATCACTGATAGCTGTTATTCTTCCAGCTATACTATATGGTTAAATTAGCTAGGCACGTAAAAAATCAGCTGCTATACCATACAGTGTAGTCTCGTGAGCTATGTTAGTATGGCTTTCTCACCAAAATGATTTATTTCCAGCTATTTATAATGGCTAGGCTAGCTAGACGATTAAGTGTCGTCCATAAAAGCGCAGTAAGCTTACATAGACGAAACTGCTCTGCCTCAACCAGCTATATTATTGTTAGATTAGAAATACTGCACTAGTCATATTTGTATGAACTTTACAGCAATCGGAGTTTTCCCAAAGAGCTATTGCATTTTCTGTGTGGACAATATGTTTTCACCAGAATACCTATAACTGGCCAACAATAACAGTATTATTATGAATTCCGAACCATTTTTTTCAGTGCGTGTGGTCAAATACTATTGAAAACCACGATGAATGCTATTGGACATAATGGTAGTGAAGTTACAATTAGTGAATTCGTAACCCTTCGAGGACGTTACTAATTCTGATATGTATAGTAAAGTACCGTGCGCGCCTCGTTTAGCGAGTCAGTGAAACGATGATGTCGCTATTGGTAAATGAACGCGAGGTACTGTTTCACTAGTTCAAATTTCAACTACCAGATGGAGAACGCGTCTCCGCCATAAGGATACATGACCCGATTAGAGTAGTCCTGGTTTTAACCACGAGGTGGCTAAGCTTCAAAGACAGTTACCAATAGCCCGTGATAGAAATCATAGGACGGCGCAATAGTGGGCCAATATTCTGTTCCGTTGGCCTATGCATTGCATTTTATACTGCACTGAGAGAAAAATATATAGTCTATGGTGAAATTTCGTGTATTTAAATTTCATTACTTCACTTAACCATATTTATGTCTTAATCAACCTTTTTTTTTTGTTGATGCTACTATAAATATGTGATTGAAATAACCAAACGAAATAAGATATTCTGAATGACTAAAAATATAGTGAACTCCACCAGATAAATTGAAGCCTTCCATGCAACAACGTCCTTAGCGCTCGGCTCGTCGAGAAAGAGCTAAAATACGACGTAAAACTAAAATTTTTTGAAAGTCACGGATATAAATTTTAAAAAATACTATTATATAGAGGATCAAAAAAGGCAACTTTTTTGTGCTGAAAGTGTTTTTCTATCATCATTAGTTTTCGAAAAAAAAAATAAAAACTGAAAAATTACAATGCGCGTTTGGACTACGTTTTTTAAACTTAATTCGTCCTAACTTCGTCAAATACCAACGAATCTTCTTAATTTTTGGTACGGCATAGTAAAATACCCTAGCGCTGCCGATAATGTCGCAAAAAATTAATAATTTGATTATTTTAATCTAAAAGTTGAATGTTAAACGAGCGAGCGATTGTTTATGAGGTTATGTATGTTCAACGAGACAAAGTGTGTTGCGAAGTTGAAGACTGGAAAAACTTTCTGTGAGACATTTGTTCGTCAACATTTCAGGAAGTTTTTCAGAAAGTTTCAGATTGATTGGATGAAAAATGGCCAAGATATAGCAATTTTACCAAAATAACACGCTCGCGGAGCGTATTATTTTGGTACACGGAAAGAAATCTTTCGGGCTATTAGCCATATTTCTACTTCGATCGTCCATAATGGATCGCTGTCTCAGCCACTGCCATACCGTATCAAGGATAGTATATTTCATAGGATGGCTCATCGGTCCTAAAAGTTTCCTCGGGGGGTTGGGACGGGCCGGAGGTAGTCACACAAGCGGTAGCCCCATCTGTCGCTTACTAAGCGCAACATATTATAATAACAAACAGAATCCTAGCCTAAAACTGCTGTCACGCTACGACGCGACGGATCGTTCTTCTTCTTGTAGTTTATAAAATGCCAATACCCTTTTTCTTTTGTAACTATACTCATATCTATGACTCCACATATTGTATCACGTCCAGACAAGAATATTACTACATTAAATGCGATACAAATGGGTTCAAGCTTCATAAGGTGGTCGAGAGATGGCACTACCGCTTGTGTGACCCTTCTGCCGTCTCCCACTTCCCCTGGCAGGATGAGCCATCCTATGAAATATACTATCCTTGATACCGTATTGCTATTCAACTCATACGTTTTTGGCTAGTGTTTATGGTTGCCATAGATTCACTATATTAGGATGATATCGATATTCCGGATAGAAGTAGCACGTTGAGTGAGTATCGCAGTAACAGACGAAATCACCTTCGTGCGACTCAACTATACCAGTATAGCTGTGATGCCTACACGGAGAAAAAAATATCGCTCTCAGAGCTATCTAATAGATAGCTCTTCGTAGATCGCTACTGTAGCGATACGTTTTCTTATAGTAACAACACGGTATCGCTATTCCAGCTATCTGTTAGATAGCTGGAATTGCTATACCACATTTTTCAACGGCCTTTATTTAACTATATCTGATTAATTATTTCTATGAAAATCTACCTTTTAAAAGACTCAAATTCAAATACATACATAGTATTTTATGTAATGTTGGTCATTTAAACAATAATGATCGACAAAATAAATGTATCTTCAAATTTTTGAGGTTATAAAATATGTCAACGCGCAACACGACAGCGCAGCATATGACGTTCCAACGACGTTTGTACATCCCGTATAGCTATTTTAGCTATCTAACGTATCGCTCTCAGAGCTATCTACCAGATAGCTACAGTAACGATCTAATAGATAGTCAACTGCGTATAGTTACTGTAGCGATACAGTATAGCTCTGAGAGCGATATTTTTTTCTCCGTGTATACGAAACTGCGTGCGACCGCTAGACCTGTGTAACTATAGTCTATATGCATCTTCATTTTTTGGGTACTTTAACAATCTAGGTATTGAAGGAACAGCAATACGGACCTAGTTCCTCGAAAATTCGTACGGGTCGAGGGACAATATAGAATAGCTGCGACAGCTAAACCTCATGTGTATCATTGCCACTCGGACAGGTTGCTTTGGACTTATTTCTTAATTATCCGAAGATTTGGAGATTGTGAAAACAGACATGCGAGTATGTTAAGTTAACCGCACATATTTTGGAAGATTAGCCATGCTTATATATAGTATGGTAATTTATTATATTTATTTATTATAATATGAACTGAAAGGAAAACGGGAAACATCTTTTTCAGCTAGTATAAAGAAAGAGCACAAATATTTTTTTATAATTACAGACGGTATTTATTTATATTAGCTTTATGCACATACATATTTTATCAAGAGACTCGGTAGAGTCTCGCGCCAAGTACATTAAAAAAAATTTTTTTCAAGCGCGAGACTCAACGAGTCTATATACCCGAGAGGCAGCTACCCTAACCTATACCGCGAACTAGTATCGTCGTTTTCTTTCACCTCACAATATACACAGATTGAAACTAATTTAATCTAGGATGTGGGCATGAAAAGCTTTCATTTGAGCCTTAGATCGATTAAATCGGTGTCCGGAGTGCTGAGATATGATTAACTACCAATTCTGATACCCCGTTTCCTCGTAAAATTTTTCGTTTTCGTTTTCGTTTTCGTCGTCGTCAGACCAAGAACATTAAAACCATTCCCATATAAAATCACTAGACGGGAAACCCACCAAAGTTGTATAGAGTGACGTCAGTATACGAGATAGTTCCGATCGGATAGATCGCGCCAATAGATAGCGCCAGTATCGCAGACAGAAACCGTCCGCTACACTAGCAGACGCGTGTTGTCATTTGATGTTTTTAAATCCAAATAAAGGAAATAAAAGAAAGTACAAGCAATGCTTATATACGAAATTTGGAGGTACAAGAACTAGTGAATACCTCCCAAAAGCCACTTAGGTGCGAAAACCTTACACCAAGTATACATTAATGTGATAGTCACGAACAAAAATATTTCGATAGGTAAATCTTAAATCCTACGATCTCGAGCTTTTGAGGTTATGCGAATCGACTGACGTATAAAATTCACGGTGATAAATAAAATAACAATTGTAAACGGACAAGACTGTCAGGTGACTATTAACTGACTATTACCTCTAAATTTTATTCACTTATACATTGTAGATTCGGCTTATTTCCATTCATGAATGCAATTATCGGAGGAAACGGTGTTTCGGGGATTCAATTTTCTAGCAAGTCACCGCCTCAGGAAGTCTGACAATAGAAAACCAAGAAAAAATGTTGAAGTTGAAAAATATCAGGATAGCATGATTTGATATAAGTAACGGCAAGGAGCCAGACCAACAAAGCCGAGTTCAAACGTTGGATTGCAACAAATTCCACTTCAAGCTCGATGTTAGGCTCATTTCTAGAGGCTCGTCTGCTCGGACCTAAACTGTGAGCCAACGTTATGTGTAGGATTTCAACGAGTTCTATATTTTATCTCGGTATCCTCTAGTCCAAACGAGACTGTAAGTCGACGTTGTGTGTTGGACTACGATAGGCTTTATTCTACACTCCACGTCAATGTAATGCCTTGACCTTCGGTGAAGATAATTCTTTAATCCATGTTTTACAATTAGCTTAGATTCTCCGCTCAGAAGCTCAATCAAATTCAGATTAGTGCTATCACGACAAATGGTGAAAATGAAAATACTTATTCAATATTAAAGAAATGATCGATCGACTCCCTCTTTCTCAGATGATAGAGATTCTGATTTATATTTATTTATTATTTGTAGACTCAGCGTATAATCATTTAGGAATGGAAATATTGGAAAAAAATCTTTCTTATGGATTGTTTAATCTTGTAGCGGGTCGCCGTATAAGACGTGAGGATGATGAAAGATAACGCTTGGACTGCAAAGTATCGGTATAGTGTGATTTGATACGAGAAACGGCAAGAGTCAGACGAAGAGAGCAGAATGCGAGTGTTTGACTCCATAAACTTCCATTTCATGCTCTACGCTAGTCTTGCATGAATAGGCTCAATTCTAAATATTATTATACCTTCTGTTCAGACCCGAATTGGAAGTTGACGTTATGAGTACGGGACGCGTACATGTTCTTTTTGTAGAGGACCTACGAAAAAAACTACCTACGAATTGCAATACATACATCTGATATTTATATATTTAATCATGAGCAGCAACTATAACCCTGCGTGCAAGTAACTCCGCCATTGCTGGTCCCAGGCCCAGATGAGACAGGAGGAGGGCTGCACGCAGGGTTAGATGTTGTAGGTATAAAAAATTATCGTAGTGAAACAATTTGTAAACGCTATGATATGAAAGTACATTACGCGTCAGTCTACAAGTTTGAGACTTGGGGAAAATTATGAGCACACGCGTGCTCGTTGCTGTTGACGTTCCTGCTTATCGAGGGACTTCGGGCGGTATGAAATAGTACAAAACAACCGAGCGAGCGTAGCGAGCGAGCACAATTATTAGGTGGTCAAGCAAAATTTTACAAAAAGTAGTGAAATCAACCCCAAAAAGCACCTTCGGTGCAAAAACCTTTCGCCAAGTCCATTAATGTGTAGACTACCAAAACATAATCAAAAGTTGTGCTCGTTCGCTCGCTGCGCTCGCTCACTCGATTGGTTGATGATTAACAACATACAAAAGCATTGAAATCAGATACAACTGCCAAGTACCTGTAGAACAATAAAAGTTTGGAATTGAAAAATTTTTTCACACTAAATGACGTTGTACTCGTTCGCTCGCTGCGCTCGCTCACTCGATTGGCTTATGATTATTGGTTGAAAAAAAAATTCGGATGAAGAAATTGAAGAAGTCAACATTTATCCAAAAATATTCATAACGAAAAAATTATTTAAAGAAAATTTTTAAAGAAAATTTGGAGGTAGTGGCACTTGGCGGGCCTTTTATAGAAAAAGAACTATGTAATATCGATCGCGACCCTGTCAATGTCATCTGATGGTTATTCAAACATTGGCCCGCCAATGTACCACGGACTCCAAATTTTCTTTAAAAATTTTCTTTAAATAATTTTTTCGTTATGAATATTTTTGGATAAATGTTGACTTCTTCAATTTCTTCATCCGAATTTTTTTTTCAACCAATAATCATAAGCCAATCGAGTGAGCGAGCGCAGCGAGCGAACGAGTACAACGTCATTTAGTGTGAAAAAATTTTTCAATTCCAAACTTTTATTGTTCTACAGGTACTTGGCAGTTGTATCTGATTTCAATGCTTTTGTATGTTGTTAATCATCAACCAATCGAGTGAGCGAGCGCAGCGAGCGAACGAGCACAACTTTTGATTATGTTTTGGTAGTCTACACATTAATGGACTTGGCGAAAGGTTTTTGCACCGAAGGTGCTTTTTGGGGTTATTATATACTTATACTTGATTATATAGCTGGAGCCAAAGCGCATAATAATATAATGTGAGCCATGCTCGTCTCTAATACTCATTGGCATAGTGTCCAATAGGTCTCCATAGTGTCTTCCTCGTCTATTTCGTTTTCTGGAATTGCATAGGAAACGAATATATAAGATACACTAATACACTTCATACTACTTGTTCACTCAGACCAGACCAAATTTGGAAAGTTAATAATAATTTCTTCACTATAGTCGGATGAAACGATGACAAAGAATTTTTTTTCAATTCGAATAGTTAAATTATAAAGATATATAATATAACACTCATAAATATAAGAATATACATTATAGTTATTACTTACCTTCAAAAGATGGAATGCCGGAAACTGAATTCCACCTTCGTAGAAT
The DNA here is from genome assembly GCA_963992785.1 of Tenthredo livida. Lineage (NCBI taxonomy): Eukaryota > Metazoa > Arthropoda > Insecta > Hymenoptera > Tenthredinidae > Tenthredo > Tenthredo livida. Next base: position 41,958,191 of record OZ023064.1, on the reverse strand, counting down.
GTTTTTCACGGAGTTATACATTTTACTAATTGTAAGACAAGCCGTATGTAACGTCCGAATAGCTCGAATCTTCACTCCCGAATGAAGAAGGAAGTAACGAGACCGTCAACCCCTGAACTCCCCGAAACTTGCATATGGTACGTTGTAGTAGGCTATCATGTATAGCCAAGTCAAGCGGGCAATAATATTACATTAGGCGCGATGCAGCGATACTTTTCTAGTTGGCAGGCCGATCCCGCAATAAAATATGGTTCTACCGGCTATACCGGTACGGTTAAATTTGCAAACTATATAATGTAGTCGTCAGTGATATTGGCTTCTGCGAACCTAACTGGTATGATGCATTATAAGTTGATCAGCTATACTGGTAAATTCAGATCTTCGGCATAGTTATTGATGAAGGAACAGAAATCAAGATTCAGTGATGCAGCAATACCAAATTGTGAAGCTGACGAGCCTCAGAATAATAGTGCTCACATACTTATGATTTACTTCTGGAATATATGTATCTAGCCAGGATAACTAAGTCACAGTCGTCTAGACTTTTCATTCAAATGCATAGTTTAGCTAAATACAAACAACTATATTTATACAGGGCATCCAGCAACCCAGGCCTTCTAATGGTACTGTTCATTCACTTAATCGAAGCAGAATTTCTGTTCACCATTACCATATTTCTGGACCAGAATGGTATTTCTAACAGGCCCGAAGGATTTCTTTCCGTGTAAAATCGCTCTATCTTGGCCATTTTTCATCCAATCAATCTGAAACTTTCTGAAAAACTTCCTGAAATGTTGACGAACAAATGTCTCACAGAAAGTTCTTCCAGTCTTCAACTTCGCAACACACTTTGTCTCGTTGAACATACATAACCTCATAAACAATCGCTCGCTCGTTTAACATTCAACTTTTATATTAAAATAATTAAATTATAAATTTTTTACGACATTATCGGCAGCGCTAGGGTATTTTACTATGCCGTACCAAAAATTAAGAAGATTCGTTGGTATTTGACGAAGTTAGGACGAATTAAGTTTAAAAAACGTAGTCCAAACGCGCATTGTAATTTTTCAGTTTTTATTTTTTTTTTTCGAAAACTAATGATGATAGAAAAAAACTTTCAGCACAAAAAAGTTGCCTTTTTTGATCCTCTACATAATAGTATTTTTTAAAATTTATATCCGTGACTTTCAAAAAATTTTAGTTTTACGTCGTATTTTAGCTCTTTCTCGACGAGCCGAGCGCTAAGGACGTTGTTGCATGGAAGGCTTCAATTGTGAATCAGGCTACCATACGTGTATTGTTGGAGTCACAATCCTTAAACGGTTCTGTGAACTATATAATAGCAGTGAGTCTGACAATCGTTTTAGTATAAACTCTTCTATTACACTTTATGTCAAAATAACTACACAAATATTCGATTTCAACTCTTGATTCAACCATAATTCTACCATAAAATAGGGTGTGTGGAGCGGACATGAATAAATTATAGTTAAAAATACCCACGGAATTATGGTCCTACGAACTATAAATTATTGTCAAAAAATGACTTACAGTACTACCTCTCTAAGAGAGCCCTCGGTAAAAGAGAATTTCCCCGCCGTTCCGGTTGAGCGAGTTTTATAGCTTCCCCCACTCTACCCGTACGCGCAAGGTTCTCCCAGTGGTGATGCTCACTGACACACTGACACATGTGCGATTTACCAGTAGTGGGGGAACGCTTCAGCGACAAATTTTTCGGAATCCTATTCCCCTAACCGCCCTAGACCTCTCTCTTAGAGAGGTAGTACTGTATATCATATTTATTTAAAATGTATATATCGATACCAACGTTCTAATATGTCGTAACCCACATTTGGAAAATTGTTCAGGAGGCCATGAAAACGCTTCACTATTACCATTGAAAAGATAGGATTTTACGGATTTGAATATTTATTTAAAAATGGTAAATCAACGATCTGACCGCTCAAGCTTGAACATAAGCTGCATAACATTATTATCATTCAATTTTTCAAAGAAAGTCCATTTCTGAAATTTTGTGGGTTACGACATATTAGAACGTTGGTATCGATATATATACACTCCAACCTCCGCTATTTGACCGAGTCGGGACCGAGCGTTTCTGCTATTTGACGAAAGTAGGGGCCTCCCACTCCTCGTGGACGGTTTTCTGCGCAGCCAGTTCGCGCCACTCCTCATCACTCACCGCCCCGATGTTAAGGGGAACGCTGCCGAATAGTGGGCGTTAAGCCCGTCAAATAGCAGAGGACAAGTGTGGTCAAATAGCGGAGTTCGTCAAATAGCGGGCGGTCAAATAGCGGAGGTTGGAGTGTATAGGCGTTATTTAACTTATGCATCTATGACATTTATTATTTACTAATTTTGAATATGCGATATCGAGAAAATTATGGAACGACGATTTGCGAAAGCTGTCGTACTAAACTGGGATACATTGTAGTATTGCGCCTTTTGGGCTTTATACTGCATACATTGTTCTTGTCCGCGCTACATCAGAAAACGCGGCTTGCTTTTGAATTCAAGTTCATGCTGGAACTGGCGGAGCATTTTTTCAGTTGACTCTTAGCCCTACTACGATAGAGTCCTGTTCTTTTTTTCTTACCATTCTTGTATCGTATATTGCACTATGCTGCCAGAAACAGCAACGATATGTGTATGGTCGTGTACATTACTTCAATATTTTGTCGTGAGGCGGCGACCACCGCTTTTAATATTCTCGCGAGTGCCACTTATAAGAGTTCGTTAGTATATATAGGGCATTCCATGCCAACTCGACCAGCCCGTGACCTCGACGTCTCCAATTTGGTCCGCGATTTTTTATATGGTTAATCTACCTCAAAAAGACACTCCAGATTTTTTTCAGATTTTTTCTATCATTAGGTTATTTTTAAATCGACTCAAAAGGTAAAAAAAAAACGCCACTTCCAAAAAATATGAAAAAATTCGCTAAATTTCTAAAAAATATGACGAAATTTTTCAAATTCATTTCAAAATGCAGAAATCGATGAGTAGGCTAAATGTGATATGATGTGTATATTTAATAATGATATATGTTTCTCCCCCTGTATATATAAATGTATGTTCACTGTGATGTAAATTTCAGATTCCACACGGAAAAAAAATTGTTGCTGAATTTAATATATGGAGCGGCTACATAGGGGACAACACTTTTTTTTAGTAGAAATTACTACAATTCTAGTATTTGGTACATAGGAGTAAGTAGATTTCAATGTCCTTATGAGTAAATGTTACCACAATTGTTGTCATTTCTACTGAAAAAAAGTGTTGTCCCCTATTATAGTAAATTCAACAACAATTTTTTTTTCCGTGCAGGTACTAAATGATAATAACTTCAATTCAACAGATACCGCGACTTCACCAGGCCTGATCGATTCTTCACTCACTTGCTAATCCACGATATCATGATTACCCCCCTCTTCCCCCTTTGACATTTATTATCAAAATATATTTTTGTTTTTCACTTTGAATTGGTTTTTCCATACGTACCCAGCACCATAAAATATAGTTGTGATAACTAGTTGAGTAGTTATATCAAATATAGTTTTCTTTGCGTTGTGTTGTATTGACTATAATGGAAAGTGAATCAAATTTGTTTTCTTGACCTCGGTGTGAGTGGATTGAAGGATTTCTTGGAAATGTAGGTCATGAATAAAAGTCAGAATTTGACGTTTCGGCCCGAGTGGGGGCCCTCCTCAGAACATAACATTTAATAATCTTGAATATAAAAGATAAAAGAACCAAAGAAGAGAAGAAAAGGATTAGTCATAACGACTAGATCGAGGATGCAAAAGCAATCCTTAACTTCCACTGCTCCATTAAAGAAAACTTGAAGGAGAAGCAAAAAGAAAAAATTGACAGCAGTGAGGACTCTTAGATAAGAAAGACAGGTCCTAACAGACCGAGCCACTTTCCTTCCTGTGGCTCGGTCTGTTAGGACCTGTCTTTCTTATCTAAGAGTCCTCACTGCTGTCAATTTTTTCTTTTTGCTTCTCCTTCAAGTTTTCTTTAATGGAGCAGTGGAAGTTAAGGATTGCTTTTGCATCCTCGATCTAGTCGTTATGACTAATCCTTTTCTTCTCTTCTTTGGTTCTTTTATCTTTTATATTCAAGATTATTAAATGTTATGTTCTGAGGAGGGCCCCCACTCGGGCCGAAACGTCAAATTCTGACTTTTATTCATGACCTACATTTCCAAGAAATCCTTCAATCCACTATAATGGAAAGTACTCGTGACCCACAAATTCGGTAGCTCTAAATGATCTGCAGAGTGTACTTGATTATTTTCAGTGTTGAATTTACTTAATAGGTATAGTAATATCGACTATAATTCGTTGAACTCTACGCATAGTTGAAACAACTATATTGATTAAGTCATTTTTTGACAATAATTTATAGTTCGTGGGATCATAATTCCGTGGGTATTTTTAACTATAATTTATTGATGTCACGTCCACACACCCGGTTTTATGGTAGAATTATGGTTGTATCAACCATATTTTTCTTTTAGTGTACCAGTGGATTCCTCGGAAAAATCTTGGACGAAAATTATCAATGCTAAAGTGTCGAATGGGAAGCCGTTTTCAGCTAGGAGCGGTTTAAAATTAGCTAATACAAGAGCAGATACGAGACTGGCACAGGGCCGCCACCGTCATTTTGTCAGTTGGCGAGATCGCAGTGGCCGGTGATGCGTCGCAAGAACGGCCTCCCATTCAACGCGTTACACTCAGAAAAATAATTCGTTGTTGACAACAAAATCGTTTTGTTAGCAATGTTTTGGTTGACTCAACCAAATTTTGATCGTCTGAACCAAAATGCTTGTTGAGCTAACCTAATTCGCTATTTTTTTTTTGTCATCAGTAACGAATAATTTTGTTGAATATTTATTGTTACGTAAACAATATTTTTGGTTACGTGAACAATATTTTTCGTTGGATGAACTTGCGAACCAAAACTCTGGTACACGGAATCAAAGTTTAGTTACCCCTACAAAATGCGTTTGTTTGGCGCAAATAAATGATTTGTCGTGAACAACAAAATCGCTTTGTCAGCGATGTTTTGGTTGACTCGACCAAATTTCGATTGTCTGAACCAAAATGCCTGATGAGCTAACCTAATTCGCTATTTTCTTTTTGTCATCAGTAACAAATAATTTTGTTGAATATTTATTGTCACGTGAACAATATTTTTTGTTGGATGTGGTGGCATGCGCATATTCACACTATGCGCGATCACTCTTGCCCATATACCAGAAAGTGTTGCCGGTATTCGTGAGTACAGCACATGGCTGCGGAATTGTGCCTTGTGAATTGATTGATAAAAGATAAAACATGGATATCGAACCGCGTAAGTTCTTGAAATCATGTGGGCTAGAACATTTTGTTGTGTCTACGTATCTAGGCCCGAAAAAGCGCGATTCTAACCTCACTTCGCTCGGTGATATTTATCGCTCGCCTTCGGCTCGGATTATAAACTCGAATTCGTCGGAAAATACGTCATCGGCCTCATGATATAATGTACTTTTCATGAGGATAATGTTAAAATTGAAATAAAAATTTGAGACAACGAAATATATTCTTGTTTTACTGGTCAAGTTTTATACACATCACTATTTTTCAGGTTCTTCATAACAAAATGTTCTCTTACCAGTAACAAAAAGAATATTTCAATTCAGTACACTGAACAGAACGTTTTGTTATGGTTGCAAATAACCATTTTGTTAACAGTACCATTTCTCCAGTGCTGTAAACAAAATGAGATTTGTTCCGTTAACAAAACATGATAACAAAACTTTTTGGTCACAAGAACAAAATATTTCTTTGACCAAATAGTAACAAACGATTTTTGTTGGAGTAACAAAAATTTTGTTGTGTCAACCAGACCTTTTTCTGAGTGTAGCATTGATAATTGTCGTCTTAGTTTTTTATGAGCAATCTACTGGTATAAGAAAAGTACCGCATTCTGAATCACCTTGTATATGTATGGGGTATTCCACCTCAACTCGACGTGTCCCCAGACCTTGACAATTCCGATTTCGCCAATTTATTTTGTGCATGTTGCACCATCAGATACAACTACTCTCACCAAAGCTTTTAGGGATTGGTCTCATCGTTTTGATGAGGCAAAATATTGAAATCTCGGTGTTTTCGTTGATACGAAGATGTCAAACGCATGTAACTTGAAATCTATCTGTCCTATCGAGAAAATGAATGACACAAAATTTCTTGTTTTTTGAATGTTCTACGTGAAAATAATTTTTTCAAAACTCTTTAACCCTTGTGTCAGTTGTTATTCGCGAATAAAAGCTTATATGCTGTTTTTCGAAGAATAGGCCACCTTCGATTTCATTGAAATTTTCCCAAGGTATTCCACGAAAAATTACGCAAATTGCAAGACCTTGTTTGAGATGGCTCGACTTTCGGTTCAGAAGTTACAATCATTTGAAAATCTGTAAAAGCCTATAACGGAACGAAGCCGCTTACTGAAAAATAGTTCGCTGAACTATTTCACGCTGGTTCAATCAACAAAATGGATAAGTTCGTGAAGAATGACTATATCTATAGTACAATCAACTATAATTTTCAGTTAGCTGGGTACTAAACCGGTCATAGTTATGAAACATATCTTCATTAGTTACCACAATAGTACTTATAGTCCATAACCCACGGCATCTTTGGGTATTTGTTACCATGCAGAATAATCACTGATCAAATAAACTCTATAGTACATTCAACACTATTTTTCCGTTGCCACAAACGTGTTGATAGTTGGAGGTGCTGACTCGTCTAGTTTTGCAAACTTTATATAACGTCAATCCATACCATGTACACCATAGTTGAGCCAATACTCGTTTTCGTTGCCGGGGCCGGTTCGAAGTTCCGAATCGTCAAAGCTCCGAACGGTCAAATTTCCGAATTTTAATGAAACGAACTCACAGATTTCAGAAAGGGTATTTCACCGAAAGTCTATGTAACCGATTCAAAAAATTCCGAATCGCAGCACACCGAAGGTTCAAAATTCCGAAAGGTCAAGACTCCGAAAGCTCAATATCCGAAAGGCCAAAACTTCGAAACTATAGAACATCAAGCCGTCGGGCGTCGTTTAATCCACACGTGAAGAACACGTTCGATCTTTCGGAATTTTAAACTTTCGGAATTTTGGACTTTCGGAACATCGGACTGTCGGAGCCTTGAGCTATCTGCATTTAGATCATTCAAAATTTTAATTTTCTAAACCCTAGTCTTTCTGGAAATTTCGAAATCGTTTAGAATAAATTCGGAATTTTTACCGTTCGGAGCTTCGAAGATTCGGAACTCTGAACCGGCCCCTCGTTGCCGGAATACTATACACTGAGAAAAAAGATTCGGTTCAGGATACTATAATAACATAGTTAACATTTCAGAGTGGAGACAACTCCTTTTTATAATGATGTTTACTAATAAGGGGTTCGCCTCACCATATGACGATAGTGAGATTAAATGTGAACTATGAAAATAGTAACAGAGACTATATTGTTATAGATATTACTACATATTTATTGTAAGCGTTACAGTTGAGAACTTTTGGAACTCTAGGAAAGAAATTGAATTGAAAAGATATTTGGAACACAGATGTACAGTTAATCAAATATCTTAGCTGCATTAAATCATTGATATCATTGAGGCAGATGCCGAGTTCAAAATAAATAGGAAAAAGTTATTAATGATTTCAATAAATAGTTTAGCGTAGTCGGTAGAGCGTGCGACTAGTAATGCGAGCGAATGCGTGCGTCCCGGATCGAATCCCGGCGAAAATAATGCGATGTTTTTCTAATCTAAAAATCCTTACTTTGTATTAATATGCGGTTGAATGCAGTTAGTAGGTGTTTCTCGACGCATCATACAATGTTATAAATTCATTGTAACGAGCTAAATTTATTTTTTCCGCAGAGCAGTGTCCTTATTTTACTATTTGGTTTGGTCCCAGATAACGAAGTGCGTGCAAATTTTACAGCAATATGACAGAAATTCGTGCAGAATGTTGTTAGCAATATCAGGGCAAGGTGCGTCCTCTATTGCTGTAAAAAATGAGAGCAAATTATTCCAACAAGAATTGTCAGCAAAACATCAGCAACATGTGAATCCCAAAAACTGGTCGGGATTGAGTTTTGAGCGAATAAAAAAACAAAAAGAAATCGCTTATGGGTAGTTTTTGTACGGGATCATCTCGCAATTGATTGTGGATTCCATTTCAGTTGAATATATTTCCGAAAAAATCTTCTGTTCCGGACCGGGGCACGAACCTGGTTACTAGAATCTCTCCTGCTATGAATCCGGCACGCTGTCCACTCACCCACGACGTCGCTGTCATATGGTGGAGACTAATTGTGCTTATATCGTGTGGCTGAGGAAGTTTTTATATTGATAATGAACTAAATTGACCTACCTGGTACATATATTTGATAATTATTATGTCATAATGTCATCCTATGTGTGTTCGCTGGACATTCTCATGTATAGAAAGTATCCTCAGCTAGTATTTGACAAAAAGGTTTGGAGCAAGTGGAATAAAGTGCTTGTACAGTCACACTTCGTCATCTGAGAATTTGTTCTACCGAAGTTACAAATTTTTTAATTGAACAATAAAAAAGTAACTGAGAGCGACTGCTAATAGTTTTAAAAAAAAATCACAATTCCATTTACAGTGATAATAACTATAAAACAAAATGTTAGGCGAATTGAAGTTCCCATATACATATACAGGGTGTCACAGAATTGGTGACGGGGATTTCACAGGGTGAATCCTGATCAAAAACGGAATTGAAATTTCCTTAGCCCTTTTTTCCGGAAGTGCAAAGGTTTCCCGTCATAATTATTTTAATTTCAGTCAATGACGCGCGGCTTATGAACGGCCGTTTTTTTCGCGGCAACCATAGAGTGAGAGATGCGCACGCAACCGAGTGGTAATCACATCGACAAACGGCCGTTCATAAGCCGCGCGTCATTGGCTGGACTTAAAATAATTACGGCGAGAAATCTAAGCATTTCCGGAAAAAACGGCTAGGAAAATTTCGACCCAGTTTTTGATCAAGATTCACACTGTGAAATCCCCGTCACGAATTCTGTGACACCCTGTATGTATTGCCAGCAATTTGCTTCCAACTTGCTGTCAAAATATAGTTGTTTCTGGTTGCTAGCATATTTGCAGCAAAATTTGCTGACATAATAGATGATAGCAATTATTGCTGTACATTTGCTGTAAATTCTGATGTGTAAAAAGTATTTTCAGCAAGTAGTCGACAAAATGACAGCAAAATTTGCAGCAAGTGTAATGGACTGTTTGCACATTCACACTTGGTTATCTGGGGTTTTTCACATAGTACCACTATAGTACATCATACCGTTGGGATTGGTTAGTACAACTAACGTCATATGGTAAGGCTCACCTTGTTTTTAGTTGGAAGGGTATACTACTTTTTATAGTTGAAAAATAGTTACCACAACTATATTTTTTTCTCAGACAGTGTCACTAATACACATCAATTATAGTAAGAGCCACATAGCTGCGTCAACTATGTTAATATAGTCAGTTAGTTTAGTTAGCATTACTATAATCTTCAGCAATGATCAAAATATTTTTGAGGGCTTCTGTCACTATAAAACTAGCGTCGATGCCGTATTTAACCCAAGTGTATAGTCAAAATACAGTTTCCATAACTATATTTTTTTCTCAGTGTATATAAACGATTGATGAGTAACAGGAGCGCAGGTTTCTTGTGTTTGTGGAGCGAGTTCATTTCTGGGATTAATCATTCGGCAATTGATTGTTCACATTAATTTCTGCACAATTTGGAAACGCGTTATCTTTCGTCTTCTTCTATCCTGTCACCTCATCTTATCATCTAAATAACTTTTCGTATTACTTTATTGTAGCCCGCACTTCGATGTCATTGCTTGTGTCAACCGCCACCAGCTCGTGGAACCACTGAAAAACCATTTGTCATTTGAACGCTTCAACCATAGTGGTTCAGTGGGATTTTTAATATTGCTACGGATTGAAATTCGTGAAAACTTGGCGGTGCGGTTATTATTTGCGGTCAGGGCCGCCACAAGGGGGGTGCAAGCGGGGCGATCGCCCCGGGCGCTGCGTGTCGGGGGGCGCCGTGAGGCGCCTATCGCACGCTTTGCGCAGTACTGCATCATAAAATCGCACTTTTTTATATACATTTTTTATCCTACGAGTCATGAAAATAAAAAAAAACTCTTATTCATAACTTTTTTTGCTGTGGACTATTCGTAATAAACGAAGGTTCTTTTATAATGTACAACATTTTTTTCACTCCACGAAGTTTTTTTTTCCTGTAATTCACCCATTTCAGACAAAATTAATGATTCAGTACTGTTGGTGGGCAGGGAGGGGGCGCAAGTTTTCAAGCTGCCCCGGGCGCCGACTTACCTTGTGGCGGCCCTGTTTGCGGTCTCGTTCGGTGTCTGCTATTCCGACCCTCGCCGAGTGATGAAAGGGAAAATGTTTCCCATTGTTTTCACTTTTAATATTAAATTACGAACAGCTTGGCGGCTGTAGGTGCTGGGTGTCCGTTTCGACTGTTTAGCAAATATCATTCTCTCTACTACCTCCACGTATTTATACCGTAACATTCTGTGGATGCGGCCTAGTAGGGATACCAACCTGAAACTCGTTGACAGCAGTTTATCAACTCACTAAATGTTTCTAATAAAGTCACTAGATTTTTACTGGACATCACCAGATTTTTAGTGATTTTACTAGGAAAATTTAGTAAGTTACTAAACCACTGTTAACGAGTTTTGGGTTGGTATCTCTGCTGGGCGGCATCCACAGAATGTCACGGTATACTCAGGTACTGCCTGCAAATTGCGATTCGTAGCCTCTTTAGAACAGAAGGAGTAAACGGAATGAACGAAGGTGGGCGAAGGTGATCAGAAGCAGACATCGTAGTCATACCTCATTTATTTCTCGGACGAAGCGAAGATTTAAGATCCACTGGAGTGGAAAAAGCACCGGAGGCCCACGATCCAGGCGTGTTATTCGGCGTCTTCCGGGCGGGGATCCTTAAAGCCTTGGGAAGGGGAGAAAGAAAGATAGCATGGAGTTGCGCTCGTCAAGAGACAGCGCGCGGCTCTGGAAAGAAGTCATATCAGAGGCTTATATTTTTATTGCGTTATTTTCCTTGTCCCAAAACCTCGTGGTTTATGGTTATCATTTGGGTTATATACCTACGTTCATGTTACATACTATATCGTATACTATAACTTTACTGGTGTTTTGCGACATAGAAGATGTCGCAAATCGGTCAGTTATTGTGAGTCTTTTACTCGTAAGGATTTCAGGACCTCTTTTAATCAATTTATTAGTGGCACCTGACTACGGACCATAGCTTAGCGCTTGCAGCCGTCTCCCAAACAGATATAAGCATGCAATGATGGAATGCGTGCTACCTGCTTGAAATGTCCGATAGAAAACGAAAAAAAAAATGTATTTCGCTTTGATTGGTGTTTCTGATTCCTGTTTTTCGTGAACAGCTGCAGATTAATGTGATGGAAATCGTATCAGATAATGATGATTTTATAGTATGGAGCTCCAATCCGAATTAATCGCGAATGAATGATACCACTCCACTGCGTAGGGATTGCGATATACGACTTATGTTGTTTATGCGAGTGAATCTATTCGTATATGCTATGAACGATCGCCCCTTTAGTTTCTGTTGTTTGTTGTAAATATATATTATACCCTGCACTCAGCGCCGGATTTAACTTGGAGCCGCCTGTAGTCCCGAACGTATTTGCCGCCCCCCTACCTAGTCATCTGTTCACTAATGAGATTTTGTCAATCAGGATAGATCAATATTCAATAATTTGTATTACACATGCTTATAAACAGTCGCTTCATTCAAGATCTTCCGATATAGCTGCATATTAGAGTGTCCATTATTTCCCGAATTGACTTTTTCTACTTGGGTATGGGCCAAATTATTAGTTCATAGCCTAGAAACAATTATGCTATTTTTTTCTCAAGTGCCATTAACCCCTGCCTGTAGGACGATACTTGTCCCATTTGATTAACATGGGATTTTTGCCCTTTTTAGATTTTAATTTGTTTTTCGCTTACTACTTTCATTACCTCATCAAATATTGTTGATCCTACAACTGTTCTGACCTTTTTGAATGGACACATTCTATTTTTGAATTTATTGACTTTCCAATGGTTTTGGTTTAAATTAAAAAGTATTCGAAACATATTAAACAATATGGTAAAAAAAAATTTTACCGCTTCAAAACTTAACATTTTTTTTCCATCAATGCAAAAATATGTCCATCCAAAGAGGTCAGAACAGTTGTAGAATCAACAATATTTAGTGAGGTAATGAAAATAGTAAGCCAAAAAAAAAATTGAAGTCTAAAAAGGGCCAAAATCCCATGTTAATCAAATGGGACAAGTATCATCCTACAGGCAGGGGTTAATGGCACTTGAGAAAAAAGAAGAAAATAGCATAGTTGTTTTTCCCTACTGAAAATTTCCAGGTGGAAATCCATGGACGAATCCACCTAGAATTCCACCTGGAAATCTATATGGAGAATCCATGTGAATCCGTAGGTTTTCTACCGGGATTTGGAACTGGGAATCTATGGAATTCCATGTGGTTGTAGCCATGTGCAAAAACATGTAATCCTATGTGTAATGATATATGGAATCCTATGTGTAACATTATATTAAGTTCTATGGATTGTCGGTAGTAGTTGTTACAGAAATCGCCATGAACCAGGGACTTTCAACAATGACTCGTCTGGTCGTTCTTGCATTCAGATGTTCTTTTTTTTGCCGAAATTCGGCCGAAATCTCGTAGATTTTGTGTATATTTTTTCATGGAATTCAGTCGAATTCCCATAATATCGTATGGATTTCTAGGGAATTTCCACATTGTATCGTCTGGTCATTCCCGGATTCAGATGTTCTTCCTTCACCGAATTTCAGCCAAAATCCAATGGATTTTGTATATCTTTTTCCATGGATGACGAAAAGATGTCACAGTGGAATTTCCATGAGATCGTATGATTTCCTGGGGACTTTCTACAATAATCTGTGAGATTATACACAGATTAGTATGTTTATTTTCTCATGATTTGATGCAGGATCTGATGGATTCGACACAATGTTTCATGTCAACAACGAGATTGCATTATAACCATATTCACATGGGAATATAGATATTTTTCTATGGACTGTCCATAGAAGTGTATACCATTACACATGGATTCACATATTGAAGTTTCCGAGATTTCAGGTAACAGCCGGTAGATTATTCATGATATTTCCCATCGAGAGAGATCAGGACATTACTGTTATCTTTCCATAAAAATCTAGATATTCTGTAGGGCTTTACCATAAAAAACCATAATATATCTGAATGGAAATCTATATTCCCATCCACATGGGTTTCTCCTATTGCATAAAATTAAACAACCATGGAATATTCATGTGAATATTACTGGATCAACTATAGGAGAACCATAGATCAGCATCATGGATATTCCATGTTTCTGAATTTCGGGTGTATTATTATAGAATTTCGTGGAATCCCATTCGCATCCATACTTTTCCACATGGATTTCCACCTGGAAATTTTCAGTAGGGTTAAGCTATAAACTAATAATTTGCCCCATACCCAAGTAGAAAGCGTCAATTCGGGAAGTAACGGACACCCTACTGCATATATATGATAATAATAATAATAATTCTGTTACATATTTCATGGATGAGAATTTATATCTTTTCATACGCACATTTTTCTAACCTTAGGACTTCTTCATTTGTACAAAACAAAAAATAATAATTTCATCATACAAGTTACATATAATTTGGATTGTCAAACCCAATTTTTGCCGCTCCTAGATAATGCCGCTCTAGGCCCGGGCCTCTCGGGCCTATAGGTAAATCCGGCGGTGCCTGCACTGAGAGAAAAATATGGTTGATACAACCATAATTCTACCATAAAATCGGGTGTGTGGAGGTGACATCAATAAATTATAGTTAAAAATACCCACGGAATTATGATCCCACGAACTATAAATTATTGTCAAAAAATGACTTAATCAATATAGTTGTTTCAACTATGCGTAGAGTTCAACGAATTATAGTCGATATTACTATACCTATTAAGTAAATTCAACACTGAAAATAATCAAGTACACTCTGCAGATCATTTAGAGCTACCGAATTTGTGGGTCACGAGTACTTTCCATTATAGTCAATACAACACAACGCAAAGAAGACTATATTTGATATAACTACTCAACTAGTTATCACAGCTATATTTTATGGTGCTGGGTACGTATAGAAAAACCAATTCAAAGTGAAAAACAAAAAGATATTTTGATGATAAATGCCAAAGGTGGAAGAGGGGGGTAATCATGATATCGTGGACTAGCAAGTGAGTGAAGAATCGATCAGGCCTGGTGAAGTCGCGGTATCTGTTGAATTGAAGTTATTATCATTTAGTACCTGGAATCTGAAATTTACATCACAGTGAACATACATTTATATATACAGGGGGAGAAACATATATTATTATTAAATATACACATCATATCACATCATTAATACAAGAGTGAAGCGGCGCTTGGAAGTGAGATCTTTCGCGTCTATATATACTAACGAACTCTTATAAGTGGCACTCGCGATAATATTAAAAGTGGTGGTCGCCGCCTTACGACAAAATATTGAAGTAATGTACACGACCGCACACATATCTTTGCTATTTTTGGCAGCGTGGTGCAATATACGATACAAGAATGGTAAGAATTGTAATGGTGATACACAATATGCGAATTAGTGTTGTAATATTTTTTCAGGTTTTTATTTTTATCATATTTATATGATATAAGTCATTTTTCGATATAGTATGCGTAAAATTTCATTTTTTTTTAAATTTCATTTTACGCATACTATGTCGAAAAATATCGTATGAAACTCGTGCGTAAGATTTTACGCACTCGATGCATAATATACTATTTTGACAATAATTTATAGTTCGTAGGACCATAATTCCATGGGTATTTTTAACTATAATTTATTTATGTCCCCTCCACACACCCTATTTTATGGTAGAATTATTTTTCTCTCGGTTAATCTAACATGCATCAAGAGTTGAAATCGAATATTTGTGTAGTTATTCGGACATAAAGTGTAATAGAAGAGTTTTTACTAAAACGATTGTCAGACTCACTGCTATTATACAGTTCACAGAACCGTTTAAGGATTGTGACTCCAACAATAAACGTATGGTAGCCTGATTCACAATTTATATGGTGGAATTCACTATATTTTTAGTCATTTAGAATAACTTATTTCGTTTGGTTATTTCAATCACATATTTATAGTAGCATCAACAAAAAAAAAGGTTGATTAAGACATAAATATGGTTCAGTGAACTAATAAAATTTAACTACACGAAATTTCACCATATACTATATATTTTTCTGTCAGTGTAGGCACAGGGCCGAATTTTGGTGTTGTGAATTTTTTTTTCAAATATGATAAAAAAAATGTGTTGTCTTAATTATCTGTCTTCGCCGTTTTCGTTTCAGGATTAAAAAAAATCGCTGCTTCGTAGGCCCTAATAAAATCGTAGGCCCTAGGCACTGTGCCTAGAGTGCCTAATGGTAAATCCCGCCCTGGGTCTACTCTTCAGCAAGAAACCACTTTTCATCATTTTGATTGAAATAGTCTTTTTATTTTCAATCGCATAATTTTTTGAGCCTCTTTACTTTCTTCAATAATATTTCGTGCGATGATGATGAATCATTCCAGATGCTCAGGTTACCTGCACCCTAGTGTGTATATTCTCGGAGTAGTAGGTTATATAGGTTTAAGTTGGGGCAGAATTTCAATATTGAAATGATATGAAAAAAGTCACTAAACACGCTAAATGTCTCAAACTTTAATGTGATGGATAGATACTATTCTAGACGTAATATAAGTTTAAGTTTTCAATTTAATTATTTAAATAATAATATGAAAGAAACAAGATTACTATATACGCACGCGAAATATGTGGAATGTCTGAAACTTCCATTTGATAAATATAACATATGGGGCATTCCAACTCAACTCAACCAACTATTGACACTCATGTCTTCGTATTTTCTTCGAAAAAACATATGTTGAAGTTTGAGTAAAAAGACAATGTTTCTGTGAGTTGGAGGTCTTGCATCCAGTTTTTGACGGTCACAGATTTTTTAATAAATGTCGGTGGCGGATAATTCAATTTTTTATCAAATGTTAATATAGAATCTTACAGGAAAAGGTTAGATACACAAAACAATCGTTATCCTACCAATTTTAACTGAGATTAATTACAGAATTTTCGAATCATCCTTCGACCCAGTTTTGGTCGATAAAAGTCGAAAATCCCGACTTTATCAAATGTCGCCATGACCGATTCGTATGAATTTTTACACAAAATACTGCATCAAAAAACAAAATTTTCAAGACCTTAACCAAGATGCCTGGACTTCTGGTTCCAGAGATATGAATTTTACAAAAACCAATATTGATTAAATCAATTGAAAACGCATAAGGGGTGGATTGGAAAAATATTCAAACTGCTATATATGGGGAATTCCACGCCACCTTGACCAATGAATTACCCTCACCATTTTCGATTTGCTTCAAAAAAAATCTACACTTGTCCAAGTACTAAAACGGTCCCCTGAATTTTTTCAGATTTCTTGATCGACCCGTTTTTTTTTCATGAATTTTCAAACTACCATATATTTCGATACTTTTTAAAAATCTCAGAAAATTCTCAAAGATCTCATGTTCCACTACGAACATCACGCTACTAAGTCCATGATGGCGCAAATTTTTCTTCTATTTTTTATCAATTTTTTTAATATAATCCTTGATGGAAAAACTTGATAAAAATGTTAAAAACGGTGAAAAACAAGAAAAAAAAATCGCATCATCATGGGATTAGTGGCGTGATGTCCGTAGTGAATCATAAGATTGTTAAGAATTTTTTGAAATTTTTGAAAAAAGGGGAAGTATTTGGTAATTTGAAAATTCATAAAAGAATAACGGGTTGATCCTGAAATTGGAAAAAATTCAGGAGACCGTTCTGGAGTTGGGACAATTGTAGAAAACATTTTGAAGCAGATCGAAAACGGTGAGGGAAAATCATTGGCCAGGTTATAGTCATGTTTATATTAAAAACCTTGAAAAATAATAGAAGAAACATTTGCGCCATCATGGACTTAGTAGTGTGATGTTCGTAGTGGAATATAAGATTTTTGAGAATTTTTTGAGATTTTTAAAAAGTGTCGAAATATTTGGTAGTTTGAAAATTCATGAAAAAAATACGGGTCGATCTAAAAATCTGAAAAAATTCAGGGGACTGTTTGAGTACTTGAACAATTGTAGATTTTTTTTTGAAGCAAATCGAAAATGGTGAGGGAAATTCATTCGTCAAGTTGGCGTGGAATTCCCCATATATAAAATATTGTTATCGCTATAATGCTTTCGGGGATATATTTTACTGACAATAAATGTTTCATTCCATCCCTTACCGAAAAAAAGTACTGTAAAGTACTGCTACACTGAAAGAAAAGTATGAGTCCTACAGCGATACATTTCGTTATTATATCAATACTCGTATATGCTATACACTAAAACGACGTTTTTAGTCCTATGCCTATATTTTTCGCTACCACAACGATACTGGTATACGCTATACACTAAAACTGAGTTTCAGCCCCACCACAATACTCTTATAAGCTCCACACTTAAACAAATTTTAAAAGTAAAAGGTTACGACAGATGATATTATAAATGTCATTATAAATAAAATAATAGGATAACCTCTTTCGTGTTATTACTATTTGTTGTTACAAATATTGGAATTTACTCCTTACGATTAAATTAGATGCGATCCTTCATAGAAAAATTCCTTTGTATACTTTTATAAATTAAGAATTTAATTTTGAATTTTTTAATACATATGATTTTTTAAAACTATACTATAATCTAAATTGTCAAAGGTTTTTTTTCAAAAAAAAAACTGTTCTTATGTATTAATCTACATTTATTGACAATTATATAATTTAAATGAATAATTTAATTTATTTTAAGATTAATAATTACAATGTATAAGTAACAAAGTTATCTAAGTACAGATTTTTATATTTTATAATACTACAATGTAAAAAAGAAGTATGTCAGTAGTGGTTAGATCGTATTATAATAAATGATTTATCAGAGCCTTTTGTGATACAATTAGGTCGGGAATCAAATAAATTATCGTACGTAATTATTTCATCATAATTACTCGTTTGTAGAACTTCATAAGCATATTGATGGTAGCGAAAAACAGTTATTAGTTTTTGATACATGAAATATATATTGTCATCAATTAGACAAATCAATTTAATTACACCAAAAATTGGCTCGTTTTTAATTTCATTAATCCACAAAATCATGTTTGGTTTGTACAGACTACCATTTTTTTCTATCCAATTCACCTTTATAATTTTTTTTAGTACGTCAAGTTTATGTGATATTTCATGAGCAAATTGCACTGGTAAATCACTCAAAGTACAAGCATGTGTAGGCCCTGTTTTGGAAGGAGGTAATACTTCTTTCTTAAAAAGTTTTAAGGCAAACATAAATTGGTGCTTAGTTGCTATTGTTAGGCAAACATTTTTTTTACAATTATTGACTGCTGCTGAAATCGCTGATAGTCGATGGTATCCTTCAAACCTCATGCCCCATAAATGTATTAAAGGACCAGATTCTCTCATTACGGTAGGTAGATGCGTCAGAAAATGATCTTTAGGCTTTAACCCTCGACCTAGTATTTTTCGGACCAGTGAATGGTGTTCTCTTATAAGCGATCGTAAGAGTTCATTACTTTCAATTTGGATCGAAGTAGAAGTAGTTACACGGAGAGAAATTTGGTACGCCACCTATACTGCGACCGATAGGTGCTATCCTTTTTAAAGTACAGCAGCGTCACTCGCATGGGTATAATGTACAGTCCAAGCTGGGAGCGCTACTGTACCAAGAGGCACACATTGTATACTAATCGGCCGGGCGAGCAGCTATTTCATATTTTGGTATAACTGCTCTCCCTTGTTCTAACTTTTGGTGCAGTAGCTCTCCCAAACAAGTGCGTATCAGCTACCAAAAGTAAGGAACAGCAGCGCCACCACGCGTGGCACAGCAGGTGAACCGAATTTCTCTCCGTGTAGAGTAAGAATTTGACGCAATATTAGATAAATTTGCCAGGCTGTATCTTTAACTGGAATCAAGTCACCAATCAGAATGCCAAAGTGTCGGACAAACGTATACATTTCAGCAGCTGACATACGTATGTTGTCGTTTTTTAAGTCCTTATCTGATATTTCTGAAGGAATACCACTAGATTCTGTTAACCCCCAATCATGTAGTTTCATGCGATTAGATAATTCACATAACGTGAAGTATTTTTCTTTTGAAACGTAATGTTTTATCAGACAAAGCACCCTACTGAAAATTTCCAGGTGGAAATCCATGGACGAATCCACCTAGAATTCCACCTGGAAATCTATATGGAGAATCCATGTGAATCCGTAGGTTTTCTACCGGGATTTGGAACTGGGAATCTATGGAATTCCATGTCGTTGTAGCCATGTGCAAAAACATGTAATCCTATGTGTAATGATATATGGAATCCTATGTGTAACATTATATTAAGTCCTACGGATTGTCGGTAGTAGTTGTTACAGAAATCGCCATGAACCAGGGACTTTCAACAATGACTCGTCTGGTCTGGATGTTCTTTTTTTGCCGAAATTCGGCCGAAATCTCGTAGATTTTGTGTATATTTTTTCATGGATGACGAATGGGATCACAGTCGAATTCCCATAATGTCGTATGGATTTCTAGGGAATTTCCACATTGTATCGTCTGGTCATTCCCGGATTCAGATGTTCTTCCTTCACCGAATTTCAGCCAAAATCCAATGGATTTTGTATATCTTTTTCCATGGATGATGAAAAGATGTCACAGTGGAATTTCCATGAGATCGTATGATTTCCTGGGGACTTTCTACAATAATCTGTGAGATTATACACAGATTAGTATGTTTATTTTCTCATGATTTGATGCAGGATCTGATGGATTCGACACAATGTTTCATGTCAACAACGAGATTGCATTATAACCATATTCACATGGGAATATAGATATTTTTCTATGGTCTGTCCATAGAAGTGTATACCATTACACATGGATTCACATGTTGAAGTTTCCGAGATTTCAGGTAACAGCCGGTAGATTATTCATGATATTTCCCATCGAGAGAGATCAGGACATTACTGTTATCTTTCCATAAAAATCTAGATATTCTGTAGGGCTTTACCATAAAAAACCATAATATATCTAAATGGAAATCTATATACCCATCCACATGGGTTTCTCCTATTGCATGAAATTAAACAACCATGGAATATTCATGTGAATATTACTGGATCAACTATAGGAGAACCATAGATCAGCATCATGGATATTCCATGTTTCTGAATTTCGGGTGGATTATTATAGAATTTCGTGGAATCCCATTCGCATCCATACTTTTCCACATGGATTTCCACCTGGAAATTTTCAGTAGGGCATGTCAAACACGCAAACGCCTTCTAGAAGATCGTCCATAATGTCGGCCGAAAAATGATCAGCTACATGAAAATCGGGTAATCGGTGAAAAACGCATTCGTCTTTAATTCCTGTAAGGTTTAAATCATTGAGAAGCAAATATTTGCATAAGATGCTTTTGTCCTCATGTATGAAAGATCTTCTTCACATGCTAAGGATCTTTGAACTTTGTCCATTTTACAGAAGCGACAAGCGTAGTTCGCATTAAAACTTTCTGCGAAGCCCAATGCTGAATGAAGACCTAGATTATCTCCAATAATAAGACCAAGTTTTAAATAAACAGTAACATTTCGTTGCGGTAAATTAAGCTGTACACCTTTCGTCTCTAAATATTTCAATTCATCGATTAACTTTCTATACACTGCACTATTTCCAAATGTGATTCGATCTTTAGTATAAAATAAAAGCGCAGGGAAAATTGAAGATAACGACGATTGATAATGTGGTGGTAAGAATGGTAGTGAAATATATACACCGCATAGCTTATTGGTCCCTGAATGACTGCCGAGGCTATTACCAGTTTGGAAATCCACAGCAAATAAAAAAAATCGGTAAGACTTCTGTAGATTCAAAATTCTGAATTTTACGTTTCCATAATTTACTTTGTAAAAAATTAGAAACAACTAATTTTTCATTCTCTAATTTTGCTTTATACGTTGAAACAGTATCAAATAGTTCAGGAATTTCTAAAATTCCTTTTAGCATGGTTCTCAATGGAAAATAGTATGCATGTGCAGTTTTTGGAATACTTTTCATTTCGCCAGTTGATGTGCGCTTAAGACTTTGACAGTCTTCCCCGATAGAAAATTCAATTGGAGGAATATAAAAACCACGATCTTCAAGTAGTTTTAACCGGTTATGCTCACTGTTGACGGCCTTTAATGCATTAATAAATGTATTGAAATAAATCTTAACATCCGATAAAACTGTATTATGAATAGAATCAGCATATGATGTAGCAAGTCCATTTTCAATGATATTTAACCCTGTAGTAATGATCTCCGTGGTTGATATGAATAATTGTTGAACTTCTTTACGTGTTACTGTAGGAGAATTGTATGTCATCAACACGAAATATAAATATAAAAAAAACTGTGAGGTGTTCTCGAGTATCTGAGCCGTAATAAAATATACAGTATTGAATAACATACCTTGAAAAACTTCCTGATAAGAAGATAAGTCCCACTCTTTGAGTTTATCGTGCACCCAAAAATCCATTACTATAATAATTAACAACTGTTTTTTATCTCATTATATAGGCTATGAGTGCTATTTTCACATGTCACCAAACAACGTGAACATATGAGTAGAAGGTAGAGATACGCGCGAACTTTTTTACGATACTCACTGGTGGCTTGCTATAGTATCGTACGGAAAATATAAGTCCTACAGCTATAATGAGTATTGTGATTATCCACATACTATTATATTAGTACCACAGCGATACGTATTTTTATAGTAGTGAAACCAGCGCGTTAAAATAGAGTATGCGTATTGGACTTATACTTTTTTTTCAGTGTAGTACTTCGGTACTCAAAGTACTGCTGTACTTATTTCGCGAGTACAGGACAGTACTATAAGTACGGTACAGTACTTGCAGTTCTCGTATAGTACTTAGTATTACTACTAGTACTAGTACTGCTACCAGTAATATGTATCGGACTTGTATGTAGTATACGTTGCCTCGTTACTGAGCTCCAAAATTCATTTACGTTTGCCAGGCAGGGATTAATGGCACTTTAAAGAGGAGGCAAAAATTCCTTCATTGTTTTTAGGCTATAAACTAATGATTTGGACCATACCCACGTGAAAAAAGTCAATTTGGGAAATAACGAATACCCTAATATATATGTACGCAGTATCAGAACTGAGTACACGCGGTACTAGTACTAAATACACGCAGTGCTAGTACTGAGTACACGCAGTGCTAGTACTGAGTACACGCAGTGCTAGTACTGAGTACACGCAGTGCTAGTACTGAGTACACGCAGTACTGCAGATTCTGTACTAAGTACTCGAATCCTGTGTACTGTGACGTGGCAGATTTTACATCTGTCACTGACCGCGCCTCCACTCGCAAACGTGAGCGACCATGCCGCTGCCGTACCGCGAATTCTTCACCGAAGCGCAAGTCCAACCTTTATCTCCTAGAATAGTGTATCTGCCGTAAGTTTTTTTATGTAAACCGCAGGTACACCGACGCTAGGACTTCGTGGGATCCGTCGGAGACGCTGGATCGCCTGGGGGATGTCCTGGAAGCCGCGGCACTAGTGCCCGCACCCACGTCATCTTCTGCAGCCTCGTCACCTGCCGGCCGGGAGAGGGCTGCACCTCCCAGCCTGTTATCGCCGCTAACTCTTCCTCCCGGCTAAAATTCAAAAATCGCCGTTATAAGTGCGGCGAACATGCCGTGGATGGAAAGGGTTCCCCCACCACTTTTCGATCGCCGATCCCAAATTTTGGACGACACTCCGTTGCCGACCAGCAAACCGAAGACGTCAAGTGCTTATCTTACTGTACCTTAGCATTATTTTGGGTTTTCCTTTATCTATCTGTTTCTTTTGGGGTTTCTCTTAGTTTGCTTGTGGGGTTTTCTTAGTTTCTTTCCTACGTTTCTTGAGTTTTTTTTTATTAATTTTGTGTGTGTGTGCCTTTTTCTTTTGGAGCCACCTGGGCTGCGACCCGACTAAAGGTAGGCTCTTTCCGTCACGATCTCGACCGTCCGCCCGTAAGCCTTTGCCTCGTCGTTGCCTAACGGCCATTTCAAATTCACGATTGACGGGCTGTCGTGGTCTTTACCTTTTTCTAGACTAGTTTAGTGCAATTAAGCCTAGCTATTATCTATCTTTTCTGGACTTGCGCTGCTCGGGGAAGAATCCCCGTGCCGTATCGCCTCCGCTAGCTATAATTTCTTTGATCCCTTTCTGCGAGCGTTAATTTAAGTTATTTCACCCGTAAATAGAGCTAGCTTGCCTATATCTTTCTTTTTTTAGTTGTATTTATTTCTTTTTGCAACGCCTGCAGAGAGTGGCCTAAGTGGCGCTTTACAGCCATGGATACAATAACAATGCTGCGCATGCGCAAATCGGCCTGATTTTACTTCTCACACTGGTGCTTTCTTCTCGCACGCACTTCTCACACTCTTCTCGCGCGCTCCTCTCGGCAGGCACGAGAAGCAGCACCTCTCATGCATTTGTTACAAAAAGTATTATGTGATACACGAGCGAGAGAGCGACCATCCGAAAGTTGTGAAGTTGGTCACACTCGCCGTACTCGTACCACGAGCAGCACTCGCCTTCGGCTCGTGTTGCTGTGTTACTCGTAAGGCTCGTGCGACCAACTTCACACCCTGCGTATAATGATCGCTTTCTCGCACTTGTATCACAAAGTACTATTCTGCGGCCTAACCGCCTTCTAAATTTGCGACGTCGGACTCAGATTCCACCGCTAATTTCTTTTGTTCACTTTTGTTTTACTTTATTAGTTTTCTAGCTTGTCTAGCGCATATTTTGTCATTGGCTGCGTATCTATTTTCTTTTCTTTATCCCTAATTTAATATTTCATTGTATTCGGCCCAACTGGCCCTGCCGTCCTGTATTATTTATTTATCATTTTTTTTGTTGTATCGTTGCCTTTTGACTTTTAAATTATATTTACCGTTATCGTTTATCTGTACCGAGTTGAGTGTGTTATTTCTACGCCCCCACGTTTCCCTCTCCGTCTACTAGCCGAGTATATTTTGATCTTTGAATTTATCTATTTCGTAGTGTTTCTCTTTCTGGTTAGTATTTTGAATTTTGAATTTAACTGTTTCCTTAGTATTTTCTTTTCCTGATTAACTTTTTTTTTGAATTTTGAATTTAGCTGATACTTATTGCCTTTTTTTTTCTCTTTCTTTCAATTAAGGTGCTGCCGGACGCAATTTCACCGAACCTGACCAGAGCTGCCAACATCTTTAAAAAAGGTGCTATTAAACGGAATATCTCTGCCTGGGCACCGAAATCAACGCAACAAAATGCCCCGCGCAAATTCAGGCGCGATTACAAACACGTACGGCCCAAAACAGGTCCGTTTTGAGTTGAAACAGACAAGTAATGTATGAAAAACGCTTATTTTTTACACTCGACGATTTTCTATAGGGTTTTTGTGGTGTCGGTGACGCTTCCGAGATGGCGTGGGGCACGAATCTACGACTCGGATCAGTGTTCGATAAATGAAACAGAATCGAATCAAACCTAACCTAACGATGGTGAATATAAATGAAGTAATGTATATCACCACTGTATTTTGTTGATGCACTTACCAAAAGTTATGGTTTGATTAGTCTTCTGTGTATCCTGATCATAGTAACAACATTCTATGACAATTTTAGAATACACGCATATTTATCACTGACAGCTGATTTTGTCCAATTTATTGAACAGTGATCAGAGTCGTAGGTTCGTGCGCCACGTCATCTCGAAAGCGTCACCGACACCACAAAAACCCTATAGAAAATCGCCGAGTGTAAAAAATAAGCGTTTTTCATACATTACTTGTCTATTTCAACTCAAAACGGACATGTTTTGGGCCGTACATGTTCGTAATCGCGCCTGAATTTGCGCGGGGCATTTTGTTTCGTTGATTTCGGTGCCCAGGCAGAGATATTCCGTTCAATAGCACCTTTTTTAAAGATGTTGGCAGCTCTGGTCAGGTTCGGTGAAATTGCGTCCGGCAGCACCTTAACTTTATCTGGCACATTCGTGTGCCTGGCGCCCAACCTTAGCTTTTGTTTATTTCTATTTTTCTTTTCCTTTTTATCTCGTAACGTTTCGTACCTTTCGTGAGAATACGTTGGGACCTTTTTGAGCGGGATTTATTTTTCTACTCATTTTTCCTCCGGGTAGGAAAATTGCTCGTTACAGTACTAAGTATTGCAAATCGTATACTGAGTACTCGGATCCTGTGTACTAAGTACTGAAGTCCAGTACTTTTTTTTGGTAAGGGATAGGTTGATTAAGTGAACAGTCGAACATTTGTTTGTCAATTGAGTCATATGGATAACTTACATTCATTATCGAAATTATTGGACAAAGTGTTATTATTGAATCAATATAGTTATATTTTTTTCTACGGTTACCGCAACCCTAACACCCACTCATGAATTTTCTCAGATTTTTTCCATGAACCGTTATTTATTCATGAATTTTCGAAAGTTCAACAGACAGACACTTTGATTTTTTTGAAAAAAATCTCAAAAATTCCGTGTCCGAAGATGATAATTTTGACCCCCATTCGAAAGTGGAAACTATTTTTCTTGTATTTATTTCTCTGATTTAAGAGAAAATCATTTCGTTAACGGAGTGGATAATGAATCCCAGAATTTTTTCGATTAAAATTTTCGAAAATAAAATCAATCTTATCTCTAATGGTTACGATCCATTATCGGAAAGATTCAATTCATCTGCCTTGAAAAAGTTCTGGGAGCCGTTAACCACCCCCTTACCAAAAAAAAGTACTGGATTTCAGTACTTAGTACACAGGATCCGAGTACTCAGTATACAATTTGCAATACTTAGTAGACAGGATTCGAGTACTTAGTACACAATCTGCAGTACTGCGTGTAATCAGTACTAGCACTGCGTGTATTTAGTACTAGTACCGCGTGTACTCAGTTCTGATACTGCGTACATATATATTAGGGTATCCGTTATTTCCCAAATTGACTTTTTTCACGTGGGTATGGTCCAAATCATTAGTTTATGGCCTAAAAACAACGAAGGAATTTTTTCCTCCTTTTTGAAGTGCCATTAACCCCTGCCTGGCAAACGCAAATGAATTTTGTAGCTCAGTACCGAGGCAACGTATACATACAAGTCCGATCCATATTACTGGTAGCAGTACTAGTACTAGTAGTAATACTAAGTCCTATCCGAGAACTGCAAGTACTGCACCGTACTCATAGTACTGTCCTGTACTCGCGAAATAAGTACAGCAGTACTTTGAGTACCGAAGCACTAGCAGTACTTTACGGTACTTTTTTCGGTAAGGGCCACGTTTACGGAATAATTTTCTCTTAAATCAGCAAAAAAAATATAAAGAAAATAGTTTCCACTTTCGAATAGGGGTCAGAATGATCGTCTTCCGACACAGAATTTTAGAGATTTTTTTCGAAAAAATCAAAAGTGTCTCTCTGTTTGAAGTTTCGAAAATTTGTGAATTTGAAAGGGTTCATGGAAAAAATCTGAAAAAATTCATGAGTGGGTGTTAGAGTTGAGGTAACCGTAGAAAAAATTATGAATCTAATAAAAAATGGTGAGGGAAAATCGTTGGTCGAGTTGGTATGGAATACCTCATATAGACTGTTAGTTAGATTCTGAGTTCCAAAAAATTATATAAAGTGATGGCAAATGCATCTCTGTCAAGGTCTATAATAATTTAGGAAACTAGTTCCCTCCAGTAACATCAATCGAAATATTATGATTCAATTTTCGTGTCAAATGTCCTTCATGCATTACTTTATTAGTAACTATACCCTATGTAAGCACTATTCGAATTTACTATAATTCGCAGTATTGACGACTGCGCATAAGGTGTTGTTAGTACTTGTGAGTTTTTCGTCGTAAATGGCGTATAAAAGCCTATATATATTCTGAAAGATTCACACGAGCTGATTTTAAAATACGGAGTAGTGGATACAACGTTTAATCTCTGCTTTGAACCGAACGCGCGGCCCCGTTACGTGCTCGCTTCGATGCCTGGGGCAGCAGCCCCTTTACTTCTCTGATTCTTCCCTCTGACTCTCAACTATTCGGAATACATGGCGGCCAAGAGACGGGGCTAACATTGCCCTAAGCGAAGTGGGGCAAAGAGGGTCGCCTTGATCGTATGTGCATACATTGAAGAGGAATCGATCACACCTAATACGGTGCCGAAACGTGTATATAGTAGAGGTGCGCGGTATTGAGAATTTGATACCGATTTTCGGTATAGGTTTTTCGATCGGTAGTTTCGGTTCACCGAAATATCGAAACTTCGGTGAATACCGAAAAACCGAAATTTCGGTGAGTATCGTAAAACCGAAATATCGGTGAATACCGAAAAATTGAAATTGCAGTGTTGACTGAAACACCAAAATACCGGTAGATATCGCAATACTTGAAACCCGAAATTTTGATGGACGCTGATATTCTGCAATATCGAATTCTCGGGTAAAAAAAAAACGGGAAGAAATAGAAAAAATCAAGATACTCACCAGGCTTTAGGGTATAGTTGGGTATTTCGGTATCCAGCGAATATTGAATTTTGTCTACCCAAATTCCGGTATTCCGGTATATACCGAATTTTCAATAATTCGGTACACTGTAAAAAATGCGGTGTTAAATCTAACACCGTTTTAACACCACAGCGTGGTCTATATAGGTCCATTACTTCGGTGTAAACTAGCGGTGTAAAATGCTGGTGTAAGATGTGCGGTGTTCGAACGGTGTTTATAATCAACACCGAAATTGAACCCATAGCCGGTGTTAAATACAGATAAAAAAAACACGGTTTTTGTTTATATTGAACGAAATTTTCAGATAGCCTAAAAAAAATACATTATTCAACAGGGTTTTAACATTAGATCCGCCAACTTATAATTAACCGCACGTAGATGAAAACGCATTATCAATTCGCTGAGAAAAAACCGCCATCGATATTCTGTCCTAACCGGGATTTGAACTCAAGTCCGCTCGCATTCGCTCCGTCGCTCATATTACTAGTTGCACGCTCTATCCGCTACGCCAAACTTCGCTATGTTGAGTTATACAATGTTTCACAAATCCATGTCATCCGAGTCAAATTAGGAATGCTGAATTAAAACAGATTTTCCTCAACAAAATATGTTCGGTTGGTTTAACAAATCTTTCTAAATGTCACGATTATTATAAAGTTCTTGCTATGTCGAAAATGTTGATTTCGCGAATTGAATTTCTCTTAGTATAACCACATCAGAGGTGCGGTTTCTACCCTTTTTCGTGTTAATTTCAACACGATAAAAATATACCCTGGATGGAATATGAACCTGGTGTGTATAGTGTGAACTCGGTGTGACATGAACTTATGACATCACAATTAACACCATAGCTCTCGTATCACCACCGATGGGTGTCAACTCGCTGCCTGAACACAATACGGTGTGCAAGATAAATAATTAACACCGCTTTTGTAATTACCACATCGAAAGTGTGGTTTTGACTCTTTCTCGGTGTTGATTTCAACACCAAAGAATTTAACCACTCACTCCATCGCAGTTTATACCGCCGATTTTTTACAGTGTAGTACATACCGAGTTTTCAATATTTCGGTATCGGTACTCACAGTCGATCTCCATACCGAATCATTTGGAGAGAACGGATACCGAAAATTTTCGGTGTACCGAAATACCGCGCACCTCTAGTATATAGGTATATACTGAGAGAAAATCTTGAAAGTATACACTCGGCGCCAAATCCCGTGTAGAAATCATAGAACGGCAGCCACTTTCACAAATCGAGCCAGCATTAGGCCAATATTGGCAATCTGATACAACGGTCTACATTGGTAGTTTGGTCCGGCCCTGCACTGGTACAATATCGAAACTTGATGGAATGGTGAAGCAGCGGCGAGCTATGTCGGTCCAACATTGGTTTTAGAACGGCAACCATTGCGATGGTCTAGCATCGGTAAGCTGTGCCTATCCGATATTGGCTTTAAGATGGTGGCCATTGCAATGGTCCTGCATCGGAAAGTTATATCTGTCCAAAATTGGTCTCAGAACGGCAACCATCCAATGGTCCAGCATCGGTAAGCTATGCCTGTTCGATATTGGCTTCAGGGTGGCAGCCATTGCGATTGTCAGACATCGGTGAACTTTGTCTATCGAACATTGGTCTCAGAACGCCAACCATCCAATGGTCCAGCATCGGTAAGCTATGCCTACCCGATATCGGCTTCAGGATGGCAGTCATTGCAATGGCCAGACATCGGTGCGCAATATTCATCCGCTACCGCTTCCAGAACTCTCACCAATACACCGGTCGATTCTCGGCGCGCGTTACTTGTCCAATACTGGTTCTAGACCGAGCGCCAACGCAACGGTTAAACCTCGGTGCTCACTATCCATCCAATATAGGTTTCAGATCGGCGACCGATGGAACGGTCAAGCCCCGGTACGCAATATCCATCCAATATAGGTTTCGGATCGGCACCTGATAAACCGCCGAAACAGCGGTTGGATATCGGCGGCCGATATCTTTACAATATCGGGTTCAGAATGACTCCCGATGCGATGGTCATACTAAGGTCCATAATCCCGGCCCAAGATCGAACTTGAGCCAGCAGCCGATTCATCGGTCAAACCGGAGCTCAGTATCCCGGCCCAAGATCGGGCCCAGAACATCCATTTATGTGCACGTTAATTCTATAAGTAACAAAAAGCAATATCGATAGTCATGCGACGAATTGGCGTAGTGGCTAGAGCAAGCGATTCGTAATACGGGAGACCGAGCGTTACGGGTTCAAATCCCCTCGTAGTTAGAAAAAAAATATATGCGGTTAGTTGACAATCACGTAGGGGTACATAAGTTGCGATCATATAATCTAATTCGTGACAAATAGAGTCAGTTAACACAGCATTGGCACAATGTTGCCTTGCCAATGTTGGCTCACTAGTGCCCGGCGTTACATTACTATTTTGGTCCAGTATAAAATGCCAAGCACGGGCCAACGGAACATAATATTGGCCCAATATTGCGCCGTCCTATGATTTCTACACGGGATAATTCAATTTCTGTGGTCCGCGGGCTCTTGATTTCTGGCCATATTTATCCGAAAGACAGTACCAACTGACTTGGAATCAACTTATCCTTGAAAACTCGTATTTCAGCGTTTGATGGCTGAAGTTCAGAGTAGTTAGCCTGCATGGGCAGATTGCAAAACTGGCGCACGCACAGTCGACTGTATACTTTCAAGATTTGCTCACGGTATGTAGGGTGAACCTACCAGTGAATGGACGGGGACCAGTGAATGGCCATTCTCACACAAAGTATATCTGTATACACTCCAACCTCCGCTATTTGACCACCTGCTATTTGACCACACTTGTCCTCTGCTATTTGACGGGCTTAACCCCCACTATTCGGCAGCATTCCCCTTAACATCGGAGCGGTGAGTGATGAAGAGTGGCGCGAACTGGCTGCGTAGAAAACCGTCCACAAGGAGTGGGAGGCCCCTACTTTCGTCAAATAGCAGAAACGCTCGGTCCCGACTCGGTCAAATAGCGGAGGTTGGAGTGTATAGTGATTTTAACATGGCCGCCCATTCACTGGGTGCCGTTTCTTAACCGCCCATTCACTGGTAGGTTTACCCTAAAAGCTATCGCACATAGTTTTCAGCATAATCGTAAATATATAATTCTGACAGATGTCAGTTTTTCAAAAAGATGGTGATATCCATGCAATACAATAATAGTAAGATTTGTTGATTTCCGACGGTCCTCCTTTACGCTCCTATATGCTGCATGTATAAAAAGTACAAAAAGTCTCATTTTTAATGGCAAATATCTTAGGTTTGCTGCGGTCAATCGTCCCCAAATTTTGATATTGTATGTATTATGCATTCAACTACTTATAGTCAAAATTTTAAACACTTCTTAAAATTTTGCAATCGCGAGACAACTACCTTAAAGCCTTGAGAAATCCCATATTATTTCAAATTACATACTATTGGAAGAGGAAATAGCCCATGCTCCCAGCATTTCCAGCCTAAATACAATTTTGACACGATATGGCACTGATTGAAATCGACGGTGATTCAGAGGGCGGACAAATGTAGACCTGATCTTTGAGAACGATTAGAAGTATAATCCGTCAGATTATTCTTCATTCACCAATTTTGACTGTTGCCAGAAAAACTGAATTTCTATCCTCGATTATTGCAATCGATGAGTTCCATACAACGGATACTCACCCCGATTCTCCACTCAAATCAAATCTTTGAACATACGGGGAGAATTCCTAACGTCTGAAAACTCGGAGCAGCGTCGAGGTGGCCACCAGTAAAAATTGTCAATTTTTATATTGGTTTCGGGCTTTCTTATTCGTTGAAATTGGGAAACTATTGCCGGCGCTGGACTCTTGGCCACCTCCATACTACTCCGAGCGAGACTCCAAGTGTTCAAACGGTAGGAATTCATCATGTATAGTGATTTTCCACCATGCAGTTTGGCCCAAAATTGTAGCTTCGCGTGCGCATTTATCAAGAGAGTTACGCGAGTTGAAAACTGATTAGGATTTCATTTACTAATTGATATCGCACCGTTGTACATACACACTATGTATACTTACATTTGCATATTATATATGATTAGGGGAATGAAGTAGAACTGTTCCCAATGCTCGTCACGTCAAATCCCAGGAGCAAACCAACTAGTCGCCACATCCCGTTGCAAAGTAGTTTCTATCTATGGCCAAAATCGTTAGCTTCACTTCAACACGTTACCTAATCCAGCTTTGTGCCCAGCAGGAAATGGAAATAAACCAAGGCCAAACTCCCGCTACGCATACTCATCGTCAGCTAAAATCCGTACGCCAAGGCTAACCGTGCGGTGCGCTTTGAGTGCTAGATTCTCTTCACGCTTTACGCATACGTCGGAGCTTTTGTATCGAGTATAGATTTCATAGCAATACTTCTTCGGATCCGTCTCAACGACTACCGGTGCCTGGAACGATGCATTTCAAAGAGCTGCCGAAATTATTCTGATGATCTTCAATTTCTTAGGAATACGCTTGGCAACTCCCCTGTTCCTTGCCCAAGCTTCCGATTTTCAGAATTGATTTACTACTGGCACTGGTAGAAAAAGAATCTGAAACATCAATAAACTACGAAATGGTGCGTCCGTTATCATTTGCCCACTTTTTCATAAAAACTAGAGATTAATAAATTTCAGTGAATAATTGTTGGCATACTTCATGTTCACCTCTACAGGGTGTCCCAGAACTGAGTACAGAAAATGATAAGGGTAATAGAGGGTGTCGAACTAAGTAAATTCACCTGAAGAACATCTGGTCTCCGAATGCGCGTTCGTGAGATACGACCGGTTAAAAAATCGCGTTTGGCGCCGACATGTAAGCACCCGTGTAGAAATTGATCTAGCCGCAATTAGTGCCTAGCTAGTGGTTGGATAGCCTTGGCTAGATAGGATTTTCATCTAGTGGCTGTCTAGCCTTTGGATAGCCATTGTAAACGCAGAATCCTATCCAGCCACTGGGCAGTGGCTGGCTAGCAATTATGGGATACAGATGACGCTGTTCAATTGGGCAATGTTATTCAGTGGCTATCTAGCCTCTGGATAGCCATTACCACCGCAAAATCCTATCCAGCCACTGGGTAGTCGCTGGCTAGTAATCATGGATACAAGTGGCGATGTTCAGTTGGTAAATGTTATCCAGTGGCTGTCTAGCCTCTGAACAGTCGTTACCCAAGCAAAACCCTATCCAGCCACTGGGCAGTGGCTGGCTAGCAATTATGGGATACAGATGGTAAGTTTGTATCGTCTATCACAAATTACACAAGTTTTTACTGTAGTTGACAACTTTCTGAAAGGCTGCATTCATGAACAATATTTTTTTCATTGCAGTGGGCGCAAAATCCGCCTCTACAACTTGTTCCGTTCAGATCAAATTGAATTTTACGCCAACTGCATCGAAAAATATCGTTCGCAACACGGGCGTAATACTTTATACCCTCGTGTGATGCCGTCAACTATTTACACTTTGTAATCATACAGGCGAAAAATCCGTATCAAATAACATACATATAGTGGAACCTTGCCTAATGCCCGAAATGTGAAATGGTTTTTTGATGGAACATCTTACACTTTGAGATGGTCTCATGGAAAATTACCAACGAAAAATCCATGATATCTCCAAACTGCTACAACTACCTCTTAGTTTTTTGTACATTTTCATAGATAACTTCAAAATATTTCAGCGCACGTAAAACCTCTATAACATTGATAAATTGATAAATATCATATTGACAATTGAGAAATTTTCATTTTCAAGTGAGCACAGTTCACGGATAATAATCGAATTTGCTACTGAATCCTTGAGCTTCATACGTTCTGAATATGCCAAAAATCTTATCGTACCTTATTGCCGTTGACGACAGCCTTTTCGTTCGTTCCAGACTCGGTTGACGAGAAGGTATCGCATCAAAGCAGGTGTTCCGACGCTGATCCTGGTAGAGGGTGGCACCGGATCAGTGGTGACTCGCGGAGGTGTTGAACGCACCCTGGCAGACCCAACCGGCGCTAACTTTCCCTGGCGGCCACCCCATCCCAAGGCTACCCTCGTCGACGGTCCCCTTTTACCGTGTGGAAGCCGAGG
This sequence comes from Tenthredo livida, assembly GCA_963992785.1. NCBI lineage: Eukaryota > Metazoa > Arthropoda > Insecta > Hymenoptera > Tenthredinidae > Tenthredo > Tenthredo livida. Next base: position 41,924,061 of record OZ023064.1, on the reverse strand, counting down.
CAACAACGAGCCGATGCTCCACGAGGAACTCCGGCACTGCGTCAAGGGTGTGTACTTCAGCGCGCACTGGGTAAGTCGTTTTTCTACTGCTGAAGTCGTTGGTCTCTGGGATTTCAATTCTCTACACTTCTGCCATCACATACCGGCATATCCTGTGTTATCGTGTGTGGAAGTATGAAGCAAATTACCAACTCCGACTTCACTGAATCGACTGGTTCGACGAGGTAGAAGTGGAAAACTGGTATACATGGGATTGCTGGGGACCCGGATTTATTCAAAGCCGGCTGCGGACAATCGCGGAAGCGAACGGCCAAGTAAGAAGGCAATCGAACGGCCAGAGGTTTTGGCAAGGGAACAAGATTAAATAAATTTCACTGTCCCGCACCGGTTCTTCCGTGGAAACTCTGATGCAATTTGAATCCGAGCTTTTTGCCAGAAGAGCCCCTGCAATCGTTTCCCAGTCTGTAAAGCTAGCTCAGTCGTGTTTTCAAGGTTCCCATGAGGCTGATGTCACATACCACAACCAGAGACCAAGGACCAACTGGTAAAAGCAATTCAGGGCAACAATCCCTTTAATTCGGATCCGGTCGTTCCGAAACGTGTCGTACTCTCTAAATTTGAATAAGTGAAAATCACTCACTTTCACTGCAAACCAGTGTATATGCACTGACTTATAAGTATACCACTAATTCAATCAGTGGTATACTTAAAACTGCAATCAGTGACTATCCACTGATTCAAATTTAGAGAGTAAGCTTTTACTCCCTGACTGTTGCACACAAAGACGTTACCTATATCGTATTCTGGACGACACTTGGAGCACGTTGATTTTTGAATAATCCGTCTTCACCCTCTGTTCGTTTTCAGTGCCCACCGTGTAAAGCTTTCACCCCGCAGCTGGTAGACACGTACCAAAGGATTCGAGAAAGGGGACACAATTTTGAAGTTATCTTTGTCAGTTCTGACCGGTAAGTATTGTGCTATAATGTTAACCTGATTGAAATAATAACGTGTACGATTTGAATACACATTTCACAACATTAGGTAGCCACATTTCGTAATATACTTCGTTGTATACTATATCAGATCTGAATGTCCTTCAGTTGAACGTATAATTAGCGTTTATTGGAAACGTATCGTCTACTCTCTAAATTTGAATCAGTGAAAATTCACAATCACACAAATATATTTAGTCAGTGTGGAAATAATTGCATCAATCAATTGACACTTCAGTCAAGTAAATATTGATTGGAACAAAAATTTCGGTTTTTTTCACTGAAGCAATCCATTTTGTTGGAAGACTTAGTAAATTCAACTACATTAGATGTTATATGAAGTAATATCTGGTAACATGTACAAAATATAAAGTTCAATGTACAATCTCCTTTTTTTGGGTAAATGTATTGCATTGAATAAATATTCTGTTGCTTGAAACGTGTGAAACAGCTATATATTAACAAAATTGTGACGTTGACTTTACATGTGAGCGAATTCATTCCATCAACATGATATGTTGTTCATCCAACAATATCATTGGATTCATCGAATTGTTTTGCCTGTGATTAAGGGAACTATTTCTTTGTTACTTATGTTCACGGTTGAACTAATTAAATGTAAGGGTTGCTTCGAATAATTTCAGTATTTCAAATTGTGTACACGGAAACGTAGCTAAGTCTGAGCTGAATTTTATTCTTGAGAACTTTCGAAACTCTAGAAAAGAAATTAAATTGAGAAAACATTTGGAATTCGGATGTTCAGTTAATCTCAGCAGCATTAAAATGATATGATATCATCGAGACAGATGCTAAATTCAAAACAAATACGAAAAAGTGATAACTTATTCCAATAAACAGTTTAGCGTAGTCAGTAGAGCGTGCGACTAGTAATGCGAGCGAATGCGTGCGTCCCGGATCGAATCCCGGCCAAAACAATGCGATGTTTTTCCAATATAAAAATCTTTAATATGTAATTTCACGCTCATAATATCGCGTCACTAAGGCCATAAGGTCGTAAGCGCCGAAAAAAAATAGTTCTTTGGTGGCAAAATCTTTTTATAACATCATTCGGGCATAGGCAAAAAAAAATTCGGAGTCAATTAATGATTGTATTGAGGTAATGATTTATGCCATAAAATCAACATAGTGATACATTTGAATCAACGAAATGTGGCCGTTCCGACAATTGAAAATTCATGTCCAGCAACATTTTGATATTTGAGTCAAATGCTGCATGTAGTCGTCACAACCATTTTTTTAGTTTTGATTTGACTGCATGATTTTGTTCATTCAATCAACATTTCACTTCGCCGCCCGCGATCGCCGTTTTCGTTTCACCGAATTGAAATTCATTTGATCCAAACGACTTTTTTTCTGGGTGCAGTGACTATTCACTGATTGTCAGTAGTGTTCACTGATTCAAATTTAGAGAGTATACAGTGCCGGCCCTAGCCTATTTTCAGGGTGGAGCGAGACTCTTGTTTGGTGCCTTTAGTCGGAACCTTTCGGATCGATTTTGATTCAAATTCTATTTTTTTTCCTAGCCATCGGATTTTAGCGCCCTTCCTGACCCGGCGCCTGGAGCAGTCGCTCCTTCCGCTCTACCCTTGGGCCGACGCTGCGCCTATACTTCAACATTACGCAATACATCACGTTTAATACACGTGAACCACTTGAATATTTGACCAAATAAATGCTGCGCTAAAAAAATGATTTAGATATTCAGAATGAATCAGGCACAGTGTATGAGGACACAAAATAACCAATGACAACGACATCATCATTACCCGAACCGACACCGAGGGAAGCACGTCGGTTCTTTTCGTTAGTACACTGATAGAAAAGATCATTTGGTTCCAATGACTTGACTTAACTACTAACGAACGTGGATTTGGAATAGATCAAATGAACGTTCGTTGATAATTAACGACAAGAGATTTGTACGGAACGACTCAAGGGGCTCTTCTCATAGGTGTATTAACAGTTAATGACAAAAATCTCACAGTTGGTGAATGTTCTTTCGGATCAAATGTTCGCTAAATTCTGATCTAGTTGTGCACGTTTCATTGACTATAAACGATCTTTTCTATCAGTGTAGCAAGCCTCGTTTGCGCGGTTCCATTGTTCCGATCCCCGACGTTAAAGGGTTTTTCGAAAAAATTGACCGAAGTCTTAAGAAATTTGATATCACGGCGGTTTCTACTTCTAACGATAATCTAGCCAATATCGTCACTAAGGGAAAGAACCGACTCCCTGCTACACTTCAGACTGATGGGATCTATCAGATTCGTTGCAAGAACTGTCTGGCTTCTTATGTAGGTCAGACAAAACGGGCATTGAACACCCGCATTAAAGAACATGCTGCCAACGTTTCCACGATTTTGTGTTAATCGCCGCTCTCAACCGTGGAAAGCGCAAAAATTATCACAAAATCGTGGAATATGCCTTGACCCTTCATCGTTGTCGAGGAGCCGGTTCAGAGTTCCGAATCTTCAAAGCTCCGAACAGTAAAAATTCCGAATTTATTCTGAACGATTTCGAAATTTCCAGAAAGACTAGGGTTTAGAAAATTAAAATTTCGAATGGTCTAAATCAGTGGTTCTTAACCTTTTAGCGGTGGGAGACCATCTGACTGAATTTTTGTCTTGCCATGGACCACCAACTGTTTGGCGGTAATATAAATTATTATAAGGTTGTTCTATAGAACAGTGATTTTATAGACCAGTGAAATTTTAGAACCTATAGGATGACTTCGCGGACCACTTCGGATGCTCTCAGGGACCACCAGTGGTCCGTGGACCACGGGTTAAGAACCACTGGTCTAAATGCAGAAAGCTCAAGGCTCCGACAGTCCGATGTTCCGAAAGTCCAAAATTCCGAAAGTTTAAAATTCCGAAAAATCGAACGTGTTCTTAACGTGTCGCTTAAACGACGCGTGACGGCTTGATGTTCAATAGTTTCGTAGTTTTGGCCTTTCGGATATTGTGCTTTCGGAGTCTTGACCTTTCGGAATTTTGAACCTTCGGTGTGCTACGATTCGGAATTTTTTCAATCGGTTATATAGACTTTCGGTGAAATACCCTGTCTGCACACTGTGAATTCGGTGCATCAGAATTCGGAAATTTGACCGTTCGGAGCTTTGAAGATTCGAAACTTCGAACCGGCCCCGTTGTCGAAAACAAAGATGTTTTTGGATGGTTGTGTTCGGAATTCCATATAGAATCAGGCTACCACGGCCGATTTTGCATTTTTGATGCATAGGCTGTGATATAATTTTTTTTTTTTTTTTATCGAAAAGTGTCGGCGTGCCATTTATTTCGACTTATATCACAGCCTATGCATCAAAAATGCAAAATCGGCTGTGGTAGCCCGATTCTATATGGAATTCCGAACGCAACGATCCCAAAACATCTTTGTTTTCGACAACGATGAAGGAGCCAGTTGTATTCTACGATTTTGTGGTAATTTTAGCGATTTCCACGGTTGGGAGCGGCATTTCATTCGATCAAACATACCAGTTCGAACTCTTCACTCGTCAAACATCGGCTGCCAAAAGGACAAGTCGATTAATAGCCCCGTTTCGGAGAAATTCGAAAAATAGACCGGTCGGTAAAAATCGAGTAGACCCCCCCCCCCCCCCCCCCCCCATAAGTTTTACTATTCAGAGGCCTCTATTCTAGTTGAAAAAAAATTGCGAAAAATTAAAAAGATTCACTTGACAAGGGGCGACGATACTTTTATGGGCCTAGGGCGCTTTTTAACCTTAATCCGCCGCTGGACGCGGTGCTATATGGATCTTTTTTTTTTCTTAGATGGTTTCCCGGGCAGGCGCAACGCGATTTTCGTCTGAAAACCGTCTTTTCGGTACCTCAGGGTTATCATCCAACTACATTCTGTAAATCAGACGTTTTGCTATGAGACAGGTCGGCTAAATTTTATGACTTTTTGAAAATGCGCTCAGGTCAAACGCAAGACGCAAAATTTCTGAAAATCACATTTTTGGGTTCACGATCATCTAATCTATCGATTTCATATAGTTTTATCCTTGGTGCGATGAGATAAAAATTTTGGTCGTGGGCTCTCGTACTTTTAACAGAAAAGATATGTAGGTAATCTAAGCGTTAAAGGGCAGAGGGTAGACATATTTTATTCAAAGTCACGGCCACGTCGTAAAGATGAGCTACGTCAGCGGGAAGTCTGCTTCGAGGCGCGATGGCCGAACGATAGTTCATTGATTTCCCATAAAACTGTATGAGAAAACGGAAGACTCTGTACCTGCCTGATGTCTACCACGCGCCCACACATAAACCAGCCCCTTTAATATAGTGAACGCATTGACGATACACTACGGCGCTACACACTCTACGTTCTACGTCCATCCGACGATCAATATTTCTTCGCACTGCGCGGCTCTCTTTCGTCCCGTACTCATTACCATCAAAAGACACGACCGCTAGGAAAGTTCCAACTTTCCCCTGGCATTCAATTATCTCCTGCAACATCAGCGGCTGTGTTGCCCTGTCCCCAATTTGTCTCTTTATTTTTCTTCTAACATACTATCACAAAAACCAATGGTTAAACTTCACTTATTGCTGAGATGGAAGTCACAATCCGACGACTTTTGGTGAAGCTCAAAAACTTATAGTCGATATGTTTCTGTATGTTTGCTTCAGGAGTGAGGAATCTTACAACGCGTATACGGAGACAATGCCCTGGCTAAGGATACCATTTGCACAAGATGAGAGACGACGGAAGCTAGCCCACGCCCTTGATGTCCAGGCGATACCCACCCTCGTGATACTGGACCCACGCGATAACATTATCACCCTGGAAGGTCGGGCAGAGCTGCTCGAAGATCCGGAAGGTTTGGTAAGAGTGTAAGACCCAACGATTGCGGTTTCCTCACATTCAGGCTGCAACTCTCCGTGGAACGCCTGCGTACGATTCTAATAGAATTGAGCGTTTACAGCGTCTTCCGCTGTTAACAAGACATACTCTTAGTGTATAATTAACACTTTGCAGCAGGATACATGAAATTCTTAGACTGCAGAATTTAGAATTCTTACCTCATTTATGCTTTCCCTGAATAACTGCATGGATATAGAAATCATTGTTTATTTGTGTAAGTCAGGCCTTTGAGAGAACATTATGGTGTTATAATTTTCAGAATTTTCCATGGGCGAGCCGGCTGGTTAACATTTTGACGGAAAAGTATGCGACCACTCTCCACGATGCTCCGGCGATCATTCTATTCGTAGGTGAGTCAGTCCCTATACTCTCTGATTCTGAATCAGCGAAATGTCGCTGATTGTCAGCGAATAGTCGCTGATTGAAATAGCTATAAGTGGTTTACCACTGAGAATCAGCGACTGATCGCTGTTTGAATCAGTGAAAAATTACTTCACTGATTCAACTAGTGAAAGTTTCAACATTTGAATCAGTGAAACAATATTCCAGATCTCGCATGGAATGATTTTCACGAGAGTCGTCTTCGTAAGGCTCGTTCATGACGTCTTCGGGGCAGATTATAGTAATTGTATCTTGAAAAAAAATACGACTATTCAAGTAATGATGTCACAAGACCCTAGGTCATACGGAAGAAGTCGGCTTCCATAATTGATGGAGGTTATGTTTGCGTCAAAGATTTCAAACATTGGTGTGTGTATAAATCGTATATCAAGTAAATCGTACTGGAATCTGTATAAAGAATTTCGTTACCTAGCTTGTGCTGTTCTAATGTTGTAACAGAAAGTCCTCACTGACGCGACGAAAGAAGACCGAAGGACAAGGAACAAACAAATGTCACTGTCTCGAAATTGAAACAGATTCAAATCTGCGAGACTCGCTGATTCAAACAGCGAAGTTCGCTGATTTCCAGTGAAAATATCGTTCACTGATTAGAATAGCGGAATTTCCGCTGATTCAGATTTAGAGAGTAGCGACAAGGAATCTCATATTCCAGTCGTACATTATATAGTTTGTACACGGAGAGAAATTTCGAGCGAAAACAGCGTGTCGCTTCTCCATGCGTATATAGCCTGTGATTCCACGGCAGAAGCTGCTTGTCTCTCAAGCGCTTACCGCTTCGACCCCCACCACACAAAATTCGCTTGGAGGTTCATACTGATTCAGCGGGTAGGCCCAAGCAAAAGAGGCATGGCTAAAGAGTTTTCGCTTGGGCTTCCATACTAAATTCGCTTGGGAATCAAGCGATTCCTGATGTTGATATAATACGCTAAAGTTGCTTGTAAGTCATGCAGATTCTCTTGTAGATGGCGCTCTAACAACGCACGGAACAGTAGCATGCGTTTCTAGCGGGGAGGGCCACGCTGTTTTCGCTCGAAATTTCTCTCCGTGTAGAAAGGAACCGCTAACGGACTTAGGGGTCATCGTCACGCAAATTATTGCCGTTTCTACCCCCCCCCCCCCCCCCCTTTGAATATTAGGTTACACTAGCATGAACCCCCCCTCAAATATGAAATTATATAGCTAGTATAGTCAATAGGTAATATCGCTTTGCACTAAATAAGTTAAGTTATGAGCATTTTTGATATGTGAACAATCATTGGAAGAGATATCGATCAAAAAGTCAATAAATAAATCTCAAGTCATGAATGGTAAGTGATAGAAAAAAAAATTATTGCACAAAAAAGATGTGAAATTTAATTACCTATAAAAAAAGGTCGTCACAATTTTTGGCCTAAAGTGCACGATGACGGAGATATAGGCAGATACAGTTTTCCTCAAAATGGCGGCACTTCCGGGGTCGAAATTTGTAAGGATTTTGTTCATTTATACTCAGTACGTGATACTGAACCTAATTGAAAAAAAAAAATTACTCCCGTAATTTAGTGCAAAGCGATCAAGAGTGCCGGGCTTCCCTATAATTGACTGTACTAATCATTCTTAACTGCAGGACCTATGTATATTAGAACTGAAATAAAAAACATTCATTAAAGTTGCATACAGTCTATTTATTATTGGGAAAAAAAAACACATTTCAAACTAGGTAGGGAGCGGCATCCATCTGCAGTCTCAACTTTACACATATTACGAATGATTTTCATTATTTGACGTCAGATGACGGGATTGGAAACATGTATTGGAAACGAATAGAATGCGTCAATTGGAAATATTAGAAGAAAAAAAAATAATAATAATCAGCGCAGTCACATTTTATCTGCCCCCCCCCCCCCTCCCCCTCGACCCTTGCGCCCTCGTCACACATAGTCAGGCTGCCCCCCCCCCCCCCCCGGCGGGTCGCGTGATCCAATTTGACAGAATTTGTCGGAATAAGATCGCACTTTAACTTACTACTTACTTGACAAACTACATACCGAGAAGATTCGGTGAGAGTAGACAGCCCCCTTCCTACGCCAAAACTAACACAGGTGCGCACCGCGTGCGTGAGGCTCGGCGGGCGGGGCTAAGCGACCAGTGGTGCTTCTACCGAATCTTCCGCGCTAGGCCGAGTCCGCATAGCCCACCTTGATACTTAACCTAAAAAGCAATCATCGCACTGAACACGGAAAAGAATGACCGCGAATAAAATGAATTTGCCTGATGTGAACATTTATTTTCGAAATTTATGAACGAATTTAAAATCAAATATCAATTAATTGGATTTAAGTATTGATTATCAGTGTTTAGGATCGATATTTGAGACGAAATGGAACAGGTAAGTGGAGGGTAAATCATTGAAGACAGCATGGTCAAGAATTGGTTTATTTATTGATTTATTTATTGATTTATAGATTTATTTATTTATTAACAGAAAAATGAAATTCATCAACGATTATTGGTTAATCGAGGGATCCATTGCTGTTGAATTATGGCGTACGTCCAAACTTATTGGAGATTGAATGCTTGGGAATTGAAGAGAGGCTACCGATGAGCCACTGTCGAACGTAGTAGACTTTTACTCAAACCATTTTTGTTTCTCAACGACTACTTCTATCGAAGACCGGAGTGCTGGCATGTACCTCAGCAAGGCTTCATAGCTTGCGGAGGGGCTTTGTCGCAGGAGTTTGTAGTGCGATGAGGTAGCGTACGAGGAGCTTCGTGGCAAGCGTTTGTAGCACGTCCACGACATTCATCGAACATTTCTTGCTCGTCCAATGAGCATTCAACGTTCATGTCTCGTAGCAAGCGGAGAAGCTCCGTCTCAGATGTTCGTGGTACGACGAGGCAGTGTACGAGGAGCTTTGTTGCAAGGGTTCGTAGCACGTCGACGATGTGCAGTCCTTCTCTGGACTCTGGCCAAGCCTTGCCGCACAAAAATTTGATAGAAAATGCTCGTCGACGCACTGCGAACTCTGGCAACGAAGCTCCTTGTACGCTGCCTCATCGCACTGCCAACATCTGCGACGAATCTCCTTCGCCTGCTACGAGACATGAACGTATAATGGTCATTAGACGAGTAAGAAATGTTTGATGAATATCGTCGACGGGCTAAGAACCCTTGCAATAAAGCTCCTCGTACGCTGCCTCGTCGCACTAGGAACATCTGCGACGAAGCTCCTTCGCCTGCTATGAGACATGAACGTTGAATGGTCCCTAGACGAGTAAGAAATGTTCGATGAATATCGTCGACGGGCTACGAACCCTTGCAACGAAGCTACTCCGTACGCTGCCAAGCCTCGCCGACGCTGTTGCTAGCTCTCCCTTCTTCGATCCCTGCTTGGTTCTCGATCACTCTTCGCAGTCTATTGCCTGAGGTCAGCTTGGACAACGACGCCGGCGATATTTCTCCTCAAGAGTTAGCGGGCGATCAGTCATTGGGTACGTAGGATACAAAGTTAACGGACATCAAAAGACTTATGAGACTTATAAAGTCCCATGATAGTCAGTTATACTCTCACCTTGCTGTTTCAGAGGAAGTAACGATGTCCTGGGATGGCAACATCTTCTTCAACGAGTATGAGTTTATTCTTCTCAGACACCTGATTTACGACGAACTACAAACTCCTGCGACAAAGCCCCTTCGTACGCTATGAAGCCTCGCTGAGGTACATGTCAGCACTCAGGTCTCCGATAGAAGTAGTCGTTGAGAAACAAAAATGGTTTGAGTAAAAGTCTACTACGTTCGACAGTGGCTCATCGGTAGCCTCTCTTCAATTCCCAAGCATTCAATCTCCGATAAGTTTGGATGTACGCCATAATTCAACAGCAATGGATCCCTCGATTAACCAATAATCGTTGATGAATTTCATTTTTCTGTTAATAAATAAATAAATCTATAAATCAATAAATAAACCAATTCTTGACCATGCTGTCTTCAATGATTTACCCTCCACTTACCTGTTCCATTTCGACTCAAATATCGATCCTAAACACTGATAATCAATACTTAAATCCAATTAATTGATATTTGATTTTAAATTCGTTCATAAATTTCGAAAATAAATGTTCACATCAGGCAAATTCATTTTATTCGCGGTCATTCTTTTCCGTGTTCAGTGCGATGATTGCTTTTTAGGTTAAGTATCAAGGTGGGCTATGCGGACTCGGCCTAGCGCGGAAGATTCGGTAGAAGCACCCAGCGGCTTGCCACTCAATGTTATTAGATAGGACCCTTATTCGACTCACTTATACCACAACATTACCAACTGAATAGAGCAGAAAACGAAAAAATGTTAATATTTCTCTTCATTTTTATGCTTTTTGTTGTGGTATGCGTTTGGTATAAGTTGTCAAATAAGAAAGTGGAGGGGGTAAAGAGTGGCAAGCCGCTGGAAGCACCACTGGTCGCTTAGCCCCGCCCGCCGAGCCTCACGCACGCGGTGGGCGCCTGTGTTAGTTTTGGCGTAGGAAGGGGGTTGTCTACTCTCACCGAATCTTCTCGGTATATAATACACACTGCATGAGAAAAAAAACGAAAAAACGCGAGACTCGTCCGGGTCTATATGGAAAAAAGCCCTAAGCGACACTCTTACGCCCTTTTGCAATTCTCAAAGGCAAGAGGGCGTATACTTTCTTTTACATCATTCTCCTAGAAAACCTTCATAATGGAAGAAAACGTCGATATTGAAAACTGAAAAAAATAAAAAACTTAAGAGCGTAGACGCCGGAGGTACGCCCCTAGCTGTTAGGAAAATTAAAACTAATGCCAATACGGCGTACCTATCCGCGGATCCTCCAAAAAATTATAATTTGTTTTTAATTTTTAATTTTGGCAGATACGCCCTCCTGGCAACAGATCATCTAATTTTTCTTAACAGCTAAGGGCGAACTTTCGGCAGCTACGCTCTTTCGTTTTGAATTTTTTACAGTTTTCAATATCGACGTTTTCTTCTGTTTCAAAGGTTTTCTAGGCGGATGATAAAAATAAAAGAACTATACGCCCTTTTGCCTTTATTAAGGCAGTCGTTTGGTTTAGAGCACGGACTTAGGAATAGGGAGACGGAGCACAACGCTTGTAGGGTGAAGCGTAAGACGTAAGGGGGGGAATTCACGCAGCGCCGCCTACTGTGAGCATGAACTATCCGTCAAAACAATATAAACCGCCGTGTGGAGAATTTCTAACCTCTCACAAAGGTTAAAAAATTTCTAAAAAATCGCAAAACAAGTAACTGCATCATTGCATATTCGATCTACGATTAGGAAAGTGAAAACGGTGCTATGTGCAGCGAAAATTTTTTTAAATTCGACACCCATTTACACATCTTCGAATATAGCGCGCGAACTGCTCACAGGGCATGGCTGCCGCGCGTGGTTGTGTATTGTCCGTGTGTTATTCTCCCCTTCCGTCCCGCGCATCACCCCGTCGCCCCACATCACTAGCTTGTGCTCCGTCCCCCTATTCCTAAGTCCGTGGTTTAGAGGGTCAAAAAAATCTTTTGTTTTCTCTCTCAATCCGTGGTTCAACTATTGGAAAATATGTTCCTAAAGTTTGAAAAGTCAACTCGAATTATTTTGGAAGATACAGATCCAAGAACAGGTAAGCGTCGAGCAGGAATGCGACCGCTTGGCTAGAGAAATTCTGAAAAAAAAAAATCGGTAATTCTTGGTTAGAGAATTTCTGCTCGTGGACTTGACAAAATGCTCTACGGACCAAGCACAGCTGATAACAATTCATTCCTGTAAGTTACCAATAATTCATATTTGTCTGACCGAAAACTTGAAAGCGCGTTTTCTCGAAATCTTCTTCGTGCGATTCTTCCAAATCGGCGGGCGTGATAGCAACAGAAATATTTGACCCATCAACCCAAACCAAAGTTCATTCTCTACAGTATTGAAAATTATCCTAAATGAACCAAAGACATTATTAAAAAAAGTCATTCTCTACGTTTTTTATTGCACGAATAATGAAAAAGTTTTCGTAAAAATCCTCACTTTTTGATTAAACACGAAAATTAACATGATTTCACGCTTTTGTCTGTTATTTGTTTTTGGTTCATCGATAATAAAAGTATATCTCAATTACGAATAATTTTGGTTTTTACGTTTGAGACAAGAATTATGCACACCATCTTTCCCGCCAATTCGAGACTCTAGCGGCGAGGCGCTTCAATAGCCAGCTAACAACTCCATCATTTTGCGTCAATTTGACGATAAATTATTTTTTTTGTTCCCTTCAAATATGCGTTAAAATACACTACAAATTTTGAGACGTTCCGTTGTTTCTCTCATTATAAAAAAGAATCGCCGAAAATTACTTTTTTTAGGCCTCTAAACCAGACAACTGCCTTAATTGCAAACGGGCGTAACAGTGTCGCTCAAAACCTTTTGCCATCTGTCCAAGGGCGTATACAGGGGGTCAGGGGGGTTCTCCATCCTATTGACATAACGATTTTGTAGAAAATTGATCAAGGAATACGCTCATATTTTTTTCAGAATTTTATCGCGTGGTTCTTGCTTTGAACATCACGTTTGAATAATATATTTGTTTATAACAAATGAAATTGTTCGTTACCGCAGAATCAAATAAATATATAATAATAGTGTCATTCAATAGCTTCGAAATGGTTCTTGACTGAAGTCTCTAGGATGAAGACAATCAAAGATATGATCGTTTGAAGAGGAGTATGTTTTCGATGTTTGGCTCTTTTTGCTGAATTTCACCCCCGTGTAACTTGGGAAATAGGGGCCAAAAAAAAAATTGTTTGATGAATTTATTTGTTCCATAGAACCCGTAAAAAAAATTATAGTGAAATTGGCAATATCAAGGTCATATTTTTGATTTATTTTGTCCGGTCTGACGTGGAATGGCTCCTTTACCTTCGAACTAACATCATGTATTTATGTATCCTCCGCATCACATCTTATTCTGCCTCCCCCCCCCCCCCCCCCCCGCCTCCCAAGGGCCGCATACGTCCTTGCATCTGTCACGTGATATGTGTCAGTATATGATATTTTGGACACTGCTTTCGACCGACTATTAGGTACTGCAACTTTGTTTGGTCTGGATATCTTCTGTCAGTTGATAATATTTTAGTTCAAGTTTACGTGTAGGCATATTTGTTAGGATGACTTTTGATAATTAGAACCTAATAGATAGATCTTTATTCATTATCCATTACAATATTGGACAACCTAATAGAACCTATAGTTTGAAATCTCAGCTTGTGGCGCAGAGAAAAATGCGTGATGGTAGCTCTTATGGCGGTGCCTTCGTCGAACATAGCCACAGCGAGAAATTTTGATTTGAAAGAGGCAGTCTCAATTCTGATCTTGGACGGAGAACTAGCTGAAAGAAAAGACTTCTTTGGGATTTGATAACGGCTTGTGGACTCGCTATCGTATCTGCCTTTGCGTTGTTAACCCTAGACGGGATAACTGGGGTCTCCCGGTACCCCAAACCAACTTTGAAACAAGTCATTTTTAGCTCCTCACCGCATTTTCCTGTTACTTTTAATAAGTTTTTCTCGATTTCATCTTGAAGAAAAGGGCTTTGAATATATACCATCGTCTTCCTGATTCAAAAACGAAGCTAATGACGTACAAAAAATCTCATCTTATTGCAACTAGAAAGGCTTGCATCATTTGAAAACGCTTGGGGTAGGTACTCCGGTACCCCAGTTGCCCGATAGAAGATGAGAAAAATAAGTTGCCCTGTCTAGGGTTGTGTTGTCTTGCGGTTATTGGAAGTACATCCCATTGCTTGTTCAAATGCAGGCGCTTGTTCAAATGATTGTCTCGCAAAAGTAGCCAAATACTGCACTTGTAACCGATCGGTTCCATCCGTTCGCATGGTTTCAGTCTCCAACATAGTATGTAATAATGTCGAAGAAAGCGAATTTGATTCTATCGGCCCCACAGTCTTCTTTCTATTTTTTTCTCTATGTAATCATCATGAAGTAGGAGGTTAGGAGACCGATCTCAAAGCTGGCTAGTCGCCAAAACCTGCGTCGATTTTCAAGTCTCTTTAGTAGTACAATATTCCGCCACTTGCAGTGCTGATGTTCCATGTCTGGTCCGCGAACGGAGGCGAAGTGGGGGGTTTGACAGTTTGACAGTTGACAATTCCATCAGGCATAATAGTTTTGTACTCCGTTTTAATATCATCTACATTGAAATGTCCTGCACAACCATGATCTCTTTCGGTAAGTAATTTATCGGATCCTGAAATCGCAACACGCCACTTTTACAACATATCTTTTTAAATAATACACGAGGATAACAATTTTTTAATACGAACGTTGCAGTGTTTAACTTTTTATCTACATTGATTACTTTTTAGAAATGTTTCAATTAAAAATATTTCGTAGCCTTAGAAGTTGATTGTTCAAGTTTTATAAAATTACCGTACGTGTCTTGAACAAACTAGGATTTATAATTCCCAACCCTTTTTATGCCTTACCATCCGACTTGTAACCAGTCGGACACCTCGGCACAAAACACGACATTTTCATTGAGTTCTCACTGCTGTGTACAAATCGTTTTTCGTGAAACTCCCGCAAATATTTGAATGAAACGTAAACAAACCCCCCACTTCGCTGCCGTAAGCCGACCAGACATGGAACATCAGCACTGTGACTGGCGGAATACTGTACTACTAAAGAGACCTAGAAATCGACGCAGGTTTTGCAGCCCGGAGATCGGTCTCCTTACCTCTTACTTCCTGGTAATCATGAAGGATAGAACGAGACAGAAAACTGTAGTGCCAACTTCATACCAGGCAGAATCAAATACGCTGAGCGCCTGATTAAAAAAAATTATATCTAATTATACAGGGCGATTCACTTTGCGCGCACCACCTGGTAAGGGCGGATTTCTTGTGAAATTCTAAGACTAATTTTCCTTTACCAAAAAGTCCTGGGACTAATGGTTCTCGGGCTGCAGAAGGTCTTAGTTGACCAATCACAGAGCCTGCACTGAGAAACTTTTCCTGGTGAAGATTCCAATAACTGCGAGTAAATCTGGGATATATCTGCTGATTTGGCAATATTTCTTACGGTACCGGAAAAATCTATTATTCGGACAATGCATTCTGATATTCTGTGAGAGTAACAAATAATAAGCGAATAGCCAAAATTACTGTCCGCGTATAGGAAAACGGAGAGTAGTAAAAGATGGCATAGATATTAGTAGGTATTCCTAGAGAGATTGGAACAATAGACTAGTCGAATAAGACGTTTTGCTACACACGTGAGAATGATTATCAGCGAGTATGGTAAATTTCGTCGCTGCGAATTGACGAACAAGTTCGGCGGGTCTCACTTCGTCGATAGATGGCGAAACATCAGAATATTTCTCTCACTAGTGCCAAATGGTTATATCCGTTTGTATATAAGGAAAGCTAAAAACTACACTATAACATGTATCTGCGATGCGTCCGAAATTGCGAGCGTTGAGTTGAGGTTATGTTGAGTAGGTGAAGTTAGGCTAGTGGTTTAAGATGACGACTAGATTTACGGAACAATTGTGTCAGCCTCTAGAGCGCGGACGAACACACACATGTAATAAACTCTGTACAATAAAAACCACACCAGTGAAGCTACACAATGTAAGATCCAGAAACTGCCAAATAGCCTATCACCTCCTTCCAGCTTTTTAATTTTTGACATGGAATTTTTCCTAAGATGACTGGTATAATTTCCAAGCCAGTATGGTAAATTCCATTGCGCCGCGATCACGACTTTACCATACTGACTTGGAAGAGGTACTGCTCGCTTTAGGTATAAGTATAAGATTCGCTATACTTATTACCATCCTCACTAGTAAACTTTCTCATTTGTATAAGAGTTTGTACAAATATCTTAGGTTATATTCCAATGACGATAGTAACTTACAGAATTACTAGGCAAACTAGTAATAAGTGCTAAAATGCCGATATATCCCCAAATTGCATCGTAAATAGTAAATTCTGGCAAGAATTTTAATAAATATTACCAGGAAAAGTCTCTCCGTGTGTAGCTGCTCGGTCGGAGTCGACGAGATGCAGCATTACAACTCACGCTTCCATTTTCACGGAATATTCATAAATCAATGGATCGTTCGCTTTGATACCGCACGAACTTGAATAATAAGGTCAGCATATGAGAGGCGACCCCCGAGCGGCCATTTTTTTACCCTATTTTACAGATCGTAGTTTACGAAAACAAACTATTTTTCGATTTCAATACGTTTATTCGTCTACAGCAATACTTCACCATATAATACGCCGAACGCCTCTGCGAAAATCCATTCTGTGCCTTCGTTGCGATATGTAGAGTAAAACAAAAAAAATTGGTAAAAACATCCCCTTATCGACCTCTGCCTATCACGTCCTGTTAACGACGTCGTCGCCGGGAGTTGTATTCGTACACATACGCTCTCATTATCTGTGACCAGGACCACCGCTACGTGGCTTCGTCCTCTAGGTCCACCGCCACGTAGTTTCCGTCCCCCAGGTCGACCGCACCGTAGTTTACGTCCTCTAGGCCCACCGCACCGTAGTTTCCGTCCTCCAAGTCCACCGCACCGTAGTTTTCGTCTTACAGCTCGACCGCTACGTAGTTTTCGTCCTCTAGGTCGATCGCACCGTAGTTTCCGTCCTCCGGATCGACCGATTATAAGTAATTATTGATGAACAATTGATGTTATATACACGACGTTGATGATAATTCACGCATCTTTCGGCAGATTTGCAGCAGACTTTTGTATGATCATTTCAAAACACTTGAAATAATCAACATCTTGCGAAAGTTCATAGCATGCATGCGGAAGCAGACGACTAGTGGTTCATATGTAAGCATCATGCAAGAATCTTCCGAAAACCTTGCGGCAGATGGTTACTAGGGTTTTTGCTAAAGGAAAATTAGTCTTAGAATTTCACAAGGAATCCGCCCCTACCAGGTGGTGCGCGCAAAGTGAATAGCCCTGATACTGTAACGTATCAGGCGATTCGGACCTGATCGTTTCCATTTTAAACGGACGGTTGCGAAGAGACTAGAAGAATCGAGAAAGTTCCATCGCAACGACGATCTGAGTGACCTCACAACTTGTAGAAAAGGCAACCTTAGTTGAAGTATAAGATAATGAAATACAGTCCACTCCGGTAATAGGGCCACTATCAATAGGGCCGCTTCCCCAGGTTCTCGCTCGAGCTCAACCCCCACTACTGGCTCACCTCGGGTTTCATATTCGTCTCTGTCAATAGGGCCGAACGTTAGCTCAATGAAATAGCGTGTAATTTTGCGCCGGCCCTATTACCGGAGTGCAAAGTAAATTTCGTCAGTAGTGGGGGTACCCGAGATCCAGGAAAAATACTCTCCTAACCACCCATAGCCGGCCCTATTATCAGAGCGGACTGTAAATGTCTTATGTTTTAAAACTACAAGCAAACGATTGACGCAGACTCCTTTCTCCGCCATTCCCTGGTCACGTAAATTCAAATAAACTTTAACGAACATGGCTAGGAAGAGCTTCGGTGAGGTTGGTCCTCATCTAAGTCTGAAACAGTTTTAGTTTGCTATGCAAGCTCAGATCTGAGGCAGGAACTTCTAAACTTCAAAATATCTAAAAGTAAACTCTAGGTGGGAAAAAGGACTGTCTTAGCACGTATTGCGTGTTCAGATCGGTCTGGGAGACGGCTGCAAGCGTGTTGCGTTTAAAGGAACTTCTTTTTTCAAGGTGGACTTCATATTTTTCAAGTTGAAGCGCAAACTTTTTTTTAACGGCCAGTCTAGTACACATACGAATTAACTATTGCGATCCGTCTACAATGCAGAGCTAAATTGCTGCAATGGGAACCTAGAGTTAATATTCACTTTGCCATGTACAGGACAATGAACACTGGATATAATTTTATTCCTTATTTTTCTATTCCAGAGGGTGACGACTGCGAAATACAATTCGGAGAGAGCGTTCTGCTTCCGGCAGCGGAAGCCTACCGACGCGAGCACCCAGACTACGACCCCACCTACGACGACTTGGACAGTCATCTTCAATTCTTCATCGCGTTAGACGTGAGTTCGCATGTAATAGATACGTTTTTTCAAATTAATTTTTCATCAGGTCTATTACTTGTGGCCATGGATGGTTTTAATTTCTTTTCCGGATTGCAGTGTGAAACATCGGACATTCTACGTGAGTTTGTTGGGCTCGAGGACGCCGTGCCACTGTTAACAGCCGTCGACATTCCCCGAGGCGTTTACGCCGTCATGGAAGATGGAGCGGAGATCACAGTAGATTCGGTACAACAATTCGTCGACGGATTCATGAACGACAAACTGCCAACTCACAAAATTGCTGCCGTCCATAAGCTCGCTCCAGAGACGGAGCAGATTGCAGCCTGAATGAAATTGAACGGATACCCAGGCGCAACAATGGTATATTGTGTAACAAGGGATGAAACAAGGTGAATGCAGGCCAGGGTGAAGTTGTCAGCCCGAAGCCGAAGGCGAGGGCTGACATCACCCGTGCCTGCATTCATGTTTCATCTCGTGTCACACACTATGTTTTTCATAACATTTGCTCTGGAATTTCAACTGTCAATTTCAATAATCTGAAATTTGCAACGGGGCAGTTATTTCTCTTTGCAATCCCAAGGGATTGTAATAGACCAATTTTGCAATCCCAAGGGATTGAAAAACACCAATTCACATCGCTGATTCATTGAATTCGCGATTTGACAACTTTTCACGGCATCAGCCCGAAATCAGCGTCTTTCAACTGACAAAACAGGCAACGAAACTTGCAGTTTCAGCGCAGATGTTATGAAAATACAATTCAAATATTGATCACCGAACCCCAAACGTTATTCAACTTTTTTCATACCAAAAACATATGTCATCAGTGTAAAAATTTTATATCCACATAGCGCGTGGTGTGAGTATACAGCGTGAATTCCTAACGGGTACCGACCAAAAAGTCCAGTTCACATGCGTCATCTGTCTGATATCTCAGGATTTCGGAAGGTGACGCATGTGAACTGGACTTTTTGGTCGGTACCCGTTAGGAATTCACGCTGTAGATGGTGTGCCTAGGAGTGCAGCTTCTCTCTCTAAAAAAGTTTCTCTCTCGTTTGGCGATGGACTTAAGTACGACAGTGAACCATCCGTCGAAATTCCCTAGATCGTTAGGGATTAGTTTTGCTGATGTTGGATTTTTCTGGGGAATTCACGAGCGAATGTTTTAAATATTGCGAAATCATAAAATCTACAAAAATTTGACGTATACTCAGAAATTTAATTTGTAGATATAATAAAAATGAGTAAAATAGGTAATTACTAATTACAATTTCATTGGTAGGGCTTATAAAATAAAGTATGCAAATTTGGTATAATGCAATGCGCACAATGTCGTGAGACTGTATTTTATATATATTTGAAAAAACATGTAATCAATGATATAATTCAGTGGAACAACATTAACAGTATTAAAATAACACATCAGTGAGCAATATACAATACAGTGGTACAACATAAAAGTTAACAACGTAAAGATATCTTATGATTAATATAATAATGAGATTACGAATCTCATAAAATTTACAGTACAAACTTATTTTTTTTGTATTTATTTTATATTATTATTCTGACGATCAGAAATGATGAAAAATCATTATATGGCAAAATTACTATTTTGTGAATCACGTTTATAATAACTATAATAATATACTTAATTTTTTCGTTTGATGTGTCCAAGTTATGAATTTCTCGGTCAGTCGAGAAATAAGGTCGGTCGGAGTCGAAGTTTTCACTGCATGATAGAAAAAACACTTCTCCGTAATCCTCGCTGCATGGAGCAGCTCTTCGAAGGCTGCATGAGATGAACTCTCGAAATTAGTTGTACCCATTCAGATTTTCCATGTGATTTTTCATTCAGATTTTATATATTCTAACTGAAAGAACAAGACAAAAATTGTTATAATTGAACGAGGTATGGCTCCTCGTAACTCCACAGTAAGCAATAACTGGTAGGCAATTCACAGACAATTGCCTATAATCAGCGCCGGCGACTTTCATATGGAGTATATGGAGAACTCCATACCCAGGAAAATTCTGGGTATGGAATTCCACACCCAGAATTATGTACGTGCGAAACGAAAAAGCCGTGTTTTTCAAATATTCCTATTACTGGTTGCGCATTACACGTAAATAAAGAAGTAAAGACCCTCCGAGCAAATTTCGTGCATACACCGAGAGAAATTCAATGTGTGAAACCAACATTTTTGATACAGTTCAAATTTTATAGTAACCGTAACTTTTTTTGAGTTGATGTAACTATGATTAAGGTACAGCGAGCATTTGTGATGTAGTAACAGTAACCACGCCAGAAATTTAGTCATATTAACAGTCTTTTCCGGCCGTATATTCAACTGTTCTCGAATATTTACAGTAACTATTCAGTCTGCTGTGCAAGGCACAATTTTGAGCGAATTGCATGGACTATTTTTGGGGTGTTGGATTCTTTCGAGTAATCGTAACTATATTTTCAGTTAATGGAACTCTATTTTCTATTAAAGATTAGCCAACTATTCAACCTTACTCGTTTGTTTAAGCGGACTAGTTTTTATAATTTCAAGTGTAATCAAACCACATGTTCATATCTAATACTTCTGGAAAGTCAACTTACTAAGGTATCAACAACTATAATTGTCAGTCCAAACAACATAATTTATCACTTTCACTGAACTAAAGTTACTTGGTTCCTCGAATGTGAAGGGTTCAATTCATAAGACTATATTTCTAGTCCGGAAAACGTAATTTTCCACTTTCACTGAACAAAAGTTACTCGCGAGTAACAGATACTACCACTGAGAGAAATATTTAGTTCCCCCAACCCAAATCGGCGAGTGAAATAAGGCATCAGCATTGTTTTTTGTGTTCAACGAACGTTCCAAAATTCAGTACCAGTTACTGGAAATTTCGCTGAACGTATACGAATCTATAGATTTTCATAGATATTATTACATACTTACTGTGAGCGTCACAGTAAATGAGAACTTTTGAAACTCTAAGAAACGGATCTTCAGTGGAGATATCTTAGCTGCAGTAAAACGTTGATATCATTGAGACAGATGCCAAATAAATAGACAAAAGTGATTTCATATTTCAATAAATAGTTTAGCGTAGTCGGTAGAGCGTGCGACTAGTAATGCGAGCGAATGCGTGCATCCCCGGATTGAATGCCGGCCAAAATAATGCGATGTTTTTCTCATCTGTAATCCTTACTTTGTATCAATATGCGATTGATTACAAATAGTAGGTGTTATTCAACGCATCATACGTTGTAATAAATTCATTGTAACAATCTAAATTAATTTTCTTTGCGCAGCGAAATTCCATCACGATAGAAACGAGTTGAGTTAACACTAACTTATCAGTCAGCGCTACTTTATAATCTCGTTTATAATACACGATTTCTCGAAAAACAAAGGGTTACTCCAACTGTAACGCAATGTCACTCGAACCAATATTAGTTAGAAAAGATGCTTCAGTTAGAAGTACTCTGTTGGAATAGTTCGCTGGTATAGTTAGGTTCACCGACATTTCCAATGACTGCTACTGAATTTTAAAACGTTAGTCGCACACAAAAAAAAATGTTGATGCCTTATTTCGCTCGCCGATTTGGGTTAGGGGAACTAGATATTTCTCTGCGCGCCGCTACGTACTCCCTTCTTATCTCATACTCGCCATACCGCGGTGCCTTTTGAGCTTAACGTGTGTAGGTTTCGTATCTGTGTGTTACGATTTGGGCTGAATGACTGAGCAACACTCAATGTCCATGCGGACTTAGCTGTGGGATACGACCGGACAAAACTTGAGCCCGGCGCCCATTACACCGCGGCGGACGGCGGAAAACAGTGGTAGTACATCGTGTTTTTTCTGTTGTTTTTCATGAAAGTGTGCATGATTTTTATTATAAAATACGATGAATCACTTTTTTTCGCTGTCGGCCGTGCTCTGCCGCAATGTAGTGGGCGCGGGCTTTATACACGGAGAAAAATGTTCTGTTGAATTTACTATGTGCTTAGTTGTATATGTGACAACTACTTTTTGCAGTAAAAATGGCAGCAATAGTGGTAACCTTTACTCTGTACCAATGTACCAAATACTAGAATTGTGGTAATTTCTACTGCAAAAAGGTGTTGTCACATATCCAACTAAGCACATAGTAAATTCAACAGAACATTTTTCTCCGTGTAGACAGGTTTAAAAAGAAATAAGGTATAATATCCATAAATTAAATAAAAAGTGAAAAATGTGTTTCCCCTCTCCCCCAGCAGTCGAGTAACTCCATACCCGAAAATATTGCAAGTCGCCAGCGCTGCCTATAATTGCCAAGGAATATGGTCTATAATCTTAACCCTTTGCGGTCGCACGTTCCTATACATTTATCGGATGGCCACATGGGGTTGAACGGACCCCGGCTGATTGCAAACGCTTGCCGTATGAAAATTATCTGTCCCTTCGGGAGCAAAAAATTATGGAACGTACTTTGAACATTGTAGAACATGTAGCAAAAATTAGTATACAGGGTGATTCAGAATTCGTGACGAATCTCTCGTGGGGTTAATCCTGGTCGAAATTGGGATCGAAAGTTCCCTAGCCATTTTTCCGAAAAACGATTTTGTTCCCTAGAATTTTTTTTTCGACAAACCAATTTTTGAAACGATTTATTTTATTTTTTTTGTTTTTCCACCGTATGTCACTTTCTAAGAATCCGAAATAATGCCAATGAGTTTTTTTTTTCAATATTAGAGAGATTTTTCAGTGAAAGTTTCTTATTTGGTGGAAGATGTTGAAAAAATTGTCATCGTTATAAATTTAATAAACTAAAAAGCGGATTATTACGTAGTACCTACACGAAGGGTATTGAAGCAATGCTCATCATGAGCTATTCGAAATTTGGGAAAATAAAAGTTTATTGATTATTCAGAAACATAAAATTTTTTAAGATATAGTCAACGTGTTATTCATTTCTTGAATACTCTTCAAGCTTACAGCAATTGCTGAAATTGCCCTCCTTGGGCCTCTACACAAAGTTCGGTCCGATTGTTTGTTACCATGGTAACTCAGGGCCGTTACCGATACATGTGTGCCCTTTACGTATAAATTTATAACGATGACAATTTTTTCAACATCTTCCACCAAATAAGAAACTTTCACCGAAAAATCTCTCTAATATTGAGAAAAAAAAACTCATTGGCATTATTTGGGATTCTTAGAAAGTGACATATGATGAAAAAATTAAAAAAATTAAAAATTGTTAGAAAAAATCGTTTGTCGGAAAAAAAATTTCCAGGGATAAAAATCGTTTTTCGGAAAAATGGCTGAGGAACTTTCGATCCCAATTTCGACCAGGATTAACCCCACGAGAGATTCGTCACGAATTCTGAATCATCCTGTATAAGAAACTAATGACAACATACGTTGAAAAAATGTGGAAAGTGCTTGAAATGTGAACTTAGACAAAAAACGACGAAAATTACCGGGGTCGTATTGACCCCGGGTGACCGCAAAGGGTTAAATAACTGCTTACATTTATACCGTTAATTGATACTCACCATTCTCAGAGTTTGCCGGCATTTTCATCTTCCCAGTCTTCTTCAACCAACCTTCACGCATCACGCTGGATTGTGGTAAACGAAAAAAACTTATATGTTCGTTAGATTTCCGAACGTTCATGCGACTATTTTTGCAGCCTTCGATAATACACGCATACGCCATTTCAGCAATTGTCAACCGCAATCAAACTTCTATCACGTCTTGCATCATGCATGCAAACAACGAGAGAGAAATGCACAATTTGTTTTACAACATATTGGCGATCAGTCAACGCGGCGCGGCGAGGCGTTTTCAAATTTCAAATTTCGTGAGCGCGGCGTGTATTCAATGTACTGTCACGTCACCAAAAAGTGGTGCCATAGTTGAATAAAAAATTATTCCCCAGCAATATAGGGTTTTCTTAGACAGTTGGTACTCGCTCTTACTTAAATCCGTTTGGCCTCGAAAAGTGGGCGTGTCTTGGTAGTTCTAGGCACACCATCTAATATTTACACCATGACATAGAGCCCAAAGAGTAGCTCAAAACCCACAGGTGACAAGTTGTATTATAATAATTGAATTACAGTCTGTATATTTAATAACAAACTAAATATTAGATGAAAACTGATAAAATACGCATGCCATGTGATTCTTTCATTCCAATTACTCCAAGCGTTTTCCATGCTGAACCTCCTCTCCCAATTGCAACATGACACCAAATCCGAGTACTATATCTCGACCAGTTTCGAAATTCCGATCAAATACCTCGCGAGAGCTCCGACCTATGGTTCGTTTGTGTAACACTAGACAGCGCGACCTTAGAAACGTTGGCGGGGCGGGGATAGTTGTGAACAACTTATTTATGATAAAAACTTTTTATCTCACTGCCGATGCCGGCGCAGTGTTTGTATAACAATTTCGCACGATTTTTACATTGGATTACAGTGTATGATTGAGAAAACGTGTAAAAATATCAAATTTGCGAATCGAACATAGCTGAAAAGTGTGGATACTTAAGATTCGAAAATATAGACAGGCCGTACGACCGTCTGAAGTTATAAACCGTGGAAATTAAGGGGCTTTAATATTCAGGAGGGAGCTCCGACAGTAAAACGTGATTATGACGCCACAAAGTGTGGATTCCGTAAGATGTCCGTAATTTTTGTATTGGGATCCTTGGAATGGGCGTGGCTTCGTAAAAGTAGCCGACTTTCAACAGTTCTATTTTTCGTCACTAGTAAGCGTATCGAGGTTTCAAGCCCTCTCATTGGTTACAGCTGGTTACTGCAGCCGTCGTTCAACAGTTCTATTTTCTGCCACTAGTTGGCGTATCGAAGTTCTAAGGATCCCAATAGGACGCGAAATCATAGTGTCACGGTCATTTTATAGTTATATTATCAAATGAAGTAAGAGTGGTCAGAATGTGGTCTGCAAACGCTGCGTGCCCAATTAGGGGAGGAAGGGGGAATGGCGGTCAGCGGGTAATGACGGTCATGTCAATATCTCATATTCTATGCATTTCAAAATGACGACTCTACTGTTACCACGTAAAGGAAGCAGATACAAACTAGTAGCCTCAAGCTTGCCATCTTGGCTTAAGGTTTCAGCTCTTTGTGACAATCGGTAGTTATGTGGTGGTTGAACACTAATTTTTTGGATGCGATTTATAAGAGATATGTTGTATTTTTGTCACATTTACAAAACAAATAATATTACTGGGTCGTTAGTTCAGCCTTTCTCTTAATTCTACATATTAATAATTTTTGATTATGATATATTTTGTGATTGAAACAACAAGTCAAAGCTGATCTGACGTGTTGGGGTTATGCGGGTCATTCTTGCCAGGTAGAAAAATGAAAATGAAAATAAAAATAAAAATTATTAAAAATCAAAAAAAATAAATCAAAAATAAATCAAAATATAAATATTCTTGGTTAAAGCAATTTTCACAAGATTTTCGTGTGTGATTACCATTACCCAACTCTGACCGTCAATGCATTTTATGCCGACCGTCATTACCAAACAGGTCGGGTAATGACGGTCGATTTCATTTTCCAGTGATGTGAAGTTAGCATGTGAAGTTTGTCGAAGATCTGAATACCGTTCATAGCAGTCATAGTGGATGAAATTCCCCGCCATATCCTATTCGCTGTGTGCAGAGCCATACTATAGCGGCTGAGAACGACTTAGAGCGCACATGGCGGCGAGAAATGTGAATTTTGCTGGACTCGCGTACCAATAGGAAATAACGAATATGAACGTTCTTTTATTAAAATTACATCAACAACGTATCGCGTATGTAAATAAATGCTAGCTAGTCCAACAATATATGCTGAATTCAGCCGGCCACGGCGCCACTTGGCTTTCTGCACACAGCGAATATAACAGACTTTTTTCCGATCATGATTGATCCAGTTATTACAATTCTTGCTTAAGCGACCGCCATTCCCCCTCCCACCCCTATTTCAAAAGTGTAATAAATCGAGCGCAACTGTGAATAATTCCACGATTTCTCTGATGATAACTGAATCTGTGAAAAAAACGCTCAAAGTTTTGCAAAAACGAAATACTTAGGCACTTTCTGCTGAAATGAGGCAGTAATTCCCAAAGTTCCTCAACTTGGTGTGGACATCTTTTGATATATTGTTCGGAAGAATTTTTGGAATCGATTGATACCTTTTTCAACGCCATGAGAATTATTTCGACCTTTACATAATAAATACTTCCAGATTGACTGGACTAATAATAGAACCTGCGAATCGCGATAGTAACAAGAAAATTGTGGTGTAGCAAAGAAAACCAATGAGCTGGTAAAGTTGTCGTGACTCACGATTCCTAAGCTAGCCGTTAGCCAAATCAACAAACTATTGGAAGGTGCTTTCGATTAGATTCGAAGTTTCTATGAAAAACGAATTAGAAATGCAGCGACAACGCTCGAGCCATTTCTTACATCGAAATGTTACAGAAATGGAGAGCCAGCTCTCTATAATTTCGATGAAACGTAGCTGTGAAGTCAGCATTTCAATGAGGTTGAAGTTCGTAACGTTAACGTAACAGAATATTCGTTGAAGAAATGCAATATTACGTGATTCAAATGATGTTAGAATTGTAAAATATACGAAATAAACATGTTTCACACAATTTGAGGAATTATGCACGGTTCTTCATCCATTTAAAACGTTCGAGCCTTGAATTTGAAAATTTTTTGGCGAATATTTTGTTGCATTAACGTTACGAAATTCAACCTCATGCATTTTAAGTGTTCTTCATGAACCGGATCAGAAACTTTCTGATGGAATAGTTGACACGATGCTTCGGTATTCTGTCAATCAAACGGATCTGTATTATCGTTCTAGTTACTCATTACAGTGCGATGCTTAAAACAGGTACGAATGATAGGTCAGCATACCTATACTACTATATACATCACAAACTATACTGAGTCACGAGGTGTTTGTAGAACCAGAGCACTTTTTCAATGAGGAAGGAAATTTCTGTTTCATGGTAATGGAACATCCAGTACTATCGAGTACCGCATTGTCGAGTTTCTCAGTTTCCGGCGTGATAACAACTTCTGCAAATGAAAAATGCATTGAAGTTATTGGAATTGTTTTAATCCAGCCATTTTTATTTATAATTCATTGAAAATAATTCCGCGATCAAAAACTCTCAACCATTTAATCAAAAGTTGCGGAAAATGCGCCAAATGGAGATTGGTTGACTGCTGGTTGAGCACAGTTGTATATTCACACATTTTATAATCTTGACGGCATTCCAATAAAAAAAAAATAGCACAACGGGGAAGCTGATTTATAAGATGGTGTTGTAGCTACGATTTTGAGGCAATATGACTTTACCAAACTTTCCAGGCTCGACTTCCCTTGCTTGGACGACTGTGGTTCGCACCTCTTGTTCGACCGCCATCGCAAAATCGTTCAACTGATAAAAATAAATGAGTGGATACATTAGTTGGAGATTTCAACGAGTTCTGTTGAAAAAATGTGATACCAATAAGAAATTCAGGGCAGTTTATCTAGCTTCACTCCTCTTCGTGACAGTAAACAAAGTGAGTGAAAGCGAAAGGCACTCACTTCTTTGATAGCCTTCTCATCTGCAACCTCTATACATTTTTTATATTCTTCGTTTATCTTTCTTCTGGTGGCTGAAGAGAAGCACAAAAATGAAAGTGAAGAGATATATTTGTGCAAGTCACCATGAGATACCCGAAAAGAATAAGTAATAACATACTAAATCAAAATAGTTTTCCATGATAGATCGAAAATTGAACTATGGAGAATCATATTTATGAAAATTACATCATACCTGCCAGAGCATAACTATCATCTCTGAACGTATTCAAACGGGTCCTATGCAATTTCTTGAACGTACTCAGTACCTGTAATACATAGAATTTGAAATCCTGATATCGATATCATAAATGGTTTATTTATTCAGCTTTGGACTGCACTCGGCAACCATTATAATTAAGGGGAGATATGGGTAACTTGAAACTACGAATGCTGCAAAAAATTATCACTTTCAAGGCTCCTAAAGCCTCTTGTTCGAATTATACGGATCGTTATTACTACAGATCCGATTGTACTGGCCATCTGAACTCACTCACTGCTAGACTTGATAACAATGAATGACAAATACATTCCGTTTGTAAAAATAATTGGTTTATATAAACAACTACCCACACAACTCTCACTACCTCTCGTTTGATTTAAAAGGGTCAGGATCTTTGACAAGCAAACCTTATTTACATAACCTTAGTAATACTTCCGAATGTACTGCACCAGCTTAACCTCAAAACTTCAATCTAATCGCGCAGACACTGTCGTTCGAACTTTTCGTGGAAATTACCTGCCTTCGAAGATATCCGCTCATTTTTCAACCAATGTGATCTTGGATGAGCTCGTTTCAACGGATTTTTATGGTAATCAAATCAGGTTCAGAATAGAGCAGACGATTATAGATTATTTATAATTTTGTATCTGCGAAGCGCTTCAAAGCGCTTCTGTGTCGTGCGGGAAATGCGGGATGTTCTGGTGCGCCTGATGGCTGTGGTCGCCAGACGAACTACTTAGTAGCAAAGTATAGAATAGGAAATCTGCCGATAATCACGGTATCTACCATCACCGAACGAACCTGCCTATAGTTGGAGATATCAACGGATCAACTGTCGACGATTTGAATTCGTGCATTCTCTCACTTCGCTAGCTTAGAGAATTTCTGCTACTCTTACATCAACTCTTCCTAGTCACCACGGGTCAAAATGACCCGAGTTTAAGATTTGAAGGGAAATCCATGGCCGAAGAACGTAAAAAACTAAAAAAATCAAGAAACAAAAGTCAAAATCCCAAATTGCATTGACCTCCTTACGATTTTTTTTTTTTAACGTGTTGCCATTTGAATTTTGATATACCGACTTCTGCTACATCTTCTAGAATGTTAACAGTATTTTTCAGTATTGTTTCGGTACCGATCGGACTGATAGTTTTCTCACGGCAACCGTTTGAAAATGACTCGGGTCAATTTGACCCAGGTGTGACCAGCTTGATTAAAATCGGAGGTGTGACCACGAAGGGTTAACCTTAACAATCACATTGTGCATACTCATACAACGAAGTTGAGTCATTCAGTAGTCGAGATCCAGGTCCATAATATACACTGAAAAGTCTCTGGAGCAGCCACTACTCTCAGGGCGCAGCTATTACGCTGAGTCTTGATATAGTGGCTAATGCGAGTTTGAGAGTAGTAGCTGCGCCTGGGAGAGTAGCTATAGCGCTGGGAGTTGAGTGTAGCGACTAAACTCGATTCGAGTATAGTAGCTGTACGCGCGATCGTAGTAGCTGCTCTGGCGAGCGCAGTAGCTGTGCTGGCTTTAGAGCGGCTACTACTCTCGACGATATTGCTGGCTGCTCGAGAGACTTTTCAGTGTACATATTGCGCAACAAGGAGATATGTAATTCTCCTCGCCGGTGCTACAAATGATAACGCAGCTACTCAACGACTCACAATCCAATGCAGCCGGCGGAGAATGAAACTCGCACGAAGTATAAAGGCCTACGCGAACTAAACGGCGGCGAACTGAAGAAAACAGTGGCTATATCACCCAAAGCATCAACAAAGGATTGTTGTAATCATGTTCCCTGGAAAAAAAAAATTGATGATAGCCATTGTTTTCTTCGGTTCGCCGCCGTGCCGTTCGCTGCCGTTTAGTACGCGCAGGCCTTCAATCTTTTCATGTATAGGTATAATCGAAGTGACGGCTACTTCCTATAATAGGAGATAAGCCAGTAAACGGTTTAAAAAAAAAATAATCGACGTGAAGGCTACATTTTATAATAGAAGATAAGCCAAAGCGGCACAAAAAAAAATAATCGAAGTGAATATATTCAATTTAAATTGTATTCAGTCACGGATTATTTCATTGGCCATAACAATAAAATCACAATTTGTATTAAATTAAGGGCTTTTTTTACAAAACGACAGCTGAAATATAAATTTCACCATTTATATTTATTGAGAAGATATTACATCAACGTATACAAAAGGAGTGCAGGTATGTCTTTCTCCCTGTGGCGTACGGTGATGATCATTTAATGTGTACAATTGTTTGATAAAATTCAATGTTTCTTCTATAGACTGTAACTGCCATCCATTGATCACTGCAGAATATCGGGACTGGTAGTCTTCGGCTGATATTTTTCATTCCTTTTCAAACCAAGACGGTATAGGTAGATTCAAATATTTGCGAGCGAAACAATATTGATGTTCACTATGATTAATATTGATGTCAGCTCCAATGTTCTGTGCCAGTTGTCCCGGCGTCATTATAATTCTTTTGGCATGACTACAGCATTAGGGTGGTTCAAAACTGACCTAAGTGCTCAGATGTGGCCGCTTATCCGTGAATATGTTGTTTTCGAATTTTTAAAGATATTCTAGTTTTTTGGCTCTATATAGGACAATATTCACTACTGCCTCCACGAGGTTGAAATCTCGATATTCCGCCATTTTCAGCAATTTCAAAGTTCTCAGATCAAAGCATGCTCATCCGACTACCTCTAGATTCTTATTCAATGAGCATTTTGGTTCAGGACGAGACTCGTACGATAATTCTTATTTTAGCCTCGAAACAGGCTACTATATATATATATAATATATAATACCTATACCATAATACCTACCTTGAGTGCAAGAGTGCAAAACTGAATATTCTTATGCGTGAGTTATACTGGAAGCAAAAGCCATCGTGATCATCGCAAGCCACGGCCCAATCACCCCTTGGCTCAAAGCTGCGGCCCCACAGAGTCTGCATACACTTTTATTGCTGTATATACGAAATCTACATTTTGGCGATTCAATAATGTCAATCCCTGGATCTTGTATAAGATATAATACAATTGAACTACTAGTAGCCACCAGCTTGGAAAGTTCGCGTAAGGCATAACACTATGATATGAGCAGAATGATGATAATAGCAATGATAATGATAATGATAGCAATAATAATAATAATAATCATAATTGTAATAATGATAATGATGATCTGACAAAAATGTGTTTCGGGTTTAACGAGGAAAAAAAAGTACCCATCCCTTGTGGGGATCGAACCCACGACCTTTGGATTAGAAGTCCAACGCGCTATCCTCTGCGCCAAAGGGACATGTACAAATTGATTGAAAATACTATTATTCAACAAGAGAATAAGAAAAAAAGTAGATTCAATTGCAAATTTTTTCAAATGACGAATCATCCATTCGCAAACGTGTAGCAAAGTAAGAAGGCAGTGGATTAATTAAGTTAAAATTATAAGCTCGATATTTTTCCTTGCAACAATAATTGTGAAGGCAAAAACGAATTAATTTGAACTCGATTGTGAACACTGCTTTCGTTTGTTAATAGAAACAGGTTTCAAAAACCGTCACCATATCTATTACCAGGCCCGGATTAGGAAGTCGCGATACCTAAGGCTACTCTGAAAAAAGGCCGAATCTAGATCGAATTGATGAGATTCAAACAGCGGTGACGGAAAAATGAACTCAATTCAGGCGACTCTTTGTAAGTTACAATTGGAAGTTTACAGTATAATTTAAGAAAAATTGAATCTCATTTTGACAAATTGAATTTTCAAAATTAAAGGGCCGAAAATTTTGAGGGCCTAAGGCTATAGCCTTATTAGCCTTATGGTTAATCCGGGCCTGTCTATTACAGTATTCTGAAACAAGGCATGACTCCCACAAGTTTTTGGATCCTGAGAATGTGAAAGAACTTTACAACATAATCCGGACGTGCGATCCGTTGAAACATGCAGGAATGAAATAGGAAGAATTGTATCGTAAATAAGTAACCTCATTGACAATATGCTTACTGGGCCAAGTAGCGTATGGAGTCAAAAAGGTTGTAATGTTTACTGCATGGCATCGACTTTGATGGTGGCGGTTGCGCTGCAGCTGCAGGGAAGAACCACACGAAGCCGACCAGGATCAGACGATGAGCGAAAAATGCTGCGCTTCAAAGATATTGAATAATCTTCATCTTGCTATTCTATACAACCTACATACTCGATAGCTTATGACCTTTGATACGATATTATACTGATTGGTTCTACCTACCTATTCGCATTAGTGACATAACCTGAGCACGCATCGAGGAAGAAGGTTCCGTACAGTTCGCTCCAGCTACGATTTCAGCTGAGAGACTTGTGTTGCAGATTGAAGGCGCTTTTACTACCGCTGCTCCCAACAAACGGAAAAGTATTGAAACGGATTGAGATTTTTCAATACGATTGAATCCGGTTTGTTTTTTCGATAATTCGTATAAGAACGAATTGAAAGATGGCGATCCGCATACGATCAAATGGGAACGAATAGAGAATAATTTTGGTATTATTTTTCAATACGATTTAATTCGATTCCTTAATACGTTGATTTGTATTGAAACGAATTGAAAAATGACATAATACATTTATTGTTTTTGTTTATTTTCGATATATTATCTGGACAAAAAATATTTTTTTCATCAATAGTTGATTCTTTTTCGAGTGGTAGAGCACAGTTAATATTTCCAGGATGGTGAAAATCATCTATTCACGGACTAATTAAATTTATTCACGTGGGTCACCCATCCGAATTCTGGACGCAGTTGAAATTGCTTAACTTGGTTGATCATCTGATGTCCGGTGTCGATCTGGATCTATTGCCGCCTATTACAATTCTTAACACTTTTCGACTCGATAGGTAAACTTTGATTCGTGAGGATTTACATCAATATGTACTTTAAAAAAATAAATGATAGCGAAATTTCACAGTCACTCCGAAGATTTTTGATAATCAAATAGTGTACTAGTAGTAAGTAAATTTCATATATTGAAGGTGTCCCGAATTAAGACGAACTCATCAATAAGTTAATTCGTTAAAATAATTGATTTGTACATTCCATGATTCAGTTCAATTCAAGATGAGAATATACCATTTTTGAGGCATTCGTAGTGTATGAGGTATCAGTAATTAAATAAAACAATTTAATGTGCGTATCGCTTAGTCGCTCGCGTGTACCTTTATTTAATCCAGTATTCCTACTCTCCCTAGCCCCTGTCTACCAACCCTACTTCTGGGAATATCCCTAGCCAGTATTTGTCCAATACTACAGCATTCATTCGGATTGAATGCAACGAAAAAAAACGAATTGCATTCCGTTTCTTATTTTCCGTGATTTTCTTAACAATTCACTCGGATCGGAACAATTATGCTGATTGATTCGGATGGATTCAGATGATCCGTATTCTTTTGAAAGAATTCATTCGGATAGAAAAACTGTGCTGATTGATTCGGATGATCCGTATTATTTTGAAAGAATTCATTCGGATAGAAAAAACTGTACAGATTGATTCGAATCGATTCGAATAGCTCGTATTCTTTCAAGAGAATTCATACGGATACAAAAAACTATGCTGATTGATTCGAATTGACTCGGACGATTCGTATTCTTTCAAAAGAATTCCTTCGGATTGAAAAATAATGCTGATTGATTCGGATGATTTGTATTCTATCAAAAGAATTCATTCGGAATGATAGAACTGAATCGGATTCGGAATCGCAATAAGTTATTCTGAATACAAAATTGAATCGTATTGGCGACGAAAGTCAGCATTGCCGCGAATAGGACGGGATAAAAAATAACGGATAGAACCAAATAGAATCGAATAGACGAATTGAAACGAATAGATTGTGATTAGAATAACCTATACTGAATTCGGGAATTCAAAGAAACGGAATTGAAAATTCTGAAATCGATTTCGTTTCGATACTTTCTCGTTTGTTGGGCTCCTATCAAGTATGAATCAGCCACACCAAGTTGGTTCCAACAGGCAGAGATTCCTAGATCGATGGCCGTGCAAGAAACCGATGAGAAATTGTAATATCTTTCAACTTCTGTTTCAACTTTCGGCTATTCTTAATTTGTATTACTTCTTCATTCACCTGTCGCTGTAGTACGTTCGCCGCGAGGAAACCAAGTTGCTGAAATCAGCGCTGCCGAAGGAGCAATTACCACCCCTGCTAACCCGTTGAGAATTACCGCCGTGTGTGCAAATCTAGTTTTAATAAAGTATTATTTATTGGTGATGAGTCATCAGATTTTTGTCAAGTGTGTACCTCTATATATATATTTTCATAGTTTCAAGTCGAGTAGCCAGTATGAAATGAAAGAATAATTTCGTAAATTAATAGATTTGATGAATGTAAACGTATAATATGTCTTCCTACATTATTTGCATGTGAAGCGAACAAGTACACGGCCGCGCGTGACGTCTCACGCGATTCAATCGCTTTTTAGATATAATTTCCATCGGAGTTCCATTTTTGAATTTACAGTTTTTGTAGAGAATGAATCACGGAACACGCTTGTATTTTTATCAAAATATTCGGAGGGGGCATTCATCTCGAAAATCGCGTTTAAATAATACAATTGTTCATAACAAATAAAAAATTGTTTATTCCATGGATTCAAAATTAATAACACAAAAGTAGGGGAGAGAGGTAATGAATACGACACTTTTTATAAATGTTTAGTTTTTTCATTTTGAACCAAACACACATATTTTTAACTTGTAACAAAATCAACTCCGGCTCTTTATAAATGAAGTTAGGAACAGAAAAATATAATTTCTTTTGTCATACACTGAGAAAATCTAACCGTACTGGTTACCGTGGAAATTTTTTTTCTTAGAATCAGCTGACTCTTTACTGTTAAGACAGTAGTCACAGCGCCGTCTACCGTACTCATTGCGGTGATCACAGTAAAGAGTCCGCTAATTCTAAAAAAAAAATTTTCCACGGTAACCAGTACGGTTAGATTTTCTCAGTGTAGAGTCTTGAAACCTATGTATACATGAGGTCACACATGTCCCATTCATCGGCGAAGTGATGCTTGAATGAGACGCTATAAATATTGAATGGGACGGAGTATTTATGCTAATTAAGTTGGCTCAAAAATCACTTCAAGTGGAATTTATCACAGATCTCTCTGGTAATCGATTAATCCGCATTCTCGCAAGCCTCACACGTGTAGAACATCTTCCTACTACCACCGTTAGATTCACCACAAATCCGCTTTCTGCATGTCCCATTCAATAATAGCACATAATTGGGTAAAATGCAGTGAATATACCAACGGATCGAACATCTTCACAAAATCAGCTATCGGAACATTGTAGGGGATGAACGACTGTATAGTATAAATACATGAAGCGACTGTAAATAACTGCAATAACAAAACAATTACAACCGGTAACGTAAATGTAATAAGCACTCACTTTATTTGATGTTAACTCTATATCGTAATCTGCCGTCGAAACAAACACGTTCTGACTGAATAGCATATGGGATTTGACAACGGCGAAACCAGTAACACCTGAGTTGCGATTCTGTAACTCTCCGTTTACTCCGCTAACTCCGCTAACTCCGCTAACTCAGCGGAGACCGTTGGTTGGCTGAGGAGCGTCCAATCAGAGATCGTCTCGGATCGGTCTGTTTATTATTTTTATCGGTCTATTATTTTAATTGTCGTCTATTTTGACTTCAACTCGCTTTGGCTTACTCAATTTTCAGAATTTTTGAACGAGATTTGCATGAATCATGTATTATAGTGTTTCAGGATTGGTTAAAAAATAAAAAGGTTTATATTATTATTACCAAGAAAGTTATTAATTTTTTTCCGCGACGTTGCAAAAATCAGTTATGAATATCTTAAAGGGCTTCGGCAGTCGAACGAATTTCGAGCAACCGAAAACTTCCAGTGAGAAAGTTGTTCATCAAGGTCCCAATAAGTTCTCTGGAAAGTTTCACTTCAATCGAATAAATGGTTAGAAAATTGTTAATACTTTAAAGCATTACCGCCTAGTTCTCTGAATGAATACTAAAATAAACTTAGTAAATGTATATCAATATTGAATTTAATTAATAAAATATTATATTCAATATCAAATAATATCTTTCTCATTAAAATAAATAGTACAATCTATATTATAATATATTTATGAATTATTATTGAAAATAAAAAATTGGGACCTCGCGTTTGTTGCGACTAGCGGCCGGGCAAAGCCCACGGCGCCGTACGACTACCGATCGGAAAAGGTCTCCGATTGGACGCTCCTCAGCCAACCAACGGTTTCCGCTGAGTTAACGGAGTTAGCGGAGTTAGCGGAGTTAGCGGAGAGTTACAGAATCGCAACCCTGATAGTATTTGGTTATAAATTTTCCGAGGCCTATCTCATACCTATCACGCAACTGCCCCATTCAATAATCGTCCCATTCATTACCTCTCTCCCCTACAATTCATGAGCTTCAAAATAAGTTTTTTCTGACGTCTCTACGACTAAGGGAACCGGAGATATTAACGTTAAAAGGAGAGCGCGATTCCGATTTTCGGTATTTTTTTCGAAACTGCAACCCCTTGTAGCTTCTGAGCCCTTCGAGTAAAAAAAAAAAAATGTTTCGTCCATTTATTTTACCTAGAGAATATATAAAAAAAATCACAAGAGAATCATCAACATCGACGAATATTTTTGGCCAAATCCGTCCCGCTTGACGTGGATTGACTCATATGCGACGTGGGACATTCTCCGCTGATTATGAGTTGACCAACCGTACACAGTAAAAAAAATTTTGTAAAAGTTAACACAAAAGTTTGTGTAAACCACTTTTTTTACACAAAATTTGTGTTGTTTCATTCTCCACGTGTCTAGGCCCGAAAAACCGCGATCCTAACCTCACTTCGCTCGGTTTAAACGCGGTTTTTTGGCCTAGACACATAAAATTGTATATATGCCATAGGCCCATGAAGTATTTCCTGACGAAATTCATTATAATTCCCGCCTCCGGCTCGGATTATAAACGCAAATTCGTCGGAAAGTACTTCATCGGCTTAATGACATAATGTACTATTGAATCAACACACGAGTGTTAAATATTTAACACAATAGGCCATAGTAACGCACGATATTTTTTATAATAAGTGCACGAATGTGGGGCGTGCATGTCAGTAGCGGGACGTTTCCCAAGGGACGAAAGTGAAGTAATTGTGGACTGCGCATGCGTCAACCTTACTTTGCAGACCTGGTATGCATTCGGCCACTTCCGTCCCGCTAAACTGACATGCAACACCCCACTTTTCATGCACGTGTTATAAAAAATTTTCAACATTTGACACAATGACGAATTTACCGTCCTTGTCCCAGGCGGACGGTAAGGACATTTTTCGTGCAAATTTCTGTGAAAACAATTTTTTCTAATACTGTGCCGGCATTTTCTTACAACGGCACACTTTTTTCTCAATAGATAATGGTTCCAAGGGTTAAGGGTTGCACGGAAAATGTCCTTACCGTCCGCCAGGGACAAGGACGGTAAGGACATTTCAGTGACTTTTGGTGAAATAACTTGTATAATTTCTTGATTCTGGGCCATGCGTTATATGCCTCTAGTGCAGGATATTATGAAGAGGCTGTTGATAGCAATAGTTTGTCATATTTTATAATTTGAGTCCCTCAAAAGGCCAAGGGACACGCTTTTTTAAATTCTATTTGGATTTGCCCATATAGACAAAGGGGACTAGCTGCGCGACTGCTTTTGTCATTTTAGGACAATACACGCAAACCAGGTAAGATCTGCAGGTAAGTTTATTTGAAAGAGGTCGCAGCAATTTTTTTTAGGTTCATATAGAAGGTGATCGCATAAGAATTGAGAAATGTTTCGATTTCTCCGTTGCAGACAAAAATTACGTACGCTTGTACGCCGATAAAACAACTCCACCCTCGAGACGATTTGAAGAGATCACAATATTTCTTATAAAATATCGTTATTTTTCTGAAAAACGTTTTTTTTGTAATGTCGAAACATGTAATAAAACACTCCAATCGTTTCAAAAACATTCGTTCCATTGTTGTCGAGAAAAAAATCGCAAAACTCACACTTCGTTTAGCATTCTAATTCAGGTTCCCCCCTTATAAGGAGGTTGGCTATCAAAATGCAAACGATAAGAAATCTTTGAAAGTTCTATCATCGAAAGATAAATCTACCGGGAATCTACGTGGAAGCGCTTCATAGGGAAGTGAAAACGCCCGCACATAGGCAACCCAAATGTCATCCGATCGTCTTTTGTCCCTCGCACGTATGGAGGGTAGAGGTAAGGAGGAACAACTCCGTGTATAGGAAGTGTCCGTGAAATCGAGTTAATTAGGTGGCGCTGCTATAGCAAAAGGTCTTAATTTTCATTGGTGATCACCAAGGTCAGATCTTGCGATTGGTTACCCTTATTGCTTACGAGCGCCATTCGGGTACTTCTGGAGCTATTATTTAATTCACTTTTACGGACACTTTTGCCGCTGATGCCCCATAAGAGATAGTCCTCCTTACCTCTACCCTCCATACTCGCATGTATCACCGGGCAAGCGACATGCATAGTAAGGAAACCTAATGGCGAAAAATGAGTTTCTGCGATGAAAGGGGAATAAATTCCCCCCCCCCCCCCCCAGTGACAGCTGTGTGTTATCAGGTTAGGTCTTGCTCGTCAAAATCATTTGAAAACTCGGTGATGACGTGCAATTACCAATCCCAATGATAGTTGTTTAATTTTAATTGACACGCGCATCGATTAGCTGATATTGTGATCCCCAAAACGTGAAGATATATCTGCAAGCACCTAAATCGTTATTTAATTTTCAATATTTTACACATTAGCGACAGACGAAGAATTTCGAGTCGATTAATGAAAATGAACGAATAAAAAGAAAGGTAAGACATATTCATATCATTATAATTATTTCATCGAGTCTAAATTTTCACATCGAACAGGTGTCAATCTTAATTACTACAGGAATGATCCACATCAAGTTGATGATCAACGGAAGACAAAATAAGGAAACACTGCATCTTACGATGTGGTCGATTGGATCATAGAATTGAGATTGACACCTGTTCGATGTCAAAATTCAGACTCAATGAAATAATTATAATGATAGGAATATGTCTTACCTTTCTTTTTATTCGTTCATTTTCATTAATCGACTCGAAATTCTTCGTCTGTCGCTAATGTGTAAAATATTGAAAATTAAAGAACGTTTTCGGTGCTTGCAGATATATCTTCACGTTTTGGAGATCACAATATCAGCTAATCGATGCGCGTTGCAATTAAAATTAAACAACTATCATTGGGATTGGTAATTGCACGTCATCACCGAGTTTGCAAATGATTTTGACAGGCAAGACCTAACCTGATAACACACAGCTGTCACTGGGAGGGGAATTTATTCCCGTTTCATCGCAGAAACTCATTTTTCGCCATTAGGTTTCCTTACATGCATGACGCTTGCCCGGTGATACACGCGAGGGACAAAAGACGATCGGATGACATTTGGGTTGCCTATGTGCGGGCGTTTTCACTTCCCTATCAAGCGCTTCCACGTAGATTTACGGTATAAGCCTATCTTCCCTATAGGGGAAGGTGGGGCACAACGGACAGTGGGGTACAACGGTCACTAAATCCAGAAAAAATAATTTCGTCGGAAATGATTTTTTATGACACGGTGACGTATTTTGGATCAATAATGACACAAAAAAGCAAAAAAAAAAATTATCAAAAATTAAAAAAAATTGGAATTTTTTTTTTCGAATTTGAAAAAGGAATTGAAAAAAAAAAAAAATCAAAAAAAAATTGATTCATACGGCTTGATTGCCGTTCTTACCGCCTTATCATGAAAAGTTATCGGAATAAAATATAAAGGCGAGTATTAAAGGATGAAATCAAGTTATAACAAGTCTTCACTTTCATTTTTAAACAACTTTAATTTTAATTAACATTCAAACTGAATATTGTTTTTTAATTTTTTTTTTAAATTCGAAAAATTTAATTTGAAATTTTTTTTTTCTGCTTTTTTGTGTCATTATTGATCCAAAATACGTCGCCGTGTCATAAGAAATCATTTCCGACGAAATTATTTTTTTTGGATTTATTGACGTTGTGCCCCACTGTCCGTTGTGCCCCACCTTCCCCTAAATGAAACTGCCAAAATTTCAAGTCGATTCACTACACCGTTTTTAGGAAATTAATTTTTGAATTTGCTTCTGATACACGTAGAGGTATACCGGGAGATTATGTGGAAATGAAAGGCTCCAAGCGCGCGAACTTTGATTTACCTAAATCTCATTGGCCAGCAGAATACCGCCAGGGACTCCACTCACTTCTCAGTAATATCCCTAGTTCTGTCGTCTGCTAGATTCACACAAACATAACCTATTCCTGCAACGGTCTGCCGCCATTTGTATTTGACAACAATCAGAAACAAATAGCAGACGGACTCTGGGGATATTCGTGGCGAGTCTGAAATTGGTGACCCTCGAAATATTCGAATAAATCAGCGCCTGCGCGCTTGGAGCCTTTCATTTCCACATAATCTCCCGGTAGAGAGCCGATAAGGTTAGTTGAAATCTTTCGTGTCACCCGCGCGGTAAGGGTAAATTTCGTACTAACCTTATCAGATCTTCATACCTCTACCTGTATAAGAAGAAGATTCGAAAATTAATATATCAAAAACGGTGTAGTGAATCGACATTAAATTTTGACAGTAAGCATTTTATTTATCTATCTTTCGATGATAAAACTTTCAAAGATTTCTTATCGTTTGCATTTTGGTAGCCAACCTCCTTAAATCATACTATCAGCGATACATTCGGATTGAAAGAAACTTTCGCTCTTAGCGAGGAATATCCTAATTTACTCAGTGGCGTAGCAAGGTGGTCAAGGGCCCCGGTGCAACAAAAATGGGCCCCCTCCCTCTATGCGGCTAGAGCCCTTATGGCCGTTTTCTCCGACGCGGATTAGACTCATTGAATTTTTTCAATATAGTTTTAACATAAGATAAACTGAGCTTAAGGGGGGGGGCGGGGGGGGGGGGGGGATACTTGAATTTTACCGACCGGTCTATTTCTCGATTTTCTCCGAAAGGGCTATCAATCGAATTGTCCTTTTGGCAGCCGATGTTTGACGAGTAATGAGTTCGAACTGGTATATTCGATCGGATGAAATGCCGTTCCCAACCGTGGAAATCGCTAAAATTACCACAAAATCGTAGAATACAACTGACCCCTTCATCGTTGTCGAAAACAAAGATATTTTGGGATGGTTGTGTTCGGAATTCCATATAGAATCGGGCTACCACGGCCGATTTTGCATTTTTGATGCATAGTCAATAATGCGAGCGAATGCGTGCCACGCTTACCACGTTATAGCTTTCAAAGTATGAGTCTGACGGAAAAAAGTTTCAAACAAAGTTTATTGGAAATTGTATATTCTAAAAATTTGATTATCACAATTTTCACTGTTTGATCGGCCGTTGACCATATATTCGGCAAAAACCATGTTTGGAAAAGTTTGGCAGACTATAAATACAAAACCAGGCGATATACAGGAAAAAGTTTGGTATAAAAGTTGTAGAAAATTTTATAGTCTACAAAAAAGGTCTATATTGTTTTCATCGTGCGATGCACGGTTCACAAGATATTCAATAAAACGTGTTTTTCAAGATGGCGGCTGAAGCTCCCCCCCCCCCCCCCCCCCGTCCGCCAACTTGGGTTTACACTCGGGGAGCACCCCCGAACACCTTCCGACAAAAAAATCGCTGTTGTAGAAATTTGCATTATGAACCCTCTTTTTTGTCTCTGGCTCTTGGACTAAAATATTATTAATAACTTCCTATTTCGGAACTACATTACCAGCCGCCATTAAGTCCCAATATTTTATTCCATTGTTCTTTCTTTGTATTTTTAACCGTTTTGTATCTCCCACAAACTTCGCTTTTTGAAGTTTAACTGGTTTAACGTCACTAACTTGATATGACTGCAGGGCCTCGAAACTGTTCTTCATTATCAACTCTTGTTTCCCGTGTTTCATTTGCAACTAAATTCGGTTGGAGTATCGTTTACATTCAATGATACCGTTCGGTGCAATTTTAGCACCGGATCCGGTGGCAAAAATGAATAGGGGGATTTCCAACACCATAGAAGATAACTAACTTGCATAATATCGGTGCCATAATGAAGATACACCAAATGTCGCAACATTGAAGACTCCTAACGGTGTACCTATAGAGTGTCATTGTCTTCGGTGTCAATTATGTTCCAAAGGGTGATACATTTTTGCAGTGACTAGAAACGGTGTGGTGCTAATGAAAATAACACCGGACTTTGAATTGAAAACATGTACCCAGATAACAAAAAGTTTGCACAGTGCGCGCATGGGGAGGGCACGCGTGCCGATCTGGGCCGCCACAAGGTAAGTCGGCGCCCGGGGCAGCTTGAAAACTTGCGCCCCCTCCCTGCCCACCAACAATACTGAATCATTAATTTTGTCTGAAATGGGTGAATTACAGGAAAAAAAAACTTCGTGGAGCGAAAAAAATGTTGTACATTATAAAAGAACCTTCATTTATTACGAATAGTCCCCAGCAAAAAAAGTTATGAATAAGAGTTTTTTTTTTTTTTCATGACTCGTAGGATAAAAAATGTATATAAAAAAGTGCGATTTTATGATGCAGTACTGCGCAAAGCGTGCGGGAGGCGCCTCACGGCGCCCCCCGACACGCAGCGCTCGGGGCGATCGCCCCGCTTGCACCCCCCTTGTGGCGGCCCTGGTGCCGATTTCTCCGCACGACGTGTCATCAGGTGATCACACAGCTGTGTCCGCATATGCTTTACATATGTGTCGCACGGTGTGCGGGCCGCACAAACAGAAAAAAATTACTCAAGTGTAAATATTCAGATCTACATCTTATAACTCCATCCGCACATACATGTAGATCAACAAGCATCACCAGTTCGCTGAGAAAAATGTCATTCGATTCTTTCGACCACACCGGAATTTGAACCCAAGTCCGCTCGCATACTCTCATGGGTACCACTAGTCGCACGCTCTACCGACTGCGCCAAACTACCGTGTTGTGTTGAGCTTCATATTTTCCTATTTGTCGAAACCTATGATCAAGCTATCGAATTCAGAGCTAATGGACATTCAAATTGGATCAATTTTTCGTTCAACAATAATATCATGATTGACTCTGTACAATAATGATTTATTATAATCATTTTTATAAATTGATGAGAATAATAAAACTCCACGAAACAAATTCGAAATTCTACTCTCGACTCTTCATCAAAAATGAACCCTTATCACCTACATAAGATTAAACATTCTTGACTTTTTGCGAATCAAAATCCTCAACTAATTAAAAAGTCTTTCAAGGCCGTGGATAATTTTATATAATTTTATATAATTTCATAGAATTTTATACAATTGTATATAAATTCTGTATTAAATTCTATATAAATTGTATATAAATTCTATAATAAATTCTATAAAAATTCTATATAAATCTACATAATGACATATAATTATATATAATCTTTTTTAGTCAGGAATTTGTTTGTTCACATATCTTGATAAGTTTAAAATGTAGAGAAGACAATGCATTTTGTACAAGCGTCACTCAGAATTTTGCAGAAGTGAAAAATGAGAGAAAAATTAAGAGAAAAAGTGAATAAAAAACATTATTTCGCAACAAAGGTTCAACAAATTTTGCTCCCAATCTTGACAATTAGGTTTGATCTTGGAAAATATTTGTCACGAATTCTGAAACATCGAGTAAATATTTCGAACTGTTTTATG
Source organism: Tenthredo livida (assembly GCA_963992785.1). NCBI lineage: Eukaryota > Metazoa > Arthropoda > Insecta > Hymenoptera > Tenthredinidae > Tenthredo > Tenthredo livida. The sequence goes on along the minus strand of OZ023064.1, from coordinate 41,879,928 downwards.
ATGAAAATAATATTCATCATCTCATCTCAGATGATTGCACACTGACATCATGGTGCCCGCACGCCGTGCGGCGCACAACAGCGACACACGTGGTTGTATGACGCCGCACGCGTGATGGCTAGATGCGACTCATTACGCTCGCACATGTGATGGCGTCACTCCGTGCTAGCAAGAATGGCGCGTTCTCGCCCGCACGACGTGAGCCGCACATTGTGATGACTCTGTGCGTCGCACGATTGTTATCTGGGTATCGGTGTTCTTTTACCTTGTAGCTGGTGTCAAAATCGACACCAATTTTTTTGACAACGAACACCGCACCGTTTGACACCGCGAGATTTTTAACAGTGTATAAGTGATAACTTATTATTACGATCATTTAAGCGTTGCTGAGGACACATTGAAATAAATAGGGCATGCAAAATTGGGTTTGCAAAATGGGTTTTTTGTTCTTCTACACTTGAGTAGTTTAGAAAAAAAATAATTGAGTCGTATTTTTTCATTTTTCAATCGAACAAATACAGTAGAGTCCCGCTTTTGTCAGCCCCGATTCTGTCAAGCTAGACGTTCCCCTACCTCCCACTCTACTACCGCTGCTCTCCTTCGCTCGTGCGTCGAGCCACGTAGAGAGAGGCGAAGGCGTAGCCCGAAGTCTCTGGCAGTGGTGTAGGAATGTATGTCAACAAACCTTGCTTTGGCAGACTCCCTTATTCACGAAGCCAGCGCACCGCTTCCCTTCGCTACGCCACTGGCGTTCGCTGACTCATACGCCTCCTTAGGCGGAGCTCAGACGTTCCCGGTTCTGTCAGCAGTCCTCCCGTGAGGCTGACAAAAGCGGGACTCTACTGTATTGAAGTTGATGTAACGGATTGAAAACTATAACGTTGTGACGTCACCCACGTTGAGGGTAGGAGATACTGAAATTTGAGGATAAAATTTCAAATAAATCGATTTTTTTTTTTTACGGAAAAGTGTCCTTTGAACCCTTATCTTTACGTACACAAATCCTTGAACCGAAAAAAAAATTTATTAAGCCTCTTTCACGCAATAAAGCGTATAATGTTCCAGCAGAAGTTTTCAATTTCGCTATATTTCGGTTATTGCTTTTTTAATTTGTGAAAAAAAGTAACTTGAGATACAGTTTTCCGTCAAGCTACCACACTCAAGTGATTTACGTGAGATGAAAAAATAATAATAAAAAAATAATAATAATGAAAAATAATTCTTTTCGAATGACTGCTACACTCTGAGAAAACATTCTGGTGACTCAGTTTTTTTACAGTTGATTAGTGCTATTTTGATACATAGTTCATGATTTTTCCAGATTTCATGTCCTCCGCTGTACAAAAATTCAGTCCATCGAAGAAAAAGTAGTTGTCGTAGGGTACAGGCTGCTGCGTTGCTTGAAATTTCTTCAAATTTGCAGAACATATTCTGTATGAATGTAATTTAGGGGCAAACCAATGATATTTCATGTATTCAAGTTTTAGACATAAATTTTTGATTCTAAAATATTTTTTCCAAAATGATGGAGAAAAAAGTCTGACAATCAAAAATTTCTACGTCTAGAACTTGACTTCATGAAATATTATTGGTTTTTCCCTAAGTTACATTGATACAGAATATTTTCTCCAAATTTTGAGACATTTCTTGAAACGCAGCAACCTGTACCCTACGACAACTACTTTATCTTCGATGGACTAAATTTTTGTTCAGCGGAGGACATAAAATCTGGGAAAATTATGAACTATGTATCAAAATGGCACTAATCAACTGTAAAAGAACTGAGTCACTAGAATGTTTTCTCGGAGCGTAGCAGTGATTTGGAAAAAATCATTTTCAAGGTGTGTATACCCTAATAAGACAACAACCCCAAAATGTGTTTTTCTACAGTTGGAAATCATATTGAAGTTGTTGGTCACACACTTCACCAGAGATGAGCATTCAAATTTATATAGCGAATCAATATTCTTCCAAATGTTTGTATTCATTTTACAGAACTAGATTTACAAGTTATTAACCGCATGATTCGCTGCCCGCAGGACAAATTGCTTAGACTCGACAAGACCAAGTTCATATCAACCGAACTGCTAAAATATATATGTTGAATTTTCTTCAAGTTGTGATAATTTATATGTTGAATTTCTTGAATTTTGTGAATAATTTGAAAAAAAAAACTCCAACGCGATTTATCTCAGAAGTAGGTTTTTGGCATTTGAAAAAGTCCCATGCGTCCGAGTTTTTGTCGAAGACTCTTCAAATTTTTAGGGTATGTTCCTACACACACTAGCTACAAACCCAAGTCGATTTTTGGAAATCGAGACAAAATTACGCATTTGAGGTAAAATAATTGAAAATGTATATTTTTTTTTTCTAAAAAAAAAAATGTCAAAATCAAAGTATCGTAGCTATCTCTAAAAACCGACGTGGGCTTGTGGCTTACGCATCCTGAAATATGTGTGTGCAAGCCCAGCAAGATTCAAGAATAACTCAGACGCATGGGAGGTTTTCGAATAAAGGCTATTTCAGAAACATTATGAGGAGTAACTCTGTACTTATTGTTTCAAATGACTTGAAATTTGCACAATGTCTATGTTTTGAGATGGCAAACATGTATGTTAAATTTCATTTGAAAATATCTATTGGTTCATCTAATTTGAAAATAGCAATAACTTGGCAGTTTTCAGTATCTCCTACCCTTAATTAGATATACAGTGAGGATTCGTGTATGCGGGTCACTCCCGGTTCACTCGATTTAGCTCGACACAGATATTTGCTTCTACGGCAATGCAGTATCTGCCTCAGTCGTATCAGTAGTCAGTCGTGTGCTACACAGCACTAACTACTGTCGAAGCACAGTAAACTTTTTTATTGTCAACACACTACTGACTACGGTACCAAATAGTAACCGGTGGTATTTTTTTTTCTCCGTGTAGAATCAGTAAAAAAAATTATAGCGAAGTCGGTAACATCGAGGTCAAAAAGCTGTCCGGTTTGACGTGGAATCACTCTTTTGTGAAACATGTGTTTTTTCTTGCACATTTTATCGAAATAAATTTTGAAAAAAATATATCGAGCGAAATCACAATTTTCAGTAAAAATTCCAAATATCTCAGAAACTATTGCATTGACATAGTTCAACCTGAGGACTTTTTTTGTAGAGGATTGAATTTTTTTTCAAAATATGTGAAGAACAAAATATTTTTATCACTTTTAACTATGACGCACTGTGGCGACCTTGAGATGACGACCTAAAATCTTTTCCTTTCGTACACATTTTTTTGATATTGCGAAAAATAATATTTTCGGTATTAATCATCTCGTTTCGAAAAAAGCGGATTTTCGGCCCACCCTAGTGTACATTCATGTTCTAAATTTATTGGGCTTTGGTTTACCATAATGCCCATTTAAATTGAGGATTTGCCGTGACGAAATTTTCGCTAACCTGTCTGCATCTATCTCATTCATCCAAAGATGATCCGAAAATCAATGAATTGAATGTTTGTGGGTTTAAACATTTTTATTATTATAATTCAAAAAATCTATTTTATGAATAGCGAGTTATTCGGTGAAAAATTGGCTAACAACTTATTCAATGAATAACGATATCCGAACTGCTATTTTACGACGTTAAAAAAATCGACTGCAAGTTTTTGAAAGAATAATAATAAATTTATTGAACGAATAGAGAATCAACAATAGTTTGGGCCTCTGAATTTCGTTGGTGAAACGCATTTTAGAGTTATTCGTAAAAGTTATTCGTTGAATAACTATTCGGACATTTATTCATCGTTGGTGAAACCGGGCATAAAACATTCGAGAACAATGTTTAAATTTAGATTACATTGAATTTCCTTTTTTTTCCATTGAGTTTGTGCACGGAGAAAATTTTATTGGAGAGATTGCCATACTTACTACGTATAGTAATTTTGGAACATACTTTCAATATGACGATCGTTCCTATACTTTTACCAAATGGCACCATGAACTTAGGAGTGTCTTTCTTATATTCATGGATGATTATGTACAAGTATCGGAACGATCGTGATATTGAAAGTATGTTGTAAAATTACTATGCGTAGTATGGGAATCTCTCCAATGTAATTTTCTTCGTGTGTGATTAATAGATAGAATAGCAAATAAAATAAGGGAAAATATTGGGATCCGTAGAACTTCGATACGCCAACTAGTGGCAGAAAATAGAACTCTTGAACGACGGCTGCAGTAACTAGCTGTAACCAATGAGAGGGCTTGAAACCTCGATACGCTTACCAGTGACGAAAAATAGAACTGTTCAAAGTCGGCTACTTTTACGAAGCCACGCCCATTCCAAAGATCCCAATACCGAGAGGAAGCGTGGAAGGAGCCCGTTCCAAGCGCGCAGGCGCTGATTTATTCGAACATCGTTAGTCGGCAGAATCGCACTAGTGACTCCACCAGCTTGTCAGTAATATCCATAGATCTGTCGTCTGCTATAGATTCACAACAAACATAAAGTATTCCTGCCACGGTTTGCCGCCATTTTGTATTTGACAACAATCGAAAACAAATAGCAAACGGATTCTAGGTGTATCCGTGGCAAGTCTGAAACTGGCGTGCCTCGTAATATTTAATTAAATCAGCGTCTGCGCGCTTGAAACAGGCTCTCTCCATGTTTCCCCACGGTATGAACGATAATAAAACATTGATTCGATACTCAAATTTTTTCGTCCATCGAATCCGGCCGTGTGAAAGTGTGAAACATATGAATATGTGTGTTTTTCAATCGTATCAGAGAAATATATCCTAGGAAACGTTGTTGCATTATTATATTTACTTCACTCAGTATGATTTTGGACGTTTTAGCCACGCTTCGCGTTTTAGCCACGCTTCGCTTCGCGTGGCTAAAACCCCCATTTTCACACCTCCTATTTCCTAAAGTAAAATTTTGTACAATACTCGACGGAAAAACTTCTTCTGATCTCGTGTGATTGCAAAACTCGCCATCGGCTCGTGCTGCAACCCAGGGCCGCCACAAGAGGGGGGGGGCAAGCGGGGCAATCGCCCCGGGCGCTGCGTGTCGGGGGGCACCGTGAGGCGCCTCCCGCACGCTTTGCGCAGTACTGCATCATAAAATCGCACTTTTTTATATACATTTTTTATCCTACGGGTCATGGAAAAAAAAAAAAAAACTCTTGTTTATAACTTTTTTTGCTGTGGACTATTCGTAATAAATGAAGGTTTTCTTATAATGTACAACATTGTTTCACTCCACGAAGTTTTTTTTTTCCTGTAATTCACCCATTTCAGACAAAATGAAATACTGTTGGTGGGCAGGGAGGGGGCGCAAGTTTTCAAGCTGCCCCGGGCGCCGACTTACCTTGTGGCGGCCCTGCTGCAACCTCACACTCGTCAGAAAAAGTTTGACCGGACTCGTACTGCAGTAATGTACTATTCCTCAATGGGGACATACCGAGAATATTCGATGACAGCAGACAGTCCCCTTCCTACGGCAAAACTAACACAGGCGCGCACCGCGTGCGTGAGGGAGGGAATGTGGCGCCAGTAGCATTGCATCCTCTCCCGAACGAGCCTCACGCACGCGGTGCGTGCCTGTGTTGATTTTGCCGTAGGAAGGGGACTGTCTACTGTCACCGAATATTCTCGGTATTATTCAACTTACTCCTCATTCATTTATTTTATTCCAATAATCGATTCCGTCGTCGAGATTGTACTCGTGAGCTTAGTTTTCAATAGGACACAGACGCAGACGCAGACGCAGACCGCACCTGAACACAACACCCGAGTCTTGTATAGTCCGCTTCGTGGCCGGTTTAAATGTAATTACCCGATCGCAGAGATCGCTTGTCGGAGAAAACTTAACATTTACGTAAAATGATTTTATAAGCCTACCGCTTTTCATCACCATGTTGTAGACTTGTAAGCCAGATTCACAAAATCGCTTTACTTTACATAATTCATCGATAGGTGAAATTTTACCAATTAACCTTCATCGGTTCTCGTTAAGTTTAAGGCCTGTTCAGACCAGCCGGAACCTACCGGAACGGAACAGAACGGAACAGAACGGAACAGAAGTGATTGGACGCGTGTGGAAGTCTGTGGAAGCAATCAGAAGTTTTCAATCGTACACGTCAGGCGCGAACGATATACATTTAGTCATTTATCGTATATTCTACAAAACTGACTGCATTTCCATTTTTTTTTCCTTTTTTTCGCCCCTAACGCGTACGATTGAAAACTTCTGATTGCTTCCACGGACTTCCACACGCTTCCGATCACTTCTGTTCCGTTCTCTTCCGTTCCGGTATAGGTTCCGGCTGGTCTGAACAGGCCTTTATTCGATCTTTTAAGCCGTTTTCCGGATGTAATTGAGCTGTTATCTCAGAAAAATTAACTATAAGAGTAAATTGACGAAAGAAATAACACAATCATACGAATAAACATTGACATTCTTGCGGCCTGTTTGATGAGGATGATGATGTCATGTAAATACCTGGTAATCTCGAAACGAGAATTGCGCTAGCCGTTGATGAGCCAATCATGGGCTATTTGATGTGATCAGTTACACATCCCAGCGCTATGCGATCTCCGATGATTAAGCAGAGCTCATCATATACAATAACGAGTATACCGAATCGTACCGTTCCGATTGAGAAACCAACAGCTGGGTAGACAGCAGAAGAGGTAGGCGATACAGCCCCAGTTCGAGAGGATAGCAACGTCGCTCTTCTGCCATGAGGGAAAGGCAAGAGCTGAGGTGGCAATGGGTACCCACGTGTTTCCGACACAGCATTGCATGACTGCCAAAACACAGAAGAGGATTAAAGCGTGCCAACCTTTTTGTGGTACTCTCGCCCCCGCTACCCGCATGGAAATATATATATGTGAAAAATATATGCGACATATATGTGACATATTTGTTTTTGGCCAGAACATATATTTTTATATATTTGATATATATGTCGAATATATGTCAACATACATGTTGCGACATGTATGTGACATAGATGTCGACATATATGTCAACACTATGTAAAACGCGTCAAACATATTTATTTTTGGCCGACATATATGTTATATGATCGGCATATATGTGTGATATAAGTCAGCATATATTTTTTTTCCACGCGGGATGGATCCTGCAGTAGAAGCGACGCCCCTTCTAATCGGTCACTTGAGCATCCTGCAAGAGCACCAACAATGTACGTCTTCTTCGCGACGTTGGATGCCTCGATTACTGCATGCCGTGAATCAACGCCAGTGCAGGTTTCAGCTCCTGTAGAAAATTATCACTGCAGACGATACAGAGCGGTGATATCCCGGGGTCTTGAAATTGCTATAGTCAATTATAGCTCTCTGATAAATTTTAGAGAGTCAAATTATTCTAAAGATTGAGAAACCAGCAGTCAGTCAGCCGTGCTTACAAGGAAAAGGATCAAGGATGAGGGTTCTTGAGATAAATACGACCTGTTAACTGACTACTGTCGGCGCGTAAAGGTTTGGCCCCTCTGTTTGAGTGATCATAACTTCTACAGGAAAATTGGTAGAGCATCGAGTCTGGTAAGATCGGAAAGCGCCAAGTTTTCTGCGTCTAATGGTTGTTTGCAAATTTCCGTGTAAAAATCGTGAAAGCTGTTATGACCTCCGAAAAGTTAAAAAACGTAGTTTTTCAGAGTCCATCGCCGTACGTCAACTTAAACTCGTCACCGTTTGTCTGAAATAAGTGTCAAAAATCTGGAAAAATTTAGAAATATTCCCTGAACCTTAACGAACATGATAGAGTTTGGGAATTCCAAAAATACTCACAAACCTGGACGCCAGGTGCAAAAAGGTCCAATGGTGCGATTTGGGGAACGGATCGGTACGGGCGAACCTGAGCCGGCTCAAAATTTTCGTCAGGATATACACTTTTTGATTCCGTAATCAGTTTTTGGTTCGCAATAGTGAACTTCCAGTAATCGACGTCAACAATTTTTCAAATTTGCACGGGGCCTATATCCTAGCCGCGATATTCGTCGCTGCATTTCCCTCCCGCCGCGCCCGTCGCAAACGCAATTGTTACTCGCGGCCACTGTTACAACAATGTGAATGCAGCGAAGAATATCGCGGCTGGGACACACGCGGCCCCGCTCAAATTTGAAAAATTGTTGACGTCAATTACTGGAATTTCGCTATTGCGAACCAAAAACTGATCACGGAGCCAAAACGTGTATTTTTTTACGAAAATTTTGAGCTATCTCAGGTTCATCCGTACCAATCCGTTCCCCAAATCGCACCATTGGACCGTTTTGCACCTGGCGTCCAGGTTTGTGAATATTTTTGGAATTTCCAAACTCTATCAGGTTCGTTAATGTTCAGGGAATATTTCTAAATTTTTTCCAGATTTTTTACACTTATTTCAGACAAACGGTGACGAGTTTAAGTTGACGCACGGCGATGGACTACGAAAAACTACGTTTTTTAACTGTTCGGAGATCATAACGGGTTTCACGATTTTCACACGGAAATTTGCAAACAACCATTAGACGCAGAAAACTTGGCGCTTTCCGATCTTACCAGACTTGATGCTCTACCAATTTCCCTGTAGAAGTTATGATCACTCAAACAGAGGGGCCAAACCTTTACGCGCCGACAGTATACTTCGAGCTATTGAGATTCAATTATCGCGATTGCAAATGCATCATTTCAAATCATCTGCTGCTCATGCTCGTGATTCTATATCTATATTGGCAAAAAGTAATGGTTGTACGAGGAAGATTACAGGATTCTTCTTCTTCTTCTTCCTTTTAATGACTTAACGCCCGTTAGGGCATGTAGTCAAAGAATACAGGATTGAAGCGCACCGCTGTCGCACGTTGATTCATTTTGCGCCTGGGTATTCGTCTTCCTGATCGTTCTCCCAGACGTTGCGAATTCGGGCGGACGTTTCTAGGCATGAAGTGCTCGGGTGAAATCTTCACAGCTCTACGAGGGCATATAGTACAATTATTATTATTTTTTCAACTGAAATTAGGTATATTCGTTTCCGTGCTGCAAATAATGTGCTCTAGATGAAGGCACGTTCAACAGAATACCTCGGTAGTGAAGACTAATTACAATGGGCTTTGACTACAAATCAATTCCATTTCGAGGTGATAAAAGAAATGCGGTTGTTTTCCAACGAAACTGCTTCGGCAACAAGTTAAAGTTTGTACTGCCAGAATCGAGTTAGCATGGTATAGATATACTTATACCGACCTAGGTATGTTACCTATCGACATATTTGATAACTTATCTCGCGGCGACAGTCTAAGCGGGGGGAACGTGGATTTTGTATCCACCAATCGGTGGCGACGCAGAAATCGACGTAATTATATACTGCGAATCAGATCCAAGAGACAAGGGCATGCGCGCCCTGACGGGGGTGTCTCCGACGCCCCCCGCGACTCCTCACCAACCCTTGCAGATCCCACAGAGCTGGTTGTTGTTTATCAATCGCCACGTTTGAATAACATATTGAACTTTTCAACACATGGAACCCTTCATTTCTACATTTCTGCTTCATCAGCTGAGAAGTCCGATAGGATTGCTCGCAATCCATCGTCGCGTTGTGCATTCTACCACGATTTTTTTTATTTCACGCTACGTATTTTATACAGAATAACGAACATTGGGCGATCAATTCTGCAGCCGTCTTCGCATATTTATATACGTCGATATACCAACTCTTGATAAAACCCGTGGTATGATTACAATTGAAGAAAAAGAATGGACTTATAGATTGCTTGTTGTGCACCAAAGCGTGAGCGCGCAAGAAGTATTAGCTTCGCCAACCTCGCCAACCTTCCAATACACTTATTGTTAGACTCACACTGACACTCACACTTTTAGCGTGTTTGGTGTACTTCTTCGTGTATGTATTTGTAACGTAGCGAAATATATACAGCTTTGCAAAGTATATCGAGTCAGAATAGGCGTTTTAGTTCGATAATGAGTTCTTGGCCGAAGAGGCTGGAGAATAGGTATTCCAGCTGAGAATGAAGGGAAAAACGAACCTTTCCAAGTACAACAACCGATTTTATATATGAAAATAGTTCAAACTGATGAACGTATGCGTGTGCAGATCGCGGATGTGAGCAATATGAGTGCGAAAGTGTAGAGATACTAGCGCGAAAGTGTTGATTCTCGGACAAGTGTGAAGTTTTTCGCCCGAGCTAAGCGAGGGTGACAATCACACGAGTCGATAATCATCTTGCGCACGTGTATCGGACTTTGTTTTTCAAAACAACGCGCATCAAGTTGACTTTAACACGCGAAGCGTGCGCAAAATCGAACTTTATGCACAGCGTGTTGACAATTTATTTTTGTATGATATAATAAAGAATAGCGTTACTTGGTTAAAAATAAAACTTCAGTAGAGAAAAATCATTTTTTGTTGCCAAGAAACTAGAAGATGCTATATTATTTATGACAATATTTCATATTACCTGATTTATTTCATCAATTCCATAGGAATAATACATGGACCAACAAGAAACTAAAAATTTCGTCCAGGTAGCCACAGATTCTGACAAATTTTTGCTCTTAGGACCAGCAAAAGTATTTTTCTTTTTTCAGGTGTTCTGAATGCCGTGTTCTACATAGTCATAGCTAAATACGCAGGTGTAGTGAGATGGTCATCGTGAAGCAGAATGTTGTGTAGGAGAGTGCGAGCGGACCGGCCGGCTGCAGTGAGGAGGGAGTAAAGGGGGTGAGAAATGATACGTGGGGGCGGGCCGATCATAATCGAAAAATTAGGGGAAAAGGTAGGGGAATGGCGGTGGGGGTAGTGGTTTGAATCCTCCTCGTTGCCCCCGTTCTGGCATAAGCAGCAGGCTGTGAGTGCCACGAGGCGGACGAATGGATGATGATAACCGGAGCCCCAGAGGCGCGTGGCACGTCGGACTACGCGATACCCGTCACCTCAGGAAAATTTCCTGTGTGGGCCACAACATAGACATCTTCGCGGAAGACGAGAGCGAATCCTTCAACGTGTAATTGTGAAATTAGGGTGACGCTCAACGCACCGTGAAACTGAAACCACTCATTCTTCTCGACAAGGTCATTACACAGTCGAAAGAAAGTTCGTCACCAAAAAAATAAATGAGATAAGATTTTTAACACTCATCGTTATGTTGCCATAAGGTTGGAACTGCGGGTTAATATGAAAAATAAATTACACGCATCAGTTTAAGGAATAAAAATCTCATCGAAGACCGTCGGTAATTAATCTCAACAATGAAAGTAAACGTTTCGGAAACTGATTGCGCGTATTCTTGACGAGCTATTTACTGTTCGGTTTCTTGTAATCCTCCGCACGTGGATGTCTGTACAATCCGCATATGTGTAACGCGCGTACAATCTTCGTATTTCCTCGACCTTATACATATACAGATGGTGAATTGTGAATTGTGCATCGAAGAATTTTCCCAATAAAAACATCGTAGCCTCTTCAACGACTGCATTTTGTGAACTCGCGATAAGAGGAATGCCGAACTCCGGGAGGCTCCGCATCTACAATCCAGACTCGCAATCAGATCACTGGCAAGACGTCACTTATACGACTGCATCTTTCCCGCGCTTTTAGAGGTCGCATGGACCAAAAATTAATTTCGACCTCACGAGTAACTGATATCGTCCGCCACATCAAGAGATTCCTTGTGACCAAGAATGACGACGGTAACCCAGGCGAGTGGGCGACCTTCATCACCCCGAAGGTTTTTCGCACGTCTGTACGGGCACCTAGAGACGAAAGTCGATCGCGATAGAGTAGAAACTACCCCCAGTCCAGAGTTTGTGCCCGAGCCTAATTCCCGCGTCTCCGTTGACGTTGACCTCGAAGACAGCCGAGGAATGGAATTACCGAGACGGATGTCAGAAGCGGCGAATCACCGACGACGATCAAATGCCAGTAATGCACGAGCGACGGTTAACCCTGATGACGTAGACACCAGAGAGGGCGAAGAACGAAGACCCGAAGAAGCGCCGCAGAACCCGTTACCGTTCCTGCAGGGGCCTGTACTGTTTCCTGCAGCAGGGCCTCACCTCCATCTCTCTCACCTCTCGCATCTCTCTTATCTTCCACACATCGGAGGGACACCGCCACATCCCCGTGGAAGCATACCACCTCTAACCGAGGCCCACTTTCACGGCTTCTCCGCTTTTCGTGAGTTACCCGCAAACATTTTTCATTTTTCTTTACTTTATAAGCGGTCAGTCCCGGAATGAATCTCGCGAAATTGTCACGATGCTGATTGATCTGCACGCTAGGGCCGGATAACCAGAGAATGTAGTAAAGTAAAATTGATTGAATCTACGAATCCGGAGTATGTATACTGTGATGTGCCCGAGGTCGCATCTTTTCCCTCGCCCTACGTATACCTACGTATGTTCATGTACAAACTGATAGGACATTGAAGAATATTTTTAAGGGTGCTTGGGAGGCTTGAGCAGACAACATGTGTACGAATATATTCTCCGATGTTAAACCTTAGAAATCCTGAATGCGTTACCTTGAGAATATTGAAATCCCTGTCGGGATATGTAGCGATGGTCGCCTTTGTAAGAAAGATAAGCAGATTCCGTCCGCGTAGGAACTGGTGCAGTCGTGCGTATCCTTCGACTAGCCCAAAGAATTTGTCAGACCAAAATAGAGAAAGCTGAAAACAAATTCCAGCACTATGCATTAGACCGGTTCAAAAAAATCGACATTTTTTTTTTTTTTTTCAATTTTCGCATTGAAATAATTTTTGGGGGGTTGAAGAGAGATGCCTGTTAAAAGTGGAGCTCTTAATATCAATATTTAGAGGTCGCTCATCGCGGATTTCTATTTTCCATTTGAATAGCATGGGAATTTTTTCTTTTTTTTTTAGAGTTTCGTAGCTCCCAAACCAATAATCAAATCCGAATGACTCATACATATGTATTTTCATAGGGAATTCAACACTCTACAAAAAGTGTGTAACGAAAAAAATTACAAACAAAAAATTACAAACAAAAAAATAGTTGACTTAACTATAAATTGAACTTTGAGCTCGAATAACTTTGGAAGGAGTCAATTTATCAGAAAATGATAAGAGACACTTTTTGTAGAGTGTTCAATTTCCCATAAAAATATGTATGAGTCACTCGGATTTGTTTATTGGTTTGTGAGCTAAAAAATTCTGAAAAAAAAATAAAAAATTTCCTATGCTATTCAAATGGAAAATAGAAATCCGCGATGAGCGACCTCTAAATATCAATATTAGGAGCTCCGCTTTTAACAGGCATCTCTTTTCAACCCCCCGAAAGTATTTCAATGCGAAAACTGAAAAAAAAAAATATGTCGATTTTTTTGAACCGGTCTACTATGCATAGATTATTTTACAGAAACATGGTTCGTTATACCCAATCAACTTTTTTTTGTAAAGAAAATATCGATTGTTCACCAACTTTTCTGCAAAGCACACGATCCTCATTTATGTTTGGAAAATTCCTCTCTTCAGATATGGGGCACGCTCGTACCTACGGATAGCGTTTGTATACATACCTACGATACCTAGGATTAGAGGCTGTATCTCACTTTCGGGGATAAGAAAATAATAATAATAATAATGATCGTTTTGACATTCCACGTGATTCGCCTGAAATGGACCACTAGTTTACCGACAATTGAACTCTGAATTCGAAAATTGCATAGGTCAGTAAATCGCGATATGCACTGTCTGAAGAAAATGTCACGTGTTAATATGCTTATATAGTTTTGCACTTCCCCTATGTACATCGCATTTTATCTAATGGAGCTGACATTTTATTTCTCTTTGTATACAGCGAGTAACATTAATTATTTACATGTGATAGACAAGTATTGGAGCCACAAAAACTGGAATGGGCGAATAAAATGAAAAAATAGGTGAAATCAGAGAAACAGGAGCACAATGAATAATGATAATAATCTATAACCCTAGTATCAGTATTTTATAAAAGTATTTTGTCTCGTTTTCCTAACGCTTTGTCTTTTTGTAGATAAGTGTACACTATTACAGACACGCGTTGCTGTTCTATTTGGTTCTATTCGAATAACGTATACATACATCCAATTGAATTTTGATCACTATATTTCAATTTCTCTCAATCTGCTTCAAACATTATTTCACTTTGCTATGAACGTGCAAAAGCTACTCCAAATCTGTTGCTGTACTCATGATTAATTCACATAAGTACTATAGACGTGATGACGTTGTCGTTGTCGACAACGTGGTCAGAAAATATCATATTCTCGTTACCGTTCTTTCGCAAATAACGATTCAGTCTCTGCTTGTTGATATACCTGTTCGACAAATTGGAATTCCTGATCGGAAAGCAAATTCGCTAGCATCAATGTTCGTGTTCAGCTGCACTTCCATAGTAGTTCAGGTATGGGGTGGGGGAGCTGGGGGCTAGTTGTAACAATTTTTGGTAAAATGCTCATATTTTGAGATTCTCTCAACATTTCTTGATTATGACTGATTTTATGGGAAGCGTACCTATTCATTCATCATATGCAAGAATAGATTAATCGAAAGTTGGTTGATTCAGCACAATAGATATATTTCCAAAACAAGTCGCCTGTTACAATTTGCCTCGTATTTGGGGCAAGTTGTAACTGGCGTGAGGCAGGTAGTAACGCTAAAAAAAACACTTCAATTGAAAGTATCTTGAGTTATCTTCATTTATTATTATTTTTCTTTTATTTTTTTATTATTTTTCTTTCATTTTTTTATTATTTTATCTTTCATTATTTTTTTTTCTTCATCTTTTTTTTTTATCTTTTATAAATATTTTTTGTTAATTTGAAAAAAAAAATTTCTTTAGATTTCGTATAATTTTTATTTTATTCAATTTTTATTTTTCTTAAGATTTCGTAAAGTAATCAGCATATTAACACTTGAGGCAGAAAGTCTAGCCACTCGAAGCAAATCGCAAGTTGCAGGCTGTATAACACGCGTTACAACATGCCCCGCGATTTCGTTACAACTTGCCCCATCCCATGATTTAGGACATATTTATTAATTAAACAAAAACCAAAGTAATTATCAACAAAAGCAAAATATCACGTGAAAGCTTAATACATTGACTAAATGAAGAATCAAACATATTTGGAAAAAAAATCAATTAATACACCTAAAATCAAAGTTTACAAGACACATTTTTTTCCGTTACCTTGCCAAAATGACACGCCCACTCACGATCGCTCGCTGCAACGTCCTGCATGGTACTTACTGTACTTACGTAATAGCCCCCATTATACACAGTTGGAAATAATTTCTATAAATGTCAAAAAAAATTGCTGTCACTAGTGTTCATGTAAAAAATAACAAGTGAGGAATGTAGTTTTAACAGAACCCGTTTCTGTCGAAGTCTTCATATCTGTCAAGCTACGAAAATGACTGTAATCTGTTGAATTTAACAATTACAAAATGTAAAATTGCGAATAACATGTTTTAAGTGTTAGAACAACATATATTTCTCGTATGTCATGATAAGAAACTTATGTCGAATTATTTTGTGTAGTTAAATTGTATTAGTTCACTCAACCATATTGTACATTACTTCAATATTCTCTCGTAAGGCGGCGATCACCGCTTTTAATATTCTCGCGAGTGCCACTTATCGAAGTTGGTTAGTATATATAGACGTGGAAGATGTCACTTGTAAGCGCCGCTCAATACCTGTACTGATGATGTCCTAATAATATGTATGTTGTAAATAGATGTTTCTTCCCCTGTATAACTGATTCTATGATAATTGATGTGATTTCAGAGACTTAGATACGACATTGGAAATAACTTCGCGCGGGACCCGCGAAAATCCAGACCCGACCAATTCATCGCTCACTTGCTATCAATGTTGATCAAAAGCTGCCCCCCGTCTAATATCAAAATAATTTTTGGTTTTCACTTTGAATTTGAAACAACTAGGGGACGGTGGGGCAAAGCCGGCAGTGGGGGCAAAACCGGCACCAAAAAAAAAAATGAGCTAATGGTATTTTCGAAATAAGGCGAGTGAAACAAAACGCCATACCGAGTGTCTCCGCTGGAAGCGATAAAAAATTTTGAGGGTGGGGCAAAACCGGCACCGAAAAAAAAGGCTAAATCTTGTATTTTCGCGTTGAGACGAGTAAGAAGAAGCTGTATCTAACGTATCTCTGCTGAAAACGATAAAATGCCGGGAAATGGGGGAAAACCGGCCACTAAACAAGAAAAAATACGATTCAGCCTTTTTACTTTTTGGTGCCGGTTTTGCCCCACCCTCTAAAATTTTTATCGCTTCCAGCGGAGATACTCGGTATGGTGTTTTGTTTTACTCGCCTTAATTCGAAAATACCATTAGGTCATTTTTTTTTTTGCTGCCGGTTTTGCCCCCACTGCCGGCTTTGCCCCACCGTCCCCTATATCTCTCTTTTTATCTCTCTGCAGTGTGGCTGGGATGGTATAGAGTAGCTATATGAGATCAATTGCCATACAGGCGGGGAATATTGAATGTATGATATATGTTAGATCCTAATACTTGACAGTTATTGTATGTAGATTTCAACTCATTATTCATGTACAATTAACATTATTTATCCGTTGTATTAACAGTCGAACCTGTTATTTACCTGTCAAAATATGAACAGACTTTTCCAGCAAACGGGTGACAGTAATGGGATCTGTTGAACTGACGGTAGAATTTATGTGGACTTTCTGGGACAGGTGAAAGATGTGAAAATTAACAGATTTCTTCCAACTGTGTATGTATTGCGTTTGGTGTGTAACCCCATGAAAATATTTGCAATCTACCGAGAAAGTGAGCTGTTACTACTTACCCCTGTTACAACTAGCCCCCAGCCCCCCTACTCATAGTAAGTTATACAAAATGGTTACAGAAAGTTTTTTTTCCCAACACATGCGCCAAAAGTCCTGTTTTGCCCACCGTCTACAGGCACCGCTAGCAGTGCGCGATAGTATTTCCCGCACGGGTACGCTAAAACCTGCTTCCGTGCTCACAGACGGCACACAGACGAGGACTTTCCGTTGCCTTTATTAAGAAAAATAGAGTTCGATACGCGAGCCCAGGGCAGCAATCCGCGACTTGTGTGAAGACGCCTCACTCACCACCTCCGGACTCGTTCGGGCCTCCACACTCGTGCGCGGATTGCTTCTTTGCGCTCTTGTATCGAAAAACACTATTCTTTTTTCCTTTTATAGTTCTCTGTTTTTTAACAACGTCGAAGAAACAACGAATTGTATAAGCTACACGATACTTAGAAATGCTAAGAAATGAAAGTAACGGAATAAGTAAAATCATCATTAATTAAGCATGTGCGCAGCATCGTACTTGATATCGACATTCCGTAGAGCTGATACAGCTTTAGTACTTTGGTAATAATAATACAGCTCAAAACGCCGCGACGGCCATCGCGTTGCCTCGTTGTCGCGCTCACTGCGCCGATCTCACACCCGTGTGCTTTAGTAGGTATACATTGGTGCGAACATCCTCTGCGCCCTCCGCGGGCACACAGACACAGAGGTTTATCGCGCCTCGCCACCTCACGCTGAAATTGTGATGAGATTACGAGACGCAGTTGGCCGCGTCTCAATGTAGTTTATGCCACGGGGATAAACCTGTGTGTTAGAAACTGTACGTAGTACAGCATTTTATACTGTGGGGCAAACGTATATGTATACAACATACACACCTTGCGATTCAGGGCTCAAACAGCTCCATGACTTGCACGTATTGTCTTCTACGTGGTTTATCGGTTAAACGCATAGTGCTAGACTATCTGCACCTTTCATTTTTACCTTGCGTCAAATAAATACGAGTATCATGTGAAAGCTCAACATACATTGACTAAATAAAAAATCAAACATATTTGGAAAAAAAATCAATTAATACACCTAAAATCAAAGTTTACGAGATACATCGACGCTCTAATTAGCAAATTGTCTAACTCCACTCTTGTACATTTTTCAGGAGAGCCGAAAAACGTATGAAGAATGATATTTCTCAACAGAAAATACAAAAAAATGATTTTTGAAAAAAAGTGGAGTTAGACACTTTTCTACTGAGAGCACCGACATTTTTTTCCGTTACCTATAGCCAAATTGGCACTCCTACTTACGACCGCTCGCTGCATCGTCCCGCGTGTCTCTGACTGTGCCTACGTGATTGCGGCCCTTATAAATATTGCGTTTGGTGGTCATAATCCGGTGAAAATATTTGAAATCTACCGAGTAATTTAGGTGTTACTACTTACTCCTGTTACAACTAGCCCAGAGCTCCTCGACTTCACGTACCTATACATACTCGATCGGAAAATGTTGTTCACACCTCAGCCGTAAAATCCTACTTTACGACCTAGGTACGAAAAATACTATTATGACGGTAATTATCGAGAATAAGATTACTCGAAGAAATTTCTCTCGATTCACGTTCTGTGAATAATTTTCATCTATTTTAGGCAAATGAAACAAAAAAATAAAAAATATGTCTCGTGCCATGTTTCCCGACGTGAAGCCTCGTGAGAAATTAACTTGTATCGCCAATTATTATTTACTTCAAATATTAGCATGAGCTGGCTAAATTTAACAGCTAAGACCATTCCGCGCTATAAATTTGAATCAGTGAAAACTACTGACAATCAGTGAATAGCCACTGCACGGAAAAAAAAATGTTACAATTACAAAAAATAGTGTAAACTTTACAAAAGTCCTGTGCTAAATAGAGGACAAGCGAAGTCCGTTGTTACGTTAACAAGGGTAAACTTGTCAACCTCTTCAGTTGGAATGACAAAAAGCTTTGTCAAATGAACAAATGTAGTACATTCATCACAACTGTAGTATTGGTTGTTCTGTCAAAGCTACAGATATCTTCTGTTGAATGTACAAGCTTCCAATGTAGCGCTTACTAAATATTCTTACTCGAATGCCTATGTTACTGTAACAATACTGGCGTGTGGAATTACATGATAACATAGTCAAAATGACTTCCTTTCCGGTCAGAATAACAAAAAGTCGAGTAAAATTTTTTACAAATCTTGTCTTGTAAGTGCAGCAATAGTATTTTTTCCGTGTGGTTTCCAGTTATAAGTCTGCCACTGATTGGTTCAGTGGCAGACTTATAACTGCAATAATTGAATTTTCACTGATTCAAATTTAGAGAGCGGGGACACTCGGTTACCATTCATTCGACCCAGTAAGCAATGTACAGTAATGTTCATTAATGGGTTCGCGGTGGCTAACTGTTTTTTCTGACTTTTTCGGATACAATCAAATGAAATAATTATATTATTTTTATAAGGGGTGATAATTATTATTATTCAAATTTCGGCTATGGGCACATGAAATGCGACTGGAATAGAGACTTTCTCGTTTCCGAAAAAGTCAGAAAAAAAGTTAGCCAGTGCGAACCCATTAATGAACATTACTGTACAACTTGCATTGAAACGTTTCAGTTTGGATACGGCGGAAAATCTCATTTCTAACAAGATCCACAAATAAAAAGGCGACTGCAGGGATCTCGAAAAAATTTGTTTTCTGATTTCCAAATAATCAAACAAGGATCTGGGACTTTTGATAACGTAGCAAAATAAACACCAGATTTTAACTTAGAATCCATTGTCGGCCGATTATTTCCTGGCGCGGGGGGGGGGGGGGGGGGGGGGGTAATCCCGAAGGAATTAGATGATTTTTTAGGAATTTTTCAAAATTTTTAAATCGGGCCGGAATTGGAAAAAAGTGAAAAGTCTCCGTCTGGAATGAAACAGATATTTTTACGTGAAATTACTGAAATTTCCTTCAGAAAACATGTATCCACCAATTTGATCTCTATACCGTTCCACTACGACATAATTATTCGAAAAGAAACGTTGTGAAAAATTATCAATTTCGGAAATAAAGCGTAGCTCTGCGAAATTTTGACTTTTGACATTGACAAGTGTTTTAAACATGTTTCTTAGGCCTTCTGAGGACACAACAAATTTTTCAGGAAATTCGAAAAACCCAACTGAAAAAGTTAACGTGGAATGCCCCAAGTACGTTTGATTGCATATTTTGGGTGCGACAGAATCCAGCATTAATTTATAACTTAATTATTAACTTAAGCGGCTGCCCGCGGTCACCTCAAGTTTTGGACAATCACGCGAATAAATTTGGAAAAAGAAAACGTGAAAATGTGACCAAGATCGGTGCCCTAATTTTCACGTTTCCTTTTTCCAAATTTATTCGCGTAAGTGTCCAAAACTTGAGGCGACCGCGGGTTATACCCGCCGTCTGGGGCTACCCACCTCTCCCCTATATCAAGTAATGAAGCAAATCTGTGATTTTACTTAAGAGCGAAATTATACAGTCGGACCTCCCGTAATGTGGTACCTCGGTTTGAGAGAGTCTCGCGATCAATGTGAATTTCCAAGAATTCCCCCGTCGCCCCGACCATTCCTCTTGCGCCTATACTTCATCTATGTTCGTTACAGCTAAACCGGTTTCGGTGACGTTCACCTCTCTTCGCACCCCTCTACAGCCTATGAGCTCACGACCTCCCAGAATGTGGAAATCGCCCAAGTTGAGCGAAATTCTGAGAATTATTTCCACATTACGGGAGGTTCGACTGTACATAATTACTCACATGATACGCTCAAGACTCTGGCGGACGGGCGGCGGTGCCAAATATCTTACAAAAAATCTCAAAAAGCTACGCGAGCATCTTGCTTACAATTAGTAGGACTATGCCTTGCAATGATACCTGTTGAAACAGTTCGAATCATCCTTGCTCAGTGTAACTTCACAGAATGAATAAAACTAGATCTGTAAAAGTATACTTGATGGCTGAACTATATCTATACCCACCTACTCGTACTAAAAAACATCCGGCGTGAAGCTGGACGTCGCAACCCGGCATCACCGAACCATAGGGTCTCGTGTATTCTGTAACAACATAGGTATAAGTTTAAGAAAATCTCATCTGAGTCTTGTCGAAGGCTCGAATCGGCGCCGAGTGGATTCAGAATGAACTCGAATCTCCGTGAGACATTGAATTTCTATTGTCACCTACCGTGCAGACTCGATCGAGTCTGAAGGGCATTCAATTGATATATCCCCGGGATGGAATATTTCACATCGAGCGAAATGCACGGTCAACAAAGAGTAATACCACGACTCGAGACAGTGATTTCGCGCGTCAAAAGCTCAATAAATTGATACAGGCACATCTAGTATAAGCATGCTACTGTTCAGCCGCGCTACGTTCTTATACTTGTGTTAGAGGTACAACACCAGGTTCCACAATTGTAATACTGAATTTGTCCGCTAAGTAAAATCACGATTGAATTAGTTATTATTATTACCTTTATTATTATCATCATTATTATAACAGAAAGGATTCAGCAAATTTCTCGTAAATCGTAACGAGCGTATTGTGCCCAGCTTTAGATGTTGCTTCAGAGTGTAATCCGATCATGCTCACGCCGCATGACACCTGTGCGGATGCGGACGGGACGCGGCGAGGCGAGGATGGGACGGGGAACACAATACAGAATGCTCGTCCAATCAAACCCTAACTACGACTAAAATGATTATTTTTTATCTCATTCTTCACGAATAATTCAGTGATCGGAACAGACTATCGCATTTCTAAAGGTATATATGTGACACCGTTTTATCAAAAACTTATTAGAGCTAACTAAACAGTAATTCTGATTAAACAGTATCCATGCAAAATGTAATAATTGTTGATTGTTGTATAAATAATCACAACCAGAAGGTCTTAGCTTGTGCGATAGTGAATCGAAAGCCACAATTGTCCAAATAATCGTAAATTACCGTTTATTCATCACCCGATCATGAACAATCATGCCGTATACACAAAATAACCGTAATTTAATACGACAAGCGTAACCCGTCACGTAAAATAATTAGGATATGCGGAAAGTGATGCCGGACGTTCGCAGGCATATGGCTTCGAGCAATCTCAGTAGAAAGAGAAACATGATACTAATTGCTCGTGAAATCACCGAGGAACACCTTCTAGGAACCTCTCCTTCTTTAACCCCAATGCAGTCGTTTGTACAGTTGTAAGAAGTTTCATGTGTCCGGGTTAATGCCCACTGTTTGCGTCAGTGACAGTGCATTCTGAGATTGAAATATAACAATTCGAAATCCCATTAGGTACGAGACTTCAGTTTCTCCAAGTTTGGTACAGGATGGAGGCAGACATAACATTAAACTCTGTAAAACATATACAAATACAATATGCCCCAGATACGTGGTGAACGAACCATCTGGAATGGAATTACTTTGATGGCCAAAAAATTTGTAAAATGCTGCTGCGTTTTTTTGGAGGCAGCTTTTCAACTGCCAGAAGCAAGGAGATTTGACAAAAGACGAAAGGCCAACGCGAAACGACCAACGTTCCGGAGGCTCGCATGTGTTACTAATTAATAATTATATACACAATGCGTGGGTCCACTTACGCTGCACCTACATGCGAAGGTCATAACTCATTCTTAGCCAGATAGGGGATCGAGATAGACACGTGAGGGGTGCGCTCCTCCCTTATCCAGGTGTTGGATTAATTAGAAATTGAGAGGGTCAGCGGAAGCTGCGCCGCATATATAGATGTGTAAGTATAATGTGGGGAATGTGCATTTATATGTATGCGTTTACGTATTCCCTGTGCAGTTTCCGGCGGACGTACCTATATGGAAGCCGCGTTTTGTCAGCTCAATCAGCCGTAGTTTGGGATTAATCGAGCAAATAAATTTGAGAAACAAGACGGTCCTCGGCTGCGCCGATAGTCGAATTCTTAGTCGTTCGGCGTCACGAGACGGTAGTTTATATGACGGAA
The DNA here is from genome assembly GCA_963992785.1 of Tenthredo livida. Lineage (NCBI taxonomy): Eukaryota > Metazoa > Arthropoda > Insecta > Hymenoptera > Tenthredinidae > Tenthredo > Tenthredo livida. The sequence continues at coordinate 41,857,071 of OZ023064.1, read as the reverse complement.
TGCGCCGCCACTCGCCAGGGTGACCTCGTCCTGCCACGCGGTATCGTATCAATCCAGTTTCGATTTTTATTACGTATGCGCATCGCTCGACACGAGACCCATAACTGATGAAAGCACTAAAACCCCTGCACTCGTCGTCTAATGAAATGCCATGCGCCGATATACGTATATAAGTATACAATGGTATACACGATCCATCACGATATGTTTTAGCTATAAGTGGTTCGCTTCCATTTATATTCTAAGCGTTTTTCTTTATTAAATTTTGAGTGCTTATATATAGAAGGTTTCCTCACAAACAGTGCCATAAATCGGGGTGAGAATCCCACAATTCTAAATCAATTTCATTGATTCTCTGAATTTTACGGAGTGGAAATTAAGCAACTCTACACGATATAGTCATAGAGAAAGACTAAGAATTTCTCTTCAAAAGATTGAAAATTCGCACCTCAAGACAGTGTAATCTCATTATTTTGTAGGGTAATTAAGGATGGCACGTTATTCACTCTTTATAGGTGAAGTTTTAATCCGGAAAATGTGTTGAGATGTTACGATATATAGCACAAATGGTTATCACCCTAATTATCGACGTAGATGAGAAAGAAGTTTACCGAGGCTTCGAATAATTTCGAAGAATGGGACTGACTTTTTTTTATCACTTATCTCACCACAGTTGTAGCCCATAACATGAACTATGAAGTAACGAATACTAAATGCCAAATTAAAAAACTTTTTGACGAATCACAATAACAAAATAGTACTTATGCAAGTATCGATTATAGTCGCATAATTCGTTGTGAAGAGGTATCCTTGCTGATTCAGGATTGGCGCTCTTTTCACGGTTTCATGATACTTCAGATATTGAGAAGCATGTTATCGTAATAACCCAGCCTCGCGAACAAAATTTCAAACTATCGGACGGCAATCCGCAGTGCGTTGTGTATAGCAGTATAACCATTAAAATTGTAAAATTTGTTTTCATTCAGGGTAGGGTAAAAGAGGATAATGAGAGTCACTTAAGCGAGAATTCAAATAAAAGCTTATTTTTAAATGAAATATTTATTGCAACTGCCTAACAACAAAATGTACTTCTTCAACTATCAATTGAGGTCTGCTTTAAGGTAGTAGTCTGGTAACTTGTACGTTTTTCGAGGCTATTTTCGGGAATTTTTTTTTAGGGGAAAATAAAATTCAATCGGTTTGATTTTTTATATGTTATTATTAGTATCTAAAAGTGTACAAAAAATTTTTTTTTTGTTTTTTTTTTTAATTTTTTGATACTGTTTTTTTACACTGCAGTGAGCGGCTGAAAAAAAAAATAGGTGGCTGGCAGGCGTGATTTCGTCGCTCGCGGTGATCTGAAACAAAAATATCAGAAAGATTATTAATCTGTGAGCTTGTCATTCTGGTAGGTAATAAAATCAAATGATTTTGTCAACAAATAACAAAATGGCGGACTTCGAAAGAAAATGGCCTTGTTTTTTAGTGGAAATCAGGCTGTAAAATGGAAAGTTAGGGACGAAATAAATTAAATTTACTACCCGCCAGAACTATTGATGTGTGGAAAAACATATTTAAATTTCAGCTCAATCCGTTGGATAAAAAATTTGTTTTCACGACGGCCAGCCGGAAAAACGTTGTTTCGAGAAAAACGCGTTTAAAGTTTTAACAACAGATTATTTATAGAAAGACCATACTTACACTAATCATCTATCCCTACTGCATACAGTAAACCTTCAGTTTCTTCATAGGCCTCATTCTCAGCCAGTTTTTCTGACCTGCCACCAGTGGCGTAACGGAGATGCTTCGGGCCCCCCTGCCAGATTTTTCAAAGGCCCCCCCCCCCCCCCCCCCCAAGAAAGTTAATACCTAGAAAATATCGAGTTATCGAGTTTATCCTTGATACCCATATATCATTCATAAATCTCTGAATACCTCTGAAGCTCTGAATTTATATTTTCTACATTTAAACAGAAGTTAACCTCACAGGCGGGGGGCCCCCAGGAGCGGTGCCCCCCCCCCCCCCCTCCTCCGCTACGCCACTGCCTGCCACTCATCCTGGCAGTTTTAGAGGCATGAGCTGCATCCTTGTTCGCCTTAGCGCGCGCAACTACGAGCCGCTCTCATATATGTGCTATAATTTCGTCAATATTTCGAATTTTGGTCTAAAATTTTTACAGTATATTCTTAATATATCGCACTTTCAAAATATGTAAAAAAAAAAATTTGAAATTTTTAAAATAAGTTACCAGACTACTAGCTTAATAACTTTGGTAATCAACTTTAGATATATATATATATACATATTATATATATATATATATATAATGGCAGTTTAAAAAAACAAATGATTTGACTCCCATTGCACCGACGTGAGAGCAATGGTGGTCGCCGTGTGGGTAATCCAAGATGTACTGGTCACAAATAAGATTTTTTTTTAAATGTCTGTTGTAGACTTGAAAATGGACTTCCCATAGCTTTAGCAGCTTTTCGTATGGAATAACCCTGTTGTTCAATAATAGCTACCGTCTATTTTAATTCACCGAAAATTCACATTAGCGATGCACAAAACGGAAATACGGCTGTCAATCCGAAACAGAAAGAGACGGAGAAGTCCTTAACGAGACTTTCGGATGTATATAAGTTTTTTAGATGTGTGGGTGATCACCATTGCCCGCTGACTCCCATTACCCGCTCTTCCCCTATATTATTTTTAATCGCATAGTTGTAGGATGTATATAGGGACAAATAGTAAGGAATTATGGGACATCGAATCTGAAATCAGTTTTTTTAGCGTCAAATCACCAATATTTCTCAATATACCTACCCATTCGAATACATCTACGTATGTGGGCAAATTGCATTGTAGATAGCGCTACTGATACGTACGGCGGGGTTTCGTTGCAGGGGGATGCTACTGAATTAGCCAATTGAGATTACTGGTCTAATGACCTGCACGAATCGATTGAACTCGCTTACGAATGGTTATGCGTCACTTATCAATGATTGGTTTTTGCATTGTTGAGCTGTCGGAAATACAATCTTTGCGAACAATGGATTGTTTTCTCCGCCACAGGTGTCACGGGCGTCATAAACATGACGGCATTAGTGGTTGACAGTCGATTAATTTGATCTGTGAACGACATCTGAATTGAAAATAGTATTAGGGGTGTATGGGCATTGCGTCCACGTTAATAACCACATGAATAGTATTTTTGACAACATATGAACGGTCAACGTTTAACGTTTCAGTGGCGCGTCGCCGGCGAAAAGAAGGAAGACCGCGAAGACAGAGGACGACTTTCAGCGGAGAACAGACTCTTCGACTGGAGGTCGAATACCGGCGGGGAGAGTACATATCGCGAGGACGACGGTTCGAGTTGGCCGCCTCACTGCAACTCACCGAAACGCAGATCAAAATTTGGTTCCAAAACCGGCGAGCCAAAGACAAGCGGATCGAGAAAGCGCAACTTGACCAGCAATATCGGTAAGGAAGAAAACCTACGCGATCGTTACGATCTCCACACAATTTACAAGTCACGTAACAGTGGGTGCGTCCCGAAGTATACTACTATAGTAGGTATTGCCGAGTGTGACGTCATCCGGTCGACTGCTGAGACTCAGTTGGGCACGTCTAATTACTTTCCAAAATCATCGTTTTAATATTTTTCTCATATCTTCGTCGATAATCATTATTTTGCAATCAGAAATCGAAAAATCTATAGCCTATTGTCTTACCTTTCAGTAGGGGAGACCGGTGTCGGTTGTAACAGGGTGTCAATTGTAACAGTGGACATTACGCCGCCATCTTGCGGATAATCTCTAATCTGTTTAGATGTCTGTATAGCAACATTCGGCGGGCTTTTGTTGAACAACATTTCGCGAAATTTTCGGACCTATTTTCTGTGCTGTGTCTATTTATCGGTTTTTTGCACCCGTGAGTAAATCTTGTCGTTTCACTATGTTTCCGCTTAACGTACTAAACCATGGATGGTTTTTATAATTGACTTAGTGTATATTAAACTACGATGCTTTGACTTCAATTGTTGTGTATTAGGATTTGGAAGTCACGAGTTTTAGTGTAGAATTTTGATTTTTCTACATAAAATCGTCGCTGGTGTCAATTGTAACACGTCAATACAAGAAGCAACGACGAATGGCTCCATGTGCACTAGGTGCAAGAAATGGGCGCATATTGGTTACGCTGACCGCATAGTGCATTCTTCATATGCGCCGACTGTTTAGAAGATTGTTTGTTTAATTTGTTATTGAATTTTCGTGTTTTATTAAATCATGAGAAAAAAGTATACCCCCGTTACGTTAATGTTAATTCTTGACAAATTATCCTATTTTATCAACAATATAAAATAGTTTATAAAAAATCAAATAAATATTTTTCCTGCGGTTATATCGCAAGGTCCTGCGTTACAATTGACACCTCACTGGTGTCAATTGTAACACGTGTAGCAGCATCCGTTATTGATTTTTCTTAATTAAACTAACGAAAATCTTGAACTAAAAAAATTGAGCCAGTAAGAGTTAGATGTGAGTGAACTTAGGATAAAAAAATCAGTGACAAAATATCGATATTGAGCGAGAAAAAAATTAGTTAGTAAAAATTGTTACAACCGACACCGGTCTCCCCTACGAAACGAAAAATAAATAACAATATGTCGGTGATCCTTACCATGTTTGAAACGTGTTACAAAATCTGTTGGATTCGAGCCCGATATCGCGTAGGGGAAGGTGGCTCAAAGCGGGTAGGTTAACGATAAAAGCCCAAAAATCTTAGTTTTCGTTTGATTAAAATAACAATCTTCGTTTTATTGATAAGAAGGATTATCGAACTTCAAAATAATAGATAATAATTGTGTCATTTTGTAACAAGTACTTATTTATTATCAAAAATTCAAAACTCCTCAAAAACCCGCTTTGCCCTGATAGGGGGCCTAAAGCGGGTATGCGCTATAAGCTTGACAAATCTCAGCACATATTAATTTGTCTGAACATCAATGATGAGATCTTTAATCATACATAACTATCGTAAAAAATAACTCTTTAAATAGTTATTTCAGACTCATTTCATCAGTTTTAAGTAATCAAAAGACTCAACAGGTGCCCTACCCGCTTTGCCCGAAATCACATTTTTTACTGTAATCAATGAATGCATGTACTACTTTTCGACTGGTCAAAAATTACATACTTTCATTTTTTGTCAAAATTCACCAATTTTTTTATATTGCGCCTAGTTACGCCATGTCACACTTCTGATCCTCGAGTCGGACTGATTGAAACTTGGGAGTGTTTGGGTAATCACGGCATACGTACACATTGACACTCGCGCTGCATGCGGCAGCGTATGAACGCCTACCCGCTTTAGGCGACCTACCCGCTTTGGGCCACTCTCCCCTACAGCTTCTAGTGTTTTTCTTCTGATTTGTCACAATGGAATAAGTATAGGCAGGGGTGTATTGGGTGCAGGGCGTCGAAAGACCGAAAGACCAAAATTCATATTGACCGAAATTCCGAAATTTCAAAGTTCCGAAAACTAACAATCCAACTAAGCCTTATACAACAGCTCCATAAAACCAAAAACCCGAATGACTAAAATCCTAAATATTCGAAAAAGCAAGTCAACCATTTTGAGATGAATCAACATTCAGGAAAATTAAATACCGAAATGAAATTGCAGAATGACCAAAGAAGCAAGTGGTCAAAATACCGAATGGTCAAATTGCCGAAGGTTCAGAATCCCGAAAATACCTAGATACTTGTACAGGTTATACAGGGTGATTTTTTTTAATCGTCCCAGGCTGATATCTCCGAAATCAAGCAAGATACGGAAAAACACCTCAGACAAAACTTATAGGATATCGAGGGGGAAAGGATATGGTGCAATCATATCTTTTGTAGGTGGAGGCGCTGAGCTGCGGTGAAGGTCAACTTGGTTTTTTTAAATGGAATGGTATACTTTTTTTCACAGAATCTAAAAGAGCATCAGATTCTGCATTCAAAACACCTGGACAGATTTGTTCTAAAGTTGATAGTTGATGAGATAAGAGCTGGGCAAGTTGAGTCAAAAGAGGAAGTTCAAATTACCTGAATACTGTTCTTAAGGGGGGACAGTACTGAAAATTAAAAAAAAAAACATATTTTATTTTTCCACTACTCAAAATGCTTCAATCAAAAATCACCTCCAGCAGTTTTTAGATATTAGTAATATGTATATTGGAAAAAAATATAAACCTTCTGCGATGAAAGTGTATGCGCAAGGAACCTTTCGCAGTGGTTCGAAGGAAATCTTCTTTCCTTCGAACCACTGCGAAAGGTTCCTTGCGCATACACTTTCATCGCAGAAGGTTTATATTTTTTTCAAATACACATACTACTAATATCTAAAAACTGCTGGAGGCGATTTATGATTGAATCATTTTGAGTAGTGGAAAAAATAAAAAAATGTTTTTTTACAAATTTTCAGTACTGTCCCCGCTTAAGGGTAGACTCTATTTTCGCACGAAACGAACATTTTTTTGGACGTATGTGTTCGGAATTGAAATAGAAGTTGCGCTAAGCATCTCTTTTTTGCAGTTTCGACGCCTGGGCTCGGATAATAATCGATATGTGACACATTTCGACTAAAAGGAGGTGGGCGACTAGGGATAGGCCTTAAGTTTTCTCGAATGTGTCCGAGATACTTTTTTACTTGGAATTGTAAAGTTCAGGCATAATGGTCAAATAAGTTGAGGTCAATAAATTTTATCAATAATGTTATCATCATGACTGTCATTTCTCTGTTCAATCAGTTTGTAGGGGACGGTGGGGCAAAGCCGGCAGTGGGGGCAAAACCGGCACCAAAAAAAAAAATGAGCTAATGGTATTTTCGAAATAAGGCGAGTGAAACAAAACGCCATACCGAGTGTCTCCGCTGGAAGCGATAAAAAATTTTGAGGGTGGGGCAAAACCGGCACCGAAAAAAAAGGCTAAATCTTGTATTTTCGCGTTGAGACGAGTAAGAAGAAGCTGTATCTAACGTATCTCTGCTGAAAACGATAAAATGCCGGGAAATGGGGGAAAACCGGCCACTAAACAAGAAAAAATACGATTCAGCCTTTTTACTTTTTGGTGCCGGTTTTGCCCCACCCTCTAAAATTTTTATCGCTTCCAGCGGAGATACTCGGTATGGTTTTTTGTTTTACTCGCCTTAATTCGAAAATACCATTAGGTCATTTTTTTTTTTTTGGTGCCGGTTTTGCCCCCACTGCCGGCTTTGCCCCACCGTCCCCTACTAACGTGTGACTTTTATTTTCTATTGCGCAATACATTGTTCGCCGTCTACATCACGAAGGTTCCTGGCTCACAATATCACGGTCAAATAAGTTGAGGTCAATAAACTTCATCAATAATGTTCATCATTACTGTCATTTTTTTCGGATTTCAATTTGAAAAAAATTTGAACTTCCTTTTTTGACTCAACTTGCCCAGATCTTATCTCATAAACTATCAACTTTAGAAAAAATCTGTCCAGGTGTTTTGAATGCAGAATCGGATGCTTTTTCAGATTCTGTGAAAAAAAAGTATACCATTCCATCCAAAAAAACCAAGTTGACTTTCACCGCAGCTCAACACCTCCACCTACGAAAGATATGATCGCACCATATTCTTTGCCCCTCGATATCCTATAAGTTTTGTCTAAGGTGTTTTTCCGTGTCTTGCTTGGTTTCGGAGATATCAGCCTGGGGCGATTAAAAAAAAATCACCCTGTACAATACAATATCCCTTGCTGTACCGGAACTCTTTCGATCCAATTTTTTTGACAGATTTCTGTATGTAATTTGAAGATATTTGCCTAGCTTTTTTCGCAAGAAATATCTGTTCAAATATTCCTATTCAATAAAAATTATAGCAATGCACTTGATTAAATGAACGAGCATTCCTGCGGTGGCTTTTTCAGGATTTTGAGTTTTCGGGACTTTCAGCTTCTGTATTCTGACACATCCGCTAGGTCGCTATTTTCAAATTCGGAAGGAGGCTTTTAGGTCTAAATGAACATTTTTAATAAATGGTATTCATTCTTTTGTATGGCCTTTTTTCAATATTGAAACATATTTTTTTCGTTAATTTATGCGGCGGCAAACCTTATAGGCCCAGTGCGCTAGATCTTAAAATACGCCACTTAGTATAGGTAATATGCGTACATATAATAATGTAGGCTGGAATAACATATAAGACAAGATAGCCTCCAATTGTAACGTCATTCACTACCCCATGTTAACAGTAACACTGCAGTTATAACGAATTATTGCGAAAAAAAACCCGTGTTACTCCGAATCCTATTAATATAGATAAATAACTACTATGGATATTACGAACGAGGAGATGGCGGATGGCACACCGTCGACAGGCTCGGAATAATAGTCGACGCGTATAATCCTCTACTTGATGGTATTTAGCGACGCCCAAGCCCCGTCCCGCTCGGTAATCCGAGCTGATAAAGTATTCAGACAATCTGCACCTGATTTGATTTGGTCCGAGTCGAGCACTCGGTAAGCACCCGATAAGCCCGCGATAAACGTTGAATAAACGCACCCTAGTTAGCGATGGCACCGCGAGCCGAGCGCCCGCACCCCTGCGCTCCCTTGCCACAATATTGAGAACACTCGGCGGTTCCCAGGCGGGACGTTGGGGAGATCTGGAATATAACTTCGTCATGTCATTGTGTCTCGAACCTTCCATCCCTTCCAGCTTTTCTTCCTCGTCCCGCCAGCAGGCATCGTTTCGTTTTTTTTTTTTTTTTTTTTTTTTGAGCTCATTCCGCACGTCTCGTTAGACAGCATTTAACCACTCGCCTTCGATCGCGAATCTCATTCCTGATCCTGTGTAACCGTCTTAACAGTATGCTTTCGCGTGTCGCTACATTATACCCCTGCTCTGATGCCTTCGACAAATGATAATTAGCAGAAGACATCCTGATCCGGGAAGAAGGCTTATCTTGAACCTTGATTACCTTGACATTCAGTACTCCTGACCCTGATCCCGATACAAATATATTAAATCAGTTTTCGATCATAATGTTCGTGAGCTGTATACTTTATATAAGGTTGGGCGCATTCCCGAATCGAAATGCGTTGGTAAATGTTGGACCAATCTCCTATATTTCCTAACATAACCTAAGCGAATCAATTGCCCGAATCAATCAATTGAACATCCTGAATGTATACCATAGATATACAGAGAGATTCTGAGTAAAATGAACAGGCCTTACGATAGGCATTACGGTAAACGCCTGCATACAGGCAAGTCAAGCATCAAGCGATCAGGTTTTGCTGCACATATCGTGTACCCATTGGTTACGTGGAAATGAAACCTAATCGCTCGATGTTCGAGTCGACCGAATTGCCTACCGTAAGGCTTGTGCAGTTTACTCAGAATCCCTCTGTATACCGCACAGGTTTTCATAATATTACCAACCCTCGATACTTTATTGTTTCAACGAAACAGCGTTGCGTTAGGGATGACAAGGTAATAATTCGTCCTAGACGCTTCATTCTGCATCCTTAGAGGGTCTGGCGGTACACAGCGTGCCTAAATCGAGCTCATGGCATATGCTGTGGATGGGTATGCAGCAACTGGTTGCACACCTTAAACTTCCCATGCTCTTCCATCTCTCTTTCGTTTTCACCCCTAAGTATGTTCTATAGGCTGTAACCCTGGAGCCATCATAATTGTTAGTAACACGCACTGGCGGTACAGAACGCGCACGCCACGATATACTTTTCTTCGTTATTCGTATTACGGCAAGATTCAGTCTTTGTTCACAATAATACGTCTATAAAATCCAACTCTATTTCCCATCCACGTATATACCTATACAAAGATATTTCAGGACACGCGCTAGTTGGTCGAGGCAGCGTGGAACTCTCGAGTTCTGCGGTTACTTAAAGAGGAGAAACAATAAGCCACAGGCGAATGGAGATCAGGGAAATATACTCAATGAGTAATGGGGTACCTATCAAGATTGCTCAGAGGTTTTCTAGGCACACAATGCTCATGATGAATAACACATTGTACACAACGAGGAGCATGCTTGCACGCAATCCTCCTCCCAACGTCCTTCAGAACTGGTTTGCGCAAATGATTCCATTGCGTTTCGCTCCTATAGTTATCATGGGTTCGACACATTAACTCGCTAACTCCACCTCTGAACTACTATCAAGAACTTGCGAGATTCTCAGTTTTGCACGGCTTCTTCTTATACGGGTATTGGGAAAAGTACACTGTTAAAAATACTTGTGCATTCACAACATATTTACGAAACAAAAGTTTTGCAAAATTACAAATGTGGCGTAGCAAAAGTAAATTGCTAAGCTTGTTTTATAAATTTACAAATAAATTCTTGATCTTACTGAACTTTCATAGGCAAAACACAAAATTGTATTTGAATTCGCTAAATTGTTTAGTAAATTTGAAGTATTTGTGAATTAATTTTACTGGAAATGTCTTGTAAATTCACTACTCATGTGTAGGCATAAAACTTCCAAAAAGTGTTGGAAGTTTCATACAGAAATTTTTAACAGTGTAGAATGAAGAGAATACAAATGATGAAAATTGGAATGTATTTCTGTTTTTATGTTATTCAATATAGTCCAGTCAATAGGGAACATTTTTTTGCAAAATTCTACACCTTCGATTTGTTCTTGGGTTATGTAAAATAGTAACATTGTTTACCGAGCGAGAAAACAATCGTTTGCGCGCCGAGTATGAAGGTGAACGCCGAGGCGAAGCCGAGGTGTTCTCAACTTCATACGAGGCGCCTACGAGCTGTTTTCGCCGAGGTGAACATACTTTTTTCTTCAACAGCGGAGTGAAACCAGCGAGTTTCCATCCGCAAACGAGGATGGAAACCAGTCGATTGCCGGCCCTCGTTTGCGAATGGAAACTCGCTGATTCCGCTCCGCTATTGACGAAAATAGTATGTTCACCTCGGAGAAAACAGTCGTTGGCAATGCACGGTTCTCGAGATATTTAAATCAGTGGTTCTTAACCTTTTAGCGGTGAGGGATCATCTGACTGAATTTTTGTCTTGCCATGGACCACCAACTGTTTGGTGGTAATATACATTATTATAAGACTACATGCCCGCCAAGGGCGATAAGTCTTTAAAGGAATAACTAACTGACTAATAAATTATTATAAGGTTGTTCTATAGAACAGTGATTTTATAGACCAGTGAAATTATAGAACATATAGGATGACTTTGCGGACCACTTCGGGTGCTCTCAGGGACCACGGGTTAAGAACCACTGATTTAAATAAACGCATTTTTTTAAATGGCGGCTTTCTTGTTCCGCATTGATCGCCGCAAATTCAAATTTATACTTTCAAACTAACCCTTTATATAGCGCAACAATGAAATCGGAGGTGTATAGAATATGGCATTACGAACTGGATTTTCATGCCCTAATGACTGGACTAATATAGTACTCGGGTCCCGGAATTTTCTGAGTAAGAGATCTGCAAAGCTTTCTGTTTACGTTCAAAGTTATTTATACACGAATAAAGTTATACTTGTAAAAGAATTTGTGCAATTTTGTCCAAAACGTCATATCTATAGGGGAGAGGCGGGCAAAATGGGCACTGTCGGGCAAAATGGGCACCCCTGAAAATTTTTCTTAATTTAGTCAAAATTGTAAAATGTTCTGAATTTCATTATTTACTTACTATAGCAAACTTCAAACACCAAATCAACATACAAATAATAGTCGAATTATTTTTTTTTTTTGCAGTTTCAAAACACTATGTGTTTCGCGGCGAACTTCGAATTTCGGATTTAGAAAATTCCAAAATTGATTAATGTCCTAAGATTTTGATCGTCTTTTCTCTACAAACCTCTTGAACATAGCTAATTTCATGTTCAAGTATTCTCAAGTGAATACGAAAATGAATTTGAAACCTTTTTTCGATTTTGAAAAATTTCGACAAATATTTGGGGTGCCCATTTTGCCCGCAATTTTGGAACTTTTCAGGTGAGGGCGTTCAACACTCGAAATTGATCAGGTTATCGTTTTTCGGACAAAATTGGAAGATCCATCGATTCAAACCTGTATTTGAAGCCTTCATTTCTTAGGGGGCCCATTTTGCCCGGCTCTCCCCTATATATATATATTAGGGTGTGTTGAAAGAATTCTTTTTTTTTTTTTCACGAGCTACCTTCCGAAACGACAGCGTACATCGCCTAGAAGATTCTCTCAAAATTTCATTCCAATCGATAAAGATTTAGAGGTGGCTCACACAGGTCTTGTATTTCCAATTTAAATAAAGCGCTCAAATTTATTTCCGCATTATCCGGCTGCAAAACTTCTATTTTAGTTTAACATAAGACTGTTTTAGTGACTCTAATCAGCAGTTGGGGTTTCGTAGAAGCCACTGAAAATTGAATATGAAATGTTACTTTTGAAATTTTTAATATTTTTTTCGAATTATCAGACAATGCGAATAAATGAAGCTCATTTTGTAATTTTTGATTGTTCTTCCAAAATTAATGGGTTAATCAAATTTCATACTGTAAGGAATTCTTCGGGATGGGCTTTTCGAATAAACGGACATTCATACGTGGTCAATATACTCAAGGATTTATTTTACTTCGTCGGTCGTTACACTGTGGATAATAAAAATCATCATTTTTGTGTTATTCTAAACAATAAAAATTATATATGTGAGTAGTCGATCATAAACATCGTGTGCTTTTCGATTGGTGAAAATCATCGTATTTGTAGTACACATCTTCGGAAAATTTAGTAGTGTGATGTTTGAATTCGGAACGGTACAGTAATGTTCATTAATGGGTTCGCGGTGGCTAACTTCTTATTTCTGACTTTTTCGGAAACGAGACTCCATTCTAGTCGAATTTCATGCGCCCATCGCTGAAATTAGATTAATAATAATTATGACCCCTTATAATAGTACATTACGTAACTCCTGCGGGAGACACCTATGCGCACGTGTTGCGTATACTATTTTCCCTGACGAGCTGTGCAAAATTCGACAACACCGGCAATCTGACGGGGGGTCCAGGGGCGCAGCCCCTGGTGGGGGTGCAGGGGGCGAAGCCCTCGCCGGGGGGTTGGGCGGGGCAGAGCCCCCCACTATATAAAATCGAATTAAAAATTCATAATTGAATAAAAAGACTTTCATTAAAAATAAGAGTTTAGATGTTTATTCAGGAGTGCAATAGCAAAAAGTGAGCTACTTAGAAATATATCGGATGAGAAGGTCAAAGATCGTAGACAAAAAACGTGCTTTGGTGGTGGAGGTGCTTTGTTTACATTTTTGCGCCCCGGCCTACACGTTAAAATAGTGTCACAATATAGAAAGAAAGAAAGCAGAAATAAGAAAAAATAAATAAATAAACAAATAAATGAAAATATGAAAAAAAAAAAAAATTACAAAAATTGAAAAAAAAAAATAATAAAATATTTTGTGTACGCAAATTGTATTTTGCGTACGCAAATTCTATTTTGCGCACGCGAACCGCATTTTGCGCACGCTTACGAAATGGGTGAGGGAATATGGCATTTTGTGTACGCAAATCAGTACACAAAATCGAATTTTGCACACGGCGTTAGGGAATAGTACATTACGTAACTAGTGCGCAAAATAGGTGAATCCGGGAGACACCTATGCGCACGTGTTGCGTAATGTACTATTTTTATACGCCCTTTTGGCTCTGCAGAACCAAAAGGGCGTATGATTTGAGATACGCCCTTTTGGTTTTAGTAACGCGATATATCAGCAGGGTGCGGTACTCGTAATATACTATGTCTATTCAGTTTTTTCGGAAAATAGTTGCTATGAATAATTCAGCAACCGGAAGATTACACCCAGAAAAATGCCCTACTCGCAACAACTAAAATTTATTTGAATGAATGCATATCGTTTATTTATACAGGGTGATTCAGAATTCGTGACGAATCTCTCGTGGGGTTAATCCTGGTAGAAATTGGGATCGAAAGTTCCTCAGCCATTTTTCCAAAAAACGATTTTTTTCGTTGGAAATTTTTTTTCCGACAAACGATTTTTTTCAACAATTTTTTTATTTTTTTGTTTTTTCAACCAACTTTCACCGAAAAATCTCTAATATTGAAAAAAAAAAAACTCATTGGCATTATTTGGGACTCTTAGAAAGTGACATATGATGAAAAAACAAAAAAAAAAAAAAAATTGTTGAAAAAAATCGTTTGTCAGAAAAAAAAATTTCCAGGGAAAAAAATCGTTTTTTGGAAAAATGGCTGAGGAACTTTCGATCCCAATTTCGACCAGGATTAACCTCACGAGAGATTCGTCACGAATTCTGAATCACCCTGTATATGAACCTACTAGAGTTTTAGTAGACTTTACGAGAAAAATCTAATTGAAGACAAATATTCAAACAGAAATAAATACCACGCTGAATCAAATAAATAATTTATTAAATGTGGTTTTTTTCTTTTTGAATATAAAATACGGACAGTGAAATTGTTTATTTCACAAAAATAAAATTTTATTTGGAAATAGCAGGTACAATGGCTGCTAAATTTCGAAATTTTTCGAGACGAGAACTTTCGTAAATTGATTTATTTTGCGACTTTCATTCATACTGCTACCATATTGATAGCTGCAGATGCAAAGAAGCAAGACAATCAATTTTCAATTTTCAAAAATCTCATACCTTGCATAGCCACGTTTTTGGCACGCTTTCAGAACTTACTCTAACCTCAATTACCACACAGATATGGTAAAATAACCATCAAATTACATGCCTTCAAATACTGTAATGTATTTTCCCAGCCCGGCATCGATAAGTACGCTGCGCATCTGTTGGTCCATGTTTTTGTATTAGTTAGTAGTTTTAATCAAGGATTTGATATTTTTCACTTATGGCCAGTCCACAATCAGCTCTACCGTACCGTACCGTACCGTACCGTACCGTAAAACGGGCGCACGCGCAATAGCCGAACATCATGATATTGTCGATCTACGCGTGCGCTGTCGGTGTGCGCATGCGCCCGTTTTACGGTACGGTACGGTACGGTACGGTACGGTACGGTAGAGCTGATTGTGGACTGGCCATTAGAACTGCTCGCACGCCGTATCGGAACCTACTCGTATAATATGTATTTTAATGACACCGGTGAACACATGAATACACAATCGAGCACGCGGTCCGCATAGGTGGCGCTAATGCTGCGTACACCTTATTTGGATTCAGTAAACATTTGGCGGCCTCAAGTAAATGGTTATTTGATGCACCTAGAAATGGTGTTCCGAAAATGAACCACAGTCGGGACTCCCAATAAGAGGGTTCTCAATAAGAGCGCTTCCCCTAATCCGTGGCCGAGCAGTACCCCCACTACCGTGCTTGTTTATTGAGAGACCGGTTTACGTTCCGAGCGAGCGAGCTTTTCAATAGAGAGTGGGGGTACCACATTTCTCGGAAATTCCTTCTCCTCCAGCCCCGTAGCGCTCTTATTGGGAGTCCCGACTGTATATTATTATATTCAAATCAACCATGAGGAGCCAAAAATTTTTGCTACAGTCAAAGAAAAATTTATTTGCTTTAAATATATTCATGTCAAATTTGTCAGTTTATTTAAATATAAGGTACGCATTTTTCTGGGTGTACTATTATTCCGAATTTATTGTCTCGATAGACTGAGATAGTTCATCAGGTACTCGCGCTCAAATACTATCTATTTCAATAGTAGTAGGGGACGGTGGGGCAAAGCCGCCAGTGGGGGCAGGACCGCCACCAAAAAAAAAAAATGACCTAATGGTATTTTCGAACTAAGGCGAGTGAAACAAAACGCCATACCGAGTGTCTCCGCTGAAAGCGATAAAAATTTTAGAGGGTGGGGCAAAACCGCCACCAAAAAAAAAAACGGCTAAATCGTATTTTCACGTTCAGGTGAGTGAGAAAAAGCTGTTAACGTATCTCTGCTGAAAACGATAGAAATTTTAGAATTACCACGTGCGTAATCTATCACATCAATATTTTTCGTGTGTGAGCGATAGTAGGTACCTTATGAGAAGCGACTCGCACTTCGCAAAAGATGAAAAGTGCAGACTCGCTAAGTACACGAAATCAGAGTTTATTATCAATCCTTTTTTATATAAAGCATGAATTCAACGCGAAAATACGATTTACCGTCCCCTACATGTTGACAGAAGCGTATAAAAAAAGGCTTGCAATAAATTGTGACCGGAAAGAGCAACTGCTCGATTTGTGAAGAACGACCATCACTATATCTGCAGGTATTGAAAGAGGATATCAACAGCAATAGTTTTAGTTCAATTAACTTAGTATAGTTAGTAAAAATTGTATCGTACAATTGAAGAACCAACGTTTCGAAAAAAAAACCGACATGATATTCACGAAAAAAAATACTTGTCCCGATTTTTTTTTATAAATGTTACCTAGGGTACCTTGCAGTGCGCGTGCGCGTGCGCGTGCGGACGTATGTGTATTTGTCGGCCCTAAACGGGGTGCTTTGTGTAACCGAGCCAAAAAAAATAGTTGCAGGTAAAAAATACTCAATAACGAATAGCGTTCCAGCAGCAATCTGCTGCTGCAGTAGCTTGCTGGGCATGAAAATCCAGCCTTATTCGACGGGCAGTCTAGCACCGAGCTGAGTGAGTCATCTGAGAACAAGAATCAAAACTTCCCTTCAAAGTTGAGTCAATTACGTGGCGATTACACCTTTTCGCAAATAAATATATGAAAAATTGGAACAGTTACGGTAATCGCGAGAACAGGTAATTTTTTTCGACCAGAAAACTCGACTTTTCATGGTGAATAAAATTTATATACATAAATAAACAACTAAATTGTACTTCTTCTTCTCTTCTTATTCCTCTAGGATTTGGTTATCACTTCAGTCAAACTAAATTGTAACGCTGCAGATACCTTAATACTTGGAGAAAACTATGAGGAATTCGATCATGCTTTGAAAAATGTAATTCGACTGATTACCTTTCGAGTTATCCTGCTCGTTAATTTGAAGAACGTCGTTTCGAGAAAAATGCATTGCAAGCTTTCGACGTTTTGACGGTGCTTACATTTAGAAAACTGATGTCTTTTGTATATTTCCACGATGCTTAAGGTTTTCCAACGCTTAATTCACTATTCCAGGCTCACACAGAAAATCTTCCTCTTCGTAAAAGAATTCTTGTTGTATCGTCTTCTGCATGGGCCTGGCCGTCGATCCGGGGTTTTTCCAATCGTTTCACTGAAAGGGCTGTAACTTCGTCAATTTTATGGAATCGAAATAGTACATTACGGAACTAGTGCGCAAAATAGGTGAATCCCGCACGAGTCAGGTTTGTCGCCTGAGCGCAGCGAGGGCGACAAACCTGACTCGTGCGGGATTCACCTATGCGCACTAGTTGCGTATACTATTTTTCCTAACAAGCTGCGCAAAATTTGACAACATCGGAAACTCGTAGGTAATATTAAACGATTAAAAATAAATTCAAAATGCATAATTGGATAAAAAGAAATTGTGCGAAGTTTGATCACAAGAGCAATGAAAAACAACCAAATACAAGGTCGCTAAGCAACTTAAACGTTTATTATCAACAATCAACAATTGAACTCAAGCAAAACTCGACTCTGTGATAACTCTAACTAGCAAATGGAATTACGGCCGTAGCCCGCACGACTGGATGGCGTTACCAGTCCAACAATGCGGGACTGAGGCACTTTGCGCACGCAAACCCGTGCGCAAAATAGAATTTTGCGCACGCTGTTAGGAAAATAATTTTTTGTAACACATGCATGGGAAGTTCGACTTCGCGCGCCGTAAGCAGTGCGCGAGGCGGCCGATTCCCCAACAAATCCAAAACTGTTGAGTAATGTCGTAAAACTGTTAGGTAATGTTTATTACCTAACGCTAATCCGAGCGAAACGAGCGTAACTATGCGCCATAGAACGAAACAAGTGGTGACTACAATCACGCCCTCAGCTGTCCGAAACATTCAGGTTGGGGTATCGTCACCGCGTGTTGTGTACACGAAGTGCGAACTTCCATACAGTGTTACAAAAAATAGTATACGACACACGTGCGCGTATGTGATCCTCACATACTTCGCGCACTTGTATCGTAATCTACTATTTTATAACGCATGCATGAAAAAGTCGCTTGTTTGGGGCTCTGAAACGGTTATATTGTGGCACTTTTCTGACGTTTGAGTAGGCGATGCCAACATGAAACTAACTGCATGCCAAACGTGCGCACTGCGTGTTGCGCACATCGAGCGTGCACAACATGATTTTTGTTACGCACGGCGTGCGAACAAGAGCATTTTATAATCATTCATCCCAGTCGACGCGCTATCTCCGTGAATCGACTCAATGTTTTTGGTATGGTTGTTTACATTGACAACAGAGCCCCACAAGCAACTTTTTCATGCATTTGTTATAAAAAATAGCGTTCGATACTCCCGCGAAATGAGGCGTTTAGGGTTGTCCGATGTCTTCAGCACTCACTTCGTCTCGGCTGCCGCCTCGACTACGTTTCGTGCTGAAAACATCGGACAAACCTATAAACGCCTCTCATTTCGCTGTCGTATCGAAATCTACTATTTTAGGACCATACTATTCAAACTTCATACTTTTTATTTATGCAAAAAAAATTCATTTTTTCCGACCTGTTACACTAGACGCAAATCGACCGCGAAATATCAGATGAGCAAATGAACACAGGTTCTATTGTAGCTGTTATACCTGTACACAACATACATCGAGTTGCCGTATGTATACCTACATAGGTCCAGTATCTATAGTTGATGCACAAATTTATAACACGTAAATATTTGGAAATGAACATTCGCGTAGATAATAATTTGAGATCTAACAGTGCATTAGTTCAACCTCCTGGGTTGAGTTCTGCGGCTGAAACGGACGCCAGCTGTCCGTTATCGAAGCCCTTGAAGGCCCTGAGTTTTTATGTGGTGAATCGATAAGAATGCGCTCGACTCATCGCTACCCCAAAGAATTCACCACCGCATACATTAAACCATAATTTAATTGCTAAGTTGTGGCTCAACGTGGCGTGCTACTTATCTAGATCCCAATTAACAATCTATCAAACGATGCTTCTCTTGGTATTTGTCTGTACACTATGGCTACGTGAATAGGTATATAGCTGTCTACAGTAGATATATCATTTCTCACCTAATGCTTAACTCTCCCTCAAATTATCGCTCTTCTTGTTACTTCGGAAGCAAGAGCCACAACGCAACGGGCCGTGTTGATCACCATCACTGTTAGGAGCTTTATCGTAAACAGAAATGGAAAAAAAAAGAAAAACCACATACCAGAATAAAGTTCCACGGTAAGAATAGCAGAAACGGGAAAGAAGCAGCATGGTCCAGTAAACGATAAGCTTTCATTGTGAGATTGGATAAAAGCTCCAGCTGACACGTGACCACGGTAGAGCCCAAGTTCACATACGCCTCTGTCGAGCCACGGTGCACACGTTGTACTCTACATCGTTACCGTAATTGAAGACACGGAAAGCTTATCTGCGTTGTATGATTGAGCTATTATGGAGGATAGAGCCCGGCATTTAGGATCTACTTGGCGTGTCTTCCCGCAATAAAACGGGGTAGATGCGTTGCGACAGATAACCGCATAGGACCGCCTCGCCAAATCTAAATTGAGTTGTAATTTGTAACTGTTTGTTAGTGTATTTCGTACTATTATACTATTATTATAGATATACTTATGAGAGGTTCTAATAGTATATATGGAAATTTAGGTACGAAACGAATGAGTTCGAATCACATTTGTCATATTATAACTGAACGTTAATACCTATATACACGGAGAGACCGTTTTGGTGATGATTGTTCAAAAATTGGTACTCCTTCCCAAAAAAGTTAGTAAAGTGGTGACAATGCATCATTTTTAGTAGCGCTTTATTCTGAAGTATAGTAACGGCTCCTAGCAACGTAGAACATTGTTGGTATCCACTGCTACAAAACTTAAGGTGCCTTTTCATGGTGTCGCTAGTCGCTCATTTTCAGCGACAAATAGATCACGTGATCAAATATATCGCCGCGGCAAATTTGGTTCATGAAAAGGGATCCGTCGCTCATTACCAGCGACGAATAGATTATGCTACCGAATTGCAATATATTTTTCATTTACGGAAATAAAATGTCGTATGAAGAGAAGTTGCGTAAATGGCTAAGCGACTGTAGAATTATTATTAATCGAAGAGGAAACGAAATTACGCGCAAAAAAGTACTCGCAGCACTTGTGGTTACCGAGGTTGAAAGAAAGGAGGAAGAGAGAAAATATATTGAGAAGCGATTTTGGGTACATCCAATATTTGAATTGCGCCAGGAGAAAGGATTTTACCAGGCAATATTCCCCACGCTAAGGTTGGAAGGAGACAAATTCAGAAATTATTTTCGAATGAGTCCAAATCAATTCGAGGACCTACTATCTTTAGTTGCGCCTATTATTACGAAGACGATGGTCATTCGTGAGCCTATATCTGCTGCAGAAAGATTGTGCATAGCTTTGAGGTAAGTTATACTCCAATTATTTTGCTAAACTTCGGTAAATTTACAAAACTTATATATCATACAATGCCGTATGAAATTTCCAAAATAAGGTATGTGAAATTATTTGTTCATGCCCCAGTACCTATATGGCTGAATTTATAATCTAAGCTTAATTTTGATACAACTAATGTGAAATTTAATATACCCGCATTACATTTTATATGATTTCGTTAACCTGTGACATCTAAATACATTTATTGACTGATAATTACAAGATTTGTTTGGTAATTTGACTTTTCAGTACGTTTAATTCGAAAATTCATTTCTATTGATATTTCATTGCCGTATTTGAAATTTCACTAATGGTATTCTGCGAAAATGCTCCAAACGTTTTTCATAAATTTTCAAATATATTTTTCACGGCGTATCGCAATGAGTTACATGGTCAATCGAATTTTTATAGATATTTGGCGTCAGGCGACTCTATGACTTCCATATCATATCAGTACCTCGTTGGTTTGACGACAGTATCTCATATTATAGAGGAAACTTGCAGTGCAATATGGACCGGTTTGAAAGATGAAATTCTTCGACCCCGTTTAGCCCAGAGGGATTGGTTGAACATAGCTAAAGAATTCAAAGAGCAGTGGAATTTCGATCATTGTATCGGAGCAATTGATGGGAAACACGTCGTCATACAGGTATGTAATTGAATTATTATTATTAATTGCAAGCAGGACTTGTTTGACTGATTCTCTAATTAACGTATTCTCTTAGTGTCCGGATAATGCAGGCTCCGCGTATTACAATTACAAACACAGTCACAGTATTGTATTACTTGGTATTTGTGACGCCAATTACGTGTTCACATACGTCGACATCGGAGCGTATGGCCGCCGTAGCGATGGCGGTATATTCAGGGATTCCACAATTGGTCGGAAATTCAAACAACAGCAAATGAATTTACCTGAACCCGAACCAATTTCACCAGGTGGAAAACCGCTTCCGTATGTCCTCGTCGGCGACGAAGCATTTCAGTTGACTGATTTTTTGCTTCGACCTTATCCGGGCAGAGGGGAATTAACAGATGATCGGATAATTTATAACTATCGTCTTAGCCGTGCGCGGAGAACTATCGAAAATACCTTTGGTATTATGGTCGCTAGATGGAGAATTTTAAGGAAACCAATTATCTGCAGCGTGGAAAAAGCTATCAAAATTATGCAGAGTATTGTGTGCCTCCATAATTGGCTTAGAAAACGAGATATCGTAATCAACGAACACATCTGTGATTCCATGATCGATCGATACGGAACGACTGGTCCAACTCCAGGGTCGTGGAGGGAATGTATCGATGATAGCGCATTGAGAGACATAATTACTTGTGGTAACAATAACAGTTCCCGTCATGCCTTTGCGATTCGTGACGAATTTTGTAGATATTTTAATGGCGAAGGAGCCGTACCATGGCAATTCGATAATCTGCATTGATAATAATCTAAAACCCGCCGTCCGGTGTTACCCGACTCTCCTGTCTCTTCTTCCAGCCTTAAGCGTGGGGAATATTACCTGGTAAAATCCTTTATCCCGGCGCAATTCAAATATTGGATGTACCTAAAATCGCTTCTCAATATATTTTGTCTCTTCTTCCTTTCTTTCAACCTAGCTAATCGCAATTGCTGCGAATACTTTTTTGCGCGTAATTTCGTTTCCTCTTCGATTAATAATATAATATTAATAAGTATTCGTTTTCTATGTAATCTCCCAAATCATATATGTTTATTAGGTCCACAAATATATTATGTAAATAAATGAAAAATGAGTTTATTTATAAAAATTCATTTAAAATTCAGGCAGCGTTATCACTGTCATACAGTAAAGCTTCGTACGTTACATCCAACAGCTTCTGCATTGTACGCAGCTGAATACTGGGAGTCATTTTGCGCAACCTGCTACCCAGCATTGTCAAGCAGCCATCAACTTCGTCAGGCTGCGGCATAGGCGGCAGAGAAATTTCTTTTGGTGGCTGACATATCGCATCGGCTATTCTTTCTATCGCATTCGCGGCAGGGGACGGTTGGTTTTTTTTTTTACGTTTACCAGCGACAGCGGGGGTGGTATCTGTGTATTCCTGGGATTCGTCACCCCCCGGATCGTTGGTATCATTAATAGGGTCTTCATCATTGATGTTTACATTCTCAATATCATTGCAATTTGAGATCGTCCTGTACATATTTGAATAAGTGATAATATTTCTGTTTAATAGATTAAGAATTTTGAAGGTAAGTTCGATCGGTCGAACATACATAAAAAAACCTATTCTGGGAGCTTTACAAAAAAAGTAAAATTTAGTGGAGTTTTATGCGAATAACGATTTTTTATAAAAAAAAAATATATATTTATGTGGACCATAACCTTCCCGGCTCTCCCATGAATATTAACCCGATAAACCCATCATAAATGTTAACATAATCTTGTAATTATATCTTACGATTTCTTCAGACAAGAATCGCGTAAAAATTCCATGCTGTCGTAGTGAGCCCATTTCTTTGATTTCACTTTCGTGGCAGATCCACTTGGCAAGTCTTCGGCTTGCACGATTCGCCGATACGTATCATTGAGGTTTTTGAATTTAGCTTTGGCTTGCAGTGCAGTTAGTTTACCTATAATGCATTGTGTAAAGTTCAATTTTTCAATTACTAATATACAAGCAAACGGAAAAAAATGGAAATTTCAAATACGGTTCCATCGTGTTTTATAATTCGGTGATTCATACCATAGGAACGGATTGAACAACGGCGATCCCCTAATTCGTGTCATGAAACGATCACGATCAAATAGAAATAAATATAAATGAATTCATTACATAGAGAGTTAAACTGAATTTGATTAAAAATTGAAATAACTTATTCTCGACAAAGCATTAAATCTAATGAACGGCAGTATGGCTGTGGATAGGAAGGGATAGGAGAAGCAAATAGACCCGGAATTCATAGTTCTGATAATCATGAGCCCGATTCAATTTTCTGCAATTTTTTTTATTATTATGTTCTTTAACAAGTAAATTTTATTAAGCTAAATAAATGAATTACCAGTATATTGTCAAGTAAAAGTACAATATGACCTGTATATTATCAAATAGTAAAGTACAATATTATGACGCAACATAATAGTATATTATGCAACAAGTGCGTAAAAATTTTACGCACGAGTTTCATACGATATTTTTCGACACAGTGTGCGTAAAATGAAATTTTACGCATACTATGTCGAAAAATATTTAAAACGTACCATTCAATGCCACAGAAACTCCTTTCCATAATGCCGGTGTTATTTTTGAACCACGTTGTTCTAATGGCAATGTGAAATCCCACAACGGTGGTCTATTTTTCACTTCGTCTATCAGCAGCTCATCCTCGTCGTAACTTGTAATTTTCTTATATTTTTTTGACGCAGGATTTTTAGGAATGTTCACTGAAATTGATATTTATCTATGCTTAATGCAATTCATTAAGACCGGGTGAATAGAGGACGTCCGTGTTTGTTTATTAATATCTTACTTTCTGCGAAATCCCTCGAAGGTCTTCTGGGTAACTCCTCAGCAACAATCGGTTCCGAAATCCCCACAGCGCTACGTCGGATGATAGTAACTCCATCATCTGATAGAATAATACAAGTAGAAAATGATTTAATACGGGTATACACTGTAACGCAGTTTTCTGGTTGGCATAGAGGAAAACCTTTACTCCGTCACAATTCGGCGCTTAATAATTCAATTATCGATTATAGGGAAGAATTATTTGAAATTTCGGATATTCGCACAGCCCTAATGAGGAGCAGAAAACAAATCGATATTTCATCGGACTGCCCTAGGTATGTAATATACTATACTCACCCAAAAGCGGGTAAAAATAAAAATTGTCATCGACGAATATTTTAGTATATCCTTCCATACACGCGTGCCCATCGACTTGTTGCTGTGTGCTACAAATTATATTACAGATCCCACACGCGCGCATGAAATTCTCAGAACGGGGCTGAAAATAAAAAGTTTATTAATAATGAAAATTATTTGAAAAATATTCATAATATTATTCATGATTTATTATTCATATTCATTCAGATTTACGCTATTGTAATTCTACAACAAATAGCCGATACCATTGCTTCATGTAAAATAAATATATATTTAAAAATTACCCTATATGTACTTACATTTTGATTATTCATGTCAAATTTGAATTGCCCGCTTCAGCGACCACGCAAAAAGCTGTGGGATTTTCAGCTTTATTATTTCGTCGCTAGCGACAACGTGATCTGTCAATTGACGGTCGTATAGTCACGTGATCCCGGCTATCGCTAGATTGAGCGACCCATGAAATTGCACCTTTAGGAACTATTCCTATTCTAGCGATGGTTGTGAGCGATCACTAACAATGAAATAAAATTTTAGAATCAATCGAAATATTTTCAGTGATATTTATTATAATCGTAGTAATAATTATTTCACCGTGGGAAAAAGTGGGTGCTGAAATAATTGGGCAAATTGAATATTCCAAATTTATTCTTCAATACAATGTAAAAAATGCGGTGTTAAATCCGGATAAAAAAACACCGTTTTTGTTTATATGGAGGGAAATTTTCAGCTAGCCCAAAAAAAAAATATATTTTTCAACAGAGTTTCAACATCACATTCGCCAACTTACAATTATCCGCACGTAGATGAAAACGGATCATCAATTCGCTGAGAAAAAACCGCCGCTGATATTTTGTCCTAACCGGAATTTGAACTCAAGTCCGCTCGCATTCGCTCCATCGCTCGCAATACTAGTCGCACGCTCTATCCGCTACGCCAAACTACGCTATGTTAATTTGTTAAATGTTTACTCATCTCTTTGGAGATTGTAACGCACTATTTGAAAACGTAGATATGAAACTCAATGTGGTATGGTAAGCAACGCTTTGATCAATATCACATTCAGTACTTTGCAGTGTTAGGAACTACTACCATACAACTATTGAGGAGTGCTGTATTCGTAAGGGATTGATTACAATTTTTTTATTTTACGAACTGTTAATACGTAGTTTAGGAATCATTCATATATTTTTTTGAACTAGTTTCATAAAAATATAAAATTCTAAGAATTCCAGTGCATTTCTTGGAAATTTTCAAAATTACTAAACTAGCATAGTAATCATTACTAAAACGGTCTCTCCGTGTACAGTGAGAGAAATAATTCGGTTGGGGGTACTATATTATTTTAGTTCACGTGTTTTAGTCAAGACAACCCAATTTTACAGTGCAGATTACTGAAAAATAATTCAGCGAACTATTTCAAGCTGGTTAAATCAACAAAATGGATAAGTTCGCGAAGAATGACTATATCTATAGTACAATCAACTATAATTTTTAGTCAGCTGGTAACTAAACCGTCATAGTTATGAAACATATCTTCATTAGTTACCACAATAGTACTCATTGTCCAACCCACTGCATCTTTGGGTAGTTGTTACCATGCACAATAATCACTGACAAAATAAACTCTATATAGTACATTCAACACTATTTTTCCGTTCCCACAAATGTGTTAATAGTTGGAGGTGCCGACTCATCCAGTTTTGCGGACTATATATATATTGTCAATCCGTACCATGTACACTATAGTTGAGCCAATACTTTTTTTCGTTACCGAAATACTACTCGTAGTCGATCCTACTGCATCTTTAGGTGTTTGTTACCATGTACAATAGTCGCTTACGCAATACATACTATGGTTGAGTCAACACTATTCTTCCGTTGCCACAAACGTGTTGATAGTTGGAGGTGCTGACTTATCCAGTTTTGCAAACTTTATATAATGTCAATCCGTACCATGTACACCATAGTTGAGCCAATACTCTTTTTCGTTGCCGGAATACTATACACTAAGAAAAAAGATTCTGTTGAGGATACTATAATAACATAGTTAACATTTCAGAGTGAAGACGGCTCCTTTTTATAGTGATGTTTACTAATAACACTGACAATAGTGAGATTAAATCGACGGCTGGGAAGAACAAAAGTTCATCTCAGAATTTGGTTCGACAAGACGTCATTTCAAATTTTGGTCCAACAAGAGGTCATCTCAGAATTTGGTTCAACAAGACGTCATTTCAAACTTTGATCCAACAAAAGCTCAACTCGCGATCATTTATCGCTCGCGACATTTTCTGAGGTTACGCCACTGCCGGGTGCACGTTTGAATATTTGTTGAATGAATATAACCGATTTCTGGGACATGAATGTTAGAAAAAGTGATCGCGTGTATGAGTATTAATTTAATATGGTATTCTTTATACCTATTCTAATAATGATATCATGTAAGTAATTGAAGACTTATATTATGTTTTTATAAATTACTTACCAGTAATAATTAACGAGTTATTTCATCACGTATTGCTCATTTTCATCTTTATATAACATGACATTGATTTTTTGTACTTTGTGTTTTACTCAAGAAAACGTTTTGATAATTTTCCATTTTTTGACGCATTCTTTTCCTTCAACGTTTCCGAAGATTGGAAGAGATTCTTGAGAAAAGGAAAGACTCCAAAAACTTTTCAAAAATTTTCAAATTCAATCAAATTTAATAAAGATCTTAAACTGGGAAAAGAAAAAAAAATCAACAATTTTCAGCTGAGGTGAAAATTTGTTGAACATTTTCAGCTTCCTCAAAAAAATGTTGTCGCTGAAAACTTTTTGGAGTCTTTCCTTTTAATAACTCGTTAATTATTACTGGTAAGTAATTTATAAAAACATAATGTAAGTCTTCAATTACTTACATGATATCATTATTAGAATAGGTATAAAGAATACCATATTAAATTAATACTCATACACGCGATCACTTTTTCTAACATTCATGTCCCAGAAATCGGTTATATTCATTCAACAAATATTCAAACGTGCACCCGGCAGTGGCGTAACCTCAGAAAATGTCGCGAGCGATAAATGATCGCGAGTTGAGCTTTTGTTGGATCAAAGTTTGAAATGACGTCTTGTTGAACCGAATTCTGAGATGACCTCTTGTTGGACCAAAATTTGAAATGACGTCTTGTTGAACCAAATTCTGAGATGAACTTTTGTTCTTCCCAGCCGTCGAAATGTAAACTATGAAAATAGTAACGGTGACTATATTGTTATAGATATTACTACATATTTACTGTAAGCGTTACAGTTGAGAACTTTTGGAACTCTAGGAAAGAAATTGAATTAAAAAGATATTTGGAATACAGATGTTCAGTTAATCAGATATCTTAGCTGCATTAAAACATTGATATCATTGAGACAGATGCCGAGTTCAAAATAAATAGGAAAAAGTGATTACTGATTTCAATAAATAGTTGAGCGTAGTCGGTAGAGCGTGCGACTAGTAATGCGAGCGAATGCGTGCGTCCCGGATCGAATCCCGGCGAAAATAATGCGATGTTTTTCTAATCTAAAAATCCTTACTTTGTATTAATTGTGGTTGAATGCAGTTAGTAGGTGTTTCTCGACGCATCGTACAACGTTATAAATTCATTGTAACGAGTTAAATTTATTTTTTGAGCACAACAAAAAGAGCCTTATTTAACTATTTGGTTTGGTTTTTTACATAGTACCACTATAGTACATCATACCGTTGGGATTAGTCAGTACAACTTACGTCATATGGTGAGGCTAACCTTGTTTTTAGTTGCAAGGGTATATTGTGCGCTTCACTATGTCCAAATAGTTGAGCAAATAGTAATTGGAACTAGCGATTTTAGTTGCGTTAACTCAACTTCGTTGGGGTTATGTATACTATAAATCGGTTTAAGTCCGTTTAGTTACTACTTTTTTTAGTCGAAAAATAGTTCCCACAACTATAATTCTTTCTCAGTGTATATAATATATTTGGATATTTCGGAATCTACAAATCGTAGAGACTTAGAGAGACAATCAGAAAACCAAGTTTGATTCGTATTTCATAATCTTTATAACTAACGAATGATTTGTTACATACGAGGAACCAGAACCAATCAAAACATTATGTTGTCGATTTAAATGAACCTGTTTTACTTGTCATTCCAGAAAATGTACTCATTTCCTGCACACCACTAGATCAACGATGTGAGCATGGATTAGGCCTACAGGGGATACCACATACAAAAATGCACTGGTTACTCCACCTCTTGGTGGTTCGTTAGTTAAAAAGATCAAATTCTGATCAAATTTGGTTTTTCAATCGTCTCTCTACGATCCGCAGATCCCGAAATGTCCAAATATACGTAGGGTGGTTTTGACTCGCAAAAGGTCAATAAAAGTTCTAATTTGATAGGCTTAGCAATTTTGTAGAAAATTTAGTGGGCTACAAGATTGGTCACCACTATTTGAAGCCTAGGTGATGCTGAAGAGAAGATATTTTCAAAAAATTGATTTTTGGTACCATTTTTTCAACATGGCGCTCAAGGTCGCAAACTCAGAATATTAATTAGGACACCAAACTGTAACAAACCTACCAAATTAGAACTTTCCTTGATCCTTGAGCCCTATTTCATGTCTTCATTAGCTGCGTTCGGTATATACATCTGCGAGCATTCGGAGCTCTTCTATCTTTTGTTAACGCATGTTTAAAAAAAGATAGAAGAGCGCTGATTTGCTCAGAGATGTATATACCGAACGCAGCTATTGTCTGGACTAGAAGGTGCTGAAAAAAAAGCTATCAAGGTATCGAATTAATTGTTTCAGAAATTTCGCCATGACCAGTGGTCTCGTGAACTTTCCTTCATACGCAGGCACCACGCTCTGCGGACTCTGTATATACAAGGATGCTGGAACGGTTGGCTCAGGCAAACATACCTGCGGCGGCGTAACAGGATCCACCCTTGCGCATGCTGATCAATTGCCGAAGAACATCAGTAGCGGCAATAGCAGTAGCAATAGTAGCGAGACGTCGGACAATCAACCAATTGCTATGTCACCTCTGCAGTAAACCCCTACACTTCAGCTACAACCAACTACTTATATGTAACATATGAGGGCGCTAACAGACTTAAGGCCCATCTCTATTCTCCCACCTCCTTTTTCGACCAAAAGGAGGTGGGTGACTAGGGATTGCCCTTGAGGAACTTCAGTAGTATTTCTTAAAAGCGACTCGACGTAGCAATAGATAGAAATCAATAACCAATAGACTATACTATTCCAGTGTATTCTATTAGACAGATGGAAGACACGAGGGCAGCATAAAGCCGAAAATTTAGATGTATCTACACATTGTTATCGATACAATTAATAAAGTACCTGGATTGAATAAAAACATAAGTCGAAAGAACCTTGAATTAGAGTTTTAAAGCCGAAGAAAATTCATCTACCAAATCAGGGGACTTGGTGAGGTACTCATTTTGGAGAATAATTCTTCCGAAATGAGACGCACAGATTATTTAATTTGTACAAACGGACAAAGGTACATTTCAGTGTTATATGTGCGACGCTCAAAAATAAAAGGGATCCAAAGATATTTATTTACGCCTTCAGGCTCTGTTATACTGATATATTGTATTAAAATTACAGAGAACAAATTCAACATCTAAGTATCCTATAGAAATGAGAGTTGTTACACGGAAAAAAATGTTTACTGGGATACAACAATAACTCTGGTCATATTAGCTAGAATGTCTTGCTAGTATGGCCACAGCCAGAAATATAGCTGCAATACCTATATACGATTGCCGTTTCAAAAATGTATTACTTGCAATGCCCATACTTTTCGATACCGTTACTATACGATCAGTCGTTTTAAAAATATTTTCTTCCAACTTCAGCAAGAAATCGCAACCAGAAATATATTGCTGTCCAACCAAAGCAACTTTTTTCCGTGTAGAATTGGGGTTTTCTTCTACCATTCACCCTATCTCGGTCAGATTTTCATAAAGAGTCACGAATTCGACTGACAGCATTTATGCACGCGGTGGGGTTCGATTCTCGAATCATCAATAAATTTTTCATCTCAAAATCATTGCAAGTATTGTATTTATAAACAGGAGGGTAACTCTCGAGAACCTTTGGAGCTGGTCTAGTCGGTTCATTTTTCTTCTTATATATACTATACTCGGAACAATCAGGGTAACGCCTCTCATATAAGTTCGAATGCAGAGCCTTCCTCTACTTGTTTGTGACACTGGATATTGATGAAACAGTAGATCAAGGCTGAAAAATATTTGCCTACGATCCTCTGAATGCTAGACGCACTTATTTCACCATTACGTTTACGTAGATCGAGATTTTGCCGCTAAAATATAATTGCTGCATTCTAAGAAACTGATTCATCTGCATCCATAACGTGAACTCGTACGAAATATCGTTAGCAATGACACCAATGTCTTCAGAGGCGGTTTCACTTCAGAATCGTGGACCTTTTTACGCGGCGGTCGGCTTACATATTTCAGTATAGACATGATGTGTAAACGCAGAATTTGTTGACACCATCTATGAACTGTCAACTATTTATTGTAAATGCATCCGCTTCAAACTATAAAGATGTCTTATCATTACCCACAATTATATATACAGTGGAACCCCGATTATTGACCACTTGGGGAGAGGACTGGTAAATAATCGGGGTTCAGCTAGGAGGTGTGGCTTGAACGTCGAGAGGGGGTACGGAATGGTGGGAGCATGCGCGTCGCGGCAACGCTTTGTGGCTGAAAGAACATGATTAACCTTAAAATTTCCGACGTCTTAGGTTATGTTACACATACCACGCGTACCACAGCGCCGGCGCGTCGGACGACGGTAGTAGGAATAACACGCCCACAGACACTATTCCCCTCGGCGAACCGAATTGAGTGGGGGCAAGAATTAAGGGGAATGGTATAAGATCGAGGTGGTAAATAATCGGGGTTCCACTGTATATATATATGTGTATTGTAACTAATTGCATATGTTTCACCAGCTGAAGGCTGGTGAAATTATGCTAGTTCGCGTGAGTTGTTTGTCACGGGTTATGAGATTTGGAGCTCCTCTGGGAAAAGTTGGAAAAACCCTTAAATTACCCTAATACAGACTATGATAGATTTTTTCACTATCAGAGCTGCGTCCCTACGGATCTGGGATATGTCAAATTCCCAAGACTAAGATAGATGCTGTAGAACTATCAAGCTGTTGAATTTGATGCACCAATACCGTTTAAATCAGATCTGGGATATATCCAGCTCACCAGACTAAAGTAGGTACTGTAGAGCTACCTTAGCTGAGTGAGATCAACGCACCGATACTGATTTCTAGCTAAAGAATGATTTTAAGTTGACTGAAAAAATAAAGAAATTTAGGAACAAGGTTGTAAGAAAATAGAAAAGAAAGATCAGATTCCTCATAATTTTAAATGATTTTAGATCATTTCCTATTTTATTTTATAAAGAAAAAGAAGGATTGTGTTCCGGAAGAACTTCTATTTACAAAAATAATACCAAAGAATGTGAAACATAAAATAATAATGATTTTGGAATGAATGATTTTACTTAACCTAATTTCTTAATTGCTAACGCGCGCAGGCACAATGTGCTGGACTTTGTGTTTGATTTGTGATTTTTGCTAATTTGTTTTCTATTTGTTTCTATTTGAATTTACTTGCACTGCTGCTTTAGCTAGATCAGTGTTTTGATATTTTGAATTTAATTGAAACGCCGCTTTGGCTGGAACAATCAACTCTTTGACTTTATTGGTATAGTCGCTGCCTTAGCAGACTATCCGAAAATAATTGATTTTATAAGTGTGCCCGCTTTGGGTCTTGCTATGCTTATGAGAAATAGAATTTATGAATTTAACAAACGTTATGAGTCGGTTGGCCGCTTTGGCACAAGTCCGCTCTCGAGCCGTGAGACGGTCGCCTTTTATATTCGTTGTGACGTCACAACTGGTGTTCTGTTACGCATCAACTACCTTGCGCGCTACGACGCTACTCTATACCATGATGTAGTATAGTATGTGTGTATCGCCTAATGGCCTATACGATGAATACGTTACGGCTATTCGGCTATGTATATGCCGAATACGTTACAGTATATATTATGTACATATATATATCTATATATTATATATATATATTGTACGTTCAATGAATAAATAACTGGACTCTAGTTCTCTGTGTTGAATATACTACAGGTGTAGTTGGGAAAAGAAAAAAAAACAAGGAAAAAGTCGCGATTCCACAATAATACGCTACGGTAAAATCTTACTTTAAGGGGAAATGAAACACGATTTTTGCACTTGGAATTTTCCAAACCTAGTTTCTCAGCGAAAACACATCCGATTATTGCGAAATTGATATCAGCGATAGGGGCAAGTGAACAAAGAGCATGACGCTCTCCGATTTCCAAAAAGCGAAAATGTTTCGGGTGTTTTCATATTTATCAAGTACAACGTCAGCAACGATTATTCGTTACAGAGCACTCTTGATGAAAATTTTCTTTTCGCTTTTTGGAAACCGAAGAGCGTCATGCTCTTCGTTCACTTGGTCTCCATCGCTGATATCAATTTCGCAATAATCGGATGTGTTCATGCTGAGGAACTAGGTTTGGAAAATTCCAAGTGCCAAAATCGTGTTTCATTTACCCTTAAATCAGTGAGTAATAAATAACCACTTTTCAGGATGAAGAATGTTTTATTAATTACAATAGGATATCGGTAATTTATTTTTAAGAATCTTTCATAGCATTATATTCTGGATGCATAGATTCAGTCACTACATGAGGAATCAGGTTATATACTCTTCGATGGATAGATGCAAATCGGAAGTGGCATTCTTTATATGGTAAGGCTTCGGGCTTTTGGATCGCACATATCATGTCGAGGATAACCCATAACCAAAGCAGTGGGCAACGTCTTTCACAACCAACCACCATAGCTTGCCACCCAAATCGTCATTGGCGCATCTCTCGATGAACCTTGCCCTCGATATATGTACAGTAATGTTCATTAATGGGTTCGCGGTGGCTAACTGTTTTTTTCGGACTTTTTCGGAAACGAGACTCCATTCTAGTCGTATTTGATGTGCCGATAGCCGAAATTGTAATAATAATAATTGTGACCCCTTGTAAAAATAATATAATATTATTTTATTGATGGTATCTGAAAAAGTCCGAAAAAAATAGTTGTCCACCGCGAACCTATTAATGAACATGACTGTACATACACTCACAGTCTTTTCGATCAAACCGGCAGTAGGAGACTAAAATGTATAGGAATGGCTTTGAAAGCCCATCAGGTGCGCTGGAAGTCAGAGACTCAACTAATAAGACCACAGTGAATCAATGAGTGAATAAATTCATTAAATAATAAGTTCAGTGAAAGATAAGGTGACAGAGGTACATTTGGGTGAGACTGCGTGTGCATGTCAGATCATCTTCCAGCAACACTGCAGGCTTCATACCCCCTTTTTCCTCAAAATAGAGTAAAAGGGGAAAAATGGGGGGTTTAAACAATAGAAAATAGACGCCATTATGTCTAAGAAATGATATTTTAATCTTGTATCCTAGTGACATATAATATTCTAAACATTTTGATAATAATATTGCGTAAAATAAAATTATTCAAAACATAAACATTGATATAAATTGAGTAGTACGAAGAATTGTCTCATATTTTTTTGCCATTTGAGTTCTTAATTAAATAGGGCGCTATCAACTAAGTAATACTTATTATTCTGCTTGGCCACAAGACACTCTTTGGTTTGTCTTCAACTTTTTGGCAAAAGATATAGGCTCATGACCAAATTTATATGCATTATAGTTTTCGAGATTCAAAAAACAATGAAGGAATTCCAACAAATTTCGCCCGATTCTGTAATTTATTACAGGCGAAAAAATGGAAAATGTTAGTTTTAGAGTAACAATAGGGGAAACTTTGATAAAAAGGGGAAAAAAGAGGAAAAGGGGAGTAGGTGTGAAGCCTGCAACAAGTCGACTTCAAAATCCAGCCATCGAATTCTACATTATGTACTTTCGAATGGTTTGTTGGGCGAAATAAACGAATTTTGCCATTTGAAATACATGGGAAATCTTATTACCAAATGCGCTGACTCTGTGTTCGAGCTACATAGCTGAGCTTTGGGGACAATATTTCTTATATTAAGCACCAACTATTTTCGAAAGGGCCCCAACAAAAAGATGTCATCTTCTTTTGACACAGTCTAATATACATACATCATATCAGGGTGGTTACAAAATTTTGATTCTAGATTCAGTTTCTCTATTACGAAATTATAATAGAACCCCCCTACATTGCAGGTTTTCCAACATCGAAACTCGATATGATTGTCATATTGCGATTTCCGTCTCAATTCCGTGGTAATACAAGAGACCGTAGTCGTTGAGTGGGCAAAATTCCACCTTCTGCAATTTGTGAAGCAGTAGCAAAGCTGAAGGTATCTAGATGCAAGCATCTAAGATACAGTATCTAGATTCATTTTGTATCTGAATAATGTATCTAGATACGATATTTGTTTTCATATCTTCATCTGTATCTAGATATTTTGTGGAGTACACGGAGAGAAATGTACAGTAAATGTTACTAGGCTTTCTGAAAAACATAGATGTGACGACTGTCGGAGCCAGGTAATAATTACTGTGTAGCACAGTATCGAAAAATTCCGTCTGATATAACTTTGCGAGAATGTCATCATAGCCATGCCAGCACGGTAAATATTACCATGCCGTCTGCTTCAGCGCGATCCATCGAATATTCACATAACCTAAAACTGACACGCTCTGCTGTCTGGTCGCGCTCACATCGCTACAAGGTAGCACGAACTACCCAGCACGGTAAATATTACCATGCTGCATAGATCCTTGCCAATAGAATAAAAGTAAAAATTACTTGAAATTAAGTTCCGGGCAACATGGGACCAAGAACAGTGAAAAATAGTAGAATTCACCATGTGACATATTGATATTTCCAACGTTTTTTGTTTCACGGACTAAATACTAGGTGGCATGGTAATATTTACCTTGTTTTTCTACGTGCAAAGTAATATTTACTTGAGATTTCTCTCCGTGTATATTCATATCGTACTAAAGATACTCTTGAAGATACTTCAGAAAATCTGAAGAAAGGTTGAATCATTGATAGACTCGTGTAGTCTTGTACACTAAACGTAATGGATTCTGATCCGGACGAGTTGGACAATTCTAGAAACAGCCAATCGGCGCTCTGGATTAAAAAAATCCAGAGCGCCGATTGGCTGTTTCTAGAATTGTCCAACTCGTCCGGATCAGAATCCATTACGTTTAGTGTACATGTATACATACGTCATGGCCAAACGCAATGCTCTAAGTGATGATTTATTCGAAACCTTGCTCTACTTGAAAAACAATTATTCCTTCGCTCAAGCCTTACTGAGTAGTCAGTAGTTTGTCGCTCTGTTACTTCCAATTTTGTAATATGGAATTTTCAATTTTGTTTCGTTTCAATTTTGTATCCAAAAATAAAGCTGATTAACATCCAGACGTGTGCCTGTATATGGTCTCATCTTATTTTAGAGAGTATCTGTTAAAATATCTAAATAGTCTTATAAGTATCTGTATCTATATCTAGATACGTTAAGTATCCTTGTATCTATGTCTGTATGTAGATACATTTTAGTGTCGCTTATCTGAATCTGTATCTAGATACATTCCAGAAGTATCTTTTACAGCATTGAGCAGTAGGTCCAAAAAGGTTGCAATGTACTAGGCATCCTACTTTACCTGCAAAGCAGAGCGCGACTAAAGTCGAGCACCAAGCACCGATCATAAACAAAACGCACCGGGTACAAGGGCTTGGAGGTAGGCACCCTACTTTGTGTTTTGACGTAGTCACAATTATAAGTATATTCTCACCTGTTACATTGCAGTGCGTCAGGAAGTGGGATGAGGATCAGGCGTTATCCGGTAGAAATCATAGTAGAAATGGATTTCAGATACGAAGGGGATATTCAGGTCATTGGCACAATGTTGCGCGTAGTGTAAATTTACAAGTACACGATTAAATCTGACCTTTGGGGCAACAGATAATTTTAGAAACTCTTCAATTTCCACAGAATTGTTCTTCTTGATAGATAATCACATAAAAATAACTCGGTGTGCATGTATCCCCTGTAGTTGCGTCGCCATTTGAAAATGGTAATGCCACATTACCAAATCCAGTGTCTTCCATCGTATTTCCTGATACTTTTGGTAACATGTGAACGCTCTGCGTATTTCATCATTTTCATAACGACTCTATACATGTATAGTGAATATTCGTATCTCCGGGTCACTTGTTGATGCTTGACAATGAATTCACAATGATTTGAACACAGATTCATTCAACAAGTGACCCGCAGATACGAATATTTACTATATTAATTTCTGTACATATGTTCATAACATTCGATCTCATTTTTGTCTACACTTAATCATATGTATGTATAGAAATAAAGAGAATATCCTGTGGAAATAACACATGAAAAAAGAAGTTTGCGTGAGCAGAAGTATAAGGTAATAATATCGAGTAATTTATAAATTACAAAAATGATTTATTTGCAACGTTTTTAACCTGCTTTTGGGGAATCGGTCGCGCCGTGGCGTGTACCTCAAAAATCCTCTTAATTATTGAATACAGTACAAAGATATGTATAGATAATATAAATCGCATTTGTATTTTCAATGACTTACCTCCAGCGAAGGGTGAAACCCAGAGGTCAGGTCGACAAGTCGTTCGCGCTCAACGTACCAGCCGGCATACGGCAAACCAGAAATTAATGAAAACGAAAGACAGCAATTAATACAGGTAAAGTAAAATAAAGTAAATAGTTAACATAGGCATTCTATCTCTCCTGTGTATTTCGCGACATTTATGATCTCAGAACTGTGTGCTGGGACCCAATGATTCCGCAACGAACTCTCGTTTTGCTTGTTATCGCCAAACTTTGTTTGAAAAACATTCATTTTTCGAAAACACGTTTCTCTATCCTCAACATCTTCCTGAAATTCCAAAGAATTGATTTGTACCATTTTCATTTACAAACAGAAAGAAAAAAAATCGGGCACAGGGCTGGGGGCAGAGATAGTTAAATTTTATGAGGTCCGCTGAACCCTGGTGTGCAATCATTAATGATCGGATTATGAAATGTGCAATCCTAGGTGTAATATAATACACTGATAGAAAGGTTTAGTTATAGTAAGTGAATCCATTTAGTTGGACATTTTTTGCCGATTCATTCCTCTGAAATATGGATTCGTTAACTATCAACGAATATTCATTTATTACTATCAACTTTTACCCTCAACTGAATATTCGTTAACAATTAACGAATATTCGTTAACTATTAACGAATATTTATTTGTATTAACGAATATTCATTTGTTCGTATCCAACTCTGCCCTTCGTTAATAGTTAACGAGCCTCGTTAATAATAACTAAACCTTTCTATCAGTGTAGTACATTGTGTACCGAGAGCGAAAACGGGCGTTTGCGAGCCGCGTATAATGCCGGCGACACAGACTTTTCGTGTCGGCTCACCTATGGAGATCGTGACCAGTGCACAGTCACTCACACGTAGCGCCGACCAATCACAGCTATGTGTGAACGATCGTGGCGCCTGTAGGTGAGGCGAACACGGAACACGAAAAGTCTGTGTCGCCGGCATAAAGTTGAGATCCCGAGGCGAAGCCGAGGGTTCTCAACTTGATACAAGGCACAAACGCCCGTTTTTTCTCGAAGTGCACATACTATTTTTTTCAAGAGCGGAGCGAAAATGCGAGTTTTCGCTCCGCTATAGAGGAATGGAATCGGGCGTTTTCGCTCCGCTGTTGAAGAATAGTACATTGTTTACCGAGCGAGAAAACGGTCGATTGCGCGCCGAGTATGAATTTGAGCACCGAGGCGAAGCCGAGGTGTTCTCAAGTTCATACGAGGCGCTAATGACCGTTTTCTCCGAGGTGAACATACTATTTTTTACAACAGCGGATGGAAACCAGTGAGTTTCCATCCGCAAACGAGGACCGGCAATCGACTGGTTTCCATCCTCATTTGCGGATGGAAACTCACTGGTTTCCATCCGCTGTTGTAAAAACAATATTATGACCCCTTACCCCTTTGTAATCATATCTCAACCTGCTGCAACTGATAAACTGTGATGTGTTTGAATAGATAGAGATCTCATTACTATGCATTTAATATCAAGACACCAACAATAAGGCGATAAATATGAGCCGTGGTCTACTTTG
Organism: Tenthredo livida; assembly: GCA_963992785.1. Lineage (NCBI taxonomy): Eukaryota > Metazoa > Arthropoda > Insecta > Hymenoptera > Tenthredinidae > Tenthredo > Tenthredo livida. Next base: position 41,818,281 of record OZ023064.1, on the reverse strand, counting down.
ATCAGTTCTTAAATTTGATCTAACTTAAACGTTGTTAGGGATGTTACGATAAGTTGCAAGGCTTTTTTGAAAATATAAACAAACAAAGGCTTTCTGTTCATCTCTATTGCCAGAAATAGTCAAACTGGGTCTTGTCCTGTGATCGTGGATGAATAGTAATATATGTGTTAACAGTACCTAATCATAAATTACCTACCGGTAAATTATTCTTAGCTTTGAGAATACTTGAGAGTTCAACAATTTGATCTGATCAAAGTTTCTCTAGCATATTATGATGACAGATACAGAACTGCGGAGTCAATTATGCACATACACATGGGTATATATTAAGCTGGGTACACACCTGAGCATATTTGCGCGTACGCACATCTTTTGTCTCCTTTCTTCCTTCTGGAAGCGAGAAGGAAAAAGATGGTTCGTGCGCGCGAATATGGTCAAATATGCTCAAATGTGTACCCAGCTTTAGACTGACAGTTATTTTGACTTTCGACGAAATGTTTCGCTCCGAGTACATGAATGGGTTCCAAATAAATAAAAAAAAGCCTCCCCAAATTGGAGCCCTTAATTTTAATATTAAGGGGTGCCGGCAGCCCCTTACTTTTTCCCACTTAAATAACATGGGCTTTTTGACTGTTTTAATCAATTTTCTTCTACAAGGCCCAATTATTCGTCAAAAAATCTAAGTTTCAGCAACAATGTCGGTGATGATACTCTCTTCCAGTAAAACGAAATGTGTCCACATCCATTCGGAATTCCATGTTGGTTTCCATCCCTATCTTATTCTGAGACTTCGACCGAAGCGAACAAATTGTTCTTTCCTACAAAGTTGTTGAATATTCTTCGTCAATGTTGTACCTCATCAACTCATCGGAATGTGTAGCTCGCATTCATGTTCATAACTTCGAACATCACCCCCATCCCCTAAAAATTGTACTAGAAATGGTGGGTAAATTAAAAAAAAAAAAAATGGTTTGGCTACAAAAATGATCTGTTTTCAACAGAAAGGTTACAAAAATTTAATTTTTTATTTTTCTACATTCTTCTTCGGTACATTCTTCACCTCACCCCCACCCACAAAAATTGGAAAAATCGCTATCCAATGTTATTGATTTTGGTTGACGCATCATTAAATAAAATTTTTGTAACCCTTCTGTTGAAAACAGATCATTTTTGTAGCCAAACCATTTTTTTTTTAATTTACCCACCATTTCTAGTACAATTTTTAGGGGATGGGGGTGATGTTCGAAGTTATGAACATGAATGCGAGCTACACATTCCGATAAGTTGATGAGGTACAACATTGACGAAGAATATTCAACAACTTTGTAGGAAAGAACAATTTGTTCGCTTCGGTCGAAGTCTCAGAATAAGATAGGGATGGAAACCAACATGGAATTCCGAATGGATGTGGACACATTTTTTTTTACTGAAAGAGAGTATCATCACCGACATTGTTGCTGAAACTTAGATTTTTTTGACGAATAATGGGCCTTGTAGAAAATAATTGATTAAAACAGTCAAAAAGCCCATGTTATTTGAGTGGGAAAAAGTAAGGGGCTGCCGGCACCCCTTAATATTAAAATTAAGGGCTCCAATTTGGGGAGGCTTTTTTTTTATTTATTTGGAACCCATTCATGTACTCGGAGCGAAACATTTCGTCGAAAGCCAAAATAACTGTCAGTCTAGTATATATCCAAATAATTACAACAAAATAAAATCGACGTTGACTGAAAAACTAAAACAAAAAAAAATTAGAACTAGCCGTCAACAATTTTCACAAACATCGTAGCTCTACGAACGGAATTCAAAAAAATATATAAATCTATCAGAACATACATGCAAGATAATTTACTTCGAGGTGGACGAAATCTGCACGTTACTGCTTCGTTTTACGTTTATAATTTGAAAATACGATTTCAAATTTTCAAGTGCTCTCCTACTCCCTTGATCAATTGTGTAGCTGGTATAACGAATAAGTTCCAAATTGTAATAAAGAAGCAAAGAACCATGCTTTCTTTCTGCTATATTCGAGAAACAAATACATAATATAAAATTGCAGATGCTTGCTAGGCCGTCTTATGAACACAGACTGGTACAGTGTTATATTGAGTTTCCTCATTCCAAACAGTTATCTAATTGGCCTTTCACTGGAATAAGGAATACGTAGCTAACCAGACTTGATAGTGATAATTAACAAATCGATTTTCTTGAATCACTAATTGGAAATATGCTGAAACGAAATATCGTGAGTATTCTCTACCGACACATTAACGCCATGCACACGTTTTTTTAACCATTCATACGGAATACGAATACATAAATAGATGTATCTAGATGTCCTACCTGCAGATGGTTATATTGGCTATTCGTTTTAGCGAGGTCTAGTCTGTCTGTTGATGAGGCTACAGGCTTGCTTTCCCCACTTTTCCTGTCCTGTCCTTTCCTTCCCTTCCCTTTCCTTTCCTTTCCTTGGTGCTATACCTGCCTGCCTGCTTGTTTGTTTGTTCGTTTGTTCTTCGCCTCTCTGTCGTTTCTAATCTTCCTTGCTAGTTACCAAGGCAATATACACATACGTCGTACATCGTCTAGGTACTAGATATTCGTCTCTGCCCTCAGACTACACTCAAAATGCCTCGTTTTTATGCTATCTTCGAAAAAATTTACGCCGCTGTACAAAAATCACTAGGGTCTATATTCTATACTCTATATATTCTATGTGCTATATTCTACGATCTATAGCCTGTCACCTGAACCCTGGATATTGTACCATTGATGGTCACGTTGTTCGAAATAACAATGTCACTTATGGTATACTTTTCTTTTCTTAACTAGGTGATGATTGAATGTACACTATGGAATATTGGTAATTGGGTAAATTATGTACAAATTTGTATTTAATACTGCGTTTACATACAGACGCTGATTTCTCGGGGCTGCTGAGTTTTTCTGGTAGTCTCTACACAGTTGATAGATAAGATATAATACAGACAGGCAGACAGACAGACATCCTTTCTATTGTACATAATAATTTATTCATTTATAGACACAACTAGCCTTTCTTCTTTACTTGGTTTCAGTTAATTATCTATGCTGTTTGTATACCATATCTGAGCAGATGCTTAAACTGCAACTGCAAACTGCTATGTTGACTACAATTTAGTCTCCTACCTGTGTGCTTGGGCCTTATCCTATGAATCTTTTGACAATTCCCTTTTGTAAATTAAAAATGATGGAAAAGGTTGTAGTCACGTTTTTATTATCTAACTTCTTAAAACATTACAACTTAAAAATTAAATTTTTAACCTAAGGTAGCCTATAAGAAATGCTCTTCAATTTTTTTTTCTCTACAATTTTAATTTCCCTGGCGAGTCTATTATCCTTCCTTTCTCTCAACATCCGCTATTTGACTTTCTCTTGCCTCTGTTCTAATTCTATCGTCGTTTCGTTTTTGTTATTGGTCTATATAAGAATCATCGTACCTAAATTTTCATTTATTCTCTATGATAACAATCTGCATCAATTTTTGTAAAACCTAGATTCTTACATGGACCGTTTTCTTCATTTTCTTTTAGATCTAAAAGTTTGTAGATGTGTGTGGATCTGAGTGTGCAGTTTCTCTGCGTCGATATGTGGATGGTGGGCAGGGGGAACGGGAAGGGGCAGGGGGTGGGGGGGTCGAAGGTGTGTAAGGCTGGATTTTCATGCGCAGTAACTTGTTGTCCCAGTAAATTACTGCTGCAATGCTATTCGTTGTTGAGTATTTTATATCACGTGGTTGCAGGTAACTTGGTGATCAAAAACGCTCAACAACGAATAGCGTTGCAGCAGCAATTTACTGCGACAGCAAGTTACTGCGCATGAAAATCCAGGCTAAAAGTGTGTTTAGATCAGTGTTAGGAGTGTAAATAACGACTATTTGAATATAAATATTTTCGTCAAGTTATTCGTGGGGCGCAAAGGCCGCTACCACCGTCTATCGATTGCGACACACAAATCTCTGTGTGGTGGGTAGATAGGTTTTTACGTGTGGATGCGGTAGGTGAAACTTTTCAAATGTAAATACAGTTATGCATAAGCCTCCCTCACTGCGATCTAACGGGTGACGCTTCTTTCCTGAATCCTTATTGTCCTGCCTGGTCCTGTCTGACTAGCCTTAGCCCTGCCTGCTCCGAACTAAACAGTACAGAAGTACTGGCGACTAGTAGACAAGTGGTAGACAAGGGGTCACCTGAGGTTCAAAAGTGACAAAGTTGTTAGTTTAGTCAAGTTAACAAACTCCAGAGCTAGAAAGATTTACACAAACGCCGCTGACTCCGATCTTGTTCTTCAACAGTGGACAAAAGTAATAGATAGATAGAACAAAAAAAAAAAAAAGAAATAAAGCAACCGCTGGATACTAAACATGACTAAAATCGAAACTTGTTCTTTCCTTCATTATTATTTTTGCAAGGCATATTCTCGATTGTTCGTGGCAAGATAATGAACAGTCGACCAATCATAATGTTTCGGTATAGTATTAAGACTCGGCCCAGTTGGCGCTATGGCGCTAAGCAGTGTCATGGCACTTCACTCATAATAGCACCATTTGTGTCGAGTTTGATACCGGAACATGATTGATTGAGATCAGATCAGAGCCTCAAACTTCGACCCAAATAACTCGATCCATTAGGAAAAATATGGAAAAACTACGCGAAATGTGGAACGAATGTAGAATCATAAATCTTGCCTTGAGAAAGTATAGAATTACATACATATACCACCGGAAATAAATATTTGGTCTAACTCTAGCATGCGCTACGCTATGATTGACCGTTTCAAATAAGTACAGGGTGGTCTACGATCGAACTTTCCTCTTAGTACAGGGTGGCGACAACTTAGCGAAAATAATATTCTCTGACTTTTCCCACACCAAAGTTCGATATTCCCCGACCTCCATCAACAAAATATCTAAATTACGCTCAGCTGTTTTCAACAATGAAGTAATCTTTCATTTCAACGTATGTTACGCAATTATTTTTCATGTATTATTATTATTATTATTATTATTATTATTATTATTATTATTGTTGAAGTTAACGATATGTAGGTTCGAAAATAGTAAAAATTGGAAATAATTAAAAGACAAACAGCGTTTACCCCATGGGCCGGCGTAATTCCCTGACTATTCCCTGACTTTTCCAGTCTGACAAAATTCGCTGGCTGTTCCCGGTTTTCCCGGTTTTCTCGATCTGTCGCCACCCTGTACTAATGTACTTTTGATATTTGAACAACAGGACTTGTATCGCGGACCACCCTGTGCGTTATCAATTTAATGAACGCCATTGATTCGCAATGTATAAAATAATTAATTAATCTCTTTGAATTTATAGCCTGATGATATTAACAAGCATAACACATCAAGAACAAATACGAAATTGAAGCTGTACATGCCGAACTTTTTTCGCTAGCGTATCAAATAGTTAAATCGATAATAAACCAAGTTCTGATTCTGGCTTGATAAGATATTCTATTCTAATTATAAACTGAAATATGGTAATATTTGCAATACATATGGAATACATCTTCTGGCCTAATGATAAACCCGACTCAAATTGCTAGTAGAAATAGTGACGAGTATATAAACTAAACGTGGCTAAGATTCAGCCTGTTTCCTACATTTTGCTTGATCAATCAGTGAAATTCAAGTGTTATATATATATATCGTGTGCAGAAAAATTCATTGATTATCGACTAAACGAAACACCAGTTATAATAAGTCAGAATTCCAGAACCAATTCGACAAGAAAATGATTTCCTTAGCTGTTGGCACGCTTTAATACTAATACGACACATTGATTCAGTTCAATTTATTACAAACTGCAGCTCTATATTTTGTGAAAATGTTTTCTCCTCAAATTTCCCAACAGCATTTCGGAAAATTCAGAAATTCTAATGAATAAAATCGAATTATGGGTGTTCAAAAAGAAAATTTCAATTAAGAATTTGAAAAACATACTCGGAACTCGCTGACTCCGTTTAAGTTACAGAAATATGAGTATGGAAGTCATTGGAACTCGGATGATATTTCGAGATCCGACGAGTGAGTTCACACGATAGGTTTTTCATTATTTTAAAATCACTTGATTTTTACGAGGTGACCTCAGGTATCTCAGTATCTCACCAAAGCAGTCTTTCATGCGTTAGCAATTTATATAGGAGATTAGTATCTTGTAAAAACCTTGCAGGAGTTTGAAATCTGTGCAAAGGAACACCCGGAAACAATATTCATGTGATCTACTAAGCCAATGATAACTTTTACCTCTCTGAACTTAGTAGAGGAAAAAGTTCTTTCAAGTGTTATTGTTCAGTGTCGAAACTCAAGACGATTCAAATTTGCCTTAATGTAAGAAAATGGAATTGCAAACAAAAATATGTTATTAAAAATTGCTGTTCAGCGTTCAATGTTTGCAAAAAAAAAAAAAGAGAAAAAAAAAAAGGTAACCAATTCACTATCTCTTGTAACTTTTTCTTGAACACCCTTAATTTGCACTCGTGGTAGATAAATGAAGCCTGAAAGGTGGTGTGACACAACGAGTCCTACTTTAGCATTGTGAATATAGCATAAATAAGATAACTCACCGTTTGAGGAAGCGCAGTGTCAGGATGAGCTGGGTTGATTAAATTAGTACCGCCTGCCGCCGCCACCGCCGCCTCCTCCGCCACCACCGCCCATATTTCCACCCCCAACAGGGTTTCCACCATACCCTCCTTGGTTGCCACCTCCACCACCTCCGTATCCACCGCCACCACCGCCGCCGCTACCACCTCCGCCGCCACCTCCTGTGTTACCACCCATAGGTCCTCCTGCTGTATTTCAAAAGAAGAATTTGGAATGCAATCAATGTGGGGCAAAGAAAAAATTATGAAACTCCGAATACCTGGTAGTAGAACACTTCCTACTCAAGGTGGTACATACACGGTAAATAATAGTTTTTTGAATGACTGAAACGTGTCGAAATCAGTTTCAGTCCAGAAAAGTTGGAGTATCTAAATCCAGAACTTTTCCAGGAGTGAAAGATTGTGTATCGAGGGTACTGTAATTTTTTTATGTAATTTTTCGGTAGATGAAAAAGTCAACAAGCCTTAGTTTCATGGAAGCTGTTACATTATACTTAGCTTTCAATTTCTTTGGACAGAGTTAAAACGCTTATCAATTCAGAATATTGCTTTGAAGTGAATAGTTCACATTCCAAATGAAATTTTAGTGTTTTGCCATTGCAAAATTTTGAAATTTCTTTGAAAATTGCCAGAAAACAAGTAAGCTTGCAAGACAATTCCATACTATTTCGAGACCGAGATGAATATCTGCATACATATCTAGGACTTCCAGGATCGATGGACACCGATGGAAGGCACATATCAGGAATTAGGTATTACTCTATTCAGTATGTGATCACTGTGAAAATTCGTACCATAAGGCGCCGGCCTGCCACCAGCGTTGAAGTTATTTCGTACCGGTCCTCCGCCATATCCTTGTTGGTAACCACCTCCGAAATTATCATTGCTCCAATTACCTCCACTATTGTAGCCGCCTTGGCCACCTTGTCCACCCCAACCACCGCCTGAATCGTTTGAGGATAAAAATTATACCGATTATCACATCATTTTAATGGTTTGGCTCTTACATAGCGCAAAGAGGAGACCAACTTATCCAGACTCATGAAGCCTCTGTTATCGAGGTAACTTACAATAATAGATAGTTACCTTGGTTCTGATTTTCCCAAGGTCCATTGCCCCCCCATCCACCTTGATTACCTCCTCCATATCCACCTTGGTTTCCACCGTTGTTCCAGTCTCCGCTACCACCGCCTCCGCGACCTCCCCAATTACCACCTCCTTGATTACTGCCTCGTGGACCTCTACCGCCTCCTTGACCACCTCTACCACCTCCACCGCCACCTCCACCGGTAGCCGAAGCCATCTCAGCTTTGCTTAAGGCCTGACGGAGACGAGATCAAGAGATAACGATAGAAATGAGAATCGGAAAAATTAGTGTGATCAGATTTTAATGCATGCAGAATGTGGGCTTCAACTGTTTTTGCAAACAATTAGGAAACTTGAGTTCTTAAATGCTGTGTACTTATTGAATAGGGTAAGGTGAGTGAATTCATATGGACCACCAAGTTTTCCCAAAACAAAAAATCTTTTCATAAAATTTCATCCCCTTTTTGTCCTCTTCAATAGCAGACAGATGAAAGGACAAAAGAAACAAGTACAACAATTACAGTTTTGTAAAAACACATTTTCAATTCATTACGAGGTGGTCCATCAATTGGCAAATTTTTTTATATTTGAAAAGCAATCTGTTGATGAGGACCGACTACAATGGTACATATAAACCAATAACACACAATATACGCGATGATCATCGATTGAAGATGATAAATTATTGAAGTAAAATATATTTTCCATTTTTTTTTTTTTTTTTTTAACACAGAAATATTTTTCTATTATTTTTGACAAAAATTGTCATCGTCTTGATTATTTCATTCAATAATCAATATTCATGATAATATGAAACCTCGGATAATCATACGACTGAAATAAGAAGTGGTCCATATAAACAGAAACCGGGTGTGAAAATGGACTCTGTTGTAATTTCTGAGCAGTTTGACGAATCGACACGAGTCTAAGGTCATTATGTTCCACACCAAATTGTCGATCTCCTGATACCAAACGGAAGGACCAAATCCGTAGAGAAATTTTCAGGGTCCATGGTTGAATTTTGAACATGGTTCGAATTGGCGAATTGCTGTAACTTTGATTTAAAATATTTGAATCGTTGAAACTTTTTTACTTTCTATTACGTTTCGCCAAGTTCTAGAACTTTCGTCAATTACGTTGGAAAAAACTTGACGCTCGTCCATATTGATCACTTACTCTACCCTATAGTTTGATGAAATTTCCAGGAAATGATGGAAACTTTGTTAACTAGTTTGTACTGTTTGAAGAATTGATGGATTTCGGGGTATTTCCAGGACCTCCAGGAGCATTGAACATCTCGTTAAGTTTTTAGAAATCATTTGTCGATGACCAACATGAATGAGAATTACCTTTTTGACGTCAACGTGTTTGTTACAGATTTGATGATTGCGTTGCAAGCAGATTTTGTCCACGGGATCGTAATCATCAAATTCGACAAACCCGAAGCCTCGCTTCTTCCCTGTTTCCTTGTCGGTCACAATGCTCACAGAATTAATGCTACCAAATGATTGAAAATATTGACGAAGATCTTCTTCCTCGTGGTCATCCTTCAGCCCACCAACAAACAGCTTTTTCACAGTTGCTCCAGCCTCAGGCCTACCAATTTCCTGACGAGGAACGGCGCGTTTTGGCTCCACAACTCTGCCATCTACTCTATGAGGTCTGCGGCAAAATGAAGATTTGTTTTCATGTAACAATAACGAGCTCCAACAACGAAGGTATTGGAAATCAAGACAAGACAAAGTACAAATGTGGAAAATCACCTTGCATTCTGAGCATCATCTACCATGTGTGCGCGGGAATAGGTGATGAAACCAAAGCCTCGTGACCGTTTAGTTTTCGGGTCCTTCATTACTACTACATCGACGATTTCACCCCATTGTTCGAAATGTTTCTTGAGGGAATCGTCGGTGGTCCTATAGTCCAGACCACCGATAAACAACTTGCGAACATGTTCTGGCTCATTTTTTCCATCCTGAAACGGGCAAATAACATTCAAATGGAGTATTATGATACCAGTATAGCATCTAACGAGTACGTTGAGTGGGAATTTCGTTCGCGTTCAACTCGTCGACGCGTTCATATATAGAAATGGGGCAAATCGCGGGCCGGGTTAGGGAATGACTCGTAGTTTTCTGCGTGAAAATTTAACGACGAAAGAAATGGGGTCGGGGCGTGTTTCGTTTTTATCTGTCGAGTGCGGACAGTAGGACCGATGCAGAGACGAGCGCTGATACGAGGACGGAAAGTGTATAATATTTCGTGAAATGATTCGATGGATGTTAAAATTAGTGACACGTCAAGATGGCGACTTGGCGTTGCTTGGCTTGGGCACGCCGAGAGGATAACGAGCCGCTCTGACCGGCGGGGGAGGGAGAGTGATGTTTGTCAAGTAAATTTCCATCAATATCAACGTCTGTCGAACTACTACGCCCGGCAAATGATTGTTCATGAGTAATTCAGCAGATATTTGACGAAAAATATATCGTAGAAATGATCGTTTGACAGGAACGCGAAAAGAACTGTACGGAATGAATCGCGGATTCGTCGTGTAGCGGTGGGGGCGGAGCAGAGCGCTAAGAAAAATTCGGTTCGCTTAGCTCCGGTTATTCTTTCCAAAGTTCCGAAATTTTGATAAATATTGATAAATGACGTCGAAGTACTTACGTCGTGTTCCATCTTGACCATGTTTAGGGTAATCGACGAGCGTAAAATTAAAAAAAAACTTCCAAAGATGTGTCACAACCACAACCGACCTTTCCCGATATCGCTCACTCGGGAAGTGAAGACAAGCCAAGGTCAGCTACGAATGGTGTAGAACGGTGCGCAGTGCGTCAGCGTCGCGGATCAATGCGCAACCGAACCCTGCGATTGGTCGACGCGAAAAAAACTAAACGGAAGTGAACGCGCAACAGTATTAGTACGGTTGCTGTACCTACGCCGAAGCTTCCGCGCAGGGTATCAGTTACACGTTCATTATTCTCACTTTCGAGTTCAAAAGAACGTCCGAATCAAAAGTCGGAGAATATCGTTTCTAATCTTTACTGATAATAAATGTATTAGGAAACTCGGATTATTATAATATAAGAATATACCAGGGGGATATCTTTTTATACGGTACACACCTAGACCTTACATGCAATATTTCTCCCGTACGACTACAATACCATGGCGGGTAAAACAATTTCAAAGTGACGCTTCCGGAAATAAACAACATCCCAATCGTTTATGTATAAGAAAAAAAGTGTTTTTTGATCAACCGCGTACGCACTCCTCGGATGAGAATAACGAGGTACGTATGACGGCTGTACATTCAATGCTTCGACGTTTTTTAAAATTTACAAATACACGTCTCCCCCCCCCCCCCCCCCGAGTCCGGACCGCTTCTCTAATTACGCTTCAACATGCCGATGCTTCCGCCTGTCAAATCCCAATCGTCACCCGATATAGTATTCACCGATAAAATCTGTCACAACAAGACACATGGCAATTGTTAGAAAATTCAGAGTATCATCTGAGTTCGCCCAAGCAAATCATCGGAAACTGGCGTCCGTTTGATTATTGTCCCTATATACTCTCACTAAACGCGTGCATGCAATTGAAGAGAAAAAAGAATGAAAAACGTTTGAATACTATGATTCTCAATTTATTTCGGCGTTTTTGTTTCAGATCTGATTTCGAGCGTCTAGAACATGAAACTAACGACAAAAAAAGTCTAATACGTATTCGACAGGGCAAGTAGGAATACCTAGGCTCATCGAGCTTTGAGTAAAACAAGCTGTATTAGAATTATCCGCAGTATGAACAAGCAAAAGATTACCGAAGAGATGAATAAGACGCAGGGATTCAAGCGAGCCTTAGAACCAGAAAAAATCATCGGAGTATCAGATTGTGGTGGCGAGTTAATGTTTCTTATGAAATGGTGAGAAAACGTGTTGCATTCAGTGATTCAAATGTAAAGAAAACAGTTCATCGATGGTTTACGATGACCAATTGAATCTGCAACTAGTCACTGGCTTTTGATATTTTTCGGCATCACAAAATCACCGAAATTTCGATGGAATCATATACCCTGATCGGAGTATCTTTTGGAGAACTGGCTTTTCTATAAATTTTGTTAGTCATATCGAAGTTTGCTAGTCTTTTTAAGCATAATTGAGTAGAAGGTAGAAGTTGCGGGATAAAGTAAAAGCATTTATTGCCACAACTCCGATCAATGGCTGCTTTGATTTCAGATATTTGGGTCTCTAATTGTTTTGGATAATTGACAAATAGTAGAAGAAAGTTTGTAGTGAACTTGTAAAATTTAGCGCCAAAAAATATATTATTCGAGGCACGTTCGAGGTATCCAAAAAGTTGTTTGTTCATAGCGGAGAGAGCTCTGTTGTCCGATCAATTCGGGACCCTGAGTATCTAAAATCAAGGCAACATTCGATCCAAATCTTTGCATTAAATGCTTTTACTTTGACTGCATCTAACTCTGAGACCCGATGAGCCACAATTCCTAACTTTTACTTGATTATGCTTCTGATGATTAGCAAACTACTGTAACAAGTCTGGCTGATTGAAGAACGTTTTGGACAGATATTAGTTCTTCAAAACATACTCCTATTCGAGGTTTATGTACCCAGTTGGTGGTCATAATCTGTTGAATAATCAAAAATGACACATTGCTGAAAATGGAAATGAATTTCGTCCGAGTTAAAATGCTACTCGTCATTATCTTTGTTTATTGCAGGAAAGGAACAGATGAGACAGATTTGGTAGCTGCAAAGGAAGCCAATGTATTATGCCCGCGTGTGGTCATACAATTTTATGAAGACAGACTAACTTGGCACGTTATGAAACCTAACTCAAAATGATAATAAACATAGTTAAGACGAGTTCAGCTAGAGGTTGGGTCATGTTCGCCAATATTTTTAGTCGAAATCATTTTCAAGATTGGAAGTAGAAATTGTTAAGCTGGGCAGAGCAAGGACGAACAAATGCGGAGAAAGTTTAACTGAAACTCTATCTCTTGTGATATTTTTGTATGAACCCATATATTAAGTGTTTGAAAATAATCCAAATCATTATTATAACTCCCCTCTGGTACCTTCAATCTCTTGTGTTTCCAGTCTGAAATTAAACGTCCCAAGACTACGACTGTGGGAAAAATTTATAAGAGATGATGTTTCAATGAATTGAATAGTTCGACATTTCCCATTGAAATCTGACATCAAACGACTCACTGTTCTTTCTAATTTCACATCAATTTGCGATGAGAAACTGTAGAAGCATTCTTAGGATACTTTGAGTTATTATATCTCTAATAAATTAATAGGATGGAAGCTACTATGTTACTATATTGAATTACAAATTTAGAAGCTGTAGACACGACCAAGTCGGGTCCAAATATGACAATAAATTATATAATTTTGCATACTTGGTGAGGTTTGAATTGAGGGTGTATACGCATCTTTGGGTTGAGATATATTGGCATAATTTGACACGGCCCTTCACATGCACGAAGAAGATCTGGACCAACAATATAATTTTAGTAACTGTGTTTAACTTGGATCATGCACAAAACGACTAGAAAACAATTTTGTGGGTTACATTCCAGAATGCATTTTTCTCTGCAATAAGAGATAATTCAACGCAAGTAGTCACAAGGTAATTAATTGAATTAGATATATCTAGCCTTTCACCGTTATTACAATATATCCATATTTCTAGACCCCAAGGACCGTATACTCGCCTGAATGCTGAAAATTGTATTTTATTATTGATTGGGTAAAGTGGATGAATAATAAATACTATAGTTCGTTGTAAAGCTCAAATACAAGACATCTTTAATTCGAAGTTTTCAATTTCAATATGACATCAATAGAACAGTCTTCGATATCCTAATTGATATTTGCTAAAGTCTAATTAGCATATTAAATACATAATTCACGATCTGTATATCAATATGTATATATACTATACACATACATATATATTAGGGTGATTCAAAAAAAAAAAATATTTTTTTACTTCTCTTACTAACAGGCTCAAAAGTTTCATTTGGGTATAAAATAATGCCTGTTAAAATATGAGCTCTGAATATTAATAATCAGATACTGCGCATCGCACTTTTCGACTTTCCATAAGAATAACATGTGATAAATTATTTTTGCTTCATCTGATTTTTATAACTAGCGAACAATACGTCACACAGAGAATCCACAAACACAGTTTTGTAAACGCTCTACAAAAAAAGTTCAGAGTGATTTTCTAATAAGTCCACTCGTTCAAAAGTTATTCAAGGTCGAAGTTTAATGTAATTAATCAAGTAATCAATTTATTAATTAATGAATTCTTTTGAATTATATTTTTTCATTCAAATCTCTACACAAATATGTCTGTAGATTCTTTGTGAGACGTATCATTTGCTAGCTATGAAAATCAGAAGAAGCAAAAATAATTTATCCCATGTTATTCTTACGGAAAATCGAAAAGTGCGATGCGGAGCAACTTAATATTAATATTAAGAGCTCATATTTTAACAAGCATCATTTTATACCTAAATGAAACTTTTGAGGCTGTTGGTGAGAAAAAAAATTTTTTTTTTTTTTTAATCCCCCAAATATATATATATGAGGAATTCCACCCCAAACCGACCTACATCTGACCCTCACCCCTTCCGGTAATAGAGTCATAATTTTTTATTCATTTTCATTCATTATTCAAAAATCATAGGTAAATCGGACGATTTTCAAAAAATCTGAAAAAAATTCACCGTTTTTTTGTTTTGAAAAGCTGGAACAACATAAAAAATCATGACTCTAATCGCAAGGGGTGAGGGTCAGACGTAGGTCGGATTGGGGTGGAATACCTCATGTATGTATATGATATACTCTATGTACCATAGGTTTGTAAATACCTTTTATCCAATAGCATAATTTCGTGTATAACAATTGATAAGAAAAAACAGAAAATATATAATGAGAATAAATATTAATTAAATAATCGTAATATCACATCATTTGCAATTCCGAGTCTATTCAGTTTTCTCATATCACATACCTGACCTAATCTGGTATTCCAACCAGTTACGATCATCCCCTATCCTCTACTATTCGATAGATCAGTCATTTCTAATTCAGATAATTGGCAATTGATCAAAGAATTGAATCCATTTATACGAGGTCTTAGTATCTCCGAGGTCCTTCGCCTCCAGTGTATATCGTTCAATTTCTTAACATTGGGACATTTTTCCACATTTCCAGTATACGTTAGTCTACTTTCGCTCGATTTCTCATTATCGAGGATAACTTTGTTGGGTAGATTGAATTCCTTCATATCGTTCGCACCATTACCATTCCCAGCTTTAGTTATTGTAGGAACACAGTTAGTTCGCTCTGGTTCGAACAAGCCGCTGCTCGATGAACCTACTTGCCGGGAGATTGATGGAATTGGATTAGATTTCAGCTCTTCTATCGCTCGTTTCTTTGGCACCGTATGCCTCGGTGTATTGATACCTTTGGTGTCTGGACAATTCATCCAAGTTGTCACGACCTCCGACTGCGTGATTTCATTCTCTAACAAAAGGTACTTCTTATTTAAAGATCGATTCAGTGGCGCAGGAGAACCCCGCGGCTCGAAGAAAGATCTTTCTGGGCTATAAATTTTACCAGACGAGATAGTTTTGCTAGAAATACTCGCTCTCAGAGGTCTTATTTTATGAACCGAAGGGTGTCTCTCGACTCTTCCGCGAAAATCAGGTCTAAAGTATCGGTCGTTATTTGTATTCGTTTTCGGGTATAACTTTTCCTCGATTCTTCGGTTTATCACAACAGTTTCTGCCAGTGGAATTGGCTCTGTATGAGTGAACGCTTTTTTCGGAGAATTCGCAGTCTCTTCTGGTCGTTTGATACTAATTGGTCCGTTTATAACAGGCACAGCGTTGCTGAGTTCGCTGGTTGTTCTTATCACCGGAATAACGTTACTTCTAGAATCTAATCGCGAATTTATTTGTTCGTGAGAATTTAAATAAAGAACTGATATCCTCGCAGGACTTTTCGGCAAGAAAGTGGCTATCGGTTTTGGTTTTTCTTTCGGCTTCGCCTTTTGTTTAGGAACATTAGCTGGCTTAGATTTCAATTTCTGAGTATCTTCCTCATCACGCTTAGACTTTTCATCTAGTGGTACGATTTGCCCATCTGAATGGTGATGCCGAGTGTGACGATTAAGATTGTCCTTTCGTCTGAATACAGTGCTGCAAAAAAGGCAGGGAAACGGCTTGTCGTCTGAAAGAAATTTCTCATCAACGGCTTAGTTCACAAATAAACGTGTAACGAATAGCAAATAGCAAATAGCAAAATCGTTTTAGCTCACCTGAATGCACTGCTAGATGACGACTGAGTTCACTTTTTGAAAGAAACACTCTAGCGCAGTCGGAGCAAGAGAAAGGACGGTCTTTTCCATGCGTTCGCCTGTGACGAACTAGCAGGCTTTTGTCTTTGAAACTCTTTCCACATTGCTCGCACATGTGAGGCCGTTCATCTGTTGGATAAACTATGTGAAAATGATGAACAAAGAAACTCTGAAACCTTAATCACAATGAAATATTATTGAAAGACTGACTAGAATGGGTGCGCATGTGACGGGTCAAGTTGGCTGCTTCGCGAAACGATTTTTTGCAAACTTGGCAAGTATATGGCATCACGCCTGAGTGCATGTTCACATGACTCTTTAGGTCCTCGCGACTGCTGTATCCTTTATCACAAATTGAACATTTGAAACGTTTTTCATCTGTAATAGCAGGAAGGATCAATAAATGGAAAGAATAATCGCATTTAGAAAGATAATAGATGGAGGGGTCTGAGCACTCGTTAATTTTTCCGTACACTGCATATAAAGATACCGAAAAATCTCACAAGATCTCGAATGATTTCAAACATTCAAAGAGATTTCATACATTTCAAGAGATTTCAAAAGATTCGAAGATCTGGGGAGGGGTGTACACTAGATTCCATAAGTGGAATCTTGCATTAGGAATCCGCTTACTTTGATGAGAATGAAGATGCCTGTTGAGTTTGTTGCGTTGAGGAAATGCTTTTCCACAAAATGAACATTCGAATGGCTTATAGCCGGTGTGTGTTCTTTCGTGATACTGAAAATGTGACTGTTTTACAAAACTCCTATCACATATCTTACATTGGTACGGTTTCACCCCCGTCAAGCAAGAATCGTGATATCTTTGTGCGGTTGCACTCTTGAATGTTTTATTGCATATGTTACACTTGTATGATTCTTGTATACCTGGTATTACAGATATATGACTTCTTTTAAGCCTACAATTTTTACGTCTTTTAGGTGTTGCCACCTTTTCTTTCGTGTCGTAATCGATCCGATCTTCCTGAAAAATAAAGACTTTAACTAAGAACTAAGAACAGCAGAAGTAAAATTGCAGACTCACCAAAGGCGAGGTGTGATGGCAGTGTTAAATTTTGCAGACGCATAAGTTAGTAGAAAAAAAGTAATACCAAGATCTCTTACTTTCTGTTCACAACCATTAGGCATCTGTAATTGTGCATCCTGTCGGCTGCCTTTAATCTCGTTAGATGAGTGAATGTTTGTCACTAATTCCAGTGGCTCTATGTTCGGAGTATCAGTTTGCGGTATAACGAACTCTTGCCGTTTTATAGTTCGGTCGTCGGCACCAAAGTCTAGTACCAATAAATGTATCATTTTTAGGGAAGGAACTTTGATTTCTTATTTTGCCCTGAAGGGGGAATGGAAAAAGTTAAATTGATATCAATAAATTAGTTACAGATGGTTAGGTGGACAAAAGCCGTGGTAGACTTTCGGAAAAATATTCTATACGTATACAAGGTGCGTTTTCTCTGGTATCGCACGAGGAAGGAACTTATCATAGCAAACGCTTCACCCTTTTCTACTCATGCTTATTATCGTCGTTTCAAAAAACCCCACTTTTAGTTTCAAGCGTCGTCAAAACTGATGATGTTAACAAATATGAATAGAAAGGAGCGGAGCGTTCGCAATGATAAACCCCTCCCTCATGCGATACCAGAGGAAACTCACCATTTATATATATTAGGGTGGTCCTTATTTAGGTGGAATTTAAATATTTAAATTACTTGAAATAAGTGATGTATAGCCAACGAATTTGAGTGCCGCAGACAAAAAAAAGATCTAGAAGTGCACACAACCCAATATTATATCGTTAGTTAGACAAAATTGAAAAAATAAAAAAGAAATTACAAAAGCCTTTTGCGGCATGGCTTAATGTTAAAATCAAGAGCTCAAATTTTACAGTGATTTTTTTTTTAATTATTTGCGATCGATTAGGAGGGCACCGATTTAAATTCCACCAAGCCCTAAATAAGAACCACCCAAACATCTATAATATTATAATAACTATAATAATTAATTCACAGAAGTTCATTTTCACAAGTCAGTAGGTCTCTTTTTCATCCTGCAATGCATGTTTATTGAAAGCCAATTGAGGTGGCCCGCATTTTCCTATTCTTATAAACAGAAGACAACTTTTATGGCGTTCATTGTGCACCGAGAACAGTTTACTATCTGGTGTTCAGAAAAATAGGATTATCAAAATACAAGACTTGTCCTGGACTTTTTCAAAACTAGAAGATTGTGTTTCAAGGAAAGTCTTCTCATGCACTTTTCTGGCTGATGAAAAAGTAAGCAAGACTTCGTTTTATGAAAGTCATTATATTACTTCATTCTAAATTGATTTGATCAAAGTCAAAACGGTTACTAATTATGTGCCTGAAGTTCCGAACGTTCATTTGAATGAAATTTCTGAAAAGACCTTATATCACACTCATTTGACTGCCCAAAATTTTTAAATTTCGGAATCTCTATAACTGACCTTCGATTTTCAATCTATCTCGAATTTGTAGATATTATTAGTCGTTTAACAATCGTAGTAAGCTTGCCATTTTCGAATTTTCGTTCAAATGAACGTTCGGAACTTCAGGCACATTACTAATTCAGAATATTACAAAATATTCGCCACAAAATTTTCAAATTCAAGGCTCGAACGTTTCAAATGGATCAAGAACGGTGCGTAATTCCTCAAATTGTGTGAAACATGTTTATCTCGCATATTTTACAATTCTAGTAACATTTGAATGACGAAATATTGCATTTCTTCAACGAATATTCTGTTACGTTAACGTTACGAACTTCAACTTCATACTATTCTAGTTGGACAATAATATCAGGATCTTTCCCAGGACTTCCAGGATCGCTGGACACGATCAATTTAGTGGCCCTGAAGTATGTAGCACTTGGATAGTGCACAACGAAACTGAAAATAAGTCTCGCGGCGGAACGGCCACAAGTGCTTTCGATAACATTTAATAGAAAAAGTTCAATCACTTGAATGAGCACGAAGCCAACTAAAGATGTTCTTGCCCTTAGAAGTTCAGTATATTCAATTGTACCTACATCATTTGTACTTATTCTGTACAATAGGGTGGTTCAAAAAAGTCCTATGTTCTCAGATGTTGCTGCTCATTCGTGAATATGTTGTTTGTGATTTTTGAAAAATATTCCATCTTTTTGAGCTCCATAGGACAATATTTACTACTGCCTCATTGAAGTTGATATTTCGAAATTTTGCCATTTTTGGCAATTTCAAAGTTCTCATCCAGCTACCTCTAGCTTCTCATTTAATGAGCATTTTGGTTCAAGACGAGATTCGTACGATAATATTTAGTACTGCCTCGGAGACATTGGAGTTTTTCGAAATTTATCGTTTTTCTAGAAATTCGATCGCCGGGTGTTGCTCATGAGACAGTTTTTTCTTACCATTATAAGGAAGAAGTACAAGCAGTTTGCAGTCTGCGGGACCATTTTTACTACTGCCTAATGTTGCTAATTTCACTTGAAGGAAAGTCGCCCTCAATCGAATCTCTAGAAAAACGATAAATTTCGAAAAAACTCCAATGTCTGCGAGGCAGTACTAAATATTATCGTACGAATCTCGTCTTGAACCAAAATGCTCATTGAATGAGAAGCTAGAGGTAGCTGGATGAGCACTTTGATCTGAGAACTTTGAAATTGCCAGAAATGGCAAAATTTCGAAATTTCAACTTCAATGAGGCAGTGGTAAATATTGTCCTAGAGCTAAAAAAAATGGAATATTTTTGAAAAATCACAAACAACATATTCACGAATGAGCAGCAACATCTGAGAACTTAGGTCTCTTTTGAACCACACTACTGTACAACCTGCTGATTGCACGTGATATAAGAATAAACCATAAGTACAATTCTCATAACTCGCATATCTCAGAACTTTAATGAGGAACGAAAGCAGGGATCACAGGGCGGGACACTTTACTTGGTGCATAATTCTGAGAAAAGAGAGAATAAGGATGGGATTGTCGTCCAACTATACATAGGTAAAATTCTTCCACCTGAATATTGTTCGAGAAATTATTCCATCTACCTGTATCAAGAGTAACATGTCGTTGCATCGCAGCTATGCAATCGTTTTCATTCGAGCTTTGAATGTCGATACCCTGGTTTGTTTTTCGTTCATCATTTGGACCCTCTGAAATATTCTCTACGCCCATATCTCGATCGTCAACCCACTCCAATTGGCAAGCAGAGCTTTCAGAACCGCACGATTCTTGCCGATTAAAAATATCTCTATCATGGTCCAGCGTCTTGTGTGTCACAAGCTCTAAAGGCTGTAATACAATATCCTCCTTCTCAGATGCGCTGGAATCAACAGAGACAGACACCAGCGGCGAAGAGGGGACTGGATAGTCTATAAGAAAATCGACCCATGGAATTTAACCGAGCTTCTAAAACCTTGAGTTTTATTCTGGTTCGAAGCCACTCACCAAAACTTCCGATCATTTGGATACGGTGTTCACTTTGGCAAGTCTTACATCCATCCTCCTCGTAAACAAGACACATACGACACTTTCTGTGACCGCAGGCGTCTCTGACTAAACGCGATGTCGATGTGTTTGTGTATTCCCTGCAGTTGGGACACTCGCCTCCGACCATCATGTTAGTTTGTTTGTTTTATCAGAGGCCTGTATTCAATTGTCGCTTAATTATTCAACCCAAAGTATGCGTTGCCGTTGCGTAAATATGTAATATTCTAATGGTTCAGAGATTTTTTAGCAATTAATGAAAATTGCGATTGAAAATGAAATTGAAATTGAAATTGAAATCCATCAACTCGTTCAATTAGTTCCGAAGCGAAACCTGAACTCGTTGTCCGTATTTGAGGTTAATTGCATAACGATAGTATTTAGTGGTAATTTTCGAAGTGTGTGAGACACTACGTGATAAAAAGACGCGTATTGATATTATGTATCTAGTTCCAGACAGTGAATTTAACCTTAAAATCGGTCGGCTTCCAGCGGGCGGATCAACGATCAGTTCTTCGTATTTCGCCCGAAAATATAATACGCCGTTTGTCTTCAACAATATCGACGTAGTATAAAGCGGCTGACATTTTTATGCTGCAATCTGCATCGATGCGGGAACGACTCTGCATTGATGACGTTGTTATACCATTGGCATTGACCAAATACCGAATAGGTACCGCGTAGAACAGCAGAATCAAACGAAATTCATACGTCAGTATAAAGTGGCATAAAGTAAGAGCACACATGCGCGACGCGAGGTGTAGACATTGGCGTAACTAGGACTTTTCTCTGGGGGGGGGGGGCTGGCCCCATCCTTCACTTCGCTTTACCCGAATATATATTATATGTGTGTATCCGAAATTTTCAATTTCTTTTTTTTTTTATCTTTCTGGGGTGGGCACTCAACATCCTGGGGTGGGCCGTGCACCCCCCGGGCCCCCCCGTAGTTACGCCAATGGGTGTAGATGATAATGTACGCTTCCTATATACGCGATTGTTTCTCATTTCACGCCTAACGTGATGTGATAACGCTTTATTAAACTTGATGCTCTTGGACGTCAACTCGATTTGCTGAAGCTGAATGATTCGTCATCCGCGTAGTAAAATTGAAAAAGAATCGAAAAAGGAACACACACATACACGCATACACACATACACACGTATCAAACGTATTTACGTATGCGTGCATGCGTACAAGGAGTCTACTATAATAATATGTAGTCTCATTCGGGGTTTGAGCAAGAAATTTTAAGCACCATTCGTACAACGTATAGTATAGTAATAATATAAAGATGCGAACGATGACTAGTGTCATAACAGTGCTGTGTTCAATATGTGATCCGAGCTTGAGTCCGAGCATCAACCAGCTGACGTCTTGTCAAAGTAATCATGGTCATCTAGTACACACGTTGTGAACAACTTGGCTATCGCAACTGACTGCAACTGACTGCCTGGTTCTCTGGTGCGCCCGATAAAAAGTCAAGTTAATCTAGACTCTAGGTACGCGACAGGTTAAATCATTACAAACATATCATGGCGACAATGGAGAAGCAAAAATCTCGGCAGGTACGAAATAGAGAAAATATATTTATACAACTGTTTAAGATACTTATCGCTCGATAATCAGTCACTTTCCGAATAATGCGTACTCGTATCAACAAAGGCGTAAATATATAATATGTTAAACAGTTTTCAGAAATCCTCGCAATCGTCGGAGTTGTCTTTTGTATATTTTCCTATATATAAGTGTTGTTTTTGTTATTAAATTCCTTTGTTGTTGCACCTCCCTTATCTATCACTTGGCCTGGGCCTTTCCCATTCATAGACACATCCTTGCTAGCGCTTTCTTTTTTGATCTGAAACACTGACATGCTCCTGCAGTCTCTAGGAAATCTGATTTACAGAAGCGGAAAAAAGAGCGGAGCCGTATTTGCAACTTGCAAGCCATAGTTCCGGACGGACCTACTTTGGAAGAATTTGAATGCCTTCTTGGGGAGTCGCCGACAAATTATCCTCGTGTCGAGGGGGTTGAGAATATGGAAAGCGAATTGCACGCAGCTGCAATTGATACAGAAATTTACGAGAGGGTTAATTCGTCCCAAAAAAATAACGAATTTAATACATCTATGGAACGCTGTTCGTTACCTCCTCAGGTATGCAACGGCGATACGACTCGCATACAGACAAACGAAATACAATCAAAGTCGAGACATCTGTTGTCCCTTAATTCTATTCTTATAACCCGTTGGCATTACTCATTCAAAATTCTTACTCATTTCCCAAACGTTATTCTTATCAAACAGATGCGTAACACGACTGTCTATCCTCTCTAGGAATCTCTGGCTACCGATACCGTCGACGGAATCGACCATGAAGTACCTATGGCATCTGCGCCGCAGGAAAATGAAGAAGATGAACAGATAGAGGGAGTAAATGTCCTCCATTCTGAAATGCAACTGTTGGATATCTCGCCGACCGCACCATTCATGGAGACAGTGATACGGATACTTCCGACCGAGTCCGATGCTCCGTTATCTGGAGTAACGGAGGATCGTTTGAAAAGCGAACAAGAGTCTAAAGCAAATGATATCGAACCCACGAATACGCACAAGAAGATCAAGGCGGTACAAAACCGGATGAAACCGTTCACAGAATCACAGCTAGCCGCTCTTTACAATAACAAAGAGTTGGCGTTGGCGGAAACTTTTGTAGCAGAATTTGTCGACACGCAGTTGAGAGGAAGCGGTAACGGGCAGCAGCACCGACTGTATGAACTACTCGTCAGCTATCTACGTATCAGAAATCATTCGATAGTCAATTCTCAGGAATTGAACAGCCTGAAAACAAACTGCAAGGAAACTCAGAAGCAATTGTGGTGTCTGGACAAGGCCTCTGTAACAGAATCCGGGGAATGTCAGGACGGTAATCCAGTCAGCGCTACCCATGAGTATTTGGTCGCACATTTTAATCAGCAGACGCTGGGTGCCTTGTCCAGAAATTTATCAAGTATTAGGGATTTGGTACACAATACTCAAGCCCTGCATTGCTACGAGGCTGAACTACTTAAGCTGCAAATTGAAAACTACGTACAAAGAGTATGCACTTTGTGTAAAGAATTTGGAAACTTGGCACAAAATGCACCCATAAGTCTTAACCAGGGGCAAATGTCGTCGCGTATAATGCCGCAAATGTATGAGCTCAGAACATGCGTTGCCATATTATTCAACTTTCAGCGAAGAGTTTTGAAAGACGCAAAATTTATTTCCAACACGCGCGAATGGCTCTCACGTTTAGTCGCAGTTCTTTTGAGAGTAGCTACCTGGCAGGAACATTTGTTCATATTGAATCACATACTGAGATGTCCTGGAGGTATTTCTACCTGGGCATCAGGATTCGTTCAGACACCCGTGCCATCGGGTACTGGAGGACAGACCACTACGCCTTTGAACGATCCACACGTCGAGCACATCGTTGCTGTTATCGCTACTGTAATGCTCCCGGTTAGAGAACGGGAGAAATTCTTGGAGAAGGTAACAAGGAGTTTGTCAGACGATTCTATTTATTTCAGAGGAGCTCAATTTTGCTATACTTTCAATAAATTTTTCATCCCAGAATTACTAATGTGCAAAATAGTATATTGTGTACCAAGGGCTTAAAGTGGGCTTTTTTAGACCGAGTGTGGAGTTTAACCACACAAGCTCAAAAAGCACACTTAGCCCTTGGTGCACACCATATTTTTTGTGACATGCGCGATTCTCGCGTTTTTGAGCGAATTCGAATAAGCGGGCAAAAAAGTCCTCTTCTGCCCGCTACCGACCTTTTTTGCCCGCCGGTTCAAAAACGTGCATTTTACCATTTTTAGGTAAAGAAAACGCAAAAATCATGCATGTGTTACAAAAATATCTGTACCTGTGAAAATTTAGCGGGCAACAAGGCTACTATTTTAGGAAGACATTAGCATCATGTATGGGGCATTCTATGTCCATACCATTCGAATCTTACCTATTATTTCAATTCGATGGAATCTTGTATGGGGTTTGGATTTCGAGTGTAAATACTTGAACTTTGTATACACGCAGGTTCAGATATCTCTCAGGGATCCAGGAACTAATGCAGCCGATACGGTATGGGTAATGTTGGACGAAGAGGGGGAGGAAGATGAGGACATTAGAAACGTCGGGGCAAATCTATGCGAAAGTGATTTAATTGCCATACTCAATCAAATCCCATTTGACAAGCTATTCAAACTGATACTGTTTGTCAATCAAGACGGCAATAATTTCAGCCAGGAAACTGACTTAGTTACAGAACATCACATGCTAAGGATCTTTGCATTTTCCTCCATACTAGTCACACTGCTCAGACAGGGTCTGAAAACATACGATTCTCCAAGATACAGGCAGCTCGCCAAAAGGTTGAGCTCGCTCATTAGAGACATTGTACAATACGCCAGTGACCAATGGGAGGCATTTGATAGAAGTCAGGTATAAAAAGGTCTAAACGCTATAATGAACTGTATCCAGATATGAAAGATGCGTTATTGGGTGTGTAAAATATGTTGTAGACATTATAAAACTTAGATTTTATACTCAATCAGGTAGTTGACCAGTCGATGTTGACCAGACTCCAGACAGAGTATGACAGCTTCTTTCTGAAAGCAAGTCAGTGCATATTCTCATCGCGAAGACTGGGTGCTTGGCAATATCTTGCAGCAATTCCTTACAACATTATCTCGTCTACAAATTTATGGTATATTTTTTACATGCTACATGTCACCGACACAGCTGATGCCATTCCTCCATCTACCGATATGACTGAAAATGGTGATTATAGTTATAAATGTGTTCCTTCAAGTCGTTTGTTCACGTTGAAACTGCTGCTGGAAGTTTCTTTAATTTCTTTAATTTTTTTAATTTCTTTAATCTCGAGTAGAATGGGAAGCAGAGTTGAATTCACCAAAACTCAGAAAGCACTTTGAGGAGAAGTTGTGCGAAATGCCAGGCGATGAATCCTACTTCCTGCTAACAACATTTGCCAATATGGCTATGGCCAGACTGGAGAACGACTATCAATTCATTCGTGCAGCTACTATAGATTTGTTCCAAGTAAGTACCGAAGAATCATACTCGATCTGCTTTTAAGAAGGCCGAAGGCCAACTGTACATCGCTCTGTATTGCAGATTGGATTTCTCAGCGAAAAGACCCAGGAATCCTGCTCCAAAGATGCTCGATCACTGCTGTCTAATTTAACGAGCAAATACCCTTCCCTTCTCTCCGATCTCCTCAAGAAATTAAAAGACAACTTTGTTTTGGTCGGAAAGGTGGGTCTCGCCCCAGCCAATTTATCAGGAAAATCATTTGCACGTATAGTCGTATATATAATTCAATAATTGGTAGTACAATCGTCCATAATTTTGTTCAGCTAAGCTTGTATCTGTTCACGGAGTTGCGGATTGGAAAATGGGTACCCGAGGAAGA
Organism: Tenthredo livida; assembly: GCA_963992785.1. Taxonomy (NCBI): domain Eukaryota; kingdom Metazoa; phylum Arthropoda; class Insecta; order Hymenoptera; family Tenthredinidae; genus Tenthredo; species Tenthredo livida. The sequence goes on along the minus strand of OZ023064.1, from coordinate 41,792,153 downwards.
AGACTTTGCTATTATTTCCGGTTGGTTAAATCAGTATCCGTTATCTTCGACGGAAAATCATCTGGCTCGTTTGGTACTCTCTCATCTTAACTGGAGATTAGATAGGCACGTGACTTGAATGCTTTTAATATCGTCGATGATACTTGAACTGTGAATTCGTGATTACAGTCTGATATCAATGTATAAATGTATTTCTTTACAGCGATGGAAACTTATGTCTTGGAATAAATTTACATCGACGTGTGGCTCTTCTGATTGTTGAACTTACCATGAAATACATTCCCGACACTCCCGCACAAACAGCCTCTCTTCTTGCCGAAGGTGTTAAACAGGTGGGTGTGTTACGCTGGTTGTATTTCCATATTACCACAGTGCTCCACACTATCATCGACTTGAAATTATTTCGCGAAACCCTGTATCCCACTCTATCGTCACTGGAGACCTTGATTTTTACTATAATTATCACTGAATTTACCGTTTCATATTACCATTTGCAGCTTGTTTATATACTCAACTTGAATTTCAGGTATCTTCAATGGTGAGGCCACAAAGTAACGAACATGGCTTTTCATTATGGGCATGGGAGATGGTTTCTAGATTACGATTGCATCAGCTTGATAGATCTGAAGGTACAGCTCGTCATACTATATCAAATCCAAGTGCGGCATTGGCGCACGTTCCAGATATTGAGGCAGATCCGTCGCTGGGTATCCTCGCATCTGGTGTTAGGGATAAACAACCAATTGCCTGCTACGTTGCAGTCCTAATGACAACGTGGGGTCACTCGATACCACTAATTTCTTTGAAAGGATTCAACCAACTACAGATACTGCAGTGTTACTATAAGTACGAACAAGTACTGATCGGACTACATCACATGGTTCCGTTTTTCCTCGAGTGTCCAGAATCAATAATAAAAAATGACAAGTTTTCAAGCCTAGTTATATCGCTGATAACTGCGGACAGAACTTACATGAAAATGGCTAAGAACTTGATTGTCTCGGATTTTCCCGGACCGATACTGAAACTGTTCGCCAACATGATAGAAACCCACTTGGAAGATTATCGCCGGTATAAATACTACATAAACCAACGCCTTAAGCCAACTAGTTACTTATTTATTCAGTTGAAATTATGATATTGGTATTATTCTGTGTATATATAGGTACTGCTTGCAGAGTCCGCAACCACTTGTTAATCTCTGGCTAAGAGTTCTAGCGCTCGTACCCGATTGGAATAGAGACCAAAGTGTGATGTACTTGATGGATATAGTCATCAGAGCTGCGTACTTTCATTCTGATGCAAGAGCAGAGACGGAGACTATATTTCATAACTTTTTCACTGTAAGTTCTTTGACAACCAATTATTCAACTACGCATATAAAAAAAGTCCAAACGCTCAAACTCGTACATCCTGCTTCCCAATTTCAATGAATACCTGACATAGAGTCACTTCGACCTAATCCAAATTTTCTTTTATCAGCTTACCATAGAGGGAGGTACAGAGGTATGTAGTTTGTTAATTTTTAACTGTGCAAATCATTGCTTCTAAACATTCGTCCCTTTAGGCTTCATATTATCCGCCTAAGTACTCGATTTTGTCTAATAACTATTCATCACCATTTGTAGGACCAATTGTACGATCATCTTATACTATACTATGTTGATTTAATTATTGGATTAGATTCAATGAATTCGATAGTTTCCTCTCGAACCTTCCAAGACATCTTAATAGCTTAATACCCGTTTTCCATTCTTCTGGCAGAACTTGGCATCTGGCAGAAATTCAGGGTCGTTTGGATCGTTTCTAAGTTGGGCCACAGGTTCATCGACATCGCCTAGTCTTCTGGGAGGACCTATACAGTCCGTGTGGTTGGCTCATAGAGTTCTCACAACCGAACAACAAGACAGAGAACTTAACAGCGGTCTATGGCGGGAAGTACTCAGAGAATTAGCTTCCCAGGCCAAAACATCTGTCGATACTGCTCTCAAGGTAAGATATTCCAAAGAAATCAAATGGTACAAAAAATAGAATAGAATAGATTTCGTCACATAAATATCCCAAATACCCTAATGATCGACTACTTCTTTCAGAAAGCCTGTGCTACTGTCAAAGTCCAACCACTCGGAGGTAGTGGATTAGCTATATATCGATGGTCTCAACAAGCACTCGATACTCCGATGGACCATCCGCTATTACCACTTTTGTGGCAAAACTTTTTCACTCTCTTCTTAGCCAGAGTGCCTACAGTTACTGGGTCAGAATCAGATTGTTTTTACTTATTCGTACCTAAATCCAGATTTTACAGAATGATGATCCAGCTATTTGAACACAAAGAACGTTGAATATTCAATTTATTCAATTATAATAGAGAAAGTGTTGAAATTTCTTTCTTGTTGAATCATACGTTGATATTTCCAGTACCTTGGACAAGGGAGGCATAGGTGAGAAGTTCTTCGAAGGAATGATTAATTTGAGTTACTTCAAAAAGTTGAAGAAACGTCTTCATGATACAACTGAATATTTCCAAGTTAAGGGGGAAAGCGATTTGGATAATGGTTCGCCAATAACTGACGAGAGAAGAGTCTTCTACCTCAATGCTGCTAAGTAAATAGATTTACTTATAGTCGTATACAAGATTCACTACAAACAGATTTCTCATTTAGTCATGGAAATATATCCCATTATTACAGGTTTTACAAAACGTTAAGCTTATGGCTCGAAGAACCACGATTACAAGAATCTGGATTATATCTACCCGCCTTACCGCCGCAGTACATGTCGCAAAAGTTGACTCTCTTGATGCAAGGGGATCAGGTGCGTTGAAAACTTAAAGTATCCTCTTTCACGGCTAGTGAATAACTGAATCTACAAATTGAAAAGACGATTGCATGTACCGATATTTGCTTTGAATAATTTCAGGCTCCATGGCTTGAATATGTGGATTACGAGTCTGTTAGAAATTGTCAATTAAAGGCTGTAGACGAGTGGCAATCCTGCAGTTCGCGAAACTTGGATAACCAGTCGTCAAAGATGTACCAGACTCCGACAACACCATTGGAGTCGTCGGATCCTCTGCAGAGAATATTTAGCAGGTTGAATTCGTACAAGCAGCCAATTCCTCCGCCAACTTTGAGCAAGAATAATTCTTTCCTACCTTACATATCGAAGGAAAGCTTATACAATCCAGATGGGATTATCAACTTATTAAAGCCACATCTAAAAGCGATATTAGAATATGCTCAAACTTATAATCTCATGCTTTCTGAGCACACTGCGATCGACTGCAATTTTTTGGAACTTGTTCCAACGCTATACAGAGATGTGGAGAGTCGAATAACTCTTCATGCTCTTTGCGATCCTTCGCCTACTGGCCACAGAGGTTCTAGATCAGGAACACCTCCCACTGTACATTGCGCCGGACCTTCTGTTATTGGAATAAAGGTATTATGCTACTCTTCATTGTATGCCTGGAACTGTGCCGTACCAAACGGGTATCTTTCATCTGCATCATGGTTACAGTAGTTGGCTAATCTTTTGAAACATAATCAATTACAAGTTAGGAGTAGAGAGCGCATCAAAAGATTGAGGTTTAATTTCTCAACAGATAGAGAACCACTTTCTTATAAACAATCTGGTCTGTTTAGATATCAGAAGCTCGAGTGAGCGACGGTGTGGACCATATGATAAGTCAAAACAGAGCTGAGTACGAGCAGATATTGGTTCGAGCGAGTCAACCACCGCCTACAAAAGTATCTCAAGGTTGCGTCTTCACCGATCATCTAATAGCGTAAGATTTACATGGTCAATAATATCAGCAGATCTATTAACATTGTTTCAAATGTATGAAATATATAATCCGCAGTCTTCTCGAACATGAATTGAATGTAAACCGAACCAGCGAACACTCGACTGTTTTAAGCAATCTTCAGGAAACAGGAGTAAGACTCTTTTATCATCTGGTTGATTTCTACTCCGAAGAGGCAGCCCTATGTCCACCTACCAAACAGCTCATTACTACATGCCTAGAGAAATTAGGCCAGGTACCTAATATGCCAGTGATTTTACAATACGATTATCGATTTAGACTAGCAGCCCGATTTTATTGTGATTTAATCTGTGATGCAACGTCCACAAAATCTGAAATAAATTTCAATTATATATCAAAGTGTATTCGGTAAATTTCATATTTATTTAACAGTTGTTCATCAGTGGAGAAGAAGCTCAAGGTCAATGCTTACTGAAAACAATAATGCAGCGACCGGGACTGGGTGGCTTGCTCGGTCCGCATTTTACTCCGGTTGCTGGAGGTGCTTCAACTTTTTTGCCAATGTATCAAACTGTTGTTGATTTGGCGAGTGGACCAAACGCTGACCTCTGTTTCGTTCTGCTTTCTAAGGTGGGAGGTTTCAACTTCAACTTCAAATCAAGATCTATAATAATCGAATCTTAATTGAATAAGAAATCAACAAAACGAGGCTCATATGCTTCAAATATTTTAAACTCACATCTTTCAGTTCGATGTTGGAAGCTGGCTGAACTATAGGCGGCCCAGACTCAGCGAAAGATCCACATTCATAGATTTAGTGTCCAAAGCTCTGTGCAATGCCGGCTTGAACCCTGAGGATGAGAAGCTCATATTACACGAGGTAGTCTATAAAGATGTTGCAAAGAATTGCCAAAAACTGATCAACTTGATGAATATACTTGATGATAATTCTGTTCTTACTAGCTCTTTCGCAATCATCTTCGACTCGTTCTTCTACATGAATTCCCCGAACATTACGGCGAAGTTTTAAGCGCGGTTTTGCGAGGCAGTGAATCCCAAAGCCTCTCATTGGACGTTTGGCGAGATTTGCTCGCCGCTCTAAGTGGAAAGTCAAAGGGTCAAGGTCTTGTACAACCGACAAAAGTCAGAGATGAGATTCGGCGGTACGCTACGGAGCAGAGACTGCTCTCTCGGCAAGAGGTAACTTTTATTAAAATGTTTAACATCCAATAGCGCATAAGATGATATAATCGTCGTAATATTTTAGAAATGTGGTTGATTCCGCCAATTATATATCAGACTTAGGGTCTCGTCGTCTCGAATTCTCTTATAACTTAAGACAGTTATTCCAGTCGCAACGATCCCGAAGGTATTATTTTTTAGATTTCCTTGATTCTTTGTAAAATCACTATTTCCAGGATCAGAAAAAAATCTGTAAAAAAACAAAACAAAAAAAAAAGGGGGGGGAATAAGGGGCGTCTGAAGTTAGATAGGAATCTGAGACTGTAAGACCCCACACCTGGTGAATAATTGGTGGGATGACTCGTGTATAATAAATGTCTAGATACATGATACAGCTGTTCTTCTGAGCAAACATTTCATGAAAGAACGATTGCAATACGGTCTATACGGACTGTATCCTAAATACAGAGTGTACAATGAACCTTTGGCCACATTTCTCGGCATGGTTGGACACGCTCTGGTCGTATTGACCCTACATTCTGACAAAGGAACACTAGCTGACCAACGTAAGTTGGATGAATAAAAAATGGTAATTAGAGAATTTATGAATCCTAACTTGAATTCTCGTTGCAGTATGCGACCGAATATGGCCAGTCCTAGGGGATATGTTTGCGCCATGGATCACGCCGTATTGGACGAGAAATTTACGCGAGCCAACTGCGGCATGGATTCAACAATTAACGGATGACAGATCTGTCTTACTTCCGTGGATAATAGCCGACGGGCCTTATGCAAACAGAACTGTAGCAATGTTTGTTGAATGTATTAGATTCATCATAGACACTATGCCAGCGTCGAGCAAAATCCTCTGTTTCCTATGGCAATTTTATGTGACTAACTTCGCTCATGCCTCCGTCAAAGATCATATATTGAACGTCATTCATGGAAACTTTTTGTCCCTACCTTGGGACAGATTCAGTCCTAGTATAGCCGATATCGAACTAATGGTTAAAGTAGTCGACCAGTATTTACCGGACAGCCATCTGTTTCTGGGAAGTGTATTTATCAGCATTAACTGGCAGACTTGGGCCAGTGAGATATTGTCCGTTCAACCGCTCCCAGTTGCTGCTAGAATGCATATATGCTTGTTGAATCTACTCGTCAAACTTTCCAACGAGCCTAACGTCAGGCAGGTGAGGAATTATGACTTTCTGTGAATATTTCGTCTATTCAATATCGTAAGATTCGTTCTTAGATATTAATGAGTGTTCGTTATCTGTCTACATATATACAGAATGAAAAAGCGGTGCAAATAGTTGTGGCTGCAGAAAAATTTGCATGGCATTTAGTCGATGCCGCTGCTTATGATCAGGTGATTAACTGGTATGTAATGAGCTGCGATCCTAGAGCCATTCTCTATCAGGACTCGGAGCAAACGTGTTCAATCGATGGAGCTATTAACAAGTGAGTAAACGCTGACATTACAACATCATCACGACTAGTAGGTGAAATCGCACCAAATGAATCTATGATTTTTCAGTTTGTTGAAACTTGCTGCGGCGTACGATCCAAACGCGACTCATTTTCATCCCACGACTTTGAAAAAGAGACAGATCTACGTTAGATCTTCGGTCAAATTATTGGTCAATTGTACTACCCGTCATAAAGCACTTCTCACTAGTGATCCCAAGGCATTCACCGATGCTTTATCCAAGATGTTGGATGATATGGAGTCTGTCATTACGACTAGTGAGTATAGAAAGCTAGGCATATCTCTGGTGGAAATATTGTTCTGGAGTTTTTACGAAAAAGTCTGAAAGCTTGCTGAATTTATGTGAAAATTCTGTTTCTTCAGAGTCTTCCGTTTGAATATTTGCACCAGGGATGAGTCTCAGTGTTCTTTATACTTCTAGAAAGTTGTTACTCCAATGAGAAACTTGTAAATATCTACTGAATTCTGATATTTTTTTATTCAACAGCTGTATCAAAAGCTCAACAAGCTGCGGAAGCTGGTTTACTAGTTACCGAACTCCTCCATTCTATAAACCAAAGCGGTCCATTAGTCGAACAACTAAGAACTAGCTGGGCTTCCTGGCTTTCAAACAGAACTGCTAGCAGTCCTACACTAATGGGAATTCTGCGCGTTATCGGAATAGCTGTTGCATCGCCGTCAACTCTTGGAGAACTCATGGAAGCCGCTCTTGATGCGTACTTCAAGCACAATGGTAGTTGAGTTCATCTCTCCATTCCTTATTTCTGGCAAATATCCTTGTATTGTACCGATCCCATTAAAATTAACGAGTTGTTATTCTTCTTCAGATCTAGTCGCTGACGAAACTCTGCCAACTTGGGGTTGGGTACTGACCATATTGCAGCCGGTAGTGCCGCGTCAACCACCAGTTGAAGGAGCGCTAGTAACAGAAGGCAGAGTTCTGGCGCTTTATGCATTGCTGCTTAAGAGGCTACCCTCTTGCCGGAATATCAAGGAAGAAGGGATGCTGTTAGTTAACTTAATCGATTGGATTTCAACGATAAAACCAACGTAAGCATGCGAATTATCTCGATTATATTTATCATGGATTTACTTGCGCTGGTATTTATTCAATTTTCAAACCACACCTCCAGACACCGAGATCATAAAATCATGTCGGGTCTTTGAATATCAAATCATCAAATCTAAATTCTTGATTATCGATGAAGAATTCCTCACGTCGTGTATCATAATATCGAAATCGACCATACCATACCTCTTTATCCATATATATGTTTTATATTTGATATAAACGTGTGGGATCATGTGGGGGGAAATGGTTGGTAAAGATCCCCTCAAATTGTGAAAACTAAGGTAATTTCTTGGCTGTTGGATTAATTATCGAACCGAATTTATTACAGCGAATTCATAGAAGAGAAATTGCCATTGTTATGGGGTAAGTCACTGGAACTTGCCTACCGACAATGCCAGTACAGTGAAAATACGGTAATTGCAACTAGAGCATTGAAGGGCTTGGCTCGGTCTCTACTCATCACAGCCGACGACGTTGGTCAAGGATGGGGTATCTTAGGAGCAATTGGTCTCAGAAAAGGATCTCAGTTATCCATAAGGTGATGAAGTTTATACCTATCGTCATTGAAATTGAAATTAGCAATACATAGATTTGAAATTTTCTGAACAATTTAGCGTGTAACTACCTAACAACACAGTTCAATCATGATTGTTTTATCTACAGATGTAAGTTCCTGAGTAGAACACTCGGCGTTTATTGCCTGGCTCAATTACCCGAATCAAAGTCAGAACAGCAATTGGTTCGGTTTACGCCCCACTCACCAGGGGTTGCGCCTTCCAGATCCAGCGAATCAGATCCTCTTGATATACGGCCGAGTGCGGATGCCATAAAAGCCATGCAAACCTTAGAGGCCTTAGTTACGAATAAACAATACGCCGAACTTAAGGGCGACATTGAACAGGCTATAAGACTTATAAGAGACTCAGGAAATTCACTTCACAATGCCGTAGCTGTAGCTGGCACCCTCACCGCGGAGCTTTATAATAAAAGATATTTACACGTTTTGGTTGAATAGGTAGTCTGTGGGTGACCATAAGTAAAGTTGTTTGAGCGTTGAAATCGACCTTTCAAATTGTTCAGGATTTAAGTAATTTAGATTATCTAGTCATCTGATGTCTGAAATAAAAAATGACAAGTTTATCGCGCATGTTTTTTGCCGGGCGGTTGAAGACAGCGCGACGATCGATTGAGCGTGAAACGTTTTTTCCGAATTTTAAATGATATGACTTGATGATATTTAGACTGGATAAACCTTGGAAATAGGAGTTTCCGGAGCAATTCTGTTATACACGAATATAGGTATATGAATTGATTATCTAGTCGCCGAATGCAAAACTAATGCCATTTTTGATAAGGAGGGACGTTGTTGCCCGAAAATATAGGTACGGAAACAGGAGTTAGCAACTCGTAGGATTCGGCGGGATACGATTCCTGGTGAAGAAAAATCACGATAAGATATTATGGAATCGATCGAAAACACTATATCTATAACAATCAACAAGATTGACGAATAAGATCTATTCCTATAATATTCTAGCGTGTTTTTTTTATTCGATCTTATAATATAATCTACATGATATAATTATCCTTTAGCTAGCAAGCTGATCAGCAAAAGACAGATTATTCAGATAAAATTCCTAAGTTTATTAAATCTCATCAGTTATCTCTATATCACATAGAAAATCTAGGCATCTGCAAGTTTTTAACCTGACGAGTATAGTACATCGATATTTCCATTATTATTGTATCAAATTATTAATAAGTTTTTAAATCACACTACAGGTATTGTACATGTTTTTTTTTTTTCGTTTTATTCAACCCCGTAAACATATATTCTTAATGTACTTGTTATTGAGAAAATTCAATGATATTGTATGCAGACAAAAAAAGGCAAAAAAAATTCTACGAAATATTAATATATATTTTATAGTTGAAACCATGGAGACTAGAGATAAGGAGCACTAACTGCTATATCAAATGTACGGCTGACTGAGGCCCGTGAAACAGCACCGCCGGTGGCGCTAGTGGGCTCAGTCGTCCGCAGTCGAGGGCGCAGCAACTCGAAAATGCTCGGCGCTAAATAAGCAAATGTATCTTTTTTGGTATTCTTTTTTTTTTCTTCTGTCATAAATGAATAACATATCATCGCTCGTGAAAATGCCTAGGCGGTGCTACGTTGAATGGTATAATATTTGATACAATTATTACCAATCTCTCCACTGTGATTTCTTGCTTAAAGCTTTTGCCAAAGAACACTTGTATTGTAACTTGTAAAATTCACTTGCTGAAAATTTATTACATATTTGTGTTGGCGTGGATCCACGGGCACGGCGGTATCAAATTATATTGTCATTAACCCTAGGAGTACACCCTCGGGCTCACAGACCCGACCAAGAGTGCAAAACTCGCATTTTTCCGTTTTGCGCGAAACATTTCTATATGCTCAAACAGCGTTTTCAGACAAAATACAAGCTAAACACATATTTCGTCTTCGCAGGTGCTTTCTAAACAGTCTGCTCTTCCATTTGAAAAAAAAATCATCCAAATAGACGTAGTATCGGAGAAACTACCCCATATACGGAAGTTGGCCGGGTCTCACGGACCCAGGTGTGTGTAACTAAGTAGCGAAAAATATGTGTGTACTACTAGGGTTAAGTACCTACACCTATATGTTAGGTTTTAGGCTAGTATCGGGTATTTCGGTAGCGTCGGGTAGCGTTCTGGTAGGGTTGTTATCATATCATTATACTGCATAACTGCGGACGGCTTGAAACATTAGCGCCGCCCTGCGGTGCCTTCTTTCGAGTCATTTTCTGAACCGCAGTTAGTGCTCCTTGTCTCTAGTCTCCATGGTTGAAACGCTAGTGTCGACGAATAATCGAATACCTAATTAGATTACATAAAGGCACCTAATTTATTAGTGATCTTCCGCTTCAGCTATATCTATGTCTATTTGTAAACATACATAGATATTAGATAGGTATATATTTAAGTTGGTCAGTTTTCACTTCTATTTAATTTAGAGAAGTAGAAAAAATTATCCGACTCATTATGTTTTCTTTTATTCTCATTTTTCGACTCTATGCTTCGACCACTTGGCCTTAACTAGGCTGTGATGTTATTTTGGTTAAGGTAGTGAACTGTATTATAAGGCTGTGTTTAATAACGGCACGTTATTTTTAAGTCTATAATATTATATTATATTATATTTCATTCTGAAGATATCGAAATATCAAATGTATATTTATTGAAATGATATATATATATATATATATATATATATCATTTCAATAAATATATATATATATATATATATATATGATGTATATGTACTACATTAGCCCAAGAACTTGAGGAAGTATTGGAGGTGAACAATTTGACAAACGAAAATCTGCTTTATTAATCTTTGATGATGTTAATGTGAAAAATTATTGATCAGTTTCAAGGAAAGGACATTTCCCTGACTTGATAAAATATTAAAATATATATAATCAGTCGACGAATTTTCAAAATACTAACAATAATGAAGAATTATTTAAATTTTTTTTACGAATATATGCTCTCAAATGATAGACCCTTATTTTCAATCCGATTTCAAAATTTCGTGGTTTGCTCTTACTCGGTGATAGAGTCTGTTCGGAACCACTGACAAAAGTTTTGAACAAAACGATCTTATATAAGTGCAAAATGTGATACCTATAAATTCGTCTGAATTCTATACATGTACACTCAGGTCGCGGACATCCGCATATTATGTGTTCGCTGAAATACCTACGAGTGCGTTTTTTTTTAAACTTTTTCATTGGGTTCGAACAGATTTTATCACCGAGTTGAACAAGCCATGAAATATTGAAGTTGCGAGTATGTAATTGTTTTGAGCGGCGCCGCGGGTAGAGAACTCAGCGGTGTAGTTTTGAGCTGGGTAGGCACGGCCACCTTTCCTGTTAGTCTATACTTGAGAACTTATTGAATTTTCTATTCGTTTTCCATATTGACATTAATATTATCGAAGAATAATAGACCAGCTATTTATTTTTCTTATTGACTTGACGCCGATTGTACTCTTCGTACTTCCTAACAACGGGCGTTAATGCGTGGAAATAAGATGGACTAGCAGTGGAAAGAAAATTGTCTAGTTTTTGTCAAGAAGTAGGGGAGACCGGGGACAATTGTAACATTTTGCAGTTATCACCTCCGTGCTCACATCTCCGTATACCTAAAAAAATTTTGTTGGTACAGCAAATGAGTGTAACATTTATCTACATATAGCAATCATAATTGAAGAGAAATACTTGTGCAGTATCGAGATTTTACAGATAATACGGCAATGTGCAGAGCGTTACAAACGTCCCTATATCTGGGTCAATTGTAACAGGATTCGGGGTCAATTGTAACATGTACAGGTTGAAGTAATTATGAGCGGAATTATTATTGATTTTCTCCACGAATATTTATTATTGCACTTTATATTACTTTATTATTGCGCTTTTTTTTGTATGTCTTCGTACGGGATACGCATCCGTTCTCATAGTCCAGGTCCTCTGATTCGTAGTTTCAGCCGTCCAGGTCCTCGGCTTCGTGGTTCTTGTAGTCCAGGTCCTCGTCTTCGTAGTTCTCGCAGTCCAGGTCCTCCGCTTCGTAATTCTCGTAGTCCAGGTCCTCCGCTACGTAGTTTCAATCGTTCAGGTCTAGAACTACGAAGCGGAGGACCTGAATGACTGAAACTACAAAGCGAAGGATCTGGACGTCTAAAATACAGAGCGGAGGATGTGGACAATTGAAATTACGAAGCGGAGAGTCAGGACGACGATAGGGCATGCGTATGCCATACAAAGATATCTCCAGGAGACGACGCCGTCATACTCATCCAGGAACCGGACCGAAACGTCGGACGATAAGAATCGATCCGAAAAAACAAAAAACTAAACATCGTTTCCTTGTTCCGGGCATGCTGAAATCGATAAATGAATAGATTCTGACACGTTACAATCGTCCCCGTCCGTGCCGTTACTTTCGTCCCCGGTCGCAGTTTTACAATTATCGGCCTGTTCTACCATTAAATGTGAATATTTTACAATTGCCCTTGGACGTTTTCGAAAGAGGGAAAAAAGTAGATTGTAAATATACAAAATAACTAAACGTAACATCAACGGTTCGGCAGAAATGAAACAAAGAAAATGACAAGCAAAATTTAGTAACCTATATCGAAAAGACGTTTTCAATTCTCACATTGTCTTCTAGAAACTGAGGTAACTCATGAATTCGTAAAATGTGGATATTCTAAGCATAATTCAAACGCCACACGTCAGCATGGCACCAAACCATGTATATGGCGAAAATTACGAATCTTACAATTGACCCGTGTTACAATTGTCCCCGGTCTCCCCTACCCACAACGCCCACACTTACTGCCATCCCGAATTTTCAGAGAGCTTTTTTCCCCTTACTTTTGATTTTTTTTTTTAACCTTTTAATGGCTTATCTCCTCTAATAGGAAGTAGCCGCAACTTGCTTTTGATTCCGATGATCGTGTAAATGTATTCCTAAATTTTAGATCTATAGGCGTTTTTTGGCGAGCCTCAAAATACTACCGCGGTAGGTAATGGTATGGGCGGTGCCTAAAGTTGGTACTGCTACCAGGTTCTACCAGCTATACCAAGCTCAAGACTAGGGTATAGCGTGGTAGCAACCTGGTACATACCAACATTGGTTGTCACGCCCCTACCACACTGAACCAAACTCGCCAAAACGTTGTGGTATAGGTTGGTATACTTTGGTAGGTATACCACTCGCTCGCCAAAAAACGCCTTATAGGTATGTTTGGGAATGGGCTATTCCGCGTCAACCGGATCAGTCATCTCTCAGATATTTTTTTAATTTGGCATGTGGATCGTGTAGGGGGAGTCAGATTTTTGTGCCAAAGCGCGAATCTCATAATGCAAAATTCGATTTTTTATTAACAATAACAAATTAGACCCCCATTTTTTTCAAAAATTCATAACTTCGGCAAAAAATGAGATACAATAATTTTTTTTTCAAATCACGCGGAAAGCTCCATAGAATTTAAAAAAAAAATACAAAATGTTAAAAAAAAGTTGTTATCAATTGTTTATTTAACAATTAATTTTTCAAAGATTTTTAAAACAGTGAGCAACACGACCAAACAATGTTTTTTTTTAATTCTGACATGTTCCTTGAACTATACTACAACCTGTGAATTAATTACAGAGATGTGTTTTTCTTCGTTTTCAAGTAAAAAGTCATTGAAGGTGTCGATGCGCATGAAATTGCGGCGCGCCGAGTCTCTACGTAATGGCTTCATCTACAATAGTCGCTCAATCGCAAGTCACCGGTCGCAATCGCAAGACAGTTGCAAAACAAACGCATGCATACATATAAATACATATAAGTTCTATGCATGTATGCCGTTTGCGATGTGCGTTGCCACTTGCGACTTGCGTTTTGGCGACCACTGTAGATGAGCCATAATGGCGGGCGGCCGGTTGCCGTCCACCGCTACTCCACGGTGGTGTCGCAGCGTTAGTTTAGAGTCATTTTCACGATGTAGGCCATGATTGAGAAATCTGACAAAAATACTGTACCTTCACAAAGTGTGCTCGAAGCGATAAGTGAAGTTTCAAGAATGTGTTTTTCACCGTTTTTCTATTACAGAGATTCAAAATATGTTATGACGCATTATGATTCACGCATGAATTACGGACACAGGTGAAGGGTTGTTCCAGGATATGGAATACCTGCACCTGTGCATGCGTCACCTAAATCCTTTATTATCCGGGTAATCCGGGTCACCACCTCGATTCCGCGAAGGGGTCATTCGGTCATTCTATTCTTCAAATCAGTTGAAGCACGTCACCAAATGTAGAATAATAGAATTCAGGCTCAATAGATTCGCTAAAAGCAGGTGCATTGAATTGCACCTGCATTATCTTAGCTCCACTGGTGGAATTCAACCAATCAGAAGGGTTGTTGCGTGGGTCAAGCACTATTCGGAACGAATATAAATTTCGAGCATTTCAAAATGCATAACATTCAATCGAATACCAGCCCACACTCAGAAAAAAGTCTGGTTGACACAACAAAATTTTTGTTGCTACAACAAAAATCGTTTGTTACTATTTGGTCAAAGAAATATTTTGTTCTTGTGACCAAAAAGTTTTGTTATCACCTTTTGTTAACGGAACAAATCTCATTTTGTTTACAGCACTGGAGAAATGGTACTGCTAACAAAATGGTTATTTGCAACCATAACAAAACGTTCTGTTCAGTGTACTGAATCGAAATATTCTTTTTGTTACTGGTAAGAGAACATTTTGTTATGAAGAGCCTGAAAAATAGTCATGTGTATAAAACTTGACCAGTAAAACAAGAATATATTTCGTTCTCTAAAATTTTTATTTCAATTTTAACATTATCCCAATTAAAAGTGCATTATGTCATCAGGCTGATGAACTATTTTCCGACGACTTTGAGTTTATAAGCCGAGCCGAAGGGGAGCGATAAATATCACCGAGCGAAGTGAGGTTAGAATCGCGCTTTTTCGGGCCTAGATACGTAAACACAATAAAATGTTCTAGCCCACATGATTTCAAGAATTTATGCGGTTCGATATCCATTTTTTAACTTTTATTAATCAATTCACAAGGCACAATTCCGCAGCCATGTGCTGTACTCACGAATACCGGCAACTTTCTGGTATATGGGCAAGAGTGATCGCGCATAGTCTGATTTGTGAATATGCGCATGCCACCACATCCAACAAAAAATATTGTTCACGAAACAATAAATATTCAACAAAATTATTCGTTACTGATGACAAAATGAAAATAGCGAATTAGATCAGCTCATAAAGCATTTTGGTTCAGACAATCGAAATTTGGTCGAGTCAACCAAAACATTGCTAACAAAGCGATTTTGTTGTTCACGACAAATCATTTATCTGCGCCAAACAAACGCATTTTGTAGGGGTAACTAAACTTTGGTTCCGTGTATCAGAGTTTTGGTTCGCAAGTACATCCAACGAAAAATATTGTTCACGTAACCAAAAATATTGTTTACGTAACAATAAATATTCAACAAAATTATTCGTTACTGATGACAAAAAGAAAATAGCGAATTAGGTTAGCTCAACAAGCATTTTGGTTCAGACAATCAAAATTTGGTTGAGTCAACCAAAACATTGCTAACAAAACGATTTTGTTAGAGGATGGGCTCTATCAATCAAGTCGAGTCAGTAATATGATTGATAGAGCCCATCCTCTAATATTACCTAGTTCGAGTGATAACTTCATGATGAATAAAACGATTTTGTTGTCAACAACGAATTATTTTTCTGAGTGCAGGTAGCAAAATTCAATAAGTCATCTAAAAGCTATCTAAAGGATGCCTAATGTCCGTCCGGAAGTTAACTATAAGTTAGCAAGTGTCTGAAAGTTATCTTTTAGGAGGGTTGTTAGCTTTGAGGCAACTTCCAGACGGACATTAGGCATCCTTTAGATAGCTTTCAGATGACTTATTGAATTTAGCTACCTGGGAGTGTATCGATCAGTGCAATTATATTGGGATCCTTGGAATGGGCGTGGCTTCGTAAAAGTAGCCGACTTTCAACAGTTCTATTTTTCGTCACTAGTTGGCGTATCGAAGTTCTAAGGATCCCAATATCGTCTCATTCTTCACACAAGTACTTAATTTCTGACAGGAATGTCTACAAAAGTTGGGAAACGGTGCTGTAATCCTTTCCAAAGGGATGGCCATAATTGGGTGCGAAAAGTTTTAACGCCAGTGGCACCAGCATTACGGAAAAAGTTTCCGGACCTAGGAGAATATGTGTGCATGGATTGTCGAATAAAATTGTACAAATGCAACACAATTACTCCATCTGATAAGAACGAGGTAATTGATATGAATCATAATTGTGTGAGTGGTGACCATCTTGATTCACCTTCACCAATTAGTGAACAGAGCAGTGAGGAAATGTTTCTTGAGAATGATGTCGGGCAAGAATTGTTGTGTGATATGATAGTATATTATGTCATAAGGCCGGTAAGCGGAGGTTTGCGAGGAGAGTGAAGTTTTCAGCACTCGGCGTGGTAGTCTCCGACTATTCCACGCCTCGTGCTGCAAACTTCACTCTCCTCGCAAACCTCCGCTTACCGGCCTTATGACATAATATACTATTGTATTCCTTAGACCAGGCGCTAGCACGGATGTTTGAAATAACGTGGATCTGTTTCATTTTTTTTTCTTGTACACTAAACGTGTTGGATGTTGACCGGTTCAAGGCCACGCATATTTTCGACAAATGCGAATCTAGATGAGAACCGCTTGATTCGTCTGTAGCGCCGCTAGTGGCCTCTGACGGAATCTCGTGCTGATAAAGATATCGATAGCTGTTTTTCTTTTTTTTAGTTGAATTTATCGGGCTAGACATCGATAAATTCAGCTAAAAAAAAGAAACACAGCTATCGATATCTTTATCAGCACGAGATTTCCTCAGAGGCCACTAGCGGCGCTACAGACGAATCAAGCGGTTCTCATCTAGATTCGCATGTGTCGAAAGTATGCGTGGCCTTGAACCGGTCAACATCCAACACGTTTAGTGTACTTCTCTGAACAACCTGAATGTCATTTGGTACAGGCAGAAAAAGCATATGTTGGATCGAGCAGATTTCAGTTGTTTCAAGTGAATGGTTCGTTTGTTGGTGGCGAAATAAAAGTTTAGTCACTGCAACTAAACGATTTAGTTGTCCCACACCCGTCATAAGGCGCAGTCAATTAGTTTATTATTTCACGTACGCAGATATTCAGTTCATAGAACTACACGCGAGAAAATAAAAATAACACGGTTGCTTCGTCTGTTGAATTTGTTGTGACAAACGATAATAGAGTTGCATCAAGTAACCAGTTCTGACTAAATAGTTTAGTTGTTTGAACTGAGTCGATGTGATTGGATAAACTGTAGTTTACTTGAGCCAAAGATCGAATAGTTGAGACAAAGAAATTTGCTCTAACTGAATACATTCAGTTGGCTTAACTATTCCTTTTTCTCAGTGTAGGTATGTGTACAGTCCGGTAGGGAAAACTTCAGAATCAATACGTTTTGCGTTGTACAGTCGACCATCCCAATAAGGTCCATCTCAATAAGGCCGCTTCCCCAGGTTAGCACGTCGAGCAGTTCCCCCACTCTCAAGTAGATAAGGCTTTTTACATATATTAGGGACAACGTGAATCATGCTTTGCGTTGCCGTAAAAGAGGATCGAATGTTCTTTACGTACGATCTCGTTTTCGTATAGTGAGACAATTCTCCCCTTATTCCATGTTTTTTGTTCCGTAGTAAATTAAGTTTTTTTCTAATCGTAAAATATGGCGTTCTAATACGTAGATTCTGTTTTTCATATCGTATACAAAGACACTAGACATCATATTAGTGTAATGAAATCGTAAGTGAAGGACATTCGATCCTCTTTTACGGCAACGCAAAGCATGATTTACGTTGTCCCTACACCCAGGGAAATAATTATTTGATCTAAATAAATTTTATTTGTACATGAACCTATTAGATTATTTATTTGCCGCAAATAAATTTTTCATTTGCGCGAAATATATGTAAACTACCCACCAATAAATTTTATTTCAGTCAAATAAATAATCTAATAGGTTCATCTTCAAATAAATCTTTTTTCTGGGTGTAAAAACGTCAATTACGCTCATGAAATTGTGAATTATGATTGGTCAATCGTTATTGAGGTTTAGGTTTTTCTGTGTGTATGTTGTAGGGGAGCTGGGGGCTAGTTGTAACAGGGGTAAGTAGTAACAGCTCAATTACTCGGTAGATTGCAAATATTTTCATGGGGTTCCACACCAAACGCAATACATATAAGGGGGGCTATGACGTAAGCACAGTAAGTGCCATGTGGTACGTTGCAGCGAGCGGTGGTGAGTGGGCGTGTCATTTTGGCAAGGTAACGGAAAAAAATGTGTCTTGTAAACTTTGATTTTAGGTGTATTAATTGATTTTTTGTAACACATGCACGATTTTTGCGTTTTTTTGACCTAAAAATGGGGCGTAAAATCAACGTTTTTGTACCAGCGGGCAAAGAAGTCGGTAGCGGGCAAAAATGAGCTATTTTTGCCCGCTACCGACTTTTAGCGGGCAAAAAAGAACTTTTATCACCTCCGGGCCGAAAGCGACAACTTTCGTCCCGCTGCGCGGAACGAAGTTCCCGTTTTTCGGCTCCGTCGATGCGAAAAATCGTATACACTCCTCGGGCAGTAAATAAGAAAGCCCCAGATCACGTGTTTGTCGACCTCGGCTTCGCCTCGGACGACAATTACGTTAATTATGTGATCTGGGACCTTCCTTATTTTACTACCCTAGGTATGTAATATACTATTTTTGCCCGCTACTGACTTTTTTGCCCGCTTCTTTGAAATCGCTCAAAAACGCGAAAATCGCGCGTGTCATAAAAAATATGGTGTGCACCAAGGGCTAAGTGGCCTTTTTGACCTTGTGTGGTTGCAGTACTCGTCTTCGGCTCGCAAATGCACTCGTCTTCGACTCGTGCTAGCTCACCTCCGACTCGTACTGCAAACTCCACACTCGGTCTAAAAAAGCCCACTTTACGCCCTTGGTACACAATATACTATTTTTTCCAAATACAGTCGGACCCCACTTATTTGACCCCCAGTTATTTGACGGCCCCAGTTATTTGACGGAGTTCGGACTCAGTTATTTGACTCCCTCTACCCCCACTATTGAGACAAAGTGTTACGACGTACGGGTCTGAACTAGCGTGGGACTGCGCATGTACAACTGCGCAGGAGCGGCTGCCATTTTAAGACGGAAAGTGGGGACCCCTACTTTGGTCAAATAACTGAAGGTACCCGGTCCCGAGTTGGTCAAATAAGTGGGGTCCGAGTGTATGTTTGATTCTACTTTCAGTCAATGTATTAAGCTTTCACATGATATCTTTATTTTGGTGATAATTACTTTGGTTTTTGTTCAATTAATAAAAATGTCCCTAATCATGCGATGGGGCAAGTTGTAACGAAATCGCGGGACATGTTGTAACGCGTGTTACAACCTGCAACTTGCGATTCGCTGCGAGTGGCTAGACTTTCTGCCTCTAGTGTTGATATGCTGATTACTTCACGAAATCTTGAGAGAGTAAAAATTATAAAAAAAAAATTTATACGAAATCTGAAAAAAAAAAAAAAAAAATTATAGAAAATAAAAAAAAGATGAATAAAAAAATAATAAGAGAAAAAATAATAAAAAAATAAAAGAAAAATCATAATAAAAGAAGAAAACTCAAAGTACTTTCAATGGAAGTGTTTTTTTGAGCGTTACTACTTGCCCCACGCCAGTTACAACTTGCCCCAAGTACGAGGCAAATTGTAACAGGCGACTTGTTTTGAAAATACAGTCGGACCTCCCGTAATGTGGTACCTCGGTTTGAGAGAGTCTCGCGATCAATGTGAATTTCCAAGAATTCCCCCGTCGCCCCGACCATTCCTCTTGCGCCTATACTTCATCTATGTTCGTTACAGCTAAACCGGTTTCGGTGACGTTCACCTCTCTTCGCACCCCTCTACAGCCTATGAGCTCACGACCTCCCAGAATGTGGAAATCGCCCAAGTTGAGCGAAATTCTGAGAATTATTTCCACATTACGGGAGGTTCGACTGTATGTCTATTGTGCTGAAGTGAACCAACTTTCGATTAATATATTCTTGCATATGATGAATGAATAGGTACGCTTTCCATAAAATCAGTCATAATCAAGAAATGTTGAGAGAATCTCAACATATGAGCATTTTACAAAAAATTGTTACAACTAGCCCCCAGCTCCTCTACAAGAACGACCTTTCAACCGTGTATCTTAACGTGAATATTGCACTGCGGATTTTTATGTAGGTATACCGGAATGAAATTGTTCTGGTGAACGCTCTTTTTCCGTACTGACAACCTTAGCTCTATTGGCAATAGAAGCAGAATTAACTACAGTAGAACCTCGTTTATCCGGCCTTCGATCAACCGAGCACTCCGCATTAATCGAGGTGTATGCTCGGATAATACGGAAAAACTCTAATAAAACGGATAGAGCCGCTATGCCTATGCTGTACGCGCGAAGTATTTTGCGATCGCTACACAGTAAAAAAAATATTGTAAAATTTAACACAAAAATTTGTGTTAACCACTTTTTTTACACAAAATTTGTGTTATTTTATTCTCTATCTGTCTAGGCCCGAAAAACCGCGATCCTAACCTCACTTCGCTCGGTATAAACGCGGTTTTTCGGCCTAGACACATAAAATTACGGCCCATAAAGTATTTTCTGACGAAATTCATTATAATCCCCGCCTTCGACTCGGATTATAAACTCGAATTCGTCGGAAAATACGTCATCGGCCTAATGACATAATGTACTATCGAATCAACACACCAGAGTGTTAAATATTTAACAAAAAAATGTTAACATTTTACACGAAGACGAAATTTTTTTTACTGTGTACTATGGTGCTTATACATATGTAAATACTTTTGTAATTAAATTTCATTGTACCGTTTCAAATACATAAAAAATGATTGAAATTTTCGAAGTTTTTAACGTCTTTTGTGTTATCCGAGTTTTCGCTCATCCGAGGTACCTCCTCCCCACATTACCTCGGATAAACGAGGTTCTACTGTACTGAGACAGAATATGATAATATGATACCAAATTTGCTCACAACAAAGTTCGTAGAGTTAGTCTGTAAACAAATATACTATACTGCTTGAATATAATAACTTGATTGAATATTGCAAGCATTTTTATTTTCGAACGCCTCATGTGAAAATCTTACGGAAAATTTTTCGTCATAAAGACTGGGGGCATGGGCGGCTCCCTGTAATGGGCCTAGGGGCGCAATCGAGCTTAAGCCGGCCCTGTATGTTGGTGGCGGTTAGCTCAATTTGTCAGAGATTCAAAAGAACCTACCACGATTTAATAAAACAGATATCGTGTGACTCTCCAAATCCTTCGTGCCATCTCGGTGATTGTAGTATTTGTCCAAGTTTTGATGTGGTTACACATGAAATGGAAAGTTTATTCGACGATAATTTCGTAGAAAGTATCAGCTACAAACGGTGGACTCATACGGATCGATCTGTTTTAGAAACGATCACGCAAGAAACGAAAACGTTCCTCGAGACGCTAAAGGAACAGACGATGGCCCTCAAGAAACACGATTTCATCGCTTAACAGCAAAGTGCATATTTGAAAGACAGAAAAAGTCGTCTGCAACTCTTCCTCTGATGAGTCATTTACCCGTAAATCTATGCGCTAAGATAGCCATGTAAGTTATGACGAAAACTTTTGCGCACATTTCTAAGTTTAATGCCCAGTTTGATCAAAGATTAATAGATTGTATCCATAGAATAAGCGATTTATTTGTATAAAATATATAATTGTAAGTGCGTTCATTTCGCAGCTTCCACATATCTTCGGGGGTGATTATAAGTAGGGGAGCTGGGGGCTAGTTGTAACAGGGGTAAGTAGTAACAGCTCAATTACTCGGTAGATTGCAAATATTTTCATGGGGTTACACACCAAACGCAATACATATAAGGAGGGCTATAACGTAAGTACAGTAAGTGCCATGCAGGACGTTGCAGCGAGCGATCGTGAGTGGGCGTGCCATTTTGGCAAGGTAACGGAAAAACATGTGTCTTGTAAACTTTGATTTTAGGTGTATTAATTGATTTGTTTTCCAAATATCTTTGATTCTTCATTTAGTCAATGTATTAAGCTTTCACGTGATATTTCGCTTTTGTTGATAATTACTCTGGTTTTTGTTTAATTAATAAATATGTCCTAAATCATGCGATGGGGCAAGTTGTAACGAAATCGCGGGGCATGTTGTAACGCGTGTTATACAGCCTGCAACTTGCGATTCGCTTCGAGTGGCTAGACTTTCTGCCTCAAGTGTTAATATGCTGATTACTTTACGAAATCTTAGGAAAAATAAAAATTAAAAAAAAAAGAAATTATACCAAGTCTAAAAAACAAAATTTTTTTTTCAAATTAAAAAAAAAATATTTATAAAAAATAAAAAAAAGATGAATAAAAAAAAAATAATGAAAGAAAAAATAATAAAAAAAATAAAATAAAAATAATAATAATAGAAGAAAACTCAAAATACTTTCAATTGAAGTGTTTTTTTGAGCGTTACTACTTGCCCCACGCCAGTTACAACTTGCCCCAAGTACGAGGCAAATTGTGACAGGCGATTTGTGTTGGAAATACGTCTATTGTGCTGAAGTCAGCCAACTTTTGATTAATCTTTTCTTGCATATGATGAATGAATAGTTAAGCTTTCCATAAAATCAAGTATCATCAAGAAATGTTAAGAATATCTCAAGATATTAGCATTTTACCAAAAATTGTTGGAACTAGCCCCCAGCTCCCCTACTAAAATAAGTAGCAAGTTTTGTAATTATTATTATTTATGTGCACTCTCATGGTATGTAACCGTTATTTTGAATCTCTGTAATAGAAAAACGGTGAAAAACACATTCTTGAAATTTCACTTATCGCTTCGAGCAGGCCTTGTGAAGGTACAGTATTTTTTTCAGATTTTTCAATCATGTCCTACATCCTGAAAATGACTCTAAACTAACGCTGCGACGCCACCGCGGAGTAGCGGTGGACGGCAACCGGCCGCCCGCCATTACGTAGAGAATCGGCGCGCCGCAATTTCATGCGCATCGACACCTTCAATGATTTTTTACTCGGAAACGAAGGAAAACACATCTCTGGAATTAATTCACAGGTTGTAGTATAGTTCAAGGAACATGTCAGAATTAAAAAAAAACATCTTTCGGTCGTGTTGCTCACTGTTTTAAAAATCTTTGAAAAATTAATTGTTAAATAAACAATTGATAACAACTTTTTGTTAACATTTTGTATTTTTTTTTAAATTCTATGCAGCTTTCGGCGTAATTTGAAAAAAAAAATTATTGTATCTCATTTTTTGCCGAAGTTATGAATTTTTGAAAAAAATGGGGGTCTAATTTCTTATTGTCTTTAACTATACCGGGAAGAAATCTTGATAGTATACAGTCGATTTCATTGGTCGGTAAGGTCGTCCCGCGGCAGTATTATGACGTAGTCGGCCGCGGGACGATCTTACCGACCAATGAAAATAAATTATTTGGCGCATGCGCAATCGACTGTATACTATCAAGATTTCTTCCCGGTATACCTATGGACTGCTAGCCGCTAACTTCACGCTGATACCTACGATGTTGTGACGTCGGAGCGGCGTTCGCGGATAAATCTAGAGGCTAGCTACTGGAAATATCGCAGCGGGCAACCTAGACGTTCACTCGATAGTTTCGGGTTACCAATTACCAATAAAGTATTGAAATACCGTGGACAGGATTAATCTAATATCAAATTCAGAGGAGTCGCGCTATCTAACTATTTATGCTCTCATCTAACTACTCGTTTGAATATCTTATGGCTCAGTTCCACAGGGCGCGTCACGTCAGGCTGGATTTTCACGGCAGCAAATTACTGCGGCAGCAAAATACTGCCGTAGCGCTATTGGTTGGGTTGCCTACGCTATTCGTTGTTAATCACGTGGTTGCGGTTGTTGATCACGTGGTGGCAGGTAATCACGTGATTAACAGCGAATCGCGTAGGTAACCACGTGATTAACAACCAATAGCGCTACGGCAGTATTTTGCTGCCGTGAAAATCCAGCCTATGGAGGGTAGAGGTAAGGAGGACTATCTCTTATAGGGCATCAGCGGAAAAAGTGTCCGTAAGAGTGCATTAAATAATAGTTCCAGAAGTACCCGAATGGCGCTCGTAAGCAATAAGGGTAACCAATCGCAAGATCTATGGAGACTATAAGAAGGAGACCGAACTTGGTCTCCCCCACTCCTGCGAAAACGTGCTCGTTTTCTGCGCTCTAAATGTGGTATATATATTGTATATATAGCTAACATGTGCAATTAGCCGATCGACGCGCCTCTAGCAGAGTTTGACGAAAGCTCCGAATACAATACATTAAATCGCAATCTTTGACAGGTTGAAGCTGCCAACGGCTGCCGGCAGAGGCGCCGCGATCGGCTAATTGCAATAGATATATGTATATAGAGCGCGGAAAGTTGTTACGTCTCTTATACATGGAGTTCGGTCTCCTTCTTATAGTCTCCATAGCAAGATCTAACCTTGGTGATCACCCATAGAACTTATATTCCTGGAAGGGGAATAGCCCATTTGCGCAATGAGCGGCAGACTGACACCAACATGTTGGGACAGAGATATATCTCTCTCTCCTTTTCTAACGTGCAGTCCCCTCTCCGCGCATACCCCTCGCCGGCATAGTACCGCGCATAGAACTTATATTACTGGAAGGGGAATAGGACCTGTCGGGCTGACGCCAACATGTTGAGACAGAGATATATCTCTTTCTCCTTTCCTAACGCGGCGTCTTCCCTTTCCACGCAGGCGCGCACCGCCCTAGTCGTAGTCATTCCTAACCTATAACGTTAACCACGAAAAACCATTGTCAGATTGTTTGCTTGGATGATAATTTTGAATAGCATATTAATTTATAACCGTTGTCAGTAAATGTATAACTAAACTATTTCTGTGATACATAATGAATTACAACTTTACGCTAACCCTAACCTATCAATCTTCGCGCGGTACTATTCAGGCGAGGGGTATGCGCGGAGAGGCGACTGCACGTTAGGAAAGGAGAAAGAGATATATCTCTGTCTCAACATGTTGGCTTCAGTCCGACAGGTCCTATTCCCCTTCCAGTAATATAAGTTCTATGGTTCCTAGAGATGTAAATGGTAAACGTGACCGGTAAATTACCGTATTTTTATCGTCACAAACTGGTAACGTGACGGCGAATAAATTATCACATTGGTCACAAATCACAATTTTTTTTTTTCTATTGCCGTTTTGGCTTATCTTTTATCAGAGAATGTAGCCTAAAGTCACAAATCACAATATATTCATAATCGGCTTTGATTCTTAGTTTACGCAGCACCGTGACTTGACTTGATTTAAAGATTGACCAATCAGGAGGCTTGATTCACCTGGCGCGTGGCTAAAGCAGAAAGAAAATGACGTCAATTTACGGTAAAATTACGGTATTTTTTTGGTAATTTTACCGAAAATCTTAATACCGGTGATTTCACATCTCTAGTTTTTTTTTTTTTTTTTTTTAACCGATGGCTTATCCCCTATAAAGGGCCGTAGCCTACCACATCTCTAGTTGTTCCTCCTCACCTCTACCCTCCATAGCTCGGACGTTACAATGTGACGCGACGCCGGCCGATAACGGCTGATTTTAGTACTACGATCGGTTGCGTGTGTTACGTGCGTGTGGCGCATGGTTGTGTGTTCACGTAGGTGTTGTTAATAAAAAATCGAATTTTGCATTATGAGATTCGCGCTTTGGCACAAAAATCTAACTTCCCCTACACGATCCACATGCCAAATTAAAAAAATATCTGAGAGATGACTGATCCGGTTGATGCGGAATAGCCCAAATGCATATGGTGTTCAGTAATCCGGAAAGTTCTGGAGGGCCTGCAAAGATCCTGATGATAATGCCTTCATTCAACTAGTATAGAATTATACTAAAATTGTAATCGTGTCCTAAATATTTCTAAAAAAATTTCAGATTTCCAACGGCAAGGTACTACGAATATCAGCGCCCATTTATTAACAAAGCGACAGGATGGCTCATCGATACTACAGAATTCGTACAAACCGGCATCGGTCAGCGCTCGCTAGACGCGCGGTGAAGAAGCGAATCACCCCTAGCGGACAAAGATCGCCATTCGCCATTTCGTTATTTTTCACGTCCACAATAGCGAATTGTGAGAGTAAGAGATAACGTGTTAGCGAAGTATTCTGTTTCTTCTGTAAAAACTGTGACCCTGCTTTTCCCTGAACCTTTTGAGATTGGATATTGATTAACTTGAACTGCTTTTGGATAATACGACGACCTAGCTTGCCCCCGGACCACGAGGCTGCTTAACGAACGGCCCGGTGAGGCGAAGGTACCCACGCCGTAATTAACTACCAGGTAGGATCTTTCTGATCTTCCACAACTTCAAGTCCCGCCTTAAACCCCTTACACCTCTACGAGTCTCGAGAAAAAACCCTAGTCTTCGGCAAAATAGTCCCGTGGGCCGTGGGCTTGCCCGCGAACCGTTACCCCGTTGCGGAATTCAAATAGTACCGTCAAGTCACGTGGTCTCTTGCGCCGCCGTCATCTTTTTTCGGTCCCCGATCGTCACGTGTCACAGCTCACTGTAGCGAGATCGATTACCCTGATCCCGTAATCCCCCCCTACCACCTTCGCCTTCTCTGCTGCTGCCGTGCTGCTACCGAGCAGTGACTCTCGTCTCTCTCTCTGTCTCCCCGAGTGAGTCGAACAGTAGCGCTCAGCCCCATGTCAGGTGCAGTCAGCTGTGGTCAACTGTTCCTCACGAGTCTAGCGCCTCTAGTCTCTCTAGTCATTGACAGCTGTGAGAGCACCACAGTATAGAGAGAGTACAATCAGCCAAAGTAAATAACTATAATTGTACCCTATATGCCAGGTAGCGGGCGGTAAAGTCGCAACCTTTTCCTTTTCCATCAATAAACCATCTCAATTTTTGAATATAAATATCAGTGTCTTTATTCCTCACCCCCACAAAATCCCTTTACCATCCGGCTAGTTCAGTAGTCGGGAGCGAGAGAGAGAGAGGGAGAGCGAGGACTCCAACCCCGGAGTCTGGCGCCTAAAGCAGCTCCTACAACCATCTACGTTGCAACCAGGTTTGTACGCGGATTATTTTCCCTGGGTACCCTAGCTCAGGGAAACCCTCGTTACAAATTTGGCGCTCAACGTGGGGCCCGAATAAAAACACATCGGGTAAGGCCGAGTCCACTACTGCTGCCGTGATTAGTTTTCGTATTTTTTTTCCCAATTCAGCTAGTCTCGATACCTGTCGCGCAGCGTGCTGTCTTCCCCACGCTTCTCCATACACTCAGAGTTCCAGGTATCACCTGAAGCTTCCGCAAGTATGGGTAACGGCACTCCCACACAAGTAAGGGCGGGTTACCGTCGCCTGAGTATAGACACGGATGACACCAACGAGGTCATCACCTGGGTGTGTGGCCTATCTGACAACGCGGTGAGGACCCTCCTCTTTCGTTTCGGTCTACGTCCAGGTGGCCCTCCGGACGTGGGTCGCTGGAGGCTACTTCGTTACCACCAGCTATCTAGGAACCGTGATGTCACTTGGGTGGCCGAAGAAGATGAGGTACCAGTGCCGGTAACTGGGGCAGCTTCCGACCCAGGTCCAGAACACCCTACCGTTAGCCCCAACCCCGCGTGCGACGCAGCACAGACCGCTGCTCTGCACAAAGCTCCCCAGAAGTCTCGGTCCCGAAACAGCCGCAAGAAGCGAAAAAAAATCATCCCTGCCCCCACCCAGAATCCTGCACCCCCTGCCCTGATGTCCCTTACCCTCCCCACACCCTCTACATCCACCAAAGCTCCAGAGAAGTCAGCCCATGGCCAACCTGCAGTCCCTCCTGCCGGTCCCGCAAATACCGGGTTGCCCGTTGGCTGCTTCCGGTGCTATGCCCCTGGACACTTCGTCCGAGAGTGCCCCCACCCTTCCTCCTACACTGCACGCTCATGCCCCAGGCCCCCCGGAGTTACCGACGTGATGCTCGGGACCCGCTCCAGGAAACGCCAACGCGAATCAGTAGGTCGGGTCCCTACTCATTCCTCCGTTGTGTGTTCTCGAGAGAGTCGAAGAGATCCCCGATACTACCTACAAGTAGATGTAGCCGGCAGAGTTCTCCATGCCTTATTCGATCCCGGATCTAGTCGAACGTACATCGGCGGACCGGCGATACACCGATTCCGGGACCTGCAGCCCCAACTAATTCCCCTTTTCAAGTACGACATCGTATACCCTAACGGTGCCGTTGAATCCGTGACCAGCGAGATGGAAATGCCAGTGCGCATCAGCAGGCGAACCTGTCCCATCGTAGTCGGTGTTGCACCCTCGCTCCAGTACCAGTGCATCCTAGGCATGGACGTTATCACCGCGTTTGGCTTCCTCGTCGACTTCGACCGTGGTACTTGGCAGATACGTTCCGAGATCGAGCCTGAGCCTGAGTCCCGGACAATTCCTGGGAGAAAGCCCCAGGTCTCGACCCTCCCAGGGAAAACGAGTGTGCCGGCCTGTCCGAGCTAGCTCGCTCCGAAGGTCCCGCCTCGACACCTTCCTCACCCACATCGTACCCCCTCCGAATCCGGACCCTGGAACCACCCGACCTAGCTACGCACGGTATCGATGTCCGAGACCACCCCATGATAAAGCAAAGGTACTACCTGGTATCTTTGAAAGTACGCTCCTTTCACCGCAATAGCTGCGGATATCATGGGTCGCTTTTCCCCCGAGCCGACAAAGTTTTGTATACATTCTGGTGATCCAAGGCCCTCTCACGAAGTGGGTGAAGTGTGTTCCTCTGCGCAAAGCCAATGGTCCCACCACCCTAAAGGCGTTAGAGGAGCCCGTCTTCTATCGCTGGGGGATCTTTGAGGTCCTTCTGACCGACGACGGTACTGAGTTTGTGAACAAGGTCATCACTACCGCTTGTACCGATCTTGGCATCTACGATACCACCATCCCTCCGTACCACGCCCAAGCCAACCCCATTGAGGGTCTAACCGCGTGATTCAAATTATTCATTCATTTAATATTAGAAAGAAAGGTTGTACCCTTGAGGTTCGCTGCATGCTCTACAATAGGCTCTTAGTTGGCCTGTGGGTCAGCGTACAGCGGGGTAATATAACTTAATCTTAGTAAGGACTATAAGTAGTTAACAGTTATAAATATACTAGTGCTTCAGCCCTAATAAAGTAAACTAAAACTAAATAACGTTGATATAGCAGATTAGCAGATTAGCAGTGGTGAATATAAATATTGTAACAGGATGGTTTTGAGCGGATGGGTGGTGGTTGCACGGGTGAATGAAAGTTTTCTCGGTTTTCGTGTCACCATCACAATTTTATTTGCCAAGATGGCTTTTTCACGTATTTTACAATCTATTACTTGCTTGACTCTAATACGTCTTGTCTTGTCTGTTATATCTATCTATCTGCTCTCTTGTCTTCTCTACTTGCCTAGGCTCCCCACTACTCTACTTTCCGCAGGGTAGCCACCTAATTATCTGGACTCTTTCTCTTGTATAGCTAATTTACCTATTTCCCTAGATCCAACTACTTTGTATACGCCTACAATATGCAATAAAATATATAGGAGAGATATCATCTTCGAAGCCAATGAGTGAGTTTTTGTCGCTATGAGGGGATTAGTTGCCAAAATGCTTAAATTATTTGAATATTTCAAGGTTGTCGACAGCGTCCTTTCCTGCTGTAGCTATCCACCTTGCAATCTTCTTGTTTAGGTTCCTCTCTTTCTTTTTATTTGTGCTGTTAATGACTTCAACTCTTATTTCGGTCGGGAGCTTATTGTATATTCTCACCGCAACGTAGTCGAAGCATCTTCTTCCAGCGTCCTTTTTCCTGCTTGGGATTACTGCTTCTACTTGAGATTGAGCTCTGGTTCGTATTTCCCAGTCTATAAGCGTGAAATATTTACAATGATTTTCACATTCCTGGAAGATGACCGTCGCGGGTTGGACCGCCACCTCCCTGAGTTCCGTTTCGCCATTAATTCCGCCGTCCACAACTTGACGAAAGTCTGCCGTCCTCAACTTAGGATAAGATAGCTCTGACCGCCAAAAACTGTGCTGCGTTCGTAGGCTCGATGCATTGCGTGACCTAGTCTCTCAGAACCGAGTGTTGTATGCCTGACGGGCCTGGACGGTGATCCGGCGGGGAAAGGTCTACGTCACAGATCTCCAACTCTACTGCCCGGCCACCACAGACCTATCTGAAACTGCCGACGACTTAAGACTTGAGACTTGTTAGGACTTTCAGATCCCCCCCCCCCCCCCCCCCTAACCCGCCGCGGTACTGAGTAGCGCACTAATACCTATCCTACTCTACAAGGTGACGATGAAACGCTACACAAACCAGGGATGCCTCCCGTCGAACTCCCCTGATCTTAATATCGGACGAGATCTGGTAAACACGAGGTACCGCCACAACGACCACCTGGCAATGCGGTGGTTCCCGACGATGGAGGAGTGGATTCACTTCCTGGCGGAGACTCCAACCACCCTGGCCAGTCAACCGGAAGCAATCAAGCCGGCCCCCCCAGTAGAACCCGTGACCGACCCTCTGGCGTTCGGGGGACCTGTGGTCGATCCGACCACGGAGATCCCAAGTGCTCGACCCCAAATACCAACCCTTTCCTTAACCCCCAACCCTTCACAAGTACCGCACCCTCCTCCAATACCGCCCCCTGCCTCTACTACTTCCGCCACTGCACCCACTAAAGCGAGGCGTCGCCGAAAACGCCAACGCCGCAGGCGCCGCGCTGGGCGGGCCTTGAACTCCTCGATCTCAAGCTTGTCCAGCTCGCTGAACCTGCCCCCTGGACTTCCCCAACGGTGTGCTGTTACCCTTAAGGAGTTCGAGTCGGAAGAAAACTTCCGGCATGACACCTCTCCACCCTGCGAGAGTCCTGGACCTCATCGCCCGCCAGCTCGTATGGCTGGGTTAATGGACCACCCGTACCCCCCTCCGGCGACCTTCTTGACCACGCAAACCCCCGCTCTTGCTCCGGTGAGCCCCTCCCCGAGAACTCCACCGGCTACCAGCCCCTCATGTTGCGCCTGTGACCCGATAAATACTGATTGCTTTGCGTGTGGGTGGCGCGGCTACACCGCCCGCAACTGCCCCACGCACCGACGCACCTGGGAGCAGGCCTACGTGGCCCAACAACTCTCTCGACAGACCCCGACCTGCGAAACTGTTGCCGCGGTGAGCGCTCTGGCCCTCCCGTCGCCCCTGACGCCTTGCGTGCCACCCCCAACACAGACGCCGCGAGACCCTAACCTTGCTCTAGTAACGGCGGTCGTCGAGGTGCTCCGCCGCCTGCAATAAAGACCCCCCATCCCCGAGTACCGTGTTATGCCGGCGACACAGACTTTTCGTGTCGGCTCACCTACGGAGATTGTGACCAGTGTACAGTCACTCACACGCGGCGCCGACCAATCACAGACATGTGTAAGCGATCGTGGCGCCTGTAGGTGAGGCCGAACACAGGACACGTAAAGTCTGTGTCGCCGGCATTAGCAGCCCAACGTCAGCTGTTCCTCACGTGTCCCGTCCCGCACCTCTAGACATTAACAGCTCTAAGAGCACCGCAGGATAGAGAGAGAGTACAATCAAAGTAAATAACTGTAATTCTACCTTAAACACCAGGTAGCGGGCGGTGAAGTCGCAATTTTCTCTTTTTTTCCTAATAAACAATCTATATTCTTGAATATAAATATTGGTGTTTTTATTCCTTGCCCCTTTAACATCCGAGTGGACTGCATTCATGCTTTTCAGCACGTAAGATCGCTGGAACGAACTATATTACCAATATACAAGAACCTAGAATATTGTCAAATGAAAATACACATTTTGTCCAATTCTTTCTACATATATTTGTAAAAACACTAGACGACATTTTACTATGAATAACCGTTTCAATATACATATAAGAATACTTAATTTACCTTATCATTTCACCTTTAATCTTACTAATTAATCAAATTCAATATCATACGTATATTTTACTATATATCTGTACACGCTAAACACTATAAATATAACATTATAAACTATTTACTTTAACGTTAATGTTGTAGTTTATATCATATTTCGGATTTAGCTTTAGAACGTAGCATACCGATTGGATTTCAAACGTCATGTACACAGACACACACACGAATATACAAATACACATACATGCATAAAACTGGACCGTTAGGCTCAAATCTTTGTCTTGAGATGACGTACGCGATGCTAGAACAATGAGATCACGATATCACGATACTAATCAACGCACCTATTCCATATTAGAATTATTAAGTGATATTTTATATTATACCAATTCATACCAAATAATCTTATACCACATAATTCATGAATCTATATCAACCAACGAGGTACCGTGAAACTTTCCTTAGGGGACACCTCTTTTATAACGGATGGTCTAGAAATCCCCGGCAGAAAAGCATAGGCTCTTATGAGAAATACACTTCCTAATAGCGGACACGTTTATAAAATTCCGAATGTGATTACATATATTTTTCCAAACGATTATTTTGGTTTTTGATCCGCCGTGCACGCTGCAAACACGCTTCTGCCGGTTCCGGCTTTTCGCAATGCTTGCTATTTTGGGCACAATTCCAGCACTGGACGGCGTATAGAAATGCTTTTTTTGTAGCTTTTAATAACATATTTTATGATATAACAAAGTTTATTTTATATCACAAATATTATGTTTCATATATGTATTAGACATGTTTCAAATAAAGTATGACACATTTATGCAATAAAAAATAAATCATTTTCTGAACAGCGGACACTTCTCAATAACGAATGAAATTTCCGGTCCCAAAGGTGTCCGCTAATGGGAAGTTTCACTGTAGTATTACAATTCATCATATAACGTCATGTTTTGGTCTTATGATCGCACATCTTCATCTATACTAAATTAGTTTTTCTACATAATCAATATATCAGCGGTTTATTACTTATTGATAGGTATATTATAAATAAATCATATATCCATTATATTATTAATTCATATATTATATTATTATTTATTTTGATATATTCACATATAATGATATATATTATATACATTCTATATTGTTGGTTTGTGAGTTGTGTGAAGCTGAACGCGTTGTTATTAATTTTAGTATGAACAATAACATGACTCCATTATCCTCTTTGAACATTTAAACAATCGAGTATTGGAGTGCTCAAACAAAATTCCGCTATAACAGATTAGCCGAAGAATAATCAAAGCTAGCAGGACGCAGAACCGAAACCGATAGTAAAGAAACATAATTATTCAACAGTTGATAAAATACAGAACTAAGAGATACCCAGAAAACGACTGGTAGAAGAAACACCTTTACAGCTGTAAAATTTCGAGCCCACACATACGCTGAAGTAGTGTATTGTTCAACTATCTTGTCGGTAAAACATTGAAGGGGAGGTTCTCAGCGTTTCCCAATATATTATAATAATTATATCCTAATGAACTAAAATTGAGAAAAGAATTATAAATCTATGTACACATAACTGTATTCACATCTACCTAAAATAAGTTTCACTGAAAAACCGTTGGACTCATAAAGAGAAAAGTAGTTTGAAAATGAACACGTAAAAACCCAGAAAAGAGCCAAGAAATGCAGAAGTCCAAGGTATAGAAAGTCATACCAGTCCCAAACAACCCCTTATAACAATGAAGGACGAATTTACTTGGAAAGTCAAAACGGATAACAAAGGAAAAGATAACACGCCGAATGTCAAAGACTCAAGAACTTTTTTCAACATATGCCAGACACGTGAAGACGCGCTGGGCAGTAGAAGACAAGGATACACCCGCAAGAGACAAAGAAGTATGCAAATCCAGGAAATTCATGTATACACTACTACAGGCAGAGGAAAGGCAGTCTACAGTCACCCGCACAATTTTAAGTCCCATGCAAATCACCCTGGGTCCGGACAAATCGTAGACGAAGAAAGCCCCAATCAATCAGGAGCCCTACGCAGTGCTCTAATTACGGATCTCCGTACCCCGACTCATCATATATAACACCCACCACTCATCAGGACGAGTACTACTGCACTTGAAATGCCAGCTTAATTCTCAAATCTCAGTCTACACAACTCATTCTTCGATCGACACTTACTGCTCTACTCTGGTTCTGCACTCTGCTTAATTCTCATTCAACGCTCTAAGCTCTGAATAATCTTCGGTTTTGACGACGATCGACTTCTCGTTCTTAAAAGATTTACTCCAAATCTATCGCAGTTTACTATGGTTCATTTTCAAATTCAAGTAGACTTTTTCTTATTTCGATTCATAAAACTCAACTATTTGCGACGTTTAATCGCTAAAATTCAGTGAAAGTTATTTAAAATACATGAATAATTATAATGACCATCTTACAAGATAAATAAATCAAATTGTGAACCTTGAACAATCGAACATTTAATTGAACACCACCTTTTAAGATCTTCAGGAGTTCAACGTCCGTTTACAGAAGACCCACAACAGTCAAACAACGCAGGAACGCTTCTAGTAGCGTACTAACAAATTAACATAAGCTATTAGGATCAATAATCCTTTTCCAAAATATCAAATTATCCAATCAGCACAACACAATTCAAGTTGGAAAGGTAATATTCAAATATCAAAGTATTCAAAGTGAAAGGTAGACACAAAGTTTAAATAGTTAGACGACGTAAGCTCTGGATTTAATATAAGATTGATCCCATGCATTGTACTCGTACTTAATCGATAATTGGTGACCCACAACCACTGAGTGTACGTCTGGGTTGTTTGTCGTCATAATTCCGGCAGTGAGACTGTAGATTTGTTCACGAATGTCCGCTCCGACTACACACCCCCATGAAATCCCCCTACCAACCCACTAGCCCAGCAGTCACGAGCGAGAGAGAGAGGACTCCAACCCCGGAGTCTGGCACCCAAATCAACCCTGACAACCATCTACGTTGGAATCAGGTTTATACGTGGATTATTTTCCCTGGGTCACCCGAGCTCGGGGAAACTCGCATTACAATATTTATACAACATACTAAAATTGTTGATTCAGTATTAGATCTAAACTGGTTACAAGAAGAGATTCCAAATCAACTCCGATACATATTATTAAAAAAACAAAAAGTTGCAATCATGATCCTGCTTATATAAATTATAACACCTGGAGCTCAACTAAAACGATCTTATATTAAGGGGGTATCCCCACCTTTAAATGGGTTAACATTCTGAGAAAGAGATTGATATTTTACAGCGAATTTGAGAGTCTGATCAAATCCAAAAAAATCATGAAGTTTAGGGAGGGTTTGACCCTCATTATCCATACTTAACATTGAATATTACTTTGAGTCTAATAGTAGTTACGCTGAATATAGAAAAATACAAAATTACTCGGTTGTCGCAAAGAATCAGTAGTACCGTTGGATCGATTCTCAAGTTTTTGGTCTTCAATTGTTCAGAAGAGATGCCTCTATCATATGAACATAGAACTTTTTGATATCGCGAAAATTGCCTGAGTCGCTAAGTTTTTACTGAGATTTTTCTAATTCTTCAATTTTTTTTCTCTACTTTTTCTATTATCTCTACCAAAAATAGTCAAATCAAAAAGTTCTATGTTCATATGATAGAGGCATCTCTTCTGAACAATTAAAGACCAAAAATTCCAGAATCGATCCGACGGTACTACTGATTCTTTGCGACAACCGAGTAATTTTGTATTTTTCTATATTCAGCGTAACTACTATTAGACTCAAAGTAATATTCAATGTTAAGTATGGATAATGAGGGTCAAACCCTCCCTAAACTTCGTGATTTTTTTAGATTTGATCGGACTCTTAAATTCGCTGTAAAATATCAATCTCTTTCTCAGAATTCTAACCCATTTAAAGGCGGGGATACCCCCTTAATTTATATATAATATAGTATAAACTGTAATATATAATAAACATTATGTGTATGTATGTAAACCATTTTATTATGATACGACGTACTATATAGCATCTAACTGTTGTAATCGGGATCCTGTGATCCTTCAAACAACTACAATTTCTTCAAGGTTTGTTGTCGAATAGAGAATAGGAATTCAGTCGTACAAGATAGTGAAGTTTAGTGTATTTGCTTTGGAGAGTTATACAAAGGTTTTACTAATATCGAACTAAATCTCTAAATAATGCGTCTTGATTCTGGTCTCGATGTTCTGACGCCGGGCGCGTCGTCTGCGCCTGCCTTTTAACGACTGTTTAGGAGGTCAGTGCTGCGTCCGTGCGTTCTTATGTATTTCGCCAGAAAGAAGAGGTGGTGCTCCGCTATGAAAACTTTTGATTGTTATTATTATTTTGTTATTGGTATTTTTTTTATTATTATTATTATTATAATTATTTTATCAATTATTTTCATAATTTCGAAGCTTCTATTTCTTATTTGGAAAGGTAAAAAAGATCATTTTTATTTTTATAGTAGAAAGTCCGATTTCGGCCATAAGAGCGCGAGTAAAACAGCAATTTTTTGATAATTAATATTTCGACTTCTGAATGGTACAGCCCCTCCAAATTGAGTCAATGTTTTTATAGCACTCCGAAGATCATCTTTAAAAATTCGCATAAGAATCAATCTCAAAAAGTGTTCACGAGACTACTATCTTAATAAGGACAAAGAAATGATCTATTTTTGATACACACACATAAACAAAGCACAAACATAGAAGAAATGAAATGTATATAACTCAGAGAGTTGAATAAAGATATATTACTATTATTATCATCATTATTATTATTATTATTATTATTATTACATATTATAAATGTGTGATAATTACCTATGAAATATCCACCATTATTAGATTTATCATGAAAATAAACTACAACGCGAGTAAAAGATGAGAATGCACGTGCCAATTCTTAAATTAATTTAAATAATAGAACAATTTATATACTTTTTTGAAACAGGTAGTGTAGGCATTGATTTTGAATACAAATTAAAATGCAGACACTACATTCTATTAATCACGTGATTAGAGTTTTTAAATGCATGCCATATATTAGATATGTATCTTTATCAATCATATTTGAAAAATAGAGTAA
Organism: Tenthredo livida; assembly: GCA_963992785.1. Lineage (NCBI taxonomy): Eukaryota > Metazoa > Arthropoda > Insecta > Hymenoptera > Tenthredinidae > Tenthredo > Tenthredo livida. The sequence continues at coordinate 41,754,761 of OZ023064.1, read as the reverse complement.
TTCATATACTTCTCTAGAACTGCCAGTGTTGCATTGATTATGGTTATTGCAGATTTCTATTGATCATACTTATCGATCATTTTCATCGTGTGGACGACCTTTCTTCATTTTTCTAAAGATTGGAGAAAATTTGGACAAGCATCTACTATGACATCTGCTTTCAACTTCTACTAAATCAGTTTCATCGGCAATGCTTTTCTCAATTTTTTTTGCCAATTCATCATTGCGTTGCTTTACCATTTCCATGGTGAAGGGCCGCGTCAAAGTTTCTTTATGTTATTTTACCACAAAATAGGCAACCATCTTTGAAACCAAAAGATGTCTATCTTGACCTTACTTTATCATTCGTAAGACTGTATATCTATAGATATACCAACTCTTAACGCAGTTGATCCTAACTATATCATACCATTGATACGAATTATTTCAATTTATCAGTTATAAATTACTTTCTTCGAGTCTTTGGGCGGATAAGAAGTAATTCTTTACTTCAATTTTTACATAATCTTTTTACTAAATTCGTTTCGAAACTATTTTTGCTAATAAATTGCATGTCAACACTTCTCCAAAAAATTCGATAACTTCTCAATCCTGATATTGACTATTTTTACTGTACAACTGTTGGAGGAAAATATATTTGTGGAAGATTCAATTAAAACCTTAATATTTTGCGCTGTAAAAGACTTGCACAGTGGATCGATGGGGGCTATATCTATGTACACCTATATCAGTGGCTCACCGGGATGGGGTGATGAGAGAATTTTCTTCACTACTTTTCTCTTTCGTACGCTAAGTATGAACGTCGTAAGTTCCAAACCAAGACAATGGAGGAAGCTAGAGTGGTCTCCGCACAAGAGTTTTATCACGTCCTGATTTTAGAATAGCAGTAAGCGTTCTCTCTCTGCTTCTGTATTGCCAACATTGAAATGAAAGGGTATGGAAGAATTGAGTACTTGCTATAAACTATTCCGTATTGCAGCGTTCAAGAGAACACTTCCCGGCAAACTTTGAGGCTCATTAAAGCTGAAGAACTAAAAAATCATTCAGGGATTGTGGAGAATTTGTTTAGAAGGAATACAAAACGTATGTTGTGTCGCTCATGTCACAAACTGCACGACATACTGAACATACATAGATCAGAACGATGATTACAGACTTTGTCGACCAGCGTTATAGACTGACTCCAGAGTTGCTCCTCGTTTTTATTTATACTCGTTTTAACGCAGTTGCAATGGTGCCACCCCACGTATTCATCGTTCAATGGTAACAATGCGATCGAGCGATTGACTTGCATGACAAACACTAATCCATTTTGCATTAAGAGTTGTATTCTATTAAGTAACAAGAACATTCCAATCTAGTAATGAATTTTCGTTTGAATGTTATCACCGCTGAATCTGTCAAAACTGAAAGTAACTTGCAGAGTTGTTACCGAAGGTCTAACGATCCCTTGAAGATGATTTGCTTATGGTTTTTTCATGATTAAACGACTCATCAAAACGGGTGTTATAGGAACTGACAGATTATCAATATTTTAGTGAAATAGTCGGAGAAGCAGTGAAATAAATAACTTGGAGTAGGATTGAATCGGGTATCACTTCGGAACTTGCGTTTCGATGTATTGCGGAGACGCACAATCAATAAGCACAAATGCAAACGGCTATGCTTGAAATCTTCACTATTGAATAGTCTGCGAAAAGAGAAAAATAGAGAAAAGAAAAGAATATGGCAAGGGTATAATTGTGTAGATGCACATGTCACACTCACATATACTGGGTGAATTCCTAACGTCCGACCGCTACGAGACGAGTTGAGGTGGCCGAGAGTCGATATTGGCAATTGTTTGCTACTAGACAGTCAATCAGGGACTTTGTAGCGACCAAAACAATTCCTGATTCGGACACGCGGCCGGCTCAACACAACTCTTAGCGCACGGACGTTGGGAATTCACCCTGTATATGTATACAATAGGTATATTATATGGTATATATATATATTAATACAATGTATTTACAAATACTTACAAAAAATTAATCGCCACTACGAACATCGAAGGCAGTTTATTTGGCGATAAACAATAATAATTGTTTGCTTAATTTATAAACATCAACTCAACAGCAACTGATTACTTCACGTGAGTTAAATCACTGTTCCCTGAGCCAGAGACAGCTACAACGCCCTCCTCCCCCCCCCCCCCCCCGCCCTCTTCGCATATCGGCAGCCAGTCTCAACTCTCGGTCCTAGACTCCAGGATCAAGAGACTCGGTAGTCTCGCTTCAATACATTAAAAAAAAAAACTTTTATGCACCGCACGAGACTCGACCGATTATACTCTACAGGTTAGGCTGTAGCTCGCTTCAACCAACTGCGAATTGTCTCATGATTTTCACCGAGCCATTTGATGTTTGCCTCGGCCTTTTCTGCAGCCTGTTCAACAGCACGCGTTGCCGTACCAAGTTCAACGCTGTGCTCATTCGCAAACTCCAACAGCTGCAGATATACATGATATTATACATAGATTGATGATGCGCGTCAATAAGGATCGGAATTAAGCAGTCGTAATTGATATCTAATACCAACTGGATAGCTGACTAGCGTACTCAGCCTGCGCCTATTAGAAGATCAAGAAAACGACAAAAGCCAGGGGCATATTTACCCTAGGGCCATGGGAGCCATGGCCCGGGGCGGCAGCTTTGGGCGCTTTTCATAATCGTTACCTATCTTTTATTTCATTGGTGGGGGTCAAAAGACCGAAAGACGAAAATTCATAATGACCGAAATTCTGAAATTTCAAAGTTCCGAAAACTAACAATCCAACTAAGCCTTATACAAAAGCTCCATAAAGCCGAAATGAGAAATGCAGCATAAGAAAATGTCGAAGGAAAACCGATCAGATAAGTACAATTCAGAATAGGGGAACTTTCGATCAGCCAAACCCGAATGACTAAAATACTAAATATTCGAAAAAGCAAGTTAATCATTTTCAGATAAGTCAAAATTCAGAAAACTTAGCTACCGAAATGAAATTACAGATGGACCAAAGAAGCAAGTGGTCAAAATACCGAATGATGTAATTGCCGAAGGTTCAGAATCCCGAAAATAGATGCTTGTATAGGTACAATACAATATCTCTTGCTGTACCGAAACTCTTTCGAACCAAAATTTTTTGATAGACTTGTGTATGTGATTTGGAGATATTTGCCTAGCTTTTTCCGCAAGAAATATCTGTTCAAATATTCCGATTCAATGAAGATTATAGCACTGCACTTGATTAAATGAACGAGCATTTCTGCGGTGGCTTTTTCGGGATTTTAATTTTCGGGACTTTCAGTTAATTCTGTGTTTTGACACATCCACTACGTCGCTATTTTCAAATTCGGAAGGAGGCTTTTAGGTATGAATGTAAATTTTTAATATATGGTATTCATTCTTTCGTATGGCCTTTTGTCATTATTGAAAGATATTGTTTTCATTAATTTATGGGGCGGCAAACCTTATAGGCCCAGGGCGGCAAATCTTAAAATACGCCACTGACAAAAGCGCTACGAATCCTAAAATAGCCTCAATGTGCTAGTTCCAAAAACGATACCGTGGTGCTTGTGTCATTTTCTAAGGCTCAGGCTGCTCTGTATTAGAGCATCCAGGAATCAACTACTACCAGTTGGTATAGAGATCAGTCGAAATAAGTGAACAGCATAATCATGGGAACAGCCAGAAAAAGAACGCTCACCTCTTTGAGTTCGTATTTTGTGTTTATTCTCTTCGTCGATGATTTGATAAGGTTGTTGATCGTCAGACGCGAAGTTCCCAGACTAGAGAGAAGTAATAAAAGTCGATTAAGGAGAATCGTAGCCACAAAGAGTTGACTATGGTCTTCAACGACCATAGTTACAAGCAGGCGTAGTGGATTCGACTTACTATGCCTTTATCCGCGTCCACTGGTTCCTCAAGTAGTTGAACGCCAACGGTTGTCCAACAACGTTATTGGCAACTGATCCAAACACTCTAGCCGAGTCTTGTTTTCTAATGCCAGAGTTCTCTGACACAGCCCAATTCAAATATCTGCTTAATATCCAGGTTTCCCTGGTACATCCTAGCGCGTGAAGTAGCAGGTCTTTCTCTGAACCAACGTTTGTCTGTTGATAGCGTTGCCAGGCAAAGTCCCATTCGGTTTGGCCACCCACGCGGATGGCAGTGCAGTAAACGACGCTCTTCAAATTCGGCGAAATCCTGAAAATTTTCATCCATATTTCGGACATCAGGATAAAGTTTCAACTCATTGTCCAACGAAACGTGATTTTATGATTTCAACCATCGTATACTCACGGGTTATTTGTGTCTGGACTTGGCGTTGTGCGCCAATTGTGAAACTGTGTTATCGCATTTCGTACGCAGTCCTCATGCCCCAAGCTACAGGCCCAACTCAATACGTCGATACGGGTGAAAACGGTTAGCTGCGGATCTCCCAGTGTGTCTTTGAAGCCAGTTTGCTTGTAGATATTGTCAAGTAGCTTCAGCGCGAAGATCTGCAATCATTGGTAAATTGAGAATTAAATCGAAAGCCAACTATACTGGATGTTACCGAAACCTTCATGCATCTAATAAAAAAGAAACCATAGTTCTATCAACCTTACCCTAAATTTGTCGTATCCTTCCGCCTTGACTAGCATGCTGTCTAGATAACCCATAGCGGTGAACGCAGCTTTCCATGGAAGATATTCAGTTTCGTGAGCGAGATACGAGGTCACATCCAAAGCTGTTGTATAGTTGAGTCTGCCAGCCCTGGCCAAGTTGAGAGCATCGTCAATTAATTGTGCTCTGTTAATAGTTGCGATCTTTGTAAAGGAGGCCTTGTTCAACTCTTGGATAATAAGGCGCCAGTTTTTCTCGTCGTAATTAACTCGATAATAGCCTGAAAACAGTTAATGGTAATCAATCATTGGATTTCCTTTACGGAAGGAAAAAAACTATTGGCATGGCAATAGTAATGATCGAAGTCCAGTAGATACTATTGGGGATACTAGTTTAACTGTTAAAGTACAGTAGTCTTTAGCAGTGTAATATACTATTGGATTCCATGGTATAGCTCATAGGATCAAGAGACTCGGTAGAATCTTGCGCCAAGTACATTCAAGAAATGTAAGCTGCACTCAACGACTGTGTCTCTTTACCGCAAGGACCCAATTTCGGCGGAGTGGGGAATCTTATTTAATGAAATACTGCTGTCTTCTATAATATACCGGTATTAATCGAGGTATTAATGTATCATCTTGAGAATGCTGATTGAAAATGCTTTAATTTAAGCCCAAAATCAACATGATAGGTGCACTGAAAGCTGAGTTATGCATTTTTTCACTCTCGAAGTGGCGAGGTTTACTTCGTCACATTAAATTTTCGTTAAGAATAATTTTTCGCTCCGCAGTCTCGTTGTGCATGCGCCAGCCTATGACAGCTGAAATGACAACTGAACAGACGAAAAAAACATAAGGAGTATCAGACATGAACAAAACGACCTTGGGCATAATATTGTTGATCAACGCTTGGAAATAAATAGTTGTTCAATTCAACGCCAGCGTCCACGAGGAAATAATAATAAGCGATATATCCATTCAATCGTTCATCTTAGGATCTAGAGATTTTGAGGTGATGTGAATTATAATATGACACATTGATGATTGTAGTATGATATAGGCGTTTATGGTTATCAAGAGACTCGGTAGAATCTCGTGCCATATATCACGTCACAGCTGTAATGCCAAGGAAGCTGTGATCTAAAATATTAATAATTAAAATTTCGAAAGAATTTACTTGAAAATATATTTCTTCAATTTATGTGACACTAATTCAAAAATGTTAATCATCACACAGGTATTATAGTTCTAGGTAGATCTTTCGAGTTCGGTAAAATGACACCTATTCTGAAATCATTTGCTGAATTTTCGGGATATAACAGTTTTCATGACATATTGATAACATACATGCCTATTTACCAACGGTCTTTTCAGATAGCTATGTAGGTAACGAGATAATTAATTATAACACTTCAGGTTAAATAACTGTTGACGGGCCGTCCTGCAATAATTCTAAGTCGATAAATGTAGATACTCACAAAAACTGACGTTACATCAGTAAGCAGCTGTTTAATTGTTCAGCCCGTAATAACTTCCGTACAGAATGAACGAACCATGAAGATCACCAATTACTATATAAAAGCTGTGCCTACTGATGAACTCTAATTTGCTTGAAAATTTTTGAAGTAGATAGTGCAATATTCCACGATGCTCAGAATATTCAAACGGGCCATTACACATGCATGGTACGGGAGGAAAATTCTGCTTGGCAATGTGTAGATGATAATACAGTTATGAAACAGAAATGGCCGAGAACTATTCTTTTGAGGTGATGACCACATCAATGTACTTGGCACAAGGTTCTTGCACGTAAGGTGCTTTTTGGGTTCAATATTCTTAAAACAGTGCGTACACCAAGTGTCGGTTTTGGAAGACGTTGGTATAAAGTACCAATAGTTTCTTTTCACTCATCGGTTAGCCATGTATGAATAATAACAATAAATTTCATGCATGTAGGTGATATTTGATGTGACAGCAGTTCATCCTACCAGTTTCTTGGACATTGAAGATCATCCAGTCGCTTGAACCCGCCTTCAAATTCGTCAACGAAATCGTCGGCGTAGCTTCCATCCAGCGTGATGGTTTCGTATTGTTGAATTGAAGCTCGTTCTGAGAGGTGTAAGTAATCGGTACCCACCACAAAGGTTTCTCATCCGAATGTGAAACCGACATACCAGTTCGAAGCAGGAACCGTTCCTAAAAATGGGGTAAATAGCGATTGAGAATAATTGAAACCAAAATACGGTCTAGAGATGAAAGCTTGTGACAGTTGACCTAATTGAAAACAAATGTCATTTTGTAGAGAAGAATCTCATATATCTCGTTTTATAATTGATTATTACCTGTGTCAACGTTGCGCTTCCCCCCTCGTAGTCGCGGTTAACCGTGATTACCGGGAATCCAGTTTGCAGAGTCCAAGTATCCATGATTCGTTTAATGGTTATACTAGGATCCAACACTTTATCCTTGTGCGCTTGCTTCGTCAGTGCATCCCAGAGGTCATTTTGTTCCGCGCTTTGGTAAGCTCTTAAACAAATCGTGAGATGAATTGATGAATGCAATATACAACGTGCATCAGAATTTGCTCAGACATTTATAGATGTACAAAACTATACATATGATGAATTCCACGCGAACCGGACAAAAAAAAAAACTTTTTCTCTCATTTTTGCATGAGCTTTAGTACCCTCAAAATTAGAATTTTTCATGTATATAAGACATATGTAGCTATTTCTACCTATGGTGTACGAGCTCTTCTAGTTTCCGGTAGCTCCCAAACGAAGCCGTGGTCCATTCCGAAACAAACGTGATTCGATGGGAAATTTCCCGAGCTTTTCGAAAAAAAATACGAAAAAAATCCTAAAAATGACGTAAGTGGATAAAAATAGAGTTTTGGATTGGAAAGTGATTTTTCGACATGTTTTCCGATAGTCACGGGGAAGATCATGGACTCAGGTGAAAGAGGGTGAAGAATACTACAAATCACCACTCCATTACTTTTTTCATTCGACATACCGTTTCTGAGATATTTGCCTCCAAAGATATCAAAGAGCGTACTCAACCGGAAACTAGAAGAGCTCGTACACCATAGGTAAAAATAGCTACATATGTCTTATATACATGAAAAATTCTAATTTTGAGAGTACTAAAGCTCATGCAAAAATGAGAGAAAAAGTTTTTTTTTTTTGTCCGGTTCGCGTGGAATTCATCATATACTATGTAATATACCTATATACTATGTCATGAAACGTGCAATATCCACTCACTTTTCTCTCAAATAATTACTAAGTCCTCTCTTGAATACATCCGTGGTAATGAAATGATCCATCATGCGTATTATGGAGGCACCTGGAAGACCGTCAATCATGTAGACATATAATATATGTAGAGATTTGCATGATATTGATAATTGACCTACCTTTTCCGTAAGAGATTCTATCGAAGATTTCACTGATTTCATCGGGATGGCCGACCTCAACAGATATCGGATGGGATGACTCCAGAGCATCCAATGCAAAGACATTTTGTAATTCATGAACAACGAATTGTTCAAGTACTTTCCATGATGGCTCCACCTTGTAAAAAATGTAAATGAGTGAACAGTGACGATGATTGCACACAGACTACTTGGATTATCAGGTGAAAGGCTTAAAGAAAGCTCAGCTGCTCTCATTCTCATAGAAACTAATTTGGAGATTCTGGGAAACTCGAAGTCACATCAACTTACAGCATCCATGCCAATGTATTCCACGTAGCTAGCGAAACCTTCATTCAACCAGAGATCGGTCCACCAACTTGGCGTCACCAAATTACCGAACCACTGGTGGGCAAGTTCATGCGATACAACTGTCGCAACTCGTTGTTGATTACTGCTCGTAGACACACCTTCTTCATACAGCATAGCTGTCTCTCTGTCAATTTGTTGATGTTTATATTACCTTACTTTTCTGACAATTAGCTGACGAGCAGGAATTTCATCGATGCCTCTTACCTGTAGGTTATTAGCCCCCAATTTTCCATAGCGCCTGCTGAGAAATCGGGGAGAGCCACCATGTCCATCTTGGGCAGCGGAAAATCAATTTGGAAGTAATTTTCAAAATATTTTAAGATTTGTGGCGCGATTTTCAGACTATACAAAGACTGATCGAGCGCTTCGCTGCGAACCCATACACCGACGTTGCCATCCTCTGATCTTCGTGTCGCGAAGTCTGACACAACGAATGCCACCAGATACGTTGACATTGGCACCGAACGGTCATAGCGATCCCATTCGTACGAGGGTAGGCCGGGTCTGAAAAATATATGGAAATGTTTTTCTCACATCCATATTCAACTCCTCGTCAAAGTAGTTGGTAACGTGAAACAAATGATTGACATCATGTATGAGCCATGTTCAGATTCAGGCAGATTCTGAATACCATTATTGAGGGACAAAAAAAATGTCTAATTTGTAAATGTCAGATTTTCAAAGAATGCTTTAGCAGTGCCATCGTCGATACCAATCTGATCACCTACATCGGTTTTGGGTCGACAGTTCCCCGCATGTTTGAAATGGAAGACATGTTTTTTGGGCGAGCTATGCTGATCTCAAATTCGGCTTTCAGTGCAGGTTCGTCAAAACAAGGAAATGCACGACGAGCATCTGTTGGCTGGAATTGTGTTGTCGCAATCCATCTGTAATGAAAGAAATCTCATATAAACATTAAACACTTTTTATGACAGATTATGTGTATCGACAGACGGAATATAGTCATATTAGTAACTGGAGAAAATCTTGACTTAATGACACAAAAGAGGTGTTTCTGTGACCGGTATTCTGCTATAAGCAATTTAGAAGAAAGTTTACTCAACATTGTCGTGTCATTGATCGATGAGTGGCGAATCAGACCGAACAATTACACTTTTTATGTATGTGATATTTTCTGTTTTCATTTGGTAGGGCTGCTAATAATTCTATTGGGCACGTATTTTCAACAATAATTTATGTTTTTTTATTGAAACACGTAATTTTTGTATAGAATTCCATATACCTTAGAGTGAACCTGATTTCGATGAATTCTGAAATGAATACGGGTCCACACATGGCCCAAAATTCCGAAAGTTTAATTTGGAAAATAAATGTAATTTTTTCAACCAGTTACTTTTATTTTTGTTACTCCGATAAAAATCAATGAAATATTTTGAAATTTGGCACAGTTGTTGCTTATACAACTGTTAGAAAGAAGCTCTGAAAATTACAAATTTTTATATTCAATATTTCCTTACATATCAGGTCAATACATATTTTTGTAATATCAGTCTAAATATTCAGAATATGGACTAATTTATTTTGTTTATAGAAGTTCTATTAAAAAATATTCTTGTCCAGGTAATTGAGAAATTTTGCGAATCAGAACCTCTTCAGATTTTTATTAATTATAGAACAATTAAGAAAATTATTTTCTAATTTTTAATTATTATTTGATTATTCCTCAATTACTTGGAAATAGTATATTATGCACGACTGTCCGTAAAGTACGTGTGTAAAGTTAAATTTTCGATGCGTAAAGTGTACTTTTCTTAACGCCGTGTGTAAAGTAAATAGCGCCTTGCGGCCTTGCGGCTATTCACTTTACACACGGCGTTGCGAAAAGTACACTTTACGCATCGAAAATTTAACTTCACACACGTACTTTACGCACAGTCGTGCATAATATACTATTATACAACACAAGTATGTTTTACTCGTTTTTCATGCTCAATTTTGGTACGCAAAGTAGCCGTTTGCGCGGCAGTCGCAGCTGTCAGTGGTAGGGAGCACGGAATTCCGTTAACAGTACAAGAAAAGGCACTTTAAAGTCCTAGGACTAAAAAATGCGTTTTCTTGTACTCCGCGCATGCATTTTTATTGTACAGTAATGTTCATTAATGGGTTCCCAGTGGCTAACTGTTTTTTCCGGACTTTTTCGGAAACGAGACTCCATTCTAGTCGTATTTGATGTGCCGATAGTCGAAATTATAATAATGATAATTATGACCCCTTATAAAAATAATATTATATTATTTGATTGATTGTATCCGAAAAAGTCCGAAAAAAACAGTTAGCCACTGGGACCCCATTAATGAACATTACTGTATGTAGTCCGTCGACTTTGTGTACCGGATCGAGCATACACGAGCAAACCATGCTTTTGTTGTATAATAGTACATTACGATACGAGAGCGGTGAAACTTTTTCTGACGAGTGTGAGGTTGCAGCACGAGTCAAAGCCGAGTCTTGCAATCACACGAGATCCGAAGAAGTTTTTCCGTCGAGTATAGTACAAAATTTTACTTCATCAGGTCTGAAAACGACCATTATCACACTGCGTGAAGTAGAGTATAGTGTGCACCATGGAGGCAAAAAGTCTTTTTACGCTGAGCGTATTGGAATACTCATCTCCGACTCATCTTCGACTCGTATTGCAACCCATGCTCAGCGTCCAAAAATACCTACTTTGCCTTCTTGGTACACAATGTAGGTAGGGGAGACCGAGGTGCTTTGAAACAAAGGTGATTTGAAACAACACTGATTTCTCGAAACTTAAAACCGTTAGCGAGTCTCGGACGAGTACTGACGGGCTCGCGGGCGGTGGGGAGCAGCTGATATGCACATTGTCAACTCGCTAACGGTTTTTAGTTTCGAGAAAATCAGTGTTGTTTCAAATCACCTCTGTTTCAAAACACCTCGGTCTCCCCTACTATTGATAGAACTTGTATGAAAAAAAACAAAATTAGTTTATATATTGAACATCTCGAGTAATAGAACGAAAATATTTATTGACCTGATATGTAAGGAAATAATGAATATAAAAATTCGCAATTTTCAGGGTTTCTTCCTAACCGTGTAGGCAACAACTGTGCCAAATTTGGAATTATTTCATGGATTTTTTTTGGAGTTACAAAAACAAAAAAAAGTAACTGGTAGAAAAAATTACATCTATTTTCCGAATTAAACTTTTGGAATTTTGGGTCATGTGTTAATGTTAAAATTAAGAGCTAAAATTTTGAAGGAATTTCGATGCAAGAAATCTGGACTTTGATGATCACGGTTTTTCATCTAAAGCGATAATATTGTTTTTCGATACAAGAGCGCAAAGCAGCAGTTCGCGCACGAGTGTGAAGGCCCGAACAAGCCCGAAGGCGAGCCGGCAGGCGTTCGGTTCCAAATTCCAGACATCTCGGACGACAATTCTTAGATTATTGGAAAATCTACGAATGAACAAAATGAAATTTCTTTACTTAGAAAAGAAAACAAAATTTTGTATCAATCACTAAAAGCACGGTAGTAAACATTTTTAAGAAATCAGAACCAGAGTTGACTGGTTTTTATTCTAGACTACTCAATTCATCAGGAAGCTCAATCCGCATCGAAATAGAAAGAAAGTTTAAGTTTCCCGGAGAATTGTGGTGATTGTGTTTGCATACTTTTGCAAATTTCATAATGTTGACGAAGTAATTTTCATTGTCGGATATGTCATAATTAAACGGGATACCTGAAACTGTTTGAAGGGTCAAGTTTGATCAACATCCCCATGAGGAATGTACATCCGTATCCTTTAATCATGACCCACACAGCATTGAACATTTCAGAAATATTTCAGAAATATTTCAGTGAAAGATTGAAATATTTTAGAAATATTACAAGGAAATATTTCTGTAATGTTCCTATGTCCGTTATCCCATGTATTTATAATATTTCATGAAGTATTTTTGAAAGATTTCTGAAACATTTTCCGAAATATTCCTTGAAAAAATTAAAAAATTAATCTTCGAAAAAGTCTTTGGAATATTTCTGAAATATTTCTGGCAAGTATCTTACATATATATAATATTTCCAAAAGTTGAGTTAAACGTAAAATATTTTTGAAACGTCCTTTTGAAATATTTCTGAAACTTTTTGCGAAATATTCCATGGAATAATCCTGGGATGTTTATGAGACATTTCTTGAAATATTGGTGAACATTGCATTGCATTATTTCATGTTATATTCGTGAAATATTTCACAAATATTTCGCGGAAACAATTCACAAAATGTTAAGAAAATATTTGAGTGGATATTTCTGAAATATTTCCGACATGTTTCCATGTAATAATTCAATTTGAATATTACATGAAATATTCAGTGCTGTGTGGGGAACGACTAAATTGGGTGACTGACTAACTATTTAAATAATTAATCTTCACGAATTCGTTGGTTTTAGTACTCCCCTATAGGGGCCACATAGATGTGGCCTCATCTTCCAAATATTGTCATCCGATTTTTTTTTTTTTTTTTTTTTCGTTAAAATACACATAACAAAAGTATAAATAGTGGAAAAGAAATCGAAAGAAAGATTTTTATTTTTTTTTTTGCAGTTTCAGTATTATCATTTGGCTATGCTCTCTGTTAACAATCAGAAGTTATCGCTGAAATTGTGAAAGGCGATTCAAACAGCGCTCATCAACTTTCGGACTAAACCTATATAGTTTCTTGTAAACAACTTTTTCAATCCCACTGCAATGACCACGATGTTTTTACAAGTGTATCTTTTGGTATTATTATGCTCTTTCTCGTACGCTGAAATTCAAAGGAAGGAAAGTTACAATTGAAAGTTTAAACGTGTCAGGCATCAACTTTCAGACTTGGTTTCTCGAAAAACACGTCTTCGAATACAGTACAGAACCGTTTACCGTATTGACTCAGAATTTGCATAGCTGTTGTAGATATCAATATGGGTTATCAAGTAATGAGATGGATTTTGCGGGAGTAGCGGGATTTTTAGTAACGAGCCGAAGAACCAAATTAGTATGAAGGCCTGATTGACAATCAGTCGTATTCATACGTCACATTATGACCATACTATTCGTGAACGAGAAAAACATTGGTTCCTCTGCTACGGCGGTACTAGGTCATTAGCTCTAGCGCCACCATTTTTTTAAATATTTTTCGACAATTCTTAGATTGAGCATAGATCGAACTATAAAGTATATCGTGTGGCTGAAAATAATAAGCTTCCTTTCAATACTTTCGAGTTTATGACTTTTTTTTTTTAATAAGCCCCAAATAAAGCTGAATTCACCGTTTGGGTTAATAAAAAAATTTTGTTTCATGTCTCTTATTGACAAGTGCTCAGAAAAAAGTCGACTCAAGCTACAATATTGACGGAAAAAAAATGTTTAAAATCAATTCAAAAAATTTTGTTAATTCCCACCATGATAACATCGACAGACCTGTCATTTCTGAATTCGCCGAGGGCATTTTTACTATAATTCTTATATCCGGCTATGGTTTTTGAAAATATTCATACTTTGAAACACATCAATGAAATTCAGCCCCACGATCCAATGGTCGAGACTTCATAGTGAAAAAGTGGCGTAAATCTCGAGGAAATGTCCAATTGGTTTTGGATGCAAGAATTCTTAATAAAAACAGAAGTTCATTGAACAATTCGAACCAGAGAATACGATATGCTTGTTTATCGTTCAGAAGGCGTAATTGTTTCGAACACATTCATATATTCGGTAGGAATTTAGTAGGTTTCGATACGAGAGCGAAATGTGAGGCGTTTATAGGTTTGTCCGATGTTTTCAGCACGAACCGTAGTCGAGGCGGCAGCCGAGACGAAGTGAGTGCTGAAGACATCGGACAACCCTAAGCGCCTCATTTCGCGGGAGTATCGAACGCTATTTTTTATAACAAATGCATGAAAAAGTTGCTTGTGGGGCTCTGTTGTCAATGTAAATAACCATACCAAAAACATCGAGTCGATTCACGGAGATAGCGCGTCGACTGGGATGAATGATTATAAAATGCTCTTGTTCGCACGCCGTGCGTAACAAGAATCATGTTGTGCACGCTCGATGTGCGCAAAACGCAGTGCGCACGTTTGACATACAATTAGTTTCATGTTGGCATTGTCTACTCAAACGTCAGAAAAGTGCCACAATATGACCGCTTCAGAGCCCCAAACAAGCGACTTTTTCATGCATGCGTTATAATAGTATATTGTGTATCAAGGAGGCTAAGTTGGTCTTTATACGCCGAGCGTGATGTTTGCAGTATGAAGACCACAGCCTCCGTGGTACACACCATATTTTATGCAACGCGGCGCGATTTACAAGCGAAGGTGTTTGCCTCATTCTGAAAACATCGCGTCCATTGAACTAATGCCAACCACCTTCAAGTTAGTATGCTAAGAAGATAATTGCAGAATAAGTTTCGACAGTCGTGTTCATTATTTACCTGCAGAGAGGCATCTAATGGCTATTTTATGTTCCTAGGACAATAAAATAAGCAAAACGACTCGCACCACTATCTTTTTTTTTCACTGATCAATAAGCGCCTACTTTATGTTCTACGAACGAACCTCATAAAGCGCGTAAATCGCGCCTGTGTTACATAAAATAATTAGTCACCATCTTCGCGATGTAATAATAATGAATCCGACGTAAAAATTGGACAATCTCAGAGAACGATCATTGAACCTTATATCCAGTAGAAAACAATTGATACATTGGTGATCTATGAATTGGTTCAAGCAGGTAAATACACCGTTGAACAAAAAAAAAATAAAATAGAAAGAATGTTTTGAATACAGCATGCTCTCCGTTTTGGAACACCTACCTCGTCTGGTTCCCAACCGTGTAAGAACTTCGATAGAATCCTTGAAGGTAGTCGTTGAGGATTCCAACATACTTGAGATACAACGTGTATTGTTTGCCGGCCTTCAGCACGCTCGAGGTATGTATGACGTGGAATTGCCTGAGCGTGTCATTCGTTTGCTTGTCAATTCCGACGTCTGTTCCATTTTTCATTAATTCGTTATCGAGTGAGTGCACCTGCAGCTTCGTGGAAGCCTCGTCAATCTTCATATCAGCGGCGTGAAGCGTAATGTTTTTGGTGTCCTCGGTTATGTTCACGATGATCTTCACCTACGTTATGGCAAATACGAAATATAACCGCGACCGTAACTGGGGTCCTATACTGCCGTGCTAAGCACAAAGGTGGTAACTGCATTTTTGGCCATCTTGGGATATTGACAGTTTTCAATTTTCACAGTAATTAAGAATTATATTCTAGATCGAACGATTTTAAAATTTGATTTGAATCGAAAAGATACAAGCTTATATTATTCGTTACTGTTGTATTAATATTACTGATAAATACGGCTAATTGTTCTAGTAATTGACATTTTTAACGAAGATACGGCAACTTTAATAGAGTAATTTTATTGTGAAAAAATGAATTAGAATGCTTAATAATATGATGAAAATATTCATCGATTGTTATTATACCATCTTAGAGTCATAACTCGTTTTTGACGAAAAAGTCAGTTACCACCTTTGTGCTTAGCACGGCAGTATAGAAAGTGATACTTTCCAATAATTTATCATATTGCCTACACGAGACAAAACGTTTTAGGCAGGCTAGCAATTGAGAGCAGACGAGGAGCAATTGATTCATATTTTTTTCAGCATTTATCGTCAACTTAATCGATGCCTCAGTGTAATTCGAAATTAGCTGTCATATGATAGAGAGGTTATGTTGACCGAACTCGTACCTCATTATTTAATTTTATTAAAAACTAAGAGAGAATAATCAAAATCAACGGGGGAGCAATTAAGAGAAACAGGGGAGCAATTTTTCAGTTTCATGTAGAACGTCGTATCTTCATCCGTTTGGTCGAAACCTAGATTTGAATTTGGCCAGCATTTTAACATAGAAGCTCCGCATTTCGTTTTTTCATTTTTTCTCAAAAACTAGCAATGCTGTAAAAGATACTTCTGGAATGTATCCAGATACAGATTCAGATACGCGACAATAAAATGTATCTAGATACAGATACAGATACAAGGATACTTAACGTATCTAGATATAGATACAGTAGAGTGGTCCTTATTTTGGTCATTTTCGAATTGAGATTTCTTCGCCCCCTAGAAAGGTTCCAAATAATTAAAAAAAAACACCCTCAAAATTTGAACTTCTTATCTCAATTTTAACACGTGCCGCAAAACATCTGAAGTTTTACGCTTGATTAACATGGCGTTTTCACTGACCATTATTCAGAATTTTTGGCGCACCGTCAAAAAGTGCGAAAAAAATCTAATTCTTGTAGAAATATTTTCAGAAGACCCGATATTATTTTATCAGATTGACAGAAATTCAAAATTCAAAATGACGAATCCAAAATAGCGGCTGTAAAACATAAAAAATGTTTAAATCCAGCCGCTATTTTGGATCCGCCATTTTGAATTTTGAATTTCTCTAAATCTGATAAAATAATATCGGGTTTTCTGAAAATATTCCTACAAGAATTAGATTTTTCTCGCACTTATTGACGGTGCGCCAAAAATTCTGAATAATGGTCAGTGAAAACGCCATGTTAATCAAACGTTAAACTTCAGAGGCTTTGCGGCACGTGTTAAAATTGAGATGAAAAGTTCGAATTTCGAGGATATTTTTTTTTAATTATTTGGAACCCTTCTAGGGGGCGAAGAAATCTTAATTCAAAAATGACCAAAATAAGGACCACTCTAAGATACAGTTACTTTTAAGACTATCTAGATATTTTAACAGATACTTTCTAAAATAAGATGAGATCATATATATAGGCACACGTTTGGATGTTAAGTTGATCAGCTTTATTTTTCGACACAAAATTGAAAGGAAACAAAATTGAAAATTTCATATTAAAAAATTGGAAGTAACAGAGCGACAGACTACTGACTCCTTAGCAACCCAGTAAACGAAACTGGATTGGCGAATCCGTTTTTTTTGAGATTCCAGATTGAAATAAATTAAAAAGAATTCAAATTGATGTGAATTTCGGTTCTTTTCTATCCGTTTCAATCCGAAATCTCAAAAAAACGGATTCGCCAATCCAGTTTCGTTTACTGGGAAGGCTTGAGCAAAAGAATAATTTTAATTTCCGAGAAAAGTAAGGTTTCGAACAAACCATCACTTAGAGCATTGCGTTTGGCCATGACGTATGTACAAGACTACACGAGTCATTCAATGATTCAACCTTTCTTCAGATTTTTTGAAGTATCTTCAAGAGTATCTTTAGCACGATATAAAGATACTCCACAAAATATCTAGATACAGATGAAGATATGAAAAAAATATCGTATCTAGATACATTATTTAGATACAAAATGAATCTAGATACTGTATCTTAGATGCTTGTATCTAGATACATCCAGCTTTGAAAACTAGACTGGCGCAATAAACGAAATTAGCGGAGCAATAAAGAGCAATTAAGGAGCAATTGTTTGGTATATAAAAAATTGAGAAATAATCAAGTTATCGGTTAACTTTACATAGGTAGGATTAGTATATTACTCACCTAGGGAGGGAAAGCTGGGTAACCCAAACTGCGTGTGAGATTGACACCCGAGCCGAAGGCGAGGGTGGTAAGAACGCAGTTTGGGATGGCCTTTTTCACTCCCGTGTGAAGTATACTATTTTTCTCACCTCCGGGCCCTAAAAGTTTCCACGGGGGGGTCGGGACGGGCCGGGAATAGTCACAGAAGCGGTAGCACCATCTGTCGCTTACTAAGCGCAGCATATATGATATTACATTTAGATGCGATCCAGAGGGCACTTCAGGCTTGTGTGACCTTCCCGCCATCCCGCACTTCCCCTGGGAGGATGAGCCATCCTCTTAATAGGGATGGGCGATGTTCACCGATTAATCGAATAGCTCGATTTTTTTTTTTTTAATAATCGATTATTTTCGACCGATGTTTTTGAGGTCCGATTCATCGATGTTCGATGTATTTCACCGAACATCGATAAAAAGGCGCGAAAACGGATTTTTTAAATTTAGTGAACTTCGGACCGATTTTGATGAACAATCTGAGAACAAAATCATACCAGAACGTCCGTTTCACCAATTTTCTTCAATTTTCAAAGTAAATTTTTACAATATTAACTAGCACGAATTGTGTCGAATTTTTTATTGAAGAATTTATCATGCAACATAATGCCTTCCGCAAAAAAAAAAGAAAAAATGAATAATCGATGTTCCGATTTATTTTTCAAACATCGATTTTAAACATCGATGCTTTTTAACCCTTAACAGTCACAGTGGGTAGAATCGACCCATCGACAATTTCGGCTCAAATGGCTAACACCCAATTTTCACGTTTTTCTCAATTTTTTTTTAACATGTCGCCATTTTTTTCTTGATAAAACAATTTTTTGCACATCATCCAGACTGTTCAAAGAGTGTACAGTAATTTTTTGAACCTAATCGGACGAATAGTTTGCTCACAATCGTCTTTTGAAAACTGACTGGGTGGAATCGACCCAGTGGGACTGTCCCGATATTTTTTGGTAGTGTGACTGGGAAGGGTTAAACATCGATTATTTAAAAATCGATTTTTATTTTGAACATCGCCCATCCCTACCTCTTAATTATACTATCCTTGGTTTGGTGCTGCCTTTTATAATAGTAACCTGCTCAATATAACTGAAACGCAACTTTTCAAACATGAAAAAACCGTTGTGAAAATAAAAGCTAGTAACGTGTCTGCTGCCTGATACCTGACTGAAACTTCTGGGCTGTGCAGGTGGTATGGAAGCTAAGCCTTACCTTTCCATTGAAGGTAAAATTTCCTTCCCAGATAAACGGCGTCAGTTCCAATATGTACAGTACCGGTACCACGGACCTCGGAAGTCTGACGTCTAACTTCTTCGCCGCAGACCCGGCGTTCAGAAATTCTTTACCTTTTGGCAAACCGTCATCTTTGCCAGCGAAAGTGCCGTCCGCACATGGTGCAAAATGGTAGACCAATAAAGCGGTGACCACTAGAGACAGCAGGAAGATAGATCCGAGCAAAAAAGCACCGCACTTAGAAATAGTGCAGCCTCGTTTACGTCCGAATGTTGTCGTGTGTGCGTCCATCATTGCCAATACTTCGCGCGACTGTGTCATATCACGCGCCAACCTGTATTTCAACAAAGAAACCATAATTAGACGTAGGCTTATACGTAGGAGCTGCGACTAGAATTACTCTTCATGAGTCATGCCGTATAATAATCACTAATTGTTCTGACTAGATATATAGTTATGCCGTCAATAGTACAGAGAATCCAGTAGCTAAGATTACAGTCCGATCACTGTATGTACATTGCAGAGTGAACAATATTGTTTTCATATCAATTGTTTTAGAAACTTGACTACTCTAGCATTGGTTATCTGTAAAAATTGACTATAGGAAGCTATGATATAGGTATTATTAACCCTCCCGACACGTGAAGAATAGTAAAACGCAGTGTTTGACCTCACTACCGACCATATTACATCAGCCGATTATTTTGGCACTCAGTTCTGTATAAAGTACTATCCCAGCGAACACAAAGATCAATTACGTAACGGTTACATGTCTGGTCCGTAGTAATGTCCGCCACAAACGTGGAACAGTGACATACACATCGCTAGGCCATCTCCGCGATGTGAATGTCACTGTTCCGCGTTTGTGGCGGACATTACTACGTACCAGACATGTAACCGTTACGTAATTGATCTTTGTGTTTGCTGGGAACAATCGCGTATCACGTAATCGGCACAGTGTTTGTTCTGGGTTTGTCGTACACAACCAGTCTTGTTATAGTCAACATTTTGAATAGAAATCGTAACTCCCGCCTGACCTCACAATATTACGTGACGACGCTATATCTAATTAGGTATTCTTGAAGATCGCTACTATACATAGATAGAGGTGTATTATTTTCACTCCTCGGTCAATAATCAGAGTTGAATATGAGTCAGTCCACGTCAAGCGGGACGGATTTGGCCAAAAATATTCCTCGATGATTCTCTTGTAAATTTTTTCACATATTCTCTGGGTAAAATGAATGCATGAAACATTTTTTTTTTTTTTTTCTACTCGAAGGGCTTAGAAGATACAAGGGGTTGAATTTTCGAAAAAAACACCAAAAATCGGAATCGCGCTCTTCTTTGAACGTTAATATCTCCGGTTCCCTTTGTCGTACAGACATCGTCAAAAACCCATTTTGAAGCTCTTGAATCGCACTTTCATTTACTGAATTCTCAATTCATGTCATAAACAATTTTCTATTTGTTATTAACAATTATATTTTTTAAACGTGATTTTCGAAATGATTACACCCTTCAAAAATTCTAAAAAAAATATGAGCGTGTTCCTTGATTAATTCTCTACAAAATCTGTAATTTTCAAAATGGAACTCCGATGGAAACTATATTTAAAAAGCGATTGACCCGTGCGGGACGTCACGCGCGGCTGTCTACGCGGGCGCGCCGAGACCGAGGCTTGTTCGCTTTACATGTAAAGAATATAGGGGGGGCATATTACGATGAAATTCATCAAATCCAATAATTTACCAAATTATTTATTCCATTTCATGCTGAATACTCGACTTGAAACTATAAAAATATTAGTATAGAGATACAAACTTGACTAAAATCTTGAAAATAACTGGTAAACATAACGTACTTTTTGATTCCATCAAACGGAATACGTCATGGTATTATTCGATCGATTACGTACGCTGTTAAAAATTTCGATTGTAAATTTACTAAACAAGTGTAGGAAGTTTTTTTACGAATACGGAATAGTAAAATTTACTATACATATTTTCTGCAATTTTGGAAATCTGGTTTGCATATTAGCTGTACTATTATGATAATATCATTAAACAACGGTACAGTAATTTTAATAAAACGGAATATCATTATTGAAATGATAAATTGTGATTTTAATGTTTGAATGTAGCTCAATTTTCATGACAACGTATATTGAATTCCAAATAACGGTGGACTAAATTTACTAAACATGTACATATCAAATTTAACATCCGATTTTTCCTTTCTACTATGTTTAGCTTTGGCGCAGGTCCTAAATTGTGAAAAAAAATTAGTTTTTACCAGAGTTTATGCGTTTGAACACGTAAATGACAATCGACATATGATGAACACCAAAGAAACGCATTTTCGAATCGCTAAAAACGCTAATAATGTTTTGGTCGTAACCGGGATTTGAACCCACGCCCGCTCGCATTCGCTCGTATTACTAGTCGCACGCCCTATCCGATACGCCAAACTACCTATTGATTGTTGTTCGAATGTCTTTTTATTCGTTCGGAGCCTACACATCATACAATAGCTTTATATGTCATCAAGCTTTATAGTGAAACTCAAGGTTGGACTTCAAGTTCAGGTAGAATGCAATGCAATATGTATCTTCTTCTTCACCGACTATCGAACTTGACATGCGTTTTTGATAAATTTCTACTACAACCTGGTGTTTAGTAAATTAACAAAATGACCCAATGAATTTCACATTAAGTTTCGGAAATTCATCAAAGTCATGAATTTACTCGAGCGATTTAACACAAATGCGATAGATTTACTAAGCTGGTCTTGTGAATTTGAGAAACAGTCAAATTATTTTGCTGTCAAGTATAGTGATATAAGAAATTCAGTTGCAAATTCCGGAACCGCGTCATGTCCCTAACGCCACTGTACAGAACCGTCGGATGCCCAAATTCTAGCCTTTGTGTTTCTCTTATCGAGTGTGGTGGAATCAAAAATTTAATTGTAAATTTATGAATACCGCATAGTAATTTACATTGCTAAGACGAATTGTTGATGCTAAAAGTCTGTATGAAAATTTTCTCGTGCACTTGTTGAGTACATTTAGAAGTATGTCCAGCAAATTCCAAACATTCCCTGGCGAAAATGGAGTGTGAAACCAAATGTGAACGAAGGTTGAATTAAGATGTTCCGGTAATGTGACTGAAGTGTGACAGTAGTCTTGAATAAAGTGTGCTGAAAATGTAAATTGAAACATTGCAAGTGTGACAAGGTGTGCATACGGAAATGTGTATGGAGCGTCCACGTAATGTGCATGAAGTGATGCACGCGATGTGCACGGAGTGTGCCGAATTGTTTATTTTCGATATTATCCGGACAAAAAATATTTTTTTCACCAATATTTATTTATTTATTTATTTATAGTTGATTCTTTTTCGAGCGGTAGAGAACGCAGTTAAATATTTCCTGGATATTAGAAATCATCTCTTGAAAGACTGATTTTTTTATTTTTTTTATTCATGTGTATCACCCATCCGAATTCTGGCTGCAGTTGAAGCTGCTTAACTTCGTTGTTCGGCTGATGTCCGGTTTCGATCTAGAGCTAATTCTTGCCTGTTAGAATACTTGACACTTTTTGACTCTATAGGTAAACTTTGATTTGTAAGGATTCACATCAATATGTACCTACTTGAAAATGAATGATAGCAAAATTTCACGGTCACTTAGAAAACCAATTGGACAAGATTCTGATTAGGCAGCTACTTGTTACTCGTGAATTTCGCGAATAAAATATTCCATTGAAAATTGTTATGACACAAATATTATTAGAGATCTAAGTGTGCATGAAGTGAAAATGCACTGTGCGAACTGTGCAGGAGCATTAGTTGTTTCAGTAATGCGAACGGAATGTGTGAAGAAAGTGAGACCTAATGTGTCCTGAATGTGCGCGAATGTTCAACCACTTAGACTTCCGAAAAACGTGCATCGGGTGTGCACGAACTAAAAATCGAGAGTGTGCATCAAATGTGTGGAAGTGGTCACGGCTTCAAGTGTTCGCAAGCTGTTCGCGAGCTGTGACCAAACATTTCATGAACCGTGCAGACACTTCCCGAACACCTCTCGAACATCTCTTTGCACACTTCATTTTCGCCAGGGTTTTTTAGTAAATTCACAAACACAATGCAATTACTATACAAATTAGTAAATTTATGATACACTTTTGTGTTTTTCGTATCAAGTTCAATGAAATTAAGAATTTTTTCGCAAATTTAAAAGAAATCCATAGTAATTCACAATGCTTTGCCGAATTTGTGAAATTGGGAGTCTTTCGTATAGTAAATGTGTAGTAAATTCACAAACATTTTTAACAGTGTACTAAATTAATGAATTTAAAACTACTCAATCATTAACCACGAGAACTCTACATTTCACTGGTATCTTAAGGCCCATCCCTAGTCGCCCACCTCCTTTTGGTCGAAATGTGTCACATATCGATTATTATCCGAGCCCAGGCCCCGAAACTGCAAAGAAGAGATGCTTAGCGCAACTTCTATTTCAATTCCGAACACATACGTCCAAAAAATATTCGATTCGTGCGAAAATAGAGTCTACAGATGGTTTTTACATTGTTACGAAATTATTCGAATTCGATTTCCTCGGCGGACAATGTAAAAACCATCTGTAGACTCTATTTTCGCACGAAACGAACATTTTTATGGACGTATGTGTTCAGAGGAGAAATAGAAGTTGCGCTAAGCATCTCTTGTTTGCAGTTTCGGGGCTTGGGCTCGGATAATAATCGATATGTGACACATTTCGAACAAAAGGAGGTGGGCGACTAGGGGTGGGCCTTAAGGGGGGACTATTATACCTTAAAAATAATTTTTTTCGAATCACAGTAGAACCTCGTTCATCCGGCCTTCCATCAACCGAGTCTCCGCGTTATCCGAGGCAACGGACTCATCCGAGCACTCCGCATTAATCGAGGTGTATGCTCGGATAATACGGAAAAACTCGAATAAAACGAATAACGCTATGCCTATGCTGTACGCGCGAAGTATTTCGCGATCGCTACTACCCAATAAACACTAGTTGGTATAAATAACGTATGAATAGGTCATATACTCTACGTTTATTCCGATGAAAAATGTTCCGCAGTTAAACGCATAAGCAGCGTTGATTGAAAACGTTACGTCTATACGTTTAACATTATGCAATAAACAACGTTCAATACACGTGTATCACTTGGATTTTGACCAAATAATGGTTCGCTCAAAAAAAAATTAAGATATAGGGTAAGGTTGCTATCGATGGACCCCCTAAGCAAAATTGGTCATAAAAAGTACATTTTCATGTCAGACATGAAAAATCAATGGTGCATCTTTTCATTGAAACCTTTTCTACAAAACGTTCACATGTAGACAAATTTATCGTTAATTGTCGACTCAGCAAAACCGATTTTGTATTTTTTGCATTTAGTCCATCCATGGCAACCCCTCTCCATGAATGGACCACTCGGTTTCCACCTAAATAATGAACTTAAAACAGTTCAATGACTTGATATTATTGGTGTCAATGATGAATCGATGAATTATGGGTAGAGCTTTATGTAAACAGCAGTCTTAAAAGTTATATTATACAAAATCGCATTTATATTATTACGTTATCTAATCTTGGATATCAGTTTGAATGTATAAAATAAAATTCTTTGATCTTACACGTCTGTGCATAACAGAACAATATCTCATACCTAGATTCATTGAAAACTAGGAGAAAATCTTTCTCTCTATTTTTTCAACTATTATAGACTATCTGCCATTATAAACTACTGGTCCATTCATGGCACTGTTTCATGGTCCATCCATGGAAATTCGCAAAGCAATACATAACCTGTACTACTACCCCCCAGTTGGAACATACAAACAAATATCTAGTATCGTTTCGAATTTTGAAACCTTCAGCTATGAAAGCGTGCAAGGCGAATTTACCCCAATAAATGGATAAGGGTTCGAACACATTCGCAAAATCATGAAAAATAAGATCAGAGAAGGCAAATTCTTATTTTACGCCTATTGTAACCGAGTGACTCTTCTCAACATTTTTTCAACTCTTCCCGACTAGTGCCCTCAATTTCAACTGGGAAGAGCTCTTCCTACCAACGCGTTTTTGAAATATTCAACTGGTCCATCGGTTGCACCGGTCCATCGATAGCAACCTTACCCTACCTAAAATGAATGAATTACAATATATGAGGCGTTGATCAACAACTCCTAATCGCAAACAATCGCACTTTGTTACAAAGTAAGAATTTTGAGATTAGAAAAACTTTGCATTATTGTTGTGGTCGGGATTCGATCCGGGGACGCTCCCATTCGCTTGTATTACTATTCGCACGCTCTATCGACTACGCCAAACTACTCATTGACAAAGTCAGTCACTTTCTCGTAATTATTCTGGATTTTGCATCTGTCTTAGTGATATCAGTGTTTTAATGTAGCCGAGATATCTTAACTAAACATCCGAGTGATAATTATGTTTTTTTAATTTAATCTCTTGCCTAGAGTTCCACACGTTGTCACTCGATTTCATTATATTGCACATTGTTATATCGGAAAAAACGTATAAATCACGTGTAGTTCCGAGCGTATAATCATTGAAGGAACTAAACGTTGTTATAGTGTAACTCAAAATCCGCGAGGTCATTCGTTGATTTTTTAGTTTTCGAAGACGTTTTGAGGAAACGTACGCAATACGTATATGGTATGTGTAGCAGTATACGGACGTTAGAGCGTTTCATACGCGTAGTTGAATACACGTATCCTTGTCCAGGTTAATAAATGTATATATCACGTAAATTCACAACATATTCGTTGTACGAATTATAAGTGCACACTCAGAAAAAAGTCTGGTTGACACAACAAAATTTTTGTTACTCCAACAAAAATCGTTTGTTACTATTTGGTCAAAGAAATATTTTGTTCTTGTGACCAAAAAGTTTTGTTATCATGTTTTGTTAACGGAACAAATCTCATTTTGTTTACAGCACTGGAGAAATGGTACTGTTAACAAAATGGTTATTTGCAACCATAACACAACGTTCTGTTCAGTGTACTGAATTGAAATATTCTTTTTGTTACTGGTAAGAGAACATTTTGTTATGAAGAACCTGAAAAATAGTCATGTGTATAAAACTTGACCAGTAAAACAAGAATATATTTCGTTGTCTCAAATTTTTATTTCAATTTTAACATTATTCCATTGAAAAGTACATTATGTCATTAGGCCGATGACGTATTTTCCGACGAATTCGAGTTTATAATCCGAGTCGAAGGCGAGCGATAAATATCACCGAGCGAAGTGAGGTTAGAATCGCGCTTTTTTGGGCCTAGATACGCAGACACAACAAAATGTTCTAGCCCACATGATTTCAAGAACTTACGCGGTTCGATATCCATGTTTTATCTTTTATCAATCAATTCACAAGGCACAATTCCGCAGCCATGTGCTGTACTCACGAATACCGGCAACACTTTCTGGTATATGGGCAAGAGTGATCGCGCATAGTGTGAATATGCGCATGCCACCACATCCAACAAAAAATATTGTTCACGTGACAATAAATATTCAACAAAATTATTCGTTACTGATGACAAAAAGAAAATAGCGAATTAGGTTAGCTCATCAGGCATTTTGGTGCAGACAATCGAAATTTGGTCGAGTCAACCAAAACATCGCTAACAAAGCGGTTTTGTTGTCAACAACGAATTATTTTTCTGAGTGCATATTAAAGGCTACGAAATTATTTCTTCGTTTGAAAAACGTGATTATCGAACGAATATTATCGGATAACTGATAAACGTGTATGATATACGTTTTATAAAAGTATGATGATATATGGATACCAAAAATCAACGAACAAGACGTGTATAATACGCGTAATATACGAGCTGATGTTTATTGGGTATGGTGCTTATACATATGTAAATACTTTTGTGATTAAATTTCATTCTACCGTTCCAAATACATAAAAAATGATTGAAGTTTTCGAATTTTCACGTCTTTTGTGTTATCCGAGTTTTCGCTCGTCCGAGGTACCCCCTCCCCACATTACCTCGGATAAACGAGATTCTACTGTATATAGGCGCAGCAGTAAATTTGTCGTAAGACTTTTGCGCAAAAGCAAATATGCAGCCTCAATACAATACGATCAACGCGACTCAATGATTCATGTACATCGAGAGAAAAAATTCGGTATATCCAACAAAAATTTTTTGGTGGGCAATTTTAGTCAATTCAACAAATTTTTTCTGTTGGATTGACAAACTGTTTTGTTGATATCACCAAATGGCTGAGATTTGCTCGTTCGCTACAACAAAATTATTCTGTCACGTAGTTTCATTTGAATGAACAAATAATTTGTTAAAATAACAAAAGCGGTGGAATATATTTAACAACACTATTTGTGTATTCTGATTTTGTTGGAAGGCCGAAATGTTTTCTTGATTTTACATGGTCATGTACATTACTTTAATATTTTCTCGTAAGGCGGCGACCATCGCTTTCGATATTCTCACGAGTACCACTTATAGGAGCTGGTTAGTATATATAGTGGCAGAAGATCTCCTCTCTAAGCGTCGCTTAATTCCTGTATTGGTTATGTGTTGTAAATATGTATGTTGTCAGTATATGTTAGTCCCCCTAAAGCTGATCCTATGTTAATTGATGTAATTTTCAGATACTGTATTGTACTTTGTAAAACTAATAAGCTTCAATTCATGTACCTACCAGTATTTTTTTGGTTTTATGAACAAAATGAATTTAGTTGAATCAACAAAGTAATTTAACTGATTTGACGAAACATTCGTTGATTTCACCAAATGCTTTTGTTAAATCATTCTGGTGTATTTGTTGATCAAACTAAATCAGCCAGCAAACAATGTTTGTTGAAGCAACAAAGCATTTTGTAGACTGTATATCTACCAAATTTTTTTGTTGATTAAGCAAAATTATTGTTGATCCCACGATACTTTTCTCTGAGTGTACCGCCAATTTCTACGCTCTCAGAGCCTCTAGGTACTGAAGGCTTGAAAACTGATTGCGTCTATTCCGAAGTACAAATATTCAATCATTTTCAATTAGTTTTATTCCGCTATTTGCTTCACCCGTTGCACTAGTTACGGCTGAGAACATGGTACAAATTACAGCAGTCGCGGTAATCTGGCTTAGCGACTTTTTTTTCCGTGTGGCTTATACGAAGTATTATGGCAAGTATACAGGTACTCTAGGGGAGAGGTGGGAAAAATTGGCCATACTGGGCAAAACAGGCACCCCCAGAAATTTCTCGTACATACTTTTTCAAAATTGAAAATCGTTTTAAATTTCATTATTTACATTGCGCTGGCAAAGTATAAGCCTTGATATCTTAAGGAAAAGCGGGCAAAATGGGCGGAAACAAAAATTAGAAAAAAAGTAAAAAGTATTCGAAAGTAAATACGAAAGTAAATTTGGAACATTTTTCAATTTTGAAAAAAAAATTCTAAAATATTTTAGGGTGCCCATTTTGCCCACCTCTCCCCTATATATGATTAATACGTATGTGACTCTTATGTACGCACGTGATGCATAGTGACGTAGTGTAATTAATATAGTCGCTCGAAAAAAGGCCTTTATATGTATCTGGTGTAACTATTTTATAGGCGTGGCTTCGTGCCCGAGGAAAGTTGGCACGGAAACGTGTTGTTGTACATATGCGTTTAATCGGGCGCGGCTATTTGACAGCAATTTGTTTGTAATTCCAAGAACCGGTGTCTGTCGGAACCGATCTATTCGTTAATTTATTCGAACAATTTAAAATGACGTAAAACACCGCGTCTACACTTCGCGGCGAACTGCAAGCCGCTCAGTTTCCGTAGTTATTCGGCCATATGAAATCGTGCCAGACATATTTTGCAAACCGTCTTCGATGTCAACACGATTTCTCTACGAAAGTTCCTCGACCTTGTGCTCGATAGCCGTATAATTGTCTCCGTCCTATTCTATCTCTAAGCAATCAGTACTGCCGGTATAATCACCGGCAAACCTGTTATTGTTTACAAACAATTAAATACCGGAATGTACTTTTGATCAGCTAAGTGCCAACGCTGGCTAAATCACCCCCCTTATCTCGTAGTGGAAAACCACTATCAAGCTGTTATGTACTTTGTTTGGAACGAACAATTGCGCTGTTGGATGCAATAAGGGCACATTGAGCCTGTACCTATGCCCTCATTGCATCAGGATGAAAGATGATTCACGAAAACACGACACACCTATACATGAGCCCAACGACGTGCTGCGATCTTTGTGAGGAAGGTCGTATAGGTCAACATTGCGGTAGACCAATACGGAATAAAAATATACAATTTCGATCGATTGGTTTTTTAATCACATTATGTAATGCCCAATCGAACGATAACACAATATTTATTTTGCACCTAATTTCCGGTACCATTGCTATACGATCTCCCAAAATCTGTATCGTAAAATTCAAAAATATGCCAACGTTGGAAGATGCGGTGCACTGTTCTTTGTGGATAATAACTGTTCCATAATTTTCTTACGTATTGTGGACGCCAAACGTCGTATTGCTGTGTAATTTTTCGCAATAAAGACATTCAGCTCATATTCCAATCATTTATTTCGCTCAATCGGTGATATTTGCTTTTACAGTTAACATAAGATCCTGCAGTTGGTATAACGCGACGGAGCGCGACTGCAGAGAAGATCGCTACGAAATATCGATAACTTTCATGCTTTTATTGCATTCAACTTCTGAATTTATTAGATATTCGAGCGAGTGATGAAAATTTGATGAAAATCATGAAAAAAAATTGTTGCTTCTGTACACCGTATTTTTATCTTCTTCTCTCACGACAAATCGAATCTTTCGTGTCCGTTGCTTATCACGGGAACATTGAGTAATGAGTAATATACTTGCACGTGATGTGAAATGCGCTGTATTACACTACTTACGCGAGCTGATTGGAATTCGGATGCGGATAAGTCGAGTGTTGTAACAGATGAGATGGAAATCTGGTGAGATGAAATTTTAACACACCATTGAACAGGAAAATTTTCTGAAAGTAACTAACTTTCTAGCACCAGCACGAGCTCCACTCTCGACCGTCGTCACCAAACTACTGTAAGCAGGGCACTTACGAGGCACGAGCTTCTAGTTCCATAGTTATCGGACCCGCATGCCACGATCGTTCGGCGATCGTGTTGCGGGCCAATCATGATGAAGAAAGGATATACGCGGAAGGTTACGGTTGTACCACTTCCGGCGTACAACTACGATGAAACTGATCGAGGAAACTGATGAGTAAAAGTAGTCCAGCGATGGTCAGTCCTATGGGAGTATGGGATAACTGTGACTTTCACAGAATCATTTCGTATATTATATTTCTAGTTCTCAGATAATGCGATCGCAAGATTTTCGTCGGACAACTTGCCTTATGAAGCGCAATCATT
The DNA here is from genome assembly GCA_963992785.1 of Tenthredo livida. Taxonomy (NCBI): domain Eukaryota; kingdom Metazoa; phylum Arthropoda; class Insecta; order Hymenoptera; family Tenthredinidae; genus Tenthredo; species Tenthredo livida. The sequence goes on along the minus strand of OZ023064.1, from coordinate 41,724,039 downwards.
TCCTCACATTCACCGAGAAATCGATTATGCATGTGGGGTCGAAATCACACAGGGACTTGGGCGACAATCGTGGTGGAGTTGTGCCAACGTTCTAGATTAGTCACTGAGAAATTTTATCCGGCGAGGATTGAATTCACTTACACGGGGGTTGATGCATCGCTCATTCGATGGGGAACTGAACAACCCTGAAGAACGTTTTGAGAAGTTGGAATATCCGGATGCTGCAGTATTTTTAGAAGAAAAATCGGTTGAAACGTTTGAAAAAACTTCGATATTCGCTTTCTGACCTTTTACCGAGTGTTTCTCCAAAGCGATGCACAATACAGAACGAATTTACATCTAAAGATTCCTTGTAGAGCACAAAATGACAAAAAAAGAAGTCAGTGAAAGATCACTTGGCTATTAATTATTCTCCATGTTGCTGAAATTAAGAGACTCGTTGAATTCCATACTCATACTTTAATCGCAGCGATAACCGCTACCAAGAGATAAACGAGAACCTAATAATAAGATACCACAAAAGTCAGTTGTCAGTACTTTATTTTATATAGCTAGAATCGCCCATCAGAATGCCTTGCTTGACCTTTTAGGCTTTCACCGCGTGAGTGTCGGAAACATTCCAAGATAGAACAAAATTATACACAGATAATTATGTAGAGCGTGGGACAAGGAGGAAAAAAATTGGCCATCGCGTATCTCAACAGATAAGAGTAGCTTATAGTCATGGTAAAAGCGTCCGAAAAGTTGCGCTCTGGAAAAGTCCCTGTTTTTACGAAGCCGTTATGAACGTTCAGTTTCTTATAATTAAAAATTTGTCTTCAGTTTTTATTTTTTATAAGTTATTCTAAACAGTTTTTCAATGAGAATATATATATTTTATTTGATTTCCGAATTTCTTCTGAATACAGATGCATCGATGAAAATGAATTGAAATTTTTCCGATTCATTGATGTATCATATGATCAGATAGTATTATTCGGATATTTAGACGACCATTTGGCTTAGATGGTGCTCATAGCGGAACGATAAGAGTGAGAGAAAAAAATCTTCACGTAACAAATGGTGGTCTACTATTATAGGTACTATAAAAAGGGCTATTTGCACTTCATCTTTATTCCTTTTCGAGGTACAGTAGAACCTCGTTTATCCGAGGTAATGTGGGGAGGAGGTATCTCGGATGAGCGAAAACTCGGTTAACACAAAAGAAGTGAAAAATTCGAGAATTTCAATCATTTTTTATGCATTTGAAATGGTAAAATGAAATTTAATCACAAAAGTATTTACACAATGTATAAGCACCATAGTAGCGATCGCAAAATACTTCGCGCGTACAGCATAGGCATAGCGGCTCTATTCGTTTTGTTCGAGTTTTTCCGTATTATCCGAGCATACACCTCGATTAATGCGGAGTGCTCGGATGAGTCCGTTGCCTCGAATAACGCGGACACTCGGTTGATCGAAGGCCGTATAAACGCCCGTGCAGAAATTTGTACTGGCATGCCAGGCTACTGTCCAGAGCCTGATAGGATTTTACTGGCTAGCGTTGCCTAGACAGGCTCTGGCTTGGCACTGGCCAGACTGACAAGATGCCTCGTATAACAGCATAATTCCTGGCAAAACTCTCCAGGAACTGGTCAGCAATGATCAGGATTGTCAGACAATACACTAATTGCATTTAATTTTTCGTTATTGCAATTCGACTTCAATCACATCCAAATTCAATTTTTACTTATAGGTTTTGAATTTTTCTAAATATTTGATATATCTGATTCAAATTCGAATGTAGTCAACTTTTTCGATTAAACTCGAATTTGAATCGGATATTTAGAATGGTTAGCCAGATTTGAAACGGATAAGTAAAATTTGAATTCGGATTTGAGTTTGAATTATATGTTCGATACAATTATATAAAACTATATAAAATTTTATATAATAGCGTATCGCAAGGCTTTATATTATACTGTATAAAACTATATATTGTTATACATAAAAATATATAATGATTAATGTCATATACTCACATGATATTTTGTCATTACATATAAATATTTATAGTATATAAACGTCAATGGTGACAGATAATCGATGATTGTTAAGTCATCTTTTACTTAAGTGTATATTCTTTCTCTAATTTTGACGCAAAAATGTGCACTTTGTAAATAAATGCATTCAATAAATATTACAATTCGGAAATATTAAGTAAACTTGATCGATTTTAAAACTTAACTTTTATACATTTTTACAAAATTTCTAACAAAATGAAAAGTCACGCGTTGATCATTGAAGGTATTGGTAAGTGGCAATTGCACGACACCACCTCGTGGTCGAAGAGAGCACTACTCAAAACGGGTCATGTATTCTTATGGCGGTGACATACTCGCCATCTGCTGTTTGGAAATTTGACTACTGAAATCGGGTCATGCTAATGTATAGGATGCCACTTACCAATACTTTATATGTATTATCATAGAAAAAGTAAATATATAATTTGAAAATTAAATCATAGAAGAACGTTTCTCCATGATTGTTTTTATTACTTGATTAATTTCCAGGTTCTAATGAAGGAAATCGAAGTTACCAAATATTGAATAATTTTGACATTGTTTTAATTGATAATTGTTACAGAAAATTTTTCTTTGAAGAAATGCACTTCCAGGAGATTAAACAAATTACTGGTGCATTTTTTGTCAGGTTTGTTTTTTTTATTAACATAATTGATAGTTAGCATTTATGTAAATTAACTCTGAATTCATCAAATTACTTAAATGCTTATTTAATAAATTTAATTTCGCTAACTCAATTTATATTTCACATAGAATATCATTTAATGATAACTGCGTGTTTGTTGCATTTAATTACCATAAAATTGATCATTAATAAGTCAGATGTAAAATTTTGTTCCATAAGAATTGGAATATATGAAATTTGTATATTTGATATTCGTTTAAGCTCATAATTTCAATAACAGATCTTGGGTGAGTCGGTAGCGGACAGAGTTGGCGAGCGCACGGTTCACGGATCGATCCCCGGCCGGAACCAGTTTTTTTTTTTCTCAAAATTTTTTTTTCCTGGGCACTCATAAGATTGCTGGCTAGAGCCTGGTCTGTTTACTGGCTAGACCCTGATCAGTTTGTCTGGCTAGGTGCTGAGTAGAAATATGTTACACGCCAGGGTTGGCGCTGGACAGCCCTCCTGGCCATAGCCAGTCTAGTTTCGTGGATAACTAGCCAGGGCCTGGGCAGCGCCAAGATTGAATTTCTGCACGGGCGAGGTTCTATTGTATCAATAATTCCTTTAATTATTAACAAAATATTGTTAAATAAAAAAAACAGAGCAATATTACCTTAATCATTTTCTGTAATATTTCGTGCTAATAATTTTGACGATTATGGTTGAAGCTGTGCTATTGCTATTGCAATAAGCCACGGTGAGATAGCGGCAATATCTTACTCCAAACATGTCAATTTACATAGAACGTTCCGACATTGCAATAGCAGCTAGTATAGCCGTATTTTCGTAGCAATATTTGATCTACATAATTTATGTATTCAGATGAAATAATCAACAAGTTTACGAAATGGCTTGTCTTATTATGAATTTACTGTGACCACTACTTGCTCATGAAATATGTCGTCACGTATACCTAAGTACCGTACTAGTTAAGAATAATCAAAGTGGATACCAATAACTCGTATGGTTCCCATGAACTGATGGGGTTCGAAAAAGCAAAAAAAGATTCCAAATTTTTTACAACCGCAGTTATATTCACACACAACCGCATCAAATTTGTCGCTATTTACTCATCTAACAATGATATATTGCTGTGCAATTCTGCAATATTTATCGCAAGGTTTCAGTAATTGCCGGCTAATATTCTGCAATATTTCATTGACAATTATGCAATATTGATACAATACTGATATGTTTGTGACCATAGCTACACTATCAACGCTATAGATATGTTTCTTATGGAATTTGTTCTAGTCGTTTCATGCTCTATCTTGCACCGTTTTCGATACAAGTGGAAACGGTTTCAATATTGGAGTTTTTTTTATTCAGTGTCTGTATTTTTTTTAAATATGAAATTGCCGTGCTCGCTTATTCGAACTTTGCAAGACGTTGTTGATTATACCGGTTCTCGTAGATTGTCCCATAAATTGATCTCCGCAATCCAATTGGAGTTTTAAAACCCCGAGTTGACCAGCCTATAATTTTCGAGAGGGGGAGTGATGGCCTTGGCATATGAAATCCATTCGAGTTACAAGTAAATATCTTTCGAAAATACCGTTGATCCTTACGTGTTGACCCTCGTCAAACGAGACCATCGAAAGCTTATCGAATCGAGTTAGCCAGGTGACAGATAGTGGCGAAATTCGCCAGGCTCAAAGTCATGCGGATAAATCTCATAGTTATAGAGAGCAGTCAGGTGTTTTCAGAGATATTCAACACGCAACTTGTCCAGAAGAAATTTCATGATACATCTCTGTGTCATCTGCCGTAAGACATTGTCTACCGGCTAGTGTGTAATTCTGACGGCTGTGATGATCGTCACACCAATAAATAGTTATACTTGACGAATAATGGAGACCTTGCTAGAAGCGGCGTAATATACAGATGGGGCATTCCATGGTAAATCACACAGTTTGAAACCCGACCGATTCCAATTTGCTCAATATTTGGTCATATTGTTGTCATGCTCGCAGGAATTTTTTTTGTATATATTTTCCGTTGTTTTTCACTTCTTACTCCAATACGATAAGAAATATGTACAAAAAAAAATCAGCAAAACTGTAGGAATCATTTCTCCATCATCGCTTGAGGCTTAAAATTTTTGATTTTCAATTCAGAATTTGCGTGATTTTGTTGAAGAGGATCGCAGGGGGCACACTTGATGAAACTTGATATTTTATATACATTAAACCAGATAAGCAGGCTCGACATGATGCTTAAAAATTTGTCTAGTATTTTCTAATCAAACTGTGTGAAGTTACGAAAAAATTGGCCGGAATCATTTTTTCAAATCATTTGTTTAGTTGGAGTTATGATTATTGGAATGAAAAAAAAAAAAATCGACCGACTGGCAATAAAAATCTGAAAAAAATCACAGATGTCCTTTTCAGTGATGACAACAATATGACCAAATATTGAGCAAATTGGAATCGGTAGGGTTTCAAACTGTGTGATTTACCATGGAATGCCACATACATAGATAGAATTCCTTGTCCTCGTCGTTGTCACCCCACAAATACATTCGAACAACTTGTGAGTCGTATGAAATTGAGTCATTACTGCGTACAAATTGCACCAGCCATTCGCGGAGGAATGGAAAGTACTTACAATCAATTCGCTATGCGGAGAATGAACAGTTGCAGCTTATCGATAGGAATTGAACCGTCGAAGCGTTGCTGTTCAAGATTAACTTCACAATCACGAGTGGTCAAAAGATACGCTTCGGAAAAATGACCAGAAAAGAAAACCGGAAGATGATCAAATTCTTTATGAATATGACCATTTCCACGTTCATACGAGCGATTGTAGCTGACATTTCAAACCTGCCTTGCATCTGGTGTATATCTGGATATTGCACAACGCAGTTTTACTACGGGACTAGATATGGCAGAATAGCAGAGCCGCCAGCAGCAACAATGTCATAGAACGCGCTTTCGCGATAAAATAAAGACAAAAAAGTGCGAACGTAAAGTAGCAAACATGAATGGATAAGTTTGCGCTACCTATGAGTGACATGGTAACCCAAAATTTGCAGTGGTCGACCTCGTCCTTTTGAAAGAATAAATTATTTCAGCCTATCTGTAAGCCCACACGTTTGAAATTCAGGCTGCGACCAATTCTACAACAGATTGTGCAAGTCGATGTAGCCCTGATACTCGGCTTGGTGTGTCGTCGGGAACCAATTGTGAGCCCCTCTTTCGTAGTCTATACTCAGGTTGTTCTGTTTTGACTACTAAACGACCGATCTGCACTCAATATGTTTTCGATGCAATCGATAACTGAAACGAGATGCGAATCATAACTGAATATTGACAATATGTTTCGCAGCTTTATCAATAGGGCAGATACCTACCAGAATCCTTGCGAAGACTTCCAGAGAACAATTTTCCACTGTCCTGTCGCTATGACAAAATGAAATGAGTGGATGCTAGATATTTCATTGATAATCTTTCGCCCGGTGTTCCAATTTTTGATTGTGATTTGGGAAGTGTTCACGCCTCAGTGATAGACCTGTGAGCAATTCAGATTTTATTTGGGAATCGCCTGCATTCTCTGGTAAATTTGTTTTCTTGAAAAATCGGCCTTAGAAGCATCCATGAATTCACCGGCTCCATATAGATGTTTTTTGGTACATTTAGCAGATAGCATGAAAATAATAAGTGCGATAACGTGTTCGACGAAATCGCGTGCAAATTAGAAATGAGTATAATTCTCCACAAAACCTGGCCCATTAAATATTCGTAACCATTAATCTTTGCCTGGCGTTATCCTGGATGAGCCGAGAATTCCCACACTTTTGACTGTCTAACAAGTTATGATTATGATGAACACTTGGTGCTTCGAGCACTCTGTAACGTTTTCAAAAACCGGTCTAAAAATTCGAACAATTCATCCGTAGCGATCCGGACCTTTTGCACACTATGAGATTCTTACCTCAGCTTTAAGTTCTCCAAGTTATCATTAATTTTCGATTTTGGTTGCGGTTCTTGAGAGAAATCATATTTTTACCTAACGGTAAAACAAGTTGTCGAGGAAATCGGTATAACACAATCCCTATACATCATCGTTTTAAATATACTATTATTGATGCATGATGATACGTGTGAGTACGAGTAGGCCAGTGCTTCTTATTGACATTTGCTTCTGTAAAACAGTATCCAACGATTCAGTACCGGTAGGTTTATACCTATATATGAATAAGACGAGAACCCATGTGCCTGAAAAGCGCAATTGTGAAGTCAACCGGCTGCAAAGAAACACAAAGCCCTCAGGTGAGATCATCGTTGCTTCACTGATAGCTTTCGTGGTAACTTGCTAATTTACTAGTTCTGATAAACTTGGGTCATGAATCATCCATAGTGGGAAAAGGCCAGCGAGAAGCGTTCTGATGCGCGATTGTAACTATAGAATGAATTATTGACTTCCATAGTATCCTGAATTTTCATTTTGTGCTCGGTAGACGGTGTCGTTTCCATTAAAGTAAGTATCAGCTTTAATGAGCTTGTTAAACCTAGCAACATGGAAAATAATTAATAGCCTGAGCTGAAATTACGAAAATCATAGCTCTAGATGGAAATCTAAACTTTAACTAACGTAGCTTTGATTAAGCTGCTGCAATACCACGAGTCTAATTGGAGCAATTCGCTTCCATAACCTTTACCTGGAATAAATTAAACGTTTTTAAGAAACCACTGCTCGTAGACACGCCTGATGTTAGTTTTCTCGCGAGTTGATTTTCCATGTTCATGCATATTGCGGCCGGAATTATACGCTGTACTTTTACTTTCCAGATACCTATATGTGTACAATAAAGGACGTGTGACTCTCATGTTGCGAAAACCAGAGTTCCGATTGGGGTGCCAGATCATAGCGTTTTTCGGATTGAAAAAAATTTAATTGTGATTTGCAGGCGATCAAAAGTACATAAAACTCGCATCAGGTGATCATCTTGATGTTATATACTGAGTCAAATGAATTGATGACGTTTATCTGCACAATTTTCAGGAAAATTGAGCTCGCACTTATATCAAGACGATTCCAACTCCTACATGTCTTTTCGGGGTCAATAAATGGGGTCTCCCGTTTCCATGCAACATTGACAACCCAAACGCCTGATCATTCTCGATTCGATCAAATTTTTGTATTTTTTTTACTACGTATTAAACGTAGCTTCTGTGATTTCTTTTCTGATTTTTATCTTCATTCATTCTCGCGTCTGAATTTCCGAAAAATTAGACCCCGAAAAAGTTGAATTGCCTATAACTTAGTGAAAGATAATGATAAAGTGATATTGATAAAAATCGGAGTATCATTTTTTTCATCTTGAGACGTACTTTCACCAGAAAAAATTAAGAAAAAAATTCAGAAGCTTTTTAAGGGGGGGAACCTGAATTACAGGGTCAATTTTTTTGATTTTTTATCGTCTTAATCGATAGTTATATTATTCAAGAAAATGATATCTGAGTTACAAAGAGAGATTCGGAGTATTTCGTTAGTTATTGTACTATATATCGAGGCTCGCGCGGCTCGAGCGCAGATAAACGGCTGGGTGGCCAGGCGCCGGAGCGCGGTGTGCTCTGCTAATTCTTACAGGTATATTCATAGAGAATTTTCGGATCGGTAGATGTTTGTCGAGAAAAGTGTGGTTCAATGTGTACATACATGGTGTCGAAAAAGTCAAGCACCGTCTGCATATTGCTGTAAGTACTCGAGAAGTTACAGATTTCGTGATCGTGAACTTTGAACGCGTTTTTCTCGAAACTACAATTTTCGAATCAGCGTATAGAATAGAAAAAAACTATGTGATCAATCGACTTGACCCAACATTTTTTTGCTAGATAATTGCTTTCTTAGCTATATGAACCTAAGAGATTTGTTGGAAAAATTGAATTTAACAACTTTTTTTAACAATGAAGTTGAAATTTTTTCACGGAAATCGTAATTTTTTTTCGAAATCCCACAGTTTGTTTAATTTTTGATATTTAAAAGATTCAAAAAGATTCGTTTCATTGTTGACGAAAAAAAAACTCGCAAGACTCACACTTCTTTTAGCGTTCTAATTCAGGTTCCCCCTTTAAGGGGTAGGTATATAGCCACTGTGACGGCCGAAAATGTAACCGATTTTCAAGAATTTTTTTCACTGGGATAACTAATCTATAAAGGGATCGGATTTCTTTGATCTTATTAAGTGTATATTAAATTTGGTTTATACGGTCATCATGGAACATTGATTCGTTTTAATATTTTCAGAATTTTGAATGCAAAACATTTTCCAAACATTTTAATTTTTTTCCAATTTCCACAATATCTATACTTCCAATCCGCTATCATTAATGCAGCGATTATAACCAATGTAGTGATCACAGGCATTCGCTGGTGACAGTGCATTGAGACTATAGATGATCATTATAAATACAAGAAAAAAAAAAATATCAAAATTCCGAAAAAATATTTCGACTTCAAAATTGAAAATTAGACAGAATCGAAGTTCCACGATGAGCCTGGACTGGTCTGAGTTCGTAGAATTGTCAATAGTATTTCACAGAATTTTGTCAAAAAAATTAATTATTAATCGAAAACATAAATTAGTACTTTAAATTTAAAGCATTGTTCAAAAAAGCCTTCAATAATTTTTTCAATTTCTTCTGATGAAAGTACATTTCAAGATCAGCAGAATATTGATATCCCCCTATTTTTCTCAATATCATTATCTTTCAGTATGAATGTTTTGGGACAAATTTTTTAAAAACTTAGCCTCGAGAATGGATTGAAATAAAAATCCGAAGAAAGTATGGAAGCTACCTCCAATAGGTAGTAAACGAGTCAAAAAATTCGGCCGAATCAAGAATGATCAAGCATTTTGGTCGTCGGTCTGGCGTGGAAAACCTCACATAGGCAGAGTCGTAACTTAATATCCATCTCTTACGCGATAAAAGTTTCGCAGTTTTACAAATAATCCACGGGATGTTTTAAGGTTGTTCTTATTGAAAGGGTTTTGCTTTAGATTTCGAGATGAGCGCAGTGTTACATTGAGGGGTAGGGCCTAATTCATCAACTAAGCTCCTCCCATTCTCGGAGTTTTAATTGACTCACCCTGTATAAATCAGATAATAGAGTTTAATTTTTAGATCGATGTTCTTCATTCAAATTTTTTTTTTCCTTTTCTCGAAAATAATCTTGAAATTAAAGGAAAGAAAAGGGTTACGCCAGTTAGAAATTGATCTGAGATGATGTTTTTTAATTTCAGGATCAAAACTTTCTATTTCATGTTTAATATTTTCAATGTCGAACTTTGTTCTGACAAAATTTTCCGGGACTGGAAAAAGGAACAAAAAAACGGTTCCTCTTATCGAATGACCCATATAGTTGTCAAGGTTGAATCAGGAGTTTGATTTATCCATTTGGATATGAGCAATTCCACGTCAAACCGGACAGCTTTCTGACCTCGATGTTACCGATTTCGCTCTAATTTTTTTTACGGGTTCTATGGAACAAATAAATTCATCGAATAATTATTCGTTTTTTTTTTTGCCCCTATTTTCCAAGTTACACGGGGGTGAAATTCAGGAAAAAGAGCCAAAAATCGAAAATATACTCCTCTTCAAACGGTCATATCTTTGATTGTATTCAACCTAGAGACTTTATCCAAGAACCATTTCAAAGCTGTTGAATGTCACTATTTTTATATATTCATTTTATCCTGCGGTAACAAACAATTTTATTTGTTATAAACAAATATATTATTCAAACGTGATTTTCAAAGTGAGGGCCACGCGATAGAATTCTCAAAAAAATATGAGCGTATTCCTTGATCAATTCTCTACAAAATCGTTAAGTCAAAAGGATGGAGAAACGATGGAAACTAGGTGAAAACGATTTATTTATAAGCGACGGCGCGCGCTGCCACCGTAAAACCCGGCTCGGGTACGTGTGGCTAGCACAAAGAAGCATCGGTGGGCATTTGATCGGTAGGTCTTTGAAAAATCGAGAAGAAAACACGTGAATTTAAAAGGGGCAAATTACCCCCTTCTGTTAATGGCCAATTTCTAAGATGGAGGGCTGAAACTTTTTCCACATTTCTTTTGAATTATTTGGAGCTGATCTAGGGGGCGCCCCGGTCAAAATTCTTTCCAACCCCATTTAAGGACCACCCTAATGTGGCATACTGGGATCCTCAGAACTTCGATACGCCAACTAGTGGCAGAAAATAGAACTGTCGAACGACGGCTGCAATAACCAGCTGTAACCAATGAGAGGGCTTGAAACCTCGATACGCTTACTAGTGACGAAAAATAGAACTGTTCAAAGTCGGCTTCTTTTACGAAGCCACGCCCATTCCAAGGATCCCAATACTACGGAACCAGATTAGTAACCAGATCATATACCAGATTATATTTGTTTTTAAATATTCCTAATTTATAAAACTTGTATATCCAATTTATAAATCGATTAAGAACTCATTTGTTCAAACTATTTTTTTTATATACCGAGAGGTTACGTGGAAAGAGCTAGTCCCAAGCGCGCAGGCGCTGATTTATTCGAATATCGTTGGCCGGCAGAATCGCGCTAGCAACTCCACCGACTTTTCAGTAATATCCCTAGTTCTGTCGTCTGCTAGATTCACACGAACATAACCTATCCCTACCACGGTCTGCCGCCATTTGTATTCGACAATAATCGAAATCAAATAACAGACGGACTTTAGGGATGTTCGTGGCGAGTCTGAAATTGGCGGCCCTCGTAATATTCGAATAATTCAGCGCCTGCGCGCTTGGACCGGGCTCTTTCCACGAAACCTCATGGTATGTCGAAGATTTATTTTCCAAATCTCAAATTTCGCTACTTGCCCCGGGCGGCATCTTCATGGGACGGCAAAAAGGAAGAAAATTGAGTTGACAATTAGATTAAGTTAGTGGTAAAGGGCGGCAGCCGTAGGTCATATTTCAAAAGGCTTTTTACGTGATAAATTTTCTGTTATTAATCTCAAACTTTTCTAGCCCATTTGAGACCATGGAAAAATTTGAGACCATGGAAATTGTATTTCGAATTGAGAAAAAAATATTTCACTAAATAAATTTTTTTTTTCACTAAAAAATGTCAGTGAGTAAAAATTTTTTTTTCCGAAATACAATCCCCATGGTCTCTTACTTTTCTTTCCAAAAACTTCATCATAGACGTTAATTGGCTGTTATAATTGGAAAAGTCCAATGAGCGGCGGCTTCCATTTAAGCTACAGGGCTCCCTGTGGGGATGTTTTTTTCCATCAAAACTCAAGTTTTGAGGGGAAACAGCATGAAAAATCGATTTTTTTTCTTGCAACACCATAACGCTCATGCTTTATTATAGCATGAATTATTCCACAATATTGGTAAAGTCATCTGCATAGGCCTCCCTTAGAGTTAAATACGCCGAGCTTTGCGAAAGAATTATTTGAACAATTTCTAACATAAGATGACATATTATTGGTTGAATAACAGACTTTGAGTTTTGAAATTGACTTTCAGTTACCGATCAACGGACAGCGTATGACGGGACAAAAGAGCGCAGAAAATAGTATATAAAGTATAAGCCATACGCTATAATTAATAGAATTGGTAATACGAGATTGTCTTGCTCCATTTTGCTATCATATACTATACTCCGCGTGTGATGGCCATAATTGATTTGCTAATAAAATTGGATAAGGTGAATTCTTCGATGCAGAATACCTCCTACGGTCTCTGGCGATGTTGAAACTTCTAATTTTATTCTCGGTTAACGAGTAACGAAGCAATAGCGGAGTAACGGGGATAAGTAAATGAGATTGACTACAGCCCGAGGTAATTAGCCTCCCGTAGCTGCGCACCCGACCTACAGGCGCGACTTGAAAAGCAATTACCCGACTTGCCGTAAGTCTGCGCGACAACGCGACAGGACACCACGTTCTTCCGTCACTGAGAGAACGACCTGCATACCGAATCCTTTAGAAATTCATTTCACTAGCTCCTGGCGTGACGCCACGAGATTACGTTCACGTATACATTATACAACGTGTTTCTAGGTCTCCTCTTTCACCCCCGTCCATATCATCCGCCCTCATAGTAGGCGTGCACTCTTTGGCGCAGGATTAACCCCGTCGCTTTCTTTAGCTGAAGAGCATTTCCGGGATATTTGATAGATTATCGCGAGAAAAGAGTATACGGTTTGCCTGTGCGTATTTTCAAGTAAATTACTCCGCAAAAAACAGCTTCAATGAGAGTCTTTGTTCATAACAAATGGTTGCGAAATAGTGTCAATTTAAAATTAGTTTGTTCGTACGATTTTATACTATATTCATAGTACACGGTATTTCACTCGTGGAGTTAAGTGCACTCATATTGTCAATAAGGATCCGTCTCAGTTTTCTACTAGCTAAATTGTTTTCACCATTGGTTGCGAGGACCTTTGACAACCGTGTGGAAAATCCGACGCGGGCGACTTTTACCGTGTGATTATCTATAGCTATACAAAGCGTCACCTCCGTAAGATGTCTTTACTCTCTTTATACGATGCGAAATCGTAGTTTCTCGGTCATTTCTTCATCACTTGAGATAAGATAAGGTCTGCAAGCACTACACCGCTGCGAACGGCGGCGAACCGAAGAAAACAGTGGCTAGCATCAATTTTTTTCTTAGGAAACATGATTACAACAATACTTTGTTGATGGTTTGGGTGATAGCCACTGTTTTCTTCGGTGCGCCGCCGTTCGCAGCGGTGTAGTGCGCGCAGACCTATAGTGTTCAAAGTGTGTGGTTTCAATTGTCGAGTGGCCAAGTATTTCAAAAGTGCAATAAATCAAGTATATCTGTGAATAGTTCCAAGATTTTTCTGATGATAATTGAATCTGTAGAAAAAATTTCAACCTTTGAGACAAACAAAATACTCAGCCACTTTCTACCAAAATGAAAAAGTAATCCCCAAAGTTTCAGTCGGATCGGTTACGTGGTATGAGAGCAACTGCGAATCGTGTTTTCGAGGTGATCAGAGCCTGCATCAAACCCCCTCAACAGTTTGTACTGATTATTTCCTCCATTACCATCTTGGCCAATCAGAGTACAGTATTTACGGCCACATGGCCTGGTTCAATCTGATAACATCCCCGGCCACGGGGGTTTTACCAGACCAATAATTTCCCCGTGGCCACTAGCCTGTCAATTGTTTTCCCCGAATGTGACAGATTTCATTCAAATATCTGTCAAACTTGTGTCTCAGTTTGAATCAATTTCAAGACGCTAACCCCAGAATGAGTCGATTTGGACAGAGCTCATTAGCAGAAATCGATAAAAAAATACGAAACATTGTGCCCAGTAATACCGTGAAAACCCAAGCCACTATTTAAGCCTCCGAATATCGAAAATTTTCCTCGAATACTGTACTCTGTTCGGCCGAAATCGTAATGGAAGAAATAATCCTCCGAATACTTTCAAAATTCATCGGATATTTCCCTCAAGTCTTCCTGCATATCAACAATCGGAATCTGATACCTCTCGTTGCTATGCAACAAAACATTCGAGAAAAATCCGATAGTTTTGACAGTCTTGGGGTATTGTAGCTGATAAAGATCATTCGATCGCAATAGTTATCACTTTCAGTACAGATGATCCCTGGTACACGCTCCAATATTGCGAATCAATAGCCGCAATACGTACTGTTGGGGAATATTGGCCCCTAACAGTTAAACTATTGACTGCAACAGTAGATACTATACCAAAGGATATTGAATTCTATCAGCTCTACTATTGAATCCAAAAGCATACAGAACCGAAGACTATTGTGGAGTCTTACAGTTATACCACATGGTATCCTTGGCATGCAATATTCGTAACTAATGAACTCTCACAGTGGTATGCCAATGGTTTGTTTTAGTGAGGGTTTATTTAGGGTAGTCGCCTACCGAGATATAGTTTGTGCTATTGCTTACTCACTCGCTCGCTATTGTTTCCTCTCTCACTCACTATCGCCTTCTCGCTTTCACTCATGACTATATCCGACTCGATTACTCAATTATTATCAATATCTGAAAAGCTATGTGTTAAATAATTTCCGAATTTTTCAGCATAATCGTGAATATATAATTCTAATAGATGTCAGTTTTTCAAAAAGATGGTAATTTCCCTTCAATACAATAATAGTAAAATTTGCTAACTTCCGACGGTTCTCCTTTACGCTCCTATATAGCTGCATGTACAAAAAGTACCATTGTTAATGGCAAATATCGCGTCCCTAATGCCATAAAGGCATATCGTCGTTATAGGCCTTTATGGCAGACTAACGCCAAAAAGGTATATAGTTTTTTCAAACTCTGCATATCGCTTTGAAAACATTAAAAACGCATAGAAAGTCAGAAAAAAAGATCAGTTTTCCGAAAAAGATATTATCTTTTGGGCCATAGGCCCTTTTGGTTTTCGCTTATAACGACGATGTGCCTTTATGGCATTAGGGACGCGATATCTTAGGTTTGCTGCCGCCAATCGTCTCCAAATTTTAACATTGTATGTATTATGCATTCAATTACTTATACAGTAGAGTCCCGCTTTTGTCAGCCCCGATTCTGTCAAGCTAGACGTTCCCCTACCTCCCACTCTACTACCGCTGCTCTCCTTCGCTCGTGCGTCGAGCCACGTAGAGAGAGGCGAAGGCGTAGCCCGAAGTCTCCGGCAGTGGTGTAGGAATGTATGTAAACAAACCTTGCTTTGGCAGAATCACTTATTCACGAAGCCAGCGCACCGATTCACTTTCGCTACGCCACTGGCGTTCGCTGACTCGTACGCCTCCTTAGGCGGAGCTCAGGCGTTCCCGGTTCTGTCAGCAGTCCTACCGTGAGGCTGACAAAAGCGGGACTCTACTGTAGTAAATCTTAAAATTTTACAATCGCCAGGCGACTACCTTAACCCATTGCACCACCTCACGGTACCCAATCTTCGCCAATTTGCAGTGGTGTGCATGCGCTGCCGTGTATTTCTTATCGCGCACTAATACGCTGACGGACCCCCCACTTACCTCACACCGATACGTTTCGTGATCTTGGTGGCGCGATGGGTTAAGATAATTCATCCAAAATTACTCTCTAGGTGTGTTCGAATTAGTCTTCATTGAATTAGTCGAATTACGTACGAGGAAGTGATGCCGACGCGATACTCTGTTACTGTTGCAAATTTATACACTTTGCATGACAATGGGAATAGGGATCTAACAGATTCAAAGGACGTAAAGTATAATATATTCAGTAAAAATACCTACAGCAAGAATTTACTCGAATATTCCCTTACATATATGCAACTGTACGATCAATTTGTTGATTAAACTATTGGATGGTTGATTCTCATTTTTTTCCACACGTCAAAAAAAATTCAAGCTTCTGGAATTTGAAAAAAAAAGTTAACACAGTTGTGGAGATAATGTAAAACTGCAGTGAAAACGCGATTCGGCGCTCGGTGCGGGCGTAAGAATCCGTCTCTTCACTGCACTTCACTTTCTGAAAACCTGTCTTATTCAAATTTCAAAATAACTGGAAGCAACAATATGTATTCAATATTTGGGTTTTATCTGACTCAGACACGTAAGCATGAAAATACGATATAGGCGGCTTTGCACTACATCCGCTGTTCTCCTGCCAGTAGTGCGTGATCAGAATCAAATAAATTTCATCCAAAATATCTACTTCCAATCCCTGAAATTCTGGAAACTGAAAAATTCCACCACGTCTACAATATAGTTTTACAAATTAGGATTCAAGTTTTTCGGGTCTGATTTTTTCGTGATTTCTCTTTGTCTGCACCACCCTTATATGTGCAGTGCGAATATGTATTATAATTCGCAGAAGGAAGCCTGACGATTCTATATGTATGTATGTATGTATGTACTACAATGCAAGCTGCGAAGGACAATATCATTATAATCATTGCCAATTCTCATGCGGAAATACCTGCAAGCGGAATTCATTTGTTAAAAATGTGAGATTATATAGACCGCGTAGTTATGCCTTGGTTCTTCTTAGCTTATACCTACCTGTAACGGAGTCCCACGAGAATTTAAGGTGGTAACGAGAGACAAGCAGGATACTTAGCTGCGTAGACCCTATCCACCACAGGACGTTGGTACGGTGGTGCAGAGGCGACAGGGGTACGTTTCTGGTCTTGGGTTACCGCGTTGTGGGATTTTGTTACCGGAACCGGATACCATCTTTCTTCATTGTACTCAACGACTAGGTGTGTGTTGACACAGGAAGCTTTTGGCGCTGGCGTTCTTACAGCCTTTCAAGGCTTCTTAGATTGCCAGAAGAAATGCGAGGTAATAAAAAAGACTTGAGACGTCCGCCAATCTGTATATATATAGGTATAAACTGAATTATTTACTCAACCACTACCTGGTCTCTTCCATACGAAGTGTTTTTCATCTTTAGCTCTCTCACCTGTTCAAACGGACCGAGCTAATGACGCATTGATCAAATACCAACTTTTAAACGAGGATTATTCCACAAGGCTCATTTTCCGGCCGCCATTGTATTGCTGCACCGGAAAGTTTGAAAAGAAAAACTTTCGAGAAAACGAAAAAACAAAAGAAGGCACGCGGACGTTGCGCGGACGCGGGTCTGAACAACTGGTACCGTTCCGGACGAGCTACTAAACCTTTATCCTGTGACCGAGAGTACCAAAGCGAGCAAGAAGTGTTGAACTTGAACTGAAATGAACTCGTAATGTAGCAATGTCTTAACTCGTTTGTCAACCATCTCGTCCGACAACTCGCCAAAGGGTTTGTGACGTCCGACCAGTTACCGCAGAAGGGGTTCACCCTACAGGCCTTTGTATATATGATCCCTTGTTAACGTTATTGTAGTTCAGTTGACGGTTAACTTCGCGATGCAAAAGTGGGCGAGGTGGAGTAACGAGTGACAAGTGGATAATAGGGATTTAGATTTCCGAGTCGGCTCATTGCTTGCTCGTGTCTGTTGCTTTGAGCTGAGACCGCGACCGCGACAGACACTCACCTCACGTTGGCGTCGCGACGCCACTTCGTAGGCTTCGTAGTTAGGGTTATAGAATACATAAACGCGTTGGCCTTGCGCGTCCGCAGACCGGAAGTGATGAAAAAAAAGGTGCCAAAGATATGGAGAAAAGATCGTTCCGATCGGAGCACGTTCTCAACTACTCGGATTACTTGGTTTCTTAAAACACCATATGTTGATACATACGGGTCTCATGTTAAAAGCTACGTCGTATCCATACGATTCACAAAAAGGCAGTACAAAAAATATCAGTGTTGCACAATTCAAATCAGTTACAACATTGTGCAATGCCGACCGCCGCACGGATCGTTAGACAGCAATACTGGTGCAACTTCAGGCCTGCGGACTATAATTATAGTTTATTTTTAATTATTTAGTTGAATAATATTTAATAATAAGTAAATATTTTAGTTTAATTATTTAGTAATTATTTAGTAATTATTTTATAGATAAGACTTGTTGTGGAGAAATGGATGACAACCACTTTAGCCAAAATTAACTGCCTCGATTCACTTCATTTACAAATGGTCATTATCACATGTATGCAGATAAGCATATCAAACTGTCATGTCTGGTGTACTGATTCAATGAAAAGTCTATACTGTACATACCTATAGTATCTATCAGGGTGACAACTTCTTAACCTCGATATCAAAACTTGAGGTTTTGAGGTATCACCCGAAAATTTCATAATGCCGTGATTGATATTTGAGTAAACCTTCCAATGTTTCAGCGGGATTTGACAATTTTTTCAAGGTTGCTCAAGAATTACGACAACAATTGAATTAGGAGAAATCGTTGATTCTTATTTTCTTAATCGCATGACTACCATCCTCTATATATTCATATTTGGAGGTCGCCTAAGAATATCTAAAAATATAGGATTCGAAAAGATGTTATTCGGAAGTTTTCGAGTGACCGTTATTATTAATATCAAGGTGAAATTTCTTGTGCTTGCACAGGTGTGGCTATAATGAACACATAGGGAGGGTGGGATCAATAATAAGCTTGAGAAGTAATTTATTATTTCAAGGATTGAATAATATTTATATTCATTGAATTGAACTTTTTTTTCGTTTTACACTGAGAAAAAATTCTCATGCCACCATCACGATACACCATGGTTGAAATTTTATGGTAGCAGAGACTATAATCATGATAAATATGACAATAATATCGTGATCTTGGCCATCGTGATATAGTTACTAGTCCACCTACAAAAAGTATCCATATTTATTGCGCACATCACAATATTTACGAGAGCAATCGTAGCGATATCATACGCTGAAAGTAAAACGTAATGTTCCCATCACAACACACAGTAAGGATGGATTTGTGTTGCGGAAATCATACTATATGGGTATCAGAACGATGTTATAGTTGTTTTTGCTATTCAGGTAGGGTTACAGGAACCGAGGGGGAAATAACTCGTTGAAATAACGTGTCAATAGCTCGTGAAATATTGAGAAATAACCGAAGAAATAACTGAAATAATGAGAAATAAATGAAATAATGAGCAATAACCGAGGAAATAACTGAAATAATCAGAAATAATTGAAATAATTAGAAATAACGAGGAAATAACTGAGATAACGAGGAAATAACTGAAATAATCAGAAATGATTGAAATAATTAGAAATAACGAGGAAATAACTGAAATAACGAGGAAATAACTGAAATAATCAGAAATAACTGAAATAATCAGAAATGACAAGGAAATAAATGAAATAATCAGAAATAACTTCGGAAATAGCTGAAATACAGTCGGACCCCGCTTATATCAAGTCGTCGGGACCGAGCTGCTTCACTTATATCAAGAAATGAGGGGTCCCCACTCCGTCGTCGGACTGAGGCGCATTACCCACTGCGCACCGAAACGGGCGGGTACTATCTTGGATTCGTGGAAATGCGTGTGATGGTGGGGGGTAGGAGAAAACAAAATCTTGATATAAATGAAGCAGAACTACTTGATATACGTGAAGCTTGAAATAAGTGAAGTTGAAATAAGCGGGGTCCGACTGTAAAGAGAAAATTTAATTCGAATAATTTCGTAACAATTTAAAATCGATCTGTAGACTCTATTTTCGCACGAAACGAACATTTTTTTGGACGTATGTGTTCGGAATTGAAATAGAAGTTGCGCTAAGCATCTCTTTTTTGCAGTTTCGACGCCTGGGCTCGGATAGTAATCGAAATGTAACACATTTCGACCAAAAGAAGGTGGGCGACTAGGGATGGGCCTTAAGCCAATACTCGTTTTCGTTGCCGGAATACAATACACTGAGAAAAAAGATTCGGTTCAGGATACTATATTAACATAGTTAACATTTGAGAGTGGAGAAAACTCCTTTTTATAGTGATGTTTACTAATAAGGGGTTCGCCGTACAATATGACGATAGTGAGATTAAATGTAAACTATGAAAATAGTAACAAAGACTATATTGTTATAGATATTACTACATATTTATTGTAAGCGTTACAGTTGAGTACTTTTGGAACTCTAGGAAAGAAATTGAATTAAAAAGATATTTGGAACACAGATGTACAGTTAATCAGATATCTTAGCTGCATTGAATCATTGATATCATTGAGACAGATGCCGAGTTCAAAATAAATAGGAAAAAGTTATTAATGATTTCAATAAATAGTTTACCGTAGTCGGTAGAGCGTGCGACTAGTAATGCGAGCGGATGCGTGCGTCCCGGATCGAATCCCGGCCAAAATAATGCGATGTTTTTCTAATCTAAAAATCCTGACTTTGTATTAATATGCGGTTGAATGCAGTTAGTAGGTGTTTCTCGACGCATCATACAATGTTATAAATTCATTGTAACGAGCTAAATTTATTTTTTCCGCAGAGCAGTGTCCCTATTTAACTATTTGGTTTGGTTTTTTACATAGTACCACTATAGTACATCATACCGTTGGGGTTGGTCAGTACAACTTACGTCATATGGTAAGGCTCACCTTGTTTTTAGTTGCAAGGGTATACTACTTTTTATAGTTGAAAAATAGTTACCACAACTATATTTTTTTCTCAGACAGTGTCACTAATACACATCAATTATAGTAAAAGCCACATAGCTGCGTCAACTATGTTAATATAGTTAGTTAGTTTAGTTAGCATTACTATAATTTTCAGCAATGATCAAAATATTTTTGAGGGCTTCTGTCACTATAAAACTAGGGTCGATGCCATATTTAACCCAAGTGTATAGTCAAAATACAGTTTCCATAACCATATTTTTTTCTCAGTGTATCACAACTCTCACCCTCTATATGTCCGTTTATCAGCCACACCTACGAAGGCGAAAAAAAAATGTATCTGAATTATTTTTCTTGAATTCTTGAGAATATTCTCTCCCGATCCCTAAATAATAATATTCTTGACTGGAATTTTTCTCATCAAATTCTTAGCACTTCTATAAATATTGTTGAACAAATTCAGACCTGGGATTTTCTAAATAGATTTGATCACGTCGGAAGCGAAGATATTTCGTCGACAAATTAGACGGGGAGTAGAATATACTAAAAATAATTTTGTTTTATCGAAGTTCAAATCAGTACGCGTGCTCAGTCATTCCCAACGTAGTGTAACGTAACAGGCAGATAGGCCTGACCGTTAGCATTCAAACATCAACCGTTGCGAACATTTGATGATAGTCTAGAACGTTCGATACAACAGTATGAGTTTGGGTGACGTCACGACTTGTATATAAGTCGAGGCGGCACTCAGCTCAGGAGCAATGTAAGGCAAAGCGCCAGGTTGGCTCACCGTAATCTTCAAACATACTCTTTTCATTCTTCTCTTTACAGACACCATAGGCAAAGCGCCTGGTGATCTGCCTACCCTTTACTATTAGTCTCTTAGAAAACACAGAAAATTCAGAATTATCAAATTTAAACTCCTATTTTTGCTACAGTATTACAAATTCATTAAATTCATTGTTATTCGAAAATTTATATAAAAATTCTTGCAAAAAGTCGTGAGATGACATATCTCACGCACTAGGTAATCATAACCTCAATTTAGTTAATAAGCAACGTTGTGAATATAATTTAGATTGGTTGCAACCATTATTTGGAATTATTTAAATTAATAAATGTTTTCTTATGTTTAACATAATTGCTAAGATTTAATGCTGGTTCCCTTCTCCGCCATTTCACGGTCTTATTAAGTTCATTTAGCTAGGAATACGGCTGCGAACGCCTTGCGTTCAAGGTCCGTGGATAGACGGGATACGGCTGCGTGCACTAAGTGCACAAGGTCCGGTGCTAGGGATAGAATACGGCTGCGTGTACTTCGTGCACAAAGTCCGTGAACCTGGGGAGACGGCTGCGAACGCACGGCGTTCAAAGTCCGTAATTAGATAGAATTTAGATAGAGAGGTCCCGAAATTCTTTACGAACAAAAGACTCACGATAACTGACAGTTCCGCGAGTAGCGAAACTGCCATAAAGTTACAGTAGATTACCAGTAATGTTTTAATCGCGAGTAAATGAGCATCTTATCACTGCTGTGAAGGCGGATTCAGAATTTGTACATTACCGGCTTCTTGTGTTTTTACTTTTTAGCGATTCTCTAAAGTCTTTTCCTCAGGATGAGAATACACACGTTTGTGTTCCGTAAATAGGACTCGATTTGTCAACGAAATTCCTGGTATTTGATGTCTCGTTATAGTACATACAAATATGTATCTATCGAAAAGTTCTAAACTGACGGCAGTTCTACGGCACTTCAATCATGCGGTTTCGAACGGATATCGACGGTACTTTGGTAGAACCTCGTAAGTCGATTTTTGACGGTTTTGAGTTAGGACCGTAAAAATGATCAGCACATGTCCCTTTATAACATTTATAAGTTTTATGTCAAAATATTAAACAGTTCATTTTTTATTAAACAAATCAGAACCTTGTATCTTACACCGCAATAAGTTGACAATGCAAAACCCGAAAAACCTCGTATCTCAAGATGTATATGAGCGACACCTCATTTGTTTACCAAGTATGATTGTCTTTTGCTGGTAAATTTATCTGTCAAAAAAGTGGGGTCTGAATTTTCTATTAAAATATCTATTTATAATATTGTTTCCGTTATTTAATTATTAAAAATCATTCTCAATTGGATCGAGTGAATTAAATAATAGATTTAAATAAATATGAAACTAATTTCTTCGAAATTCCTTTATTGCAAAAATACGTAAGTCGCATCCCAGTGTAAATTTAGCGTGTAAAAACCTCGTATCTTATAAAATTAATCCAAAATAAGGGTTAAAATACTGAGATTCATTATATTTTACCATTAATAAACTTAAAAGTACATTATGTTTGATATTCAGATGAAATAGTTATTAAAAATACTTTTTTATTATTAATATAGAGTTTCTTGTTGTTCTTGTAAAGTAGTGATTTATGAGATACGAGGTTCTACCAAAGTACCGTCGATATGTAACCGCATCCCGTGAACTGGTTCAAACCGCGGAGTGCGAGTCGATTCCGGCGATAAAGTTGTAGCGTTTCCCTCTAGCTGCCACTAATGGGGCATCAATGCACACGATGAGATAAATATTTGCTTAGGCTATGGACATATATGGTCATTTCTAATTAAGCGTTCCTGGCGCTGGACATTTTTTTTTTCAACTTTTGTTAAAGCATACGGGAAAACCCGATGTCAATGGATTAATTGGAGTTCGGAGAATGTATTTTTATACCTGCAGTGTACACGAAATTTGAACTGAGCTATTCTTTTAACCCTTCCTGGTCACCACGGGTCAAAGTGACCCGAGCATAAAATTTGAAGGTAAATCCCGGTAAGTCCGTGGCCGAAGAACGTGAAAAACATGAAAAATCAAGAATAAATAATCACAATCCCAAAATGCATTGACCTCTTTACGACTTCTTTTGAACATGTTGCCATTTGAATTTAAAAATATCGACTTCTGCTACATCTTCTACAATGTTCACAGTATTTTTCAGTACTTTTTCGGTACCGATCGGACTGATAGTTTTCACGCGGCAACTGTTTAAAAATGGCTCGGGTCAATTTGACCCCGCGGTGTGACCAGCTTGATTAAAATCGGAGGCGTGACCACGAAGAGCTAAACAGCTATTTTCTGAAATTAAATTGCGTCATCTCGAGACCTTCCGAAAATACGTAGTAGAAAAGAGAACTGCAGTCAAAAAGGGTCCTGCTCGGGCTCAAAATCTTCGTTTTTCCATAAAGAATCAGATGAACCAACTCGCATGAGTGTGCTCCTCTGCCGCTTCTCTCAGGATTCGAGCGAAGATGTACTTCTGCAGGCACCATTCGCGGCACTGAGAGAAACTTGGTAAAAAGTTAGTACGTACAGGCTGTAGCGAGAAATATATGCGCGGGTGTCATTGTGTGTGGGTGGGTGCATGTGAGAGATGGCCGATATTCGATATTTCATGAAATAATAGTCAGCTACCGCTACTGAATTTTTTCACTGTTCCTCGTATCTAAAATGACAGAAGGCACGCACGAATGCTCGAAAAAAACCGATTATTTTCATGAAAATTGTAGTTTAGTGGTAAGTACTCGGTAAATGTTCGTTGTTAGATCTTTGTATATTATTTATGCGGTGGGTCTGACTATTTAACAATAACTAAAAGGTACTATCGGCGTGGGTAGACTCAGATAGGTACTTGAAGGTCATGTGAGGTCAAAATTGACTTCAGAATGTCTACTATGACGGAGGTGACTACAAAAAGGGCATCTCTTCCCAATCGGGAGAGATGCCTCAGATAATTGCGGGATAGATGCCACACCAAATTTTCCGCAGTTTTTCGGTCTGGTGACATTTGTTTGTTTGTTTGTTTGTTTGTTTGCCGCCACTGAATCACGCAGTTATTAAAAAAAATTATTTTTATGAAATATCGACTTCGCCGGTAAGTAACTTGAAATATTCTTCTGTAGCTGTAACTTCGTTCGGTATTTATGTCGAAGGCCTGACTATCCATCAATGACAAACGTGTATTATGAGCATGGGCATGCATAGTTAGATACTCGAAGGTTATGTACGGCGGAACATTGCAGTTAACACATCTACATGAAATTTATTTCTAGCTATGCCCAGGAAATATATCAGAAAAAATACCGAAGCCACCTCTAAGCGGGGACAGTGGTCTGCGGAAAGTTTAAAAGAGGCTATACAAAGGATCAATGCGAATGAGATAGGTATCAACGAAGCCTCAAGATACTACGGTATACCTCAACGTACTCTACGCCGTCGAAGGAGTTCTGGCAATCTGGAGAAGATAGCCCTCGGACCACAAAGCTTATTCGGTATCCAAAATGAGAAACGTCTGGTTAAACATATACAAAGACTGGAATCTTCTGGGTTCGCACCTGACCGAAGGACCGTACGCCGCCTCGCGTATCAATTCGCCGAGAAACTTAAGATAAAACATGGATTCAATCGAGAAACGGAGTGTGCAGGACGCGACTGGCTTGTTTCGTTTATGGAACGAAATAGAGAACTCAGTATTAGACAAGCCGAGGGATTGTCTTTGGCACGAGCTCAGGGAATGAATAGGGGTAATAATAAACCTGGAAAAGTAATCGCAACAAAAGGAGCGAAAGACGTACATGTACTGACATCATCTGAAAGGGGAGAAAATGTTACGGTCATTGCATGCTGTAACGCGGAAGGCACTTTTCTACCTCCAGTTTTAATCATGAAGGGCAAAAGACAAAAGCCTGAATTCTCCGTCCGACTACCACCAGGATCGAAAGTCTACATGAACGAAAAATCGTCCTACATTAATTCAGAATTATTCCTCAAATGGTTAAGAGAACCTTTTCTGCCAAGAAAAGCCCCGGGAAAGGTGTTGTTGATTCTGGATGGACATGTGTCCCATTCTAACGCATTGGAGATGCTTGAATTCGCCGATGCTAACGACATAATTTTGTTGTGCTTACCTAGCCATACGACTCAGGCCTTGCAGCCTTTAGATAGATCTTTTTTCAAACCTTTGAAGGATTGCTTCAAACAAGCGGCTACAAAATGGATGCTGCATCATGAGGATAGAAAAGTAGCTAGATTGCAAGCAGGATTACTTATTGGGGAAGCTTGGGTCAAAGCAGCTATTTGTAATACAGGCATTTCTGGGTTTAAAGCCACAGGAATTTATCAATTGGATCGAACGGTGGTACCCGATCACTTCTTTGCAATTTCTGGTACCTCCGAACGCATTGATGATTTTGGTCAACACAACTTTGAACCAAAATTGGAAAGTGATTAAGAAACGGAACCCACTGCAGGACCTTCCGATATTCCTACGGGATCTGGATCAAAAAGAGTCTCTTCGGCTACTTCCAAATCGCAAGACGAACCGAAATCACCATCTAAATACTTAACAGAAATTTGTCCAATACCGAAAATACCCTTGCCATTCAATAAAAGAAGAAAGCAGTCTGCAGCTCTCCTCACAACGCCTGCAGCAATCGATGATAAACGTGCGAAGCTTGCTGGAAAAGAGAATAAGAACACCGGTAACCAGCCCGCGAAAGAAAAAGGTGCACCAAAACTAAAAATAGAGAAAGAGACTGATAATAAAAAAAAGAGGAAACGTACACCAGACGAAAGCGCTTCGGATGAACAATCGACACATTCTATCAGTGACTATCAGGATCACTGCATCGAATGTTCAGAAAATTACCGAGACACAAGACAGAAGGTCGACTGGGTTCAATGTATTTCCTGCGAAGAATGGATGCACGAAACTTGCACCATGTATGGTATCAAATGCAATGCGTGCGGCAAACAGGAGAAGCGTGCTAGAATATCGAAGATGCGTTGATGAGACGACATTTTCATGTTCAGTTACCTGTAGGGTACAACAATTACAATCACAATTATACAATTACCAACGCTTTGTGTAATAACTTTGTGCAATGAAAATATTTTTTGATGGAGCACGTTATTTGGTATTAATATATTTCCCAAGGTTGCCAAAAATAAAGCTTCGAAACCAGAAAAAAAAAACACGCAAATAAAATCATTTTTTTATTCACTTTTCACGTAAATTAGCAGTAGAGGCCATCTCTCCCTTGTGAGGCATCTCACCCACATACGTGGGGCATCTCACCCATACCCTTGGGGTGAGATGGCCAAAACATTGCATTTATTTATCGCAATTCTCATTAGGATGAAGTCGAAAAAAATTACTAAAGCTTCATAAAGAAACTTCGCGCAATAATAAGATCTTTTCATAAAACCATTAATTTAAAAAAAATCCATTTCTCTTAGGTGGGGCATCTCTCCCGACTTTACCCTATACAAAAGGCCGGTCCCACATATCTCACGATCTCCTCAGGAGATCCTAGTGATGTTATCAGTACGTCTTCACATAGTTATCCGACAGATATCATCTGGATACACCGAGAAGAAAAATCGTTTGGACAAAATGAATTTCAATTCTCATAATGCTTTATTGAATTAATCTGATATCATTATGAGCGGGAAATTAGAAAGTAAAGATTTCTGTATTAGAAAAACATCGCATTGCTTCGGCCGGGATTTGATCCGGGACGCACACCTTCGCTCGCATTATACTATAGTCACACGCTCTACCGACTACGCCAAAGTATTCATTAGAACGTTCTATCACTATCTCGTAGGTATTTTGAACTTGGCATCTGTCTCAATGATATCATATCATTTTAATGAAACTGAGATCGAGTTTCAAATATATTCTTAATTCAATATTATGGAACGCTTTTCAATAATACCACATCGGTAGCAAAGAAAACTGCAACGAGGACGCGTCAGCTGACGCCTGACTTGAAATGATGCAGGGGAGACCGGGGACACAAGTAACAGCGGGTCGAAAGTAACAAGGCCCCCTACAATACACACTATCAAATCTAGAAGTTGTGTTTTACATAATAGTAAGCGTGTTCGATACTGCTTCAGTTTGAGCTGTCGATTGCGCCCGTGCGTGAAATTTACACGTTCTGGTGGAGACTTTGTGTTTTTCGCCGACTCAAGTAAGTTTTTTGATCCTTGGTATTCTTGTGAAAACCTGTAGTAAATATGGGGTATTCCATGCCAAATCGACCTGGTCCTGACCCTCGACCTCTCAGATTTGGTCGGCGATTTTTTGTATCATTCTTCTGACTCTAAATAGCGATCAGAATTTTTTTTCAGATTTTTCAAAACAAATTTGAGCGCTTCATGAATTTTCGAAGTTTTTTTTCCACACCTCGATGGTCGTGATCGAAAAATCTGAGAAAATTCTCAAAAATTCTGTGTCAGAAATAAAGATTTTCGAACCAAAATTCATAATGTCTGGACTTTCGCTTGATCCTGTTTTTTTAAATCTTTTTTCGAAGAAAAAGTTTGAAAAAATAGGAGCGGAGATCATTATACCGTGAACTGCTGCTTGAATATTTCTAACGACAGCCAGGGATTTTTGGACATTTTTTCAAATTTTTTCAAACATTTCATTTTTTTTTTCGGAATATCAGTTTGAGATATTGTAGGACGTGTCGAAGAGGTCCGATGCAGTGCGAAGTCTTATACGACATCCCATGGATATCCAGCCGATATTGGAGATATCTGTAGGATATGTGGGACATGATTAGGATATCCCGCGGATATCTTGTGCTGTGTGGGGAATAACTCAATCCATTGTCTATTATTTATTTTTAATTAATACTATTATTTGAAGAATATTATCAATAGTGATTAATTATATTCAAGTACTGAATTACGTACAATGATCTAAATCAAATTGTATTCATTATAATATCCAAACTTTCGGTCACGCCCCAGGTAGAAATCGTGGCTCGGCAGAAGCTAGCTGCTAGCTAGTTGTACTAGTTATTTATCTTGGCGCAAGATAATTGAACGATATTGGTGCAAGCTCGGTATGTAACGCTCATTCGAGCTAGCAGCAAGCTTAATGACTTATCTTGGGCCAACCTTTACAACGTAGCTAATGCCAATATAACCGAATCAGTTTGGCACTCGCTTAGCGGTTTCGTCGGAATATACGTGAAATAAGAATCAATATATATGATTAATCATTATTGGTACATTGCAGAAAAAAAAAAAAAAAAACAAGTAGCTCAACAACCATTACCAATTCGCTACGAAAAACGCCATCCGATTTGTTCGACCTAACCGGGGTTTGAACCCAATTCCGCTCGCATCGCTATATTACTAATCGCACGCTCTATCTACTACGCCAAACTATCCTTTTGCTACTCTACTCATATTTTCCTTTATTTGATCCCTGGTAGAAAATTAACCAGATTCTCTGGCCATTCGCCATCTTATGGGCAGACAATCTGGTGAACGATCTGTATTACAAGGAACATTCAATATCGGGTCTATACCCGATATTGAATATTCCTTCTACTACTCTTCACGGTCAAGAATTTTTTTCTACATGATCTGTATTACGTACATTTGAGGTTATGTGTAACCTCAAAAGTGCAAACTAAAAAATAATAATACAAATATTCAAAAACTGATACTATTTTTAATATTATTTAAGAATCTGTTACGATTAAACGATTAATATCACATACATTTGAGGTTATATGTAACCTCAAAAGTACAAACTCACAAATAATAATAGAAATATTCAAAAATTGATACCATTTCTAATATTATTTCAAATTAATACATTATTTTCTGCAGAAAAAATTCTTACCTTGTTGTTATTGAACTTTTCAATTACTTGCATTTCTAACATAACCTCAAATTACACCTCAGATTCGTTCACCAGGTCCATCAAAAGAATCAGCCCAGATACATATGTCATTCTGGCCAGAATCTGTCGTCGAATTGATGAGGTATCTGGCCAGAAAATCTGACCAGAATCTGCCCACTCACCAGAAAATTCAACAGATTCTGGTCAAATTCTGTTCAATTTTCTACCAGGGATGAAACTTAAAATTACGGTGTCAAATTAAGAACTACTGGACATGTCAATCTCACCGATCAGTAATCATGGTTCATCAGTGTCAAACCGAGATCACGATTTATGCGCTATCGCAAATTAGGTTATTTTATATGGAACATGCAATAATAAAACTTCGTGATATACATTGTATTCATATTATGTGCTTCATCAGTAACAGAACAAAGTTATCTCATATACTAGTCGCCGTTCTAACATTTTTTTCTCATAATTTATTTCCCAAATACAACTAACACATTAGCAGCGCGGGCATAACCTCACTTTTTGCACAACAGCGTGTCTCACGCATACAGAGGTTGCGGCTAGCTACGAGTACATAACCTCAAAAATCACAGTGTAAAGTATAACGAATCTTGAAATTACGCATGAAGTTTAGCTAGCAGCAGTCTATGCTGAACCTTAGAGCAGCGACTCTCGCACGTGGATGGGTCGCGGCTAGATACAATACGAAGAGAGTAACGAATCTCGGAAATGCATGTCAAGTATAGCTAACTGCGATCTAATTTTATTTAGCCATAATATATCTTGGAACTCGAAACTACGAATGTAGCTAGCGCCAGTCTATAGCCAATATCGCGGCAACGTGTCTCGCAAGCCAACACAATATGTGGCTAGCGGCTAGGCTGAAACTTTGTTAGCCAAGACAATTTTTTACCTGGGGCGTACAATTGTAAAAAAGTTATTAGCTACAATTATTTGTGAAGTCAGAAACAGATTCCCTCCTTCCTTTTCTCTTCCAGTTTATCAAAATTTCTTCAAAATTACGATGTACATGGAAATATACATCAATTCGATGCAAACTATACCATAAATATTCGATTAGTAAGAAAAAATCACTTTTGTACGCTTCATTTATGAACTTGCAAGTCGATGTTTTTCCACTCTGTACGTGAAGACGCACACCCTTATAAATAAAATCTAAAAAAAAAAAAAAACGGATCTTGCGCACTCGGTTGGGAAAAATACATCAAGAAATACATGGGGCAGTCCACCTCAACTCGCCATGTCCGCAAGCCTTGACAATTTCAATCGGACTGAGTTTTTTTTCATGTACTATACTATCAAAAAGAATGTATCCATATATCCTGGTTTATCGTGTTCTTCCACCGTTCGAATGATACAGAATTTTGAGATTTCCAAGTTTTACTCCCCAGTTATATTTTGAGCTCTGGTCGCTCAGAATTGGTTACTCCTATCGAAAAAGTGTATATGGGGTAAACCACCTCAACTCAGCACGCTCTCGGACCTTGACATTTTTGAAATGGCTGATATTTTTTTTCTATCTAGTACGAGTAAAAAAAACTTACCCGTGTTTCATAGTTTGCCGTTTTTATTTTCAGTCACATTTCATGCTGCGGTAGCTCCAAGTGTGTTACTCGTATTGGAAAAATTCATACCACAAAAAAATTTGGTATTTGAGTGACCTATTCGAAAAATATTTTTTTGTAATATTCATGCCACTCGAAACTTGTTTTTCATGCGAATAAACATCAAAAATCGATTTTTTCAACAATAGGCCGCAATTGATTCTGCAAAAAAAAATGGCGAAAAATTATTTGAAAAATTAAAAAAATTTTAAGACCTTATCGATGATGGCGACACAATTGGTTCAGGAGTTACAGTCACTTGAACATCGGAAGAGCGGAAATTTTTTAAATTCGAAATTCATCAAATCTTTCACCGATGACAGATTTGATGAATTTCGAATTTCGAATTTAAGGTGAGGTTGCGATGAGGATACACTATTAGGTCGATTCTATTGTTTATTTTCGTTACAGCTATGGTTACAGTGTCGGACTGTATCAAAAAGCATCATTTTACGCACTGAAAACAGCAAGAGACACTGTATCGAAATGTTTCATTTTCCGCACACTATTGCAAAAATGTTATTTTTTGTACAGCCACTTTTCTGAAAACGGACGAAAAATTGGAATTTAATTTGGTAAAATCGAGCTTGCATTCTGAAAAACCTAAGAAGAACGCACTCTCGCGGCTTTCTCACGCTTGTAGTCCGTCAAACAACGAAGACGAATAAGGTTGAGCCCTCACACGACCTCTTTGGAGCTCAATTGCGTTTGCTACTGCATAGCTTTGGATAAAAGGTTCTTGGCGATTTGATCCGGAAAACTGTAATTTTCGGCACTTGAACGTGCTTTGGCGGATTTTTGGTGATGGGCACACTCCTAAAAAGTGTTCTGCCGTCATTTTCTCTTAAGAATAAACTACCTCTGAAAATTGGGTGCCAGAAAATTGATTGTTATCTGAGATACCCCTCAGATCACTAGGTGGGAATGCTTAATTAGACATGCCCATTATTTGTATAAGTATACCCTGGTAGAAAATTGTCTTAGCAGGACAAGTTCGAAACCTGCAGTTAGCTTAATTTAAGCTTAGCATCCAAGACTTGTTCTGTAACCTTAGTGCAAGGCTGCTCTTAGGATGGAAAACATTACAAGACTTTTAATTGTAATTAGCTTGTAAAATTATTTAGCTGCTAGCCTATTTTCCACGCATATTTTGAGACTCGTACTTGGCTTGGATTGTAGCCTGAATTTAAGCTAAGTATCCAAGCCAATTGCAAGTCTCAAAAAAAGAGTGAAAAATGAGCTAGTAACTAGATAACTTTCCACGAATATTTTGAGACTCATCGTTGGCTTGGATATATAGCCTAAATCAAGGCTACCCATCCACGCTGAGTACAGGCCTCAAAATGAACGTGGAAAATAAGTTAGCTGCTGGATAATTTTACTGAGTTAACTGTCTATAGTATATTGTGCATCGAGGAGGCAAAGTGGGCCTTCTAACGCCGATTCCTTTTTATCACTTATTACCTATTACTATTATTACTTTTTGATACTTTTAGTAGTGACAACCTCGTATCTAGCACGCTAATTATGCCTCAAATGAGTGACATTGAATACGGACCGTATTCAATGACATAACAGTGATCATTGGAATAACAAGTTTGAGGTTAGGGCTCATTTCTTGTCACCCACCTCCTGTTTGTCGAAATGTGTTACATTTCGATTATCATCCGAGCCCAGGCGTCAAAAACGCAAAAAAGGCCAACGCTGTGCAAATTCAAATTAGAAGAACTAATACACAGAAAAAAGCTGAAAAAAACACTCAAAAAACTAGGAGATGATGCAATTAAGAAAGGAAAAAAGGACGTTACAGAGAAGAAATCACGGGAAATAGAAGAGAGGGAGGAAATGGATGAAGTCACAAACGAATAAAATATATTAAGAAAAAAAAACTGAAAATGTAATGAACAGAATTTTTTCAATATCATATTTAATGTTAAATGCCAGAAAAAATCATTGAATAAAAATTTTTCTTTGTAAAACAATATATGAGACTTGAAATACCAAATCTTCACAAGCTGGAAATAGGCTTCGTTCCCTATCATGAAATTAGCTAAGTTGCCAATGTTTATGCACGCTAAAACGGTAAGCTTGCCGTTAGCGAGTTGAAGCGTTACCGATCAACCTTGCACCAAGGTTCGTTAGTAAACTAGTTCTTAGCTAACACTTACAAAACTAGCTAGGTGCAAGCTTATTTCAATGTTCACTTTCTACCTGGGTAGGGGATAGATAGATAGATAGATAGATAATTTTATTATGCCACATAGTTGGGCAAGTACAGAGTATAATATGATATAGAGTATAACACAAAGTATAGTACATTAGATATAATACAGCAGGGAAGGTGGGGCACAGCGGACAGTGGGGCACAACGGTCACTAAATCCAAAAAAAATAATTTCGTCGGAAATGATTTTTTATGACACGGCGACGTATTTTGGATCAATAGTGACACAAAAAATAAAATTTTTTTTTTCGAATTTAAAAAAAAAATTAAAAAACAATAATCAGTTTAAATGATAATTAAAATTAAAGTTGTTTACAAATGAAAGTGAAGACTTGTTATAACTTGATTTCATCCTTTAATACTCGCCTTTATATTTTATTCCGATAACTTTTCATGATAAGGCGGTAAGAACGGCAATCAAGCCGTATGAATCAATTTTTTTTTTATTTCTTTTTTAAATTCGAAAAAAAAGAAATTTAATTTTTTTCAATTTTTATTTTAATCTTTTTTAATTTTTTTTTTAATTAAAAATTATTTTTTTTGCTTTCTTGTGTCATTATTGATCCAAAATACGTCGCCATGTCATAAAAAATCATTTCCGACGAAATTATTTTTTTTGGATTTAGTGACCGTTGTGCCCCACTGTCCGTTGTGCCCCACCTTCCCCTATGTATTTTTGAAAAAGTTCAGTTCGCTGTGGGCAGTTGAAAAAATCTTTGAAAATTCTAGAGATTCCGGAATCACATATAAGAATGTTCAAGCAGCTGCCGACAGTGAACTAACGTTGGCGTGTATTTTCGTTTTTTATTTTTCTCCAGGAAATCGCAAATTACAGATCGAAGCGAACGCCGGCCCACTCTTAGTCCACACGCTAAAATTCTTTATATCGAATGCAGGATTTTTTGAAGAATTTTCTCATATTTTTAAATTGTGGCCTTCGATGTGATTTTTGTCAGTGATTTTACTTTTCTATTTGAACAAACTTGGTCGGAAAAATCTGAAAAAAATTCATCGTGCCTCCGAAAAAAAGAACACCATATGAAAAATTACGGACCGAATTCAAGGGGTCGAGGGTCAGATCCAGATCGAATCGCTGTGGAATGCCCCATATATATATAACATATATGATATCAAATATAGGATGTTAATTTTTTGTAACATGAACTAATTATGAATAATCCTTGTGTTCAATATCCATACAAGTGACAATAACACGAGTCATGAGTCATATAGCGTAAACGGCTCGTATTATTTTTAATACTTTTTAGCAAAAATGTACAATAGCGTTTTTCACACAATGTGGATGAACATGATTTGATGATTTTTCTGAAACTTATACAGGAGCTGCTTTATTATCCTGAGCTACTGTTTGCAAACCATCGTGAACACTGTTGAGGATAACCTGAATGATATTTCGTGAAAATTGTCGGTACATCGTGCAATAGTCTATAAGTAACACCAATCTGTTGAAATAAATGATACAAATTAGTACTTTTCATTAGCCCACGAATGCATGTAATCACCGTTATTAGTATCAAGTACGTATGATCAGAATATAGGTCGACATTTAAAAATTAAAAGTCGAATTTTTCTCTCGTAGGAGTGACCATTCAATAATTGAACGAGGCATGGCAATTTTTCATGCCCATTATCTGACCGTGAAATCGTGTGGGTTTTAAATTTTCTTATCCAGCCATTTGCTAGCGGATTCAGCGAATTTGAATTTCGAAATTTCAATAAAATATGAAACGTAACGAAGTTGAATATTTATAGATTTTAATAAAGATGCTTGCAACCTCTGATATTTTCACTTTTCATCACCTTGATATTGGGATCCTTAGAACTTCGATACGCCAACTAGTGGCAGAAAATCGAACTGTTGAACGACAGCTGCAGTAACCAGCTGTAACCAATGAGAGGGCTTGAAACCTCGATACGCTTACTAGTGACGAAAAATAGAACTGTTGGAAGTCGGCTACTTTTACGAAGCCACGCCCATTCCAAGGATCCCAATAAGGAAAGTGTAGGTATTGGATCTGGTCAAAAATTACTTCTGCTAAGTTGAACCTGGAGATACTTTGCGGTTTCAAGCCGTTAATATTTGAAAATAGTACATGACGATTTACGATACGCGAGAGCGGTAAAACTTTTACTTCACTCAGTGTGAAAATGGGGATTTTATCCACGCAAAGCCTAGGTAAAACGTCCATTATCACACTGAGTAAAGTAAACAGCTTTTTTGTCAGAAGTGTCGGTCTGGTTCTTAGTCTGTATGCCAAACTCGCTGGATGATCTCAGAAACGGTTCGATGAAAAGATCTGAAGTTACAAGTCTTTATCGATACATTCATATAATAGGCGTAAAAAATGCCATATCTCGTTCAATATAAACGATTGTTTCTACCAGATAAAGATTCGGACTATTCAATTTTGGATGACAACCATATATTCATATATATTCTGATAATACTAATTGACAGTAATCCCATGCATTAATTATTTGAGTTCGTGGGATAATGAAAAATACCCCGAGAAACCGTGATTTCCGCCTTTATTTAATCCTTTTTCCTCGTATCTTGGAACCGACTGCAGCATAGTAGCTTTGCGACAATCAATAGTACATTACGCGATACGAACGTGCGATCAGAATAAGTTTTTCCGTCGAGTATTATACAAAATTTTACTTCATGAGGTGTAAAAATGGGGGTTTTGCCTACGTGAAGCGTGCGTAAAACGTCCATTATCACACTGAGTGAAGTAAAAGTATATGTGTTTTGAGCACACTGTAGCGCGTATACTTACATACGTGATATGCGAATGCTCTCAAACGCACGTCAAAGTCGTAAACTCGTGCAGCTGTGGAATAATGTGGAATGATGAGAAATCTCTTTATCTTATATCATTTTCACTATCTATCCATCTTTCTATATTTATCTCTTCTTGGCATACGGCTTAAGTCGTATAAAAATGGCTTACGCAATTTCGTTGCATTTTTATTTCTCTCACTTTCTCTTTACTTTCCTCCGATGCAAATCGGAGTTCCATACACAGTTAACAGAACGTGTTGATGATGATTAGCTCGTCTGAAAATCTACTGAGATCAGCGCTGACTTTTCTAGGACGCGGGTATACTAACTATAGTCGGCGTGTTTCAGTAATGAGAAATCGTTGTCTAGATATTGTGATCGTCTTACGTAAGAGTATGCCGAGCCGAATGAGCTTTCCGTAAGTCAGGTTACATGGCGTTACGTTACGCTGTGTTCAATTTGACATATAATTCCAACTATATATTACAAGTAAAAAGAAGATATGTAGCTACTTGCTCGAGGTGTAGAACTGTGACAATGCCATAATCCGTATAAATAGTACCTATTACAACATCGCTGAATATCCTTGACTGCAAGAATGAGCCTTCCCTATTGTTTATTCTATTCTCATATCCCTTCCTCACACATATCTCTACTCCAGGGTCAGCGTCATAGTTCCCAAACTAGCAATGCTGCCAGAATACTAGAAAGAAATACAACTAAGCCCAATGGCTTGGAATTTTTTAGGAAGAATCCTGGTTGCAGGTTCGTCCATCTTTCGCCTGGCGCATCTCTCGTGAAATTCGTCTCGACGCGACCGAACCAGACAAAGGTTGAAGCTTCTAAAATAAAGAACAACGCCTGTCTGTTGATTGCCAACAATTCCGAATGAGTTTGCGATCAGGCGAGATACAGGTGTGTTATTTACCTAGTCTTGTGTAAATTAACGTATAACTCGCTCCGCAATCCCCTGACCCCATTTCATGGTCGGATCACACGGCAGCTGTTTCAAACAACTTATAAGTATGTTCTAATAACCATTATCATTCTTATTATATCTATAGTATAATTCACGAAGTGTGTTATGTTCGGATATTCCTTATACACAGCGAAAAAAATTAAGAGTAACGATCGGCTATGATAAGATAAAAAAGCGCAACTGATATCTTGCAGCTTATTCTGTAACTCATAACTGCAAAAATAACGACAAAATAGCACTGAAATCATGAAAAACAATAGGCGGCTGCCAATGAGCTGCTCCTATTTCATGGATTGACATTGTTTTCTGCAGGTATTCTGCAGTTATGAAGTTAGGGAATAACCAGTTATGGAAAGTGGGAAGATTTTCCTCCGCCAATCAGAAAGTTCAAATCGAGAAACTGCCGAACTGCATGATAAATATCCGTGTTTACATGATATGGCTGGGATATACAATATTACGGACTGTTGACCACCGCATATTTATGAGCTATTTAATAGATTAACCTCATCGCAGTAATAATCAAGAAAAATAGGTTTCTGATGAAACAGATACTAATGAAATAGGATTTCTGTTAATAATTTTATTTGCACATTTTGGTAGACTATATAAAATTTAGGCGTAA
This sequence comes from Tenthredo livida, assembly GCA_963992785.1. NCBI lineage: Eukaryota > Metazoa > Arthropoda > Insecta > Hymenoptera > Tenthredinidae > Tenthredo > Tenthredo livida. The sequence continues at coordinate 41,686,331 of OZ023064.1, read as the reverse complement.
TAATGAAGTTTCGCAATCACAGGCATATATCAACTTGTGTTTAATCCAGAAAAAGTGGTTTCGGAAAACGCATACGATACACAATTAGACGCGCGCGAATAGCGTGCTTGTGTATACGTTACGCAACTAACATGATTTGTGGTGAGCTGTTACTGCTGCCAACCGACGTATTCAGGAAAACATTTGTGATAAGAAGACTAATGGCTATAACTGTTCTGATTCCGGGTGTCTACAGACTTCAGTCAACCGTTGCCGCAGCATCGATATTCCGATCTAACCTCTCACCTTCGTCGGTGTTATTGATAACATAGAACTTTACTCACAACGAACAATTCACTTCTGGTGGTATAGATAAAAGTTGACTGAATTTTATTATTACCATTGTTTTTTTTTTATAGTCACTAGAAGCCTGTAAATACAGTCTCGGAAATAATCGACACACACATCATACATTGTTTTGTAAAATCGTGTGGTCCGAGCGAATTATCAGCTGTGGTAAAAGCTGTTTGATTCGCAGCCACCTCACAGTGAGCGTAGTATTTCGAACGGTGTCGTCGAGATAAAATTAACCCCGCGGGCTCAGTATCCGTAGTCGAAAGTCGGACAGTTTGAGTATTCGACAATTCGTTTGCGGCTATAAAACAACACTGCACTGCACTGCAACGAAAAATAACCCACGGGCCAATAGTGATTTGAAAAAGTGTGCATATCAGTGGCAGAAATTGGAGAGGAAGCGAACGCAGCCCACCGGATCAAACAAGGCAGAACGAAACGAAGAAACCTCCGGCATTAAGACAACACATTCTCCTTTGGCGTGGCGCTCACTCAGTCCGAGGTTAGTAACCCAGTTACCCCAGTTCACCGCCGTTCTCCGGCTTGGCAGGAACGAAGTGCGCGCGTTGCCGGTTAATTCTGAGTGTTCGTTTTATTTGATTAGGATTTTGAGACGGTGGGATTGTTCGATAACACGGCTTCAGGGAAGACCGATATCTGCACCCAGGGTCGACTGAACGGTGTGCAAAAATGGGGGACGTCGACAATGACCTAGAGGAGCTGATGTCGCATCTAGGTGATTTCGGAAAGTATCAGGCATGGCAATTTTCTTTGCATGTTATCGCGGCTCTCACTGCAGGCATGCACATGATGACGCTGGTAACGGTTGCAGCAGTGCCAGATCATCGTTGTGCAGTACCCGACGTTGACCTGAACAACTTCACGGCACCGTGGAACAGCTCTCTGATTCTCAATGCCATCCCGAACGTGACATCTGGAGGCCTGGACTCGTGCCATATTCTTAACGCCAACAGTACACCCGAGGCATGCGACTCTTGGGTATACGACACAACGTACTATCAATCCTCACGCGGTATGGAATGGAACTTTGTTTGCTCCAGGCGATGGATGGGAGCACTCGCCCAGTCCGTTTACATGCTTGGTGTCTTTACTGGCGCCGTGACCCTGGGAAGTTTGGCTGACAAATACGGGCGGAAGACAATCTTCTATATATCTTCGGTAGCCCAGTTAATTCTTGGCGTATCGGTAGCCCTGACCCCCGAATACGTTAGCTTTCTCGTCATAAGATTTCTCTACGGGATATTCGGATCCGCGGGCGCGTACATTACTGGGTTTGTACTGACAATGGAAATTGTCGGAGCGTCGAAGCGTACAATCTGCGGTGTGACTTTCCAGGCAGCATTTGCCACTGGTGTAATGCTCGTCGCTGCTTGGGGGTCTGTTATCAAGGATAGAATGCTGTTGCAAATTATCTATGGGTTACACAGCGCCCTTTTGATAGGCCACTGGTGGTTAATAGACGAGTCTCCACGGTGGTTGTGGGCTCAAGGACGCAGCAAGGAAGCCTTGGTCATCATCAAGAAAGGGATAAAAATGAACGGCAACAGCGTGGAAGTCGATGTGGCCCGGTACGTGTCTCGGGGAAAATCCCGCGAATCCAGAGAGGAAGACCAAGCTTATGGAGTTCTAGACCTTTTCAAGACTCCAAACCTGCGTAAGAAGTCACTGAACGTTTGCCTGAACTGGTTCGCAAACTCCATCGCTTACTACGGACTCTCCTTGAATACTGGAAGCCTTCTTGGCAACCCTTTCCTCATGCTGTTCCTTTCGGGTCTGGTCGAGATCCCGAGCTATGTTGTGACCGTAATTTTAATGGACCGAACAGGGAGGAGAAGTCTCATCAGTGCCCTGATGATCCTCGGTGGTATCTGCTCCGTCGTGGCGCCTTACATCCCGCGGGATGCTTCTTGCGGGCCGACTCTAGTCGTGACGATCGGGATGCTGGGTAAAGCGTTCATAGCTGGATCTTTTGCCGTGATCTATAACTATTCTGCTGAGCTCTTTCCTACGGTGCTAAGAAATACGGCGCTTGGGGTAGGATCGATGTGCGCTCGTCTAAGCGGTGCGATGACGCCGATGATCATGTTGCTCGATTCATTCGACCCCAGGGTACCGGCGGTTGTTTTTGGTTGTCTTGCTTTGGTCTCGGGATTCCTGGCGCTTTATCTTCCAGAGACTTTGAACCAGCCGATGCCCCAGAGCTTGGAGGATGGCGAGAAGTTTGGTGTTGGTGATACGTGCTTTACCACGTGCCTGGGATCTAGACGGGACAAGGCGGACTACGAAGTCACCCTCCAGAATTCGGACTACAAGGAAAACATGAAAGACGACACGGCATAACCCGAAAGAGAAGTCCTCGGGCTAGAAGTCCGAAGCCCGTACATCGCAGAGAAATTTTCTGCTTTGGAAATCTTAATTCCATGTTTGGTGTACATTTCTGCTCCGGAAATCATGATACTCGGTACCTAGTGCATATAACACAAAATTGCACGTCCAATACCCACTAATATTCTACCGTGACAATCTATGGATGCGGAACGCTAGGGATACCAACCGAAAAAGGGTATCTAAAGTGATCTAAAAATCTAGTGATGTCCACTGAAAATCTGGTGATTTCTAGTGATTTTACTACAAACATCTAGTAACTTGCTAAACTGCTGCTGCAGTTCACTGCATGGCTTACTGCCGATGAATTGCACCCTTTTTCGGTTGGTACCCCTGGCCTTCCGCATCCACGGATTGTCACGGTATACCGAGAGGTTCCGTGGAAAGAGTTGGTACCAAGCGCGCAGGCGCTGATTTATTCGAATACCGTTGTCCGGCAGAATCGCGCTAGCAACTCCCCCAACTTATTGGTAATATCCCTAGTTCTGTCGTCTGCTAGATTCACACAAACATAACTCATTCCTGCCACGGTCTGCCGCCATTTGTATTTGACAACAATCGAAAACACATAGCAGACGGACTCTAAGGATATTCGTGGCAAGTCTGAAATTGGCGCCCCTCGTAATATTTGAATAAATCAGGATTTGCAACCAGCTCTTTTCACGTAACTTCACGGTATTTATGCATGATCATAGATTATGCATACGCCTACATATTGTGAGGTTACATTTAACTTGGCGATAGGAAATGTGCTAGTTTGTAACTATTTTTTTCTCAAGTCACTGAACCGACGACTACGTGAGTCATGCGGGTATTGTTCAGGTTTGAAGAGAGTTTCGCTGAAATGCGACAAGCTCATGTCCTAACGAAAATGTATTAAATTTTGTGCTCTTGTGGTTCAGTTATAATTTGTGCATAATTGTTGCTTTCGTAACGGGCGCCTTTTGCGCGTTATGATCGATCTCTACACACTTAGTTATACATATAGAATAAAAGAGACGAGTTGTTCTGTGCTATAGTGCGCCAAAGGCAAATTTATGTATGTTACCTAATCGTAGAAGTTATGCTAGTGGATATGTACTTATATTACACTCACTTTCTCTCTTAGGATTACGAATCACGTGCAATTGTTGGTTTCTAACTCTTTATTATATTGCAGTCAATAACATTGCACTCTAATTTATACTGCATATCTACGCCTAGGCGGACGAAGATCGTATCTTGGAAAACTCGTGAAGAAGATCGTAACTCGGAAAGTTTAGCGAAGAAGATCATAACTCAGAAAACCCGTAAATATTATTATACGGGTTTTCCGAGTTACGATGTTCTTCACGGGTTTTCCGAGTTACGATCTTCTTCAAGGGTTGACCGAGTTACGATCTTCTTCACGGGTTTTCCGAGATACGATCTTCTTCCACCCAGGCGTCGATATGATATTAGATTTTAGATACAGTTACACAATAACCATTATTTTTCTCAAATAGGGTGAATGGCGTGTAACAAAAATAAATAGAATAAATACATATATTTTGCAAATATATACCTAGACGATTTTGTGTTTTCATTTTCACACACACATATTTAGGGGGCTAGTATAGTATTGAGTGAAAGTTCGATACATACGTATACATAAACGTAGTCGATCTCTTGCAAGAAATAAGTATACAATGCGGAAGGTGTAAAGAATGCATACAATTTTTTGAACGGCACGGAAAAGCCTGTAGAGTAATTAGATTTTCAATTCTAATAATTCACTGATATCTCGTAGTACACATATATTAAATTACTCGATTTGAAAAAATATACATATACAGTGCAACCTCCGAATAAGACCGCCCTCGGGCTTGTAGGGGAATATAATTCCGAGAAATGAGTTACCCCCACCCGTGGTCCGAACTCGCAACGAAAAATTCTCGGCTCAACCTCCAAATAGGACCGCTCGCACTCGATACATTTCACGTGCATAGTATGGTAACGTAACATACATTCCTTAGTTCTAAGCCCGGTCTTTCAATGTTCAGTTCGTGTAATACCTGGTAAGTACATGTGGATTATTGTTTCTTAATTACGTCATTGTATTATTGTACATGCACGGAAAGAAAAAAATAGGCATTCTTCCTATTTTCACACAGGAATTATTTCTATGTTAGCGAAGTGATATTTAATATGTCAATATAGCAATTGTAACTATGTTAAAAAAGGAAAAAGCATAAATTAAGATCAAAACGCAATTTCCACGCTCGGTCCTATTCAGAGGTTCGCCCCCGATTCTGCGATGGGCGAAGTAGTGGGGGCAACTCTCGAACGAAGATTTGGAGAAGCGGTCTTATTTGGAGAGGGCTTATTCACAGGTTGCACTGTAGTATAACGGTCTCTTTGATATTTTTCATATTTGGCCAGTTTCAACCGCGACATGAGAAAAAGATCTGATTATTCTTTGGGATATACGTACTTTTTAGATGAACAAAGTATAACAAATAGACGCAAGTAGAATTTCCTTCATGAATTTATCTTCCACAAAAAAGTGTAGTTCAAACTTTAGTATATGATGAAAACAATTTCGAAAAAGAATTCTGCGAAGAGGTCTCAATTCGATACATGTATTCCATAATCTAGCTTATATTTGATTTGGACGTTTTTTACCCGTCTGAAGTGACCCAGAACTCTAGTTCTTCGAAGCGTAGTTACTTTCCATTTCAGTCACGGATAACGCTTCTCTCAACAACTAATGTTTTTCATCTGTTATGATGATTCAACGACAAAGATTTATCATTTTATCTTTACGATTCTTAGTTACGTTTCAAAGCAATTGAAAATTGATCAAATAAATTGAAAATATACACCGATAAAAGAAGTACCTAGGTAGATCTTTTAGAAAAAAATGAATAAAACAAAAATGTTCCCATATATATTATATATGGGGTATTCCACCTCAACTCGACGTGTCCCCAGACCTTAACAATTTCGATTTCGCTAATTCATTTTGTGCATGTTGCACCATCAGATACAACTACTTTCACCAAAGCTTCTAGGGATTGGTCTCATCGTTTTGATGAGGCAAAATATTGAAATTTCGGTGTTTTCGTTGACACGAAGATTTCAAACGCATGTAACCTGAAATCTACCAGTCCTATCGAGAAAATTAATAACACAAAATTTCTTGTTTTTTGAATGTTCTACGTAGAAATTTTTTTTTTTAATTTCTTTAACCCTTGTGTCAGTTGTTATTCGCGAATAAAAGCTTAAATGCTGTTTTTCGAAGAATAGGCCACCTCCGATTTGATTGAAATTTTCACACGATATTCTACAAAAAATTACGCAAATTTCAAGACTTTGTTTGAGACGGCCGACTTTTGGTTCAGAAGTTACAATCATTCGAAAATCTGTAAAAGCCTATAACGGAACGAAGCCGCTTGAAAATGGAACGATGGAAAGATTGGAAATTAAAACAGTCATAGTTTGCGTAAGCAGTAAGTAAGCTGTACTGTATTTGAAAATAAAATGCAGAATTTATTTGAATACCAACGATTATTTTGATTTCCAATCCTTCCATCGTTCCATTTTCAAGCGGCTTCGTTCCGTTATAGGCTTTTACAGATTTTCAGATGATTGTACCTTCTGAACCAAAAGTCGAGCCATCTCAAACAAGGTCTTGAAAGGACCCCGCACATTTCTTATGGGAAATGGCTTTCAGTCGATTTATCCAAAATTGAAGTATGTTCTAGTTGACGACCTACTGATCAAATGTTCTCATGGGCGCAACTTAAAATAATGGACCAATTTTGAGATATAGGCCCCTGAAGTTAAGCTGGTATGAGGCCATTACCATAAAAATGAATGATTTTCCTGAAATCTTCAACCAATGAATGATGATCATTTTTCAATGAAGTATCCCAATGCGGTAATCATCCCAAAACTTCCTTGTCGTTGATCTTGAGTGATTCAAAAATTGAGAAAAATAATTATGCGTACATACGAGACAGACACACACGCGGGCGCGGACACACTCGCCCCCCCCCCCCCCCCCCTCCCCCCATCCACCCCCGAAAATCCTTAACTTCAGGGCCTATATCTCAAAATTGGTCGATTATTTTGAGTTGCGCCCATGAGAACATTTCCTCAGTAGGTCGTCAACTAGAACATACTTCAATTTTGGATATTTCGACTGAAAGCCATTTCCCCTAAGAAATGTGCGGGGTCCTTTGCGTAATTTTTCGTAGAATATCGCGTGAAAATTTCAATGAAATCGAAGGTGGCCTATTCTTCAAAGAACAGCATTAAAGCTTTTATTCGCCAATAACAACTGACACAAGGGTTAAAGAGTCTTAAAAAAATTATTTTTACGTAGAACATTCAAAAAACAAGAAATTTTGTGTTATTCATTTTCTCGATAGGACTGATAAATTTCAAGTTACATGCGTTTGAAATCTTCGTGTCAACGAAAACACCGAAATTTCATTATTTTGCCTCATCAAAACGATGAAACCAATTCCCAAAAGCTTTGGTGATAGCAGTTGTATCTGATGGTGCAACATGCACAAAATAAATTAGCGAAATCGGAATTGTCGTATATACGCCATATATATATATATGGGTCAAAACGCCATATTGAAGGGGCCGGTTCGAAGTTCCGAATCTTCAACGCTCCGAACGGTCAAATTTCCGAATTGTAATGCAACGAACTCACAGTTTTCAGAAAAGGTATTTCACGGAAAGTCTATGTAACCGATTTAAAAAATTCCGAATCACAGCACACCGAAGGTTCAAAATTCCGGAAAGTCAAGGCTCCGAAAGCTCAATATCCGAAAGGCCAAAACTTCGAAACTATTGAACATCAAGCCGTCGCGCGTCGTTTAATTGACACGTTAAGAACACGTTCGATCTTTCGGAATTTTAAACTTTCGAAATTTTGGACTTTCGGAACATCGGACTGTCGGAGCCTTGAGCTATCTGCATTTAGACCATCCGAAATTTTAATTTTCTAAACCCTAGTCTTTCTGGAAATTTCGAAATCGTTTAGAATAAATTCGAAATTTTGACCGTTCGGAGCTTTGAAGATTAGGAACTCTGAACCGGCCCCATATTGAAGCCGTCATTTTGAATTTTTCAAATATGCCACATTTCAATGGTAACTAGAAAGCAGGAGAAAAATTTTGAGCCTACACACGTTTTTTTTTGGTGACCTACAATTTTGGGCAGAGCCATTATCCGTTTGACGCGTTTTGACCCATATATATATAAACAACAAAGAATGCCTCAAGTTTGGTACGATATAATGAAATCGAAGTGGGTTGAGCATTTGGCTTATTTTCGAAGTCTCTAGTGCCGACTCGATTGATGGATTTACCGTAAAGTGATGAATACCGTCATGTAAGACTTCGATTTCCCTTCGCTTTGCGATAGCATTAATCTGATTACAGGTGCACGGGCGAAGTCCACATTACCACATTGTTTGATGGAATCTTCGCTACCAGTCGCAACTGGTTATTGACCAACGACATTCGGTAAAAGCCTCCGCTATCGAACTCCGAAAGATTTTGATCTTGATTGGAACGACAAAGTGGAAGAACCAATCAATGTCGCTACTCATATATAATATGTAGGCTATCATTTCAGACAATCTACTCGGAAATATCTATCGCGTTTAATAACGTGTACCTATAATTTTTTTTTTTTAATTCCAAGATAGTGAAATCCATTTTGTCCAACTTTCGGAGAAAAGTTTGGTTAATTCAAGCCAAGCATTTCGTTTGATTTGCTTCTTTTCATTTCATACAGAAATGTGATTTAATTAATCCGATAAAATCGTTTGATTCCAGAAAATACAATAAATTCATATTTTTCCTTCAAAAGGAGCATTCAGTAGATGGTATTCGGTTGATTGAGGAAAATATTTTGTTGCTTCAACCGCGACGGTGTATGGAATTAGTCTAATATTCTACTTGAACACGTTATCTTTTCGAATTAACCATATCATTTTTGTTTTTTTTACTTGGATCAATACATTTTCTCTCAACTAATCGAGCTCATCTAATGCAACGAATCAGTGATTGGTTCGAACAAATATTCGATTGATTTAGATGAAAAAAAGACGAAAAATTAATTCGAATAAAACAAAAAAATTGGTGTGTAACGATGGACAAATGTATTGAAATAAAAGACAATCTTCCCTTCGTAAATTTCTGAGGTGTAATGTATCTGGTTGAATTTTCGATTCGCCTCACCGCATAAAGACCTGGTCAAACCAAAGCAGTCGTGGACGATCGAACCACAAGGTCCAGGCCATAGTGGTCGGGATATACAATACTAATTATGTTAACCGATACCGCCACTGCGATCGGGACCGCTTAATTGCCCCACTTTATCTTAAAGCGTGCCTGGCGTAACCGCGTTATCCACTGAAATGTTACGTGCCTATCAGTGAGACTATTGCACCCAAGTAACGGAAGTTCGGGAGCCTTTTTTCATATATTTAGGTATAACGTTGTCTTGAGCAAGACATAATGAAAATAAACAGATGAAGATGTGACATTCATTGCAGAAATTTCTTGTCATTTTTACAGGGATATAAATTCAAAAAAATTACATAAATTAAATAACGCGAAGAATTAGTCAACGTATCTAAGTTATCTATCTAGATCACTGATATCTGACAGGCATTCTTCTATAGAACTCATTTGAAAATTAGCCGAAATTATGTGTAGGTACAGCACGATTTTTAAGGATTTTCTTTAAATTTCATGATGAATTGCAGTTCCTAAATTATCTATATTATTAATAATACTATCAGGTACTGTGAGGTTTACCTAAGGGCGTACCTACTCCTTGCGAATAGGGTTATTTTTGAAGGACTGATACGTTTCCAGATTATTATTTAATCAACCAGTTTTATTACGGTAGTTCACTAATTGCTTGAAGCATAATAAAGTGAAAATTGGAGTTGTGAGTCATCGGGTTTCGGAGTTACATCAAGTCAAATTAATAGCAATTAATGCAAAAATTTGGATCAACTGTGGCTTCGATTTTACATATCGCATCTTGGCGACGAAAGTGACACAACTCAAAATATGTCATTCTTCGATACGGACAAATACAGAAAATTGAAGAGTTTGGAAAATCATCCCATTGATTTCTGGAGGAGACTATTCGTGGCAAACAATTAGTTGAATCCCTTTAGGATTACACGAATGAAAGTTCCGATTTGATCGACTTTACTAGGGAGCCCTTGATGACCGCAACTAAGGGTATGCATTCGATTGTGTCACTTTTGCTTTTTCTTTCTCTTTCCAGGCGACTTTGGCTACTACAGAAATGACATTTTGCTGGGTTGTAGAATCGAACCTTGCCAGTTTGAATATGGCATTATCTCAAAAACGCCATATTTTGAGTTGTGTCACTTTCGTCGCCAAGGTGCGATATTTGGGTCTCTAACTGTTCAGAAAACGAAGCTCGGCCGATGAACAAATAACTTTTTGACAGTGTAAACGTGGATCGGTTAATAAATTTCTTATTGCTAATTTTTCATGTTAACAAACGTTTTTTTTTTTCCTTAATGTTTTTCAATTGAATAGAACAAAAATCAGCACATCAAAAAGTTGTCTGTTCAGCTGATGAATGTTTCTGTTCTGAATAATCGAAAACCCGAATATCAATAATCAAAGTAGCGATTGATCCAAGTCCCTGCATCAGGCGCTCTTACTTTGCCTGCATCTAAAAATGAGTAGCTCGGAGACCCAAACGTTGACTCAAGTTTTCCTTCAAACGAGTTGCAAACTTTTGTAATAAAACCGGGTTGTTTTAGAGAAAATTTGGACACGTGCCAGTCCTCTAAAAATTCCTCTATTCAGGATTTATCTATACACCCCCTACTGTTTGACTGTTACAGTTCCCAGTGAATTGTTATCGTCGTTATCCAGTCGTATTCTGGATTCACATATAATAAAATATATTATTATAAATTTTCAGACCTTATGAAGTAAAATTTTGTACCATACTCGACGGAAAAACTTCTTCTGATCTCGTATGATTGTAACACTCGTATCGGATTGTACTATTCTTCACCTATAATAATGAAAAATGAATATGATATCACCTGTATTTTGATTACACAGTCAATACGAATGTGGCAATACGCATCGTTTCATCGTCAAGAAAAATCAAAAATATTCTCCTGATCATTGTTAAAATTTATAGTATGTATTAAATAATGACGAGAAACCAACTGACTATGCCATATTGTGAACTTATCAATGTGGCTGTTACTACAAGTCGGGTGTCCGAGTCCCTACAATGAGCCAATAAATTGTAGCTGGATGAACTGAATATAGTTAAAGGAACCATATCAGGAATTTTATTACATACTACTATACTATAATGTATATTTATTGGTGACAGAAAAATATAATTCAATTATCCACTTTCAAGTTCGAGCTTTCATAGGTAGGGTAACAATGGACAAATATTTGTTCAGCCTAGAACTTTCATTATCTTGTATCGGTAGTGTGGCAACACGACATTCTTCTCCTACTGATATTGCTGCAGGTTTTAATGAGATCCCGGAAAAAACTTAATCTGGAAACATTCGTCTATCGGCATAGATAGTACAAATACTGGCGGAATATGTTTGGTAACACAAATTTTTAGAAATACTCGATATCTGAACGAAAATTGTCACTGCCAGAACACTACGATACATATTACAATCAATTTTCATCTGTAATAATGGCAGGAAGTTCGTTTGAAGACAGACCTCATTTTTTAATGGTAATTTTCCAATAGGTTACCGATAGAAGTCGAATTATGTCGTTTTCGAGAACTCGCATATCGTGAAGACTTATCATTTCACTTCAATAGTATAATGCTCATTTCGATTATAGATACGGTGAAGAGTAGCCGAATGATATTATATCTGTATACCTATAAGCCAAAAGGTCGATCAGTGGTCTTATCCAAGAGACAGTTTTGTTCGTCGATATATATGTCACTATTTACCAATTTACCTATACCGGGAGATTATGTGGAAAAGAAAGGCTCCAAGCGCGCGAACTTTGATTTAATTAAATCTCATTGGCCAGCAGAATAGCGCCAGCGACTCCACCAACTTCTCAGTAATATCCCTAGTTCTGGCGTCTGCTAGATTCACACAAACATAAACTATTCCTGCAACGGTCTGCCGCTATTTGTATTTGACAACAATCAGAAACAAATAGCAGACGGACTCTAGGGATATTCGTGCCGAGTCTGAAATTGGTGACCCTCGAAATATTCGAATAAATCAGCGCCTGCGCGCTTGGAGCCTTTCCTTTCCACATAATCTCCCGGTATATATATATCTGGTTTCTCTTCGTGCCACGAATGATTCCGCAGTCTATGTTAGTATGGATCGGTATTGGACCGATTCAAAAAAATGGACTAGTTTTTTTTTCAATTTTCGCATTAAAATACTTTCGGGGGGGGGGGGGGGGGGGGGGTAGAGTATTGAATTCCCTAGGAAAATATGTATGAGTCATTTGGGTTTGTTTATTGGTTTGTGAGCTACGAAATTCTAAAATAAAAAAATAAAAAAATTTCTATGCTATTTAAATGGCAAATAGAAATCTGCGATGAACGACCTCTAAATATTTATATTAAGAGCTCCGCTTTTAACAGGCATCTTCCCCCCCCCCCCCCCCCCCGAAAGTATTTCAATGTGAATATTGAAAAAAAGAAAATAGTCGATTTTTTTGAACCGGTCTAACCGGTATATACCTAATGTTAGTGAAACATGACTTTACTTTGACAAATACCAAAACTGAAAAAAATATTCGTAGCCATGTTCTTCGTGAGAATTTGTGAAATTGAACTGGCAAAATCAGTAGTATGTGAAATATTCCATACAGGAATGAAAGTCTATAGGTTGAGTAGTAGAATCCCAATAAACCACAACGTATAAAATATAGGACGAATGTCCGCCCGAAACACGTATATTGAACAGGTTATCCTACGTGTAACCCTTCAGATGAAAACGTAGGATTCGAAATTCGAGGTCGCCGGGACTTTTCAGGTTCAAGATAATCGATTACAAAAGATTCCAATATATGACAAGGATTTCAAAAAATTACACAAAATTACAAAAAAATTACAAAACATTAGAACAGATTTCAACACTGAGAGAAAAAATTCGTTGAATTAAACATACTGATTTTGTTGTTAAGAAATAGTTGTTTCAACCATCACTCTGTATGAATGAATAAGCCGTAATTGTCATAATATACCGCGGCCATTTGAATTAAACAAATTTAGTTTAAGCAACCAATATTTTGTCACATTAACATAATATTTATTTCGCCGCCCGTAACCGCCGCGTTTTGTTGGGCTAAACAAGGTTTTTTTATTTCAACGAATTTTTTCTCTCAGTGAAGAGATTACCAAATATTTCAGGAAATTACTAAAGATTCCAAGAGATTACAGAAGATTACAAAAGATTTCAGGAGGCTACAGAAGATTTCAAGGGATTCCAAAAGATTTCGGAGATTTCAAAGATTACAAAAGATTTCACAAGATTCCCGAAGGGGAACAACGGACAGTGGGGCACAACGGTCACTAAATCCAAAAAAAATAATTTCGTCGGAAATAATTTTTTATGACACGGCGACGTATTTTGGATCAATAATGACACAAAAAAGCAGAATTAAAAAAAAATTAAAAAGATTGAAAAAAATTAAAAAATTTTTTTTTTCTAATTAAAAAAAAGATTTAAAAAAATCAAAAAAAAAGATTGATTCATACGGCTTGATTGCCGTTCTTACCGCCTTATCATGAAAAGTTATCGGAATAAAATATCAATTGATATTTTATTCCGATAACTTTTAAAAATATCAATTGGTATTTTATTCCGATAACTTTTCATGATAAGGCGGTAAGAACGGCAATCAAGCCGTATGAATCAATCTTTTTTTTTTATTTATTTAATCTTTTTTTTTAATTAGAAAACATTTTTTTTTTAAATTTTTTTCAATCTTTTTAATTTTTTTTTAATTCTGCTTTTTTGTGTCATTATTGATCCAAAATACGTTACCGTGTCATAAAAAATCATTTCCGACGAAATTATTTTTTTTGGATTTAGTGACCGTTGTGCCCCACTGTCCGTTGTGCCCCACCTTCCCCTATATGGGCATATCTCACAAACCTTCAACTTTCATGTAACTTGACTTACGGCTTGCGAAAGTTCACTTGCAGGCAAAGAATTGGGTATTTATGCATGTAGCAAAGTATTTTTGAGATACACGAAGCATAATCAATGTAAAAAAATTATTTACCGTCTCTACAAACTTCTTGTCCCTAATTGAAATGCAGAAATTAGCTACGTTGCATTGTGTAACTATGACTTCAAGAAAACTTCGTACGGGATTTGCATTGATATGCAACTTTAGAAAAATCGGAAAAAAATAATTCGACCGCTCCTAAGAGCAAAACCCTAACTCGCGAGGCTCGCTAGTATCGCCGTAGTTTAGGAACCCTGCTAGTAACAACGCAGCTCGCGCTACGGCTCAAGCCTGGAGCACAGAGTTTGCCGTGTGCCGTGTTCCGCCTCACCTACAGGCGCCACGATCGCTCACACATAGCTGTGATTGGTCGGCGCTGCGTGTGGGTGACTGTACGCGGTTCACGATCTCCGTAGGTGAGCCGGCACGAAAAGTCTGTGCTCCTAGCTTCATATCGCCGTAACTCGGCGCTCCGCTCATAAGAACGTAGCTCGCGGAGTTGCTTGTAGAAATGCAACTCACCGGTCCGCTTATATGAACGTTATTATTTATCAAAATTATGAATTTGCGGGTCCTGTATATTTCTACATGAAACGCTCTCAAAGTCTGGCACGAAGATTTGTTCTGTGTATCAAACATTTTGTATTTCATATAAGCGGACCGGTGAGTTGCGTTTCTACAAGCGACTCCGCGAGCTACGTTCTTATGAGCGGAGCGCCGAGTTACGGTGATATGAGCCGTAGCGCGAGCTGCGTTGTTACTAGCAGGGTTCCTAAACTACGGCGATACTAGCGAGCCTCGCGAGTTAGGGTTTTGCTCTTAGGAGCGGTCGAATTGGCTACGAGGAAGGTAGTATGAACATAATGTACGTAATTGTAGTCACCAAAATTCGTCTGCGATACCAGGGACACAGTACGAAGTACTGTCACTCGGTTTCGATATCGCACCTGACACCCAATGTTTCACCATTAAAGTACATTAGCACAAGCTAATTGGATGTATTTATCTGGATGCACATGGAAGTAGAACTATCACGGATCGAACGCACTAAAATTTACGTCGGAGAGTCAATTTCTTTTCTCGCAGTGTTCTTGACAATGGGTACATATTGACGCGTGGAGAATGAAGGTCAGGAATGTCACGTCGTTACCCTGATAATCTGGTCAAGTAAAATGCTCATATTTATTACCAGTATATTGCTGATATCACGAATTATATCTCCAAAGATGTGCGCGATTGTTTTATCAAAAATGACTTTCCTCTGGGTTAAAACGTATTGAAATGTCAGATTCGGGAATGTCAGATTCATAAATTCGTAACATAAATTCGCAACTATTCATTTCTAAATCATTTTCTCAGTCAGTAGCCTTTGTAGCAGTTACCGTTCAACTTTTTTGTATACGATTGGAGTGAAATAATTTTAATAATAATAAAAATAATGAAAATTAATTAATTTTTTTAATTTCAAGTTTAGTTTTTTTTGGTTTTTTTTTTTTTTTTTGGTTTGTAAATAGTACTCTAGGTGCAGAAGAAACATACAGATAGTTCTGACACCAAACCTAAAGAAAATGATTACAGTAGAGTCCCGCTTTTGTCAGCCTCACGGGAGGACTGCTGACAGAACCGGGAACGTCTGAGCTCCGCCTAAGGAGGCGTACGAGTCAGCGAACGCCAGTGGCGTAGCGAAAGTGAAGCGGTGCGCTGGCTTCGTGAATAAGTGAGTCTGCCAAAGCAAGGTTTGTTTACATACATTCCTACACCACTGTCGGAGACTTCGGGCTACGCCTTCGCCTCTCTCTACGTGGCTCGACGCACGAGCGAAGGAGAGCAGCGGTAGTAGAGTGGGAGGTAGGGGAACGTCTAGCTTGACAGAATCGGGGCTGACAAAAGCGGGACTCTACTGTAATCGCGAATATAAAATGGCAATATTATTAGGCAGCGGTTAGCAGTCTTTTTCATAAGCGCGCTCGACTTCTGATGCGAGTCGTAACACTTTAGAATTCGAAAATTTAAACAAAGATACCTTTGATTTCAAAATATTTTTTTTATAACGCATGCATGAAAAAGTCGCTTGTTTGGGGCTCTGAGGCGGTCATATTGTGGCACTTTTCTGACGTTTGAGTGGGCAATGCCAACATGAAACCAATTGCATGCCAAACGTGCGCACTGCGTTTTGCGCACATCAAGCGTGCACAACATGATTTTTGTTACGCACGGCGTGCGAACAAAAGCATTTTATAATCATTCAACCCAGTCGACGCGCTATCTCCGTGAATCGACTCGATGTTTTTGGTATGGTTGTTTACATTGACAACAGAGCCCCACAAGCAACTTTTTCATGCATTTGTTATAAAAAATAGCGTTCGATACTCCCGCGAAGTGAGGCGTTTAGGGTTGTCCGATGCCTTCAGCACTCACCTTCGTCTCGGCTGCCGCCTCGACTACGGTTCGTGCTGAAAACATCGGACAATCCTATAAACGCCTCACATTTCGCTCTCGTATCGAAATCTACTATTTTGCGAAAACTCAATGTCGAAAGTGTTTTTGTTTAAAATTTTCGAATTCAAAAGTGTTGTGACTAGCATCAGAAGTCGAGCGCGTTTATAAAAAAGACTGCTAACTGCCTTCTGTGACCGCCGTTGCCTACATGCCGGCGCCCAACGTGATTTTTTAATTGTTCGTATCTCGCGAACGCGGATTCGGAGACCACGTGTTCTTTAGGTCAATTTACTCAGCTTGACCCCCTCTATTACCCCTATAATTTATTGCACTTAGTTCTGGGACACCCTGTAGATATCGTAAAATACAAGAAATAAACACAATTAAATTATATCATCAATGATTTCGGTGAAATCCAGCTCCCGGCGTAAATCACTTTCACTGAGAGTGTAAGAACTTTTTTTTTCTTCGTCAGAACTCTGGACTGATTTTTTCGTCTTCAAATTTTGCATACCGTTCGTTAGCAAATTTTACTTAAACATTTACATATTATTATTATTATTAAAATTATTATTATTATCAATTAATGATAATAATAATGATCATAAAAATAATAATATTAAAATAGCCATGCGGTATATGGCTATTTTAATCACGCGAAAATTCATATTCTTGCGTTATTTTCGTTATTATTATTAAAATTATTAATATTATTATTTTTATGATCATTATTATGATCATTATCATTATTATTATTAATTGATAATGATAATAATAATTTTAATAATAATAATAATAATAATAACAAAAACAACGCCGGAATATGAATTCTCGCGTGATTAAAATAACCATACATCCTAAGCCCGATGTCGGCCTAACTTCGGCCTGGTACTTAAAAATTCCGTCTATCAATGTCGAAATTCGTCCACAAATTTCAAAACGATCAATTACGGCGACTTTTTGCAATCCACGATTTTGATTTTTGAAACGAGAATTTCGGCACTTCCGGTGTCTGAAAAAATCTACAAATATTTCCATTTCGAAGTACGTCAAAAAACTGGACAGTTCTGCACGATCACTTTTCCATGGGATACCTTGGTTGCCAACTAGAATTGGATGAAAAACGAGCTGTTGCCGAAAAGTGCGATTTTCAAAAAATCGTAACTTCTAAAAAAAAAATCGCAAAATTCTAAAATAATTCAGCAATCATACCCCGCACGAAAAAATATGTATGTGAGATATATAGCGAAATATATTCAATATATACAATACAAATATACCATATATATGTGCGGCAAAATAAATATATGTGAAATATTGTAAATTCTCTATATATTTCGAATATTAATCGGTTATATTTTTCGCATATATTTTTCTTATATTTTATCAAATATATCCTGAGAATATAACCAATTTATATTGGAAATATTTCGAATATATTTATTTTGCCGCACATATAGGGGAACGCGGGGCAGAACGGGCAGCGGGGCAGAACGGGCACCAAAACAAAAAAAAATAAAGTGGTCGGAAATGATTTTTTATAAAATATGGCGACGTATTTTGGATCAATAATGAGAAAAAAAAAAATTTAATTTTTTTTCTAAAAAAGTAAAATAAAACGGAAAAAAAAAAAAAATTTTTTTTGATTTTTTTTTTTTTCATTATTGATCCAAAATACGTCGCCATATTTCATAAAAAATCATTTCCGACCACATTATTTTTTTTTTGTTTTGGTGCCCGTTCTGCCCCGCTGCCCGTTCTGCCCCGCGTTCCCCTATGTCGTTATATTTTTCAATATATTTCACATATTTTTTCGTGCGGGACATGACTCTAGGGCAGGGGTCGGCACACTCATTAGGCCAAGGAGCCAAAGCCGTAAATCCACTTAACCCATTCACCGGCACTAATCCTTTTAACGCCGTTTCTAGGAATTTGGCAGGTATGAAAAGACTTGGACGGTCAGACGCAGTTTTTGCCGTCTCAAATAGACCGCACACCCCTTAGTTCCTTTTATTTCTCCTGAATGCTGCCCCTACCATCAAACTTTCAGGTAAGGACAACTGACCGTTCTCAGGTAGACCGAGGGGACTTACGGCCGTAGTAATTGATACTTAGAGCCAGGTTGGCGCATTGCGCCAAGCCCGCCGACCTCTGGTATAAAGTATTGAGAGAAAAAAAATATTCAAAATGAAATATTTTTTCAAATTTATAAAGCAATTCTCGAAAACTGGCATTTTGCAATATAGGTACGTATGGGTTGTTCCACGTGGAACGGATCGGTTTTTGAACGGAGCTCATCGAAACAAGGCAGGCTGAAAAATTTATCAATTTTTTGGTGCCTCTTCGAAGTAATTTCGGTAACAATTTCAAGGCGATTTGTGTGAGTTCACCCGTCAAGTAGAAAAGAATGAATTACCCATTTTCAAAGTTTTACTTGCTCCAAACTTTAGAAAAATATTCAAGTGGCATATATTTTGAGAGAGCTACCCTGGTAGAAATTTTTCCCGTATTCTGTCTAGGTCTAGCTAGATCCGCGAGACTGCCATCCAGGCCTATCTAGTAAAACTGTACAGACGCCCGGACAGAAATGTAACACTTGTCCCTTCTAGACGCTATCTAGCAATGCTATCTAGCAGTATCTAGTAGCGCTAGATTACATCTGTACAGTTCGAAGCAGTACTAACTCGTCCTTGAGCAGGTTTTATTAGAAATCTTAGGTTATTTTCTGAAAACGATGATAATGAGAAACAAATTTCTTTTCAAGTGCACGTTTTTAATATCGAATATAACATGTTACAATACTTCAGAATTAGAAAGGTTTCTCAATGATGTCGTACAAATCAGGTAGTTAATTTTCTCTATCACCTATTCTATGCACATCATGATTTCCGGAATGTTCGTTTTGATCTTCAACATTTTCATCACCTTCATGGTCTTCGTTATCTTCATCATATTCGTCGTCATATTCACTACTATCTATGGAAACTCCACCATTTTCATCGCTACCATCATATTCACCATGTATGTCGTCATTTTCAATATACTCATCATCTTCGTCGTCATATTCATCAGCCTCTTTGGCAACTTCGGAATCTTCATCGATACCATCATGTTCACAATCTTCTTTATCATCTTGATGTTCGCGTAGTGGATTAGTAATTATGCATCAATTACTGCTTTCCGTTAGGCATCGTCACAATCACTACCCGTGGTTGAGTTTTCTTCGGTTTGAACACTTTCATCACTTGCCTCAGCCACCGATCTTCTTTCATGCTCGTCAACAATGTTTTGCAGAATTACATTCAATTTCTTCTTCGAACGGTGTTTTTTTTACACGCCACTTGCTTGTGCTCCTCATACCGACACAAAAGAAATTGCATAAACGCGCACGCGATCGTAATGAGGCTGATGCCGATGAACGAACGTCTGACAATGATTACGATTCTATTACTTTTGGTTATGTCAATCCATGAAATGGCTGAGGCCTATGTTCAAAATCTAGAAAATCTAGAAAAATCTAGACAGGTCTACAGTGTTAAAAATGATTGTGAATTTACAACACATTTACTACACAAAAGTTTTGCAAAATTACAAATGTGGCGTAGCGAAGTAAACTGCTAAGCTTGTTTTATAAATTTACAAATAAATTCTTGATCTTACTGAACTTTCATAGGAAAAACACAAAATTATATTTGAATTCGCTAAATCGTTGAGTAAATTTGAAGTATTTGTAAATTAATTTTAAGGAACTGTCTTGTAAATTCAGTACCACTCATCTTCACGAATAATGCTTCCGGAATAATATTGGAAGTTCACAATATACATTTTTAAGAGTGTATATTACAAATCTAGCAATCTCGAGTCTAGCAAATCTAGTAAAATCTGGGCGGGTCTGTATTGCATATCTAGAAAACCTAGCAAATCTAGCAAATCTAGAAAAATCTAGGCAGGTCTGTATTACAAATCTAGAAAACTTAGCGAATCTAGCAAATCTAGAAAAATCTAGACCGGCCTATATTGCAGGCTAGCAGTTCTAGATAAATTTCTACCAGGGTAGTTTATGCGCGTACAATGCACTATGGGAAGTTATGATTTCGTTCACGCATAGCTGAGATACTTGAAGTTGAAAATGTGTCGAATTAAATTTTCGGTGGCGATATAGTTGTAACAATTATTTTCATTCTCTGTAACTATTGGAGGCATCTCTGCATATAGTAACAAGGAATCTGAATCTGCATTGGCGTTAAATTCGATGACCGCCGGCCAAAAAGCGATCCGGTTTAAGTGGAATACCCTTGGGAATACCACGTATACATATACATAAAACAGAATTTTACATGCAAGATAACCGTATATCTCCTTCATTTCCGCATACCCTAATACATGCCCTGTAGGGATGTGAATATATGTATACGAAAGAGAAAGTGGTACACTTTCGTGTTCAACGTGAATAATATATTTGTAATTTTAGTTAATTTTGAATAACTATGAACATATTTATTTGTGTGAGGAAAAACCGATTTAAGATACGGATATTTTTGTACTATTAATTTGATTCAATTCGATTTGAGTAACCAATATTAAAAAAAAAAAAAATTGTTCAATCTAGGGAAAGCATAATTTTATGTTATTTTCGTTTTTACATTTGATTGTAAGCAACTATTGTTTTGTTTAAAGTTCCTCTATGAAAAGTACAAATATTTTGATTTGATTACATTATTCATGTAAGAAAGACCGTGTGAAACAAAAATTTTGATGTATACATGAGTATAAGTATTATAAATATGAATAATAAATGGTACTACAATTTCATACTTTGGGGCTTTGTCATTCATTCCTTCGTCACTAATAAACCCTCCCCTGCCTTCAAATCTCCTACCCTGCCTACCAAGTCTCTCCCCTGGTCGCTATGTCTATATCCCATGGCCTGAAAAATCATTAAAAATTATGAAAGTTACTCGCTGGCTTTCGTAAGTTTTAACAAGAGACTGTTATCATGACATCAAATATGAAATCATCTGTAATTATTACATTTTTTGTTTTGCCAGAATGATTATAGCTGAAACGCAAAATCTTGGAATCACCCATATATACACCTTTTTAATTTTGCTACTCAAAAGACAACACATTACGTAGATACAACCATCCAATGTGTATACGACGACACCTGCCCTCTTCGCCCACCAAGAATGGGCGTGAGACAGCCGTTTCTGATGTCAAATTTTCCGTAAAGGGCAGGTGCATGGTTTGCTGAGCTTTTTCACTGGGCTGCATCATGCTACACTGGCTGTAGCGTAGCTCTTTACGTCTCTTTCGCAGAAGAAAAATAGTGAGAGATAAAGAGAAACGTGAAAAGAGAGCGACACCATACCAATCCATTACAGCCTGGTGAAACCTAATCGGGAAACGCCATTAAATTTGAATCTGAACGTTTGCTGTCAGTTTTCTTCAATTTCCATTTACCGGCCAATTTGCTCCGTGATGCGCTGTGACGTGGTGCTACTCGCTGAGAGCATGGGATATAATGGAACTGGAACTATAGACATACTTGCACGTCTCATGTCATGCATATGTACATGACTGCATATAGGTGACGTGTAAACGTATGTGTAGAATCATTTGGGTACTGGCACAATGTCACAGAGAGAGATAGACTCAATATAGAGCAAACCCATAGTATGTAATTAATGACTTGGTGTGATTGTGTGAACCGTATATACACGTTCGGGGTGAAACGGACTTCGATACTTGGGAAAAAGTATTGACGTTAAAGTACCAGTCCAAAAAGAGCAATCTCGATTTATGTAGAAATGTTTGGGTCACAATTATCGAATATTCGGTTTTCCGAAATTGCTATATCTCTGTATGAATATATGAGTGCCATAGAATAAAGGCAAAGGATAAAAAATGTGGATTCGGGGTGTATACATCGGACACTTTCAACTCACAATGAGATGAAAATTTTCAAACGAATATTTTTGAAAACTATGTGAAATAATGTGTACATTCTCTGTACACCCTCTCCTAATTTACGGAGTTGTAGTGAATGATCGTTAAAAAATGTGATTACATTCAGAACTTCAATTGTTTGAAATTTCCCATGCAGGTCAAATATATGAACGTAAAAATGGCTACAATTCAAGGTAGACAGGGGTAAATCAGTTAATGTGCGTATGCATAATCAACAGTATGTGAACTATTAACGTACATTATCAGCATCTATCATGATCGAGACACATTCTAATCTTCAACAAGTTGAGAAGGTATTTAAGCTGTAGTCAAAAACAAGGCAAACCGTTTGCCGATTTTTCATTGAGTCATCTCGCCTATTATAAGATAAATGTTCTTTTATCTGGATGAAATACGTCCGTTCAATCGTTTTGGCTATTCAGAGCACTTGGGATTATTATTAATCCTCTAATGTGCCGGAGTTTCCACTGGCAGACTAAAAATGCCATTTTCATTTATTTTGCGACTGATTTTGAGCTTATTATAAATAAATTGGACAGACTTTACGTGCGTATAAAACGGTAACTTGATTAAATATAGTTGAGAGAGTAAACGCAGATAATTTATACTTAATTGACAAGTAACTGGCCAATCACTCAATTAATTGGAATCTGTCGATATATAGTATATCTGTACATATTATATACGAGCAATTTCGCTAAATATTAATCAGGCTTAGCAGGTACCTCATCATCTCCATTATTTCTATTTCCTCTGATGCCTGTAAATGCGTGAAAAATTCACTTTAAACATTTGAATGGCAATTTGATGCCTTTTCGCAACTTTAACCTTCAATTAAGTTTTATTTCGAAAATCACAGCTCAAGATAACGAATAATCAATAACTTCTTGAGAATTTGAAGATGAGTTTTCACATTATAAATAAACGATAAGTAGGTGGGTGAAGTTATCTGGGACAATCCTATATGTTTACTCATATTGGGAGAGGTTGCAAGGCCAATGCTAGTGAATAAGGGATTTCCGAATTGATCGAATTCGACTTGGTGCAAGCGAGCTCATGGTCGAATAAAAATTGACTTTATTGAGCATAATTTGTTTTATTTGTTTTCTTTTTCTCGAAATGATAGAAAACTAATATTACATGCATATCAGTAACATATATTGCTCATTTTAATTCTCATTTAAATCAGGGGGTGGGTAGGTACAGCAAGGGCCAAGTACCAAAATGCTGAAGATATTGCTCTGGTATCTGTTCTGAACATATTTTTTTTCTAATACTTGATCAAGAATTATTCAATGTTTGATGAAAATGGTTGAACATTTTTGAAATTCTGTCAAATATATAGTAATAAACTCTGAAAGCCTATCCTCGAAGTGGAAATTTATAGACTTAACCCTAGACAGGACAACTTATTTTTCTCACCTTCTATCGGGCAACTGGGGTACCGGAGTACCCCAAGCGTTTCCAAATGATGCAAGCCTTTTTAGTTGCAATAAGATGAGATTTTTTGTACGTCATTTGCTTTGTTTTTGAATCAGGAGGACGATGGTATATATTCAAAGCCCTTTCCTTCAAGATAAAATCGAAAAAAATTTGTTCAAAGTAACAAGAAAATGCGGTGAGGAGCTAAAAATGACTCGTTTCAAAGTTGGCTTAGGGTACCGGGAGACCCCAGTTACCCCGTCTAGGGTGAATAAAAACGAAGTGTCAGAAAATAAAAATGCTGATTTGTGTCGATTTTTCTGAATAACTCTGAATTGAGACGCAGTAGGGAAAATCTCAAAACTCCACATTTCTCCAACAATATTTGAAGTTGTTGATCTTCTAAAATTCCCCATGAAATTGAACTTATCAAAGAAAATCAGGAGATCTAGGAAAAAGGTGTATTTACGTACTATTGTTTTCAGTTTAAGAATTTTCCAGATGAATTTTCAAAGAACATTTTTTATCAAGGTTGGTCTGAATTTAAATGGTATATCATTGATGTGGGGGTAGGACAAAAGGACCCCCAACATTTTCTGTTTTTTTTCGAAAATCAGTGGAACTGACTAGACTTTGTTTCAATCTTCATACGCTTTGTATTTATCATGTCGACAGGGTCTATCTTCAAAAAAATTGGTTTTTTTGCAAGATCACAATACGATTTTCGACCAAAATGAGCGTTGGCCTCTAATGACTTGGCACGTCCTTCATATATGTATGATATTTACAATGATATTTGTCCAATTTATTCAGGGTTTGTAATGCATAAAGTAGCTGCCTGCGCTGTTGCCAATTATCTATGAAATTGCTGCAGCGAATACCATTTTTTTTTTTCCAAGAACGCACGTGGAGCATTCCACGTCAAGTGGGCCACTTTTTCAGTTGGGTCTTTTGAATTTCATGAAAATTTTATAGTATCCTTAAAAGGCCTGAGAAACATACTTGAAACACTTGTCAATGTCAAAAGTCAAAATGTCGCAGAGCTACGTTTTATTTCCAAAATTGATAATTTTCTACAATGTTCCTTTTCGAATAATTATGTCGTAGTGGAACCGAGTGGAACGATATGGAACAAATTGGTGGATACATGTATTCTGAATTATTTTTTCCGTACTTGAACGTCAAAATATCTTTTTTAATTCCAAATGGAGCGCAAAATCGCGAAAATGCGGTTTCGAATTTCAATAACAATTTTTTCCAATTCAAGCCCAATTTAAAAATTTTGAAAAATTCATAAAAATCATCTAATATATATATACCTTCTAACCTAATCATCTAATATATAATACCTTCAACCTCGCCTTCAACTTTATCCCCCCAAAAGGAAATCATTTGAAAAATTCTGTTTGAGTACAAGGTTCCCGCGTTCAGTCATTTTCTTTTCCAACGCAAAGGAACGTTGTTGTCTGAAATAGCCCGAGGCGCGACCTACCCTACTCGCTCACCTTTGGGAGGGGCTGACTGCAAGAAAGGGTCTGCCATGCGGTGGAGTCGGTTGCGATATTCGACCGCTACTCTCGAATTCGAAGTAAGGATGTTCGTCGGCCCACCAGCGCCGCGTCTGCCGCCAGTTCGTACTCTTATCCGAAACGCGTACGCGCACCGTCGACCGTAACTGTGGAGTGCAGAGTGAAAGAGTGACGGGTCTACCCTCTCGCCTGCAGACTCCGAGACCCGCGTTACTCGACTGAACTCAAAACCGTCAGTCGTCAGGCACGAACGCGTTGTTGCGCGCAAGACGGATGAACAATAACTTGAGCATCGCTCTTGACTCCTCTTGCCTCTTCGCTACAGTCTCGCAGCCTCGCTGTCTCCGATCCTAGACTTTCACTCCGTTATCGTTTTGTCCACTTTTATATTTTAAAATCAGCCTAACAAGCCCACGCATGTTCTACTTGACGTTTTATTTTTCCTTCAGAGATTTCAAACAAATTAAAATAATCCGAAGCTTCACTTTCGCATGAAAACTTTCGTTTGTTTTCGTTTGCTTTCACAGTCTTCGAGTGTACTAATGCTTTTCAGAGTGGAATATGAAAAATATATATTATAGTTATTTTTTAATAACAATATTTCGTCTCTTTTTAGTTGGTTTCGATCGGCACATTATAAGTATTTTACGTGTTTCCGACAAGTTTGTCTGTATTTTATAGATCGATTTGTATCTTCTGTAGTTTCGACAAAACATAAGATTTTGATGAGAGAGACCGACTCTTCAATGCCATTTTTTGTTTAAATACGTGATGGGCTTTGAATAACAAAACCTCATAATTTGAATATTTCTTTTAGTATCTGATAGACTGAAAAATCGATTAGGGTAAGAATTCAAGTATGTGTATAGCTTTGTTCCGTTTCTCCTTATTTCTATACACCATATATTATCGTTTATGCAATAAGGTTTGAAATCATAGCAAATGCCATATGCTTGTAAATTGGATATTTTTTGCGTACTTATCACCTCTGTTTAGAGAGAAAACTTCAATTGTGCGTCAAAAAAATTCGCAGGATTTTCGAAATCAAGCATCAGACACACTGAGGCAATAAGTATTTCTCAAAATGATATCACGAAAATTATTGGTCGTACAATGTTTTTCTTTTCTCAATTATTACACTGGAATATAAACATTAAACGTATACAAGTCTGATCATGTCTTTTCTCTCTTATATTGGATGTTTCCGCACTTTTCTTCTGATGATTATGATAATAAATTCTCGTCACTTTTCCAGTGCAAGTTTCGCTAATCGTACAGTGATAATTAACCCTTCGTTGTCACACTCCCGGAGAGTGTCGAATTTCAAATGACGATCGTGAAAAAACTATCCGCCTGACGTGGATAAAAAAAATTATAGAACATGCTTTGAATAGTGTAGAATATGTATCGAAAGTTGTTTTGTTGAAAATCAAAAGACAACAGGACATAGGAACAATTTTGCTGAAAAGTCTATGGGTCAAATTGACCCAGTGTGACAACGGAGGGTTAAAAAAGTACCATTGTTTCATGAAGTAAAAGAATTGACAACTACAGGTATTTTTTAATGCGCTATTGCCTTATGATAAGAACAAATGTGATAAGTTTTATAGTTGCATTATAATATTATATATGGGGAATTCCAGGATATTTCGAACGGTCGCGAACCCTCACCCCTCTCGATTTTCGAATCAATTTTTTCTCTTGTAGTCCTAGACTCAAGAGAGATTGGTGATTTATTTTAGATTTTTCAAAGCTACGATTTGGAAGATAGGATTTTTCAAAAATCTCCGATTACTAAAATCACTGCTTTTTCATACAGTTTTGATTCAGTACCGAGATGTCCTACGAAAAAATGTTTCCTACAAAATCTGTCAGTATCTGGGCGTACTTTCGAATAAAAATATTTGCTGATTTTTCCGGATACTGAAAACATGGAATATGTGCTTGAGAAAGTTTAAATCTTGATTTGCAAAAATACGCCGGTCTCGATTTTGTTCAATTTTGGACCAAAAATTCTGCATCGAAAGACGAAGGTTTTGAGACCATGCGGAAGTTGGGACGAGACTTGGTTCAGAAGTTACAGCCATTTCAATTTCATCAAAATTCCCAATTCAGCACTCACACGGTCTATGGACAGCGACTGCGGCATCGTAGCATCATAACCGCCTCTATTCGGAATTATTACTACCTAATCGTAGAATTATACTTTTTTATTTCATAACTCGAGTCTAATCATAGATGCAATTCAGCTGTATAGGGGTTAAGTCTAAACGGATATTGTAGGACTTATGAGCGTACGTATTTTTATCGACTCATCATTCTTTGCGTAACCTATAAATGCATCACGGTAACTAATTAAGGAGGTTGGGGACCAAAATGCAAATGATGAGAAATCTTTGAAAGTTTTATCATCGAAAGATAAATAAATGAAATGCTTACGGCCAAAATTTCAAATCGATTCACTGAACCGTTTTTAAGAAATTAATTTTTGAACTTGCTTCTTATACACGTAGAGGTATGGAAAGCCGGTAAGGTTAGTATGGAATCTACTCTTACCGCGCAAGTGATACGGAAGATTTCAATTATTATTATCAGCTCTCCATACTCTCTAAATCTGAATCAGCCAAAACTACTGACAATCAGCGAATAGTTGCTGGTTTACAGCTGCATACTTCTAGCTGTAAACCAGCGACTATTCGCTGATTGTCAGTAGTTTCGGCTGATTCAGATTTAGAGAGTACCTCTACGTGTATAAGAAGCAAATTCAAAAATTAATTTCTCAAAAACGGTTCAGTGAATCGATTTGAAATTTTGGCCGTAAGCATTTCATTTATTTATCTTTCGATGATAAAACTTTCAAAGATTTCTCATCATTTGCATTTTGGTCCCCAACCTCCTTAATTAGTTACCGTGATGCATTCATAGGTTACGCAAAGAATGATGAGTCGATAAAAATACGTACGCTCATAAGTCCTACAATATCCGTTTAGACTTAACCCCTATACAGCTGAATTTCATCTATGATTAGACTCGAGTTATGAAATAAAAAAGTATAATTCTACGATTAGGTAGTAATAATTCCGAATAGAGGCGGTTATGATGCTACGATGCCGCAGTCGCTGTCCATAGACCGTGTGAGTGCTGAATTGGGAATTTTGATGAAATTGAAATGGCTGTAACTTCTGAACCAAGTCTCGTCCCAACTTCCGCATGGTCTCAAAACCTTCGTCTTTCGATGCAGAATTTTTGGTCCAAAATTGAACAAAATCGAGACCGGCGTATTTTTGCAAATCAAGATTTAAACTTTCTCAAGCACATATTCCATGTTTTCAGTATCCGGAAAAATCAGCAAATATTTTTATTCGAAAGTACGCCCAGATACTGACAGATTTTGTAGGAAACATTTTTTCGTAGGACATCTCGGTACTGAATCAAAACTGTATGAAAAAGCAGTGATTTTAGTAATCGGAGATTTTTGAAAAATCCTATCTTCCAAATCGTAGCTTTGAAAAATCTAAAATAAATCACCAATCTCTCTTGAGTCTAGGACTACAAGAGAAAAAATTGATTCGAAAATCGAGAGGGGTGAGGGTTCGCGACCGTTCGAAATATCCTGGAATTCCCCATATATATGCATGGTAGGAGAGAGAGTTAATGAATGGGACGATTATTGAATGGGACAGTTGCGAGATAGGTATGAAGTAGGCCTCGGAAAATTTATAACTAAATACCATCAGGTGTCACTGGTTTTGCCGTTGTCAAATCCCATGTGCTATTCAGTCAGAACGTGTTTGTTTCGACGGCAGATTACGATATAGAGTTAACATCAAAAAAAGTGAGTGCTTATTACATTTACGTTACCGGTTGTAATTGTTTTGTTATTGCAGTTATTTACAGTCACCTAATATATTTATATACAGTCGTTCATCCCCTACAATGTTCCAATCACTGATTTTGTGAAGATGTTCGATCCGTTGGTATATTCACTGCATTTTACCCAATTACGTGCTATTATTGAATGGGACATGCAGAAAGTGGATTTGTGGTGAATCTAATAGTGGTAGTAGGAAGATGTTCTACACATGTGAGGCTTGCGAGAATGCGGATTGATCGATTACCAGAGAGATCTCTGACAAATTCTACTTGAAGTGATTTTTGAGCGAACTTAATTAGCATAAATACAACGTACCATTCAATATTTATAGCGTCCCATTCAAGCATCACTTCGCCAATGAATGGGACATGTGTTACCTTATGTATACATAGGTTTCAAGACTCTATGACAAAAGAAATTATATTTTCATGTTCCTAACTTCATTTAAAAAGAGCTGGACTTGATTTTGTTACAAGTTGAAAGTATGTGTGTTTTGTTCAAAATGAAAATACTAAACATTCATAAAAAGTGTCCCATTCATTCCTCTCTCCCCTACCTACCGCAGAAAAATGAATGAAATATTGAATTTTTCGCGTACACATACTGAAGTGCAAAAAAAGAGGGACCATTTTTTCGACGATTGGCAATTCGAGTGTTATAAATTGAAGAACAGGAGAAGGGTGCATGTTATGACAACTTTAAAATCATTTGAAACTATTATCAAGAATGATGTAAAAAAAAATATGACTCCGAAAAACAGTCGATTTGGTATCGATTCATGCTCGAGCCTAAAGCTGACAGATATAGGTATACATATTTACCGCGAGGAACCGGTGAAACAGAATGGACCGATCACCCACTCGGCGGATAATTCGTATTTTTATGGGGTTGGCCACTCGTTGCGCTGAAAAATCCCCAGGGTGATTTGGCCATGAGGTCGATGCAACAAAACACCCTAAGGATTTTCAGTGCAACGAGTGGCTATCCCCATAAAAATACGAATCATCTGCCGGGTGGGGGATCGGTCCATTCTGTTTCACCGGTTCCTCGCGGTATGTATGTATAAACATGTCCAATGTATACTTTGGGAACATCGACTTTTTAGGAGCCTAATCACGATCCTGTGACAACCACCGGACGCTGATTAGCAGTTATTGGTGTGTGGTATGCCCTGCTTAAAATGACCGATAGGAAACGATAGAACCGGACAGATTATCGGATAGGATTCCGGATAGACGTAGCATCCGTTTCTATCCGTATTTCATCGGTCACGAAAGTCCTGTCCGGATCCTATTCGTTTGTGTCCTTAATTCGTCGGAACGAACATCCGGAGGCTCGGTTAACTATCTGGCTTTATTCGGAAAGTATCCGTCACTCAAATCAGAATTGCGGCTTCCGTCCGTACCTATCCGGTTTCTATCCCGGGATTCGTAACGTGATAATTCACCCGAAATTTTCTCAGTCGGAATTGCGGCTTCTGTCCGTACTTATCCGGTTTTTATCCCGCGATTCACAACGTGATTATTCCTACGAAATTTTCTAAGTCGCAATTGCGGCTTCTGTCCGTACCTGTCCGGTTTCTATCCCGCGATTCATAACGTGATTATTTACGGACAGAGCCCCGATTCCAACTTTGAAAATTTGATGTAAATAATCACGTTATGATTTGCGGGACCAAAACCGGATAGGTACGGACAGAGCCCCAATTCCAACTTTGAAAATTCGACGTAAATAATCACGTTATGAATCGCGGGATAGAAACCGGATAGGTACGGACAGAGCCCCGATTCCAACTTTGAAAATTTGGTCTAAATTATCACGTTACGAATCGCGGGATAGAAACCGGATAGGTACGGACAGAAGCCGCAATTCCGACTTAGAAAATTTCGCGTGAATTATCACGTTACGAATCGCGGGATATAAATTGGATAGGTACGGACAGAAGCCGCAATTGCGATTTAGAAAATTCCGTAGGAATAATCACGTTATGAATCGTGGGATAAAAACCGGATAGGTACGGACACAGCCCCGCTTCCAACTTAGAATATTAGCTGTATCATAATACATAATAAGTTGGAATCGGGGCTCTGTCCGTACCCATCCGGTTTCCATGTGATGTACATTACTTCAATATATTCTCCTAAGGCGGCGACCACTGCTTTCAATATTCTCGCGAGTGCCACTTATGGGAGTTGCTGAGTATATATATAGAGGCGGAAAATATCATTCATAAGCGTCGCCTAATTACTGTATTGGTTATGTGTTATCAGTATGTATGTGGTCGATATATGTTACTCTCTCTAGTTCCGGACAAGCCCGGAAATCTACCGGACCCAAATTACGAATAAAACCGGACACACTGCCGATTCGGTTTTTATCTGGCTTTTTGAGCTGGGTACCCGGCGAGGGATCACTTTCCGGATAAAACGATATAAGAGAAATGCCTAGTGCAGGGTTACTTTCCGGATAAAACCCGATAGGAATAGTACCCAGGGTGGGAACCCTTTCCGAATAGAACCATATAAGAAGCCTACACTGTTAAAAATTTCGATTGTAAATTTACTAAAAAAGTGTAGGAAGTTTTTTACGAATACGGTAAAGTAAAATTTACTATACATATTTTCTGCAATTTTGAAAATCTGGTTTGCATATTAGCTGTACTATAATGATAATATCATTAAACAACGGTATAGTAATTTTAATAAAACGGAATATCATTATTGAAATGATAAATTGTGATTTTAATGTTTGAATGTAGCTTAATTTTCATGACAACGTATATTGAATTCCAAATACCGGTAGACTAAGTTTACTAAACACGTACATATCAAATTTAACATCCGATTTTTCCTTTCTACTATGTTTAGCTTTAGCGCAGGTCCTAAATTGTGAAAAAAAATTAGTTTTTACCAGAGTTTATGCGTTTGAACACGTAAATGACCATCGACATATGATTAACACCAGAGAAACGCATTTTCAATTCGCTAAAAACGCTAATAATATTTTGGTCGTAACCGGGATTCGAACCCACGCCCGCTCGCATTCGCTCGTATTATTAGTCGCACGCCCTATCCACTACGCCAAACTACCTATTGATTGTTGTTCGAATGTCTTTTTATTTGTTCGGAGCCTACACATCATACAATAGCTTTATATGTCATCAAGCTTCATAGTGAAACTCAAGGTTGGACTTCGAGTTCAGATAAAATGCATTGCAATATGTATCTTCTTCTTCACCGACTATTGAACTTGACATGCGTTTTTGATAAATTTCTACTACAACCTGGTGTTTAGTAAATGAACAAAATTACTCAATGAATTTCACATTAAGTTTCGGAAATTCATCAATGTCATGAATTTACTCGGGCGATTTAACACAAATGCGATAGATTTACTAAGCTGGTCTTGTGAATTTGAAAAACAGTCAAATTATTTTGCTGTCAAGTATAGTGATATAAGAAATTCAGTTGCAAATTCCGGGACTGCGTCATTTCCCTAACGCCACTGTACAGAACCGTCGAAAGCCCAAATTCTAGCCTTTGTGTTTCTCTTATCAAGTGTGGTGAAATCAAAAATTTAATTTTAAATTTATGAATACCGCATAGTAATTTAAATTGCTAAGACGAATTGTTGATGCTAAAAGTCTGTATGAAAATTTTCTCGTGCACTTGTTAAGTACATTTAGAAGTATGTCCAGCAAATTCCAAACATTCTTTAGTAAATTCACAAACACAATACAATTACTATACAAATTAGTAAATTTATGATATACTTTTGTGCTTTTCGTATCAAGTTCAATGAAATTACGAATTTTTTCGCAAATTTAAAAGAAATCCATAGTAATTCACATTGCTTTGCCGAATTTGTGAAATTGGGAGTCTTTTGTATAGTAAATGTGTAGTAAATTCACAAACATTTTTAACAGTGTATCTATACGTTCGCGAAAATGGCAGAATAAGCCCGCATAGCACCAGACAGAGACACGACGAGAATCCCGGATAAATTCCGGACAAGCCCGGAAGTCTACCGCACACAAATTACGTATAGAACCGGACACACTGCCGATTCGGTTTCTATCCGGCTTTTTAAGCAGGGTGGTCCCTAAAGTTAGCAATGTGTAAATAAAATAATTTGGCGCCCCAGTAACGTATTTTTCAGGAAAGTCCTCAAACGATGCGTTAGATATATGGATTGTTTGAGGACAGTCCTCAGAGTACGTATACAGTATATATATTAAAAAAAAGCAACAAACGGGAGGCTGGAAATTTTATCACTTCTTCGTGGCACTTCGAAGTAATTTCGTTGAAAATTTCAAGGCAATCCGTGAGACCCTTCAAGTAGAAAAAAAATGGAAACACATTTTTCCCAAGTTTTACATGCTTCCCCGGTTTTTGGGAAAAAAAAGAAGAAAAACGGGAGGCTAAAACTTTGATCACTTCTTAGTGCCACCTCGAAGTAATTTCGGTAAAAATTTCAGGGCATTTGGTGAGACCCTTCAAGTAGAAGAACAAAGAAATCGCATATTTCCAAAGTTTTATAATATATGGGCCATTCCACGTGAACCGGATCAGTCAACTCTCGGATATTTTTTTAATTTTGCATGTCGATTGTCCTTGGGGAGTTAGATTTTTGTGCCAAAGGATTTTTCAATTAGTGCAAAATTCGTTGAGTTATTTGCATAAACAAATTCGTGCAAGGTTTTTTTCAAAAATTCATAACTCCGCCAAAAATGACACTAGACTCAATTTTTTTTTTTCAGTTTACGCGGAAAGATTCATAGAATGTATAAAAAAATATGTACTTCGAAAAAAGTTTGTTTATCCATTGTTTATTTAACAATTAAGTTTTCAAAGATTTTTAAAACACACAGTGACACGATCGAAAAATTTTTAAAAAATACTGACATATACTTTGTACTATACTACAGCCTGTGAATTAATTTTAAGGACGTGTTATTTTTTGTTTTCGAGTAAAAAATCATTAAAGTTGGCGGCGCGTGCCAATTCCGGATCGACCGACGCCGCGCTGCGTGGAACGTATAATTGCGTGCGTTATGGCTCATCTACAGGGCGACCCAGGTTGAGCGCACCATATTTGGTGGGTGTACTCCTCCCGAAAATCTAAGACTGAAGTTCCTTTAGCAAAACTCCCAGGGTCTAATAATTCAGGAGCTACAGGAGATCTTAGTCGACCAATCAGAGGGCTTATGATGGACCAAGACAGGGCCGGTTCAAGAGTGTAAGGCGAGCAGTGCCCGCGTCGGATCAATTTAGGTGGTTCGCTAGGTATTTCTCGTAGTCCAGGTGGTTCGCTAAGTATTTCTCGTAGTCCAGGTCGATCGCTAAGTATTTCTCGTAGTCCAGGTCGTTCGCTAAGTATTTCTCGTAGTCTGGGTCCTCGGCTTCGTAGTTCTCGTAGTCCAGGTCGTTCGCTAAGTATTTCTCGTAGTCCAGGTCCTCGGCTTCGTAGTTCTCGCTGTCCAGATCCTCGGCTTTGTAATTCTCGCTGTCCAGGTCCTCGGCTTCGTAGTTCTTGTAGTCCAGGTCCTCGGCTTCGTAGTTCTCGTAGTCCAGGTCGTTCGCTAAGTATTTCTCGTAGTCCAGGTCCTCGGTTACGAAGAACCACGAAGCCGCGGACCTGGACTACGAGAAATACTTAGCGAACGACCTGGACTACGAGAAATACTTAGCGAACCACCTGGACTACGAGAAATACTCAGCGAACGACCTGGACTACGAGAACTACGAAGCCGAGGACCTGGACTACGAAAAATACTTAGCGAACAACCTGGACTACCAGAAATACTTAGCGAACCACCTAAATTGATCCGACGCGGGCACTGCTCGCCTTACACTCTTGAACCGGCCCTGTCTTGGTCCATCATAAGTCCTCTGATTGGTCGACTAAGATCTCCTGTAGCTCCTGAATTATTAGACCCTGGGAGTTTTGGTAAAGGAACTTTAGTCTTAGATTTTCGGGAGGAGTACACCCACCAAATATGGAGCGCTCAACCTGGGTCGCCCTGTATAGTGGTCGCCAAAACGCAAGTCGCAGGTGGCAACGTACATCGCAAACGGCATACATGCATAGAACTTATATGTATTTATACGTATACATGCGTTTGTTTTGCAACTGTCTTGCGATTGCGACCGGTGAGTTGCGTTTGAGCGACTATTGTAGAAGAGCCATTAGACTGCTGTTCGCCGCTACTCGACGGACGCGTAGCAGCGGTGTTCAAAAGTCATTTTCACAATGAAGGACACGATTTAAAAATCTGAAAAAAATACTGTAGCTTCCTGATGGCAACTATAAGCGACACGTTAAGTTTTGAGAACGTGTTCTTTTTCGTTCTTGAAATATTGCAGCTTGAAATTTTAGCATGTATGCTTAGCATACATATACTCGACGAACGCGTAGCAGCGGTATTCAAGAGTCATTTTCACAATGAAGGACACGATTTAAAAATCTGAAAAAAATACTGTAGTTTCCTAATGGCAACTATAAGCGACACGTTTAGTTTCAAGAACGTGTTCCTTTCCGTTTTCGAAATATTGCAGTTTAAAATCTTAGCATACATGCTTAGCATACATATTAAGATTTTAAACTGCAATACTTCGAAAACGAAAAGGAACACGTTCTTGAAACTAAACGTGTCGCTTATAGTTGCCATTAGGAAACTACAGTACTTTTTTTCAGATTTTTAAATCGTGTCCGTCATTTTAAAAATGACTTTTGAATACCGCTGCTACGCGTCCGTCGAGTAGCGGCGAACAGCAGTCTAACGCACGCCATTATACGTTCCACGCGGCGCGGCGTCGGTCGATCCGGAATTGGCACGCGCCGCCAACTTCAATGATTTTTTACTCGAAAACAAAAAATAACACGTCCTTAAAATTAATTCACAGGCTGTAGTATAGTACAAAGTATACGTCAGTATTTTTAAAAAATTTTTTGATCGTGTCACTGTGTGTTTTAAAAATCTTTGAAAACTTAATTGTTAAATAAACAATGGATAAACAAACTTTTTTCGAAGTACATATTTTTTTATACATTCTATGAATCTTTCCGCGTAAACTGAAAAAAAAAATTGAGTCTAGTGTCATTTTTGGCGGAGTTATGAATTTTTGAAAAAAACCTTGCACGAATTTGTTTATGCAAATAACTCAACGAATTTTGCACTAATTGAAAAATCCTTTGGCACAAAAATCTAACTCCCCAAGGACAATCGACATGCAAAATTAAAAAAATATCCGAGAGTTGACTGATCCGGTTCACGTGGAATGGCCCATATACATGTTTAAGGATTTCAAAAATAATTGATGTGCCACATATTTCGAAGGAGCTCATTTATGCGCGTAGAATGCACTATGGGAAGTTATGATTTTGTTCATGCATGGCTGAGATAAGTGGAGTTGAAAATCTGGTAATTAAATTTTTGGTATAATTATGACAGCGATATAAATTGAACCAATTGGTTTCATGCTCTGTAACTGTTTGGGACATCTCATGTAGTAACAAGGAATCTGAATCTGCATTGGCGTCAAATTCGATGACCCCCGGCCAAAAACCGATCCGGTTCACGTGGAATACCTCACCTCATATATATATGGGTGGTTCTACTCAGGAAGGACGAAAATCACATTATTTTCGGCACAACATTTTTCTTTGCATCTGACGTTACACAAGTAGCCTAAGTTCTAGCTTAGGTCTTTCTTGCACTTATCTAAAACGGGCCAGTCAAAAAAATAAGATACAAGAATTTTACAGTCGTTAATAGTTTTGTATAATTTATTGCACTTAGTTCTGGGACACCCTGTAGATATCGTAAAATACAAGAAATAAACAAAATTAAATTATATCATCAATGATTTCGGTGAAATCCAGCTCCCGGCGTAAATCACTTTCACTGAGAGTGTAAGAACTTTATTTTTCTTCGTCAGAACTCTGGACTGATTTTTTCTTCTTCAAATTTTGCATACCATTCGTTAGCAAATTTTACTTGAACATTTACATATTATTATTATTATTATTAAAATTATTATTATTATCAATGAATGATAATAATACTGATCATAAAAATAATAATATTAAAATAGCCATGCGGTATATGGCTATTTTAATCACGCGAAAATTCATATTCTTGCGTTATTTTCGTTATTATTATTAAAATTATTAAAATTATTAATATTATTATTTTCATGATCGTTATTATGATCATTATCATTATTATTATTAATTGATAATGATAATAATAATTTTAATAATAATAATAATAATAATAACAAAAACAACGCCGGAATATGAATGTTCGCGTGATTAAAATAGCCATACATCCTAAGCCCGATGTCGGCCTAACTTCGGCCTGGTACTTAAAAATTCCGTCTATCAATGTCGAATTCTTTCTTTTGTTTTCCTGGACCTAGGACCTTTAACCTTTGACCTTTGACCTTGAATATATGTTCGTGAGTCACAAAACAAACACTGGATTTCATGAAAAATGTATATCTCTCTATATTATAAAGATATCTCGCCGCCGCTGCCGCTACCGTGTCAGTTTTCCAGGGAATTCTGGGTAATATACCACCTAACCTAACCAACCTAACCCAACCCAACCTAATTCAACCTAACCTAACCCAACCTAACCAATCTAACCTGACCCCTGTCCTCGGCTATCCCCGGCTGTACTCGGCTATCCTCAGCTCACCTCGGCTAACCTTGGCTAACCTCGGGTATCCTCAATATCTAACCCAACTCAACCTAACCCAACCTAACCCAACCTAACCTAACCCAACACATCTAAGGGTATCTCGGGTATCCTCGGGTATCCTCGGGTATCCTCGGGTATCCTCGGGTATCCTCGGGTATCTGCGGGTATCTTCGGGTATCTTCAGGTATCCTCGGGTATCTTCGGGTATCCTCGGGTATCCTCGGGTATCTTCGGGTATCTTCGGGTATCTTCGGGTATCCTCGGGTATCTTCGGGTATCCTCGGGTATCTTCGGGTATCTTCGGGTATCTTCGGGTATCCTCGGGTATCCTCGAGTATCTTCGGGTATCCTCGGGTACATCTTCGGGTATCCTCGGGTATCTTCGGCTATCTTCGGGTAACCTCGGGTATCCTCGGGTATCCTCGGTTTTCCTCAGGTATCCTCGGCTATCCTCGGGTATCCTTGGTTTTCCTCGGGTATCGAAAGTGAAAAAATCAAAAATAGTAGTCACATAGATTATGTGAATCCGATTCACGTGGAAGAACTGAAATATTATAAAACTTCACTTCTACTGTTCGTATTTTTATTTTTTGTTTCGACCAAACCGAACATAGTTACTCATTGTTATTGGGTCACAGTTTGCACCTATTATTGCCCATGATTCCCTGCGATACTGACACGGCGGCGACGGCTCTTTGTAGTATAAAGTATAAAGTATAAAGTCCAAAGTTTAAAATATAAATTCTAAATTCTCAGTACCTAATAGCCAATGTGAGGAGAATATGTAATCGGGAGTCACAAAACAAACACTGGATTTCATCAAAAATTCGGTCATTTTCCGAAGAACATACAATCCGCGGATTATTCGGGTCTTAAAACAACTGATAAAATATGGGGGGTTGGCATGCGAAGCGCGCAGGGGGGCGGAGCCCCCCTAGTATATATATATATATATATATATATATATATATCGATGGCTCCTATCGAAAAGAGCGTAACTCAGCAGTGCAGGAAAGAAAAGCGTAACTCGGCGAAACAGTTAAAAAAGGCATTTGTCATAGGGTGTCATAGGGGACATACGCCTTTCTTAACTGCTTCGCCGAGATACGCTCTTCTTTCCTGCACTGCTGAGTTGCGCTTGTTTCGATAGGAGCCATCGATATATTATATGCCTATATCAGCTATATTGGGATCCTTGGAATGGGCGTAGCTTCGCAAAAGTAGCCGACTTTTGACAGTTCTATTTTTCGTCACTAGTAAGCGTATCGAGGTTTCAAGCCCTCTCATTGGTTACAGCTGGTTACTGCAGCCGTCGTTCAACAGTTCTATTTTCTGCCACTAGTTGGCGTAGCGAAGTTCTAAGGATCCCAATAGTGATTAGCTTTGAGCACTTCTTCGGTTCCGAACAGGAGCCTCGCCGCCAGTGCCTGTTTTATAACGACTGATTCGTATGGATCATCTAATAGCTATCAGTCGTCGAGCGAATCACTGAACAGGTTTACAGGCACTTTCAATATTATACCGGTTCAAATGCCTCAATAGAATGTTATGAATAAAAACAAATTGCCGCATATAATGTGAATGGTCACTGTCCTTGTGTGCAACGCCGAGAAAGTTGGACACTTTAACTATACATTTATTTTTTAGCGGTATTTATAGTGAAGTCGAAAGGTCTGAATTAGCAAGGCCGACGTATACGGTGGTGTGTTCCTTTCACACTGTAATCAATGAGCAAAGCGCAGATCATGCACCGGTTCCAGGATTTTCAGATTTGGTTTTATTTCCCATGTGATGGCCTTATGGAAATGCGATAGTGCCAACAAAAGCTGTTGCGAATGAGGAGATTGAAGCAAGGAATCAGATTATCTGATGAATGTGCAGTGTTAATAGAGACCTTACAGAAATTTCATAGAATCGTGAAGGTCGATGCAAATTAGGGCCCATCAAAGCCCAGCATGGTATGACACCACGCAGCAGGAGATAATTGAGACTGGTATAAATAAACAAAATCATCAACGTGTATATGTACTTCCATGATAGACTTTCATTTCTACCTTCAATGTCACTTTATTTTGTCAAATTGACACTTTCTTTCCATTTTGCGATCGAGATCGAATCTTAAACCTTGTGGCATGTCTTATTCATATGAGCGATTACCTCGGCCATGTTACAATGCTGCACACACTGAAAAAAATGGTATAGGATTTACAGCAATACCACTCTTGTTGGCTAGTTATAGGTGATCGGGAGAGAAAATGTTTCTGATTTAGAAACTGCAATGACTTTGTTGAAAAGCGCTTATTGCAGAAAATATCATACAATTCTGCCTAATTCCGTATGACTAATCTAGCGATCATATACCTAGCTGAAGCAGCGAAGTTTTGTCAATATACGCATACTGCGTTCTTTATAATTGAGGTTTACTCATCTAGCAAATTCAACCATACAATATAGCTGGAACTGCTGGAAGAATATCGGTCCAGCATACTAGCAATACTAATATAGCTCCCGGAGCTATGTTGTTGCCAATGCAGCCATACTAGTTTGTGAACGCTAAATAGCTTGCATAAATTGCCGCGGTCGTGATCTTGCGTTGCAGTATACTACCAACGATGGACGCGTACGTCCAAGAAAAATTGGAAGATTGGAACCTTGCAGGTCTCATTACTCAATTCAAACTTAGTAATTCACTTAGTAAGCCTCTATCTCGCTGATATAATGCAGGTGAAGAAGTTTTATAGGAGGATAAGTTTAATCAGAATTACGAGAGAACTAGCCTTCAGTACTTTATATAGGGTAAGGATGCCGATATCGTACCGCCACGAGAATCGTATACCGTTCAAGTTTAGCAATATTTTGGGAAAATATCTTCTCGGTTTTGAAAATTGTAGAAATGG
Source organism: Tenthredo livida (assembly GCA_963992785.1). Taxonomy (NCBI): domain Eukaryota; kingdom Metazoa; phylum Arthropoda; class Insecta; order Hymenoptera; family Tenthredinidae; genus Tenthredo; species Tenthredo livida. The sequence continues at coordinate 41,645,511 of OZ023064.1, read as the reverse complement.
GTACCGTAAGTATTCAAGGATCTAAACATTCGTATGTCTAAAATTTTCAAAATCAAGGAGATACTCTCCCAAAAAATTGCCAAACCTATCATGGCCACGATTCTGGTGGCAGCACGATATCAGCAACCCTACGCTATATCAGAATTTCTAATTCAAATATATAAAGAATGACCCCAGATAACAATATGCAAATGTTCAATTAATTTATTGTTGCATTAACTTTATATAGTACGGCTATTTTATGTATTCAATTTATTGAATATATCATAATCAATTATATAATTTCATGGAGTTCACCTGTGAAGTGATATAATATTCTTCTGATATTTATCCTACCTTTGTCAAATTTTTATAAGGATGCGGTGATTTTCGATTTCAATTTCCGAAATTGTGAAAGATTTAGAAAATTACACAATGCTCTGAAAATTTGATATTTTATTCATCTCCCAATCCTCTTCGTGTTAAGGATTGATTGTTTTTGTATTTTTTTTTTTTTTCTAAATTGAATACGAACAAAGTTGATTTGATTTGGTGCGATTTTTTATTCTCATCGATTTATGTATACACAGTAAAAAATTTTTTGTAAAATTTAACACAAAAGCTTGTGTTAACCACTTTTTTAACACAAAATTTGTGTTATTTCAACACAATCAGTTTATGTCAAAAAAGTAACACAGCTTTATGTTAAAACTAACACAAAACTATGTTGAAATTTTGTGTTGATTTGAGAGTAACATTTAGAAAGTGTTACTTTTGTGTTAGTTTTAACATAAAGCTGTGTTACTTTTTTGACATAAACTGATTATGTTGAAACAACACAAATTTTGTGTTAAAAAAGTAGTTAACACAAGCTTCTGTGTTAAATTTTACAAAAAAATTTTTACTGTGTATTATGTTCGTTAATAATTTTGACTTTACATTACCAAAGTCAACGAATAGCGCAATCGTGCCCTTTTTATGCGAGGCACATGCTCATCACCGCGTGCCTGAAATCGTGCAGTCACACGGAACGCATTGTGCTCGCACAGAGTGCTACGCACGCCATGTACATCACATGCGATGCATTACGTTCGCACAGTGTGTCTCGCACGGCGTGCGGGTTACGTGCGGAGCACGATTGTTATCTGGGACACTACAGTAGGGTGTCATTTTTCTTTTTTTTTTCTGTTTTGGGCTCTCACCCCCTCACTATCTTATACAATATGCCATAATGATGTGGTACAAATTTGGGCTATGTCGGATTTTTTTTAGAGGTTCCTCATCGAGTTTTTCTGTTTTCCATTCATTTAACCCTCCGTTGTCACACTGGGTCAATTTGACCCATAGACTTTTCAGCAAAATTGTTCCTATGTCCTGTTGTCTTTTGATTTTCAACAAAACAACTTTCGATACATATTCTACACTATTCAAAGCATGTTCTATAATTTTTTTTATCCACGTCAGGCGGATAGTTTTTTCACGATCGTTATTTGAAATTCGACACTCTCCGGAAGTGTGACAACGAAGGGTTAACATAGGGAATTTGGCGACCCTTGACATAATCCCATATATCTTTTGAGTTTTTCTTGTAAATTGCGACCACTATGCCGGGAATCGTTCAGATATATCTACACAATTTTTCGCACCATAATTTATTTAATAATTTATTTTTTTTTTTCAATTTTTGTTTGTTTCTATTCATTTTATAGTCATTTATTACAGAGCATAGCTGAAGAAAAAAAAAATGAATGATGGTTCGAAAAATCGTGTAGATATATCTGAACAATTCCTGGCATAGTGGTCGCAATTTACAAAAAAAAACGGAAAAGATATATGGCATTATGTCAAAGGTCGCCAAATTTCCTATGTTAAGGGGAGGGGATACCGGATGTGTTACCGACACCGCCTATATCTCCGAAACGGGGCTATCAATCGACTTGTCCTTGCGGCAGTCGATGTTTGACGAGTAATGGGTTCAAACTGGTACGTTTGATCGGATGAAATCGGATTTTTTTTTTTTTTTTTTATCGAAAAGCGTGGTCGTGCCATTTATTTCGACTTATATCAAAGCCTACGGATCGAAAATGCAAAATCGGCTTCCTGAGCCCGATTCTGTATGGCATTCCGAACACAACCATCCAAAAACATCTTTGGTTTCGACAACGATGAAGAAACCAGATCTAATCTACGTTTTTGTGGTAATTTTCGCGATTGTCAAGGGCCGTGAGCGAAAATGGCCGCTCACGGCTGTTGATATGATGTGGTGGTTCGCAGAACGCCCGTGAGATGTCGCCGCACGCCCATTTAAGCTTCTCCTTTTACCACCGCTGTTACGTTGGTACACCGTGTAAAAGGTAAAAGGAGAAGCTTAAATGGGCGTGCGGTGACATCTCACGGGCGTTCTGCGAACCACCACATCATATCAACAGCCGTGAGCGGCCATTTTCGCTCACGGCCCTTGACAATCGCGAAAATTACCACAAAAACGTAGATTAGATCTGGTTTCTTTATCGTTGTCGAAACCAAAGATGTTTTTGGATGGTTGTGTTCGGAATGCCATACAGAATCGGGCTCAGGAAGCCGATTTTGCATTTTCGATCCGTAGGCTTTGATATAAGTCGAAATAAATGGCACGACCACGCTTTTCGATAAAAAAAAAAAAAAAAATCCGATTTCATCCGATCAAACGTACCAGTTCGAACCCATTACTCGTCAAACATCGACTGCCGCAAGGACAAGTCGATTGATAGCCCCGTTTCGGAGATATAGGCGGTGTCGGTAACACATCCGGTATCCCCCCCCCTTAAATGAATGGAAAACAGAAAAAATCGATGAGGAACCTCTAAAAAAAATCCGACATAGCCCAAATTTATACCACATCATTATGGCATATAGTATAAGATACTGAGGGGGTGAGAGCCTAAAACAAAAAGAAAGAAAAAAAAATGACACACCCTACACTACAGCCATAAAAACGTCTGAATCAGTTATTGGAATATTTCTGCGGGATACAGAAGGTCTTTCTAGGCTGAGGAAAGTCTTCTTTACGAAACAGCATTACATATGCGCAATACAGCTATATTGTATGGTTGGTAGTATAGCTAGTTCAGCTATATTATAGTATTACTGAACCAGCCCGACGACGATCATGCTTGTGGAGCTATATATGCGAATAGCTGTCGCGACATGACAGTAAGCTCACGCTAGCTATACTGTTTCAACCATATTTGTATCGGTCTTTTACCAAGAAAGTATCACTGTAGCCTATTTAATAAGACAATGTGGCTGGCCGACAAAGAATTCGGGCTGGAATGACTAAAGTTTTTTTTCAGTGTACGCTATCATGAAAATTGAGCTACATTCAAACATTAAAATCACAATTTATCATTTCAATAATGATATTCCGTTTTATTAAAAATACTGTACCGTTGTTTAATGATATTATCATAATAGTACAGCTAATCATAAAATCGCAATCAGATTTTTTTTCAGATTTGTCAACACAAATTTGAGCGCGTCATGAATTTTCGAAGTTTTTTCTTCAACACCTCGATGGCCGTGATCGAAAAATCGGACAAAATTCTCCAAAATTCTGTGTCCGAAATGAACATTTTTTAACCAAAATTCATAATGTCTGGACTTTTGCTTGAACCTGTTTTTTTTTTCATCTTTTTTCGAAGAAAAAGTTTGAAAAAATAAAAGCGGGGATCAATACACTGCTGCTTGAATATTTCTAACTACAGCCAAGGATTTCTGGAAATTTTTTCAGATTTTTTTGAACATATTATTTTTTTTTCTGGAATATCAACGTGGAATCAGATTAGAAAGCTGGAAAAACAGGTTGCAGCAAGAGCCCAGACATTATGAATTTTGGTTCAAAAATTTTCATTGCTGACACAACATTTTTGAGAATTTTTTCAGATTTTTCGATCACGGCCATCGAGGTGTTGAAAAAAAAACTTTGAAAATTCATGATGCGCTCAAATTTGTTTTTAAAAATCTGAAAAAAATTCTGATTACTATTTAGAGTCAGAAAAATGATACAAAAAATCGCGGATCAGATCTGAGAGGTCGAGGGTCAGGACCAGGTCGATTTGGCATGGAATGCGCCATACATATTCGGTTTAATTCTTTCAAACAATGTGTCGAAATATCTAGGTATACATATTTGAAAAATAGAAAAGCTTATTTCCCGAGTATTTCCGAATTCATAAGAAAGTTTAGAATCAGAAGTTACTTTCATGTTCGGGTTCAACGAGTTCTAGACGTTTGATAGTCGCGATGTTCTCGCTGCATTATATTGCGCCTGTTTTATTTTCTCTTTACAAAATATGCATGATAAAAAATTTGCAAAGTAATCTTAGACTGAAATGCTTCGTGAATCGTGCGCGAAGGTATATTAAATCAAGGCAGCTGCGGTGAAGGAAAAATAATCGAGACAAGCACAATAGCTGCAATAATATAATAATATAATAATATAATAATATAATAATATAATAATATATAATATATAATATAGTATAATATAATGTAAGATAACATGATCTCGGTATGTATGTACTATATATTACATATAGGTATACATATATGTATACATATGCATCACGTTACTTTGATTGGTTGACCTGTCGGAAAAATCCGCCAGAATCTCGGATTAGCTAGCAGGAAAATTCGTGTAATTGAGAAAACAAAAAAACACAATACTTTCATAGATAGGTTCGTTAAAATATTGAAAACGCTTTGTACTCTCTCAATCGAAGGTCCATATGTACATAACAACCACACTATAAGTATACGAATAGTAGTTATCAATACTATAATTACATTTGGAATGAATTATACATAGTATAAAATTGTGCGCTGGAGGCTCTGTTTCTCTTTTTATCTCTATCTCTATCTCTATCTCTATCTCGATTTTCCCCACACTTGATTTCCGAGGTTTCTACCAAAAATGCGATATTTATTCAACAGTTATTGATATGTGCGAGTAAAATAATCGCGCCAGTAAAAGGCCTGTGAGGTAAAAAGAAAACAAGAGCGCCGGCTATAAGGCATTTCTTCTCTAACTAGGGTAACGAAGTAGAGCTAGTAAAAGTATCGGTGGAATTATTCATAAATTATATATACTGGTATACATATAAATCGGAATATATACATACATATATATACATATATATTAGACTGGCCGTTAAAAAAAAGGTTGCGCTCCAACTTGAAAAATATTTTTTACTCAAACATTTTCAATTTTTCATGATGGAATATTCAACATGGCGTCCAAAAAAAATATAGCCTAGGGATTAGGGTAAACCTACCAGTGAATGGGCAGTTAAGAAACGGTACCCAGTGAATGGGCGGCCATGTTAAAATCACTGTATACAGATATACTTTGTGTGAGAATGGCCATTCACTGGTCCCCGTCCATTCACTGGTAGGTTTACCCTAGTCTAAAAAAAATTTCAAGCAAGCCTAGAATAAAAAATGAACAAATCAAATTAGTGACAAAAGTTAAATCAAGAATAATAATAGCTGCATGTGATCGCCGTGCACGAGGGTCGACGAAGCCGGCCCGAGTGATTACGGCATTACACGAGGGTATAAACACGTATTACGCCCGTGTTGCGCACGATATTTTTCGATGCAGTTGGCGTAAAATTCGATTTTATCTAAGCAGAACAAGTTGTAAAATCGGATTTTACGCCCGCTGCAACGAAAAAAGTATTTTCAATCACAGATTCATTTGTCTACCGTTTGATTTGTTTGAGTCGTTATAAAATGCAAAAAGATCAAGGTCTGAAAACAAATAAAATCTCATTTTATAGGACAAAAAAAAAAAAATTTCTTGTAAAATTAAAATAAAACAAACAATTTCCGGCACCCCTTAATAATGAGATAGAGCATTGAAACTGTGAGGATCTTCTTTTTTCAAGGTGAACTTAATATTTTTCAAGTTGGAGCGCAAACTTTTTTTTTAACACCCAGTCTAATATATACATATATATTATAATATAGCTTAAAAAGTTGGCCGTTAAAGCGGACCCACCGGTCTCAATAAAGACCTGGTATTACAGAATCTATAATATTATGTGTACCTACATACATATTATAATATGTATATGCAATAGGCGATCAGGCACTTCATACTTTATTTATCAAAACTATAAAAACTTTTAAGGCAATTCATTATTCTGTTATTTTGTTTCCTTTTATTTTCTTATTTTGTTATGGAAGGACGGCTAATCCCTTATGGAGATACATTCTTGGCATACCGTTAGTAACCATTGGCGTCCAGATAGTTGCAAATATAGCGTGCTATTGAGGGTACTATTAGAATTACTATTCTTTAGTAGTATGTTGTACTATTATACTCAATAGTTTAACTGTTGGAGACCAATATTATTCAACAGTACTGTGACTATTGGTTCGCATTATAGTGATAGCTGGCGCTGAAAGTGATAACTATTACACTCAAATGATCTCCATTAGTACCTTAGACCATACAGGATGGACCGCACATTGCCTATGCTAAAGCATTGGGAGGACTGCCGTCGAGTAATGGGGAAAAGGACGGACAATACTCGAGCATTTGTAAGACAAGGAAGCTGTGCTCCACTATAGTGGAGTAAACGTTGCCAAGTCGTGTTGCTGCATTGCCGCGTTTATGTGCCCCATACACAGCCTCTGTGGCATAACTCTCTCGATCATAACTAAGCCTACTCGATTTCAAGTGTTAGCACGAATGAGACATATTCATGTGTCTATATACATCGCTAATGCTATCTTTGTCGCTTTACTTGGCTGTACCCCCACCACCTCAATGCGCGGTCCATCCTGTATGGTCTAAGATCAGTACAGACTATCAAAGCTATGATGGTGAAAACAATTTCATCAGTGGAAAAATTACACGGATCCCTATTGATATCGAATAATATTAACATATGGGGCTTTCCATCCGTTATAGCCCACGTTTGAGCTTCACTCACTCAAGAATTCAACGTCTAAAACGTTAAGAGTTGAAATAAACACCGCACGATACTCTGTCAACGAACGCAAAACTCAGGGAAGAATTCATGCGAATTCAACGTGAATACATGCGTTAGGCACACGATCTCAAAAATTGGGAGTCAAGTGTTTAGCGTTGACATCGTATGAAATCGTCGAGCAACGATCAACAATGTTCGTACGATCTTATTTGAGTTCGGAGTGAGACGCCCCTCGGGTGAATCAGGTATATACTAGACATTGCACGAAATTTGATACGAAGTATAGAAAAAGGTCCCACCGAGTATTGAGAACAGTAATATTTTCAATGGTATGTCAACGATTTTTCCTTCTACTTTTTCCTATACTTTGTATCAAATTTCGTGCAATGTCTAGTATATACCTCATTCACCAGCAAGTATGGGAATCTCTCCTAGAAAAATTCTTTCCGTGTGAGGTTCCCATGTTATAGGGTAGACGCACAGTGAAAAAAAATTGCTCACAATAAGAATAAATTAGGATAATTTTAATGTTGGATTTATGGATTAATTTTAGAAAAAAAAAACATTCTAAATTCGAGAACGAATGTTTCTTAAAGCCAGAAAAAAAAAATAGCATTGATCTAACGAAAATAATTCTCAATCCTAGTCGAAAATGGATAAAATTATGGAAAATTTGGCATCATTTCAAGACAATTTTGGTTGAAACAAGCCCATAATACGATGGTTTTCATCGTTCAACGCGTCAATTCAATCATAGCGAAAAGTTGAAATCAAGAAATTTTTTCCTAAAATTATTGAGGATTTTTTTTCTCTGTGCGGACAGGGACTAGTGAAATCGTTTTTCGGATTGTATTTTTTTTTTATCAAAAATAAATGCTATTAGCCCACAAGTGTGTGTTGACTAATGATTTTGAGCAAAAAAAAAATGTCGAGGTCAAACGTGGGCGATAATGGATGGAAAGCGCCATATTTACACAATTGTACTGACAGACTATAATTAAATTGACACTATTATGGAACTTTTTGTTGAGAATGAAAACAATATATTAGACTTTTATTTCGCTGGAACAACGGATACTATGCATTATAGTGCAGTGTACACTTCCGTAAGGGATGGCTGATAAATATTCAAAAATAGATAAAAACAGCAAGATTGGGTTGCCTGTAGCTTGGAATTATTCATTTTGTGATATCTCGCACTAAGCTGGCCAGTAATGAGCATAAAGTACAGGCGGATGTCATTTGGTAAGCCTAGAAATCGGTCTAATTCGTCTGGACTTTAGTCATAACGAATGATATTCACATGCACATTATAGTCGTCACGGTGTATGTCCAGTTTCGAAAGTCGGTAAGCACGTAAAACGCTAGACAACCGAATTGATGATAATTTCAGATAGAAAAAAAACATCACCTGTATTAAAAAATGGAAATATCTCTCGATACATGATAATCTTGTGCTTGTTTGCACCACTTTTAAACATATAGTATAATACCAACGGTCTATGTTATCAAAAAGGTTTTTGTATGAAAAATATAAGCCGCGACACGTCTGAGGGGTTTAACGGCATTTCTTATATAAATATATGTATGTATGTAGTCAATAAAGTTCTTTAGTCTTCAGCATCTTCTGCCTCAAAAATTGTCTTGAAACAGAACGGCTGGAACGGGTAGCCCTCCCCCGTGTAGAATTTGCTCATGAACTCGACCCTGTTTGAGAAACAGATTAGATCATCAGATTTGTTTAGTCTGGTTTAACGAGGCTTCGGTAAAGGACGAGATTCTCACCAGTGAAGACGCAGCGTGTGAAGGAATGCGGACAAGCCTTCCATCATGATTAGAATCGCGATGGTAAATACCGACCAAATGGCAAAGGTGACGACCAGGAATGCGGCATTAATGTAGCTTCCTTCTTCGGCCTGAAGCCCATAGCGCAATACCATTTCCCATAATACCTCCGAAAGTTGGGCATGGGCAAGTGACAAAGCCCACAACCTGAGGTATGAGGCTGTGTGTGAAACAGTCGAGAGAACAAATTCGATCGTGTGAATTCCCTGGTTGATCATTATTTCACTAAACTCCACGTTATCATGGCCTTTATGACCATGATCAGCTGCACCGTGGCTCGAAGGACTTCCGACTCCTCCTGTTTGCAACTCGATATCCTGCGACGGAATCCCGTTGCTCTGTGATGAATAATATCACGTTATATATATGTGGATCCTTTCAACAAGCTGAATTTGACAAAGTATATCGCAAGTTTATTCTACCGGTATCTATAACTTCAATTTTGGCAATGAATCAGAATTTTTCTCTAGATCTATCGATGCACAGTTTTGTCGAAATACATGTCAATATAATGCAAGAACATATCGATGGACTAACGCCAAACGGGCGTAAGCGGCAAAAAAAAAAAATTCGTTTTTATAGTGGCAAAATCTTTTTCATGCAATGGAGAATCTTATGGGCATATCCGCAAAAAAAATTTTTTTTTTGTTGCTTACGCCCCTATGGAATTAGTCCATCGATATAAAGACTAGGGCAAATCATTTTGTGGTCCATATTTTTCAATTTGCCCTCGCACCCCTCAAAACGTGAGTGAATGAGGTCAAGATTAGTAGTACTTATCAATATGACCACGGTGCGATTTTTTTTGCATGGCCCATCGCAAAAGTATTTTGCCCATTTAATTGACATGTTAACATCGATTTTTTTCAACCTGATCTTATTTTACAGAGTAAAAAATTGCTTCATCTCTATAAGGTCTTGCTGAATTTGTACAATAAATGTCAATGAACGAGTGAAACTGAAAAAAAATTTAATTTAAAAATTTAAGAAAAACTTGAACCCCTTCATCACTATTCTCGTTCACTGGCAATCGACGAAAAAAATTGTTTTTCCTTTGCTACTCGTTCATTGACATCTATTTGATATATTCCACAAGACCTTACAACGATCCAGCAATTTTTCAAGCTGTGATATAAGATCAAATTGAATAAAAGCGCCGTTCCCATGTTAATCAAAAAGGAAAAATACTTTTGCAATGGGCCACGCCAAAAGAAATTGCACCGTGGTCATATTGATAGGTACTAATATTGACCTCATACCCTCATATTTTGAGGGGTGCAAGGGCGAATTAAAAAATATGGACCACAAAATGATTTGCCCTAATAAAGACATATGCAAACATGGAAAGCAAATCAGTTGAATAATGTCTATATATACTTACGACAACATCGCCATTGGTTCTTGCCTTTTTTCTACTAGCAAGAATGTACAAAGGCTTGCCAAGGAGCATTACAGGAATGCAAGCAAGGGCACCAAAGACGAAGATATATTGGACGAGGCTTTGACCCTCGTACATGAACTCAGAACATCCCTCGTTTACATCGACGGACGACGTCTGCAATAGCATCATGTTGATGAAGGTGATCAGTACCGAAGGTGCACAGCTTGACCCTCTAGTAAGTTCTGAAGAGTTTTATGGAGATATGAATTATTAACAGTTATTCATCTTCTCATTATTCATGTTCAATCTAGTTTATTTACAGGAATTCCTGCATGTATGGTCTTACCATTGCCTGCGGCGTACATGGACCACTTGAGCATTATGAGGAAAACCATATAGGCGAATAGCATCACGAAGAACAGGAGTTGGGGCAGAAACTCAAGCACTAAACTCGAATATTTTTTGAAGTGGCTGTTGAAGTATAAACAATAAAAATAATGATTTGGATAAAAATATTTTTCTGAATTGAATAACTAAATATTGTACTGGCTCAGTTTTTTCACAGCCGATTACTAGGACTTTGAGACACAATGAACAATTATTTCAAATTTTATAGACTATGCCTTGCATAGATTGACTGCACCCAAGAAAAAGTGGTTGTCGCAGGGTACAGGTCCACATCGTTCATAGCAGCTTCGCCAAATTTAGAGGGTATATTCTACATTGATGTTGTTCCAGAGTAAACCATTGATGTTCAATAAACTAAATTTTTGTATACAAAAACTTTTTATTTTAAGCCTTTTTCTGTAAACAATGAGAAGAAGAGTGTGTTACGTGCTCCCAACAATAGAGACTAATCTCATTTCTGTGAAGTATTGGCTTGCCCAGAAAATACATCTTTTTAGAATATTCCCTGTGAATTTCAAAAGGTTTCGATCAACGCCGTGACCTGTGTCCTGCGACAATGACTTTTTCTTGGATTCAATCTATGGGATTCAAGGTCCATAAATCTGAAAAATAATTTCAAATTACGTCTTAAACGTCTTAAACGTCTTATCGCATAAGGTATGATACCTACATGTAGTTTATAGTACTGCAGCAAACACCAAAGATCATGTGCACAACGCCGAATATTATGGACAGCTTCATCTTGAAAGAGTTTAAAAATATGATTTTATTTTCACCGAGCTGCCACGCCGGGTCCAATCCCAGTGGGTAGGGGTAATGTGCAAAAGCGTCGACGGGATCCAGTTCGTGCTCCTCATCCTCTTCGAGTGTGTGGTAATCGTAAGGGTTTTTCCAGCTCGATCCAAATATATTGACAGACTTAGAGAATACATCGTTATATATGATTCCGGTATAGATTGAGAAAAAGCCCATGAGTAGTATAATGTAACGACCCCCAAAGAATATGGTCCAAATTTCGCTGTCGATTCTCTTGGCGATGAGTTGCTTCTCACAGATTATCATGTAAGCACCAAAGATGGTCAAAATCAGAGCTAAAAAATTGAGTTTTGAAAGATTTATAATACAGTAGTGTCACCAAATCTTCTCAGCATGCTGTAGCTGGTCAAATGATCGAATAAATATTACAGAAATTGTGAAGCAGATCACTCACCGTGTCCAGCATCGCCGAACATAACAGCGAACAAGAACGGGAATGTAATAATCGTGTACAAAGCTGGGTTCGCCTCACGGTAGGAAGACACGCCATAAGCATCGATCAAGGTTTGAAAACCCCGAGTGAATTTATTGGTGCGATGAAACGTTGGCGGATCTTCATCGGAGTGGATCACGTTCAGGAAAGATGGAATAGAGCTGCCGCATAGACGCTGTAAATAAACAGAAGATCTGATTAGGTTTTGATCCTTAAGTGGTTTGCAGTCACTGTAGTCAGTCAGGAAGTAATATACCAACCGATCCCTCGGTGAGACAGTTTTGAACGATTGTTAAGTCCTGTACTGGAACCCAGCATTCACCAATGAGGCATTTCTTGGAAACGTCCAGATTGAAAAGGTTCAGCGTGTGGTAAATTGCCTTCATCTTGCGTACCATTATGCTCCAATTTGGCAGCTCCTTTGCCACATTGTGTAACAAACGTTGGCGATGATCTTGAGTCTGGTTCAGGACCTGGAGACAAGAAATAAGGCATCCTCAAGACAAATCCAATGATCCAAACGATTGCAAGCATAGAAGATTTGCTTCGATTACAACATAATATCTAGGAATAGGAAAGACGGCTGATATTTGATTCCATACCAGGTTCAGATCCTCCAGACGAGTCCGGACACCTTTCACCATGTCTTGGCGTTCACTGTGGCTGTTAGGACACGGATAAAGAGAAGCATGGAATCCGTTGCATACTTTTTTTATGCGAGATTTGAGCTGCTCGCCTTGAAAGAACGCGACAAATACAGTCTTGTACATCGCGTTGCCCTGAAACGATTGTTATCTCGTAATTTTTGTTGCATACATCATGTGAAATTTACGAAATAACAGATTAAATAATTGTTTGCAGCGATGTGTGTGTTTTTTTTTTTCGTAGAGTTGTGCCATCCTCACGTATCCTAAAATGATTCTCAAGCGGTTGATGAGATGGGAAGTTAAGAAACAATGAACATTTTTTTCAACTCACAGTGCTTGGGTCCTCTAATGGTTTGTCAAGTTCATTTTGCCGGAGGAATACGTTTCCACGAGATATACGCCACAACATTCTTTCAAACGCTGGAACTCGCTCACGATTTATTACTCCAGCTACGAACCTGAAAGTCAGACATTATAGTTTTTTCGTCATTCCCTGATTGCCAGTTTTCAAACCTGACATCTACTTTCGGGGAATTAATGTTCTATAACACTCGGAAAATTCATCTAAAAAATACTAACTGCATTCCACCAAGTCTCTAAAATAATTTTAGGGAAAAGAACTTTTGGAGTCAGGTAGTTACCAATGGTGCATCCTATTAGGGATACTAATATAACTGCTGGAGTTCAACAGTCTTTGGTAGTTGAGACTATTGGATTCATTAGTAGAGCGGAAAGAATTTAATATTCTTTAGTAGTATGTACAGTTGCAGTCAATAATGTAACTGTTGGAGACCAATAATTGTAAACAGTGTGTCTTGTGGGTATTGATTTGCACTATTACATCGTTTACTAGTGACCATCTGTACTGGAAGTCAAACTATGGCAGCTAAATCATCTTCATTAGCACAGAGTTTGAAGCCAATAGTAGCAACAATTTGACCCGCCATGACGACAACTGGAGTATGAAAATCCAGGAATTTTCCAAGATTTTTTCAGGACTAAAGGATTCTCTTTCGAGGATTGTCTTGTCATGTGATTTTTCGCTAGATGAAAAAGTCAGCAAGACTTAGATTCATGAACGACGTTATATTACTTTATTTTCAAGTGAATACTTCACGTTCTCAATTGAATTGGTGAGAGCTGTAATTCGTAGTTTTTTTGCGATTGAAAATTGTGAAATTTCTATGAAAATTTCCAGTACACGAGTGAAGTTTCAGGACAATTTGATAGTATTTCAAGGCGGACAATAATATCAGGATCATTTTAGAACCTTCAGGATCGCTGAACACCATGATGTATCACTTCAGAAAATCGTGTTGATTTAAAAAATTTTTAATAGTATTGCCTGGTTTACGCAACGCCGTAACTTAACTTAATTTAAAAATCGACCAATCAGGAGGCTGCTTTAGCCACGCGCCAGGTGAATCTAGCGTCCTGATTGGTCAATCTTTAAATTAAGTTGATTTACGGCGCTGCGTAAACCAGGCATATATAAAATGAGAAATTTCATCTAGGGTGTTACAGAAGTTTATCGTAAAAGTCGATAAATTGCTGAATAAAAGAACAATTTCAACGCAAATAGCGCAGAATTATCAAAGTCATTGAAAAAAAGTGGGGGAGTTAATTTTTCTTAAATAATCTTTAAAAAATATGGATTTTTTTCCCCATGATGACACTGACTTTTTTCCCGAAAATACACATATATACTAGGGTGATTCATTTTGAACTTGTATTTTTTTTTTGTCTCCCACCTGATAATTCAGTGCCAAATTCGGAAAAAAAATTCTCCCTAAATCGCAGAGCATAAAAAAAAATATTTAGAGGTCGCTACCGGCAGCGAGTTTTTTCAAATTAGCATGGTATTTTTTCGTTTTTGTTACATTTTTTTTTTGGTTTTTTAAAAAAAAACTATTTTTTTCGCTCATAAGTCAATCATGAATGTTAGATCGAAAATGATTGTTGTTTTTTTCATTCCTCGGTAGCGACCTCTAAATATTTTTTTTCATGCTCTGCGATTTGATGAGAATTTTTTTTCCGAATTTGGCACCGAGTTTTCAGGTGGGAGACAAGTAAAAAAATACAACTTTAAAATGAACCACTCGTGTGGAAATCTGTCCGGGAACACCCGACTACCAGCCAGCTCCCAGACGGGCAATCCCAAGTTGGCCCAACTGCTCAGCCCCTAGCCGGGTACTGAATAGTGAAACTGTTTCAAACTGTGACTAGTATTTACACGGGTGAAACCGACTAGCGCCCCGTTAGTAGAACTGCCTTGAACCCGGTTAGCCCTATCACAGCAGTCCCCACCAGGGCACTACCCTTACGGATCGTTCGATTCCCACTTGATCGACATTTAATCGGGCGATCAACCTGTGCACTCAGTTGGTCATGAGTTGATCATGAGTCGGTCATGAGTTGATCATGAGTTGATCATGAGTTCAGTTTTGGTTGATGCTGTAATGGGATCGACCGGAACTCAACTCATGATCAACTGACTGCACAGGTTGATCCCCCGCTCAAGTGATCCGTGAGGGTAGTTGGGAGAACCCGTATATTCTTCTCCATTTTTGTTTCACTCTCTATCACAGACTTTTGTTTCATGATGATACTGATTTATTACATATTTACATAAACATCAGACCGGTTCAAAAAAATCGACATTTTTTTTTTTTCAATTTTCGCATTGAAATACTTTCGGGGGGTTGAAAAGAGATGCCTGTTGAAAGCGGAGCTCTTAATATTAATATTTAGAGGTCGCTCATCGCGGATTTCTACTTTCCATTTGAATAGCATAGGAATTTTTTTTTTTTTTTTCAGAATCTTGTAGCTCCTAAACCAATAATCAAATCCGAATGACTCATACATATTTTCATAGGGAATTCAACACTCTACAAAAAGTGTGTATAGAAAAAAATTACAAAAAAAAAATTACAAAACAAAAAAAAATAGTTGACCTAACTATAAATTGTACTTTGAGCTCGAATAACTTTGGAAGGAGTCAATTTATCAAAAAATGATAAGAGACACTTTTTGTAGAGTGTTCAATTTCCCATGAAAATATGTATGAGTCACTTGGATTTGTTCATTGGTTTGTAAGCTACAAAATTCTGAAAAAGAAACAAAAAATTTCCTATGCTATTCAAATAGAAAATAGAAATACGCGATGAGCGACTTCTAAATATCAATATTAAGAGCTCCGCTTTCAACAGGCATCTTTTTCCAACCCCCCGAAAGTACTTCAATGCGAAAATTGAAAAAAAGACTTTCATCGAATATTGATCTTCTAGGTAATGTACACTAAACGTGTTGGATGTTGACCGGTTCAAGGCCACGCATATTTTCGACAAATGCGAATCTAAATGAGAACCGCTTGATTCGTCTGTAGCGCCGCTAGTGGCCTCGAAGGGTATCTCGCCCCGATAAAGATTTCGACTCGCTGTTTTATCGACATTGATTTTAAAGGGCTGGACATCGGTAAATTCAGCTAACAAAAAGAAAAACAGCTATCGATATCTTTATCAGCACGAGATTTCCTTAGAGGCCACTAGCGGCGCTACAGACGAATCAAGCGGTTCTCATCTAGATTCACATTTGTCGAAAATACGCGTGGCCTTGAACCGGTCAACATCCAACACGTTTAGTGTACAACAGAGTCTGTACTGTTACCTAAATCAAGCGCCATCTGTGGGCGCACGGGCCTGCCTAAAAACCTTTCTCGCAAATAAAGTAAAACGGTTGCGTCTTTAGGACCCGGACAAGCGCCACAGTAAAAGCAGAGATATCTCTGCTGAAAATCATAAGTGAACAGCTGTCGGGGAACGCTCCGGCCTGCCTCTAGTGAACGTTCTTTTATCAAAATTTGTTGAATATATTACTTGAATCCAATTGGAAAAATTTTCGAAGAAATCGTTTTACATACAATTACATTGAACGGGAAAACCCGAATAGTGGCCGGCCAGCCTTACTGGGCTCAGGCTGCCTAGGAGAGCGTTACATATCCAGCCGGGGGCTGGGTGGACGTTCTGCTTAGTTCCCGCTTTGAAATCGGGAGCGCTGGGCAGTACCCGGCCAGTTCCCGATCGTGATTTCCAAACGGGTATATACATTAGGGTATCCCGTGAAACGGGTGTTTTTGAATATCATTCCTACGTGTGGCTCAATTGATCTCAAATAAATTGAAAAAAATTTCTACCAAAGGATTTTCCTAATGTTGATCCGACTTAATTTAAGGATTGACCAATCAAGAGGCTCGATTCACCTGGCGCGTGGCTAAAGCAGCCTCCTGATTGGTCGATTCTTAAATGAAGTCAAGTTACGGCGCTGCGTAAATCAGCCATAAGTGCTGCCAGTATGCTCATTTTTTTCCCCATTTAAATAACATGGATTTTCAGTGTAAGTTCAGTTATTATTTTTTTCTGAGCCTGCTGAGGGTTTTAAAAATCTGTTGAGTAGGGGAAAGGTGGTTAGCCCCGGCCAGCGGGTACCCTCGGTCATCTCCAAGTTTTGGACACTTACGCACAAATAAATTTGAAAACGAAAATGCGAAAATGTGACCAAGTTCGTCGCCCTAATTGCCACGTTTTTGTTTTTTAATTTATTTGTGCGTAAGTGTCCAAAATTTGGAGATGACCGGGGGTACCCGCTGGCCGGGGCTAACCACCTTTCCCCTACGGTAAGATATGGCTTTAGAAGTCGGTGAATCCAAATTTGATAATAGACTTAAAAAATTCCCAATTGCAGATCCAATATGGCGGATGAAAACTCGTAAATAAGTGATTTTTATGAAAATGGGTAGGGTAAACCTACCAGTGAATGGACGGTTAAGAAACGGCACCCAGTGAATGGGCAGCGATGTTAAAATCACTATATACAGATATACTTTGTGTGGGAATGGCCATTCACTGGTCTCCGTCCATTCACTGGTAGGTTTACCCTATCCATGGGTTTTGGGGGTCGCTGAATCCAAATTCGACAACGGGATTTCAAAATTAAAAACGGTGGACTTGATCTGGCGGATAGAAATTTGGAAATAGTCAGATCTTCGTAAAAAGGAGTGTTCTAGGGTTCCAGATACCACCATTTTGAATTTTGAAATTCTGTTGTTGAATTTGGATTCAGCGACCCCCAAAACCCACGGATACCCATTTTCATGAAAATCATCTCCTTTCAGGTTTTTATCCGCCATATTGCATCTACCATTGGGATGTTTTGAATTTTACTATAAAATTTGGATCCAGCGACCCCAAAGGCGATCTTACCGTGCTTAATCTGCATGCAGATTTTCAAAACACTCAGTAGGTTCAGTTGAAAATATTAACTTAACTTACACTAAAAACGTGTGTTATTCGAATGGGAAAAAGAATGAGTTTCTTATTAGGCAGAACGTTTTTTCAAATTTATTCGGAACCAATTGGGCCACACGGAAGAATGAAATTCGAGAACACCCCTTTTGAGGGACACCCTAATATAATATATAAATTATAAATATATAAATATATTCTGTTAATGAATCGGCATCTAAATGTTCACATCGTATTGATCGCTGCACTTACTCAAGTCGTCCCCTGGACCCGCTTACGGGTTGGACAGTGGTAGCTTCTTCGTGTATCAGCGCCCTGGTGATAGAGTCGTTGACTTCTTCCTGCTGAAAAGAAGAGTCGTTAGACTGCAGAGATATCAGTTATAGATGAAAAGCTGAGTAGAATCACGGCGAGGATCAGCTACTGAATTTACCTCGGTGAAAAAGACTTGAGTCTTTTCCAGCACGTGGCGAAGTTCCGTAAGTTCAAGGTAGTTGCTCTTCAGGTTTACGGCGTTCTGGCTCAGCTCAAGAATGTCATTTTCGGTCTTATCTAGGTGAGCCTACGAGCAAAGAGATATGAGGCTACAGACGCGGGCTTCATACGGAGCTGAGCGATAGATTTACCTCGAGGTCGATTATCTCACGGGGGTTGGGGGCTCGCGGTAATTCAAGAAGAAACTCCTGGGTCGGAACCTCGTCCTTTTTAACTTCCGCTTCGATGTAGCGAAGTTTTCTTTCCATCTCGTCGCATCTTCGGACTTCATTGACGAATTTCCGTTGGAAAGAATTCACGTCACTGTTCAACTAAGAAACAACCATTTCGCGGGTGATTATTCTCTATACAATGAATTCGCCAAAAAACTGATTTTGTTGTACCTACACGGAGAGAAATTTATAGTAAATTTTCTCATACTCGTATAGTAATGATGGAATATATTTTCAATATGACGATCGTTCCTATACTTCATACCAAATGTCACCATGAATATAGGAATGTCTTTCTTATATTCATGAAAAATTATGTACAAGAATCGGAACGATCGTCATATTGAAAGTATATTCCATCATCACTATACGAGTATGAGAAAATTTACTATAAATTTCTCTCCGTGTACATATATCGTTATGAATCAACGATACTTACAGCAGATCAACTTAAAGTGTGTTCCGAAATGTAATTTGGTCAAGATTATTCCGTAGTACTTTCGGCTTATTTTGGTCCATAGTGACTGGGGCCTAGCTCGTTTATATCGATGGTACTTTAATCACGCGCGATAAGTCGCATGACTAATATAGTCAGCGCCGGATTAGGGGGGGGGGGGGGGGTAGCAGGGGCTATAGCCCCGGGCCCCAAGGGTTCCATTTGTTAAGTGATGGAGCTTATTTTAATTTTGATGGATTGTTTTTTTTTCTTCTGATCTATAATAAGCATTGAAAAATGTTTTTTTTTGTCAATTTTAATGATGACGCTTGATGAATGAAACCGAAAAATAGATTTTTCATGACGTTTTTCGTATTTTATACAAGTAGCTTCTGGAATGCGGAATCAAATGCCAGGGTCAGCCCTATTCTGTAACTTTTTATCCGATCGATTCGATGACTTTCTGCACGGATGAAACAACAGTGATCAATAAGGTTTCAGAAAAGACAGATCTACCGAACAAGACGAAGCAAACCGATCCGATCGTCACGTTAACGAAAAGTTACAGAATAGGGTGGGACCAGATACCGATTCATGCGCATACTTTCGTATCATTTAGATAAACTGTGGATGAAAAGCAAAATTTTTAAGACCCGCCGCCGCAACGAACCTTTCAAAAACAACTTTGTACAAAAAAAGAAATCTTCTAGTAAATGACCGAAACAGATTAATTCTGTTCCATTTATTCTTGAGAAAGGCTAACTTTGATACCATTTAATTCAAAATTTATTCTGATAGTGCTAAAATTTTTCGACAAGTGTTATAAAATGATACTTTTTTTGAAGAAAAATATTCTAAGATTAAAAATAAAATAAATTGAAAGTAGTACGTGTGTAGTGTGTACCGAAAACATATTCATGTACAGTAATGTTATAGAGACAACGACAAAGTGTCGGGAACAGCGCGAGCCGGTCAACTCATGTTTTAATTCGCAAAAAAGCGGGAGGAATCGCGCGAGTTTATTAAATAATTTTACATAATTCGATGTTACATTCAAATAATGTAAAATCGGTTCTCAAGGCCCATCCCTAGTCACCCACCTCCTTTTGGTCGAAATGTGTCACATTTCGATTATTATCCGAGCCCAGGCGTCAAGAACGCAAAAAAAGGCCAACGCTGCGCAAAGTCAAATTCAATTCCGAACACATACGTCCAAAAACATGCTCGTTTCGTGCAAAAATAGAGTCTACAGATTGTTTTTACGTAATTGACCGAGGAAATCGAATTTGAAAACATTCGAATAATGTAAAAACCATCTGTAGACTCTACCCCAAAAGCACCTCTGGTGCAAAAACCCTTCGCCAAGTACAATAATGTGATCACTACCCCCAAAATAATCTACCAACGAAAATTCTTCCTTAACAAAAGTGATACTACAAAAATGTCTACTTACAAAATGATTGAAATCAGATACCATTGCCAAGTACATGTCTCTTCTGTACATAACAAAAGTTTACAACAGAAGAACAGAAAATTGAATAGTCTTGTACTCGTTCACTCGCTACGCTCGCTCACTCGATTGGCTTCTGATAATTACAGGAAAAAAATTAGAAAAAAAAAATTAGTACGTGGTACTTGCGGGCCAAGTATGAGTGAGTGATTATCAAAGAGTACATATTTTCTTATAGATCTATATATCATTTGTTCGATGCATATTGCTATAATGGCCCGCCAAGTACCACTTCCTAATTTTTTTTTTCTAATTTTTTTCCTGTAATTATCAGAAGCCAATCGAGTGAGCGAGCGTAGCGAGTGAACGAGTACAAGACTATTCAATTTTCTGTTCTTCTGTTGTAAACTTTTGTTATGTACAGAAGAGAGACGTACTTGGCAATGGTATCTGATTTCAATCATTTTGTAAGTAGACATTTTTGTAGTATCACTTTTGTTAAGGAAGAATTTTCGTTGGTAGATTATTTTGGGGGTAGTGATCACATTATTGTACTTGGCGAAGGGTTTTTGCACCAGAGGTGCTTTTGGGGTTGATATCACCACTTTTTGTACAATTTTTCTGGATCACCTAATAATAATAATAATAATTGTGCTCGCTCGCTACGCTCACTCGTTTGGGTATTCCTATATCCTCGCTTGCTTGTCAACATTCTGCCCATTCTGTCTATGAGTAGCTCAATGCACGAACACTATATACATTTCATACCATCTAAATTCCTTGATAAGCACTAATGTTAATTGTGGCAGTATGATATAAATACTTCTTCTAACATTTTGCTTGACTACCTAATAATTGTGCTCGCTCGCTCGATTAGGTATTTCTATATCCTTGCTTGCTAGGCTCGCTTCGCTGTCAGCATTCTGCCAATTGTTTCTATGGGTATCTCAATGCATGTATACACCGATGCATTTTATATCATCAAAATCTCTCGATAAGCAGTGATGTTGAATGTGGTAATATAATATAAATATGTTGAAAGCACAAAGGCCTGAAATAATGAGACACGCTATCATTCGTTGCTTTCCAAGCCCTGTAAAGGTATGTTGTTATGTGCATGGACTAAATATGATATATTTGACCCATTGAATATATACGGAAATATTTGGAAATGAATAATATTATATTGAACACCTGCCACGTTGATTGGAAGCTTTGTCACTTATTAATTCATGTTGTAGACTAATAAACTTTATGCGATTCAATAACCGTATACCTATAACCTAACCTCAAAATTGCACGCTTCGTCATTTCATGAGAGATTGTTATAATTTCGCCCTCCACTTTAAATGTGAATTTTATCATAATAAGTAGGTAAGTATAGGAAGCATAAAAGAGAACGAAATTTGCAAAATGTTCAGATGTACGAATATGAACAGAACTGACAGCTGTCTCGGGAGTCCGTCTGTCCGTAGTCTCCGTACTCCGTGGTCTTGGGCAATGGATTCTCGATCATACGTCACTCTAAGACGTCAACAGCGTTGAAAAGAGCGCCACCTGGCAGAATACTTGAAGTATCTCTGCTATACTATAATAGTGGTGGCCAGTCTTTCCTAATTGTCATCCGCATAGATTTAAGGATTATTTGGTCTGAATACGGAGACGAAAAATTTTCAGACGAAACGGGTACTCAGAAACTTAAGTTAATCGTATCTCAGTTTTCCTATCACTGATTCGATTGAAGTTAACCTGAAATGAAGGGCTCTCCGTGCCTAGATTCTGAGATAATTATTTCAATCCCCGGGATATCGCGAAAAGTAAGAAATTAGGAATATACTGTCTCCCCACCCCACTGGTTTGCTCCCGTTCGGGTATATAGACTCGTTGAGTCTCGCGCGACGTATCAAGAGACTCGGTAGAGTCTCGCGCCAAGTACATTAAAAAATTTTTTTTTTCAAGCGTGAGACTCAACGAGTCTATATACCCGAGAGGCAACTACCCTAACCTATAACGCGAACTAGTATCTTCGTTTTCTTTCACCTCACAACATACACGAATCAAAACTGATTTAATCTAGGATGTGGGCATGAAAAGCTTTCATTTGAGCCCTAGATCGATTAAATCGGTGTCCGGAGTGCTGAGATATAATTAACTTCAGATTCTGATACCCCGTTTCCTCGTCCAATGTTTCTCTTTAGTGTTCTTCAGACCAAGATTCACATTCAAACCATTCCCATGCAATCACTAGACGGGAAAATCCACACAAAAGTTGTAGAGTGACGTCAGTGCGAGATAGTTCCGACGTAGATAGCGCCAGTATCGCAGACAGAAACCGTCTCCTACATAGACATAGAGCATGGACTGCGCATTCCCTGTACAGCCTATGGTAACGCCGAAAGTGAGAGAGAAGGGTAACACACGCGGCCAAATCTGTCTCTTTCTATGCATTTGACGTTGTTGGTTAGAAAGAAACAGATTTGGCCGCGTGTATATGCTGTCTCTTTCTACCGACCGAGCGATTTTCGGCCCGAATGCGCAGTCCATGCTCTATGTCTATGGTCTCCTACACTAGCAGACGCGTACTGTCATTTCATGTTTTTAAATCCCAATAATAAAGGAAATAAGAGAAATACGAGCAATGCTTAATACAAAATTTGAACGTACAAAAACTAGTGAATACCCACCGCAAGCCCCTCGGGTGCCAAAACCTTACGCCAAGTACATTAATGTGATAGTCACCAATAAAAATGTTTCGATGGGTTAATCTTAAATCCTACGATCTCGAGCTTTTGAGGTTATGCGAATCGGCTGACGTGTAAAATTCATGGTGATAAATAAAATAACAATTATAAACGGACAAGACTGTCAGATGAATATTAACTGATTTATGAATGCAATTATCAGAAGAAACGGTTTTTTCGGTTCAATTGTTTAGCAAGTTATCGCCTGAGGAAGTCTGACAAGAGAAAATCAAGAGAAAATGTTGAAGTTGAAAAATATGAGGATAGCATTATTCGATATAGGGAACGGCAAGGAGCCAGACCAATAAAGCCGAGTTCAAGCGTTGGATTGCAACGAATTTTACTTCAAGCTCCATGTTAAGCTCATCACCGAAGGCTCGTCTGCTGAGACTCGAATTGTGAGTCAACGTTATACGTAGGATCCCGACGAGTCCTATAATCTAACTCCGTATCATCTAGTCAAAACGAGATTTTCAGTCAACGTTGTTTGTTGGACTCCGATAGGCTTTATTCTACACTCCAAGTCAACGTAGTGCCTTGACCTTCGGTGAAGATAATTTTTTAATCCACAATGTATATTCATAATTTAATGTCAAATTTCAATAAATTTGTTACATTTTGGTATGCAACCTGTGTCTATATGTTCGACTCTATTAAGCTTTCTCCATATGAGGATTAGTGCTATCACGACAAATGGAATGAAATTACTTATTTATGGATTATTTAATTTTGTAGCGGGTCGCCATATAAGACGAGAGGATGATGAGAGAAAACGCTTGGGTTGCAAAGTATCAGGATAGTGTTATTTGATACGAGAAACGG
This sequence comes from Tenthredo livida, assembly GCA_963992785.1. NCBI lineage: Eukaryota > Metazoa > Arthropoda > Insecta > Hymenoptera > Tenthredinidae > Tenthredo > Tenthredo livida. The sequence goes on along the minus strand of OZ023064.1, from coordinate 41,621,566 downwards.
CAAAAGTCAGACAAAGAGAGCAGAATGCGGGTGTTTGACTTCATAAATTTCCATTTTATGCTCTACGCTAGTCTTGCATGAATAGGCTCAATTCTAAATATTTTGATACCTTCTGTTCAGACCCGAATTGGAAGTTGACGTTATGAGTACGGGACGCGTACATGTTCTTTTTGCAGAGGACCTAGTTGCATTAAAAAAAAAACTACCTACGAATTGCAATACATATATCGGATATCCATATATATTAGTCATGAGCAGCAACTATAACCCTGCGTGCAAGTAACTCCGTCATTGCCGGTCCCAGGCCCAGATGAGACAGGAGGAGGGCTGCACGCAGGGTTAGATGTTGTAGGTATAAAAAATTATTGTAGTGGAACAATTTGTAAACGCTATGAAAGTACATTACGCGTCACTCTACAAATTTGAGACTTGGGGAAAATTATGAGCACACGCGTGCTCGTTGCTGTTGACGTTCCTGCTTATCGAGGGACTTCGGGCGGTATGAAATAGCACAAAACAACCGAGCGAGCGTAGCGAGCGAGCACAATTATTAGGTGGTCAAGCAAAATTTTACAAAAAGTAGTGAAATCAACCCCAAAAAGCACCTTTGGTGCAAAAACTTTCCGCCAAGTCCATTAATGTGTAGATCACTCCACCAAAAAATAATCAAAGGTTGTGCTCGCTCACTCGATTGGTTGATGATTATCAACATACAAAAGCATTGAAATCAGATACAACTGCCAAGTACCTGTAGAATGATAAAAGTTTGGAATTGAAAAATTTGTTCAAACTAAATAACGTTGTACTCGTTCGCTCGCTGCGCTCGCTCACTCTATTGGCTTATGATTATGGGTTGAAAAAACAATTCGGATAAAGAGATTGAAGATGTCAACATTTATCTAAAAATATTCATAACGAAAAAATAATTTAAAAAAAATTAAAAAAAAAAAATTTGGAGGTAGTGGTGGTTGGGGGGCCTTTTGTAGAAAAAGAAATATAAAATATCGATCACGAACCATGTCAATGTCATCTGATAGATATTCAAACATTGGCCCGCCAACGTACCGCGGACTCCAAATTTTTTTTTTTAATTTTTTTTAAATTATTTTTTCGTTATGAATATTTTTAGATAAATGTTGACATCTTCAATCTCTTCATCCGAATTGTTTTTTCAACCCATAATCATAAGCCAATAGAGTGAGCGAGCGCAGCGAGCGAACGAGTACAACGTTATTTAGTTTGAACAAATTTTTCAATTCCAAACTTTTATCATTCTACAGGTACTTGGCAGTTGTATCTGATTTCAATGCTTTTGTATGTTGATAATCATCAACCAATCGAGTGAGCGAGCACAACCTTTGATTATTTTTTGGTGGAGTTACTATAGATAACCTTATATGACATATATTTTTTTTTTATTGTACTTGGCGCGAGACTACCGAGTCTCTTGATATTTTCTAACGAAACGTACATTTTTTGGACGTATGTGTTCGGAATTGAATTTGAATTTGCGCAGCGGTGCCCTTTGTTGCGTTCTTGACGCCTGGGCTCGGATAATGATCAAAATGTGCTCTTTTTCGACCAAAAGAACGTGGGTGACTAAGGATGGGCCTTAGGAGGGCCCCTGCTCTTGATTTAGCCCTGGGCCCCGCGAAGTCTTAATCCGGCGCTGAATATAGTTACATGTATAGACAGCTTATACCATGAATTTTATACGAGCTTGATAGTATAATTAGCTTGCGTGTCTGTTCATCTGTCTAATCGTAAGTTGCTCGCAGTTGATATCATATAACATGCATTTTGACGATGATTTTTAAGTACTTTCCTATGCATTAGCTTGTAAGTTAATTTTGGAATGGATTATTGATTGACGGACGCCCTGAGCAATTTCGAAAGAAACGGGGATGAATAAAAACTATGATAAAGCATCATCACGAGGTGGACATAATCCGTGCCTTATAGTCGACGGAATAGCTGACAAGGTTATACTTACGTCACGGAACTGCACGGTTCCGGTTTCACCGAGTTCAGAAACTGAGAGGTAGGCAGCTTCGGGCTGAATGAACAGCTGGCAAAGGGCCATCTCCTCGCTACGAAACATTGCCCCCATCTTACAGGCGATTATATTTCACTCTGCAACAACGAGACAATGGGTTTCCCTTCAAATTCAATACAATATACTTCACAAATTACCATGCATAAATGTACGTTGTGCGTTGTATATACAATTTATACGTTGTATACATGGTTAGTATAAGAGTGTGAGGTCAGGATTTGAGAAGGGATCGCAATTGGATTTCGTCGTATTCTTTAATCTTTAAGCTATTGTATCATATGTTACGGTCTTTCGCAGTAACTGATTATACCCGAGTATTTCTCCACAAACACGGTGGCTTTCCGTGTAAAAGTGTCCCGCCATTTTTTTTCTCTGATGAATGCTAAAAAGTGTTCTAGAATGAAGATAACAATTAATTAAGTACTATCCAGCATAGGGCCCAAAAAGATTCGCAGTAATATAAGTTTTATTGAAGATTTTAGAAAAAAAATTAGCCATGGGGACTGTTACATGTAATAGAGGACTGTTTTTGTATAAAGAAAAACAAAGTTCGAATGGCATGTAAGGAAGTTTTTTTTTTTTTTTTTATTTATTTTTCGCGACACGTGCACCGAAAGTGGGGTTTTTTTGTCCTCATTTGAGAGCGGAAAATAAGTCTTTTTGAGTCAGGATCCAATTCGTTAGTTTTTTAGGTCCTAAGACAAAAATGCTGGTTAAATATGAAAATATTTGTCCTCCACTTCCGAACATCGCCACCATGCGGCGACGTCGATGTTGGTCGATTTTGATCGTTCGGCTATCCAGTTAGAATATATATCAGTGGGTTACCTGAATCCTGACTCAAAGACTCATTTTCCGCTTCTAAATGAGGACAAACCCCACTTTTCGTGCGCGTGTCACGAAAACTATGGTATGCAGCATGGACAGATTGACAGTGATTTTTGACGCTGTCGTTCGGTCCTTGCAGCATAATATACTATTTTTGTCATTTCATTTTATTTGAAAACAATTTTTTTTCAATTTTTTATTCTATGTAGATAAATTATTTTTCTTCTCGGATGCCATTGCCCATGAAACACATGAAAAAGTCAGTCCTTTGGTATTACAAATGGCCCTCTGGCTTCTTTAAGAGCAGGGGACTGTTGCCAAGGGACTGTTGAATCGGGCTTGATTTCAAAATATCGTGAAAACTACTAAAGTATCGACTTTTATTAACGTATACAATGGTTGATGTTCTTTGTTTCAATACAATAGAAAAAGTTCTAATTTTAATTATAAAAACCGAATATACATTTGTCGCACTCGCTCACGGTTGCACTTGGACGTAGGGTACACGGAGAAAAAAATATCGCTCTCATCACGAAACAGTATAGTGATTATCACGATACTCGTGTGACTATACTTTGTATACGCATATGCTCAATCCATGTGGATCGCGATAATCACGATCCACATGGATTTGGATAGTGAGCATCTATATTGCTATGGTTGGAATTCCGTTTCCTTATAGTGACTTTTCACTAAATCGTGCATGTGACGATGTCATGAAAAGCTAACTTACACTTATTATATTGGTAAATATTATGCTTCAAAATTTGAGGTTATTATAGATTAGTATTTTGTATTTAATTTGTGAACACAATAGTATATTGTGTACCAAGGGCGTAAAGTGGGCTTTTTTAGACCGAGTGTGGAGTTTGCAGTACGAGTCAGAGGCGAGCTAGCACGAGTCGAAGACGAGTGCGTTGCGAGCCAAAGACAAGTACTGCAACCACACAAGGTCAAAAAGCCCACTTAGCCTTGGTACACACCATATTTTATATAACAAAGCCATGTTTAGCGACTTTTTGATGTTTCTGTATAGGATCTAAAGTAGTACTTTTAAGTCCTAGGACTTAAATGTGGCACATTTAAGTCCTGTATAGGACCTAAAGTAGTACTTTTAAGTCCTAGGACCTAAATGTGGCACGAAAAGTCCTAGGACTTAAAAGTACTACTTTAGGCCCCATACAGAGGCATCAAAAAGCGAAGAAAACATGCTTCCGTTATATAAAATATATTTTATTAAAGAATATTATGTTTTTTTTATTATTATTCAACATAGATACTAATTTCTCTTCAAGCGTGATTCATTTGAAATTTTCGTTTAGTTTATGACAGTCAGGACTAAGGAACTTGGTTATGTTCGGTGGCGCTGAAGGCGTGGATCGTGATAATCACGATCCGTTTCGCTGTAGTAAGGAAACGTTTCCTTATGATCGCTATACGTTTCGTCAAATTCACAATACACTTGGATCGGGATAATTAGTATTTACCATTTCGTGTACAACAGTATATGTATAATGATTATGACAATAACGTAAAAAGTTATTATAGAGATATAAAGCATACAGCAAATCAGGTTACAGTATCGTGAAAATGATGAAAGTGTTTTGTAGTAATCACGATACTACGTTCGCGATCCACTTGATCGCTACGACAGCGATATTTTTTTCTCCGTGTAAGGTTGCTATCGATGGACCCCCTAAGCAAAATTGGTCTTGGAAAGTAAATTTTAATGTCAGACATGAAAAATCAATGGTGGATATTTTCATTGAAACCTTCTCTACAAAACGTTCACATGTAGACAAATTTATCGTTAATTGTCGACTCAGCAAATCCGATTTTGTATTTTTTGCGTTTAGTCCATCCATGTCAACCCCTCTCCATGAATGGACCACTCGGTTTCCTTCGTTGGACCACCTGAATAATGAACTTAAAACAGTTCAATGACTTGATATTATTGGTGTCAATCATGAATCGATGAACTATGGGTAGATCTTTATGTAAACAGCAGTCTCAAAAGTTATATTATACAAAATCGCATTTATATTAGTACGCTATCTGATCTTGGATATCAGTTTGAATGTATAAAATGAAATTCTTCGACCTTACACGTCTGTGCATAACAGAACAATATCTTATACCCAGATTCATTGAAAACTAGGTAAAAATCTTTCTGTATATACCTATTCTTTTTTTTCAACTATTCTAGACTATCTGCCATTATAAACTACTAGTCCATTCATGGCACTGTTTCATGGTTCATCCATGGACATTCGCAAAGCAATACATAACCCGTTCTACTACCCCCAGTTGGAACATACAAATAAGTGCCTAATATCGTTTCGAATCTTAAAACCTTCAGCTATCAAAGCATGCAAGGCGAATTTACCCCAATAAATGGATGAGGGTTCGAACACATTCGCAAAATCATGAAAAATAAGATCAGAGAAGGCAAATTCTTATTTTACTAGATTTCAGCACGCCTATTGTAACCGAGTGACTTTTTTCAATATTTTTTCAACTCTTCCCGACTAGTGCACTCAATTCCAACTGGAAAGAGCTCTTCCTACCAACGCGTTTTTGAAATATTCAATTGGTCCATCGGTTGCACCGGTCCATCGATAGCAACCTTACCCTATACCTATATCGGACGTATGGTCTGCCGCCGAGTCTGCCGCCGCGCGAACTACTCATTTACAAAAGTAGCTGCCATTCGAAATCTATGGTATTTTGACATCTGAAATCTTTTTTAAAAGCTTATTTTGTTATTTAATTATAATAATCAACGGTTATATTCGCGGAATTCAAAAATTCGTACGATAACTTTTGTCTCGGAAGTTGATGACTCTGGTTTTCAGAGTTTCTTTGCTGGTAAATTCGCCATTTATTTTCTATTCAATATTAAGACTTGTTTCTTATTCTATGTCTCACAAAAGGTTTCAAGGAAGGCTCCGTAAAAATTTCAAAACAAAATTATGGATAGGAAAAAAGTGGCAGCGAGTTGAACTGAAAAAAGTATTCCGATTGCTAGTCATAAAAATTGGCATTTTCCTCTCATATCTTAGAAACGAAAAAGAACTTTCATATAGTTCCAACACAAAAAATGTGCAGAATGACCTACTCTATCGATCCCACGGGGAAAAAAATCAAGATTGGATTTTTTGATTTCGAGGTTCTATAGACAAAACTTATCCGGCGGATTTCAGTTACTCGCCCCTTTTGTTTCCGGTCCCTCAATTTTGTAATATTTTCGACTAGAACGGAGACGCTGATCTTCTGTATTTTCAGTGAAATTTAAAAAATTCTGTCTTCCGTGGAATTTTTAGCCCTGTCCGAAACTGGAAATAATTTTTTGAATATTTATTCAATCGATTTCGAGAAATATTAACAAATTCTTGAATGAAGAAATACCAAGAGAATCATGAAAAGATCCCTATCGATGCTAGTGAAAACCCGATGCGTAAATTATAATTTTTTCGTCTCATTAGTTAAGGAGGTGCGAGCGAAACTAATGAGTCAAAGTAGTGTTTGAATTTTTTCGCTTACTTAATTCTTCTAATAGTTATTAAAATTCATTATTTTCATTTAGAATAATACAACTAGTTCATAAATTGATAATTGTTACTTATTCAATGAAAGAAAGTAATGAAATGACTTCGTTATTTTTGACTCATATGGTTTGATGAAAAAATGTGGCAACAGCGCGCTGTTATGTGAATATGTATAAGACATTTGGATACACATGCATTAAAGATATAAAGGGAAATTTTGTGAAAAAAATCTAGTAAAATGGAAAAATTAATTTCTCATCTCGTATTTTCTTTAAATTATATTTCTATCTTTTTCTTTTCGTTCAGCTGCTCCCGCGACGCTGCCAAACTTTCAGTAATATGTATCACTGTCGATAAACGAGATTGAAAAATCAAGTTTAACTTCAATTATTTCAATAATCACATCGGTAACGGTATATTGTTAATATGTTAAAATATTCCATAAGTATTCAACTTTATTACGCGTGGTTTTTTATTCCTTAAACTTGGGCGATTAATAGGGAAAATAATAAAACAAGTCATGCCGGTAGCTTGTCAGCCATAAGAGCCTGTGTATAAGAACTTTAAAAACGTCATGATTAAAACTATTTTTCTAACAAACTAGACGGTGGATCGTTCTCAAATTTTGAGAATACACCAATGAAGTATTTATTTGTATGTAAACGAAGTTTCAAATCTTAGACTTGGAAAATTCGTTTTACATAAGATTCGCTCGAACCTCCTTAAGGGTGTCCGAGGGGGTCCCATGACGGCACATATACGCATGTACACTCCTACGAGTGAATTACACCGTCTCGATTCTCGATGATGAAGGATTATTTCAAGAATCTGATGTGTGTGAATGAAAATGTTTTTGGTGAAATAGTGGAGGTTAGCCACAAATGAGCTCGAATTTGTAATAAAATGTCATTAAAGTCTGGTCATATCAGCTGCCACACGAATATACACACTGAAACAATAAACATGGCCGCCACGTCACACGCCTGGAATCACATTTTGGCAATATAATGATTTTTCACACTCGCCGGTTACCGAGGACTATTTCCCGCACGACAAGATGACTGTAGAATACGTTTAATAACGATCCTTATTTGAAAAGCAGTCTGAATTCTGAGAATTAAAGGGAAGAGGAAGGTTCGCAGCCTATAACGAGCTCCATGTTAAGTCCCATATAGCTGGCGAAAAATATCCGAGGGCCCCGTACACCTCACCCAAACGGTCCCATTCACATTCATATCCGATACAAAACATATAATTACGGATAAAGAGGAACAGCCAGTTTCGATACAGTAGAGTCTCCGTGATTTGGTTACTCTCTAATTTCTCGCTTCCCCTTCATAATCACGAACGAAACAGGAGAACGTTCCTTCTCTTCTTGTTCTTTAGACTGACGGACATATAACCTCAAATGTACGTAATACGGATCGTTTACCAGAGTCTGGTGAGATTCTGACCAGAATCTGGTGAATATCTGGGCAGGATCTGCCCAGATTGTCTGCGCATAAGATGGTGAATGGCCAGAAACTCTGGTAAATTTTCTACCAGGGTTGGTAGTTTGCGTGAATGTACTCGGCACACCGCGCGCCACAGTGTATGAATCGGGCACTTCCCACACTATCAACAGACATGAGAAATCGAAATTCACACACTGAGTTTAAAAAAATAGTATACGACACACGTGCGCGTACGTGTATCCTAATCTACTATTCTTCAACAGCGGAGGGGAAACCAGCGAGTTTCCATCTGCAAATGAGGATGGAAACCAGTCGATTGCCGGTTCTCGTTTGCGGATGGAAACTCGCTGATTCCGCTCCGCTGTTGAAGAAAATAGTATGTGAACCTCGAGAAAAAACGGGCGCTCGCGCCTTGTATGAAGTCGTTAAAGGACGAGAGAGAGATTGATTCATTCATTTATTTATGCCCTCGAAGCCTAGGGGCAAATAGTGTACAACGAAATAGAGAAGATGCGTGAGTTGCCATACAAAATGGAAGTGCACAGTACAGACCAAATAGACAATGGTTAGATCGAAACTTATTGAGTAAATAACATAAGATAAACTTAAAGAGTAAAAAAGACATAAAATAAACTTATGAGTAGCACATAAAAATGACCATGAACATAGAACATATCAGATAAAAATAAATAAATAAGAATAGAGAGAGAGAGAGAGAGCTCCGCCTCGGGGACCTCAACTTTGAAAGCGCGCAATCGTCCGTTTTATCTCTCGGTGCACAATGTACCAATATATTCCCGAATAGGAAAAATAATCCGTCAAGATCTATAAATTGGTGGAGACTTTTATTTTGGCCTACTATATTGAACATACTAAAAGTCCTGACTTCTTCAAGGTGCTCGAATTCAGTTTTTTCATCGCATCTCAACAACTATTGATCCTATCGCCACGAAGGTTATTATGAAAAATAAAGCTTACTGAATTATCCACAAAAAGGTTCCATACATATTTATTGGTACTCTCTAAATCTGAATCAGCCAAAACTACTGACAATCAGCGAATAGTCGCTGGTTTACAGCTAGAAGTATGCAGCTGATTGAATCAGCTGATCAGCTGATTGAATCAGCTGCATACTTCTAGCTGTAAACCAGCGACTATTCACTGATTGTCAGTAGTTTCGGCTGATTCAGATTTAGAGAGTAGCAGTAAGATTAAGACCGGTATACCGGATTACTTTTTAGATAATGGGAAGGAAATAGCCGAACCAAATGAAATGACTGATGCTATGAATAAGTTCTTTCCCAGATAACAATCGTGCGTCGCACGTTACCCGCACGCCGTGCGACGCACGCTGTGCGTGCGAAAATGCAGCATTTTCGGACGCACGGCGTTGAGGCGCATCTCAGTGCGAGCGTAATGCGTCGCACTGCACCATCAATAAATATAATATAATTATGTGCATATGAACGCTATTCGAGATATCGAATGAGAGATAAATATTATAGTTTGACTATATCGCCAAAAAGTGACTTATAGAATAAAAAAATATTGAAAGAATAGCAAAATTGAATTTGCGGAATCGTCATATTCTTGGAAAATCGCGCATAGCTCGCAGAACGGGCCATCAAACGAATAAATAATAAACATTATACTTTAATTTCGTCTGCAGTTATAATTTTATCAATATCTACCCAGGTAGAAATATGGCTAGGGTTTGTTAGTCTTAGGCTAGCGCCTAGCTGGAAAACTCCGGGCGTTCCAAGTTAGGGGAATCTATCGTGGCTCCAGCTTGGCGCAGGCTAGCCAATCTAGAGTTCAATATAGGCATGCGCGGATAGAGCCTAGTCAGAGCCTAGTCAGGAATCTGTCCAGTACCAAGCTAGGGCCTCTCTCCGACCAATCCTGGCCGCGTATTAGGACAATTCGACAGAATGTATTTCAATACTCGAAACGCTCCTGATTGAAATTGGAGTGAAAAACTACAGATATTGATTCAGACCGAAAATACGAAATTATATTTTTTCAATTAGCATCGGTTTGAAATATAAACCAATGAGTATAAGATATTTTGTGATTGATAAGTAAGAATTGTTATTCTTTGACCAATTGTCACTAATTATCTACACGAAATATCTAATTTGTAATTTACTTATACTCCAGACTGATACTATATCGTATCTAGAAAATAATTCAAATTCGAATTTTTGACATTCGAAATTAGGCAAACGCGGATTTTATTGATAGAATATTACGATGATCGGCCGAAAGTGACATTTTTTCAGTCCTTGAGCCAAATAAAAAAAAAAAGAATCCCGAATCCAAGCCGAGTAGGGGAGAGCAGGGCAATGTGATCATGTGGGGTAAAGTGACCATCTCAAATATTTTCCACTCTAGAACGCTGTATTGCACCAAGCGTTTGTGCCGAAGTACTTCGGCAAGTTCTTCGGCACAAACGCTCGGTGCAAATACAGCCTTTTAAATATTGCTCAAGTAGAAAATATTTGAGATGATCACTTTACCCCGCATGACCATATTGCCCTGCTCTCCCCTACGGAGTTTCGGGGAAAAATCGGTTGTTAAAAATCTTGACATGAGTAAAATTTTTGAATGTTCAATTCTCTCAAATGATGGTAACTACATTTTCAATTGACGGAACTTCATTTTCTATTGCAGATTAACTAACTATTTAACTTCACTCATCTGTTCAAATGGACTTGATTATTATACGTCCTTATATCAACTATTATTTAAAAGTCAATTTGCTAACCCACTGAAAATAGTAACAGAGACTAGATTTTTATCTGTATTATTACATAATTACTGTAAGCGTTACAGTGAGTGAGAACTTTTGGAACTCTAGGAAAGTAATTGGATTAAGAAGATATTTGGAACTCAGATGTTCAAGTAAAGAATGTTTCTATGCAATCGAATAAAAGTATAATATACTATTTAATCATCAGAAATCTTCGACGTGACCGTGAAATTTTGCTATCATACACGGAAAGACCCGCGGGATAACCGTTCTCCTTCGCGAAATTTTTTGTCGATAAGTTACACCAAATTCACGGAGAATCGATATCTTCGAATTTTGATCTAACAGTTGGTTCATTTCGGGAGAAAATGTCGACGTGAGTGATTGACAGAACTGTTACGCTGGCTCTGGGAGAAACTTTCTCCCTGAGCGTAGGACAGTTGAACTTTGTTGACAGAAAAAAGCGCCACCAGCGAGAAAAAGTGAAAAACAAATGGTCAAGTGCGATCTCTCCGCGCGAGGGCGAAAAATTCTTCCAAAATCGAAGACTCGCATGAAAATTTCTGAGGAAGAACGGTTATACAACGCTAAGTCAATGCGCCATCCCACGGGTCTTTCCGTGTATCTTTTTTTTTTTAAGTACATATTGACGTAAATCCTCACAAACCAAAGTTTACCTATTGAGTCAAAAAGTGTTACGTATTGTGACAGGCGACGATTAGATCTAGATGAACACCGGACATCAGCCGATCAACGAAGTTAAGCAAGTTCAACTGCAGCCAGAATTTGGATGGGTGACCCACATGTATACAAAAAAAAAAAATTGTCTTTGAAGAGATGATTTCCAACATCCAGAAAATATTAAGGGCGTTGACTAGGCCTCGCCGAGCACGCGTAAATAGACTCTCGGCATTTACCTTCTCATTTCCTCATTTTTGAAGTCAACGTAGTTTTCGATGAAAATTCCTACAGATAAATGATGTATCCGTGTCATGGCTTTGGCCGAACTTGCGATTTCACCTTAAACTTTGCAAAAAATAATCTTGAAAGTAAGCCATCTTTGCGATGATGTACAACGAGGAGCGATTTTTTCTTAAATATTCGGCGAAAGCCGTAACATAGCTACATCATTCACCTTCTAATCAAGATCATGATCGATACTATCGGATCAATGACTAAGGAATGATCAGGAAAGACCTGAAGCATTGAACAGTGATTTTTGGCGCAAAAATTAGGCGATTTCTAGCGCAGCCGAGGAGTAGGGAGCCTACCGTCCTCTGCTTAGCCAACCACAGTGCAGTTACGATGCTCTGTCCTTCTTAAGTTTGTCTACTGTCTCGCTCGTCACAGTTCACGCGGGAAGCGGAGTAGCCCGCGCTTTTCAGCTAGTCAACGCCCTTAACTGCGTTCTCTACTGCTAAAAAAGAATCAACTATTGGTGAAAAAAATATTTTTTGTCCGGATAATATCAACGACGCACGACGTGCGACACATGTGCACATCAATTGCGGTCGCAGTTGTCTGCTCAGATGCGCGCACACCATGCGGAAAGATTCGCACGTGTGCCTGCACCATGCGCGCACCTGGCACGCACGATTGTTATCTGGGTTAGCTCGGTGGGTAGAAAACTTGGCGCGCGAAATACCGAAGGCAGACCTTAAATTACACGACAGTTGTTTACATTCTATGTTCTTAGTACCGACGAGCAGTCATGAAGTATGTAAAGTAATTTCAAGATTAAAAAAGAAAGCGGCGGGTGGGGTTGATGGAATTAGCACTAAGGTGTTAGTTAGTATAAGAGAGTTTACAGCTGAGCCTATCGCATATATTATAAACAGATCATATTTGGCGGGGGTGGTACCGGCGCACTTCAAAAGGGCAGAGATAGTACCGATCTTCAAAGCAGGGGATAGGCATAAATTTTGCAACTACAGGCCGATTTCTTTGATTTCAAACCCAGCAAAAGTGTATGAAATGATTTTAAAGGTAAGAGTAATGAGCTATATAGGCCAACACGACTTGATCCCAGAGGCACAGCCAGGTTTTAGAGCGGGGAAATCGACTGTAGATGCGTTAGTGAGGGTATCTGAAAAGATTTATGAAGGTCTTGATATGAGTGAGCCGATGATATTGGTATTGTTTGACCTCGCAAAAGCATTCGATACTGTTGATCATGACATTCTGATTAAAATATTGCACGCAGCTGGGTTCAGGGGTGTCGTGGGTGACTTGTTCGGTAGCTATCTGAAAGGGCGAAAGCAAAAAGTGCGGATAAATGGGTATTTCAGCAACTATAGGGCAGCCGAGTATGGAGTAACTCAAGGTAGTGTGCTGGGGCCTATACTATTTGTGCTTTACATAAATAAATTGACCTTACTCATGGAGGGTATAACTTCATATGCGGATGATACTGCTCTGTTGATTAAAGATAAAACGTAGAAGAGTGTTGCTGAATGTGCGGAAGAAAAAGTGAATAGAGTTTTTGAGGGGTTATGTGCGCACAAAGTGTCGCTAAATATTGATAAGACAGTTTTCATCACCTTTGGTAACTACAGGGATAGTATGCCTGAAACCGCTAGAATAAGAATACATAAAATGGGATGCAGTCAAGGGAATGTATGTGCATGTGAGTGTATCAAGAGAGTTACTCAGAGTAGGTATCTTGGGATTAGGATGGATCAACACATGCGATGGGAGGAGCATAGTATGAGTATAGTAAGCCAAACTCTGTACCTGATATTTATTTTCCGAAAATTTAGAAAACAAAAAATGAGTGTTAAGGTGATGCTCCAAATATACCATGCCCTGTTTACCTCAGTTGCCACGTACGGGGGACAATATTGGTGAGATCGCATTCCGGAATATATTTCGAATATGGCTGAAATCGATCGTCGTGTAACACAGAGTATCTGAAAATTTTGTGGAAAAAATGAAAATGGCGGTTTTTGTTTTGGTCTGAAAAATTCGTAAGTAACGGTTTGTGTGAAAACTCTGAAAACAGGTATAAGGTGTCCTTCAGAACCGAAATAATGATGGAAACGAGAAAACATGTCAGCGAGCTGGTGTCGAATACCTCATATGTAACCTGCATACCATACCAGACTTCGGTATTAACTTAACACAATTTAATGTAAATATATTACTAAAGAATTGGCCTCTTGGTTTTCAGTCAATACATTTGGTGCGTGTGTCCCAAATTAACGACAAATGCGGTACATATTTCGGTTCCACGTCCACACCAAAACCGAATTTCAACTCTATAAACTATCGACAATAATAGAATTTCATTGTAAGTCATCAAGCTGTGTTAACACGAATGAATATGCTTTCTGTTGTACCTTCGTGTTTTACGTGCCAAATGAAATATAATGTAATGTAGGAATAATTACGATGAAGAACGTGCACGTGCCGACAGAGTGGCATTAAAACATGGCTGCAACTACATATCTGTGGTCTTCTGATGCAAGTGATTGCAGTATTCATGTATAGTACCATTTTATCAGTACATAATAAGTTTGGAGAAGAACTATCGAGTTTGGAGTAAGTATTTCGAACAATTGAACGGTATCGTACACTGAGAGAAAAAATTCGTCGAAACAAAAAAACCTTGTTTAGCCCAACAAAACGCGGCGGTTACGGGTGGCGAAATAAATATTATGTAAATGTAACAAAATATTGGTTGCTTGAACTAAATAGAAACTTGTTCAATTGAACGAATGCATAGTTAATTCAAAAAATGATAAATTCGTGTGAAAATAAGATTTAGTCTACTGATGTGTACCATTTCGTTGATGTGAAAAAATTCTTTTCAGTCAAAATGTGGCCTTTTTGAACTGAATAAACTTTTGAACAGAGCAAAGTGCTGTTCTGTCTGCTTGACTGAACATCTTTCAATCTAACTAAATATTTTTCTTGGAACCGCCACTGATCAGTCCGGTAAACTTCATAAGTATTACATATAAATAGTGAGAAAAAAAAGGAATTTGACGTACATGTGAATATTTGTTGTCACATTTCATAACTATTGACATGTAGATCGACAAACATCTCCGGTTCGATAAGAAAAACGCCACCTAAATTATTTGCCCTAACCGGGATTTGAACCCACGTCCGCTCGCATTCGCTATATTACTAACCGCACGCTCTACCTACTACGCCAAACTACCCTATGATAACTGGTCTCATACTTTCCTATTTATCGAAACTTATGGTCAAGGTGTTGAATCGAGAGCTAATAGACATTTCAATCTCAACGATCAGTATCATGATTGATCAGTGTCAAGGCGAGATCACGCCTGGAAAATGTTGTAAAAAATATGAGCGTAACGCGTATAGATTAATGCGATATTGCTAATTAAGTGACTTTATATGGAACATATGCAATAATAAAACTCTGTGACATAAATTTCACTTGTATTAAAAATAAAAAAAAGCGATCTATAAAATCCGTTCCAGACGCACAATCGGGTTGGCCGAACGATTCAATTTATTCGACAGAATCATCACAAGTTTCAAACTAAAGTAACATTCAGTCAATCAACCTAGCGCATTTGACAGAGTTGGCAGAGTTATAAGTTTGAATTGAATAAACACGGATGACTTGATTCTATCAAACCACTTGTTTTATCGAGCGATGCATATCGATTGTCTCAAGCATTCCGAATTCGGTTGATCCAATTACTATATTTATTCAAGACAACGAAGTACAGTCGGACCTCCCGTAATGTGGTACCTCGGTTTGAGAGAGTCTCGCGATCAATGTGAATTTCCAAGAATTCCCCCGTCGCCCCGACCATTCCTCTTGCGCCTATACTTCATCTATGTTCGTTCTAGCTAAACCGGTTTCGGTGACGTTCACCTCTCTGCGCACCCCTCTACAGCCTATGAGCTCACGACCTCCCAGAATGTGAAAATCGCCCAAGTTGACCGAAATTCTGAGAATTATTTCCACATTACGGGAGGTTCGACTGTATGTGGTTAATCCGAATACATGCATCTAAACACATTGCCTCTCTACTTCAACCGAATGGTTTTAATCGAAACAGCTAATATATAGTTGTTTGAATTAAAAACATAGTCAAATTAACTATATGTTCCGACTAACTCATTTGTTTGATTCAAATGGCCAAGATTTGTTATGGTAATTACGGCTTATTCATTCATACAAAATGATGGTTGAAGCAACTATTTCTCAACCAACAGAATCAGTATGTTTGATTCAACGAATTTTTTCTCTCAGTGTAGACACTCTGGCCTTGTGGAAAATTCATTCTAAAACTCATTTGATAACATGTGATACGAAATTTACCATTGATTGCAAATTCATATCCCAGTTCTCTCAAGAGAGATCAAAACTAAAATCGGCAAAGGCAACTATTCCATTGAAAATTGTCGCTGCAGTTCCCCTGCAAAAGCTTCATGAAGCCCAAACTTTGCATTCGTAACGAGAAACCCGATGTTTCACCAGGTTAGAATTTCATGCAATAGATACCAGTCTCAGAGGCAGCATTCGCCTCTCGTCTGGTACACTTTTTCTCTATTACGTCTAGTCCGACTACCAATTAAATACGGAAAAGCATCATTGCATAGCGACTTCAGCACAGTCTTGCTGTTGTTTGAACGAAATCAAGACTAGGAGGTAACATTTGGGTGATTTTTTTTTCGACCTTTTTTTTTTCTTTTAGTCCTAACGTGAAATTTGGTCGAAAATGTCGAAAAAAAATTCACTGAAAGTTACAACTCTTAAGGGGTGGGGTATACCCGATTTGTTACCGACACCGCCTATATCTCCGAAACGGGGCTATCAATCGACTTGTCCTTTCGGCA
Organism: Tenthredo livida; assembly: GCA_963992785.1. Lineage (NCBI taxonomy): Eukaryota > Metazoa > Arthropoda > Insecta > Hymenoptera > Tenthredinidae > Tenthredo > Tenthredo livida. Next base: position 41,605,102 of record OZ023064.1, on the reverse strand, counting down.
GCCGATGTTTGACGAGTAATGAGTTCGAACTAGTACATTTGATCGAATGAAATCGCATTTTTTTTTTTTTTTTTGATCGAAAAGTGTTGGCGTGCCATTTATGGCGACTTATATCAAAGCCTACGCATAAAAAATGCAAAATCGACCGAGAGAGCCCGATTCTATCGGGAATTCCGAACACAACCATCCCAAAACATCTTTGCTTTCGACAACGATGAAGGGGCCAGTTGTATTCTACGTTTTTGTGGTAATTTTCGCGATTGTCAACGGCTGAGAGCAGCTGAGAGCGGCCATTGCCGCTAATGTTAATATATTAGTTCCCAGACCGCCCGTGAGATGTAGCCACGCGCAAATTTTTAGCTTATTAGTGAGAGGCGATTGGACTGCAGGTCGAGTCACGTGGTTACAGGTGTATCAACGTAACAGCGTGGCGACATCTCACGGGCGGTGTGGGAACTAATATAATGACATTAGCGGCAATGGCCGCTCTCAGCTGCTCTCAGCCGTTGACAATCGCGAAAATTACCACAAAAACGTAGAATACAACTGGCCCCTTCATCGGTGTCGGAAACAAAGATGTTTTGGGATAGTTGTGTTCGGAATTCTCGATAGAATCGGGCTCTCTCGGTCGATTTTGCATTTTTGATGCGTAGGCTTTGATATGAGTCGACATAAATGGCACGCCAACACTTTTCGATCAAAAAAAAAAAAAAAATCCAAATTTCATTGGATTAAATGTACTAGTTCGAACTAATTACTCGTCAAACATCGGCTGCCGAAAGGACAAGTCGATTGATCCCTACTGAAAATTTCCAGGTGGAAATCCATGGACGAATCCACCTAGAATTCCACCTGGAAATCTATATGGAGAATCCATGTGAATCCGTAGGTTTTCTACCGGGATTTGGAACTGGGAATCTATGGAATTCCATGTGGTTGTAGCCATGTGCAAAAACATGTAATCCTATGTGTAATGATATATGGAATCCTATGTGTAACATTATATTAAGTCCTATGGATTGTCGGTAGTAGTTGTTACAGAAATCGCCATGAACCAGGGACTTTCAACAATGACTCGTCTGGTCGTTCTTGCATTCAGATGTTCTTTTTTTGCCGAAATTCGGCCGAAAACTCGTAGATTTTGTGCATATTTTTTCATGGATGACGAATGGGATCACAGTCGAATTCCCATAATATCGTATGGATTTCTAGGGAATTTCCACATTGTATCGTCTGGTCATTCCCGGATTCAGATGTTCTTCCTTCACCGAATTTCAGCCAAAATCCAATGGATTTTGTATATCTTTTTCCATGAATGACGAAAAGATGTCACAGTGGAATTTCCATGAGATCGTATGATTTCCTGGGGACTTTCTACAATAATCTGTGAAATTATACACAGATTAGTATGTTTATTTTCTCATGATTTGATGCAGGATCTGATGGATTCGATACAATGTTTCATGTCAACAACGAGATTGCATTAGAACTATATTCACATGGAAATATAGATATTTTTCTATGGACTGTCCATAGAAGTGTATACCATTACACATGGATTAACATGTTGAAGTTTCCGAGATTTCAGGTAACAGCCGGTAGATTATTCATGATATTTCCCATGGATGAGGTCAGGACATTACTGTTATCTTTCTATAAAAATCTAGATATTCTGTAGGGCTTTACCATGAAAAACCATAATATATCTGAATGGAAATCTATATACCCATCCACATGGATTTCTCCTATTGCGTGAAATTAAACAACCATGGAATATTCATGTGAATATTACTGGATCAACTATAGGAGAACCATAGATCAGCATCATGGATATTCCATGTTTCTGAATTTCGGGTGGATTATTATAGAATTTCGTGGAATCCCATTCGCATCCATACTTTTCCACATGGATTTCCACCTGGAAATTTTCAGTAGGGATAGCCCTGTTTCGGAGATATAGGCGGTGTCGGTAACAAATCGGGTATACCCCCCCCCTTAATATTAATTTTAAGTACTTTCCCAAAGCGTGCGAAGATTTTCCATTTAAAATACACGTAAATCGAGATTTTTTTTTCAAATTCCTATAACTCAGCCGCATTTCAAGCTATTGCATTGGTCTTGATCTTGATTTACTCAGAATAAAATACTCTACAGAACTGCCTATTGCGGCCAAAGTGTAACTTGTACTGGTGAGTTGGTACGGGTCGCTGAAGTTGATTTTTACCCAGAATTCTCGGCTTTTTGTACAAGTTACACTTGTAAGTACCTATTAGGTTCATATACAAATAAAAGTTATTTAGATTAAATAACATTTATTTAGATTAAATAATTTCAAGAAACCCATTTCTCTGGGTGCAGAAGAAATTTCACACCAGGCCGGGGACTTGCGGACACTGAGCTCTATTATACCTGGAATGCGCATCGCTGTACTCGAAGCATAGTAGGCTATAATGGAACCAGTTGACGGCTGGCATTAGTGCTGGAATTTGAAAGTTAAATGAAAATCATAAAAAAATGAAACGAAAGATTGTTGATCTCATCATCTATGGTTTCAGGAACGGTTTTGGAATTTTGTCCCATGTTTCTATGATTCATTTGATGGGCGAAAAATTAGCATTCTGCTTCGACAATGCTATACTGATAGAAAGGTTTAGTTATAGTAAGTGAATCCATTTAGTTGGACATTTTTTGCCGATTCATTCCTCTGAAATATGGATTCGCTAACTATCAACGAATATTCATTCGTTACTATCAACTTTTACCCTCAACTGAATATTCGTTAACTATTAACGAATATTTATTTGTATTAACGAATATTCATTTGTTCGTATCCAACTCTGCCCTTCGTTAATATTTAACGTGCCTCTTTAATAATCACTAAACCCTTTATCAGTGTATAGTTACGACTGTCTACTAACTATCTTGAAGACAGGAAATGACCAAGGAGTCGGTGTGCAAACTGCATCATACTAGCATGTACAACGAAGAGAAGTGCAGTGTAGGTAGGGGAGAGAGGTAATGAATGGGACACTTTTTATAAATGTTTAGTTTTTTCATTTTGAACAAAAGACACATATTTTTAACTTGTAACAAAATCAAGTCCAGCTCTTTTTAACCCTTTCACTGGTGCAGCCTTTTTTACTGTACGTGCCAAAAATGGAAGGACAATAAACTAAACAAATTATACAATAAACTAAACTCTTACACACCGAATTTGAAATGAATTGGTTGAAAAATGCAGCAGTTATTCAATTTGATCATATATGATACATCGCCAGTTGTGGCACGACTTTTTTTTGATCATATATGATACATTGCCAGTGAAAGGGTTAAATGAAGTTAGGAACATGAAAATATAATTTCTTTTGTCATAGAGTCTTGAAACCTATGTATACACGGAGAAAAAAATATCGCTGTCGTAGCGATCAAGTGGATCGCGAACGTAGTATCGTGATTACTACAAAACACTTTCATCATTTTCACGATACTGTAACCTGATTTGCTGTATGCTTTATATCTCTATAATAACTTTTTACGTTATTGTCATAATCATTATACATATACTGTTGTACACGAAATGGTAAATACTAATTATCCCGATCCAAGTGTATTGTGAATTTGACGAAACGTATAGCGATCATAAGGAAACGTTTCCTTACTACAGCGAAACGGATCGTGATTATCACGATCCACGCCTTCAGCGCCACCGAACATAACCAAGTTCCTTAGTCCTGACTGTCATAAACTAAACGAAAATTTCAAATGAATCACGCTTGAAGAGAAATTAGTATCTATGTTGAATAATAATAAAAAAAACATAATATTCTTTAATAAAATATATTTTATATAACGGAAGCATGTTTTCTTCGCTTTTTGATGCCTCTGTATGGGGCCTAAAGTAGTACTTTTAAGTCCTAGGACTTTTCGTGCCACATTTAGGTCCTAGGACTTAAAAGTACTACTTTAGGTCCTATACAGGACTTAAATGTGCCACATTTAAGTCCTAGGACTTAAAAGTACTACTTTAGATCCTATACAGAAACATCAAAAAGTCGCTAAACATGGCTTTGTTATATAAAATATGGTGTGTACCAAGGCTAAGTGGGCTTTTTGACCTTGTGTGGTTGCAGTACTTGTCTTTGGCTCGCAACGCACTCGTCTTCGACTCGTGCTAGCTCGCCTCTGACTCGTACTGCAAACTCCACACTCGGTCTAAAAAAGCCCACTTTACGCCCTTGGTACACAATATACTATTGTGTTCACAAATTAAATACAAAATACTAATCTATAATAACCTCAAATTTTGAAGCATAATATTTACCAATATAATAAGTGTAAGTTAGCTTTTCATGACATCGTCACATGCACGATTTAGTGAAAAGTCACTATAAGGAAACGGAATTCCAACCATAGCAATATAGATGCTCACTATCCAAATCCATGTGGATCGTGATTATCGCGATCCACATGGATTGAGCATATGCGTATACAAAGTATAGTCACACGAGTATCGTGATAATCACTATACTGTTTCGTGATGAGAGCGATATTTTTTTCTCCGTGTACATAAGGTAACACATGTCCCATTCATTGGCGAAGTGATGCTTGAATGGGACGCTATAAATATTGAATGGGACGTCGTATTTATGCTAATTAAGTTCGCTCAAAAATCACTTCAAGTAGAATTTGTCAGAGATCTCTCTGGTAATCGATCAATCCGCATTCTCGCAAGCCTCACATGTGTAGAACATCTTCCTACTACCACCATTAGATTCACCACAAATCCACTTTCTGCATGTCCCATTCAATAAAAGCACGTAATTGGGTAAAATGCAGTGAATATACCAACGGATCGAACATCTTCACAAAATCAGTGATCGGAACATTGTAGGGGATGAACGACTGTATATAAATACATTAAGTGACTGTAAATAACTGCAATAACAAAACAATTACAACCGGTAACGTAAATGTAATAAGCACTCACTTTTTTTGATGTTAACTCTATATCGTAATCTGCCGTCGAAACAAACACGTTCTGACTGAATAGCACATGGGATTTGACAACGGCAAAACCAGTGACACCTGATGGTATTTAGTTATAAATTTTCCGAGGCCTACTTCATACCTATCTCGCAACTGTCCCATTCAATAATCGTCCCATTCATTACCTCTCTCCCCCACTAGGGTGATTAATTTTAGATCAATATTTTTTGTGGGGGCTCCCGGTTGAAAAACCTTTAGAATTCAGCTGAAAACAAAAATTTAGTTCGAAAGGTCCACCACTCAATTATAATAGTTTTCCCGTATAAATAACATGGGAAAATATCTTTGATCCGTTTAAATGAATGTTACTGCAGGTAATCTATTTTTCCGATTCTGCAGGACATGATTTTGTAGGGAATCAAATCCTCTTCAAGATTACCTTCAGAATCAAGTTACTCGTCAAGTTGGAATCAAGGGCTTATGTTACCGCGTGATCATGTTGCCACAAAGTGTTGCCTCCGTAAGATGTCGGTATTTTACTTATAAAACGCGAAATCATAGGTAGCATAGGACTTTTCGGTCATTTCTTCATCAAATGAGATGAGATAGTTCTGAAAATGCGTGGCTTACCACCGCCGAGCACCTAGCTGAGTATTTCAGAAGCGCGATGAATCGAGTACATTTGGGGTAAGTCCGGGATAGATGGCCATATTTTTGTTGGAACCACATGGTTGGCAAACTATGATGATTGAAACAATATTCTTGGCTTTACCGCAAATCAATATCTACTATATTATAAAATTACCATATATAATTTTTGATCGATATTACATTGAAAAAAAAAAAATAGTTTCAAAAAAACTTATGACTGGCCATTTCACCTGGTATGGCCGCGGTTTTACCCTATGAATAATTCCACGATTTTTTTGATGATAACTGAATCTGTAAAATACATTGCAAAATTTAGAAAAAACGAAATACTTAGCTAATGCCTGCTGTAATGAAGCAACCATCCCCAAAATTTCATTCCGATCACTTGTGCGGTATGGGAGAAACTATACGAATCCCGTTTTCGAGGTGATCAGAGCGTGTATCAAAGCCCCTCAAGATGAAGTGAATGAAGTGAATGAAAAAATAGGGCGAGTCGATCATTCTTCACTCTTTTTACCTGAGTTTATGTTTCGCATTAGTTTTCCTTCGATTGATCCTTGCACCCACTTTGGTATAAACCCATTTAGCATGGAAATAAAAGAATTAACAAAAACTTAAGGGTAGGAGATACTGAAATTTGAGTGCCAAAATTTCAAAAAAATCGATTTTCGGTTTTTTACGGAAAAGTGTTATTTGATATCTATATCTTATCTATACGTACACAAATCCTTGAGCCGAAAAAAATGTATTATGCCCCGTTTACCCAATAAAACGTATAATATTACAGTAGAAGTTTCTAATTTTCTTATAATTCGGTCATTGCCATTTCAATTTGTGAAAATAAGTAACATGAAATGCATTTTTCCATCAAGCTACCACACTCAAGTGATTCACGTGAGATGAAAGAATAATTAAAAAATAATAATAATAATAATAAAAAATAATTTTTTTCAAGTCACTGCTCTGAGAAAACATTCTAGTGACTCAGTTTTTTGACAGTTGATTAGTGCTATTTTGATACATAGTTTATGATTGTACCAGATTTTATGTCCTCTGCTGAGCAAAAATTAAATCCATCGAAGAAAAAGTAGTTGTCGTAGGGTACAGGTTGCTGCGTTGCATGAAAATTCTTCAAATTTGGAGAAAATATTCTGTATGAATGTAATTTAGGGGTAAACCAATAATATTACATGTGTTATTCAAGTTGTAGACATAGAAATTTGTGATTGTAAAATATTTTTTCCAAAACGATGGAAAACAAAGTCTTACAATCAAAAATTTTTATGTCTAGAACTTGAATCCATGAAATATTATTGGTTTGCCCCTAAATTACATTCATACAGAATATTTCTTCCAAATCTGGAGAAATTTCATGCAACGCAGCAGCCTGTACCCTGCGACAACTACTTTTTCTTCTATGAACTACATTTTTGTTCAGCGGAGGACATAAAATCTGGGAAAATTATGAACTATGTATCAAAATAGCACTAATCAACTGTGAAAGAACTGAGTCACTAGAATGTTTTTTGAAAGCGTAGCAGTGATTTGGAAAGAATCAGTTTCAAGGTGTGTATACTCCCATCACACAACAACTCCAAAATATGTCTTTCTACGGTTGGAAATCATATTGAAGTTTTTGGCCACACACTTCACCAGAGATGAGCATCGGAATTTATATAGCAAATCAATATTCTTCCGAATGTTTATATTTACTTTACAGAACTAGATTTACAAGTTATCAACCACACGATTCGCTACCCGCAGGTCAAATTGCTTAGACTCGACAAGACCACGTTTACATCAACCAAACTGCTAGAATATAAATGTTGAAATTTTTTCAAGTTGTGATAATTTATATCCTTTATAATGCTTTCCAACTTCCTTGGAATCCTAATTTCTGAAACGCATGATAAAAATGTGAATTCCACTCCAATATTGTAGAAGCTATTCTTTTTTTAACGTAACATGCTCCAAAACTATTGGCGATCTTGTCTGAAACTAGTTTGGTTGATGCAGTAATGAAAATCTTGAATTTTGTGAATAATTTGAAAAAAAACTTCAAAGCGATTTATCTCAGAACTATGTTTTCGCCAATTGAAAAAGTCCCATGCGTCTGAGTTTTTGTCGAAGACTTCTGGAATTTTCAGGGTACATTTCTACACACACTAGCTACAGATTCACGTTAGATTTTGTAAATCGAGACAAAATTACGGATTTGAGGAAAAATAATTGAAATTTTTTTTTTTTTTCATCAAAAAAATGTTCAAAATCGAAGTATCGTAGCTATCTCTAAAAACTAACGTGGGTTTGTAGCTTATGCATCCTAAAATATGTGTGTGCAAGCCTAGCAAGATTCAAGAATAATTGAGACGCATGGGAGGTTTTCGATGAAAGTCTATTTCAGAAGCGTTATGAGGAGTAACTCTGTACTTATTGTTTCAAATGACTTGAAATTTGCACAATGTCTATGTTTTGAGATGGCAAACATGTGTGTCAAATTTTATTTGAAAATAGCAATTGGTTCATCTGATTTGAAAATAGCAATAAATGGGCAGTTTTCAGTATCTCCTACCCTTAATCGCTGTTGAATCATGCTGGACACACGATACGCAGCCGGTACCTGGAATTAAATCGAAGCTTGGCTATGCTACTGCGGCGCTTGCAGTTTTCTCGCGTGCTTATTACCTATATAGGGGAATATAGTTTGTAACGACCGAGTGACACCTAGACGCGATACTAAAGAGCCGCGTACTCGCCGCGGGAGACTATGCCATCAGCATTATTCAATTAGGTACATATATATATATATGGGGCGTTTCATACCAATTCAACCTGGGCCTGATCCTCGACCTCGCAGATCTGGTCCGCGATTTTTTGTATCATTCTCCTGACTCTAAATAGCAATGAGATTTTCTTTCAGATTTTTCACAATAAATTTGAGCGCGTCATGAATTTTTAAAGTTGTATTCCTAACACCTCGATGGCCGTGATCGAAAAATCTGAAAAATGTCTCTAATATTCCGTGTCAGCAATAAAACAATTTGAACCAAATTCATAATGTCCGGGCTTTTGCTTCAACCAGCTGTTATATATAGGTTTTTGCACGAAAAAAGGGAATAAAATTAGAAGTAAAAAATAACAAAAAAATGCTAAAAAAAATCTGAAAAAATTTCAAAGAATCCTTGGCTTAGAAATATTGAAACAGCAGTCCAGCACCGTGTATTGATCTCTGCTTCTATTTTTTCAAATTTTTTCTCCGAAAAAAGGTAAGAAAACCGGTTGAAGCAAAAGCCCAGACGTTATGACTTTTGGTTCAAAATTTTTTATTTCTGACACAGAATTTCTGTCTCAATTTCGCTCTCAAATTCATTCGAAAACATATGAAAAAATTCCACTCGCTATTTAGAATCAGAAGATGGATACAAAAGATCGCGGACCAGATCTGAGAGGTCGAGGGTCAGGCCCAGGTCGAATTTGTATGGAATGCCCCATATATGTATATGAACATACGCCGAAGCAACGACGAGTCGGACAGGAAGTTAAGCGAGTCGCAAGCCGACAACCGGGTTTTGCTCCGTGGACGCAGCTCACACCCACGCCGGGCGAGCTGGTTGGCGACTTGATCAAATTTTTATATTCACATAATCATCTCTTTACCGGGGTCATTTATGTAGGCTTGACACGATTAATCATATTCGAGTTAGGTACTCAACGGGGGCAGGTTACGAAAATAGTGCGGGAATACATTACCTGCCCCCTTGAACTGTTAAAAATTAGCACCTGTTGAATACGAAGAATGCCAGCTGTCCGGATCTGTTTCGAACGTGTTAACTTATAAACTGCAGGCTTACGATTAGATATCAATCTTATCTGCCGTCAGCAGAGATAGTTATCCAATACTGTCCAGGTATCGTGACACTTATTGTTATTGATTGTATTCAGCAGAGTCGAAATGATCGATCTGAAGCACCATAAATATCATCATAAATATCATGAAAAATATCATATGACCCTAGGGCCTAGATAACGTTCAATACTAGCATCTTAATGTCATGGATATGTAGTTTAGTATAAGTCCTATGAAGAACGCGTTTTCGAACGCGATTATGGTCTCGCTAAGGGCTCTGACCTGGATACAATCGGCGTTTATTTGCTTTCGTCGTCATGCAGTTGCAGCATATAAACACAATTGAACGAGGCAGGTGTATATATATGTATGTATGTATTTATTACGTTACTGTGCAGACAGCAGGCTAGTTAACTAGCCTACTACCGAGATCCATGTAAATATGCTTAACAAATGCGTATAACACCATCCAGGCCCGTACATGGAGACCCAGGCCCCCTAGGCGGTTAACAGAGTCAGGGCCCCTTTTTTGAATAATTGAATAAAACAAGAATGAATTGGGGTGAATCCGCTGCCACTCCCCTTTCCTAGAGCGATAGGACCGAGGGGTTATTCAGTCCCAACGTCACCGTGTCACTATGCAATGAAATCAGGCTGTAAATCACATGAAATCCGTCAAAGTCGAGTTTGAAATTATTCCGAAATCACGTGAAATCAGCAATCGCTGTGTCACAAGATTTGGAATGAATAGCCCCTCGGATAAGAAGTTCGCGTGATCGAATCCTGTAAAGTACATTTGCGCAGTACCTAGCATTTTTTGATAAGATATCAGCCAAAAATATGAAACATCTATTGACGTTGGGTATTTTCGGAAATTAATTCGTTTCCGCAAGAATAAAACAAATATTATGTATTACATTGTAATTTATTGTTTACTATAATCCCGGGTAGAAATCATTCCAGACTGCCCTGATTGATTGCAAGGCCCTTAAGTGGCAAGTCCCGTCGGTCGGGAGTCTGTCCAGCGGGAAAGGCCCTTTCATGGCCCATTCACGTCTGACCTGAAAATTTTTAGATTCCAGGCCTTCACGGAAGGGCCCTGTACAGCCCTGTCCAGACAACAAACTTATTGAGAATTCAAGTTTCACTTGAACGGGGATTTCCCTGTCCGGTCCAGACAAAAATTATCCTTAATCGTAAAATAATTTTTTTTGATTCACCCCATAAAAAGTTTCCTTTTTGTGTAAAAACATGAGGCACATTTGTTTTTTGTGAAAAAAAATCAAAAGAACACGTACCGGTAGACGATCAAAGTTTTTTTTTCGATTAATCAGCAGTTTTTTGGAAATGTGTGACAACGTATGCAGATTCAACAAAAAACTAGAGAAAAAAAATTTTTCATCTTCAAAAATTTTTTTTCAAAATTGTTTCATAGTATTTTTCGATACAAGAGCGTAAAGGCGGCAATGCCGCACAGCGAGTGTGAAGGCGCAGTACGAGCCCGAAGTCGAGTCGGAGGCGAGCCAAAGGCGAGACGAAGACAAGACTTCGGGCTGGTGCTCTGCGCCGCCACACGAGTGGCATTGCCGCGTTTCGCTCGTGTATCGAACACTATTTTTTGCAACACTTTTCTCGCACTAGTGTTTAAAAGACATTTTAAGTGCCTATAGACGATGCATAAAACAGGTCTTTCGATGTAGGTGTTGCAAAAAAAATGTTTGACGAGTAATGAGTTCGAATTGGTACGTTCGATCGGATAAAAGGCCGCTCCCAACCGTGGAAATTGCTAAAATTACCGCAAAATCGTGGAATACGTTTTGCCCTTTCATCGCTGTCAAAAACAAAGATGTTTTTGGATGGTTGTGTTCAGAATCCCTTTTAGAATCAGGCTCGGGAAGCCGATTTTGCACTTTTGATGCATAGCTGTGAATTAATTTTTTTTTTTCATGTCCGGTGTCGTATGTCCTCCATGTATACCATTTCGGCTGCTGGCGGAGCCCCCCCCCCCCCCCCCCCCTTCAGGACTGGGCCCCTAGGCAACTGCCGAGTTTCCCTAGGCAGAAGTTCGCCTTTGACGCCATCGCACTAGAAATTTCTAATCTCAAAAGGCCGTATTTTATTTGCGATGAAGTCGTATATAATGAAGATCGCACGGTGCATTAAGTCGTAAATGTGATCCCTTACGTGAGTTACAGAGCCTTGTAGATCGTCCCAAGTCATCATCAAACATCTAGAATGAATCGCTTCTTCCTCTATATTCTTCCACACATTTACTTCTTTTCACAATATTTTTTTATTTGCATATTGCGTATTGCATTTATCAAAGCAATTATTGAAGGGAAGATCATATGATCGTTGAAACTTCAAGTTATATTCAGAGATTGCGACGAGATATTCCTCGAGTGTTATGTATATAGGTATGTGCATTTTCTGCACAATACCGCCGCAAAACCGACTTTCGAGGTCTCATATAGGTACTGGCAGTGAGACTCGGGAAATGGAAATCACATTTTCGCACTATAACGCGTGAAAAGCGAATTGCGAAGGCATCAAGTGGTGAGTTTGCGGTATGAGCCGACATATTACTCAATCAATTCGCGACTACTGATGTGCACATCTAAGAAATGAAGAAGGTTATAACACTGCCACGAAGGGAACAATATCATACCAGAAAACACTGAAGTTACGTAATAATTAGCTTCCCGCCCCGAGTTGAACAAAACACTCGAGCTGTCACTCGAGTCTTACGACAATGCCCATGATAAGGAGACTTTATACACGAAAACAGATAGCGAAAGTACTGTACACGCATAATATGTAGTTGTTACTATGATGCATACAGTTATACGATATAAGTTCATAAGTATTAACTTCATAAAGACGCTGTGTACCTACATAACTAGGAATCAGGGACTGCAGCAATTTAGTAGTTTCGTTGGAAAATTAAGGACTATAAAACTGAGGATGTAAAATGAGTTGAATTTACTTCAGGAATTGTATAAGACATAAGGAAATATACTGCTCACGTGTTTCTTTGGAGCGGGTATAGGTATATATAAGCCCGGAATAAAATATTGCAGCCGGGCTTCTTTTGTTGATCTAGTTAGTTATACGGCTCGATAAACGTACTCTCGGAAATAGCAGAAGATGTTTATCCTGTCCCAGCTATGTCTATTATCGTAGATACTTATCTATACTCTGCAGTATATCGTAGGCGTGTAACATCAGCGTAGGGAATTCAAGTAATTCTATTACATGTAGGTATATCGAGTCTTTATATTTACCGAAAAAAAGAAAAAAAAGTTCTTCAAATTCATCAATTCTGAACTCGCGGTAGCGCCGGATCTGGGGGGGGGGGGGGGGGGGGGGGGCAAGCGGGGGCGCTTGCCCGGGCGGCAGCTTAGAGGGGGCTTACTAAAAATGAATTTTATAATTTATTATTTTAAACTGTCTCATTTTCAACTGAATCCTACTAATTTTACAATTTTACAATTGATAGTTTTGCCGGAAGATAGGCCGGACAAATTAAATTTTAACGTTACTCGTCTATTTCGTACTTGGGTTGAAATAAATAAAAAAAATTCAACACCTGAAATCTGTTTTGCGGTGCCCGCTTAAAAATGTCAAAGTCCGTTCATGATACATGTTTTAGAATTATTGAGACTATATTCTTCAAGTTAGAATAAATGTCTTAAATATAAAATGAATGTTTGGCAGTTTTACTAATGCGTGTGTGTGTGTGGGTCGAGGGGGGGGGGGGGGGGCAAAAAAATTTGGCTTCGCCCCCTTTCGTCGAATTTGTACATCCGGCGCTAACTCTCGGCCGTATGCAAAGTTTGAAAATAATGCCAGATTCTCAGGCGAGTAAACCTCCGTAAACGTTATATGAAATATGAATCTAATCAGAACGAAAATCGAATACCAAATGGTACTTCATGTTCCATTACAGTAAATTACGCGCCCGTCTACAACTAGAGGCAACGCCCACACACTGCGCCTCATTGCCTTTATAGCGAACTGTCACGCGAGATTTTTTAACCGATTTTACTATTCGCTTACTATTCTTGCTTTCTGTCTCTCTGTTTACATCACATCCTAAGATTGTTCAGTGAACAGTACGAAGCCACAGATAATAAGCTAATTATTCTTCAACGATTATTGTAACGCATATATATATATACTATCTATGTATATAGGCATATATACCTATATACTTGACAGTGCAATTACTCACTGTTAGACACACATGTTTTTACGACCCACGATATAAGCTGCTCTCAAGGCAACCCAAAACTTATCTTGTATTACCTTTCTTCTTACTATTTTCCTTTACATAGATATTCATACACCGGCACGTTGAATCTATACCGCATTGAATATTTAATCATGTTTGAACAGACTCAGTCGCATCGAACTTCGCCTTTTTATACGCTTTGAAGCACATGATCAGAAGACGGAGTCTAATAGGCAAGGCGTCTAGTTTAACCCTAATCAAAAATTCCATGACAATGATTCGAATACAACAGTTTATGATTTCTTTTTGAAATATTAGAAAAAAAACTTTCTTATAACGACCGAGACTGAAAAGTTTTAAAAGATTCCAGATTTCAGTATTTCCATGATAAGGCTAGCCACCAAGTATTCCGAGATGTGACGTAATAATCTGGCTAGATTATTCTTTCTACGAGAAGTACCCGACGAAATGAAGGGGTCGTACTATTGCAACCAGCGCACCGAGCTGACGATTGCTCGGTTATGTTGTTTGAGTAGCCTAATTAGATATTCAAGGCTTGTTGAATTAGTCTAGAGATAGTAGCGATAGGGAGGAAAAAATGGTCGGAAAACACACGGATTCAAGTCAACCTCTGCGAACAGATGTTCGTACGTAAGTTACAGACGTCATCACCGCATATGCGGGTAGTCCTTCTCTTTAGTATGAAGGAATAATCCATTGGTTCGATTTACTTACTTTCAGATTCTTGCCCAATTACAAAATTCCTGAGTAGGGAATAATCCTATGTATGTAAATTGTAAATGCATGCATGCAAATATATGATATAACATAGCAAGTCGACTGGAAAAGAGATATTTAAGGTGATCCTGCACCGCCACTACGGAGACTAAAAAGATTCCCGCACCTCGGCAACACTCCGTATAAATATTTACTCGATGCTGTAGTCTGAGTGGTTACTTTATCGAGAGTGAGAAGAAATGGGAATGAATAAATAATTTTTAGGAAAGTTGCACGACTTACAATCGTCAAGTATACGAGAAAGTATCCGGGGTGTGGGTCGCCGTCTCGTGTTGCGTCTCGTTCGGCCTGGGACTGATTTTAGAATCCGTTTGATGATACTCAGCGTGTGAAAAAGCTCTTGCGAGATACGGGACTGAGAGTGTACGAGCGATTCGCTGCTCACCGTGCGTACGTGAGCGTGAACGAATTCCGCGTGCCTCTTCTATTCGGTAAGGACTGGTTTACGTTTCGAATCGTACCTAGAACTGATGTGAGCGTACGTCACATGTGGGCAGAGCCAATCAAACATAGCGATTCCGTACTCCTCGAAAAAGTATTGGCTACCGCGGAGCTTTAATGAGATCCGCAAATAACCACGGGGAGGGGCATATCTTGGAGCAATTAAAAGTAAAGCGATTGTCGTCGCTGCAGGACGCGGGGCGGCCGGCTCGCGGTATGTAATCCTCACGCGGTAACTTTTAAGTGGCAAGAATTAATGCGTGCTCCCACGCAATCATAGGTAACCTATAGTTTTATACTGTGGTTGCTAGACGCGTGGCTTCACGCGTCTGCATATACACAGAAAGAAAGGTTAACTTAATACAAGATAATTTTGCGCTCTAAGAAGGAAGACCGAAATTTTCTGACATCAAGTCAAAAATTTTCTCGAACCAAGAAAATGTTCTCAATTTTCTTAATTATCTTGAATCAAGAATAATTTTCTTGACTCAAGTTAACCTTTTTTCTGTTTTCCCGTGTAAGTTTTAACACGTGACACAACTTGAGGAAAATCAGTTGCGATGCGCGTTTGTCACCGAGGGAATAGGTGGAAAAGCGATTCGAACAACTGATTGAGAAATATGAGAATATGGTAAACGGTTTCAACGATTCTGCAGAGTTTTCTGGACTCGTTTGTTCACGTTAAATCCCGCGGCATATCTGAAGGAAAAATAGATTTTTCCTTCGAACCGCAATGTGTTTCTTTTTATATTTTCACATTCGAACCGTTCTTGTGGCTTGGATATACTGGCTGAGAACCGCAATAACGTAAGTTATGTTATCTTATAGGATTCTGACTAATAAACAAATGTAAAGAAGTACCAGATGAAATGAAATGAGTTTGCTGTATAATGTGAATTGAAGAACGTATTGATGACTGCAGACGCCGCCCACGGATTCGACTGGCGCAACATAAGATAAAGGCTGTCAGTTTCAAGTCTGTAGTTCCTATCAAGATATGGTCTGACATGAATGATTTCGAGTACCTAATACATCAATATATTTTGGTAAGTATAGCAGATGCTGAGTGAAGGCGTAACAAAGAGACTCCAGACGCCGTCGCTATACGAGTTCTTGCGACGCGCGATTTAACGAAGGCGCCGAATACTCTCGAAAGCGATAATAAGCGATAAGATTTTATACAATGATATGCCACAGCCTTGCGATCAGCCGAAACTTTTCTTGCCACGACAATTTGTGAAGTTACAAGGCGCGTGGTGTTGAACGTGACTTGGTTACGTTGTCAACTGATTTTGAGAAGGGTATTCGATGGATAAACCGTAATTTGTACGATTTGAAGGGCAAACTTCAACAGGCATGGTATGCAGACTACACGAGTTGAGAGATTATATCGTTTCCACAACTGGATATATGCATAGCCAGGTATAACAGTTATGTGGTTACAAGGTCTGCCAAACAGTGGTGGGTATCGATTAAACTGTTTCTAATACCGATTGAAAGTCTATGTATAGATAACATATAATAACCAGATAGGTAATAATGCGGGTTTGTCTTATTTTTTTTCGTCAGACTTGATTTTCCGCAGATTTTTTTTATTGTGAAATTCAATCACGATTCATGACCTTAAAATCAAAGTTCTCGAACAAGGTCGGGAGCGAGTATCATGCACGTTAGAAAAACACAGGACTTTTCAAACTGCAAATTCAACCGCGCGGTCACGTTGAAGCATTTGATTCTCATCTGAAGTCAGAGAGCGAATAATTATGATTCATACTTTTATTTTCATAAAGTGATGACATAATATCATGCAATATAACATATTTGATATTTCTAGTGAAACAACCCCGTGATATTTTAATTTAATAAACGGATACAACGCGTGAATATTTTCCACTCAACGTTATCTAATCTCAGATGTATTCATTGCTTGTATTACAATGTAATCATTCGCTTACGCACATAATAGCTAGTGGCTCAGCGATTGTCTTAATCCCCGTGCTTTTTCAACACGCAGTTATTCTCTTTATCGTAGGATTTTACCCCTGGCGTTTACCTGATTATCATATACTCAGCATTAGCGTATTTGCTGTTAGGTATGGTCCACTCTACGCTAGTATAGCAAATTCGGCATAGTAGGTGCGTCATGTCATATATGTAAAGCGCGAAGTGTTATCGTTCGCCGCCAGATGGCAGCCGTTCCCGCAGACAAAATAGTACCAAGATTTGGTGAGGTAAGGGGCAACATTGGACTTAAACATCCTTGTCTTTGGGGAGCATAGTGTTCAATGACCGTATAGTGAGGGCACTGATGCTGACACCATAAATAAAATATAATCGCATCCGTTTGTTGTTCCGACAACAATAACGCGATGCAATTTTTGAACGCCTCTTTACTTTTACAAGAGGCTGCTAATCGATATATTATCAACGAACGACAATAACTTTATCTGTTCCACCTTCGTTCTATAGTATTCTGAAATATCGAATGCTGCTAATAAAAATAACACGCACACACAACAAATATTTGCCAACGTTTGGTTGCCGCGTCATCCTTTTGTATGAAAATTTGTTCTACAGAACGGGGAGAAGGACAGTCTGGGCTCGTATTTACTTTGGTAAGCGGGATACCGCGATGCTTTCAAATCGTTTCGGATCAATTCTCTGCTGCAGCTAGAATTACGCAACGTAGTTCTATACGTGGTTACAACTTACGTATGTACTACCATGCCACTACTACTGATACCCAGGTACTTGTTGCGTGCCATCGAATGTAGGACAGGCGCCTAGCCAGTACATCATACTACATGCGTATCGGTGGCTGTGTAATTAGGTATGGGCAATAATACCTCTATGACTGTATCATCAACTTGATCACGACCTGCGGTCATACACTCTGACGATCGGAGTTCATCACTAGACGATTTTTTTTTTTTTTTTTCACGCAAGCTTTTCAAGGCGTGCTGCACACGCATATCTGTATATGGTCAGTGTATACAACTATAATATTGAGCATACGGTTATATATACACGTTGAATAGCCATGTCCATTGTATACACGTGCATTGGATGCTAATTGTTAGGAGTAGAAAAGGTGCTGCCGGCGCAAGTGCGAAGGCATAAGTGAATAATGAAATACAGACTCAAGAAGAGGGGCTCGGAGATGATTGATGAGATATTTAAATAAATACCTGATTCAAGTCGGAACTCTGATATCTGCACCAGTAGCACGGTCACACACAAGCAGCACGCTACCTGTTATTATTCTCGCCGCTATAACAGCGTGACATAAAAAGTAGTTTGAACCGTTTTCGTCGTTATGCTTGATCACATAGAGTTGCGAGTCGCTCAGTTATCGTCGCCGGTACGTGAATGAATGGATTTTTTTTTTTCGTTTTTTAATTGTCCCAACGAACAGTCGGCAACCCCAGATCGTAGGTGTTGAAATTTAGCTTAGGGGTATTAGAATTGGTCACGACTCATTCGCCCGTTCATTTTGCGTACACCTCGCATGTATGAAACAATTTATCATTGCAATAATCCAGCGAAGCGTCACTCAGTTTAAAAGTTCAAGAGCGAACTCGCAGGTCGAGCGGGCGGCTTCGCGACGTCGACGCGGGTCAAACGGCGAGCCTAATCTATTCGTTTCGCGGCTGCGGAAACGAGTGGGGGCAAATTCAGGCAGCCAAGCAAGAACGATTAGAGGGGGAAAAAGGGGGAAAAAAAAGAAGCGGAGGCTCACCGAATTAATTCGGCGTGCAACTTTCTGTATACTTGTGTGTAGTAAAGGCAGAGTAAAACGGATTCTGAAATTATTATACATAGACAGATGTCACACGTAACTGCCACGTAAGGTCTGTAAATAGACGTGTGAAAGTGGTCGGTAATGTCAAGCCGTAAATGAATATAACGAGCGCGTTCAAATTGCTCCTATATAATTCCGCGTCTTATCCAGCACGCTTTATCAGGTCATCAGTTTATTTGCTCCCTGGGAGAGCCGAAATCTATTCGATCCCAGCCATAAATATGTTGTCGCAGACACCTACCTTACGAACGTTCTTTTCTTTGTATATCTTTTGGTATGCCTTGGATGCTCTTTCACTAGATACCTTTCTCTTTCTTTTAGCTTTCGGAACACGCCAAGGCGCCACTACAGTATTTAGGTCCCATAACACGTCATACTGCACCGAGTTACGGACGCGAGCACAGACTCACAATCGACGTTAGGAGGTCCGGACCAACAACACGCGGACCGTTATTAACCAAGGCACAAGAACCTTGGACAGCGTTGGTTGGCTGACTACCGACAAGTGACCCTAATGATGCCACGAACGGACAGCTGCGGCGGTGCGTAAGAGCGAATATATGTACATACGTAGGTAATGTGCGGATTGTACTACGTATGTACCTACGTATCCGCCAATTTTCACTCGACTCTTCGGCATCACAGCGCTTGATTGCGATCTCTATTAGCTCGTTATCACACTGTTACAGTTCTACACTTTCCATAGCAGTCTTTACAGCCGAAATCATTTGTTATATCGTTGCGGGAAACGCACCTTCCACGATAAATACGTGAGTCCATTAAGTGTGATTCAATTACGGTCCCCCGTTGCTTTGCTGATCACTTTAATGCGAGGATACTAATTGTGAGCAAAAATCGTTGGGTTATCTGAGAAATCTGCAACTTCGAGAAGAAATGACTTGGAAGGAATTAGTCTTGCATTTTTTTCATACAAAATCCAAATTGTGAATAGCTCCACTCGAAAGTGAACAAAAATTTTCCTTTCTTTCGTACTTTGCTCAAAATATTCGCCCGAGCAACGAAAGAGCATTGTTATGCACATCCAAACGAGCCTATGAGGCCCCATTTTGAACCATTTTAGCTCCAAAGTCGGTACAACGAGCCACATCTGTGTGATATTTCAAATAATTTTAAGTTTACATCAAATCACTTACCGTAAACTTAGCTGGTCACTCGTTTTGCCTCTCGTGTGCGAGTCATACTAGCTTCAATGATGCCATTGCATTTCTCGGGTCGAATTGTGGGGCCAGAGCCGGTGACGAGTCTGAAAGGAGACGAAAAACCATTTCGCAAATTGTTATTATTGTTGTTACAATTATGAACCATCTGCCGTGTACAAGTCGACTGTTGCTTGTATATACTTGGCGGTTTGCACATATTGAGGTATAAGTGAGTAAGTATAGTTCGGAGCAAAGCAAAAAGTAGGCCCAGTTCGCCACGATATTTACTTTAATAGAGTTGAAGTTTCTAGAGCCGCTTTTAAGTGCCAATACAATTAGGTGTCCACGCCGGCGACTATATACCTGTGGCAGAAACTCGAGGGAAATCAATAGTGCCTGCCTGTAATCCCGCAAGGGAGTATAGGTAGGTATAATATCTAAAGTATACTTTGCTCAAAATTGTAACAACTGTATACATACTCATCTACTTGTAATGCACCTATGTACATTTTAGCTGTTTCGCTGCCATCAACTCGCCAAGGGTTCAACAAGTATAAAATTATCAACCAATGCCGTTCAAGGCTGATCTCGGAGCACACAAAGGTCAAGGACTGACCTCATCAAACTGAATGAACATGCGAAGAATAATGTAATACGTTCATATGTATACATAATACAGTATATATATATATATATATATACGATAAGTGATATCGCTACAGTTAGTTAAAAGCATGTTATTGATGGTTCAACTTTATTCCTAATCTGAGAACAGGCTTCACATGTTTCAACCGTACGCAATGTCTTCCATGTAAGCAAATGAAAAGGGAATTGAAAAAGAGGACAGGATTATTATTATTTCAGTTATCGAGTAAGCTTTGTTTATTATTTCTCTGTTGGATTATGGACGAGGCATGTCATGTTTGACGGCTGTGTCTGTATTTGTGTTAATAATAAACCGAGGAATGTACGGAAGCTGAAAAAACGTGAAGATAAAGAGTGAATTACGAATGGAGAGATAACGCAGTTTTCTACTTAATTTACTAGTATACTTCTCAGCCAGATGCATACTTGTCTTTATCGTTCTATATTCGAGCTCACGATCGGTCTAACAAGTGATAATATACATACCTATACGGCACTAGTTTCTTCCTCGTCAATCTTGAGCCACTTTTAACGTATGTATGCAAAGAATGACCAAGATTCTGACAAAAGAGGATTAAGTCTGACGGGCAGACGACGCGACGTCGTCAGCGAAACGTGCTTCGCCACTGGCACTGAATTCCTAACCGTCAGTTGTCGTGACAGGGAGGTTAGGTTCATTTTCATTGCAACAATGCCGGGAATATTCTACCCATCCAGATTTCTTGACCACTGCTTTCGCCCCATTTTTCGCTACTCATAACTCATACCAAACTTTGTACTTCGCACTTTCGACAGTCTGTGGCAGGCTAGTTAATAGAAATTTTCGAAACTCAATAACTTTTACTAAGTTCTTTGCCGTTATATTAATTAAACAATCGCTTCGACGGATACGTGTATGCGTGTAAGTTTATTCCCAGTAGTCTTAACTGTCCGATGGCACAGTATAATATAACTTCACTGGCCCCGAAAGACATACTACATATCAATTGACCGATCAGCTCTGACGTTACTTGATGAATGAGCGCTATGAGTGGCAACTGAAATGAACAATAAGAAAACCAAACAATACCCACAGACTAGTTCTTAGTTCTTTCGCTAAGCCAAAGTCAGTTGCCACCACTAAGGACCATCATATAGGTAGCGAGAAATGAGGCAATAAACCTACAACATAACATAACACAACACACAAGCGGTAGTATGCCCACAAAAATACATTGGAGACTGGCACTCGATGCAGCTAAGCATGCTTCCGGCGTGACGAATAATTTTCGATTGGTTGGCAGAGCCCCACTTACGCGCACTTTGTCTTCTTCCAAAGCATCGCGTGCTGACGCACTACATTCGCTTTACGGATGACCAGAAAAGTATACTTTACAACTTCTAAACCGCTTACTCAACACGTATTATTTTACAATAGTCAAGATTGTAAGTTGTAACGCAATCATTGACTGTCAGGAACCAGGTTCACCCCTGCAACACAGCTGTATGACTATGCACGATGGTATGCCGAATTGCATCTAAACAGGGTGGTTGTTATCCAGTGAAATGTAAGGTAATTTATAGCTGATGAGCTCCTTATAGTATAGGTACATTAGGGTGAGTCGAAAATTGTGAAAATTGTTGGCTACCTTCAAAAATCAAAGATATTACTGAAATAAAGGCCTCCGTGCCACAATTCGATTTTTCGACAATCTATAGGGGGCACGCGGGACATTCGAACATGCCATTTTAGCGTTAATTCACTCTATCACTGATAAACGGAAGCAGATCATTCCAAAAATTCTGAATTTACTATATAAGGTGCCCAGATATGTATTCTTCCAGACCCATATTCGAGGAACATTAGCAAATGGTTCGTATCTTCGAAAAAAATCTCTGAAAATCAATATTTTCACTATTTTTCAATTAATTATCATTGAATATTGATTTTTTTTTCTTCTCAAACGTTTGTGTATTCCTTCCATCTTTTTTTTTCGTGTAAAACTCGGTATCAGTATTGCTCACAATGCGAGAATTGCTGAAAAATAAATCTCTATTTTGGAAATTTTCATATTTTATTGATTAAAATAGTGAAAATATTGATTTTCAGAGATTTTTTTCGAAGATATAAAACCATTTGCTAATGTTGCGTGAATATGGGTTTGGAAGAGTACATATCGCACCCCTGGAACAATGTTGTAACAACTCAAAAAATATATTTTTAGGGGATTTTCGTTCAAATGAATGTAAATGCTATTACATGAAGTCTTATGGCGATTTTGAAGAAACAAGATTTTTTTGAGATGTTACAGTGTGGTTTTAGGGGTGCGATATATGGTCACCTTACATAAAAAATTCAGAATTTTTTAAATGATCTGCTTCCGTTTATCAGTGATAGAGTGAATTTAACGCTAAAAATGGCATCTTTGATCATCCCGCGCGCCCCCTATAAATTATCGAAAAATCGAATTGTTGCACGGAGACCTTTATTTCAGTGATATCTTTGATATTTGAGGGTAGCCAACAGTTTACACAATTTTCGACTCACCCTAGTATACATGTATTAGGGTGGCCATTGAAAATTAAATTTTTTCAGGCGCCCCCTAAAAAGTTTCTATTTTGTGTAATCACATGAGGGAAATTTTTTTGTGAAAGAACAATGGAAAGAGCACTGCCGCAAGACGATCAGTTTTTATTTTTTCATTTTTATGTATCTGCATTTTTTTGGAAATGACACACGAAATATGCAGATTTGACAAAAAAATAACTATGAGAAAAAAAAATATTTTTTTTTTTTGTTTCTCAAGAGAACGATTTTTTTTTTTAATGGATTTAAAAGTTCTTTTCATTGTTTTCACAAAAAAAAATTTCCCTCATGTTTTTACACGAAAAGGAAACTTTTCAGGGGGCGCCTGAAAAAATTTAATTTCTAACGACCGCCGTAATATGTATGTATGTATGTAAGACATTTGTTATGTTCCGGGGCAAAACTCGATAAAAAAAAAACCATAGCAAATCACATGAAAATTGATAATACGAGATTGGAATAGTAGAATAATAAAAATAAGAATAAGAGACACAACACGAGACACTGAGTCAAAAGATGCTGAAAATGATATCCAGTCTCAACGAAGTTCATGAAGCAAATGCCAAAGGGAGTGAAACACAGGAAAATACTTCTTCGCCAGTTTACCGGTCTCTTGAAATTTTATTTAAACTGCACGGCCTCTCCTTGCCGTTTGGCAGTTGTTTAATTGGCACAGCACCAAAATTTCGCATATTGCATTATAGGTATTCACCATTAAAAACAGTTTCTTTTTGATTAAATGTAGTACTATTTCTAACATTCACACTGCATACAGGTTCAGGTTGAGAGTGAAAGGAGGTAAGACTTAACGTTTCATAAGTAATTTTTTCCCCGTCAAATTATCTCTCATTATTAGTTCTCCATTCACACCTGACACGTCATGATAATATGGCTAACACAACATGAGCCATCTAACAATGAGGACTTCTATAAACAATAAACTAAAATTTACATAATTAATTATTAATGTACAAAATGATAAGTACTTTATCTAATGACCATCTTTCATCAGTCTATGACATACAGTGTACGAAATGAACAGCCAGTTTGCGCGATTTTTCGATACATGTATGTGGGGAATTCCACCCCAACCCGACCTACGTCTGACCCTCACCCCTTCCGATTAGTCATAATTTTTTATGTTGTTCCACCTTTTCGAAAAAATACTCTGAATTTTTTCCAGATTTTTTGGAAACCGTACGATTTACGTATGATTTTTGAAAATGAACACATCGATAGCCCGAATTGAAAGATCTGAAAAAATTCTCAAAAATCCTGCTTTAGTTATCAAAATTTTCAGGCCTATAGCCAAAGTTGGCAGACGTTTGCTTTTCCTATTATTCAACGTTGTTCTCGGAAAAAACTGTAAACATCATAGAAGCGAATGTCTGCCCACTCTGGGTCAAGGCTTGAAAATTTTGATAAACTAAGCAGGATTTTTCGGATTTTTTTCAGATTTTTCGATTGTGGTCAAGATTTCCAAAGTTTGCCAAATTTTCCAAAATTCAAAATTTTGACCTCAATCGAAAATTCTGAAAAAATTCTGCAAAATCCTGATTCGTTCATCAAAATTTTCAAGCCTTGACCCAGAGTGAGCAGACGTTCGCTTCTATGATGTTGACAGTTTTTTCCGAAAACAACGTTGAATAATACGAGAAGCAAACGTCTGCCCACTTTGGCTATAGGCCTGAAAATGTTGATAATCAAAGCAGGATTTTTGAGAATTTTTTCAGATTTTTCAATTCGGGCTATCGATGTGTTCATTTTCAAAAATCATAGGTAAATCGGACAGTTTCCAAAAAATCCGAAAAAAATTCAGATTGTTTATTCGAAAAGGTGGAACAACATAAAGAATTATGACTTTAATCGGAAGGGGTGAGGGTCAGACGTAGGTCGGGTTGGGGTGGAATTCCCCATGTACATATAATTTTGATCATGCATCGAGGCACCTGCAGCGAGACAAAAATTATCTAACAAAATATATCTATCATGTTTAGTTACAAAAAATTACTGTTGCAACAATAAAGTTTGGCATTTGAGTCGAGCACCAAAGTTTATTGACGGCGGTATGTATATGGGAAATCATTCAACTGGTCAGGATGTTCCCTCACTTTCAGGACAAATAGTTTCCACGAGAGGTTCGATGTCCATGGACCAGACCACCGGAGTATCTGTAGTAACTGTTACTTCAGGAGAATCAGAGTAGGTGTTGGATGTACTGACCATGCCTCCGAATTCGAGAGAACCACACTCTGAACATGAAATATTGGAAAAATACTGAATATTGCAGTCTTAAAATTGTTGTGAAATTTTATTGTATCAATACTACGAATAGTTGCCACCTGTAAATATCTTGCTAACCTTAACCCTCTAGCGTTGCGGAGTTTCGAATCATCTCGGTGTGAGTTTAGTGGGGAGAGCGCGAATCATAAAGCACGGTGAGTTCGTATGAGTGACATGCGCGAGTAGTAGTGTTACCGTGAGTCTTCTTCGACTCATCCTGGCCCTACCCTGAGTATGTACACTAAACGTAATGGATTCTGAGCCAGATGTGTTTGACAATGCTAGAAACAGCCAATCGGCGCTCTGGATTACAAAAATTCAGTTTCTGTTTCTTCGATTGTCGAACACATCCGGCTCAGAATTCATTACGCTTAGTGTACATTGACAGTCCCGTAGTTAGTATTGTTTACATAGCTAACTTGAGCCGCTCGAAGAAACAGCCAAAGGTAGGTTAGAGCAATTTCAAATGATGCTTCTGCCGGATGGGCTACGCGCTCACTCTGACTCTATAACGCTCAGCCTCAACAGAGTGGGGTTTCAAGGCCAACCGCTAGAGGGTTAATACAAAATTTGACCAAATCCAAAAGTTAATAAAATGGAAAAATAACCAATTACCTAAGTTCCATTCAAGCCCAGTTGTTGTGATGCTAGTAACTCGACATCCAATTGGCATAAGGGCGCACCACGACTTCAGGCGTAACAATGGTTCTGGTATCAATATTTTATGAGTACCGGGACGCAGTAGCCACGTCAAGGAATCACTGGAAACCTGTATTATCTGAGGAAACAAGAAAATTGATGACCAAAATTAAGCACCTGCATATAAACTGCGACTAATCTATCATTAGGCTGATAAAATTGTTGTACCTAACATCTGATAAGGAAATTGATTACTTTGCAAATATTTTGTACTTCCTCGATGCTTGAACCTTCAGTGAATCACACTACTACCTACCTGAACATCACCAACAAGCTCATCAGACTTGAATAAGGTGTTGATATTGGCTAGTATGTGATCTAATCTGCCAGACGATTCTGATACTACGTAGATTCCATCTAACTGTAAATGGAATAGTTGTGTTCATCAGCTATTGTCGGTTGATTGTATAATCTAATCTTTCTGATAACAAGACTCGTGTTTGAAGTGTAAGAGAAATTGGAGAAAGAATCTCTTTAAGCAGTACACGCAATGAGATAACAAAGTAAGTAAAATGGAACACTTTTCAAATCTGGTGTACACATGTTTGAGATAATCTATTGAGATACTAAGAACACCTGAAAATCCCACAATAATATCATTTGGAGTAATTTGAAATCTTGTCGAAAGCTTTAGAACAAGTGAAATCCCGAATATATGTTGGAATCTAAAATTCCTGGTATACACAAGAACTGATCAGCGATCAAGTCGATTGGGTAGACTATTAAATCTGGGAAATATTATTTAGAACTACATCTATTCCTTTCGATTTGGTGTAGACTCCAAGTTGAATAAGGGCCTTGGTGTAGTCAGTAGCGTTTTGATCGGGTGTTTCAATAATATTGGCCCCTAGCCCACGCAATTTATTGATTGTGTCCGGTTCTATGCTGTCCATATCGCCAGTTATGAGATCCGGAAGAAACTGGCCGCTCTGTCCGTTCATCATATCTTCCCCTTGAGTACCAAGGAAAGTTAACCATCGATCTGTTCCTCCGTCGACGGTCACTGTTGTACTAGCTGTAGATATTCCAAAGGTGGAATAGAAAAAAACAAATAACATTGGTCATCGTATTTTGAATGTTGGTCAACAAAGAACACTTTGGAATTAAGTCTGATTTTCTGATAAAAATTGTGAAAAGTGAGGAAAACGAATATTGCGACACTTGGATTGGATAATGAGAATGATATAAACAAGAACAGTAATATTGATAGATACGGAACCTTTTTCCCAAACGTTGATCAGCAAACTCTTTCTCCAGCGAATGGGCCTGTTCAAGATGATCAAGGCATGCTTGTACGTTGAGGGACAGTTGAATATATTTAGGGGATCCCACAGCGTACTGCATCGTCTTGATATCTCGTTGCCCGCCAGGATTGGCGCGTATTCTTTTGTAGCTAAAATTATGCGATAACAGTGAGGTGCGGTAAAGTTAGGTTAGGTTGCCAGGCTCGACACGCGCTCGATAGTAAACGATGTGTTTTGGCTCTTGCCCCAGCCTTTGCTACAAGGGGATATAGCCAGGAAGGAGTTAAAAAAAAAAAGTAAACGATGTGATGGTGGTGTGACGTCGGAGCGGCCCTAGAATAGAAACATATAGAAGGCCAAGTCCAGTGCTTTGATGTGGGGCAGAGTTTCATTGCAGTCAGCGCCAAATACCTTGCCGTGGTTGATGGCAGTACTAAACAGTCCTATGCGAAAATTGGCGGCAGGGCGGTTGAATTTCAAATAATGTTTAGTAGTTCTTAGAAGGAAATTCGCGAAATAACAATAACTCTCGAAATCTGTTTAATAAGTTTTTATTATAACGATACTGGATATAGATAACGTACATTTATGAGCTCTGCTGTGGTAAGTGGTTTCATACGATACAATACTTCTACATTATGTATGCGTTATTATGATTAAGTAAATGTTATAATTATATAATTAAGTAAAGTTATTATAATTGAGTAAATATACATGCTCTTATACCTAATGCTATAGTACGATCTCTAAACATTATATTATTATACATTTTCAGATATACCATGCGTATTCGTGTATGCGGGTCACTCCCGGTTCACTCGATTCAGCTCGACACAGATATTTGCATATGCGGCAATGCAAATGTCTGTGTCGAACTGAACCGAGCGAACCGGGAGTGACCCGTATACACGAATACGCATGGTGTCTACATAGGAGTACAAATTACACTTTCTTTACCTTTTTTTTTTCGTCTTAAGATATAAATTGTGCGCTGCTTTTTTTATCTGATCCACTGGTGACCCAGGATTTTTGTTTTTGACGCTAATGCTTGTGAGGAATTTTATATTTCTACCACATAAAATACTATTGACTGATTTGGCCCAATGAAAGATTAATAATTTTGTAATAATTTTCAAAAATGTGTCTACAATTTTGTGACGCTTGCAATTGATGATTTGAATTGGAACATTTTTTTTCAGATAGGATGACAAAATTTTTGTTATATTGTTTTGATGACAAATTCTTGGTAATAAGTAATTGGTAATCCCAATACATTTACCAACAATATAATTGAAATTTGAGTTCGGTCTCGTTAGTACTCCTTTCTTGTACTCTTTCACTTCGATAAAATCAGTGTCTTGGCTGGGGTTTGTTGTTTCGATATTTTGCATGCATGAGGTACATGGTACAATTAATGTTTTAAGTTTTTTCACCATCCACCCGCTTACATAAACTTGTATGCATTTTGAAACTTTTGTTGATCTAACTGGTATCTGAAGTGGAATTTCAAAGTTCTCTTAACTTTCTTCAGACTGGACTGGCTCAGGATCCTTACTTATTAAATTCTTTAAATTTGACAGAAGGCCATCAGTTTTATCATTTTCGCAGTTGAAATTTTCTGAATGGTAACTTGTTATTTTATTTATACTGGTGCTTTTAAATGAAGAAATAAAGGCATTTGGTGTCGGTTTTATGGCTCTGACGGCATGGCTTCTAATACAGCCAAAAGATTTTCCAGAGCATCTTGGTTAAAAACGCGTGGTGTTACAAACTTGTACCCTAGTTTGAACAGATCTTGATGAATGATAATGAGTCTATGTAAAGTATCGGTCCAGTTTTTGACAGACGGTGGTCGAACGAATCTTTTCTGCTTATCACAATAATATCGCATGCTTTCGAAGACTTTGATAGCTTTGTACCAGTGCTCAACATGTTTTGTCGAAGACCTAACGGCACATCTCAGTTCTTTGCCTGGTGGTCCACTTAACTGATAGCCGTTGACACTGTCGAAGGTTTGGTCCATAAGTTGACAAAGGTCTGCAGTGCCTATTCCCATGGTACTTGACGGGTCCCACAATATAAATCTTCTCATTATTGCCGAAACAGATTGGCTCAACACCTGTGCCGCATAAGATACCTGTTACAAGAGAAATATCGTATAAAAATATTATTCCAATTAATAACTTGTGACGGTCAATAATTGTAGAAAATCATAATGACTTTATTACACTTCGTACCACAGAT
The DNA here is from genome assembly GCA_963992785.1 of Tenthredo livida. Lineage (NCBI taxonomy): Eukaryota > Metazoa > Arthropoda > Insecta > Hymenoptera > Tenthredinidae > Tenthredo > Tenthredo livida. Next base: position 41,575,502 of record OZ023064.1, on the reverse strand, counting down.
TTTGACCTACAACCAATCAATTTCAATATTTTCTAGTGAACATGGTTCTCAAAACTCTTCAGTAAATATTTACTTTCATTTAACTTCAAATATAATATCCGAATAAATACCTTCATTTTTTTGATTTTGTCAGGCAGGACATGTCGATCGGTTAATTTTACTAAAATTCTCATATCCGCATCTCCGGAATCCATCATATACACATCAATAATATCTTGCCATTTTGCAATCTTTTTTTGTCCATCCACTTCAAAGTGTAAGTCCTTTGTTAGTAAATTATTGCGGATTCCTTTTAATAAATGAGGTGGATCGTACAAGGGACAAATTTCATCATTTCCTATACAAAAGCTCTTACGTTTCCCAGGTCTTGTTTTTAATAAATAATTTATGGCAGCTTGATTACACGCTCCTTGGTCACAAACAGTGGCTATTACTTTAAAGCCAGCATCCTGTACTGCTGTTACAACATCGACAATAGCTTTCCTCAATAACTGTGTCTGATTCCCAGTTCCCGTGAACATGTACGCAATCGGTTGTTTCCACTTTTTAAAAATACCCTTAGCCATAAAAACCAACGCATGAGTGGCAAATTTAGAATTCCGTGATCTATTTCCATAATCTTGGAAACCTACAATTACATCAAGTTTCTGATTGAAAAACAAATTTGGCTCAATAGACATTTCATCCCAAAGGATGGCACATTTTTTATCTTTTTTGTTCATTGCCTGGCCAGTCTTTTTGAGTTTCTGGAAAAATGACGCATTGATGCCGGGTTGTAAATCAACTTTCTGAAGTAAACTTCTCAAAGATTTCTCACTTGGCAAAGCAAATATTTTACGTAACAATCTATAAGTTCGACCGCTTTGCTTCATAAGGCTTAGAGCTAAAATTTTATCATCTAAAGTGTATCTTCTCCCTTTGGAATGTTTATTCTGATTGCGAAGCTGACTTGTAAAAAAAGAGAGTGAAGTATTGTTCAATTTTTCAGTAAAATATCTAAGTGAACCATTTTGAAAGGAACTTTCTGCCATATTGAGCCTATCTCTAAACGAGACGTTTTTTCTTTTCAAATTTGCGGACAATTTCTTATAACGACTGGCTATTTGGTGTAGCTTTCGGGCTTTCGGTGTGAGGTGATTGAGTCTAGTAACACCAACATCATGTAAAGAAGAGAGCCTTTGACGGTGCTTTGATGTTTGATTCTGTCGTTGTCGGTCTAGGTTGTGTGTTTTTGTCGTCAAGCTCATGTTGCCAGTGTTTTTGTCAGCTGCAACTACAAGTGATCGTTGTTGTAATTTTTGTTTAATAGCGAATCGACATTTTCAAAATAATGTAAAACACAATTAAGATATGCCGTGTAAGTGTATTATATTGAGTATAAATTATTTATTTACAAATTAGTGTAAGTACAATAAATTCGGAGGTTCTCGAAGCAAACTTCATATATACAATTGTGGCCAATAAAGTTAATTAAAAAGATTGCAAATTAATTATTACACTCTATGAGACTTGAAAATCTTTATAAAGTTTATGTTCTTCCCATTGTGCACACAGGAGTTAATAATGTTAAATTCTCAATATCACATACGATGCACATTTCACTATGCACATTTCACTATTCCATATTACACATGGATGCCACACCACAGGATACCATCACTGTACTTTATTAGAATACCTGACTCATTATTGATCACAGTTTCTTCCATTAGTTGATCCTTTTCACAGGAGAATCTCCGTTTTTTCGCTGTGTTTTCACTTGTTGACTCTGGATGTAGCTCTTCAGCCTTCCTTTTTACTGAAATTGTAACACAAGTTAATACAATTTGAGAATTCTTACGTATAGAACATAAAATGGAATACTTGTGGTATAATATTACCTGATTTATCTGTCACATCGACGCGTGCAGGAACTTCGTCGTAGTCATGTATCGCGGATTCATTATTGGAAGCGAAATTTTCTATCATTTTCACTGTTGTGTCTAGACCTATAACACAAAATTATTACTGCATTACTTTTCTGTTTTTAAATATAATCCGTATGTATTATTCTAGAGATTATTATTAACGCTGTGGCTATTCGCCAGGTAGAGTGACTCTAAGAGTCACGCAAAAATTTTGTACTGCTTCTTTTGTACTGCTGAACCACCGGGTGAGTGGCTCGCATGGGTCACGCCGCTTTGCGTCGTACCCAGGCTCACAATTACGGAAAATCATCCCTCTCGCCCCCATACCACCTAGTGGGCGGATTCTCGGACGGAATTCATACATTTTTTTTGTAAGGGCCCCAGTATCGTTTTATATTATGAAAAAAAAATTAATAATTCGGTCACTCCAATTTTCCGAAAATTTTTGCGTGACTCCTGCGTGACTCTATCAGAGTCACTCTACCTTGCGAATAGCCACAACGTATTATTAAAATGAATCTTGTGGAAAAGTAGGATCATCTTACCTGGTATATTTATCGTTGGTAAAATGCGTTTTTTTAATTTCTTGCTGTGTGGTATTCCATCATCGGCTTTAAAATGTGCACCACACATCATATAAACTTTATAAATGTGTTCGTCGGTGATTTTGTCAAATCTGGGATGTTGAGCGCGTTCTTTCCATACTTTGAAAACGTCTTTTTCTTTAATTGGAAATCTGTGCCGGACGGATGTTGTGTCGGCACAGTTTAAGACACAGCACTTTACTATCCTAGGCATTTTTATGAATAATGTTTTTTCAGATTTATTATTTAATAATGGTGAAAGAACCACACAATCACAATAACAGTACGAGATAGTGCGGCCAAGCAACAGGTTGTATCTGAACAAACATGGCGGCGGCGTCCTCCGCGTCATTGTAAAATGGCCTGCGACTAGAGCGCCAAAAAGCTTGCCGGGGTTGATGGCAGTACTAAAACAGGGAACCGGTCATCCTATGCTAGATTCCAGGCCCTGGGAGCGGCGCTCGCGGATGAATCTAGAGCGTGGTGTGAGTATAGATGGTGTGCCTAGGAGTGCAGCTTCTCTCTCTAAAATAGTTTCTCTCTCGTTTGGCGATGGACTTAAGTACGACAGTGAACCAACCGTCGAAATTCCCTAGATCGTTAGGGATTAGTTTTGCTGATGTTGGATTTTTCTGGGGAATTCACGAGCGAGTGTTTTAAATATTGCGAAATCATAAAATCTACAAAAATTCGATGTATACTCAGAAATTTAATTTGTAGATATAATAAAAATGAGTAAAATAGGTAATTACTAATTACAATTTTATTAGTAGGGCTTATAAAATAAAGTATGCAAATTTGGTATAATGCAATGCGCACAATGTCACGAGACTGTATTTTATATATATTTGAAAAAACATGTAATCAATGATATAATTCAGTGGAACAACATTAACAGTATTAAAATAACACATCAGTGAGCAATATACAATACAGTGGTACAACGTAAAAGTTAACAACGTAAAGATATCTTATGATTAACATAATAATGAGATTAAGAATCTCATAAAATTTACAGTACAAACTTATTTTTTTCTGTATTTATTTTATATTATTATTCTGACGATCAGAAATGATGAAAAATCATTATATGGCAAAATTACTATTTTGTGAATCACGTTTATAATAACTATAATAATATACTGAATTTTTTCGTTTGATGTGTGCAAGTTATGAATCTCTCGGTCAGTCGAGAAATAAGGTCGGTCGGAGTCGAAGTTTTCACTGCATGATAGAAAAAACACTTCTCCGTAATCCTCGCTGCATGGAGCAGCTCTTCGAAGGCTGCATGAGATGAACTCTCGAAATTAGTTGTACCCATTCAGATTTTCCATGTGATTTTTCATTCAGATTTTATATATTCTGACTGAAAGAACAAGACAAAAATTGTTATAATTGAACGAAGTATGGCTCCTCGTAACTCCACAGTAAGCAATAACTGGTACCCTGGCGGAAATTTTTTGTACGACAAACTACTACGTTTTATGAAAATTACGTTTCCGTTAAAATTCGTAAAAAATAGTAGATTTCGTAATAGTTTGCCATAGAAATTAATGAATTACTATGAAAATTTATTACGTTTAATGAATATTTAGGAAATCCTACCAATTTTAACAAAATCTGACGAACTATAAAAACTTTCTACACCCAATTACGAAAATGTACGACCCCAAAATAGACGTATTTTTTTTTGTAGTTTGTAATCGATTTTCTTAGAAATTTATGAATTACTACAACAATTTACAAATAATTGAAACTTTCTACAATCTATTACGGAAATTCACGACCCCAAAATATCGCAATTTTTGTTCGTAGTACCTAATCGATTTTCATAGAAATTTACGAATTTCTACAACAATTTACAAATAATTAAAACTTTCTACAATCTATCACATAAATTTACGACCCCAAAATATGTACATTTTTTTTTATAGTTCTCAATCGATTTTCATAGAAATTTACGAATTTTTATAACAATTTAAAAATAATTAAAACTTTCAACAAACTATTACGGAGATTCCCGATAACAAAATATGTCATTTGTTTTGTAGTTCTCAATCGATTTTCATAGAAATTCACGAATTTCTACAATAATTTACAAATAATTAAAACTTTCTACAATCTATTACGGGAAATTACGACCCCAAAGTATGTAAATTTTTTTGTTGTAGTTTGTCATCGATTTTTATGAAAAGTTACGAATATTTACAACAATTTACAAATAACCAGAACTTTTTATAATCTATTTCAGAAATTTACGACCCCAAAATAATTTGTCATTTTTTTTGTAGTTCTCAATCGATTTTCATAGAAATTTACGAATTTTTACAACAATTTACAAATGATTAAAACATTCAACAATCTATTACGGAAATTCACGACCCTAAAATATGTAAATTTGTTTTTGTAGTTCTCAATCGATTTTCATAGAAATTTACGAATTTCTACAACAATTTACAAATAATTCGATTTTCCTACTGTAACATGCCGTGTGGAAATTTCCCGGTCTGTCCCGGCTACAACAAGGTTTCTGACCAGGCGCTAGCCGGGTAGTAATTTTGACAAAGTGCCTGACTGGGGACTGACCGGGTGCTAGTCTGGCAATCAGAGCGCGGTATTTGACGACGTGAAGTACCTATATCCCGATTCGTTATTATACTGATTATTTTTAGCATCCGGATTCTGGCCAATCAGAGCCCGGTATTTTATGACGTGAAGGCCATCCCGATTCGTGGTTACACTGATTTCTTCGGGAAACAATTTTTATTGAAAAAAAAAAATCGACAATTTTCCAAGAATTTTTTGTTTTTTGGCCGATGTGCCCTCTTTGAACCGCTCGCCCCTATAAGCTTTTCTGCTGACTGCAGTATTTCTAGCACTTTCACGGAATTTACCCGAAAAAGAATGTTTATGTAACACAGGCGCGATTTACGCGCTTTATGAGCTTTGTTCGGCGAACATAAAGTAGGCGCTTATTGATCAGTGAAAAAAAAGATAGTGGTGCGAGTCATTTTCGCTTATTTTATTGTCCTAGGAACATAATAGAGTCATTAGATGCCTCTCTGCAGGTAAATAATGAACACGACTGTCGAGACTTATTCTGCATTATCTTCGCAGCATATCAACTTGAAGGTGGTTGGCATTAGTTCAATGAACGCGATGTTTTCAGAACGAGGCGAACACCTTCGCTTGTAAATCGCGCCGCGTTACATAAAATATGGTGTGTACCACGGAGGCTATGGTCTTCATACACCTCGCGTGTTTGCAGTATTTGTCTTCGACGTTCGCGCGCTTTGGCGCGCGACGTCTACGACTCATACTGCAAACATCACGCTCGGCGTATCAAGACCAACTTAGCCTCCTTGATACACAATATAGGGGAGAGTAGGGTAAAACCGGGTACTTAGTTGTATTTGGCCTGTAACTTGAAATCTGAGAGCAAAAAAAATTGCACTCAACGTCAGTAGTGTTCAGTGAACCTTCAGTTAACAGAAAATAACGCTGGCATCCGAAAAAAAAATTTCGGTTACGAGATTCAACCAGTTTTTCAAAAGAATGCAAAGTACCCGGTTATACCCTATCTACGGGGTAAGATCGGGTACTTATCAGAAAGCATGTAAAACACCGTGTTATATCAGAATATCTAATTATTCTTATTAAAATATTAGAAACACGGATTACTTATGTAATTCAAAAGCAATAATAGTATATTGTGTAACAAGGGATGAAACAGTGTGAATGCAGGCCAGGGTGAAGTTGTCAGCCCGAAGCCGAAGGCGAGGGCTGACATCACCCGTGCCTGCATTCATGTTTCATCCCGTGTCACACACTATGTTTTTCATAACATCTGCAAAAAACTTCAGGTTTGAAATGAGGGACGAAAGCAGTTGCTTTCTGCCCACAGGGATGAAAGCAGTTGCTTTCTGCCCACAGGGATGAAAGCAGTTGCTTTCTTCCCTGTGGGACGAAAGCAACGCAGCTTTCAGACCGCTAAAACATTGAAGTCGCGATTGCAGCGTACGTCACAGCTTTTCACGGCATTCGCATGAAATTAGCTTGTTTCGACTCGCTAAACAGGCACTGAAAGCTGACGTTTCAGAGCAGATGTTATGAAAACACATAAAATGTCCAAGTTCGGAGCTGCTACATGACTCATGGGCTCACTCTGTGCACGCAGTACACTGAATCCAGTTCTCGGCCGATGATGAGTACTATCCATCACAAAATATGCAGGCTTCATCAGATTCTTCTTCTGAGGATGACTCATTTTGTGTTATTCTTCTGCTTGGATTTGCCAGCTGTAGGGGTGTGTCCGGTCTTGCCCCATACATAGGTACCCGGCTTTGCCCGCAGCCGTGCAAAATTGCGAAACGCGGCAGCTACCCGTTGCTGCCTGCGAAGTGACGAATTTCACTAGTGTTATATACACTGAGAGAACAGTTTATTTATAGTTAATGAAATTCATTTGATGTTAACAAATGATAATTTCGGATATGACGAATCGAATCTCCATTTATAGTTAAGAAACCGTATATTTGAATTAACATATATATATATATTTATATTAATTAAACATTTGTTAACAGTTAATAAATCAGCTTTCAGTTAATTTTACAACAAGGTGAATGAAATTCATATTCTTTTATAGATACGTTATTTAGTGAGTATTAAATAAGATGTGTTAACAGTAAAATAAATTATGTTCGAGTAATTAAAAGAGTAGTTCAGACTTATTGACCAAACTTAAATCAATTTCACATATAACGTCATTTTTCAGAGTTCGCCTGGGGTAGATATATATCCCGGTTTGTAGTTCTAGGGTTGAACATGCACCACAGATATACATGTTTTCATTTTCATAACAAAAATATGGTATAGTTATGATAAAAATCTAAAAATAGTTAAACAATAGCTATTTTCAGATAAATCAATATGAAAATATATTGAATTATATAAAATGTATAAATATATATAAATATTTGTATATATATTTATCATCACGTTTTGTAGTCATTAGTCATATCTTCGGACTTGTATACAAGCGTAGCCCTAGTTTTGCTAGTGGGAGTGAAGCGAGTTGTTGCGCCGCGTAGTGAGCGTAAAGTGACACTCACTTATTCTCAACGCTATTTTTTTAGATGTACCAGTCAATAGTTATGTTAGATTGTACCAAATACGTTATTTGTTGACTGCAATCACAGTCAGATATGAGGCAGACGGAATCGTACGTGACCCAAAGTTGCATTTACTAACTGTTAACAAATTTCGATTCGGTAGAATTTCTGATATACCTCAACCGAATGTTTCAATTATTGAATTGATACGATATTCTACTATACCTAAATAAGGTATTTTGATAATAAACAGATCTTCGTTGCGAACAAATAGATATTTTACCACGATGTTTCAACTGATTTTTCATTTGAATCAAGCGTTACATATCATTACGGCAAATAAATGCGTCTAAACAAAGGATATATTTGCTGGAAATACCACTGAATTTTTTTGGGTTTTCAGGGAGCAGAATATTCATTCATGGTTATCGAATATACTAACAGTTAATAAATATTTTTGGAAAATGGCCGAATAAATACATTTATTAACTATAAATAAACTGTTCTCTCAGTGTACTCTCTAATAGCTACGGAATAAAGTGCTTCACTCACCTGAACACATGCTCAGAGTCCAACCGGTCCTCAGCGACACGATTACTACTCGAATATTGTAATTATTTTAGTTGAAAACTTTATACTTATCTGTAAGGTGAAAAAGCATTCAAACATGGGCGTCGTCCATGTTGTAATGACGATAGCGTCAATGTACAAGATATATATCGAGTTGGCCCTAGAAAACAGCACCTATCTCGAGATAAGGGGGGTACCCGGTTTGACCCGCAACCCGGTCTTACCCCACTCTCCCCTACTATTCTATGCAATCGAATGAAATTATAATATACTATTTAATCATCAGAAATCTTCGAATTGACCGTGAAATTTTGCTATCATTTATTTTTTTCAAGTAGGGGAGCCCGGGGCTAAAAGTTCCGCGGGTAAGTTGTTCCGATGATCGATATTTCGGATCGATATTTCGAATCAATATTTTTCAAGCGCGCATTCATAAGTCACCAGAGTGACGAATCCAGCCACGCTTAAAAAATATCAATTTCTCTTTGCATCTTGGAGCTACAGCTATCGGAACAACTTCCCCGCCCGAACTTTTAGCCCCGGTCTCCCCTACATACCATTGATGTAAATTCTCACAAATCAAAGTTTACCTATCGAGTCAAAAAGTGTTACGTATTGTCACAGGCGCCGATTAGCTCTAGGTTAACACCGGACGTCAGCCGATCAACGAAGTTAAGCACCATCGACTGCGGCCAGAATTTGGATGGGTGACCCACATGAATTAAAAAAAAAAAAATAATAATTAGTCGTCGAAGAGATGATTTCTAACATCCAGGAAATATTAACTGCGTGCTCTACCGCTCGAAAAAGAATCAACTGGTAAAAAAAAATATTTTTTATCCGGATAATATCGAAAATAAACAAAAATATAATGATCAGGTCATCGGGCCATGGTTATTCATAATTATTCGTAGTTTATCATAGAAATTATTTTAACTAGGGAAGTACGTTATTCAACCAGAAATTACGAAATTCTAAGATTTTCGACGACAGCTTACTACGAAAAAACTAATATTTGTCCGAAATGCATTGAAAATTCGTAGTCAATTCCGTAAAACGTCATAGTTTGATTCGTAGAAATTATTGAAAATATTCATAAAAATTCGTAAAAATATTTCCGCCAGGGTAGGCAATTCACAGACAATTGCCTATAATTGCCAAGGAATATGGTCTATGATCTTAACCCTTTGCGGTCACACTTTCCTATGAATTTATCGGACGGCCACATGGGGTTGAACGGACCCCAGCTGATTGCAAACGCTTGCCGTATGAAAATTATCTGTCCCTTCGGGAGCAAAAAATTATGGAACGTACTTTGAACATTGTAGAACATGTAGCAAAAGTTAGTATATAAGAAACTAATGACAACATACGATGAAAAACATGTGGAAAATGCTTGAAATGTGAACTTAGACGAAAAACGACGAAAATTACCGGGGTCGTATTGACCCCGGGTGACCGCGAAGGGTTAAATAACTGCTTACATTTATACCGATAATTGGTACTCACCATTCTCAGAGTTTGCCGGCATTTTCATCTTCCCAATCTTCTTCAACCAACCTTCACGCATCACGCTGGATTGTGGTAAACGAAAATAGTATATTATGCTGCAAGGACCGAACGACAGTGATTTTTGAGCCACAGTCGAGTGCAGCCAACTTCACCCGCGTCAAAAATCACTGTCAATCTGTCCATGCTGCATACCATAGTTTTCGTGACAAGCGCACGGAAAGTGGGGTTTTTCCTCATTTAGAAGCGGAAAATGAGTCTTTGAGTCAGGATTCAGGTAACCCACTGATACATATTCTAACTGGATAGCCGAACGATCAAAATCGACCAACATCGACGTCGCCGCATGGTGGCGATATTCGGAAGTGGAGGACAAATATTTTCATATTTGACCAGCATTTTTGTCCTAGGACCTAAACAACTAACGAATTGGATCCTGACTCAAAAAGACTTATTTTCCGCTCTCAAATGAGGACAAAAAACCCCCACTTTCGGTGCACGTGTCACGAAAAAACTTATATATTCGTTAGATTTCCGAACGTTCATGCGACTATTTTTGCAGCCTTCGATAATACACGCATACGCCATTTAAGCAATCGTCAACCGCAATCAAACTTCTATCACGTCTTGCATCATGCATGCAAACAACGAGAGAGAAATGCAAAATTTGTTTTACAACATATTGGCGATCAGTCAACGCGGCGCGGCGAGGCGTTTACAAATTTCAAATTTCGCGAGCGCGGCGTGTATTCAATGTACTGTCACGTCACCAAAAAGTGGTGCCACAGTTGAATAAAAAATTATTCCCCAACAATATAGGGTTTTCTTAGACAGTTGGTACTCGCTCTTACTTAAATCCGTTTGGCCTCGAAAAGTGGGCGTGTCTTGGTAGTTCTAGGCACACCATCTAATATTTACACCATGATCTAGAGGCTAGCTGCTGGATTTATCGTGGTGAACAACCTAGACGTTCACTCGAGTAGTTGTGGGTCACCAATTACCGATTAAGTATTGAAATACAGTGGACTGGATTAATCTAGTATTAAATTCTAGGGATTCGCACCGTCTAACTGGTTATGTTGCCGTCTAATGGCTCATTCCCACAGAGCGCGTCGCGTCATGTGGCGCGGCAAACAATATGCAGTAACCAATGGGAGGGCTGCTTTTCACGCGTGTATGATGTCTTTTTCGACAAAGCAGCCCTTCCGTTGGCTACTGCATATTGTTTGCCGCGCTGTGTTGGAATGAGCCATAACTCCCGTTTCGAATAGTTTGATATCGGAAAGGTGTCTTCCGGAATTTGAATTTGAATGTTCAATAGATTGATACTACGAGAAAGAATTATTTTAATAGTTTATATAATTCGTTTTTACCTTGATTGAAGCTTTTTCTCTTCGGTCAATGAAGCTCGTCTAAGATCTGCGTCGAGGTTTCGATGTACAGTCGGGACTCCCAATAAATGGGTTCTCAATAAGAGCGCTTCCCCTAATCCGTGGCCGAGCAGTACCCCCACTACCGTGCTTGTATATTGAGAGACCGGTCTACGTTCCGAGCGAGCGAGCTTTTCAACAGAGAGTGGGGGTACCACATTTCTCGGAAATTCCTTCTCCTACAGCCCCGTAGCGCTCTTATTGGGAGTCCCGACTGTAGGATTGTAGCGGTGCCCAAGCATGTGAGAACTATCGGCCCAGGGTCGGCCCGAGCCTGGAGCCCAGACTGCCGAGCCTCGAGCGAAGCTCGGCGGCCAGCGCTGACCCAGCGCTGGAATGATAACAACGTACCAGTAATGGCCGATGGTCACCCCCCAAGCTTTGGCGACCAGACTCTGCCCAGGGCTGGCCCAATGGCCATGTCGAATGTAAAATTATTTTTTCACTCAGGTTCGGAATAGATATAAAAATACAGAACACATAGAATTATGAAAACACCATTTTTTTTTTTTTTTAGTTTTGGTCGGCATCTTTTGTCATTTTGAATTAATATAACATATTGGTATTAGGAGATGAAGTATAAGTAATGCTGAATTCAAGTAATCTTAATATCCCTTGCAAGGCTATGGCAGTAAAAACTCATATAACATATTTTAAATTAGAATTGAAGTTAGAAGAGCCACATGCTTTATCCCGCCACTCTTGCCTTTCTCCCACTTTCTCTGTCGCGCGCTCTAGACAGCCACAAACTGGTCAAAGATTTGATTGCACTTGTTTCGGCTCGTTTTTTTACATGTAAAACATCTGCAAATGAATCACAAAATAATTAGATAATTCATTTGCTCCACACTAATGAGTTGAATTTACCTTGCATACAGATGTAAATGTTGGTGGCACTAAAATTTTTTTTGCCAGATCCCTTTATTATTCTTCCTTGACCGCTAAATAATACCTGTACATTAGGGTGGTCCTTATATGGGGTGTTTTTGAATTTTTACGCTCCCAAGGATTCAAACAGATCCTTTTCAAGAAAAAAATTTTGTCCCAAGGTTTTAATACTCTATCTCGATTTTAACGTCTCGCGCACGACCGCCATAGTATATTTTTTTTTTTTTCAATTTCCTACAAAAAACATGTATGACCCAACTTTGTCAAGTCATTAACGTCGAAGTTTTAACATTCTGCGTCCTGCGTCGATTTTAACATCCTGCGCACGACCGCCAAATTTTTTTCGACTTGACGAAGTTGGGTCATACATATTTTTTGTAGGAAAGTGAAAAAAAAAAAATAATACTTTGACGGCCGTGCACGGGATGTTAAAATCGACATAGAGCATTAAAACTTTAGGAAAATTTTTTTTTCTTGATAAGGATTCGTTTGAACCCTTGGGAGCGTAAAAATTCAAAAACACCCCATATAAGGACCACCCTACTGTACATCTTTGGCCATGATTGAGGTGAGAATTTCTGAAATTGAATCCTTGATGTCCGCAGCCAGGTTGGTACAGTAATGTTCATCGATGGTGTCCCCATGGCTCACTATTTTTTCCAGAATCGGGTTTTACTTCTACGAATATTTTATTTGCCCGTGACCAGTGGAACCTTCAGGTTGTTAGGAATATGACAGCTGCGAGGTGGAGCAGAGTCACGAAGTAAGCCACTGGTCATTGGCAAATAAAATATTTGTAGAAGGGAAATTTGATTTGAAAAAAAGCAAGGAAAAATAGTGAGCCACAGGGACACCATCGATGAACATTACTGTACACATCAATCGTCTCTAGAATTATAATTAGTTTCCATCGCAACAGGACTTGAGAAAGTATAGTACAGACCATTATTTTGATTTTGTCAGGATCATTCAACTGCTCATCCAATTGCACAAACTCTTCGTAGCTCTGCACTGGAAGTTGAATATTAAGTGCTCCCTGCATTTCAGTTCTTGGATCCAGCACATTATCATCAGCTGAGAATGTAAGAGCTGCCCGGACAGTTTTCCTATACAGTTTAATGTTATAAAGGACACTTCACTTAGCCCTGTTGATCGCTTGCAAAATCTTTTTTTCCGATGCTGCAAGCATGCCCTTAGTAACCGGTGTATTGGGATCGGTTTCTGGAAAATATACATATCCAAAAAATACAGAATAAAATAGTGGAACTCAATGCAATAATAATCACTGGTTTGTTTGGCAAATAATGTTTCATACCGGAATATTCTGATCCATCACCCTTGGCGTGTGTAATTCTTGACCTCTTGACCGGTGGAACGTCAATTCGATTTTCATCTTCATTTCCTAATAAAATAATATTTACTATCTCACACAATTAAATGACCATCATATGAGAATAAATTATAGATAGTATAATTTTTTACGTTTGTATAGGTCTTCAAAATCGATTTCATCGCTGTCGTTATCATTATGAGACGAGTTACTCATCTACATGCGAAAATAGTTTCACAATTTATCGAGTGTTATTAATTGGTACAGCCAGAATTGTTATGTCGAATTACAAGTGTCAAATGTGCATTCAATACCTGATTCGCTGGATTTAGGTATGTGTCTCCTCGTTTGTTTCCCTCGATTCTTACCAAATTCTGAAGTAGTCTTTTGAGTCATGGGCCCGGAATTTTCGGGCAGTTGAAACCTCGCAGAATCAGCACCGGCAGAGTTCGGTTTTGATGGCTGATCATTTGTTGTGTAACAAGAACTTTCAACGGGTGGGATACGGATAGGAAAATCAGGCACTGTGTTAAACATTTTTGCTTTCTCGGCCGCTGAAATCACTCTGGGCATCTCCTTGTCGTTAGAGGTTGCCCGTTCAGGAAGGCTCTCTATTTCAGTTGTTTTGAAAGAGTTTTCTAAATACGTCAGACCATCTTCGTAAGATCCTATTATTCCATGAAACGAATGAATATCAATGATACGATCAATTATTTTACTTCACTCAGCAAAACCTACGCGCTTGTTCGATGATATCAACTTCGACGGCAACCCAATCTTTTTTGGGAGATTCATTATTCTCTACCCAATCATCGATTCTAGAATAATCTTTTTTTGGTGGAAAGAAGCACATCCGCATGTTGTTGTTATATCTTAACCATGATTTGGCTACGACGTCAACTGATTTCAATCCGTTACATGTTTCGTTCCGGAATGATACAACCACGTGAGTGGAGGTTGCTCTGAGACTCATCGTCTTTATTATAACTGAAACTTGAATATTTCTATTTGTATTGCAATTAAAATATTTCGTGCCGTATGGGGCATATTGATTGCACGAGTCAAAATAAGTATTTATGTGAATTAGATTAACTTACCTATTACAATTTGACCGAGAAAAATCATTCACAGCACATCATTTTCACAGAGTGTTTATCAGTTGCGGTGACAACGTTGTGACAAAATAAAAGTCAACTTTGACTAACGTATGAAGTTGGCCCCACCGTCTCTTTTCTCTATATCACCATTATGACAGAAAACTTTGGTGCCAACCTCATACGGACAGATACCGATATCATGTGCATATGATCGCGTCAAGCAGCATCGTGCTTTTGCAAGACAAGAATAAAAAAATAATACATAAGTAATATTCGCTAGATATGTTCAATGCATATGATCGTGTTAAGAAGCATCGTGCTCTTGCAAGGCAAGAATCTGGATCTTCAAGCTCCAACGAAGATCCCATGGGAGAATCATCTGACTCAGTCAGTAGACCAGCGGTTTCTTCAAATATATTTTTCACATCTTCATTGGGAGTATAAAAATGTTCCCTACAATCTAATGAAGACTTAAAATTTTGATTTCTTGATTTCTTTCAGCAAAATGAATCACTTGCACGTAGTGAGACTGAGCAACGTGACGAAGAGCATGCTGTCGAACAGCCAGATCAAAAGATTCGAATTATAAACTTGCGAATCAATTAGCAAATAAGATAATTATGTACGATAATAATTATTTCTCGTATAGTTTCATTTTTTAAGTTCGTAGCTGTTGCCTAGGGTGAACCTACCAGTGAATGGACGGGGACCAGTGAATGGCCATTCTCACACAAAGTATATCTGTATATAGTGATTTTAACATGGCCGCCCATTCACTGGGTGCCGTTTCTTAACCGCCCATTCACTGGTAGGTTTACCCTATGTGAAGGAAATTTCTTTAGAAGTCTTCTGTCAATTTCTTTATACTGATCGATTGACAAGTTCGTAGCTGTTGCCTATGTGAAAGAAATTTCTTCAAGATATCTTTGAATCTTCAATTCAGTGATACAATTATTATTGATTTCATTGATTCATGTTATCAATTGAAAAGTTCCATTGTTGAATAAGAACATGTGGGCATTAGTGAAATGGGTGGGTGGAAAAGATGATAAGAAAATGACGCCAGGGATAAATATTATGCACATTATAGATTTTGATTTGAAAGAATTTTTGAACGAAGATCATGATCCGAAAAAAATGTATGAAGTCGAATGGTACGATGCGGAGGAAATGCCACTCGGTGGCTGGAAATGTTTCAACGCAATAGTGATTGAAGTTGAAAAACTTGTAGAGCCTGTAAAACCTGTCAAACCTGTCGGAGCTATAGAATATAACGAGTGTTATTCAAATTTCAATCAATGAATAGTAGAAAATGAGAGACGATGAATGAATTGATTCGAAAGAAGCTCAAACGATAATTTGTGAATAAAATATTCAGAAAATTCCTTTCTCTGTTGATTTATTTTCACTGGTCGATTGGCAAGTTCGTAGCTGTTCTTCATACTGGTTGGTCTATTGGCAACTTTATAGCTGTTCCCCAGGAGTCATCCATATAAAACGTTACATGACAATATTTAAAATCCCCCGGACACCCCGCCACCCGTCATATTGTATTTCAAATCTGAGATGACCCCTCCAACCCTCAACGGGTAACGCAATTTATGAATGGCCCCCTATGTGAAGAATATTGATATAAAAGTTTTCTGTCGATTTATTTGTACTGATCGATTGGCAAGTTAACCGATACCAAAAAAAATGCCACTTGGTGGCTAGAAATGCTACAACGCATTGGTGATTGAAGTTTCCGGTGAGAGAATATTGTATTATTAAAATTATCAATACATTAAAATTATACATTTTTGCATAATGAATTCGGTATTTAATTATACATGATTGTTTCAGCATCAATCAAACTATTAGAAAAAAAGATTAACGTGCTGGATGGGATTATGTCTCTCGGGCCTATTAATAATGATACCGACGATGAAGAGGTTGAATGTAGTGTGAATGACGACTGCAATGTTATTGACATTAAAGCATGGAAAAGATTGAGTTTTTCAAATACGGGAAAAAATTTTGATATGACTGAAGATCACCTCTCAAGCACAAGCAATTCATCCAAGTCTGTATTTAAGTGTGTGCCGAAATGATTCAAAAGGAAATATCGCTGTTGAAAAGTTCCCCGTCCATTTCGTTGTAATTTCTTCAAAAGTTTTCGGTCGATTTATTGTCAGTATAACTCCCATTGTTGATTTTGGTTTGAGAATATTGCCTATAATCGTATTCATCACGGATGTTTTTGTTTCTGTTTTTTATTTGGGCTTTCCCAGGCACTTCACTTGGGGTTCGGCCTTTATTCGTTCATTTTTTCTCCATACAGACATAACTAAATAAAAACAGCCATATTCATGCCTGTGTTATAAATAAATATCAGATTAATATAACTAACAATTACTTAGTACTTGAGTTATATTATGAATGGTATTTATAACTTCGTCACAGCAACCCAGGTAGAAAATTGTCTTAGCAGGACAAGTTCGAAACCTGCAGTTAGCTTAATTTAAGCTTAGCATCCAAGACTTGTTCTGTAACCTTAGTGCAAGGCTGCTCTTAGGATGGAAAACATTACAAGACTTTTAATTGTAATTAGCTTGTAAAATTATTTAGCTGCTAGCCTATTTTCCACGCATATTTTGAGACTCGTACTTGGCTTGGATTGTAGCCTGAATTTAAGCTAAGTATCCAAGCCAATTGCAAGTCTCAAAAAAAGAGTGAAAAATGAGCTAGTAACTAGATAACTTTCCACGAATATTTTGAGACTCATCGTTGGCTTGGATATATAGCCTAAATCAAGGCTACCCATCCACGCTGAGTACAGGCCTCAAAATGAACGTGGAAAATAAGTTAGCTGCTGGATAATTTTACTGAGTTAACTGTCTATAGTATATTGTGCATCGAGGAGGCAAAGTGGGCCTTCTAACGCCGATTCCTTTTTATCACTTATTACCTATTACTATTATTACTTTTTGATACTTTTAGTAGTGACAACCTCGTATCTAGCACGCTAATTATGCCTCAAATGAGTGACATTGAATACGGACCGTGATCATTGGAATAACAAGTTTGAGGTTAGGGCTCATTCCTTGTCACCCACCTCCTTTTTGTCGAAATGTGTTACATTTCGATTATCATCCGAGCCCAGGCGTCAAAAACGCAAAAAAGGCCAACGCTGTGCAAATTCAAATTAGAAGAACTAATACACAGAAAAAAGCTGAAAAAAACACTCAAAAAACTAGGAGATGATGCAATTAAGAAAGGAAAAAAGGACGTTACAGAGAAGAAATCACGGGAAATAGAAGAGAGGGAGGAAATGGATGAAGTCACAAACGAATAAAATATATTAAGAAAAAAAAACTGAAAATGTAATGAACAGAATTTTTTCAATATCATATTTAATGTTAAATGCCAGAAAAAATCATTGAATAAAAATTTTTCTTTGTAAAACAATATATGAGACTTGAAATACCAAATCTTCACAAGCTGGAAATAGGCTTCGTTCCCTATCATGAAATTAGCTAAGTTGCCAATGTTTATGCACGCTAAAACGGTAAGCTTGCCGTTAGCGAGTTGGAGCGTTACCGATCAACCTTGCACCAAGGTTCGTTAGTAAACTAGTTCTTAGCTAACACTTACAAAACTAGCTAGGTGCAAGCTTATTTCAATGTTCACTTTCTACCTGGGAATGCTCAACATTCAGAATCTAATTAAATCCTCATATCAGTCTGCTTGCTCGAGTGATGAAATTGACAACTTTTATAGACCAGGGTTGCGATTCTGTAACTCTCCGTTTACTCCGCTAACTCCGCTAACTCCGCTAACTCCGCTAACTCCGCTAACTCAGCGGAGACCGTTGGTTGGCTGAGGAGCGTCCAATCAGAGATCGTTTCGGATCGGTCTGTTTATTATTTTTATCGGTCTATTATTTTAATTCTCGTCTATTTTGACTTCAACTCGCTTAAGCTTACTCAATTTTCAGAATTTTTGAACGAAATTTGCAGGAATCATGTATTATAGTGTTTCAGGATTGGTTAAAAAATAAAAAGGTTTATATTATTATTACCAAGAAAGTTATTAATTTTTTTCCACGACATTGCAAAAATCAGTTATGAATATCTTAAAGGGCTTCGGAAGTTGAACGAATTTCGAGCAACCGAAAACTTCCAGTGAGAAAGTTGTTCATCAAGGTCCAAATAAGTTTTCTGGAAAGTTTCACTTCAATCGAATAAATGGCTAGAAAATTGTTAATACTTTAAAGCATTACCGCCTAGTTCTCTCGCGCGTAAAAATAAATACTAAAATCAACTTAGTAAATCTATATCAATATTGAATTCAATTAATAAAATATTATATTCAATATCAAATAATATCTTTCTCATTAAAATAAATAGTACAATCTATATTATAATATATTTATGAATTATTATTAAAAATAAAAAATTAGGGCCTCGCGTTTGTTGCGACTAGCGGCCGGGCAAAGCCCACGGCGCCGTACGACTACCGATCCGAAAAGGTCTCCGATTGGACGCTCCTCAGCCAACCAACGGTTTCCGCTGAGTTAGCGGAGTTAGCGGAGTTAGCGGAGTTAGCGGAGTTAGCGGAGAGTTACAGAATCGCAACCCAGGAGCTCATGACAGATTTTTGACAACGTTCAATGCCCGTCTGCCGTGCTGAGAACTCATATATTTCATTATTTGAAACCAAAAAATGCAATCAAAAAAACTCGGTCCTGGGTAGCGAATTCAGGGTAATAAATGCAAAGTGTTTCGAAAATGTGAGCAAATAATTAATCGATGCCCGTCTGCCGTTGCAAAGTAGGGAAGTTCATGAAAAAAAAACCATCGGAAACGTAACGGCAGACGATTTCGAGTGATAGGTTTTTCAGGACCTCCATGGTGAAAATGTAAAAAAAAAGTTGTGATACAAAATCATTGATGCCCGTCTGCCAAAGAAAAGAAACTTTTAACAGTCCGATAGAATCCTGGAAAACGATCGGCAGACAGTTAGGACATGTACATGATGTATCAATTGAATTTTTTTTATTGCGAAATTTTGTGTACTATCAACATATCATGTTGATAGAATAAATTCGCTCACATGTAAAGTCAACGTCACAATTTTGTTAATATATAGCTGTTTCACACGTTTCAGGCAACAGAATATTCATTCAATGCAATACGTTTACCCAAGAAAAGAAGATTGTACATTGAACTTTATATTTTGTACATGTTACTAGACATTACTTCATATAACATCTAATGTAGTTGAATTTACCAAGTCTTTCAACAAAATGGATTGCTCCAGTGAAAAAAACCGAAATTTTTGTTTCAATCAATATTTACTTGACTCAAGTGTCAAATGATTGATGCAATTATTTTCACACTGACTAAATATATTTGGTTAATTCAAACGATTTTTTTTCTCGGTGTATATGGTTTATTTGATGGGCGAAAAATTAGCAGCCCTTGATTTAAAATACTTTCAATGGAAACATTTTTTCAAATAAAACCGCGAAAACGAGAAAAATTACGAATTCAGGCAGAAAACGCGTTTGCGCGACCTCTAGATCTTATCTATTTGCGCTTATATACTGCCAAATATCTTTTTTCATCGTCCTGAAGCTTTTCAGGGGGTGCCCCAAGAAAAATTCGGGGGTCAGGTTATATTGAACCACCCTAGTGTACACGTTTGCGATGCGACGCGTTTCAATAGTCTCATAAGACGCCACGCGCTAACCAGGTTTCATCAATTTTTTTTTAATTCAGATAAAAAAAAATTAGGTTGAAAAATACTACCGCTTTTATATACTTTTCTCAAATTTTGGTTGTTAAGGTGGTTCTTCCGCGAACCGAAATATTGCAGAAGATCCTAATTTTTCACTATGTGATAGTTAAAGTACCTATTAATACTCATACAAAGTTTGACAGGAGGTCATCGAGCAAATAATAGAAAGAACTGACCTTAGATTTCCAATATTTATCACATAACCTTATGGCAGAATCTCATTACGAACGATTGAATCAGATATTTGTTATACGTAAATATTAGAGATCTTTTCAAAAAACGAGTTGAATATAGTATGCATCGCGAGGATTTCATAAATGGCAAGAAAATAGTATGTCATCGGAATCTGCGACAAAATATTCAGAGTTGGAGTGATAGAATTTCAATTTTACGTGAAGATTTGACGGAATTGAGACGTTTGGCGACACCGCGATACGTCAGTTCATAGCGTACATCAGAGAGCTCCGTCCGAATAAAACATCATTATGTCATTGGGGCATTATGGCTTTGTTTAAAATTAAAAATATGTAAATTTATTAATTTTCAACGGAGCCCAACTGGAGCACCTATGAAATTCGGCCCTCTGTGAAAGAACCACCTTAAAAAACCAATTCCGCGTGTGGAGTTTCCACACTCGAACTTTTTCACGTGTGGTAGTCTCCACACTCTCCATACAAAAGTCGCCGGCCATGAGACCATCGTGCCAGTCTTGTCCCAGTACTGGTAGTCATGCCTCGCTCAAGACTATCGTACCGGTGTTGGGCCGAGGCTAGCCCGGGCCTTGGCCCAGGGCTTGCGTGATGGTCGTGAGCGAAGCTCGGTCACATACTACCGGGCCAAGACTGGCACGATGGTAGTCTTGGCAATACATGCTTGGGTGTTTGGTGATTGATTGAATTTACAAGTTTAATTGTATTTATTGGATTGGTTTATAATGAGGTCGTAGGTTATTAGATTAAAAATATAGCTTTCATTGAAGTTATGTGTACAAATGATGAGAAAAATAAAAGGTTCATTGACTTTAATTCCGTTTTCGGACTTGCTGAGAATGAACGTCGATGAAATATATGAGTAATGCAAAGATCCTGAGTTGCGATCCTGTAACTTTCTGCTGAAGGTGCTATTTCAAACGCGAGGCCCACTGACACTTGATATGCATGCATTGATGGATGTGTACCACATGTGCCACAAGGATAAATCGAGTAGATGAAAATAAAAAAATAGAACGGGTAAATGAACCAAAATATTGGACTGCGGTCAAACTGCTTGTATAACATTATGAACTCATCTTTTGACTTGTAGGCTATCGATGATAATTTTCTCCCACCGATTAAATACATTCAACGTCTCCTCAAATATAAAGCGAATAAATACGCTTTTATCTATGATGAAATGTGTTGCAGTTAGCTAAATATTAATGATTAATTTTATAATTAATGATTTATAAACGATGTACACGGAGAAAAAAATATCGCTCTCAGAGCTATACTGTATCGCTACAGTAACTATACGCAGTTGACTATCTATTAGATCGTTACTGTAGCTATCTGGTAGATAGCTCTGAGAGCGATACGTTAGATAGCTAAAATAGCTATACGGAATGTACATACGTCGTTGGAAGAGCCATATGCTGCGCTGTCGTGTTGCGCGTTGACATATTTTATAACCTCAAAAATTTGAAGATACATTTATTTTGTCGATCATTATTGTTTAAATGACCAACATTACATAAAATACTATGTATGTATTTGAATTTGAGTCTTTTAAAAGGTAGATTTTCATAAAAATAATTAATCAGATATAGTTAAATAAAGGACGTTGAAAAATGTGGTATAGCAATTCCAGCTATCTAACAGATAGCTGGAATAGCGATACCGTGTTGTTACCATAAGAAAACGTATCGCTACAGTAGCGATCTACGAAGAGCTAGCTATTAGATAGCTCTGAGAGCGATATTTTTTTCTCCGTATAGATGAAATAATATTCCATGATAATGCATCATACTTTTACGCTGTACGTTCATAGAAGGTGAAATGAATATTATGATACATACTTACCTCTGTGTGATTCATTGTGGAAATATTTAGGTAACTTTGACACAAGGAAAAGCATATACCGTGAGCAAATCTTGAAAGTATACAGTCGACTGTGCGTGCGCCAGTTTTTCAATCTGCCCATGCAGGTTAACTACTCTGAACTTCAGCTATCAAACGCTGAAATACGAGTTTTTAAGGATAAGTTGATTCCAAGTCAGTTGGTACTGTCTATCGGATAAATATGGCCAAAAATCAAGAGCCCGCGGACCATAGAAATTGAATTCCTTGGCGACGAGTGTACACTGAAAAAAAAGTTTACCGATTCTAGCCATAATTATCATTGTTTCAGCAATATTGTATTGGAAAATACGATACGGTAATGCCATCTGGGTGATAAAGCCATGCAAATATGACTGGCAGAATATCATTGGTGTAAGCATACCATTAGGTCATGACAGAAATATACCCAATAGCTCCGCGAGTCTGACGAGTATCTCCATCTCAGCAATACCATAGTATAGCTGAGTTCACGATCAAGAACTATGAGTATACTAACCATACTCGTATAGCTATCTTATAAACGCTAGCACGCGACATAGACGAACACCAGCCATACTAGTAAAGCCGAAGCAGGCATATATAATGTTGTTTGGTAGAAAACAGTTTTGCCAGTATAGGGAGAATTATTTGTGAAAATATGAGTTTAGCTGAATCAGAGATTCTCATAAGTATCTAGGAACCAAAGGAGTATGGCTGAATTAGAAATTCATTTTATATACCTAGATATATTACAGGACATTATACCTACGAATGCTAGTATGGCTGGTTATTTAAATGAAAAAAGGTTTTGGTGTCAGCCAATATATTTCATAATCAGCAACATTTATTTTAATTATCTGGTATCGATTATGATATTCATACATATAGGTAATTATGTGAAGGGAATTATTTTTGGCGAGTAGGTCGTAGAACAAACAATTATTTGTTCACATATACAGGTCCCCTGGAATTGACAGATAAGGTTCCTTTTCTCTGGATTTCCATGTTAGGTTTTTATAGTCCTTGATAGATGGAATAAAGTTTCCGAAGATGACCTAAACAATGGTCAAAACGTATTTGTCTTCAAATAGGTGTTTGTTCTACGACCTGCTCGCCAAAAAAATTCCCTTCACATTGAACAAGAGGTCGACAAATCCATATTTCATATAGGTAATTAATTTAAGTCATAGCGAAAATATAAGATGAATGAAAATGAAAACATTAATAATAATTTATTCATATATTAGGGTAAGGGTGGGTAGATCCGGACGGTGAGAACCCTTGGTCACTCCAAGTTTTATACACTAGGAATGAAGATAAGACTGAAGATATAATATTTATGATTGACTTATGATGACTAGTTTGTACTTAAGGGGGTGCATACACCTTTAAAATAATTTTTTTCAAATTACTGCTACGCTCTGAGAAAACATTCTAGAGACTCAGTTTTTCTACAGTTGATTAGTGCTATTTTGATACATAGTTCATGATTTTTCCAGATTTTATGTCCTCCGCTAAACATAAATTCAGTCCATCGAAGAAAAAGCAGTTGTCGTAGGATGCAGGTTGCTGCGTTGAATGAAATTTCTTCCACTTTTGAGGAAATATTCTTTACGAATGTAATTTCGGACCAAACCAATAATATTTGATGAATGTAATTTTTAGACATAGAAATTTTTGGTTTCAAAACATTTTTTCCAGAATGATGGAAAAAAAATTCTTACAATCAAAAATTTCTATGTCTAAAGATTACATTCATCAAATATTATTGGTTTGGTCCGAAATTACATTCATAAAGAATATTTCCTCAAAAGTAGAAGAAATTTTATCCAACGCAGCAACCTGCATCCTACGACAACTGCTTTTTCTTCGATGGACTGAATTTATGTTCAGCGGAGGACATAAAATCTGGAAAAATCATGAACTATGTATCAAAATAGCACTAATCAACTGTACACTACACTGAGGCAAACACAACCACGTGTTTTAGAACTACGAAAAGCGACAGGAAAAGAAGTAGACTTATGACAAAGAGGTTGCAGGTTAAATAAGAAATCATCATTCACTCGAATTCTATTAGATTCATACAGCGGGATTATTTCATTATCAAAATATTATATTCACTTCACTATAAGTAAATATGCGGGGAAATGATGATATAAATCTAGCCTACAAACATTCGCTCGTATGCATGATTGGCGTGTCTGTGTATAACAGGAAAAATACTAATTTTTCAAATATTATCGTAGACAAGTAAGAAAAGACTTACCTTCAAATGTTGGTACTAAATCACTAAGATTCCACTCGCCAAGTTTATTTTTCACGAAGTCGTCCATCGCGTAAAAATTTTCCGTGCAGCATGGTCGGCGTCGTCGCGCGATGCATAGTAAAGCTCAGCGAACAGCGTTCCCGGTCACCATGCGTTTACAAATTACTATAGGTGTTTCAGCAACATAGTATAGTTTCGCGAGCCATACTAGTATAGCTGTCACTGATGCCAGACGGAGGTCTAGTTTCTCTCTTACTCCGCCGCGATTGCCATCGCTCTTTCTCTATTTTTGGAGATTTTCTGGGGATTTCTGGCATCACTGATAGCTGTTATTCTTCCAGCTATACTATATGGTTAAATTAGCTAGGCACGTAAAAAATCAGCTGCTATACCATACAGTGTAGTCTCGTGAGCTATGTTAGTATGGCTTTCTCACCAAAATGATTTATTTCCAGCTATTTATAATGGCTAGGCTAGCTAGACGATTAAGTGTCGTCCATAAAAGCGCAGTAAGCTTACATAGACGAAACTGCTCTGCCTCAACCAGCTATATTATTGTTAGATTAGAAATACTGCACTAGTCATATTTGTATGAACTTTACAGCAATCGGAGTTTTCCCAAAGAGCTATTGCATTTTCTGTGTGGACAATATGTTTTCACCAGAATACCTATAACTGGCCAACAATAACAGTATTATTATGAATTCCGAACCATTTTTTTCAGTGTATACTTTCAAGATTTTCTCTCAGTATACGGGCAAGGCCGGCGACTTGCGAAACTTCAGGGTGTGGAGTGCATTCAGGCGATGGACGGCGGGGGGGGGGGGGGGGGCAAAGATATCTGTCGTTCGAAGTATTTTTGATTGCGTAATTATGTAGTAGCAAAATTACTACGACGCGTATTATTTCTCCAAATGTTAGATTTAAGGGGGTCGGGGTCGGGGAGGGGGGGGGGGGGGGGTGGGTTACTCGATATTTACCGACCGGTCTATTTCTCGAATTTCTCCGAAACGGGGCTATTAATCGACTTGTCCGATTGGAAGCCGATGTTTGACGAATAATGAGTTCGAACTGGTACGTTTGATCGGAGGAAATCGGAACTTTTTTTTCTTTTAATTGCCGCTCCCAACCGTGGAAATCGTGGAAATTACCTCAAAATCGTGGAATACGTTTTGCCTCTTCATCGTTGTCAAAAACAAAGATGTTTTTGGATGGTTGTGTTCGGAATCCGAGGGGTTAACCACTCTTGAAGTCAGGTGTACACCTGGCTGAGAATCAGTTGAAGTCAGTTGAAGTCAGGTGAAGTCAGTAAGTCAGTTGGAGTCAGTTGAAATCAGTTGAAGTCAGCTGAAGTCAGCTGAAGTCACGTAAAGTCAGCTGAAGTCGGGTGAAGTCAGTTGAAGTCAGTTAAAGTCAGTTGAAGTCAGGTGAAGTCAGGTGAAGTCAGATGAAGTCAGTTGAAGTCAGGTTAAGTCAGTTGAAGTCAGTGAGTCAGTGAGTCAGCTGAAGTCAGCTGAAGTCAGTTGAAGTCAGGTGAAGTCAGTTGAAGTCAGGTGAAGTCGGTCAGCTGAAGTCAGCTGAAGTCAGCTGAAGTCAGTTAAAGTCAGGTGAAGTCAGATGAAGTCAGTTGAAGTCAGGTTAAGTCAGTTGAAGTCAGTGAGTCAGTGAGTCAGCTGAAGTCAGCTGAAGTCAGTTAAAGTCAGCTGAAGTCAGGTGAAGTCAGGTGAAGTCAGGTGAAGTCAGGTGAAGTCAGGTGAAGTGAGGTGAAGTCAGGTGAAGTCAGGTAAAGTCAGTGAGACAGTGAGTCGTTGAAGTCTGCTGAAGTCAGTTGAAGTCCGCTGAAGTCACTTGGAGTCAGTTGAAGTCAGCTGAAGTCAGCTGAAGTCAGTGAGTCAGTTGAAGTCAGTGAGTCAGCTGAAGTCAGTTGAAGTCAGCTGAAGTCAGTTGAAGTCAGTTGAAGTCAGCTGAAGTCAGTTGAAGTCAGTTGAAGTCAGTTGACTCCATGAAGTCTTGAAGTCTGAAGTCAGGTGTACGGTCAATCGACGAGTGGTTAACCCCTCGTCGGAATCTCATATAAAATCGGACTACAGAGGCCGATTTTGCATTTTTGATGCATAGGCTATGTGATATAAGTCAAAATAAGTGGCACGCCGACACTTTTCGATGAAAAAAATAAAAAAAATTCCGATTTTATCCGATCAAACGTACCAGTTCGAACTCATCACTTGTCAAACATCGGCTGCCAAAAGGACAAGTCGGTTGATAGCCCCGTTCCTGATAAATTCGAGAAATAGACCGATCGGTAAAAATCGAGTAGATCGGCCCCCTTAAGGAGAATATAGATGATGTTTTAGTTGCGAGTACCCAGGTAGAAATTGTGAATTGGCCCAGGCCAGGCGCTGTCCAGTTTTCCTAGTTTATTTCTAGGCGCTGGGTGGGAAAGCTGTCCAGCGCCCGGCCCGATTTGAAACGGTCGGAACAGCTAGCGCCTAGATTGGAAATCTGGTTAGGCGCTAAAGGTGCCTTTTCACGAGCGAATTATTCGCTGAAAATTGAGCGAATGATGGTCACGTGACCCTGGTTATTCGCTGCTTCTACGATCGCTCGTGAAAACCAGAGTGGCGTCCAAAACCAGCGAAAATTTATGAACGTTCGCTCATGTAAACGAAATCGAGCGTCAAGAAATAGCGACTCAAAGTCAATCTTTATACAATAGGTTATGTGATTCGCGTCCTTTTGTGCGTAATGTGTTTTGTTAGGTTACGGTCCTTTATAGAAGATAAGCCAAAGGTTTAAAACAAAAAAAACTGCGTTTTGTTGCTTACAATAATTAAAGAATATGTATATGGCTAAGCTTCAAGAATGGCAAAATGCCATAGCATATAGGCGACAATATGAAGAATGGAGCCGTAATTGTACTGAAATTATCAAGAAACATGGAGAGCAAATAAGAAAACGAAAGGCTGTCGCTCTTGCAGTTGCACTGTTGCACAGTCCAAAAAGAAAATACACGACGAAGAGATTTTGGGTTGCGCCAATTTTTAGAAAACGCGCAGCGCATGGTTTTTTCGAAGCAATACTCCCGTCAGTCCGTCTAGAAGATTTACGCTTCCACAATTATTTCCGCATGCCTGCAACCCTCTTCGAAGAATTACTGCTCGCAGTTGGGGCTGACTTAAGCAAGCAATGGTTTTTGCGAGATCCAATTGACGTTGCTCAACGATTAGCTTTAACTGTGAGGTATGATTGAATAAATCATGTCCCATATTCGAGAGGATAGCATATATTTAACCTTGCCTAACTATGATGTATTACTGGCACACTATTTTTAATTTCATTTGAAGATTTCTTGCATCCGGAGATTCTATGACCTCAATATCGTACCAGTATCTTGTCGGAGTGACTACTGTCAGCAATATCATTAAAGAGACTTGCGAAGTGTTATGGAATAAAATAAGTCCATCAGTTATCCCACCAGTATTGGAGAAGGAAGAATGGTTGAAAATTGCTCACCAGTTTAATCGTACTTGGAACTTTCCTAATTGTATCGGAGCTATAGATGGCAAACATGTTATAATCCAAGTCAGATCAAATTACGATAGGTAGTGATGTGATTAAACTAATTTGAAAATTATCAATGATTAATTTTTTCCGTTTTAGTGTCCGAATAATGCTGGATCTGCTTATTATAACTACAAGGCTAGTCATAGCATTGTGCTGCTAGCAATATGTGATGCCAACTATGTATTCCGCTTTGTAGACATAGGTGCACATGGACGAAGAAGCGATGGCGGCATCATGAAAAACAGCACTGTCGGTGAAAACTTTGAAAATAACAGAATGAACGTACCAGAATCAGCAGCTGTTTCTGTAAATGGACCAGTATTACCGTTTTGCCTTGTTGGAGATGAAGCATTTCCGTTAAAAACATACATGCTTCGACCATATCCTGGTAAAAATAAGTTACCTATGACAAAGCGTGTTTTTAATTATCGCTTAAGTCGCCCGTGTAGAAATTTATATCGGGATCTGGTCGGTTCCCGACCAGTCAGCCCCGTTTCAAGTCGGGCGCTGGTCAGGATAACTAGCCACAATCCAGCTAGTAGTGTCACGGTAATTCATTAAGTTCCTAGCCAGTCACACCGATTTGTCCCTAGCCGGGAACTGGTCAGGCACTAGTTCCGCGCCGGTATGAAGATTTTCTTCCAAAAATTCTCTGGGATTGATAATAGTACATTACAATACGAGTCCGGTAAAACTTTTTCTGACGAGTGTGGGGTTGCAGCACGAGCCGAAGGCGAGTTTTGCAATCACACGAGATCAGAAGAAGTTTTTCCCTCAAGTATTGTACAAAATTTTACTTCAGGAGGTGTGAAAATGGGGGTTTTAGCCACGCAAAGCGTGGGTAAAACATCGAAAATCACACTGAGTGAAGTAAAAGGATTTATAAGTGTAAACTATTGACGATTTTGAATAATTTTTATTTCACGTACATTTATTATTATTATGTACATGAATATCAAATAATATACCTCACATATTAGTTAGGAACTTTGGTAATATAAATGCAGCTGAACTTTGATACATTATCTTAAAACATATATATTTTTTTTTCTCATTGATGAAAAAAAGGTACATATAAAAATATCAAATAATATACCTTACATATGAGTTAGGAACTTTGGTAATATAAATGCAGCTGAACTTTGATACATTATCTTAAAACATATATATTTTTTTTTCTCATTTATGAAAAAGTGACCGAAATTAAGCTGCGGTCAAAGATAGTCCGGCCAGAGTCTGACTAGTATCCGCCAAGGTGATAGGAAAAAATACCCCAGTGAACCCCCGTTTAATACCCAGTGAGGTTTTTTAGTACATTAAAACTATCCCGACCAGTACCCGATCAGTACCCGATCAGGAATCTTGATAGAAAATAGCCTGACCAGCACACGACTAGCGCCCCACTTCTGATCGGGCTAAATGGGGCTATTTCTACACGGGCGTGCCAGGCGAACAATTGAAAATAGTTTTGGGATATTGGCAGCTAAATGGCATATATTCCGCAAGCCAATATTATCTACCGTAGATACGGCAACGAAAATAGTTCAAGCAGCTATTTGCTTTCATAACTTCTTACGTATAGAGGATATCCGTAGTAATCCCAGCTTGAGTTATATTGAACCAGAGCTGGTTGATCGTGAATCACAAAGCTATGTCGGATCGGGTGAGTGTAGAAATGACAGTCTCCACTCAAGTGCTTTTAGAGAAATTACTCGTACTGGAGCGAATATCGGTCGGCGCGACGCAGTCGCTATTCGGGATGAATATTGTCATTATTTCAATAATGACGGTGCCGTAGCTTGGCAGTACGATTGTTTGTAAATAATACCTACATTTGTTTAAATTATATTGAAATACAATGAATATGCATTTAATGACTGTACTTAATAAATCAGTCTTTATTTAATAAATATATTTGCACACATATTGCATTTGTTTATCATCACAGCTCAAATTTATACTTTTAAGGTACAGTAATGTTTATTAGAGTTATAAAATTAAGTACGTATACTAAAACTATCAAAAAGACTTGTATGTATGCTTGGCGTGGTTGATCCCGAGACGACCCTCTTTAGTTTTATTCAATTTGAACGATTTATATAAAAGAGAGTCATCTCAGTTTTAACCACGACAAGTATACATAGCTAGGCATAAGGTGTATGGAATAGGAGTATTCTATAGCGACTTGTGGCGTAGGTTATAAACAAATTCGTGAATTTTGAACATTGCTTGGCCTTGTGCGCGCTCATCAAGAGTCAATGCCAATGGCCAATCATCATAAGAAAAGCGTCCACACGATCTGGAGGTGCTGGAGCAGGCGGGAGAGGTGGAGGTGGAGGTGGAGGGAGCACAATTTCCGGCAACGGAGCACTCAAGGCATCCACCAGTTTGTCGATCGCTTGTTGTGGGCGTCTTGAAGTTTTTGCTATTAGAAAAGATATACATTTATTCATGCATAACATTATGTACGAATCAATGTCCTGTTCCTACACATACATTTGCTATGTCCAGCATCATCGTGATCGATTTCACCTTCGGAATCTACGTTGCTGCGATCAGCTATGATGTTAGAAACAGTTCTGAGAAAGAATAACTGATTGATGTATTTCATATACCACATAAAAAATGATTGGTAATGGACCATAATTATTTCTGTCGCATACCTCTTCCGGTCGAGATTCACATCTCGCACAAATTTCATAATATCATAATACTGCCATTTCACCTTGGTTGTCGCAGCAGACCCACTGCGAACATCCTTTTCTTGGCTGTCATATTTTTTAAAGGTGTCATAGAGGTTCTTCCACTTTTTCTTGGCCTCTGGTACAGTGTAATACCCTGCAACATTAACGATTTATTACATTGAAGTGATGAAATCCCTGTGAATTAATCTGAAAAAGTTTTTATGGCTCTTCATTAAAGTTACCTTTCAATGACGCACATATTTCTTCCCACAGCCGATCTTTGGTATATTTGTTGCGCTGAGCTATAGGAAGTCGAAAATTCCATAGAGGCTCTCGAGCTTTGACAGCTTCTATAAGTTGTTCCTCGTAGCTCTTACATCCACCTACTTCTTTCTCAGCCAACAAAATTTCAGCCACTTGTAGTTCCTCACCATTAACCAGGCTTCGTCTTAATATTGTACCATCCTCTGTTAAACAAATTCTACATTCAACAGTAACCGATATTAGATGCATAGATCAAGTGGTATTTAATATGCTTACCACATCGCGGATAAAAATAATGATTCGAATCTACGAAATACTGAGCGTAATCATTCATGCAGGGGTGCACATCGATCTCAGGCGCTGTACAGATGGTTTCACATAACCCACATGTATAGTGAAGTGTTATATTCTAAAAATGAAATTTTTACGTTTATAAAAACATCATAACAAATATAAATACCGTAGGTTATGTTGCACAGTATATTATACAAATAAATCAGTTTATAAGTAACATTGCTCACATCAAAAGTATTATCTTCTTCAAAAGGATCCATTATATCAATTCGCACGATCCACAAATTTTCGCGTATTCTGTTTGAAAATGGAACCAGCGTTACCGCCAGATTATCGCGACTAGACGCTAGAAGTTGGATAAATCGAACTTCCAGCGAACAGATCTAGCGGTGAAAATGTAAGTCACGTGGTACGTTAACGCTGAAAAAGTAGCGTCTATTCGCCGTCGTGAATAGGCACCTTAAAGGTTTGAGTGCAGGCCCAGCGTCGGCGGCCAATACCGATCCAATATTGGTAATTAGTTGGGATGATAATTTCGGTCCAACGTCCCTGGTAGAAATTGCGACCGGGCGGTAGCCGGGCACTCGCCAGTATTCCCGATTTTCATCGAGGCACTAGTTAGGAAAACTGTCTAGTACCCGGCCGGGGTGGTAACGCTCGCCCCGTCTAGTCACTAGTCATGTTAAACCGACCGGGCCCTAGTCAGTTTTCCCTACCAGAACCCCGAATTGAATAGCTGGGCATGGTCAATATATGGGGACCGAATTAGGCGATTATAACGGTAGTTTTGACGATAGGATGTATGGGCCAATGAGATAGAAAAATCGAAACAATTATACATAAATCATAAGTTTATATATTCAGTTTATAAAAAATATAAAATACACAGAGCACTGATACTGACACAAGATATTTGCACTAATTTTGCATAAATTTTCACTATCGTACACTCAAATCGCGCGATAAATCGTTAGCGACGAGATTAAAACGTATTACGAACGTATCAACATAACCTGCCCAGTACATGGCGGGGTCCTAGACTGGTAGTGCTAGCAAGTGACGTAATGAAATACGAGAGTGCGCCACGTTCGGTCCGCGCTAGGGTCTTGTCGTACGTGGAAAGTAGCATTACAGTATTTTTGCGTATCCGTACGCGCCCAGCTAGGTACTAGCTAGGCTTTCCTTACCGGGCACGCCTCGACTCAGCCCGGTCGGGGCCTTTCTATTATCGAGGAAACAACCAGGAAATTTCTACCAGGGGTATGGCTATCGACATTGGGCCAGTATAAATTTATGAATATAAATATATATTATAGTCAATGGCCCAACAAGAGCCCAATAATTGATCAGCCGATGACCCGATCATTCTATTTTTGTTTATTTTCGATATTATCCGGACAAAAAATATTTTTTTCACCAGTAGTTCATTCTTTTGCGAGTGGTAGAGAACGCAGTTAATATTTCCTGGATGTTAGAAATCATCTCTTCAATGACTGATTTTTTTTTGTTTTTTTTTTTCAATTCATGTGGGTCACCCATCCAAGTTCTGGCTGCAGTTGATGTTGCTTAACTTCGTCGATCGGCTGACGTCCGGTTTTCATCTAGATCTAATCGTCGTCTGTTACAATACTTGACACTTTTTGACTCAATAGGTAAACTTTGATTTGTGAAGATTTACATCAATATGTACTTAAAAAAAATAAAACATGACAGCTAAATTTCACGGTCACTTCGAAGATTTCTGATGATTAAATAGTATATTATACTTTTATTCGATTGCATAGAAACATTCTTTACTTGAACATCTGAGTTCCAAATATCTTTTTAATCCAATTACTTTCCTAGAGTTCCAAAAGTTCTCACTCACTGTAACGCTTACAGTAAGTATGTAATAATATAGATAAAAATCTAGTCTCTGTTACTATTTTCAGTGGGTTAGCAAATTGACTTTTGAATAATGGTTGATATAAGGACGAATAATAATCAAGTCCACTTAAACACACCGAGAAAAAAAAGTGGTTGAATATACCAAACCCATTTGGTTGATAGATATTCAGTTGCATTGAATGAGTTTCAGTCGATTCAACTGAAAATTTATTCAATTCTAGTTGTACTATTTGAAATGATCATATTTTTGATTGTTCCAATCAAAACGGCGTTTCCCTGCCCGTGACCGCCCGTTTGTTAAAATCAACGACATTTTTTTCTCAGTGCAGATGAGTGAAGTTAAATAGTTAGTTAATCTGCAATAGAAAATGAAGTTCCGTCAACTTAAAATGTATTACCATTATTTGAGAGGATTGAACATTCAAAAATTTTAGTCATGTCGAGATTTCTAACAACCGATTTTTGCCCGAAACTCCGTACTCGGCTTAGATTCGGGATTCTTTTTTTTTATTTGGCTCAGAGACTGAAAAAATGTCACGCTTGGCCGATCATCGTAATATTCTTTCAACAAAATCCGCGTTTGCGTAATTTCGAATATCGAAAATTCGAACTTGCAATATATTTTAGATACCATATAGTATCAGTCTGGAGTGCAAGTAAATTACAAATGAGATATTTCGTGTAGATAATTAGTGACAATTGTTGAAGGAATAACAACCCTGGCGAAAAAAAAATTCTGAAAATCTCTGTAAAAAAGTCTGCTTTTTCTCTGCAATACACAGATAATAATCTACATTTCTCTGTTATTTGGAACACTTTCCAGAGAAAATGTAGACTTTTTTGCAGAGAAAAATCAGAGTTTTTTCATGTAAATCTCTGCAACGCCAAAAATTATTTCAAATCTTTCATGCGTATTTATTTATGAATTTCGATGAAAATCTCTGCATAACCGCAAAAATTTCTGGACATCTCTCCCAGCTCGAATTTTTTCATCTGGCCTCGCTCATAATTATCTGTATTTCTATGCAAAATTCTGCGGAAATGCGAAAATGTCTGGGAATCTCTTCAAGCTCGAATTTCTCCGCCTGGCCTCGCTCATGATTATCTGTATTTCTATGCGAAATTCTGCAGAAATGCGAAAATTCCCGAAAATCTCTCCAAGATCGAATTTCCCCATCTGGCCTCGCCCATAAGTATCTGTATTTCTATGCGAAATTCTGCAAAAATGCTAAAATTTATGGAAATCTCTCCAATCTCGAATTTTTTCCCTGCTCGTAATTATCTGCATCCTGAAAAATTTCGGGAATTTCTGGAAATCTTTTTTTTTTTTTTTTTTTATCCATGTGGGTCACCCATCCAAATTCTGGCCGCGGTTGAAGTTGCTTAACTTCGTTGATCGACTGATGTCCGATTCTCATATGGCTCTAATCGTCGCCTGTCACAATAGTTGACACTTTTTGACTCGATAAGTAAGCTTTGATTTGTGAGGATTTACATCAATATGTACTTGAAAGAAATAAATGATCTAGCAAAATTTCACGGTCACTTCGAAGATTTCTGATGATTAAATAGTATATTATACTTCTATTCGATTGCATAGAAACATTCTTCTTCCGGTAAATTCCGTGGAAGTGTTAGAAATACTGCATAATAGTACAATTTTGAAAATTCTGCAAAACTGTACAGCAAAAATTTTCAGATTTTTACATCGAAAATCATCAATTTCTAGTGCTGTTCCAAAAAATCGATTAATCGATTATTAATCGATCAATTGATTAATCGAAGGACCGATTTCGCGAAGTGCAAATATCGATCAATCGATTAATCGATTATTGTTCGAAAGATTGATTAATCGAACGATTGATCGATTAATAATCGGGAGATCAATTATTTGAACAATTAATCGTATAATTTAATCAAATGATCATTCGAATCATGATCGGGAACGCGATTATTGAAATGATCAATCGCATGATTTCAGCTATGCAAATGATCGTATGGCTCAATTTGATAATTATTTAATTTATCATTAATAATTACACTAGTTACCTGGCGCGTGGCTAAAGCAGCCTCCTCATTGGTCGATATTCATATTAAGTCAAGTTACGGCGCTGCCTAAACAGTTAAACCAGGCATAAACCAGGCATTAATCGAATAATTAATCAAATGAATAATCAAATAATTGATCGAGTGATTAATCAAATAATTAATCGATTAATCATTCGATTAATTGAATAATTAATCGATTAATCATTCCAATAATTGAATGATTATTTGATTTTTTGATTAATCAATTGATTAATCATATAATTGATCGATCTTCCGATTATTAATCGATCAATCGATTAATCGATTTTGATCGATTCAATTTAGTGATCGATAATCGATTACAAAATTCAATAATCGAACAGCACTATCAATTTCTCTGCAAAACTTTAAATATTTCTATTTCCATGAAATATTTATATTTTGGAAAATTCTGCAACACTGTACAGCAGAAAATTTCAGATTTTTTAATTGAAAATCATCAATTTCTCCGCAAAACTCTGGATTCTTCTGGTTTCGTTAAATTCCTGCCGTTGGGGTAATTCCGCGAAAATCTACAGTCGAGATTTCCAGAATTTTTCATCGATAATCATTAATTTCTCCGCAAAACTCGGCATTATTCTGGTTTTGTGGAATGTCATCACTCGAGTAAATTCTGCGAAAATACGCAGCGGAGATTTCCGGAGTTTTGCATTGAAAATTATCAATTTCTCCGAGAAACTTCGGATTTTACTGGTTTCGTTGATTTTCTGAACTTGGAGAGATTCAGCGAAACTCTATAGCGGATATTTCCGGAATTCATCATCAAAAATCAATAATTTCTGCGAAAAACTCCGGATTTTTCTGGGTTTGTTGAATTTCTGAGATTGGGGAGATTCCGCGAAGCTCTACAGCAGGGATTTCCTGAATTTTTGAACGAAAATCATCAATTTTTCCGCAAAACTCTGGATTTCTCTAGTGTTGTTGAATTTCTGTACTTGAGAAAATTCAATAAAAGTCGTCAGCGGATATTTTCAGCATTTTGCATAGAAAATCATCAATTTCTCCGCAAAACTATGGATTCTTCTGGTGTCGTTGAATTTCTTCACTCAAGTAAATTTTTTCGAAAGTCTACAGTGGAGATATCCAGAATTTTTCATCGAAAATCATCAATTTTTACGCGAAAATCTACATTTTTCGGGTTTTGTTGAATTTCTGCACTTGAGGAAATTATGCGAAGCTCAACAGCAGATATTTCCATAATTTTTCATCAAAAATCATCAAATTCTCCGCAAAACTCTGGATTCTTCTGGTTTTGTTGAATTTCTGTACTTAGGGAAATTCTGCAAAACTCTACAGCGGAGATTTCCCGAATTCCCCGGATTTTTCCGATAAATTCCAGATATTACATCTCTGGAAAACTCCAGATTTTTCTGCATCTTCATTTGTAGAGTTTTGAAGAGATTTGGCAGAGATTTTTTTTTCGCCAGGGAATTCTTACTAATTATCACACACAAAATATCTTATACGTAATTGGTTTATATTTCAAACCGATGCTGTCTGAAAAAATATAATTTCGTATTTTCGGTCCGAATCAATATCTATAGTTTTTCACTCCAATCTCAATCACGAGCGTTTCGAGTATTGAAAGACACTCTGTCGAATTGTCCTAATACGCGGCCAGGATTGGTCGAAGAAAGGCCCTAGCTTGGTACTGGACAGATTCCTGACTAGGCTCTGGCTAGGCTCTGGCTAGGCTCTGGCTAGGCTCTGTCCACGCATGCCTATATTAAACTCTAGATTGGCTAGCCTGTGCCAAGCTGGAGCCACGATAGATTCCCCTAACTTGGAACGCCCGGAGTTTCCTATATTAAACTCTAGATTGGCTAGCCTGCGCCAAGCTAGAGCCACGATAGATTCCCCTAACTTGGAACGCCTAGATTTTCCCAGCTAGGCGCTAGCCTATAACTAGCAAACTCTAGGCAAATTTCTACCTGGGTAGGGAATACTAATTTATTTTGAGAGCGTATAGAGGCTGTCATTTTCAATCGCTGGTGGGAGTTGAACTGTCTGTTCTGTTTAACAAAGCGTACGTCGCGTTCCGTTACTTTGACTAAGATGGTATGACATTTTCCAGATACTAAGGGGCGTCGTCAATTCGAGATTCTGAAACTCCGTTCTGTCCGTGCTGTAGTCTATAATTTATGTGAGTCGGTATGGTCGCCACACTATAATTATTTTCGCTAGATTTTTATTCTGTTTGAAAAATTTGAATATCGAAGTTGACTTCCAGGGTGTGGAATTTCCACACCCTTAGCATTTAGGGTGTGGAGTTCTCCACACCCACCACACAAAAGTCGCCGGCCCTGGTAGCGAGTGAGGGACCACGCGAAACCAAACGAGGGAGCGAGCGAACGAGCGAAATAATCAGCTAGTAATTAATTAATTATGATTGCCGGCGTTTATTATCAAGCATATGTAATGTACATTTCAGCTTACACTTATCGTAATTATATACACTATCGTATTTATTATTTACTCTTCCATAAAAATATATAGTACACGATGGTACACAGTTACAGTATCATTGTCGCGTGACTGATAGAATTATTTTAGAAATTTTGGCTGAACGAAAATGTCAAGGTAGATAGTATTGCGACCAAAATGATATTCATGCCTGACGTTACACCCCCATTGTCTGGATCCTCGGTCGTGGTTGCTTCAGCTTCCGTTGTTACTCCAGCTTCCGTTGTTACTCCAGCTTCCGTTGTTACTCCAGCTTCCGTTGTTACTCCAGCTTCCGTTGTTACTTCAGCTTCCGTTGTTACTCCAGCTTCCGTTGTTACGTCAGTGTCTGTTGTTTCACCTTCCAGCCAAGCAGTTATTGCCGGAGAGTTTGCTTCGTACCATTCAAGGTTTGCCTTTGCACTTGTTACGTATGAAGCGAGCGCAGGTAAGTTGGCCGCAGTAACGTTAGGGTTCTCAGCAATGAAGGCCTCGAGCTAAATAAAAATCGTCAATCGTGAAATGTTATCAACATATGATTCATTCTTAGCCTTCATCAGGTATAATAAAACAAGTTCAACGACAGAGCCGTTAAGACATTTATGACGTATGCTTATCGGAAGGTAGTGATCAAGTTGAAAATTACTCGCTCATAAAAATTCTTCATATTGGGAATTGACCACTTTGGTCACGACGTCTGGTGGTTAAAATTCTAACTATAATGAGGTTGCATTCCATACTGTCAACACGTGAGATTCATTTGCATCAGATTAAATATGGACAAATAATTATTATCAAATTACAATGGAAATCGTCAATTTGGTTGCTCGTACTGAATCTACAGCTAGATTTATCCTTGCTGTTAGGGGTTATAATAGTACATCAAATAAAAACTGGGATATTATTTTTCACACTTTTCCAACGTCTGGTAATAGTTTTGTGCAAATCGAAAATGTATTTGGAAATACTGTAAAATTAGACAGATTGAAAGCATGGAAACGTGTTCTTAAATTGAATGAATATGTGACTCCAAGGATGAGAGTTTGCTCATTGCATTTTAATGAAAGTGATTAAAGCTTATGATTCGAGGTTAGAAATGTACGTATCTGCAATAATATATTAAACTTGCCACAACGTGTTAACGTGTAAACTGACAAAATTTTGCCATTATTTGTGATTTTTCCATTAATTTCATGGGGTCGTTCTCTAAGGTGAGAACTCTGTAAACAAAACGCCATAAACCTGACTACGTCCGTATTTAAATTCTCTACATTTCTGCCGCACTTAATCAAATGCCCGGCTCCCAAGATTTTTTCCGCATCGACGAAATTTTTTTGAGCATCATTTGAACCTGCCCAGTTAAAAATTTCACTTAAAGAAAGCATTAAATTATTAAATTAACAGTCACTCATTAAAAACACATGTATTCCTTTTAAATTTGCAACCTAAAGTCAGCCATATTAATTAAGCCACGCCTTCATGTCAGTTCCCAATTGGTCTCGAATGCTACTGACATGCATCTAACAATCCGAAGAAGTCATCATTTGATAGTTTGTTTCCGAAGATGACTTCTCTGGATGTCTAGATGTGTAACGGAAACGTTGGCAGATTAGTTGGAGTAGGGGAAAGTGGGGCGGAATCGCCAGGTGGGGCTAAATGGCCGCGGTAAAAAATTTGACTTATTCGCATTTTCGCAACAAGGGGGATCGTATGAGACGCCATGCAACGCGATTCCGCTGAAAGTGCTCAAACATTTTTAGGGTGGGGCTAAACGGCCACCCTAATGAAAGTAGTAAAATTGCATTTTCACGTCGAAGTGAGTGAGATAAAACTATATGCAGCGTGGTTCCACTGAACACGATGCAAAACTGAAAAGGTAGGGCAAAGTCGCTCACCCTAAACTGAGAAAAAAATATAATTGAATGAACGAAATATTTTTTTCAATAGTCGCAATTAAATATTCATTCGGAACAAATAAATTTCAATTGGTGTGATTAAATATCATATGAAATTAATCGATTTTCACTCACTTCGACGTGAAAATGCAATTTTACTACTTTTATTAAAGTGGCTATTTAGCCCCACCCTAAAAATTTTTGAGTACTTTCAGCGGAATCGCGTTGCATGGCGTCTCATACGATCCCCCTTGTTGCGAAAATGCGAATAATTCAATTTTTTTTACCGCGGCCATTTAGCCCCACCTGGCGATTCTGCCCCACTTTCCCCTACTTTGAAGTATTCTGGAGTACCTTTCCTTTCCGGAGGGAAACTATCATTTTTCTTCGTACACGCACATAGGCGGCATTCAAGTATTACATAACGCTCTCTGGGGGGAGGGGGGTTACGGCGGAAAAATCTTAATTTTTTGAAATTTTCAGCGCCTCGTCATAATCTTAGCAATAAGTCGCGTAACGTAACACTGGGGGGGTGGGGGGCGTTACTGTGTCTTATTATGGAGGGGGGGGGGGGGGGGCAAAAATGCTCAAAAATGGCGTTACGTAATACTTGAATGCCGCCAATATACACAAGTTGACAAGTTATACAGTAGTTCAATCAAATTAGGTCTGAATTCAGAAACTTCGGGAAGTCCTTGCATTTTCTTTTAAGTTAAAAGACGAGGAAGCTATCCATTATCGGTTTTCTGTCTCTGTTTATTCGAACTACGCTTCCACTTACACGCGGCCCTATGTCTCAGTTTCTAATAAGCCTCGGGCCCAATTTCTGCGCCGTATCGTATCGCGCACGTCGAGCTGGGCTTGTCATGCTACGACGCACTGCTCTCCTTTATCGACTGTGTCTGGAGAGTTTTGGTAAAACGACGAAATTTTCCTGAATTTCTCAATCCGACTTTATTTCCAACATATGGGAACATAATTCGATGAAAAATCTTCCGCTCTACATGATGGTTGAGTCCATGGACCTAGTATTGTAGGGACGGAGTTCAAACTGCGAATGTAGACGCGCGGGGCTAGCCGTAAGACGGAAGGGGTAAGCTTGACTATGATTGGGTATGCCATTTTAACCCCCTCACTTGTAACACCATTTGACGCCGATTTGTGACATCAATGTATACCGGGAGATTATGTGGAAATGAAAGGCTCCAAGCGCGCAGGCGCTGATTTATTCGAATATTTCGAGGGTCACCAATTTCAGACTCGCCACGAATATCCCTAGAGTCCGTCTGCTATTTGTTTCTGATTGTTGTCAAATACAAATGGCGGCAGACCGTTGCAGGAATAGGTTATGTTTGTGTGAATCTAGCAGACGACAGAACTAGGGATATTACTGAGAAGTGAGTGGAGTCCCTGGCGCTATTCTGCTGGCCAATGAGATTTAGGTAAATCAAAGTTCGCGCGCTCGGAGCCTTTCATTTCCACATAATCTCCCGGTATACGTGTGTGTACGTGTGTGTATAAACCATGGACTTGTCTCGTATTCCATCGAAAGTTCAAATTTTGTTCGACAGATGGCACTATGAGTGGGGTGGTCAAGATGGCGGAACCCCGTGCAACTCCCTTCAGTCTTACGGCGCATCCCCGCACGGCATATGCTCCGTCCCTATAATACTAGGTCCATGGTTGAGTCACTTTTCACTCATCGATAGCCGTTTTTGAGGAAGTCGCAAAAATGTAAAATTTTGCTGTTTTTTCTAAACCTCTGCTTCGAAGCTCAAAAATGACTTC
Source organism: Tenthredo livida (assembly GCA_963992785.1). Lineage (NCBI taxonomy): Eukaryota > Metazoa > Arthropoda > Insecta > Hymenoptera > Tenthredinidae > Tenthredo > Tenthredo livida. The sequence goes on along the minus strand of OZ023064.1, from coordinate 41,534,042 downwards.
AGATTTGAGTTTCTGAGGGTCGAAAATCCATTACAGCCAAAAATGCAAACACTGCCCGAAGTTTTTGAATTAAGACTTTATTTGATTGGACTACAGGTGCTGATCTTCATTTTGAGACCTCGCATCAGTGACAGTCGCATCACATGCACTGTAAAAAATTTTATTAATTTTAATGCAGTTTTAATGCACATTGCACATTAATTTTAAAGAACACGTTCAGAAATTATCAATTAATGTGCATTTACATTAAAAATCGTAGGTATTCATTTATTTTCATGATCTTGTGCATGAAAAATAATACATATGGTAACTAAAATTCAGTACAGTGCTTGCAATGGTACTTGATGTATATGCACATTGAATACAATTTACTCTTACATTACTTCCGTCATAATGTTATTGAAATTCATGCACAATTTTCAATGTCGTTATCTGCGCCATCTGTGGGCGCAGCGGCGGCGCACGGGCTTGCCTAAAAACCTTTCTCGCAAGTAAAGTAAAACGGTTACGTATTTAGGTCCACGCCGAGCGCCACAGTAAAAGCAGACATGTCTCTGCTGAGAGTTCTAAGTGAGCAGCTATCGGGGAGGGCTCGGCCTCCCTATTGGTAAGTGGCAATTGCACGACACCACCTCGTGGTCGAAGAGAGCACCACTCAAAACGGGTCATGTATTCTTATGGCGGTGACATACTCGCCATCTGCTGTTTGGAAATTTGACTACTGAAATCGGGTCATGCTAATGTATAGGATGCCATTTACCAATAGTAAACGTTCTTCTACCAAAATTTGGTGGATTCACTAAATGATTCCAATTTGATAGTTTTTCTAAGAAATCTTTTTAGATGCAATCAGTATTTATTGAACGGGAAAACCTGAACAGTGATACAACACATGAAACTACGCACTCACATGCACGCATTAAAATCAATTAACGTGCATCATAATTTCATCAGTATGTATTGATTTTAATGTATAATATCTGAAATCTCGAAAAAAAAGAATGCATGAAATTTAGCGATCGGACATTGAAATTAATATACATTTTACAAAATTTTGAAGATGAACATTAATTTGATTTCATGTGCGTTCATAACTTTTGCTTCATGCACTTTTCATTGATTTTAATGCATACATTTTTTACAGTGTGGTATGCCATCATACCCGATAGGTTGGCACTTATTTGGGGGTCGGAGGAATTTTGTCTGCGACGCCCCCTAGATCGGTTCGAAATGAATTCGAAAAAATCTGGGCGAAACTTGGGCTTCTTATGCCCCATCTCCACGCGCTGTTTAACTGTGTCTGTTTATCCAATCCCAACTCGGGGCCAGTGCAAAGATCCCTTTCGACTAGGCTCGAGCTGGGATTGGATAAACAGACCCAGTTAAACATAGCGTGTAGACCAGGCATCAGATCGACAGGAAAGTGTGCCTGTAAACCCGTATGTTCCCGGACAGCACAAAAATAAAAGTTGTCTTGAAGTCGTCCTATGGACGTCTAATGCGCCAATTTCTGACGTCTACACTGAAAGAAAGAGTTGGACACGAGACCTTTGAAATGGTTGCGGTATCCATGTAATTGGATTCTGGGAAGCCATCCCATTTGTTGGACGGGACAGCCATTTTCAATGGAGGAGTAGAAATTAGTTGTGTCACCCAACTGAATTTTTAGCTGGTCTATCATTCAGAACAGATGTTCTGACTGATTATTCCTTAACCAAGAAGAAATGGATAAGCCAGCTAACCTTTTCTTTGAGTGTATATGTCTTACTTCTTCGTCTTAGAGACGTCTTATGGATAAAAGAAGGTCTTGGGGTGGCGCATTAGACGTCCATAGGACGACTTCAAGACAACTTTTATGTTTCATAACATCTGCTCTGAAACTTCAGCTTTCAGTGCCTGTTTAGCCAGTCGAAACAAGCTAATTTCATGCGAATGCCGTGAAAAGCTGTGACGTACGCTGCAATCGCGACTTCAATGTTTTAGCGGTCTGAAAGCTGCGTTGCTTTCGTCCCGCATTTCAGACCTGAAGTTTCTTGCAGATGTTATGAAAAACATAGTGTGTGACACGGGATGAAACATGAATGCAGGCACGGGTGATGTCAGCTCGAAGCCGAAGGCGATTGTTTCATCCCTTGTTACACAATATACTATTGTGCTGCCTGGGTTTTTCCGTTCGAAAAACATGGGATTTTTCGACGGCTGAGCGGAATAACATCCTATCTCAAATTGTATTTGGAAACTAGCCTATATCAAATGACGATTGGAAACTAGCCAATCTCAAATTTTGACTGAAAACTATCCTATCTCAAAATGCGTTCGGAAACAAGCCTATTTCAAATTGTGTTTGAAAACTAGCCTATCTCCAGAAGACATTCGTTTTCGCCGAAATTAAGTTGTAACCACTGTGGCGGTCTCTCTACAGGGCGATTCAGGTTGGACGGTGCATATCAGGTGTCCAGGGTCGAATAATTTAAGAGCTACAGAAGATCTTAGTCGACCAATCACAGGGCTTATTGACCAAGATAGGACCGGTTCAAGAGGGTAAGTTCAGCAGTGCCCGCGTCGGGTGGATTCTTATCGCCCGACGTTTCAGTCCAACTCTTGGATGAGCATGATGGCGTCGTCTCTGGAGATATATTCGTACGGCATACGCATCCATTCTCGTAGTCCAGTTCCTTCGCTTCGTATTTCTTGTAGTCCAAGTCCTCCGCTTCGTAGTTCTCTTAGTCCAGATCCATCGCTTCGTGGTTCTTGTGGTCCAGGTACTTCGCCTCGTATTTCTCGTAGTCTAGATTCTTCGCTTCGTAGTTTTCGTAGTCCAGGTCCTTTGCTACGAAGTCGAAGACCTGGACTATGAGAAATACGAAGCGGAGTACCTGGACTATGAAAAATACGAAGCAAAGGACCTCGAATACGAGAACTACGAAGCCGAGGACCTGGACTACGAGAACGGATGCGTATGCCGTAGGAATATATCTCCAGGAGACGACGCCATCATACTCATCCAGAAGTCGGACTGAAACGTCGGGCGATAAGAATCTATCCGACGCGGGCATTGCTCGACTTACACTTTTGAACCGGCCCTGTCTTGATCAATAAGCCCTGTGATTGGTCGACTAAGATCTTCTGTAGCTCCTAAATTATTAGACCCTGGAAGTGTTGGTAAAGGAACTTTAGTCTCAGATTTTCGGGGGGACTCACCTGATATGCACCGTCCAACCTGAACCGCTGTGTAGAGAGACCGCCACAGTGGTACCAACTTAATTTCGGAGAAACCGAATGCCTTCTGGAGATAGGCTAGTTTTTTGAAACACAATTTGAAATAGGCTAATTTCCAAACGCATTTTGAGATAGGATAGTTTTCAGTAAAAATTTGAGATTGGCTAGTTTCCAATCGTCATTTGATATAGGCTAGTTTCCAAACACAATTTGAGATAGGATGTTATTCCGCTCAGCCGTCGTTTTCATCAACTGAATACAATTTTTTTCAACAAACCTATCGTTCATTGGGAAAATCTGCAAATCCTTCACTTTATAGTATCAAAGTGTGTAAGTTGGTGCAAATTTTGTAGGTCACCTCAAATCATGTTTTACAGAGTCACTGCAGTAGACAAAATGACGATTTTGAAAAATTACAATCTTATCCATCCGAAAAGGCTTGTATCATTTTTTGATCATGATTTCCTATAGTCGGCGAAAAATTTGCACCAACTTACGCACTATGATACTATAAAATTACGAAGTGAAAGATTCTTCCAAAGAACGATAGGCTTCTAAGGAAAAAATATATTCAGTTGGTGAAAAATCCCATGTTATTCAAATGGTAAAGAGTACGGGCTTACAGGCACTCTTTTCCGTTGAGCTAGGAGGCCTAAGTTTCGCCTGGAGTTTTTTGAATTCATTCCAAACCGATTTAGGGGGCGTCACGGCCAAAATTCCACCGGCTCCCAAATAAGGGCCATTCAAATACGTAAGAGTAATTATTATTATCAACCCGGTGTGACTTCCCTGAAATTTTATAATGGACCTCAACGTAATGTTTATTTATCAAAAAACGTAATACGTACCGTCGCAATTTGCTCCTCAGTTGACAGCCGAGTCGCTACAGCCGAAAAGATGGATAGGACGTTGCTCCAGCTCTGGTAACTTGGGATGTAATTAAATCAAATTAACACATGTGGCAAATAAGTGCAAGATTTTAAAGAGAATGTAACAAATCTTGAAAGTACTTACTATTCGTACATGTCGTTATAGTGATTGATGAGGAAATCCAAGGTTTGTTCTAAGCCGAATTGACCTGCACCGTACGCTGATGAGAATACGGTTGAACTGTCCTGTCTTCGAATGCCTTGATCCGTTGATATTCCCAATTGAAGGAAGCTGCGAATTATAATGAACTTTTACTTTTGTGCGCACACACACACAGTAATAGAATAGTATATTTCGATACAAGAGGCCAAACGAGCGTTTTGCGGACCGCGAGTCTGAAGGCAGCACGAAGCCGAGGCGAAGCCTCGGCTTCGTGCTGCCTTCAGACGAGTGGTGAGCAAGAAACAAGTTTGGCCTCGCGTATCTCGAACACTATTTTTCTCGATACATGCAACGCAAGGTTCTCGTTTGTGTGCCGTCTGCGTGCACCCAAGCCGGTTTAAGCGTACCAGTGTGCAAAATCCCTTTGCGCACCGCATAGCGGTGCGCAAAATATTTTGCACACCGGTACGCTAAAAGTCTGCTTTGGGTGCGCGTAGACGATGCGCAAAGGAGGACTTTGGGTGCATGTGTCAAGAAAAATATATGGCAATTACCGAACCCGATTCCATTCCATTCATTATCCGATTTGTGGGAATCGAAATCACGTGTAAGGTATGAAATTACGAAGAATCGAGCGCATTTTATAAAACGTAATTAGTTCTAAAATGTTAAGAAATCTCAGCACACGTGAATTATCGAAAATATAACAGATTTTGGTAGTTCAGTAAATTGTTGTTTTTCCGTGAGACGACGTAAAAAATAAATGAGAAACTATGTTGTCCTTGCACTCACTCGTGTAGCGTAGTTACATTCGTCGTACATCCGAGGGCATTTAAAATAACCAACTGCTCGGATGCGAAGTTTGTAGTTCCATACTGTTCCCACAAGAATTGCCAGTCCTCATAGGTTCCGTACTTGAGGGCTGTACAGTAAACAGCTGGTCGAATGTTCGGTGTGATCCTAAAACACATATTTGATTCGGCGTAAGTTGATAACGCTCATAGATAGAATATTATGTTACCCATGTAAAAATTCCCCGAACTGATCATGTCAAAAAACGAATTATCTTGAAAAGATGTCCTTCTCATTGTCAACATGGACAAGACCTGTCACTTATGATTGAAATCACAGTAAACGTTCAGTCATATTGCACTTTACTTCAATACGCTCAACGATCTTTGATACTTGCCACTGCGAGGCGTCGCTCCGCCAGTTTGCAAATAGACTTTGCGCTTGTGCGATGCAGCCTGCATGCCCGTAATTGCACGCTGAGCTAATGATCAGGTGTCTGTTGAGCTCGTTTAATTGTCCTTCACCGTTGACGTCACTGAAGCCAACATTTTCGTAAACGTCATCTATGATGTTGAGTACATACTCGTTCAAAAGCTTCTTGTCAGTCTGACCTTCGAATCGTCGGCTCAAATATGCTAGCCCGTTGAAGAACGCCCTCCAGGGGAGGTGGTTCGATTCCTGCTTTAAGTACTGAGTGCCATCCAGCGCGAGGCTGTACTCGATGTACCCGGATCGCGCCAAGTTCAACAGGTCATCAATAATCTGCGCCCGATTGATTTCATGAATTGTTTCAAATCCACTGCCTTGGAGAGCGGCAATGATCCGCGACCACGTAACTGCGTCATAGTTCACACGATAATAGCCTGATTCTTGTACATTTAAGATAAACCACTCATCATCAATTCCCAAGTTTATTGACGCAGATGTTTCGCCAAACCAAAGTCTGGGTGAGGTTGATTCAAAGTCTGGATCTGACTGAGTTGTATATGTGACGGGTATCCAGAAGGTGTAGTTATTGACTGAGGATGTTGTCCTTGTGAGCAAAAATCGTTCCTATTAAGAAAACACTCGATTAATCATTCGGTTGTGAACATTTACTTCAATGTGCCAAATTCCTTCTCAACCATTCGAACCACTGAACTCTAATAATACTGGAACGCGCTCAGGGTATGTTCTTCCATAGAGAAGAGGCGAGCCGAGAGAGAGAGCGACTTGATGCAGTTTTCTCTCTGTCTTATTGCGTCACGCATGCGCACTTCCAACTATAGTATAGCAACTGCAAAAAGTTAGAAATCTCATGCCTCGGTCACTGCATTAATGTATTTTTCGTACAGTTGAAATAACTTTTTGAATCGGACTGTACGGAGAAAGACAGAACTACATCAAGTCGCTATCTCTCTCGTCTCGCGTCAGAGACGTTCGAGCGCGTTCCAGTATTATTAGAGTTCAGTGATTCGAAAAAATATATACGGAAACTTTTATGCCCGCACAGTGTGTCCCAACTAAAGCAACATGTCTTACAGTAGCTTCGTTGCCAATCGTTCTGACAATATTTTTTTGTTAGCGACTTTGCTGATAACATATAATACCGGGAGATTATGTGGAAATGAAAGGCTCCAAGCGCGCAGGCGCTGATTTATTCGAATATTTCGAGGGTCACCAATTTCAGACTCGCCACGAATATCCCTAGAGTCCGTCTGCTATTTGTTTCTGATTGTTGTCAAATACAAATGGCGGCAGACCGTTGCAGGAATAGGTTATGTTTGTGTGAATCTAGCAGACGACAGAACTAGGGATATTACTGAGAAGTGAGTGGAGTCCCTGGCGCTATTCTGCTGGCCAATGAGATTTAGGTAAATCAAAGTTCGCGCGCTCGGAGCCTTTCATTTCCACATAATCTCCCGGTATAGTCGGAGAGCTGACGACCGAAATGGTCAGGTAATTTTATCGTCAATGAAAGTTAGGATAATACTTACCTGAAAGACCCTTATGCGAGAATCGTTGATCTAGCGATTGAAATGATTGAAAAAATGATTGAAATCGCCCTTTATTATGCCTCTCAGCTCATTTCTGTACGAAATGCGACGATTCCAATAATTTTTTTTTGATATGTTTCCACCACTATTTTTGGTTGGTTTTTTTCTTTCGGCTTATATAATGAATAAACTCTTTACAGAAAAAAGCCCGTAACGATACTATTACCTCAAAATTATCATTGTTTTTTTAAGCGTAATTAAGGCTGGCAACACGTTTCCACCAACCGATCGATTTGAAATTTTTTTTGGGTGTCTTGGGAGTATAGCGGAGCTGTTTGCAACAAAAAATAAAGATGATACTTTGACCTTTTTTTTTCCCTCACCCCGTAATATCTGAACCCACCAGGAGCGGCCTGCCAGATCGACGATTCTCGCATAAGAGTCTTTCACGTAAGTATTATCCTGGCTTTCATTAACGATAAAATTGCCTGCCCATTTTGGTCGTCAGTTCTTCGACTAATATTGATGCGTTCACATCACGAGCAAAATCAACTTCAAAATACGCTTCGACGTCGATGTTTTAAAATTCTTGATTTTCCTGATTTCGCGATACCAGTTCGGTTAATATTGCAATATGTTGGAGATTGTGGTGTTCTGCAATGAATAAAAGTATATTAAGGCCCATCCCTAGTCGCCCACCTCCTTTTAGTCGCAATATTCGAATTCGGATAATTTCGTAACAATGTAAAATTGATCTGTAGACTCTATTTTCGCACGAAACGAACATTTTTTTGGACGTATGTGTTCGGAATTGAAATAGAAGTTGCGCTAAGCATCTCTTTTTTGCAGTTTCGACGCCTGGGCTCGGATAATAATCGAAATGTAACACATTTCGACCAAAAGGGGGTGGGCGACTAGGGATGGGCCTTAAGTTATTCCGAACATCTACACGGAAAAAATGTTGGGCGAGCGACAGCACTACCACATGGTCGCGCAACGCCACCGCTTTTCGGTGCGGCGGCACGACCAGATTCGGGAAGGCAGCTCGCCCGCATATCGCCTCACCAACGTTTCGGGGCTACAGCCGCACCGAAAGGGGCGAGCAGACTGCCCGCAAGGAGACTGCAGCGACACCAAACTGTGGTCGCACAACGCTCCGTGCTTTCGGGTGTGCGGCCGTAGCTGTTGGGCGCCCGGCTCACCCGACATTTTTTCCGTATACTCTTCAAAGACGATGAAACTGACATCGTATAGCTACCACTGACATGGCTTCGGTAAAGTCAAAAACTGACGACCGGAATTAACCGAAAAATATGAAAAAATAGTCTGTTCTTGACTCCGAAGCTATAAAACTTTTTTCAGATTTCAATAAAGTTGACACGAAGATCGGAACCTTTACCTAAAAATGCATTTGGTTAAAGCTAGGAGCACAAACTCTTCGCGTTCCGTGTTTCGCCTCACCTACAGGCGCCACGATCGTTCACACATAGCTATGATTGGTCGGCGCTGCGTGTGAGTGACTGTACACTGGTCACGATCTCTGTAGGTGAGCCGACACGAAAAGTCTGTGCTCCTAGCTTAAACCGTAATCGAAACTGAAACCGAAATCTAAGCCATATTCTTATTAAGGGGACCAGTACCGCGACTTTTCGAGCAATTATTATAGTCCGAAATCAAAGGAGGTTGTTAGTCCGAAATCAATTCATTTCATCACCAAAGTTCATTTCACATGAAAATATTTTTCTTCTTCCAAATCATGTGTCGTAAGGATTTGAGAGCACCGTTGGACCGATTCAGGTCATCTTGGATTCATTTTCTTCAGAAAATAAATCCTCATCGTGTGAATGTAGGAATTTTTTAAATTCTTCGTTTTGGCGAAGTTATTTAAGAAATGAGTGATGATAATTTTTGCAAATTTGGTAAATTGATCATAACTTATGACATAATTTTTTATTTTGAAATCCCTACGTTCACAAGATGAGGAATGGTTCACCGGAGAAAATGAGACGTCAAGAGATTGAATTGGACCAACGGTGTGCCAAAATCCTTACGACACATGATGTGGAAAAAAAAAATATTTTGATGTGAAATGAACTTTGGGTATGAAATAAATTGATTTCGGACTATGATAATTTCTCGGAAAGTCGCTGTACTGGTCCCCTTAATCTGTCATCCCTAAATATACTCAGGGCTGGGTAACATTTGAAATGGTTCCATTTAAAATATGCATTTGAAATGTAAAATGGCATTTCGCATTTTCAATTTAAATGATATTTCCAAAAGCATTTTCATTTTATATTTGAAATGGTAAACTCAACCCATTTAGCCATTTACAAAATGCTGAATGGTAAATGGCGTAAACCAGCGTCCAAACAGGCTAAGTTTTGGGAATTTATTTCGGAAAAACTGCGATTGCAATATTATTATCTTTTTGACATGTTTTCATGTACATCTTGATGAGTATGTATGAAAATTGTCATACAAAAAAATTCAAAGTTTCACACGTTATTCTTCCTCGCATCGGCTGATGTTTCCCGTGCGCGATCAATCGGTGTACACAATTCCGCAGATATGATTGGTTTGAAATGAAAAAAATAAATACCCTTATCAACTACATGGTATTAGCCATAGGGTGACGGAAGTTTTTTTTGTTCTTCTTCTTAGGTTCCCAGAAAAAAATTCCTGAACTTTTTTTACAATTCTGGGAGTTTGATATATTATATTACACAAAAAAAAAACGTATTGACAAAACTGTTTGTCACGTCGAAACACGTATTCCTATAAATATGTGTACCAAATTTTAAGTCCATTAATCAATCACAGTTTAAGATATCGTGTACACTGTATTGAAAAACATAGTCTCGAGAAAAATGCGTTCAATTAACCAGGCCACCCGTTCGGTTGTCTACCTGCGCGTCAAATTCTTCCATCGCTACAAACGCGATAACTCAAAAATACTCCGAATATCTACATGGGACCTTCTACATAGTATTCTGAATACTTCGAAGTATTTTTTAGAGGAAGGCTATTTTTTTTGTTTTTTGAAAATTTTACAGTAGGGTATCCTTTGGCAAACGCATTATTCAAATCTTGCAACTTGAGAGTGAATGTGAATAACTAAAATTGCGTTGTTGGAAAATATAATGAATTTAAAGAAACTATTTTGCATTCACTAATTATCCATTTCAAATACCTATTTTACATTTTACATTTCAAATGTATTTTGTAAAACCATTTCCATTTTGCATTTCAACTACATTTTTTAAACCATTTTCCATTTCCCATTTAAAATGGATTCGAAATACCATTTTACCCAGCCCTGAATATACTAGACCCACCTGTTGCGATCAAGACGCTCAAATTCAGAGTAGAAGGCAAATGATAAGGATTTATCGCATTGATAGAACGAAATCAACAAGTGGAATTCACCGTACGTACCTGCGAAAGGGTAACGACGCCAGATGTCAGACTCGCGGTAATTACGGGGTATCCCGATTGCGTTACCCAGGTATTCATTACTGTTTCCACACTCTGATCCAGACCACCAAGCGTACCGTTTTGATCTACTTGGATTTGAATAGCGGCCCACAGCTTCTCGGGTGTCACTGTGCTGTACTGATTTTCTTCGAGGTAGTTGTGTAGGGCATTGGCAAAAATTGTCGCGCCGAAACTGTGCTGCATCATGCGGATGACGCTAGCGGCTGTGATCAACAAATATATTTTTCATAATACGTGCATGAAATGGGCCTTCTTTCATGCCTGTCGGGCGTGGGGAAAATGAGGTGTGTCGAATGTGAATCCGGAATATCCACTCAGCGGGAGGGAATGTACTTTTTCTCCCGCTGTACTTTCCCTCCCACGCCGGCGAGAGGGAGGAATAGTATATTGTGTATCTAGGGAGGGAAAATGGCCATTTCCAGCGAGGGTGAGACGTTTTTAGCGCGAGTCGTAGTCGAGGGCGCCGAAGGCGCCCGAGACAAAGACGAGTGCTAAAAACGTCCCACCCGAGGTAAAATGGCCATCCCTCCCTAGATGCACACTGTACTTTTTATAATAAGGGCACGGAATGGGCCGACTTTGATGCGCGTCGATCGGATCGGGGATAGCGCGTGTTGAGTCGTGCACCACACACTTATAGATATTTTTCAAATTAAAAAAAAATTAAAAAAAACTAAAAAATAAAATTAAAACAAAAATTAAAATAAAAATAAAAAAAAACTTAAAAACAAAAATTGTTATTAATTAATAATAATTTATTATATAAAAACGAAAGATCCAGGATTTTCCGTTGGAGCGGGAGGGAATCATTCCCTCCCGCTGAGCCGGATATTTCGTGCTCACGTTAGAAACACGTGATTTCCCTCCCTCTCGACGAGCATGAAAGGAGGCCCATTTCGTGCCCGTGTTATGAAATAGTATTTTTCGTATCAAGGGCGTAAAATTTCATAGCCGCGTGTGATCGCCGTGCACGAGGGTCGGCGAAGCCGGCCCGAGTGATTACGGCATCACACGAGGGTATAAAGTATTACGCCCGTGTTGCGAACGATATTTTTCGATGCAATTGGCGTAAAATTCGATTTTATCCAAGCAGAACAATGGGTAAAATCGGATTCTACGCCCACTGCAACGAAAAAGTAGTTTCCCTCCCACCCCATATATACATATGGGGTATTCCACGTAAACCGGATCCGTTTTTGGCCGGAGGTCATCGAATTTGATGCCAATGCAGATTGAGATTCCTTGTTACTACATGAGATGTCCCCAACAGTTACAGAGCATGAAACCAATTGGTTCAATTTATATCGCTATCATAATTATACCAAAAATTTAATCACTACATTTTCAACTCCACTTATCTCAGCCATGCATGAACAAAATCATAACTTCCCATAGTGCATTCTACGCGCATAAATGAGCTCTTTCGAAATATGTAGCACTTCAATTATTTTTATGCACGACTGTGCGTAAAGTACGTGTGTGAAGTTAAATTTTCGATGCGTAAAGTGTACTTTTCTTAACGCCGTGTGTAAAGTAAATAGCCGCCTAGCCGCCTTGCGGCTATCCACTTCACACACGGCGTTGAGAAAAGTACACATCACGCATCGTAAATTTAACTTCACAAACGCACTTCACGCACAGACGTGCATAAAATAGGATATGCAACTCGTGCGTAACTTTCTTTTCACTCGTGCGATCTCGCAAAACTCGTCACCGGCTTCGCCGTCGACTCGTTTACTGCGATCGCTACTCGTGAAGAAAAACTCACTTTACGCACTAGTTGCATAATATACTATTGAAATTCTTAAACATGTAAAACTTTGGAAATATGCGATTTCTTTGTTCTTCTACTTGAAGGGTCGAACCAGCTGCCCTGAAATTTTCACCGAAATTACTTCGAGGTGGCACGAAGAAGTGATCAAAATTTCAGCCTCCCGTTTTTCTTCTTTTTTTTTTCCAACAATCGGCGAAGCATGTAAAACTTAGGAAAAATGTGTTTCCATTTTTTTTCTACTTGAAGGGTCTAATGAATTGCCTTGAAATTTTCAACGAAATTACTTCGAAGTGCCACGAAGAAGTGATAAAATTTCCAGCCTCCCGTTTTTTCCTTTTTTTTTGCCAAAAACCGATCCGGTTCACGTGGAATACCCCATATGTATGTATTGTATATTAGGGTGTGTCAGAAAAAAATAATTTTTTTTGCTACCTCCTGAACGGATAGTTCTCGTCAAGACAGAGAGATTCCCCGCTGGAAAATGTCCTATGTCAAGGCTAAGTGGTTCCGAAACTTTTTTTTAGTTTTCCATTTTCCTATGGAAGATTCCAATTCCTATGTAAAACGGAAAACTAAAAAAAAGTTTCGGAACCACTTAGCCTTGACATAGGACATTTTCCAGCGGGGAATCTCTCTGTCTTGACGAGAACTATCCGTTCAGAAGGTAGCAAAAAAAATTATTTTTTTCTGACACACCCTATTGTATATATTTATATTATATAAATATATCTTTTGAGTATTCTGATGACTAGGGACCTAGAAAGCAGAGACTTTCGTTATATATAACGAGTAGTTTGATGAAGCTTGGACAGTTTGATGACTAGTCACCAATAAGCCGTCGCATAAATCGAACAGTTCGATGACTGTTTACTTCAGACGCGGCGCGGCGCTGAGGCCCCACTAACCATACCAAACACCAAAAATACTAGCTAACAATCGGTGGTTATGGCAGGTCCGTGATTAGGCACCCAAATAGCGAGCGTTATCATAATGACCGAACGGTGTAATATTCTTCTGACTCTAAATAGCAATCAGAATTTTTTTTTTACTAATACAAAGCTGGATCACATAGACGACACGCTAACATCATCATGCGATCATCAGACACCACGTGACACCGAATATACGGTATATAAAGGGCGACGCTACGGCATATCTTCAGCGTTAGTCGAGCCAAAGCGGCCTTCACGTCTCATCATTATCTTTGTCGCCAGTCAGCCAAAGCGGCGGCTGAGCAGTTAGCCTCACATAACCAATAAATTCTATTCGCCAAAGCGGCATTAGATTGAATTTCAATATAAAAAGATAAAGGACGCCGGAGGCCCCCGAGACGACATGGCCATTTCCCCCCCTAGAGGCACAATATACTATTTTTTAACTCAGTGTGCGAATTTCGATTTCTCATGGTTGTTGGTGGTATGCGAAATGCCCGATTCAAGCACTCTGGCGCGCAGCGTCGAGTATAGTAGAAAATTTTACTTCATCAGGTCTGAAAATGGGGATTTTACCCACACGAAGCGTGGGTAAAACGTCCATTATCACACTGAGTGAAGTAGAAGATATTTATATTTATTTTCGAAATCGAGATTCGCACACAGAGTGAAAAAAAAAAATAGTAGACGACACACGTGCGCGTCGTGATCCTTGTACGAGTGTAGCTTGTCAACCAAGCGTAACGAGAATCACGCACTTCTTGCACTCGTATCGTAATGTACTATCGTAATGGCTGTTGTATGAAAGATGATTAGTCCAGTTGACAGACCTGCCCATACAAACAATTTTGCCATAACAGTTTGCGGTAGCATTTTTCTTATAGTTTCCGACGTCCTGAATTCAATGGTGCAAGAATTTTTGCGCTAAGTCTTGCGGAAGGGGTTCAAAATAATTTTTGAAAATTGAAATTGCAATATAGCGATAACGACGGAGAAATTGAAAAAAAGTTTCATACAAGAGTTGTAGAAAAAAAAAATCCACGTTAAAAACGATTCAACTTTTTTTCTCTACAATCAATAGGTGAGCCAGTGTAATTAATTTAAGATTTTCAATAGCTATACAGCGTGATTCCCAAGTCGCGGAAAAGATTTCACATGCAGATTCCTTGTCGAAATCTAAAAATAATAGCTATTTATGTATCAAGTCCGAAAAGTTTCACAATCCGGTATGGGTAATTTCTCATATGAGCCGATCGACTATGCTGTGTCACAGGAGAACGAGTGCGAATCTATCGCCCTCGCTGCGCTCGAGCGATAGATTCGCACTCGTTCTCATGTGACACAACACACTCCCCTGCATAAAATTTCCGATAGAACGATAGAATCCGGGTACAAAAACCGTATACGGTATACGGTTTTTGTATCCGGATCCTATAAAAACCGTATACCGCATACGGTTTTTGTACCCGGATTCTATCGTTTCTATCGGAAATTTTATGCAGGGTCAGAGGCGAATTTTGGAAATTACCCATACCGGATTTGACACTTCTCGGACTTGGTGCATACAATATTTTATGCGATCCGTTGTTTGAAGGTTCACTTTTTGGAAAATCGCACACCTAAAGTGTTATACACTTATACTTACTTTATAGTTTCCAAAATTACTGGTGTTATTGCGTTTTGCTATATCAAAATATTTTGACTCATACATTTGACATTTTCAGACATTTTATTTTATAATGTGTGAACGTAGTCAAAACTAACCTGACTATGTTTATTTTGATGAAACATATTCATATTGTCCGATAATATTTTCATTATGGGCTCCTGTCCTATAATATTTCACTATATTTTAGTGACCTGAAATTGGTCACTTTGCGGCCTAAATCCAATGCTCAAAAAGTGAACTTTCAAACAACGGGTCGCATAAAGTTCCTTATCAAAAACTTCCAGGGTGCCGTCGTTGCTGAGTTATAGACGGTTTAGTCTAACCAATAATACGGCCGTAAAGTGACGTGCTCAGTCTCGTAGCAATTCTGTCAAACTGATAGTGCCCGCGTCGTATGAACTTTGCCCGAAATTCCGGTTTTTTATTTCGTAATTTTTATTCGTTACGTCGCCCGGTCGGTCATTCTCGTGCCCTACGTCGTTCACCCCGTAGTTGACGTTGTCCAGGTGGTCAAACTGGTAATTGACATTCCCCAGGTCTTTTGCTTCGTAGTTTTCACTATCGTTGTCATCGAGTCGTTGATCTCCGTGCTTCACGACTTTTGCCCCGTAGATAACGTTGTCCAGCTGGTTAAACTGCTGACTTACGTTATCTAGGTCGTCCGCTTCGTAGTTTTCACTATCGTTGTCATCGAGTCGTTCATCTCCGAGCTTCAGGACTTTTGCCCCGTAGTTTACGTTGTCCAGGTAGTCAAACTGGTGATTTACATTCCCCAGGTCTTCTGCTTCGTACGAGGACCTTCGCCTCGTAGTTTACGTTGTCCAGGTGGTCAAACTGATGATTTACATTCCTCAGGTCTTTTGCTTCGTATTAGGACTTTCGCCTCGTAGTTTACGTTGTCCAGGTGGTCAAACTGATGATTTACATTCCTCAGGTCTTTTGCTTCGTATTAGGACCTTCGCCTCGTAGTTTACGTTGTCCAGGTGGTCAAACTGATGATTTACATTCTTTAGGTCTTTTGCTTCGTAGTTTTCACTCTCATTGTCATCGGGTTGTTGATTGTCATGCTCCAGGACCTTCGCCCCGTAGATTACGTTGTCCAGGTGGTCAAACTGGTGATTTACATTTCCCAGGTCTTTTGCTTCGTATTAGGACCTTCGCCCCGTAGTTTACGTTGTCCAGGTGGTCAAACTGGTGACTCACGTTACTCAGGTCATCCGCTTCGTAGCTTTCACTCTTTGTTGTCATCGGGTTGTTGATTTCCGTCCTCCGGGACTTTCGCCCTATCGTTTACGTTGTCCAGGTGGTCGAACTGATGACTTACGTTGCCCAGGTCGTCCGCTTCGTAGTTTTCACTATCGTTGTCATCGGGTTGTTGATTTCCGTGCTCCGGGACTTTCGCCACGTAGTTTACGCTGTGCAGGTGGTCAAACTGATGACTTACAATACCCAGGTCATCCGCTTCGTAGCGTTCGTTATCCAGGTCGTCAGACCAATGATTTATGACGTGCAGGTATTCCGCTAAACGGAAAGATGAAGAAACTCGATTTCTAAAAACTGAGTTCATTGATTGACAAGCAAATCTCAACTATTTTTTCATGTCAAAAAAGGCGTGATAGATATTCGAATGAAATACAATTATAAAATGCAATTCATTGTACCTGATCGTCGGATAAAATCCAGAATAATTTCAGAATTTAATTTGAATAATCACCAATGGAGGAAATAATTTAATACATCGGTTGAGTCAAAAATCAAGAGTCGTCATAATAATGCAATATTAGTAAAATTAATATTCACACGTACGCCTAATATAAACCCCAATTCGGCAATGCGTTCTAGTCCGAAGCAGTGACCTGGGTAACGGAAGTAAGAAGCGGATGACCTGAGTAACGTAAGTCACCAGTTTGACCACCTGGACAACGTAAACTACGGGGCGAAGGTCCTAATACGAAGCAAAAGACCTGGGGAATGTAAATCACCAGTTTGACCAGCTGGACAACGTAATCTACGGGGCGAAGGTCCTGGAGCATGAAAATCAACAACCCGATGACACTGAGAGTGAAAACTACGAAGCAAAAGACCTAAAGAATGTAAATCATCAGTTTGACCACCTGGACAACGTAAACTACGAGGCGAAGGTCCTAATACGAAGCAAAAGACCTGAGGAATGTAAATCATCAGTTTGACCACCTGGACAACGTAAACTACGAGGCGAAGGTCCTCGTACGAAGCAGAAGACCTGGGGAATGTAAATCACCAGTTTGACTACCTGGACAACGTAAGCTACGGGGCAAAAGTCCTGAAGCACGGAGATGAACGACTCGATGACAACGATAGTGAAAACTACGAAGCGGACGACCTAGGTAACGTAAGTCAGCAGTTTAACCAGCTGGACAACGTTATCTACGGGGCAAAAGTCGTGAAGCACGGAGATCAACGACTCGATGACAACGATAGTGAAAACTACGAAGCGAAAGACCTGGGGAATGTAAATGATCAGTTTGACCACCTGGACAACGTAAACTACGGGGCAAGAGTCCTGGAGTACGGAAATCACGAGCCTGGCGACCTGGAAAACGAACGCTACGAAGCAAAAGACCTGGGGAATGTCAATCACCAGTTCGACCACCTGGACAACGTCAACTACGGGGTGAACGACGTAGGGCACGAGAATGACCGACCGGGCGACGTAACGAATAAAAATTACGAAATAAAAAACCGGAATTTCGGGCAAAGTTCATACGACGCGGGCACTATCAGTTTGACAGAATTGCTACGAGACTGAGCACGTCACTTTACGGCCGTATTATTGGTTAGACTAAACCTTCTATAACTCAGCAACGACGGCACCCTGGAAGTTTTTGATAAGGAACTTTATTCTTAGATTTCGACAAGGAATCTGCATGTGAAATCTTTTCCGCGACTTGGGAATCACGCTGTATACAAAAATGAAGGAGTGGGGAGACAGGTACGAGAGGTGAAAGCATCGCGGGCTAGTGGTGTTTCATTCGCACCCGTACGAAACATGCACATGCGACATTGCGAGAAAGGAGAGGCACCTCCCACTCCTTCATTATTGTATATAGCTATTAAAAATCTTAAATCAATTACACTGGCTCACCTATTGATTGTAGAGAGAAAAAGTTAAATTGTTTTTAACGTGGATTTTTTTTTTCTACAACTCTTGTATGAAACTTTTTTTCAATTTCTCCGTCGTTATCGCTATATTGCAATTTCAATTTTCAAAAATTATTTCGAACCCCTTCCGCAAGACTTAGCGCAAAAATTCTTGCACTATTGAATTCAGGACGTCGAAAACTATAAGAAAAATGCTACCGCAAACTGTTATGGCAAAATTGTTCGTATGGGCAGGTTTGTCAACTGGACTAGATGTTGAAATGTTATCTCAACTGTTTGGCACAATTTTATTTGGATCTTACATTTAGCGTAAGCGATTGTATCGAAACCACTGCTGATTTCGCTTGGGGACGAAACATCATTATTCATAGCACGGATTGAGGCTGATGCGTCGGTTTCCATGGCCACTTGAAGTCCGTAAAGGACGAACTGTTGTAACAGTTTCGATTCGGGTTCGACCTAGGAAGACATAACAGAGATAAACAAGAGTTATCAAGAACTGAGAAACGGGCTTGTTTCCACCAAATAACCGATTATGGCCGCGCAATTGTTTTCTTTCAGCCTTTCATTCCAGGTTTTATCGCATTTGGATGAGAGTGAATTCGTGATCATGTACTCCGTCAAGTATTCGTTCACTTCCATTATACAACTATCGTTAAGCTTAAAACTTACCGCATCACCGGCAACGAATTGATAGTATTGTGCGAATCCTTCGTTAAGCCAGGTGTAGTCCCACCAATCGCAGGTAACCAAATTTCCGAACCACATGTGCACGAGTTCATGTGAGACGATGGTGTTGATGTATTTCTTATATGTTACTGTAGTAACGTTGTCGTTTGCAAGTAAACCATATTCCCTACAAACCGAACACCCCATGAGCAATTACTTCATGATAAGATGAGATAGGATCTTATGCAACGCCGGATTTACACAATTTTCCCTCCTAGGTCCGTAACTTCATGGCGCCCCCTTGTCACATTTCTATAATTACTTCGATGATCATACGTTGTAGTGAAATCACCCGGATCGTGATCGAATAGCTTAAAAGGCAAGTTTAACATGGTTCTCCGGCTAGGCCTATCAAATGTCATTGAATATGGAGCTTTCCACGTCAACTAGGCTACTTTTTCAGTTGGGTTTTTTGAATTTCATGAAAATTTTATGGTATTCTCAGAAGGTCCAACAAAAATGTTGGAACTGGAACCACTAGTCAATGTGAAAAGTCAAAATGTCGCAGAGCTACGTTCATTTCCGAAATGAGTAATCATTTTCCACAATCTTCCTTTTCAAATAATTATGTCGTATAGTGGAATGGTAGGTAACAAATTGGTGGACACATGTATTCTGAAGGATTTTTTCCGTACTTTTTCGTAAAAATATCTGTTTCGTTTCAAACGAAACGCAAAATCGTGAAAATGTGGTTTTAAATTTCAATCACATTTTTTTCAACTTTAGGGCCGATTTAAAAATTTTGAGAAATTCCCAAAAATCATCGACTTCCTTCAACTTTATTCTCCTAGAAGGTAATTATGGGCCGACACTGGGTCTTGAGTTAAAATCTCGGTTTTATTTTGCTATGTCATGAAAATTCGCCGCATCCCTATTCGATTATTATCTACTGGGTGATTCCTCGCTTACATCACAGTGATGTGGGTAGAGGACTGACTGAACACAGAGTTGTATATTTATATACATCATATATCTACATATACATTGTAGGGATATGACAGTCCGCAACCCAAATGACTGAGATGTACGCGAGAAATCGCCTGGTATAACCCAGGAAACTCATTTTTCTGTACCAAAATGTCATTTATTACAACGGTCATTATCGAGAATAATAATACTTGAAGAAATTTCTTTCGTTTACGTTCTGTAAATAATGTTCATCTATTTGACGTAAATAAAAAAACAAATTAGATCTCGTATTTTCCGACTTGAAGTCTCATGAGAAATTAACTTGATGATCTCCAATTATGATTCAGTTCAAATACTAGCATTAGCTGGCTAGACGGATGACCTGCACTACATGGGTGACCATTCATTCGTTCCAGTAAGCGATGCACAAATTGCATTGAAACGTGTTAGTTTGGATACTTCGGAAAATCTTTTTCCGAAGAAGATCCAAGGATAAAGAGGAGACTGCGATCTCGACAAAAATTCGTCTGGTCTCCAGATAATCAAACAAGGGTCTGGTGAATTGTCATGACGTAGAAAAATAAAAACTTCTGGGGGGGGGGGGGGGGGATGGGATGAAGTTCAAGGAATAAGATGATTTTTAGGAATTTTCCAAAATTTTTAAATCGGGTCGAACTTTGACAAAATGTGATTGAAATTTAAAACCGCATTTTCACGATTTTGCGCTCCGTTTGGAATAAAACGGTAATTTTGATGTGAAAAGTACCGACAAAAAACCTTCAGAATACATCTTGGTATAGGGGAACGTGGGGCAGAACGGCCAGCGGGGCAGAACGGGCACAAAAAAAAAAAAAAATAATGTGGTCGGAAATGATTTTTTTATAAAATATGGCGACGTATTTTGGATCAACAATGAAAAAAAAAAGATGAATTTTGTTCCGTTATATTTTACGTTTTTTTATTTTTTTTGTTTTTTCATTATTTATCCAAAATACGTCGCCATATTTTATAAAAAATCATTTGCAACCACATTCTTTTTTTTTTGTTTTGGTGACCGTTCTGTCCCACGTTCCCCTATTTATCGATTTGTTCCCTACCGTTCCACTGAGACATAATTATTCGAAAAGGGAAATTGTGGAAAATGATCTATTTCGGGAATAAAGCGTAGCTCTGCAACATTTTGACTTTTATCATTGACAAGCGTTTCCAACATGTTTCTCAGGCCTTCTGAGGATACCATAACATTCTCATGAAATTTGAAAAACCTAACTGACAAAGTGGCTCAGTTGACGTGAAAAGCCTTATATGTATCATGGTTTGTTTTTACTGAGATTCAAGGACTTTTTAATATAGGGTCGTATGAAATAGTATATTGTGCATCTAGGGAGGAAAGTAGGTTTTTGCTCACAGCGCGGAGCTTGCTGCCCGAGCCGGTTTGCGCTTCCGAAGTGTGTCAAATTGCTGCCCGAACTGGGAGGGGGAAGAGACGAGGCTCGCCTCGTCTTTCCTCCCTTCCGCGAGGGTAGCAAGACACACCGTGGGAGTGCAAGTCAGCGAGGGCAGCAAGCTTCACCGAGGGAGTAAAAGCTTCCTCCCGTAATGCACACGATATTTTTATTTACACATGGATGGAAGGCCTATTTCGCTCCCGGTAGAGAGGGTGCAAAATAGGCCTCACCGTTCATGTGTGAAGAAAAATAACTTTTACTTCAGTCAGTGTGATAATGGACGTTATACGCACGGTTCGCGTGCATAAAACCCCCATTTTCACACCTAATGAAGTAAAATTTTGTACAATACTCGACGGAAAAACTTCTTCTGATCTCGTGTGATTGCAACACTCGTCAGAAAAAGTTTTACCGCAGTCGTATCGTAATGTACTATTAGTGCACTACATCGTCAGTATGTTATACAACAACAAAGGAAATCTATGTCGATTGTTTGCTCTTACCAGGGGTGCGTTCCGAATAAACGCCTGGGTGCACTCGGGTATGTTGTATCTTTCTCTATTGTCATGAGTGAAGAAAGGATAGAGACACACCCGAGAGCACCCAGGCGTTTATTCGGAACGCACCCCAGTTAAGTTGTATATCTTACGAGTGCGAATTTTTGGCTGTTCGAAATTTTGCTTATTCATTGCTGTAAATTTTACTGAAAAACTTTGCTGCTCCTGTATTATCATCACCCTTTGCAAATTCAACTTCTTGTCCGTGTTTGTCTCAATTATTTCGATTTGAAAAATAAAAAATCCTTCACTGCGCGGCGCCCGGGCCTAAGCGGAAATCCGGCGTTGATCTTATGGCATAAGTGTAAGCAGCGCCACATTTACCCCATGACTATCGGCCTGAGACCTCCAAGCAAATTTTACAATGAAATTTATCCCTTGAACGTGATCATTGAGGTGGTAGGGATAATTGCAAGCTATCCGCCATACTGACCTGTACGTAACAAGACCCCAGTTTTCCATAGCACCGGCAGAAAAGTCCGGAATTGCCGCCATATCCATTTTCGCCAAAGGATAAGGTACGTTGGTATATCCAGCAAGGAAGTCCAGAATCTGTGGCCCTATGGTCAGAGCATATTCGCCGTGTTCAACAGCGTTTGGTCGTGCCCAGACTTTGAAGTCCCCACTTTCATTTTCTATTGATTCGAAGTCGGAGACAATGAAGGCAAGTAGGTAAGATGACATCGTGACGGTTTGTTCGAACGAAACCCATGTGCGATTGGGGTTACTGAAATAGGACGATATGAACAAACAGTGAGGTAGAGATTTGGTAGCAATACAAATCTCAATTTACGTAAATGAGCCTGCTCTTAGCTAGATGTCAAATGTCTGCGTATACCGTGAGTTTTCCTAACGATGGCACGATCCGTGTGCCTATGGGCAGGCAATTGGAACTACGTCATTTTCATTTGTAAAAATAACCTAATATTTACGGTATTTTTACAAATAATCGTTGAGGTTGTGGGTAGCCGTGGAGAGATACGGGGGTCACTTGAAAATTACGTAATTATAATTGCCTGCCCAGGTAGGCGCACGGATCGTGCCATTGTTAGGAAAATTCACGCTATAACAAATACTCACTCTGACGTCACCGAATTGCTTTGAGGCATATTGCTGATCGCTTGGTAACCGGTTGGTGTTTCAATGTTCACGGTGAACTTGGCCTTAAACGACGGTTCGTCGAAGCATGGGAAAGCACGCCGGGCGTGGGTTGGCTGGAACTGGGTGGATGCTATCCAGCTATAATTTAATTGACCGATGCATTATCACGATGGCTTAACATGATCATGAACCCTAAATTTGACATGGTCGAAAACCCCAAAACTGATACAACAGAATACTATCATTCATCAACAGATCGAAGGATAGTAGTTTGTAGATTATACTGAATGTATATGACTTCATATGATTCATCAACGGTTTTTTCTGATATGATGTTTAGTCAACGTCCAGAGATATATTTCGAAGTAAAAATGGGCATTTTAGCGATTGACTTACTGTGTTGTTCCATCGGTGGCTTCATAAGAACTGCGATAGAATCCTTGCATCGCATCATTTAAGATTCCAGTGTACGTGATGTACACTGTAAGGGATGTGCCTGCTGTGAAGGTGGTGTTGAAAGAAAGTGTCAGTTTGTGGGTAACCGAGTTATAGTTTCTGCTGGACAGCGTTAAATACTCTCCAATGTCTCTGGATACTGAGATCTCGTCAATCTCGAGTTCGTTTGCTTGTAACACGATTTCCGAAGTCTCTTCGGTAACGGTCATGACGATAGACACTTCTCCCGAGAATGTAAAAGTGCCGAAGTCAGGGGTAAGATATATATCGTAAGTTTCGGGGACGATGTTTGTCGGTAGTCGGTAGTCTAACGACGAGTTCGGATCCTCTTCCTCGTAAGTTTCAGACAACCACGCGATTATGGCCGGCGAATTTTCAGTGAACCAATTTAATTCGTAGTTTGCAAGGTTAAGGTACGATCTGAGAGAGGAGGAAATCGAGGAAAGAGCCTCGCCATTATTTTCAATAAACAGTTCGAATTTATCGACTAGTTCTTGCGTAGATAGTCGGGTAGCAACTCCTGAGAGTATCGTCGCGACGCTGGTATAGCTCTCGTAGCTGCAACAGTTAGTGATACGATGATAAACACGATTCTCCAAAAAACCACTCGTCTCCAATTATAGTATTACAAGACCTTAGTCATTACTTACTATTCGTACATGTCTTCGTGATGGTCTTCAACAAAATCAAGAACGTATTCCGCTCCAAACAGACCTGCGCTGTAAACCGATGAAAATACTGTTGTGCTGTCTTGAGTGCGGATGCCACTCTCAGAGAGATCAGAAATTCCATAATTCAAGTAGCTGTAACAAAAATTGCGCTGGTTTGACGTTCAAAGTTTGATGTATGAAACTTTATTTTAATAATTTAGGATATTTTTTTCCGAGTAAATTAATTATTTTTCACGTAGATCTGAACCCTTACTTGTGAAGAATAGTTGTGTTTTGTGAACATCCAAGAGCAGTTAAGATCACGATGTGTTCCGTAGCGACGTTAGATTCTTGGTACTGTTGCCACAAGAATTCCCAGTCCTCGGATGTGCCGTATTTGATGGCTGTGCAGTAGATTGCAGTTCTTTGATTTACAGGGATACTGTACATAAAAAGTCGAAGAGTTATTATAAAGATTCAGACACTGTATTAGAATTTTCAATCTCCGATATAATGACGTAAAAAGAAGCAATACGCTGCAGAAGAGTTTGCCCTCCACGCTGCAAATAATTCCCTGGACGTGGCTATACAGTCTTCATGTCCAAAAGTACAAGCCCAGTTCAAAACGTATCGCCTGAGGAGAGTATCGAAGTAATCTTCTCCGTCGACGTTACTGAATCCAAGATTTTCGTAAACGGTATCCAGGATGGTGAGAATATGTTTCTGAGGAATGGTATAAAATTCATCATCAATAACAGCAGCCTTTGCATATTCTGGTAAATTTCATCACGCTAAATTGTTATGAGCGAATTTATACAAGTACCTATACGTTATGTCAAAACATTCACCTTGTAGAAATCATACGCGTCTGTTCCGGCGAAACGTCGATTCAAATAGGCCAGTTCATTGAAGGCGGCTCTCCACGGAATATAATTGGTTTCATTTTTTAGATATTGCGTTGCCTCGAACACCGTGGCATAGTCAACGTAGCCTATCCTTCCCAGGTTGAATAAGTCATCGATTATGGAGGCACGATTGAGCTCATGGATTGTTGTGTATTCGTCAGATTTCAATGCATTGATAATACGTAGCCAGGACTGGGTATCATAGTTAACCCGGTGATAGCCTGCAAAGAAGTCAACACGTGTTTACACTATGGAATGGCAAGAGACACCGTGCAGTTTCATTCGTCGCCACTGAAGAAGAATCATTAGATGTATTTTGGTAACGTCAGAGAAACTTCGATTCTGTCGAATTTAAAGTGATGACGAATTATCCTCTTCCGCTGAACGCATGCCTAGCCATTTTTTTTTTTTTAATCAATGAGAGTTTCAACAATTGCTCCAATTTCACGACTGGTGAATTGCAGTACTGCGTAAAGGAAGGCCGTCTGTGACATATGTGACTTATGGCATTGTCATGAGTTAGCGAAGGGATGTCCGATTTAAACTCACCCGATTCCTGAAGGTTGAAAATTATCCACTCGTCTGTTCCGTCGTTTATAGTGATGTTTGCACTTTGGGTACTGAGCCAGTACGCCGGAGTTGTATTTGTGAATTGGGCGTCACTTTGAGTCGCCCATGTAACGGGTATCCACCACGTCTGTTCGGTACTAGCGTTTACGGTATTTCTTAGTATGAATTTTTCCTGCGAGAGTGTTGCAACACCGTCAGAAATCGTGACATTAAGAACCGGGAAACCAGCCTGCGTGACCCACGTGTCCATGATAGTCTTTATATTCGCATCAAGCGCAAAATTTGACGCGTTTATTTGCCCCTGGAATGCCTCCCAGAGATGCTCAGGTGTAGCGTAATCGTATTGCCTGGAATTATTCGCATGGTCAGACGAGAATCGTGCATTCCAGAGGACAGTGATAGAAATGTGAGAGAATCTCAACGTCAGGAATTTAAATACATGTATAAAATGTGTCTGAAATATGTGACGGACGACTTGTCATTCTCAAAATTTTAGTAGTGATGTTATCACCGTGGTTAATAAACATGATGGGATTACATTTATACTTACCGAGCTTCCAGGTAATCGTGAAGAGCATTGTGGAACAGAGTGGCGCCGAAAGTCTTGTGCATCATACGAAGGACGCTAGCTGCTTTTGCGTAGGAGATTGTATCGAAAATTCCCCGAACTTGGGTTGGATTCCAAACATCGTAGCTCATCGCATGGGTCGATGTCAAGCCATCGGTGGCGAACGATACTTGAAGCTGCTCGACAACAAACTGAGACTCCAAACCCCACGTAGGTTCAACCTGAGTTTGAAAAGTCATTACCAATAAGTGCGGGCATGCATGAAAATATAGTCTGCAGTAGTTTTATCTAAGATGAAGCATCTTTCAGCCGTCTGATAGCGACTGGATAGATTTTATGGCAAGCTTGTGGATTCGTAAAAAAAAAATTGATGAATCCTCCGACGAAACTCCGGCGGTAAAAAATAATTCAGCGCTCACACGATCGGGCCTAAGTATAAACCAAAACTTACACTTGAAGTAGCATGATATTGATAGTATCTGGCGAATCCTTCGTTTAGCCACAGGTACTTCCACCATTCTGGACTGACGAGATCTCCAAACCACTGATGCGTTATTTCGTGGGAGATAACGTTGGCTATGACTTGCTTGTCCGGGGCTGATGTGTGCTCCTCATCAACCAGCATCCGCGTTTCTCTGTACGTCAAAAGACCCCAGTTCTCCATGGCACCTGACGTAAAGTCTGGTAGAGCCGTCATGTCAAGTTTCGGCAATTGGTACTTGTGGTCGATCAGGTTTTCTAAATGAGTGACCAGTGGTGGCCCCACGGACAAAGCGTATGCTGCCTGATTGATAGCGTTTGGTCTAGCCCAAACGCTGAAGTTGGCGGTTTCGTCAGTCAGGCTTGCAAAGTCAGACACGATCACCGCAACCAGGTACGTTGACATGGTCACGCTCTGTTGGAAAGTATCCCAAACACGACCATCACTAAAATAATATCTTGTTGTAATATTTACATCGAGCTGTGTCTGCATACAAGTATTGTCTTTGATGTAAGAAGATCGTCACTTCAAAGGATATGTTATGATCATTTGTATGAAGTGATGATGGTACTTCAGTTTGAATCAAACAAATAATTAACAAGTTGATACGTAATTTCTATACAATTCGAAGGAAAGCTTGAAAGATACAGTGCAGCCACGTTATCCTAAGTATAGACTGGTAACTTACACAGGGGTAGATGAGTAGTTCAGTGGCATGTTACTGAGGACATTATAGTCTTCTGGTCTATTCACGTGAATGATGAATTTCGCCTTAAGAGCCGGTTCGTCAAAGCAGGGGAATGTTCGCCTAGCCGCAACTGGTTCCAAATGAGTCGCAGCCAGCCACCTACGGAGATATAAAATCGATGCCAACATTCTCACGTGATAATTAATACCGTTATTATAACGTTGAAACTTTGTCGTTGAAATCACGAAGACGTGTATGCAACAAAGTTATGAATCTGATCAAATGAAAGATCGTCTATTGCTGACCTTGTCTCGTTCTCGTCGTTAATGTATGAGCTCCTATAAAACCCACGCATCTCAGTGTTAAGGGTGCCTACGTATTCGATGTGGATATTCAAGACTGAGCCAGCGGAGATTGTTGAGTTAAGCTGGATATAAAGGAAGTGGTAGGTTGAGCTGTAAGTGACGTTAAGAATCCCAATCTCTGCTGCATTGCTAGTTACGGTTATTTCATTACATGTAATCTGATCGGCGTGAAGAACAATCTGTTTCGTAGTTATGGCTACGTTTGCTACAATGTCTACAACACCATCGAAGGTGAAGTTTCCGACTATGATATACGGTGTAAGATATATATCGTAGGTTTCTGGAACGATGTTTGTAGGAAGTCTGTAGTCGGTCGTCCCGCTCGTATCTTCGCCATACTCTCCAGAGATCCAGTTCACAATGGCTGGTGCATTATCGTAGTACCAATTCAGTTCGTATTTCGCCAAGGTGAGGTACGAATTCAGGGAAGATGTGATCGAGCTGAGATTAGTACTGTGATTTTCTATCAAGAGTTCAAACTTGTTGATCAGCTCCTGGGTTGACAGCCGAAGAGATATTCCTGAAAGGATGGATGCGACACTGCTGTAGCCTTCGTAGCTGCAAAAATTCAAATATTGTAATCCCAACTTCTTCGCTCCGCCTCTCGCCCGTGCGTGCATTGGCAAAGAGACGAGACGAGATTCGCACATCTGCGATAACGAATCACTCACTATTCAGCCATGGACTCGTAGTTCTCGGTAACATAATCGAGCGCATATTCGACGCCGAATAAGCCTGCACCGTAAACGGCGGCGAACACAGATGTACTGTCCTGGCGACGAATTCCATTGCTGGCAAAACCAGAGGTCGCGTAATCGAGGTAGCTGAAAATAAATTGGCGTCTCGTTATAAGAGGACGATCGACGTATGTTAAGGGGACCAGTACAGCGACTTTTCGAGAAATTGTCATAGTCCGAAATCAATTTATTTCATACCCAAAGTTCATTTCACATAAAAATATTTTTCTTTTTCCAAATCATGTGTCGTAAGGATTTTGGCACACCGTTGGTCCAATTCAATCTCTTGACGTCTCATTTTCTCCGATGAACCATTCCTCATCTTGTGAATGTAGGGATTTCAAAATAAAAAATGATGTCATAAGTTATGATGAATTTACCAAATTTGCAAAAATTATTATCACTCATTTCTTAAATAACTTGGCCAAAACGAAAAATTTTCAAAATTCCTACATTCACATGATGAGGATTTGTTTTCTGAAGAAAATGAATCGAAGATGACCTGAATTGGTCCAACGGTGCTCTAAAATCCTTACGACACATGATTTGGAAAACGAAAAATATTTTGATGTGAAATGAACTTTGGTGATGAAATAAATTGATTTCGGACTATGATAATTTCTCGAAAAGTCGCTGTACTGGTCCCCTTAAGGGCGTGAAATTGGAACCGGGCGTTATCGACAAGTATGGTATACTACATGGTGTGAGAGCGTACGTGTTAAGAATGGTTGTGTTTTGACTGCAGCCAAGGGCAGTTATGATTACTGTTTCTTCTGCGGCGACGTTGGAATTTAAGTACGCCATGTATAGATGAAGCCAATCTTGGGACGTGCCCCACTTGATGGCTGTGCAATATACGGCGGGTCTCAGGTTTTTGGGAACGCTGTAAACGAAAACTACTATAAGAAAACTATGGAACAGGCCGTAATGTCGGGGCACTTGGTTTTGACACACTATGTCCGAGTGAAAAAAAATCGCACAGTCTTCGGATATGAATGATTTCCGAGCTTGTCCTATTCCCCGTTAGATCAGTTATAGACCATTGTTGTACGAGAATCAGGACGGAAGTTATCGTTCAATGTAAGTAAAAAAACGTAGTTTTATCTCATTTCTTTCCGTAGCTTAGCTTCAACTCATCGTCATTCTTCCAAAATAGCCGAGAAAAATAAATAATCTAATAACAATAATAAAAATAAATAAATAATAATAAGAATAAAAAATCATGCTTAATCTTTGAAACCTCCTGAATGCAACGCTTTCGCAAAGTATTCATATCCGGTGCGCGGCGCCCATGGCTGCAGGAGCGATAACTTTGAAATAACTGTTTAACAACACACCGAACATATTAAATCGCAATGGCAATTGCTTACCATAATTTTTCCCTCAATTTTCAGCCATTGATGAACCTTCTATTGTTACCCGTCTCCGAGATCACCACTTGGGCTATTTTCCACTGCCGTGACCATAATTTTAGAAATTTCTCTAGAATTCAAAGAGCGTTGCGTTCAGGAGGCTTCAAAGATTGCGCATGATTTTTTAAATATTTTTTCCAGCCACTTTGGAAGAATGGCGATGAGTTGGAGTTAAGCTCCGAAAAACAATGTGTAGAAACTACGTTTTTTTTACATACATTGAACGATAACTCCCACCCTGATTTTTATACAACAATGGTCTATGGTTGATCTAATGGGGAATAGGACAAGCTTGAAAATGATTCATATCCGGAAACTGTCCGATTTTTTTTCACTTAGATGTAGCGTATCGAACCCAAGTGCCCCGACTTTACGGCCCGATAGTAGTGTCATTCATTCTGAAAAAGAAATCAGAGTTGATTTTTGATTAGAAGTTACTATGAGACTCACGTATTCGAAGAATTAGCTCTCCAATTAGCAAAGTGCTCGAGGGATTTGGATATGCATTCGGCATGACCAAAGTCGCACGCCAAGCTAAGGACCGCACTTCTTAGAAGGATTGTGAATCTGTCGTCTTCATCTCGCTCCTCAAAGCCGAGTTCATCGTAGACGTTTTCGATGATAGTCAGTACGTGAGTCTTGTAAGCATAGATAATAAATACGTGAAAATAAAAAGGCAAGTAATACATATTACCGTGGCGTATGTTGCGCACAAAATTTAACTCACTTTATATAGTGATTCACCAGCCTGTCCAGCAAAACGCCGAGTCAGGTATGCCAATGAGGTGAACGCGGCTTTGAAAGGTAAATAGTTGGTCTCTCTAATCAGGTATTTCAGGCCATCTAGTGCAGTCTCATAGTCCAAGTAGCCAGCTCTCGCGAGATGGAACAAATCGTCCACAATTGCAGCTCGATTCAACTCATGAATATCTTCGTAACTCTCGCTGTTTAACAAGTTGATGATGCGCAGCCAGGAGTCAGTGTCGTAATTGACGCGATAGAATCCTAAAAACGGGAAAATTTTTGGAAACAATCACTGTATAAAGATTTCAGTGCATAATAAGATTTCGGGATTAAAGTGCATTACATTTTCAGAAGTTTCACAGAACACACAAATTGCGACAATGAAATGATTGACGCTCATGAATCAGCAATATTACTAACCGGATTCTTGAACATTGAAGACGATCCACTGTGGCGTCGCATCCACTACTTGGACGGTCGCAGTTTCGTTGCCCAACCAATATTTGGCCGTTGTGTTTTCGAAATTGGGATCGGTGTCTGTCGCCCATGTGAGCGGCACCCACCATATGATATTGGTTACAGAGGTATTGGTTCTCCTTAACAAAAATCGCTCCTGGGTGAAAGTAGCGGTGCCGTTAGCCATAGAAACACTGACCACTGGGAATCCAGACTGCTCAGTCCACGTCTTCAGGATATTCTCAATGGAGCTTCCAAGCCCTAGCCCGTGAATGTCAACTTGCTCTTGTAATGCTTCCCACAGGTCTTCAGGACTTGCAGTAGAATATTGTCTGAAAAAAAATAATGGCGATGTATATGGAGTGAGTTCTAACTCTTAAGAAAGACTAACGGCGAAGGAGTATTTTTTTGAGCCAGTACCTTTTCACCAGGTAATTGTGGAGCGCCGCGAGAAAGACATCAGTTCCAAGAAAGTTCTCCGTCATTCGAACAATGCTGGCCCCTTTGGCGTATGAGATTGTTCCGAAGTTCGCGCTGATTTGTGCTGGAGTGGACACGTTGTTGGTCATAGGAATTGAAGATTCGAGGCCGTCGGTTGCAAATACAACTTGTAGCTGCTCCACGACAAACTGCTGATCGAATTTCCAAGTTGGCTCGATCTGCAATAGAAAGAGAATTTTTTCTTATAGACTAACGTATGATCAATTTCCAAATTCACGCGCACTTACCGCAGCCGTAGCAAAATATTGATAGTATCTAGCGAAGGCCTCGCTGAGCCAAATGACGTTCCACCAGCTGGGGCTGACCAGGTTTCCAAAATACGAATGCAGAAGCTCGTGGCTGATAACCGGTGATGTTGACTGCTGTGCGGTCGCAGAGGAATGATCTTCGTCATAGAGCACTCTAGTTTCTCTGTATGTGACCATACCCCAGTTTTCCATAGCACCAGCGGAAAAGTCAGGAATCGCTACCATGTCCAGTTTTGGTAATTGGTATTTCAGGTCAAAGATATCCTCGAAATACGACAGCGCCTGGGGGCCGAAGTCCAAAGCATATTCGGTCTGCGATATAGCCTCTGGCCTCGCCCATACACTGAAGTTTCCTGTTGTGGTATTTGCAGAGGAAAAATCGGATACGAGAAATGCTACCAAGTAAGTGGACATGATGACGCTCTCTTCAAATGAATCCCAAACATAGCCATTCCTGCAAATGATGTGTGACTGTAGACCTAGACACGACCAAGAGGGGCAATTTTTTGATCGTGATTTTTCTTATTATAAAGCTTCATACTTACTCAGATTCGCTCGAATTGACCAAGGGCATATTACTGATGCTCGTATAATTCTCTGGTCTCTTGATGTGGATTGTATACTTTGCCTTGAATGCTGGCTCGTCGAAACAGGGGAACGCCTGTCTTGCATACGTTGCTTCGAATTGAGTGGTAGCGAGCCACCTAAAGAATAGATTGATAATGGATCAGAAAAAATTGAGCTCGCGCGCTGTTGTTTTCGAACGAGACAAGTCATTGTCATGTACGGGGTGATATTCGAGAGACATCCCAGTAACACAGGCCTCGGACCGTCAGGTGGCTGATAAACATGTGCGTGAAATTATCAGGTTCGTCGCTCGACTAGTGGGTAGGTATAGTATAGTCGAAATTCGATTAACGTGATCGTAGCCACAGATCGTAGCTGTGGTTTTTTTTTCTTCTATTTCTCATGGACGATCCTTGGCTACGATTGCGTTGATCGAATTTCGACTATACTATACCTATCTAATAGTCGAGCGGTGAACCTGATAATTTCGCACACATGTTTATCAGCCGTCTGACGGTCCGAAACCTGCATTACTGCGATCTATCGGAATATCACCCTGTATGATACCTTGTTTCACCAGCGGCGTTGATGTATGCGCTTCTATAAAATCCTTGCATATCATCGTCCAGAGTTCCAATATAATCGATGTTGATAGTAATGGATGTTCCCGCCGTGAGAACAGTTTCAAGGTTAATTGTATACTTGTTGGTAGTCAGGTGGTAACTGGTACTCAAAATTACAACACTTGTCGAGTTTGCAGTAACAGAAATGTTGCTCACGGTTATTTCGTTGTAGTGCAGTACGATCTTGTTCGTTTGTTCGATCACATTCGCCACAATCTGCACCATTCCATCGAAAGTAAAGTTATCCAGAAGATCTGGTATTAAGAAGATTTTGTAGGATTCGGGATAGATCGTTGTTGGCAGGCGATAATCTACCGTTTCATACTGTTCGTTGAGCCATTCGGATATCTCATCAAAGTGTTCCATATACCAATTCAGTTCATATCGAGCCAGAGTGAGCTGAGACGATAGGCTGCTCGATATCGAAGACAGCTCGGTGGCGTAGGTATCAATGATATTTGCAAACTGGAAGGTTGGATGATTACTGGTTATTGGATTCCTGAAGCAATATGCACCATAAAGACACTTGTCATATGAGTCTAAAGGAAACTTCAAGGTTTACCTTGGTCAGAAGCTCTTCGGTTGACAATCTCAGAGATGCTCCAGACAGAATACTCGAGACGTAGCTCAGGCTGCCATAGCTGTAGCAAATTAAAACGGGATTTGATAATCTCGTACTAATTCTCTAGGACGTAGTTGAACACAATGTCATGCAGTCTTTCGAACAGTTAAAACTTATCGAAGACGTGAAAAAAATGTATGCCCCTAAAGAACTCACTAAGACTCGATGTCCGCGTAGTAAGCTACGATGAAGTCTAACGTAGCCGTGACTCCCTCTAGCCCACCGTAGGTGTATACGGCAGCGTACAAGGTGGACATATCCTGAGGTCTGATGCCGCGCTCTTCTTCGATGAGGTAGTGCAGGTAATCGTAGAGGATAGTGTAATTCTGAGAGCAACCGAGAGTTTGGAGTATGACTATTTGTTCCGCGGCAACATTTGCCAACGCATATTGGTTCCATAGAAAGTACCAGTCATCTGAGGTACCGTACTTGATGGCGGTGCAGTAAACGGCGATGCGTTGGTTCGGTGAAACTCTGGAGGACAAATATACATCGACAGCTTGATAACATAGTCACGTCAGCGCCAGGATTTTGGCATTTTTTGATATTTATGTGACAGAAACGTATCTCCATTTTTACTTCATTCTTGCACTCGTGAATATGAGTCAATCCACATCAAGCGGGACACCTTTTTGACCGCATGTTCTTGAAAATCGTCGTAATTTTTTTTGACATATTCTCTGGGTAAAATAAATACATGAAAGATTTTTTTTTTTAACTCAAAGGGCTTAGAAGCTACAAGGGGTTGAATTTTCGAAAATACCACTGAAAATCGGAATCGCGCTCTCCTTCAAACGTTATTATCTGCCGGTTTCTTTTGTCGTACTCACATCATCAAAAATTCATTTTGAAGCTCTTGAATCGCACTTTCATGCTATGAATTTCAAATTCACTCAATAAACAATATTCTATTTGTTATTGACAATTATATTTTTTAAACGTGATTTTCGAGATGACTACCACTTTCAAAAATTCTGAAAAAAACACGAGCGTGTTCCTTGATTCATTCTTTACAAAATCTGCAAGTTTTAAAATGAAACTCCGATGGAAACTATATTTAAAAAGCGATTGATCCGTGCGGGTCGTCGCCCGCGACTGTCTACGCGGGCGCGCCGAGACCGAGGCACAGTAGCTTTACACGCAAAGAATATAGGGGGGCATATTATACGTTCAAGTTCATCAAATCCATTCATCTGCGGAATTATTTATTCGATTTCATGCTGAATACTTGACTTAAAATTACAAAAATATGAATATGGAGGTACACACTTGACTAAATCCTCGAAAATAACCGGTGAATATAACGTATTTTTTGATTCCATCGAACGGAATTCGACACCGTATTTTCCGATCAATAACTTACTGAATTGATACATTTGAAATTACCAATCATTAACTACGAGAACTACCCGGGAAAAAATGTTCAGACATGATCATGCCTGTTCATGTATGATCAGGCCTGAAATTAGACATGATCATGTCTGTTCATGTATGATCAGGCCTGAAATTAGACATGATCATGTCTGTTCATGCCTGTTCATATCTGATGCCAGACATGATCATGCATGATCATGAATGATCAGGCCTGAAGCGCCCAATACGTTCAGGCCTGATTATGCATGACCATACCTGTTCATGTATGATTATGCCTGATGCCAGACATGATCATGCCTGTTCATGTATGATTACGCCTGCTGCCAGACATGATCATGCCTGTTCATGTATGATCAGGCCTGACGTCAGCCCTAATCATAAATACGTTCATGCCTGATCATGCATGGCCATGCCTGTTCATGTATGATTGTGCCTGGAAGGTTGAAGACCTCCGCTCTGCTCTAACTATGTCGCTCTGATCAGGCCTGATACGTGATCAGACCATGATCGGCCATGAGCATCAGGCCTGATCAGACATGAACAGGCATAATCATGTCTAATTTCATACGATATGATCAGACATAACTGATATAAGTCAATGTCCAATCATTTATAGGTCTATATATAATTATAAAATATTATTATTATTATATTATTATTATTATTAATCATATATGGTCTATATATAATTAGATATGATCAGACCTGACTGATATAAGCCCATGTGTAATCATATATAGGTCTGATGTAGGTCTATATATGATCAGATCTGATCAGACCTGATTGTTATGAAACCTCAATATACAGGGTTATTCAGAATTCGTGACGAATCTCTCGAGGGGTTAATCCTTGACAGAATCGGGATCGAAAGTTCTTCAGCCATTTTTCCGAAAAATGATTTTTTTCCTTGGAATCATAACACATTTTTTCTATATCTTCCACCGAATAAAAAACTTTTGGGATCCTTCAAAATTGACAAATAAAACAACAAAAACAAGAAAAATCGTGTGTCGGAAAAAAATATTTCCAAGGAAAAATGGCTGAGGAACTTTCGTTCCCAATTTTGACAAGGATAAACCCCTCAAGAGATTCGTCATGAATTCTGAATCACCCTGCATACCCATACATATTCTTTGACAATTTAAACAATAAAAACCTGAATATTATGATATTATTAAATTAGCCGTTTTGCCCCACAAAGTTATAGAATTCCTCCAGTCAATAAAATAAACGTTTAATCTCTTTCAATAAATAGAATACACAGCATTTTCAGATTAGTAATTTTTTCTGCTGAAAAATTTAGAGTGGTCATATTGCCTCACATTCCCTAAAATACAAAAACAATTCAAGAATCGTTCGATCATCATAATCAATATTAAGTGCATTCGTTAAGGTTGATAAATTTTCGTGTCAAATACATATAGACATTTTGAAAGTATCAACCATCAAGTACGTAAAGTAGCAAAGTGGTAGAAGCTTCGACCGATACGCAGAAGGACCCGGGTTCGAATCCCAGTAAGAAACAGTCAGAAAATTTTAATCGACAAAAAAAAGTCAATTATCAGAAATAACCATAATTCCGGACCATTACGACGGATAAAAGATATAAAAACAAAATAGTTTTTATGATTTTGTAATTTAATTGACTGTTTTATTTTAATTTGTCCAAAACAAATGATTAAATCTGATCATATCTGATTATATATAAGCAGACATGATCAGACCTGGCCAATTATACATGGTTATATATGGTCATATAGAGACAAATTTCGTTCATGATCATTAATGATAAGGTCATATATGATTATTTATATTCATATACAACTATTTTTTCCCGGGTACGTAAGGCAAAGTTCAAATATTGTGTAATATTTTTGAATTATAGTTCAAAATATTGGTAAACTGCTGTAAGCAAACTGATTGTGAGTCGATTAAATATTTCATCACAGTGTACAAGTGATTTGAAAAAAAGTTATTTTGAAGGTGTAAGTCGCCCCTCAAGATTTCATTGAAATGCATAGTTCTCATGGTTTATGATTGAGTAATTTTAAATTTATCAATTCACCACGTGACTAATCAAATGATACGCTGACGTATTCTATTTGATGGAAGCAAAAAATACGTAATATTCACCAGTTATTTTCGAGGCTTTAGTCATGAGTGTACCACCATATTTATATTTTTGTAATTTTAAGTCGAGTATTCAGCATGAAATCGAATGAATAATTCCGCAAATTGATGGATTTGATGAATATGAACGTATATAAATATGCCACCCTATATTCTTTGCATGTAAAGCAGACGAGCCTCGGTCACGGCGCGCCGCGTAGACAGGCGCGCGAGACGGCCCCTATGGATCAATCGCTTTTTAAATATAGTCTCCACCGGAGTTCCATTCTAAAACTTACAGATTTTGTAGGGAATTAATCAAGGAACACGCTCGTATTTTTTTCAGAATTTTCGAAGGTGGTAGTCTGCATCTCGAAAATCACGTTTGAAAAATATAATTGTGAATAACAAATAGAAAATTGTTTAATACATCAATTCAAAATTCATAACATGAACGTGCAATTCAATAGCTTCAAAATGAGTTTTTGGTGATATCTGTACGACAAAGGGAACCGGAGATATTAACGTTTCAAGTAGAGCGCGATTCAGATTTTTGGTGGTTTTTTCGAAAATTCAACCCCTTGTAGCTTCTAAGCCCTTCGAGTTAAAAAAAAAAAATGTTTCATGCATTTATCTTACCCAGAGAATAGGGCAAAAAAATTACAAAAGAATCAGAAACATCGAGGTAAATTTTTGGCCAAATCCGTTCCGCTTGACGTGGACTGACTCATATACTTGAAACATTTACGCGGTATAAATAAAAATTTGAAACACAGAAGCGTAAGTCCCATTAATTTGTATGAAACAGACGTATGTACAGTCCGGTGCGGTAACAGGAGAACGTATCTCCACAAGGTATATGGCGATACGTTTCTATGTTACAAATCATTTGACACTCGGAAAAGTTAAAAAATACATGCGTATCTCCAAAATGAGTAGATTCCTATTAATTTATGGAATTATGTAGTTTAGAAATTATTTATAACAAAACCACGTGAGTGTGGAGTTACGACTGTGTCATATAAAATGCGTGGAGATACGTGACTATGATACCGAATTATGGATTATGGCTCTTTTCATTCATAAGAGAACAATTTTTTTGGAGATACGTCTGTCTGACCTCGAAAAAGGCCATTTTTGGGTATGAATTATTTTCAAGCTTGTTCTATTCCCCGTTAGATCAGCCATGGACCATTGTTGTATGAAAATCCGGAGGGAAGTTATCGTTCAATGTATGCAAAAAAAAACGTAGTTTGTACTCATTTTTTCCACTAGCTTAACTTCAACTCATCGCCATTCTTCCAAAACAGCCGAAAGAAATATTCAAAAAATCATGCTCAATCTATGAAACTTCCTGAGTGCAATGCTCTTTGAATTTTGGAGAAATTCCCATGATGGTTACGGCAGTGGAAAAATTATGGTAAGCAATTGCCATTGCGATTCAATATGTTCGATGTGTTGCTTAACAGTTTTTGCGAAGTATAACACGTTGAGTTTTCGGGGCAGTATCTTGCGCGCGGTGCCTATGGCTGCAGGAGCGATAACTTGATGATAGAATCTTGAAGAGACAACGCGCATAATTCAGGGAATACTATTTGCCGAATAACTTTTGTTTTCACATGTAATGGGAATAGTATTTCTTACGTATTAGAAGTGTTCGCTCTATATGCGGCGAAATATTCCTGGGATTTTGAGATGCAATCCGCATGTCCGTAGTTGCAGGCCCAGTCTAGAAGTACCCGGCGGTTGAGGGTGTCCAGCCAATCCTCTCCGTTCACATCATCGAAGCCAAGTTGTTTGTAAATGTTATCGATAAGAGTTAAAACGTGAGTCTGCAACAGAGTTATTTCGAGAGGAGGTTATGAACATTCCACTTCATACTTCTAAAGATCGCAGGAATGATCAAATTACTAAACATTCCCACCTTAAACAAGGCGTAAATTTCATCGTGTCCCTGTAAACGACGATCTATGTAGTCTAACCCAGTGAACAGCGCCCTCCACGGAATGTAGTTACTTTCTCGCGTGAAGTACCTTGTCGCAGTCAGGGCAGTTTCGTAACTGACGTAGTCGGCTCTGGCGAGATTGAGGA
This sequence comes from Tenthredo livida, assembly GCA_963992785.1. Taxonomy (NCBI): domain Eukaryota; kingdom Metazoa; phylum Arthropoda; class Insecta; order Hymenoptera; family Tenthredinidae; genus Tenthredo; species Tenthredo livida. Next base: position 41,495,098 of record OZ023064.1, on the reverse strand, counting down.
GGTCGTCAATTATCTGTGCTCTGTTCAGGACGTGAATCGTATCGAATTCTTCGCTGTTAAGGAGGTCGATAATCTTTGTCCAGGACTCTGAATCGTAGTTGACTCTGTAGTAGCCGTTTTCTTGAACGTTGAATAAAACCCAGTCTTCAGATCCATTGTTTACTTGAACGGTCGCGGCCGCGTTGCCTAGCCAGTACTTTATACTCGTGTCGTTGAAGTTTGGGCTGCTTTCAGTGATGAAGCTTATCGGTACCCACCAGGTTAAATTGGTAACGGAATCTGCGGTTCCGCGAAGCAAAAAACGCTCCTGGGATATCTCGGCGATCCCCGTTGTGCGGTCGAGGCTAACGCTTACAACGGGGTAGCCTGCCTGCAATGCCCAAGTGTCTAACACAGTCTTCACGCTCTGCTCTCCTAGATCGATCCCATTGATGTTCACTTGGTTCTGAATTGCCAGCCAAAGGTCATCTGGCTCGACATTTCCATACAAGCTGTTATTGAGATGATAATAAAAAATGCGAAATCAATGAAAGCTACAAGGAATAGTTGAAGTGTCGATCCCAACAGAAAAATATCCTAAATTTTTTTTTCTTAAGCGCAATAATCAGGAGTGTGCTTACTTAGCCTCAATATATTCGTGTAGAACCGTGTGCCACACTGATTCCCCAAGGATATTTTCAATCATCCTGATGATGCTGGCACCTTTGTTGTACGAGATCGTGCTGAAGTGACTGCTGATTTCAGTGGGGGTCAATACGGAGGCAACTAACGCGTGCGCTGACTCCAGGGCGTCATTTGCGAATACTACTTGCTGTTGGTCAACCAAGAACTGGTATCGCAGATTCCAAGACGTTTCAATCTGCAACCGACCACGAGGTCTTACAATATGCATCGTTACGAATGCTTGATATCTCCGCAATAGGAGCCGAACAAGAGCTTGGATCTCCCAAAACTCGGTCATCATTAGGTACGAGATGACTCACCGCATCCGTCGCCAGGTATTGGAATCTCCTGGCAAATCCCTCGTTGAGCCAAGCATAATCCCACCACTCTAGGGTGATGATGTTACCGAACCACATGTGAGCTAACTCGTGAGCCACGACCGTGGCGACTCTGGCCTTGGCCGCAGCCGAAGAGTGATTCTCATCGTAAAGCATAGCTGTCTCTCGGTACGTCACCAGGCCCCAATTTTCCATGGCACCCCATGAGAAGTCGCTTAGAGCTGCCATGTCCATTTTAGGTAAGGGGTAATCGTGGCCAGTTACTTCGGTGAAGTACGCTAGAAGCGGGGGACCTAAACTCAGAGCATATTCGCCTTGGTAAATCGCGTTTGGCCTTGCCCATACACTGAAGTTCCCGTCTGAGGCCGTCAAATGCTCGAAGTCGGATACGATGAAAGCCAAGAGATAGGTGGAAGTTATTGGAGTTTCCTCAAAGACATCTGTGATTCGGTCATCGCTAAAACGCAAGCAAGTTTTACATTCATTGAGGTTGTGGATAACACCAAGATATTCGGCACGGATGAAAATCTCCCAATTTGTCAAGGTCAAGGATATCCTAAGCCACGTGTTGGATGATCCACTTACCTTGACTCCGAGGTGTTCGCTAGTGGCATATTGCTGATGGCGTGCAGTTCCTTGGGTCTGTTGATGACGATGTTGAATCTCGCCTTGAAGGCGGGTTCGTCAAAACACGGAAATGCTTGCCTCGCGTAAGTCGGTTGAAACTGGGTGGTAGCGAGCCACTTCGTATTTCCCTCGGCATCGGTATATGAGCTCCTATAGAATCCAGACATATCGTCGTCGAGAATTCCGACGTATCCAATCCCCAGATGGACTGTTGAATTCGCGGGCAAAGTGCTTTCGAGGGTCAGGGTCAAGATGTCAGTAACTTCGTTCAAGGCTTCATTCACGACGGTTACGGTACTCGAGTTCGACGAGGTGACCTCGACCGACGAAATTTTCAAGTTCTTCGCATGTAGGTTGATGGAATTTGTCTCCTCGACGACATTCATCACTATGTAGACAAACCCATCAAACGTGAAGTTTCCTTCCACTATGTGAGGGGTCAGCATAATCGTGTAAGTTTCCGGAACCAAGTTCGTTGGTAGCCGATATTCCTCATCGGCGCGGGTCTGGATTTGCCCATCTTTCATTTCGGGTACATTTTCGTCAAAAGTCGGATACGCCTGTGCAAATGCTAGCAAAACTGCTGCGATGAGCACCACGAGCTGGGCGGTGTTCATCCTGTAATTAAGACCACAGTAGATTTTGGATGTATCGTTAAGCCACTGTCGATCTCTGGTCTTTTCCACGTAAAATCTTCATGTCATTTCTAAATAAATCATTCAAGAATCGCAAGATATCGCTCAACGGTGAAGGCTTGATACCGCAATCGGATTATGACACAGATGATTAATTTATGATATGGAATTAGAGAGTGATACCCAGAATACAGTCGGGCTTCTCAATAAGAGCGCCACGGGGCTGTAGGTGATAGAATTTCCAAGAAGTGTGGTACCTCCACTCTCTATTAAAAAGCTCGCTCGCTTGGAACGTGAGTGGGTCTGTCAATAAACGAGCACGGTAGTGTGGGTACGGCTCGGTCACGGATTACGGGAAGTGCTCTTATTGAGAACCCTCTTATTGGGAACTAACACGTTGGAGTGGCTTAGGAAAAAATGTCGGAAAGTAGCTTACACTTTTATGTATGTACACATATGAAATAGTATTAGTGACTACAAATACTTATGCAAACACAATAGATTTGTAAGCTATTAATAGTTAAAATTTCAACCACCAGACGTCGTGACTCAATTTGTGAGTTCCCAATTGAGAAGCCCGACTGTATTTGGCAGAAGACGGTTTATCGATCTATGATAAGGAATCTTCTTGGATCTTATCACTGATCCTAGATTATAAAATAACTGCCTATTATGTATATCAACACTCGATGGAGATCGGTAATGAACCTAATAAAGAGCTGCTCTAGTGACTCAACGTCTGGCTTCATTCGAAACTCATGATATATTATGAAATTACGTTACCGCCTACTGGCGCGGGCGGCAGACGTTCTTTTTTGCGCAATATTGCACAATGAAGTGAAGCTAATCGTTATTGCTGCTGTTATTTTGTTTAGTGCTCTTTACGTCATGACTGCTAAGAATAAGATAGTATCGTGAATTCGCGAGCGAGTACAATGCGGCACTTCATCTTATTAGCTTGCAGGATAATAAATTGCAGTCCTTTGATTATTGTGATTATATATGTATTAGTTTTTAAGTGAGCTTTCAATATGCTTGCTATTCAGATCTCATGAAGAGCACTATATCAGACAGGGATCGAACAGTTCACTAATAACTACGCGTAATGTTGTCGAATTGGTTCAGTTAAACCCAGACTTTGGACCGGTTGCGCGAGAACGGAAGAATAAAAGCCGAAAATTAATGGCTACAGAAAAGTAAACGTAAAACGCCAAGCAATCCAATACGGAAAGACGTACCTGTCAGGTCCGAGGTCTCTTCTCAGTCCTCGGACCACAGCTCGTGTCTGGCGGTTTTATAACAGTCTCAACTATCTTATCTCGACAAAAGGCTGTTTTTCACACTGAAAGATTGTATAGCTGTGTTATTTTGATTAGCGCCTCAAACGCGAATGGTTTTTCCTCTTATAGTCGAGGCGCGCTAGACGATTTAACGTTGAAATTTCGGAACACGCGGATCCTGCATGGATTTTGATGAAACTTTAGCAATCCCTTCGAAATCGGAACAGAATCAAAGTTTACCACCTGAGAACACTTGCTTTTTTTTTTTTTAATTTCACGCAGAAAAATGTGCATATTTCAGAATCTAAAAATATGAAATAATTCACAGCTGTGGAATAGATTAAAACTGATGAAAAACTCTGATAACTTTCCATTCTGGCACGGACCCTTCACGAGATAAATGCCGATATTCAAAATACGAATAAAATGATAAAATAATTTCGTTGGAATCTAAAAATCTGAATTAATTCAGGGCTGTAGAGTAAATTAAGACGAATGAAGAACTATGATAACTTCTTCCTTCGCCGCGTTACCTTCGAGAGATAATAGCGCCGATACACAGAACACGTTATATCGTCTAGCGCGCGTGGACACTATACAACGTTATTGGCACATCGTCAGCGAATACACGATCTTCTGTCAAAATCTCGGCCGAATAGATTCCTAGCAAGGGAAAATGAATAATAATCTATGCTGTCATTTCGAATTTCGAAGTCGAAAGATTCTGAAAAATGTATTTTAATACCCCCACGAAAAAAATATGTAGGTATGCTAGTAGGGCAAAATGCATTAGGATGTGTTGAAAAAAAAAAAATTCTCTTATATTTACGAGCTACCTTTTGAAACGGCAGCGTATATCGCCTAGACGATTCGCTCAAAATTTTAGCCCAATCGAAAAAGATTTAGAGGTGGCTCACACAGGTTTTGTATTCCAAATTTAAATAAGACGCTCAAATTTATTTTCGCATCATCTGGCAGCAAAACTTCTATTTTAGTTCAACATAAGACCGTTTTGCCGACTCAAATGAGTATACAGTAGAGTCCCGCTTTTGTCAGCCTCACGGGAGGACTGCTGACAGAACCGGGAACGTCTGAGCTCCGCCTAAGGAGGCGTACGAGTCAGCGAACGCCAGTGGCGTAGCGAAAGTGAAGCGGTGTGCTGGCTTCGTGAATAAGTGAGTCTGCCAAAGCAAGGTTTGTTTACATACATTCCTACACCACTGCCGGAGACTTCGGGCTACGCCTTCGCCTCTCTCTACGTGGCTCGACGCACGAGCGAAGGAGAGCAGCGGTAGTAGAGTGGGAGGTAGGGGAACGTCTAGCTTGACAGAATCGGGGCTGACAAAAGCGGGACTCTACTGTAGTTTGGGTTTCGTAAAAGCCATAAGAAAATATGAGAATAAAATGTTACTTTTTCAATTTTCAATATTTTTCTCGAATTATCAGATAATGCAAATAAATGAAGCTCAATTTCTAATGTTCAACTTTTCTTTCAAAATCGATGATTCATTCAAATTTCCTATTGTGAGGAATTCTTCGGGATGGACTTCTTGAATGAACGGACATTCATAAGTGGTCTATATTTCTGTATAGCAAAAAAAATGGGAAATTTTCTTATTTTTTGATTGAATTTTTTCAAATTCTTTTCCATATTACTCCAGTCGGAATGTACATAAGGTCTATTCTGAAATAATACTCAGCTGGCCATTTTTGTACGGCTTATTTGGATGCCCAGGAACATATCCTTAAAAATGGTAATACGTCTACTATCGGGCCGTAAAGTCGGGGCACTTGGTTTTGACACACTATATCCAAGTGAAAAAAAATCGCACAGTCTTCGGATATGAATCATTTTCGAGCTTGTCCTATTCCCCGTTAGATCAGCCATAGACAATTGTTGTACGAGAATCAGGAGGGGAGCTATCGTTCAATGTATGTAAAAACAACGTAGTTTCTACACATTGTTTTTCGTAGCTGAACTTCAACTCATCGCCATCCTTCCAAAGTGGTCGGAAAAAATATTTAAAAAATCATGCGCAATCTTTGAAGCCTCCTGAATGCAACGCCCTTTGAATTCTAGAGAAATTTCTAAAATTATGGTCACGGCAGTGCAAAATAGCCCAAGTGGTGATCTCGGAGACGGGTAACAACAGAAGGTTCATCGACGGCTGAAAATTTAGAGAAAAATTATGGCAAGCAATTGCCATTGCGATTCAATATGTTCAATGTGTTGTTCAACAGTTATTGCAAAGTATTCATATCCGGTGCGCGGCGCCCATGGCTGCAGGAGCGACAACTTTGCAATAACTGTTTAAAATCACATCGAACATATTAAATCGCAATGGCAATTGCTTGCCATAATTTTTCTCCAAATTTTCAGCCATCGATGAACCTTCCGTTGTTACCCGTCTCCGAGATCACCACTTGGGCTATTTTCCACTGTCGTGACCATAATTTTAGAAATTTCTCTAGAATTCAAAGAGCGTTGCATTCAGGAGGCTTCAAAGATTGCGCATGATTTTTTAAATATTTTTTGCGGCCATTTTAGAAGAATGGCGATGAGTTGAAGTTAAGCTACGAAAAACAATGTGTAAAAACTACGTCTTTTTACATACATTGAACGATAAGACCCCTCCTGATTGTTATACAACAATGGTCTATGGTTGATCTAATGGGGAATAGGACAAGCTTGAAAATGATTCATATCCGGAAACTGTGCGATTTTTTTTCACTTGGATATAGTGTGTCGAACCCAAGTGCCCCGACTTTACGGCCCGATAGTAAGTCCGGGTTTGGGAGTAAAAAATTATTAAAAATTGGAAACGCCCAGTTTCGACGCTGTCTTTTTATTCATCGAGTTTAAAGCAAAAAGTTTCAGACAAAAGTTGTAGATCTCATCGTTCCTTATAAAATCGGTCTGAAGTAAAAATCACGTAGCGTTGTTGGTTTAACTGTAAATTGCAACGGAAGACGAAGCTCGACTCGTTCGTTTATTGCATGCAGGTCAGTAAATTATCAACGCACAGTATTGAATCTTACCGGGAATGTAGAACCATCTTTCCTCAAGAGAAGCGCGCATAGTTCGCCAGGCTATGTCGTATAGTTTAGCAACAATGAACTTTCTCCCGAAATCCGCCCTTCCTCCATAGTTTCGACGCCGATGACCTGACAGAGTGCCAAAAAATCTTGGAGGTAGTTTTCCCTACCTCCGTTCGGGATCTGATAAAAAAAATCGATTTTTCTTCCAAAAAAAGAACGTTTTTCGCGGAAATAAAATTTTTGCTAATAAACAAATGAAAATATCTTTGTCAGTTTTTGAGTGACCGTAAATTTATTCAAAGGATCTTATACGTCTTTTTTAGACGCTTATTCAAAAAAAAAATCATCCCTTAATCTCCATCCGAACCGGAGATATAGAGAGGTTTACCCATTGCGATTGAGAGACTACACGTAGCAATGACAAATTTTCGAGTTTCGAACAGTTATAACTCGCGATCCGTGAACGATGGGCACATTTGTCACGTACGGCTGAATTCGTCTTACCCATAGGTACAACATTTGTATCAGGTAAAAAATCGGTTGCCATTTAAGAAAACTACGTTCGGGCTCATTTCTCACATGCAGTACTACCCACCACCAAACTGATATTATCATTATGTGCCCCCCTCGAAACTATGATATTCTCACTGAAACCATTTTTCGATAGCAATCCTCATTTCAGAGATATTCTACTGCGAAATTTCAAATGGGACACCCTGTATATATAACTTTATAGAGTTATATATAATTATATAAAGTTCTATAAAACTTACATATAGGCTTATTTTGGATTGGATTTGGATATTTTGTTTCACCACACCTGCACGGAAAGTACGACTTTCGGCCCCTTGCGTGAGCGGGTGGTCGTACTTTCCGATGCCAGGGGGTGGTGAAAAATAGTATACCTCACACGGGAGTGAAAAAGGCCATCCCAAACTGCGTTTTTACCACCCTCGCCTTCGGCTCGGGTGTCAATCTCACACGCAGTTTGGGTTAGCCTACTTTCCCTCCCTAGGTGAGTAATATACTATATAATAAGTGCATGAATGTGGGGCGTGCATGTCAGTAGCGGGACGTTTCCCAAGGGACGAAAGTGAAATAATTGTGGACTGCGCATGCGGCAATCTTACTTTGCAGTCCTGGTATGCATCCGGCCACTTTTACTGACACATTAAACTGACATGCAACGCCCCACTTTTCATGCACGTGTTATAAAAAACAATTTAACGGGTCGTTCAATATAACGGCGGTTAAACGTTTAACGGACGTTGATGAGATGAATGAGATATTTGTTATATGTCAAAATTGGAAATTTTTTTTGTCAAAAAACCAGTTGTTTATGGGGATAATCGAAGTTTTGGAAGAAAGAATGTTCGTGATGACGAAAAAAAATTCAAAAAAATAGAGAAAAAATAGAACCAACAATCTTACCACTTTTTTCATAACCGAAAAATGTTCGTCGTTGGCCATAGTATTTTAGAGAATTTATTCAATAAAATCGATCACGGCGCTATTTTGAATTTTCGAAAATTCAGAACTCAATAACGGTGGGATGAAAAAAATTGAAAAAAAATCAGAGAAGGGTTTTGAACCAAGAGTTATCGTAAGAAAAATCGTTGAGAAAATCGAAGAGGGTCAATGTTTTTGGTTTGTCGAGTTGACGTGTAATTCCCCATATGATGAATTCCACGCGAACCGGACAAAAAAAACCTTGATGTCACGCATTTTTATCATTTTTGCATGAGCTTTAGTACCCTCAAAATTGGAATTTTTCATGTATCTAATGGCCGGTTGCATAAACGTAAGGTTTAAATAACCCGTAGGTTACCCCGCAGATACTACCCGTTCAACCGTTTTTTCATCTGACAGCTGTCATGAATCGCTGTTAACTTCCGAAAGTCTATGGTTGAACGGGTAGTATCTTCAGGGTAACCTACAGACATTAGGGTAACCCACGTTTATGCAACCGGGCATAAGACATATGTAGCTATTTTTACCGATGGTGTACGAGCTCTTCTAGTTTTCGGTTGCTTACGCTCTTTGATGTCTTTGGAGGCAAACATCTCAGAAACGGTATATCGAATGAAAAAAGTAATGGAGTGGTGATTTGTAGTATTCTTCACCCTCTTTCACCTCAGTCCATAATCTTGCCCGTGACTATCGGAAAACATGTCGAAAAATCATTTTTCAATCCGAAACTCTATTTTTATCCAGTTATGTCATTTTTATGATTTTTTTCGTATTTTTTTTCGAAAAGCTTGGGAAATTTCCCATCGAATCACGTTTGTTTCGGAATGGGACACGGCTTCGTTTGGGAGCTACAATTTTTTCCGAAGGCGAAACGAACGACTCGTACGTCAGCTCACATTGCCGCGTCATATTGTTGTATGCGCCTTCGGAAAAAAATTGTAGCTCCCAAACGAAGCCGTGTCCCATTCCGAAACAAACGTGATTCGATGGGAAATTTCCCAAGCTTTTCGAAAAAAATACGAAAAAAATCCTTAAAATGACATAAGTGGATAATAATAGAGTTTTGGATTGGAAAATGATTTTTCGACATGTTTTCCGATAGTCACGGGCAAGATTATGGACTGGGGTGAAAGAGGGTGAAGAATACTACAAATCACCACTCCATTTCTTTTTTCATTCGACATACCGTTTCTGAGATATTTGCCTCCAAAGACATCAAAGAGCGTAAGCAACCGAAAACTAGAAGAGCTCGTACACCATCGGTAAAAATAGCTACATATGTCTTAGATACATGAAAAATTCCAATTTTGAGGGTACTAAAGCTCATGCAAATATGAGAAAAATCCGTGACATCAAGGTTTTTTTTGTCCGGTTCGCGTGGGGTTCATCATACCGCGAATATTCGGTGAGTTAGAACGATCCCCTTCCTACGGTCAAACCAACACAGGCGCGCACCGCGTGCGCGAGGCTCGTTCGGCAGGGAATAAGGTGCCAGTAGCATTGCATCCCCACCCGAACGAGCCTCACGCACGCGGTGCGGGCCTGTGTTGGTTTGGCTGTAGGAAGGGGATCGTTCTAATTCACCGAATATTCCCGGTATATAGTATGCATTATAAGGATTTCATAAATGGCAAGAAAATAGTATGGTATCGGAGTCTGCGACAAAATATTCAGATTTGAAGTGATAAATTAGTATATTACAGTGGGATCGCGATATATTACATCTTGATATATTGCCGCTGAGAGCACTTCCCCTCCGTGCGGACTACACTAGCTTTCTCCATCCCCCATCCGCCATGCGCGCATGCGCCGCGCATTCACTGCGTCTGCGCGAAACAGCAATAGACGGAGTTTCAGTGGGGCGCTGCCGCATGGAGAGGGATCGCGATATATTACCTTTTCCCTCCCTACAGCCCCGAGAGCGGCAATATATCGCCATCTCACTGTATGTGGCATTAGGGTGGTTCAAAAGAAATGTAAGCTCTCAGATGTTGCTGCTCAGTCGTGAATATGTTGTTTGTGATTTTTTTAAAATATTCCATTTTTTTGAGCTCTATCCCTGGTAGAAATCGTTACCGGGCGCTGGTCGGGTTCCCGGTCAGCCGGCCCAGTTTGAAACCAGGCGCTAACCAGGAAATCTGACTGGGAACCCAGTCTGGGCTGTCATGCTGTACATAACCACCATCTGATCAGGAACCCTACTCAGACAGTGGTCCGGAATTCAACCCATACGCTGGTCAGGAATTTTACCTAATTTCTGGTCAGGAATTTTACTCAATTTCTGGTCGGTAATTTTACGCAGGCTCTGGTCGAGAATCCTGGCAATACGCTACTCGGGAATTTTACCCAGCTTTCGGTCAGGAAATCTATCTAGGCTCTGATCTGGTTATATATTACATCCATACTTAATGAGAGGATTTTTGCAACACACTTTAATTTATTTTCAATTTCAGAGGATTATCAATACATGAATATAACACAGTTTTTTCTAACTTATACAGACTACCTATATCTATAATGTGTTCTGTATTTAAAGTGTTATTATTCTTTGGAGTTTTCTGCTGTTCCTGCTGCTGCTGGATTTTTTTTCACTCTTTTCTGTCTATAACCTTCCCAGTCTTTAGAGTTCGAGAGTGCATCTCCCATAGCTGACCAAATATCCTTCTCAGTCACTGCAGGGAATTTTGTCTTCAAAACGCCTGAATGTAAGAAAAAAAAAGTTCAACGTATTAATCAGGAAATGATTTTACCCCTATAAATCAATCTTCGCTCATAATAATAAGTATCAGTTTCATAATTACTCTCGATGATTTTGGCGAACGGCATTTCTCTAATTCTAACTTTCTTGGGCATTTGTTTGACGGCAGTGAGGTTTAATGCTATTTGTCTTCTTAAACAGATTTTTAACATTCGGGTTGTTGATTTACTCAGACCACCAACAACATCAACACCGCCATTGATAAGATTATTCTGAAAGTATAATACATGACTAAATTTAGTGGAATATTATTTGATAAAATAAAATAATGGATTCACACAAAAATATATTTTAAGGACCATTACATAAAATATTTAATAGCACAGACTTACAAATTCTTGACGACATGAATTGGATTCGAGATTTTTATTAAGCGCTGTCACATCATCCATAGTCAGGCACGGCAACGTAATGGAATATTTATCAGCAAAAGTAGTTCCTTGTGGAATAACTTCTCCTCGACCTTGTTCCAATAAAGAAATAATTTGTGCTATTCCAATCTGCACTGTTGTTAAACGAGAATCTATTTCAGCAAATTTCTTTGTCCAATGCGAATCCTCAGTTATTTTTTCAGGAATACGAGACCCCATGACGATCAAGTCCTTATCCTTTATTAAAGAATCTGGAATGTATGGAATTATCAAGTCAACGTATCGAAAAATTCAAATGCTTTGATTCATCATTCAGCATACCTTTTTCGATTTTACGCCTCTTACTGTCTCGAGTTACTTGGTCCACCGTGTTGATTATCTTATCAGAAACATCAATCTCGCCCTCTATGCAGTATATTTATAAAAAATAAACAACACAACCACAATAGATACATAACGCCTTTTTTTTCGACATCATTGAATCTTAAGTAATCTTACCTGCAGTCGTCTGTTGTCCTTCCGAGATATCTGAGCACACCACTCTCTCTGAATCATTAGTATTGTTTCTTGTAGAATCCCCGCTTTTGGATCGATTGATGTTAGACACTGCTGTAAAGAAAAGCATGCAATCTAAGAAGTATAGGAATTCGACTTTTTCATAACTTTGAGAATAACAAAAAAATATATATGTACGTTTATGGTTTTTCTGCAAACCAGTAGTAGTTGGTGAAGGTGGGTGAGCAGTCATGAATTTTGCAGTTTGAACAAGTTTCTCTGCAAGAGCTTTCCTTTTCAAATTTTGCTCAATCTCTTTGCGTTTTTGGTCTGGCTCCATGTTCGACTCTGTTGTGAAGACATCTTCCTCATAATGCAAAGCTTCAATTTTTTTTTAGCATCCTCATATGACTCTGCGTAAAACGAAATTTTGTTCTCAAAATTATGTGTACTGAATTTCCATAAGACATGTATATAAGAAAACAAACTTGCACGGCCTCTTATCGTGCAGTTAAAAGTAGGCCAATCTTCTGGGGCGTCAGATTTGTGTTCTACCAAATCGTGAATCAATTTGATATCTTCAGCCGCATACTGAATCTTGCTATTGGTTTGAGGTTTCATGAACTTTGCGACCAATTTTCCATTGCCTCTGTTACAAGAGAGCCAAGTCATATATACGATGTCGATCGATTTTTTTGTTTTTGGGCCACGTTTTATGAATTCCACCAGAAAGAAATCATAATCATTTTCTTCGTCGGATAATTCATCTTGATCAGAAAGATTTGATTCAGCAGACTGAAATGAAAGTGTCGAAATAAATCAAGGAAATTTAGTGTTTAGTATTTAAATCGTTTCACAATGAAAAAATGATATATTCAGATCGTTGAGCATTCATCAGTGTCTTCATACTTTTAATCGCCAATGGATAACTTTTTTACGTCCACAAGTCGTTACTAAACGCAGAAAAATAATGAACAATTTATAGTTTACCTCTAGTGGATCACTCATGTCGACTTATCACTTGGTTATTACTGCTGTTGGGATTCTACCGTACAAATTAATCAGTATTACTTCGTGAATTTATTTTCAACGAGCAGATAGGATTGACACACATTAAACAGCAGCAATCTAATTGTTACTCATTTTTTAAACAACGCGCTTGTTTTTCTAACCGTCTAGGTTCGAGGCTTTGCACATGCGCCTTGTGAGGAATATTTGTTTTACTGGTTTTATTTACTGGTTTTATTCATTTCATTTTTTATTTTTTATTTTTTTATTTTGATATCACGCGTATAATATAGTTACAATGATGACATCAGTCATGAAGAAGTGGAATTATAAATGTTCTTAATCTGCCATTCGGCACGAAGTTCAGGCATAATTTCATAGCTTTACTTGCTATATTATTAATGGACAACCGGAATGTCTGAGATGAAACATTGTTTCCTATTTCCCACATTTTCAAAATAGATGAGTCTAGTGGAAAAGTAAATATAGTTTTTTTTTTAATCAGAATATTACCCTCGATTATGACAGAATCGTTATGATTATACATTTTCGTTACTTCTATTATTTTAGTATTTTTTAAAATGACAATATTATTTGGAGATTTAGTAGATAATATCATATTTTTATATTTCAATTTCAAAATTTCGTTCCGTTTCATCTTCAAAATCGACAAGCTGGATTTCAAAAGAGCTGGTTTTGTATTTTTCGACTGTTCATGGAGCCTTCTACAGAACTGGGCTAGTGGTTTATTAGGAGAACGTATCATACGTTTCAGAATAGTCATGTGATTTTCGAAAGGAAACGCAGTTATTTCGCTCAAACTACAACCTGTACTGATTACATCTTCTGTTACATGTATCAAATGATGCATGTTCAATACGGAATCTTTAGAATCATAATGTTCCGGTAATTCATCGAAAAATTGCCTCAAATATTGTTGTACCAATTCAGTGTTATGTAATGCAGTTTTTGGAGACCATAACAATCGGGAGCCGACGCAGAATAATAGAAAATGCTTGTATATATCTTCGTTCAAGATTTTTTTGAATATAATTATGCCTAAGTAGAAGGCAATTAATTTATATTCCGTAGCTTTGAATCTACTGAAATCTCTCAACGACCGACACTTTCTAGGAAATTCATCTGGGATTTGTGATCTTAAACATTCCAATCTTCGGGAAATTTCATCCTTGCTGGTTTGACTCACTTTTTTTAGATTATTAGTGGTTAAGTATTCCAATATTTTCTTCATCACACCAAGAAATCCGAGATGCATAAAATCTAATATGAATGATGCGGTCATATTGATAGGCGGTGCAATGAATGTGAGTAATGAGATACCAGTATGATGATCCGGGCATTCAAAGGTTCGAAACGATTCATCAGTTCGTAACTTACAATTAGGTTGGTCGTCATTCCTATAGATCGTAGTCTTGTCAACTTTTTTCCCAACAACATCACAACGTTCACTTGCCTGAAATGCTGTATGAGCAACGGTTGACTTTATGAATGCACGCGCTGGTGTATCACAGATAAAACCTTTCAAATGAACTTTGAAATGCACACCAGATATTGAAATCCCATCCTCTTGGAGTACATTAATTTCTTCAACGAATTCACGTAAATATTCATGAGAATTTTTAGGCTTAGATTTTCCAGAATAAATTGCAATCACATAAGGCTTGTACTCGACATGCTTCGAATGAATCAAACCTAAGATCGGCCAAAAGGTCTGAGAACTAGATTTAAATAGTTGTAAGCCATCGATGTTCACAAATATGTTTAGAATGTGTTCGCCTGGTGCATCAATATTCACGCATTGTAGCAAACCTTGTTTAATTCCAAGATACACAAACTCTCCAATAGCATCAGTTGAGTCTCTCATCTCTTTGATGTCGTACATAGCACCTGATGTACCTAAAAAAGTTTTGGCTGTTTGTGCTAGTCTCGGACACCATTTTTTCTTTATTATCACAAGAAGATCACTTAAAGCAGTGTGAGGAATTTTGTGTTTCAGTGCCCAGTCCATCAAACTTTGCTCTTCTGACTCTTGTACAAAATTCTGTTCTACGTGACCTGGGTCATTATCTTCACCGTTGTTATCAATTTCGTCATTTTCAATGCTACCATCGTTCGCAGTGTCGCTATCACAACCATTGTCATTACATTCTTCGTTTATACCGTGATCGCTATTACTAATGCTATCATTACCGTCACTTTCACTCGCGGCATCATTATTATCACTATCAGCCACACTAGCATTATTATAACTATCACCAATATCACTATTATCTTCCAATGCATTGAATTGCTCTTCATCCTGATCCTTGAGAAAAGTTTTGATATGATCAACTCCGTTAACTTGGTGTTCTACATTGAGCACGATTTTATCTTCAGTCTGAAGGCATTCTCTCCGCATTCTTTTCGCTTCTAGCCTATCAGCTTCCAAGAATTTAAGAAACGCCCTACGTTTGCGTTGACGCAAACGGGCTAAGGTTAGGTTTTTTTGCTTCGCAAAATCCATAGTTTGCGTACGCAAAATTATAATTATTGATAGCCAACGTTTGCTATCAACTAATTATTTATTTATTTGTTTGTAATAAATCAATTTGAATTAATTAAAGTAATTCGTTTTGTGTTATTATGATGTGTAATACAAGCATAGCGACGGTGATGAATCAAACCTACATTCACAAAAGATGTTTTCCATAAATCGATTCATGTAATTTAAAACAATCGATTTTGGCTGACCAGGCTTGTAATCAGGTTCGCCCGGTCAAAAACATCCGACTTTGGCTGACCCGGTTCCTAGTCAGGCTCGCACAGCCAAAAAAAAACCAACTTTGACTGACTAGGCCCCTAGTCAGGCTTACCCGGCTGAAAACACCTGACTTTGGCTGACCAGGTTCCTAGTCAGGCTCGCCCAGCCAAAAACACCCGGCTTTGACTGACCAGGTTCCTAGTCAGGCTTGCCCGGCCAAAAACACCCGACTTTGACTGACCAGGTTCCTAGTCAGGCTTGCCCGGCCAAAAACACCCGGCTTTGGCTGACCGGGTTCCTAGTCAGGTTCGCCCGGTCAAAAACACCCGACTTTGACTGACCAGGTTCCTAATCAGGCTCGCCCGGCCAAAAACACCCGACCTTGGCTGACCGGGTGCCCACTTAGGCGTGCCTACCTTCGAACACCCGCTTAATCCTGTCTAGCCGCTAGCAGGGAACAGGGAACGCCCGGGCCGATTTCTACTAGGGATAGGACAATATTTACTAATGCCTCATTGAAGTTGAAATTTCGAAATTCCGCCATTTTTGGCAATTTCAAAGTTCTCAGATCAAAGTGCTCATCCAGCTACCTCTAGCTTCTCATTCAATGAGCATTTTGGTTCAAGACAAGATTCGTACGATAATATTTAGTACTGCCTCGGAGACAGTGGAGTATTTTCGAAATTTATCGTTTTTCTAGAGATTCAATCGCCGGGTGTTGCTCATGAGACAGTTCTTGCTCACCATTATAAGGAAGAAATACAAGCAGTTTGGAGTCTGCGGGACCATTTTTACTACTGCCTCATTGAGGGCGACTTTCCTTCAAGTCAAATTAGCAACATGAGGCAGTACAGGTCTCCCTCTCAATAAGTTCAACTTCGGGGCTGTCGGGGAACATTTTCCCGAGAAACTATAAACCCCCACTCAAAGCCTGCTCGCCGCTCGAGTCAAAAGATCGCGTTCCCTCTGAATAAGTTCGGTCGCGTTACCTCTGAATTGGTTCGGCGACTGTGCTTTCACCCGACATCCGTGCGCAAACTTGGCTTTGAGGGAACTATCAAATTCTTGAAAATCTATGAAAGCGTCTTTTGCTATCCGAATTTTTAATCGAATTACAGCAACGTTCTAAAAAATCTTCCTATTTGCACCTATGAACTGGATGAATGCATGTTACCCAATACATATACCTAATCAATCATGGAAAGTCGGGCATATACATACATAAATGATAAATTAACATATTTTATCATAATTTGTCTTGTGTGCGTATATTAAAGAATAATCTAATTGTTTCTGCTTGAACTTATTCGGAGGTAAGCGAATCAATCGCTCGGCGGACTCAAACGCGTCAAGGTGGGGGAAGCGTGCGAGGTAAAATGCGGGGAAGTGAACTTATTCGGAGGGAACTTATTGAGAGGGAGACCTGTAGTAAAAATGGTCCCGCAGACTGCAAACTGCTTGTACTTCTTCCTTATAATGGTAAGAAAAAACTGTCTCATGAGCAACACCCGGCGATCGAATCTCTAGAAAAACGATAAATTTTGAGAAAACTCCAATGTCTCCGAGGCAGTACTAAATATTATCGTACGAATCTCGCCTTGAACCAAAATGCTCATTGAATGAGAAACTAGAGGTAGCTGGATGAGCACTTTGATCTGAGATCTGTTTTCGATCCACAAAGTAGTACTTTATACGGCTCATTTCAGGACTGCCCTATAAAGTCTTTATACGGCAGTCTGGATGCGCAGTTCAAAGTGCGCATTCCAAAGCTGCCGTATTGGGATCCTTAGAACTTCGATACGCCAACTAGTGGCAGAAAATAGAACTGTTGAACGACGGTTGCAGTAACCAGCTGTAACCAATGAGAGGGCTCGAAACCTCGATACGCTTACTAGTGACGAAAAATAGAACTGTTGAACGTCGGCTACTTCTACGAAGCCACGCCCATTCCAAGGATCCCAATAAAGTCTTTATACTGCAGTTTCGATGCGCGGTTCGAAGTGCGCGACAGATCGCATCGTAACCTGACGCTTCCAGTGCCGGATTTAGGCAGTAGGCTGAGTACGCGGCAGCCTACTGGCCCCCACCAACAGCGCCGATTTTATCAATAGGCAGACTAGGCATTTGCCTGGGGCACCATATTTTGAGGGCGGCAGATTTTAAAAGCGGCCGATTGTAAATGATTTTTATTGAATGGTGACTCCATCGTTTGTATACCTCAATTCATAGAAGAGAATTTATTGGACAGGACGAATCAATTTTTAATACTTTGTCTTTTGACTGAGGAGAGATTTTTTTTCTTATCGAGCGTGTAATCCCCAGCAAGACCGGAAAACGGAAAGTGCATCATAATCTTCTTCTTCGAGTAAAAATTCCTTCGGCCCGGGTTTCAACCGGGACCTTTAAAACTGTACTGCGACGCCTTATCCAATTGGACCACCGTGAAGAATAGTATATTGTGTACCAAGGGCGTGAAGTGGGCTTTTTTTTTAGACCGAGTGTGGTGTTTGTAGTACGAGTCGGGAGCGAGCTCGCACGAGTCGAAGACGAGTAGTGCAACCACACAAGGTCAAAAAGCCCACTTAGCCCTTAGTGCACACCATATTTTGTGTGACAGCACGATTTTCGCGTTTTTTCTTCATTATTGATAATTTTCTTGAAGATATTGAAAAATATTTGCTCGAGTAGCGGGCAATAATAGCCCGAAAACGCCCGCTGCTAGACGTAGCTAGACGTCTGAAAATGGTCACTTTAGGCCGGCTTAATGGGTCGAAAAAACGCAAAAACGCACCGTTGTGGTACAATAACATATTATGATGCACTTTCCGTTTTTTTCGGTCTTCCTGGGGATCGCACGTTCGATAAGAGGAAGAATGTCTTTTCAGTCAAAAGACAAAGTAGTAAAAATTGGTTTGTCTCGTCCGATTAATTTTTTTTTATGAAATAAATAACTTTTATGGAAAAATAGTTAATATTTCCATATTAAGAACGGTGCGGGATTCCGGAAGTGCCTAGGGCGGCAAAATGATAAGTACGGCGTTGCCCACCAACTTCGACTTATATTCACTGACCGATTAAGTTTGGATAATTGGGGAGAAAAAAAATTAAAAGTATGAAAAAAAGTTATGAAGCGAACACAAAAGCATTAAAAATATTTTAAATTTTCAGCTAAAAAAATCTTTATCTCGAAGATTGTAAATTGAAACAGTGTATCAACAAATTCAATAAAATTTGATAATCCCGCTTCAATTTCTGCAAACAATTCACTTGCTCAATTGGGCCTCCACCACCCTTCTGCCTACAGGCCCCCACACTCCTCGATCCGGCGCTGGACGCTTCGCCTGTGAATCTCAACTGGCGTGAAAATGACTTTTTATGCCTATTTCGAAAGACTTTATAGGGCAGTTCTGAATTCAGCCGTATAAAGTACTACTTTGTGGATCGAAAACAGGCGTCATAAAGTGACTTTTCAATGCTTATGCCGAAAAAATTTAATTTTGTATGAAGATTTGACGTAATTGAGACGTTTGGCCACACCGCGACACGTTAGTTGATAGCTTACATCACAGAGCTCCGTCCGTATAAAACATCATTATGTCATTGGGTCATTATGGCTTTGTTTGAAATTCAAAATATGTAAATTCATCAATTTTTAACGGGGCCCAAACTGAAGCACCTATAAAATTCGGCCCTCCATGGAAGAACCACCTTAAGCTTCTACAAATCGGCACTCTTTTCGCATACGGAAGGTTTTCACCGATTACCCCAACTACATTGAGAAAAAAGATTTGGTTGAGCATACTATAACAACATAGTAAACATTTTATAGTAGAGACCACCTACTTTTATAGTAGAGATTACTAAAAAATGGTTCACAGTACTATATAACGATGTTCTAGTTAACAATATGGATATGTTGGTAGAAAAGTACAAGATTTATAGTGATATCAACTATTATTTTTGTTGAGGAAAGTACTAAAACGTTATGGTTATGTTGGCATTCTGTATTTGTTATCACAACAACAGTGATAGTTAACTGTACTAAGTCATCTGGTTTGTGTTACAATACGTAATGTTCGCTCATACACTGAGAAAAAAGATTTGGTTGAGGATACTATAATAGTATAGTTGACATTTAAGAGTGGAGACAACTCATTTTTATAGTGGTGTTTACTAAAAAATGGTTCGCCGTACCATATGACGATAGTGGGATGAACAAAATGGTCATCTTGGCAGAGAAGTACAATATTTGTGGTTCTACGAACCATAATTTCTGTTGAGAAAAGTACTAAAATATTGTAGTTGAGGTAACATTGTTCATTTGTTATCACAATCGTGGTAATGGTTCAACGTACTAAGCCATCTAGTTTGATGTACTATATATGTAATGTTCATTCAGACAAGTGACACTTTAGTTGCATACAACCCGTCCTTCGGTTGCCACCACAGCATTCACAGTTTTCCCTAACCATTCGCAATGGCAATCCGTACTACTTTCACTATACTTGAATCAAAAATATCCTTGGGTTTTAACATTCTGGCAGTATTATTTGGAAAAATAATGTAAACTATGAAAATAGTAACGGAGACTATATTGTTATAGATATTACAACATACTTATTTTTGAGAACTTTTGAAACTCTATAGGAAAAGAATGAAATTCAAAAGATATTTGGAACTCAGATGTTAAGTTATCAGATATCTTATCTACATTAAAACATTGATATCATTGAGACAGATGCCGAGTTCAAAATAAATAGGAAAAAGTGAATAACGATTTCAATAAATAGTTTAGCGTAGTCGGTAGGGCGTGCGACTAGTAATGCGAGCGAATGCGTGCGTCCCGGATCGAATCCCGGCCAAAATAATGCGATGTTTTTCTAATCTAAAAATCCTTACTTTGTATCAATATGCGGTTGATTGCAATAAGTAGGTGTTTCTCGGCGCATCATACAATGTTATTAATTCATTGTAACGAGATAAATTTATTTTTTGAGCACAAAAAAAAGAGCCTTATTCAACTATTTGGTTTAGTTTTTTACATAGTGCCACTATAGTACATCATACCGTTGAGATTAGTCAGTACAACTTAAGTAATATGGTAAGGCTAACCATAGGCGCCGACTACGGGGTTGCTCGGGCGCCCGAGCAACCCCCGGGGAATTTCAGGGGTTGCTGTGTACCGGTGGTTCACGGAAATAATTTTACAAATTCAATGTTATTTTTGTAGAAAAAACAAAAATTTTCACCGAAACGGTCACCGTACCAGGTCTCAGTTATTTCTAAGCAAGTCAAGCGTTGTTGCAATCGATGGCGATGCTTTCAATGGTTATTCGCATTTTGCTTACATCCCGAATCAGACGTTTCATCGTTCGGCAAAATACTTTCGAAGTAAGTTCAAAACAACAGTGTCAGAACCTCGGTCAGAACCATCCGAAGTAATGCTATTTTATCAATATACTGTCAGAAAAGTTATACAACGCGATTCTGTGGAAAGTAACGCGCCTGAAAATCAAGTAAACGCGAGACGCCTGCATTGAGCAGCTCAAAAATGAACGATTGGGTTTTATTCAATACCTGGGAAATTTTTTTTTGCGAGGTGCCATGGACACATTTCTGAATTTTTGAACGGTCGAGGTATGAGACAACAAAAGGCGCGACTTGAAAGAAAAAAAAAACTTACCAAGTTTTGCCGCCCTAGGCCCGGGCCTACTCGGCCTATAGGGTAATCCACCCCCGATGACATAGGTACTGTGATAATCATAACAATAATTATTTTATTCGATTCACGAAAAAAAGAGTATCCAGTGATACTACTCGACCACCGTACTGTAAAATACATGGGGAATTCCGGCTCATTTCAACCTGGCTCTGACCCTTGACCTCTCGGATTCGGCCGGCGATTCTTCGTATGATCGTTCTCACTCTGAAAAGCACTCATTACTCATTTTCGTAACACATGCACGATTTTTGCGTTTTTTTGACCCATTAAGCGGGCCTAAAGTGACAGTTTTCAGACCAGCGGGCGTTTTTATTCTATTAGCGCCCGCTACGTCGAGCAGCGGGCGTTTTTATGATATAAGCGCCCGCTACTCGAGCATAAGCGGGCGCTAATAACCTGAAAACGCCCGCTAAAATATTTTTCAATATTTGCGAGAAAATTATGAATAATGAAGAAAAAACGCGAAAATCGTGCTGTCACAAAAAATATGGTGTGCACCAAGGGCTAAGTAGGCTCTTTGACCTTGTGTGGTTGCAGTACTCGTCTTCGGCTCACAGACGCACTCGTCTTCGACTCGTGCTACCTCGCCTCCGACTCATACTGCAAACTCCACACTCGGTCTAAGAAAGCCCACTTTACGCCCTTGGTACACAATATACTATTTTGATTTTTTCGCCACGGTTGAAATTTGCTAGAATTCTTGAAAACGAATACATTGATCGACACAATTTACAAATCTAAAAAAATTCCGAAAAATTCTGTATCAGATAACAACATTTTTAAGCTTAGAGCCGGAGTCGGGAGATTTTTCCTTCTTACTGTTTTCAAGCTTTTTCCGAATGAAACCGTTGGAAAAAAATTAGAAGCGGGAGTTATTTCACTATGGATGGTTGATGAAACATTTACATATATCACCCCGGATTTTAGAAATTTGTTTGGGATTTTTCGAAAAATAAAAAATTAAAAAAAAAGGTTGGGCGGAATAAAAAATTTAAAAAAACTGGCGAAAAATCTCAGGAAAATGTCTAAAATCCGGTGTGACATATGAAAATGGTTCAGCAACCATCCATAGTAACATAACTCCCGGTTCTAATTTTCTTCAACTTTTTTTTTCGGAAAAAGCTTGAAAACAGTGAAGAGGAAGAATCTCCCTACTCCGGCGCTAATCTTAAAAATGTTGATATCTGATACAGGATTTTTGAGAACTTCTTCCGATTCTGAAATTGTGTCGATCAATATACTCGTTTTCACAAATTGTAGCAAATTCAAACCGCGGCGAAAAAATCCAGGTCGGAACGAGTTGGAATTTTCCATATAATGGCTCGAGTAAGCACAAAAGTAAATTTCCTAAGTCAAAGACCGAGGCTTATATGATGAATTCCACGCGAACTGGACAAAAAAAAAAACTTTTTTTCTAATTTTTGCATTAGCTTTAGTACCCTCAAAATTAGAATTTTTCATGTATATAAGACATATGTAGCTATTTTTACCTATGGTGTACGAGCTCTTCTAGTTTTCGGTTGCTTACGCTCTTTGATGTCTTTGGAGGCAAATATCTCAAAAACGGTATGTCGAATGATAAAAGTAATGGACTGGTGATTTGTAGTATTCTTCACCCTCTTTCACCCCAGTCCATGATCTTGCCCGTGACTATCGGAAAACATGTCGAAAAATCATTTTCCAATCCAAAACTCTATTTTTATCCACTTATGTCATCTTTATGATTTTTTTCGTATTTTTTTTCGAAAAGCTCGGGAAATTTCCCATCGAATCACGTTTGTTTCGGAATGGGGCACGGCTTCGTTTGGAAGCTACAATTTTTTTCCGAAGGCGCATACAACAATATGACGCGGCAATGTGAGCGGACGTACGAGTCGTTCGTTTCGCCTTCGGAAAAAATTGTAGCTCCCAAACGAAGCCGTGGTCCATTCCGAAACAAACGTGAATCGATGGGAAATTTTCCGAGCTTTTCGAAAAAAAATACGAAAAAAATCATAAAAATGACATAAGTGGATAAAAATAGAGTTTTGGATTGGAAAATGATTTTTCGACATGTTTTCCGATAGTCACGGGCAAGATCATGGACTGGGGTGAAAGAGGGTGAAGAATACTACAAATCACCACTCCATTACTTTTATCATTCGACATACCGTTTTTGAGATATTTGCCTCCAAAGACATAAAAGAGCGTAAGCAACCGAAAACTAGAAGAGCTCGTACACCATAGGTGAAAATAGCTACATATGTCTTATATACATAAAAAATTCTAATTTTGAGGGTACTAAAGCTCATGCAAAAATTAGAAAAAAAGTTTTTTTCTTGTCTGGTTCGCGTGGAATTCATCATATATAGGTACCAATCACAATGTTGTGATACGAATCTCATATTACATGGCCATTATACAGCGTGATTCCCAAGTCGCGGAAAAGATTTCACATGCAGATTCCTTGTCGAAATCTAAGAATAAAGTTCCTTATCAAAAACTTTCAGGGCCCGGTCATTGCTGAGTTATAGAAGGTCTACACCGAGAAAAAGAAATTTTTGAGTGAAAAAGATTATGGTTAACTTGACTAAATGACATGCTTGCGGGTGAGCAATCACATATGTGGTTGATTCAAAAAAAATATTTGGTTGAAAAAAATAGTAAAACCAACCTAATATGTGATTGAATTAACCACTTCATGTAGTCAGGCAGACAACACGCTTATTTCTGGCAATACTTTACATTTTCATATCAACAAAATATTTGGTCAAAATGACCACACTATTGATCAAACCCATCAACAATTGTTTTGTTCCAATGGATTGCAGTAATTGAATCAAAGTAAATTAAGTTTGATGTGATCTATAGTTTAGTCGGATCAACTACATATTTTGTTATATCAACATTTTCTCTAATCAAGTGAATTCTACATTTGTTCACATCAAGTAAATATTGTGTTGCGTTGAACGTACGTGTGGTTAACTGCATTAAAAAAAATATTCCACTCAACGCTAATTTGGGTCATTACTACAATATTTGCATTCACTGTATATAGTACGTTTATTCAGTCTAAAAAAATATCGTTTCGATGGGACTATATTTTGATCGAGCCAAATGCATATCTTACTTGTTGGGAATACTAGGTTTGTTCAGTGAAGCTTGAGTTATTTCATGGGTTGGAAGTGACTATTGGGTTACATGAAATAATATAACTGAAATTGAATAAATTATTCTTTTTATTCAGAATTGAACTTCAAATTTTTTATAATTTTCCGAGAATTTCGAAATTTTTTTATCTTCGAACAAAAATATGATATTAACTATATTTTCATCGAATTTGATGATAATTTGAATTTGATCGGAAATAACAGTCACTCAAAATATCATATCCAAAACTATCCAATAAAAAAGAAATTATGTTTGATATAACTCTAGTATTTGTTATCTTGAACGCCAATAGTTTCAATCAACAACACGTTCGAGTTGCTCTAAACCTTTCCGCGGGATTCGTTTAACTACGTTATCATGTTATTATGAACGATTCCTCATGTTGGGTGAACAAATTATTTGATTGGTTCAATAACGAAATTCAGTCTGATGAATTGATGTATTCGTTCGGATTGATAATCGAAAACGTTGCATTGACAAATTTTTCACTTGTTGGGACCATGCATTTCTTTTGAATGGAAACAAATTTGGTTGTCTCAGCGACGAAAGATCAACCACCTGCGTGTTTGGAACAATGTTTGCTTTATTCGTATCAAACGGATGTTTAGTTCAGTTGACGAAATCCTCAACAAAATTATTTAGTCAAACCAAACATAATGGAAGTGTTCAAGTGAGCGCACGTTACTTACTTCAATCAAGAAATACTTGACTGAAGCACATTTCCAGTGACTAAATATGTTTAGTTGACTCAAAAAATCCTTTTTCTCGGTGTAGTCTAACCAATAATACGGCCGTAAAGTGAGGTGCTCAGTCTCGTAGCAATTCTGTCAAATTGATAGTGCCCGCGTCGTATGAACTTGGCCCTACATTTCGGTTTTTACATTTCGTAATTTTTAGTCTTTATGTCGCCCGGTCGGTCATCCTCGTGCCCTACGTCGTTCGCCCCGTAGTTGACGTTGTCCAGGTGCTCAAACTGGTGATTGACATTCCCCAGGTCTTTTACTTCGTAGCGTTCGTTATCCAGGTCGCCAGGCTCGTGATTTCCGTACTCCAGGACTTTTGCCCTGTAGTTGACGTTATCCAGGTGGTCAAACTGATGATTTACATTCCCCAGGTCTTTCGCTTCGTGGTTTTCACTCTCGTTGTCATCGGGTTGTTGATTTTCATCCTCCAGGACTTTCGCCCCATAGTTTACGTTGTTCAGGTGGTCAAACTGATGACTCATGTTGTCCAGGTCGTCCGCTTCGTAGTTTTCACTATCGTTGTCATTGGGACGGAAATCAACAACCCGATGACAACAAAGAGTGAAAACTACGAAGCGGATGACCCGAGTAACGTAAGTCATCAGTTTGACCACCTGGAGAACGTAAACTACGGGGCGAAGGTCTTGGAGCATGAGAATCAACAACCTGATGACAATGAGAGTGAAAACTACCAAGCAAAAGACCTGAGGAATGTGAATCATCAGTTTGACCACCTGGACAACGTAAACTATGGGGCGAAGGTCCCAATACGAAGCAAAAGATCTGGGAAATGTAAATCATTAGTTCGACCACCTGGACAACGTAAACTACGGGGAGAAGGTCCTGGAGCATGAAAATCAACAACCCGATGACAATGAGAGTGAAAACTACGGAGCGAAAGACCTGCGCAATGTAAATCATCATTTTGATCACCTGGATAACGTCAATTACGGGGCAAAAGTCCTGGAGTACGGAAATCACGAGCATGGCGACCTGGATAACGAACGCTACGAAGCAAAAGACCTGGGGAATGTCAATCACCAGTTTGACCACCTGGACAACGTCAACTACGGGGCGAACGACGTAGGGCACGAGGATGACCGACCGGGCGACATAAAGACTAAAAATTACGAAATGTAAAAACCGAAACGTCGGGCAAAGTTCATACGACGCGGGCACTATCAGTTTGACAGAATTGCTACGAGACTGAGCACGTCACTTTACGGCCGTATTATTGGTTAGACTCAACCTTCTATAACTCAGCAACGACCGGTCACTGGAACTTTTTGATAAGGAACTTTATTCTTCGATTCCGACAAGGAATCTGCAGGTGAAATCTTTTCCGCGACTTGGGAATTACGCTGTATAGCAGGTGCGCTGTAAAACATTCTTATTATATAGATACCAAACATAATATTCCGAGAAAAAATCAAAATAAGTCATTGTTTCGCCCCCCCCCCCCCCCCCCCCCCCCGCCAGCGACAGCAACCCCAGGGATTTGTGGAAGTCGGCGCCTATGCAGGCTAACCATATTTTTAGTTGCTAGGGTATATTGTCCTCCTTACTATTTTCAAATAGTCGCGTGAATGGTACTCTCAACTTTCGATTTCAGTTACGGTTACTCTATTTTCATCGGTTACGTTTACTATAAATTATTTTAGGTCCGCTTAACTACCTCATTTTATAGTTAAAAAATGGTTGCGGCAACTATAAATTCTTCTCAGTGTATACTTTTGAAAGGCCGTTGCCGTCTGAATTTTCCACGGATTTTCCGAAATCTACAGTTTCCAATCTTCACGCAGGTGAAATAAATTCACAAGGCGAAATAGAACGATCCTCATTTCTCGAAAAAGTATTATGTCCGCGAAAATGCCGATCTTTAAATGTTCAACTGTCTAGTGTTCCCGGAAAATTGATAGAAGTCGATGAAGAGTACGGCATTGATTCAGTTCTCTTATAGTTTTCATCCAAATAAGAAGCCGTGAAATTGGGCCAATACCAAATCAGTCAAGTTCACTTGGCTAAGATCAAAATCAATAATATTATGAATTGTAGTGCCTAACGCAAATGACACTCACTGATTATTTATAGTTTTACGAACGGTCGAACTAGTCCACGTGTCAGAGTTCAGTTTCTCGCTTTTATACGGCGCACACGTTGACAGTTCTTAGCCAATAATTGCTCTTTAATGATATAATTATCATGGCCATAGACCTAGATACATAAGAAATAACTCAGGTCAAAAGAGATCTGTTACGACAGTGTTCCCGATAAATCGTGGAAGTTTATATTCAATATCTTCTTGTCAAATCTAAAATAACAGACATATTTCAGAAGGCAAAGAGTGCCACACTCATGTCAGTACAGTGTGACAATTTTTTTACAAGATCATGCTTACGTCAATACCAACTCTATTTATCTCATAAGATAGCCATTCCAAGTGCATTAACCCTGGCCGGTCGCATCTATATTTTCTCATCCATCGATCATACAAGATAGATTGATTTTTTGAACACCGTTTTCAGATGTTATACTGTGTGCAATCGCCAGGCAATTTCGAGCGTTCCGGCCCACTCCGAACCCCTGTATGACCTGCTAGAAAGTTTGGTGTTAACTCATAAAAGGAGATTCATAAATAAGAGAGGTCGATTTCAAAGAATACATTCTCGAGCAACCGAAAAAGTATACGTATTTTATTTTTTATTTTGTGCACATAAATCTATTCCGTTAATCTATTTTGATTTTCATTTTTACGATTTTTCTTGCAAATTCTTTTCAGCTTTGTGATTTACTACACGAATGTCAGTGATGCAGTCATCGGCACATCAAGCTCTCCCTTCACGCCGCGGAGGGCCAGTAGGGCGACATTATACATTTTTTGCAACACCTGCTTCGAAAGTTTGATTTCCGTGGCCTGTGTAGCGAGCGTAAAATACCCTATTTCCAAGGAGTGAAGAAAAGAAGAGGTAGCGCATGCGCACACCGTAAATACTCTACTTTCCGCACTAGTGCTTTTGTCGACTCTACTTTACGCATTAGTGCTTTTTCGCGCACTGTGTCATGGCGGCGGACAGTCGCGATGTGAGGTTATATTTATTAATTAATCTCTCTCTCAAATCAAACTTTCTTCGCAGGGAGTTACAAAAAATATCGTGTGATACACGTGCGGATAGGTAATATCTGTCTCGTGTCATTACGGCACTTGCCTTCGGCTTGTGCTGCAAACGACTCTCGTCGAATATTGCCTACTTTCCGCACTTGTATCACAATATACTATTTTGATTTGCTTCCTATTTCTGTAAAGTAACAAAATGAAGAAATCTGAAAACCATAGAGAAATAAGAAATGATAATTTGTGGAAAATTGGGGGAAATTTTTTTCATCAAAAATTTCCTCCAAATTATGAAAATAAAATTCCCTTGGAAATGTCACTGGTAAAATATCTACGACGGGCAGTTTCAGAGGTAAACATTTTGTGAATTCATGAATTGTGTGAAGCAAAAAGTCAATATTCTATACTTCAGAAACTGTCCGCCGCACAGTGGGCGAAAAGGCTGAAAATCCGCGCATAATGAACCGTTCGAAGGCCTTACTTACGATTCACTCAAAATTTGGTACTCAGAGGTTTTTGGGGTCGTTGATCACGAAGCCGAACTCAAAATTCGAAAGTTCAGAATGGCGAATCCAATATGGCGGACTTAAATCGAAAAAATTACTCGAATTGGACAAAACTCATAGCTTTTGGGTTTTTAGGGTCGCTGATTACGAATCTGAACTCAAAATTCGAAAATTCAAAATGGCGAATCCAATATGGTGGACTGAAATTAAAAAAACTACCTGATTAGGACGAAACTCGCAGCTCAGGGGTTTTTGAGGCCGCTGATTACGAATCTGAACTCAAAATTCGGAAATCCAAGCGTGCGTATGAAACCTGTCGATAACTGCATGATTACATACTTTTTTTCAGGCGATCAAAGGTCGAAGTCCAAGCTTGCCTTCCAGATATTGAGTCGATTGAAAAAAAACTATACCGAAATTTTTCTCAAATTACTCGAACACCCGCAAATCCCCGCACATGGAACAAGATGGCACTCAATCTTGAAGGTTCGATCTTCTAATTTTCACAGCATTCAGTGTAAAACCTCGTAAAACAAAAAAGATGCAGACCTTTTAAAATTGCAGACCATATTTGTCCTCTTGAAAGAAGAACTTTATTTGACAGGCTATATCTTTTGATAGGCAAAACATAATTGGATTGGTTTTTCACGAAAATTGAGGTTTTTCAATACTGTAAATAGATGTGCAAAAACATAACGTCATCCATACTGTACATGATTTTATGCTGTAAACAGTAAGCTTGAAAATTACGAAACACTCGCGATAATTCTTGCGTTATAGAGACACTAAGTTTAATGGTTTTGTTGAAGAACCCAAATTTCAGATTTTAATGCTACAATACTGGTTTCTTTCTCATCGAAGTATCTTAAACCAGTGTGCCAAATTGCAGAAAGATCGGAATAAAACAAAAAATTTCACCCATGCGCGCATTTTCAGCCATTTCGCCCACTGTGCGCCGTAGCTGTTATTACTATGGGATCTATTTTACCTTAACTTAATAGATGACGTTTCTGAAAAAAAAAAATAGATGTCATTCCTTAATAATCTCAGTTTCACGAAAGAAAACCACGACCTTTCCAGGGAAGAAATACAAAGGGATGTTCGGACTTCGGTCCGTAAAACCTTGGATCGCACGATTAAAAAAAAAGAATGAATTTTTATATGGAAAAATAATTATGATGCACTTCCTTTTTTTTCGGTCTTTCTGGGGATCGCACGCTGTATACAGAAAAAAAATCTTTCCTCAGTTAGAAGACTAAACTTAAAAAAAATTTGGATCGTCTTGTCCAAAAAATTCTCATATAGTATGAATTAATAGGATACGAACGATGGAGTCACTACTCAGTGGAAACCGATTATGATTACAGGTAAATAAGTGTGATATTACAAAAAATATTTACGATTGATTCAGACCGATTTTTATCAACCGTGCTGCTCAGCCGCCTCTTACGATGTATAATGCAAAAATAATGACGATGAACGGGGTATCATGCCTCTGCAAACTTATAGTGACCCTTTCTTATAATATACATCTGTGAGCGAGGCCTTGAGCGAGAGCTTTGATTTTTTATACGATTTTTGGGACTTATGCCTTGTTACCCGAGGCCTTATTACCCACAGGTAACACACACAGGGGGAACATAAAGCAATGAAAATATTTTTTTTTCGAATCACTGGTGATTGAATATTCTACTGACTCAGCTTTTTCGTAGCTGATTCAATCCTAGTATTTTAGGACATTATTCAAAACTATTTGAGCTTTTATGGATTCGCCACCTTACACGGATTGATTGCAGTGTTGCGAGTCACTCATTACATTTTTAATGGAATTACTCATTTAATTACCTATTACTTTGGAAATGTGTAATTAAACCGAGTTTACTCCATTTAATTACACATTATCAAAGTAATGTGTAATTGAACTCGATTTAATTACACATTACCAAAGTGACGAGTAATTAAAAAAAATTGAATTACAATTTTCACAACACTGGATTGATTGCATTGAAAGAGTATTTCGTCGGCGATAGTGCAATACCGCGTAACTGAATATTGCAATACCGCGTAAGTACAAAAAAAAAAAAAAATGAGATTTAGTGTGCATTCGATGTATTTTCTATTTTTACATCGATTGCACACCGAATCTCATTTGTTTTTTTGTTGTACTTACGCGGTATTGCAAATGTTAGTTACGCGGTATTGCACTATCACCGACGATTTGTCATAAGGCACAGGTCGTTTCGTTCATCGAAACTCTTTCAAAATTCGGATGTAACATTTGACATTGTATGTGATTTCGTCGAAAACTGATGATCTTCGATGAATTTAATTTTCAGATACGAAATATTGTTTTACTTCGAGCCATTTCTTTTTGTCGACGTCAAGAAAGAAACTATGTTAATTGCTTAAAATAATAAAATACTGGCCTTATCTCCATATAATCATTGGTTTGCCACGAAATGAAAATCATTTCACACACGGAGAAACTTTTAGTATCAGTATTTGTTTGATTGCGTATGAAAAGTTGACATAAAATATAAGAATTAAGGGATAATCGAGGTACTGTCACAAAAATTCACATAGTGACTCTGACAATGCCGAGTTGATATACTCTTTTTAGAATAACTCATAAGAATATTAGAATCTTTCATCAAAAGAATCACAGTGTATGTAAGTCTTCATATTAAAATCTGTAATGGCTCGAATAACAAAAATTAGTATAGAGCTTTGCAAAGAGTGAAATTAAATGTTGTACGTTTCAGTATAAACGCGTTGCGATCTTTCTAAACCACTATACGAAAAATGGAGGTCACGTGGTGTGCTGAGTACGCGGGAAAAACAAAAACTAGTTTGACACTAGATTCGGGGGGGGGGGGGGGGGGGGGGGGCTTTTGAATAATGTGGTTAGCAAGTGAGCGATGAACCGGTCGGGCCTGGGTATTTGCGGTGTCCAGCGCGTTACTATTTTCCATGTCGTACTTTGTATTCCTGTGTTGACATCATCACCATAGGATCAGTGCTGTAGAGGGATCAAGCCATGCTTGTTGATGAGATCTCCCGCCTCTATATATACTCACCAACTTCTATAAGTGGCACTCGCGAGAATATCGAAAGCGGTGGTCACCGCCTTACGAGAAAATATTGAAGTAATGTACATGACCATACACGTATAGTTGCAGTCTCTTTCACTGCTAAGTTATACACACGCAACCACACTAACACAAGAGAGCGCGCATCCTCGATGTGTGAGCGGTCTGGCCCTTCGGCTGAATTCGGAATAGCTCGGAAATATTTAGCCGTTTTTCGTATAAAGTTTTAGAATTTCTCTCATGGAGAATACTAAAGTTTCGTATATTGCTTACAACTTCTGCTATTTCAAATACTTATATCTAGAATTATTTTTACAGAACCTCTTATTTATTGTTATCACTTTTTCACACTCTCACAATTCTAACAGTAAATAGTACTTTTTCTAAACGTACTATACTAATTATTGCTCATCAATATTGGGATAATCCATACAAAAATATCATGATTTCATATGATTGTAGGAAGGATCATGAGCGTGCCTCGATTATCCCCAAAGTCTTACGTTTTATGTCAACTTTTCATACGCAATCAAACAAATATTCATACTAAAAGTTTCTCCGTGTAATATTCCCTTCATTTATCAAAAAGATTCCACAAGCAATGGACCTGTACCCTACAACAACCACTTTTTCTTCAGAGACTGAATCAAATAATTTCTCAATCATATCTCAAATTAAAAGTGAACAGCTCAAAGAAAAAAAAGAACAAAACAAAATGACTACTTGCCAACAGAATATTTTTTTAAAGCGTATACCAGTGATTCGATAAAAATATATATATTTCCCCTGTTCAAATATCATATGATTATGTTCAGAAGGTGTTACATTTAAAAAATACACTGTACGATGAGATCATGTCTCATACTCTCAATACTCTCCTAACATGAAGAGTGTAAAACAAGAATGGATTTAGATAAGAGTCTATCTTGTTGGAACATCTAATTATTCGATTTATGTAGACTGTCTAATAATAAGTATCGTAGAATCTGATTGAACGGATCATATTCAACGGTGAAAAAAAATCACAGATTAATTGATAAGTAATTGACAAATAACAAAATTCCATTACATATGCAGCCGGTTGACAAGTCTGGCATAAAAAAATGAATGATAAAGAGACTTTGAGATATCGTTTGAGACGACCATGATTTGTTTTGTTATTATTTTGCGATAGCAGTATAGACCAGAAGTAACAGCTTCAGACGTGACACATGTGTTCTGCTTTTACTGACTTCATTCCCATCTAGTTTATCATACGAAGGTGTCAATTTCAAATGGAATCAACGAGTCTGTATAGGAATATTGAATCATTGCTATATATGACTATATATTTACTATATGGCCGTCGTTAACAATCGAAGTCAGAGGATAATATGTGGAAAATAAGGTACCAATAACACTCGCGACTTTTTAATTAGTATACTTTAATCCAGGTTGTTTAATTAGCAGGCATATAGTAACACATATTTTTCCTAATCTTTTAATCGTGTCGAAATGATCCCAGTACCAATAAAATATTCCCGGTAACCTAGTTGTATACATGTTATAGATGGATACTTGTCTGCTGATATAATCTACCATAAAAAGCGTATTTTGATAATGCTTATATCTTAATCTCTAATCTATAGCCTAGTATTATATGACATAAATTATGTACTATCCCAAGTGATTGATTGATTTATGAGTACAATCAGATTATGTACAATATGTGTACGTATATATCTTTTTCGTAAGTACGTCAATTACTAAGAAGAAGTATGAACGGTCGCAACAATTGTTGCGTGTTGATAACATTCTCCGATCTTTGAAAACAATTTTTTCCAATGAATTATCAACGCGAAAATATAAATATGTTCGACTTTTTAATCTACATATGATTGGCAACACTGAATATGTATGTTTTGCATGCCAGAACGTTGGATGCTGACTAATGCTCTAAAAAGCAACTTTCTTGGAACGATTTAATTCTTAGAATTTCATTCAATCTTGAGAGTGCTGATATTTACATTTATTGTACAAAAGAAGGATCGGTAGAGGTCAGATGCGAACGAATTGCGAAAGGTTGTCACTCATTTATTGTATACTAGTATTGTTGACGCAGCGTTGGGCAGCTATCTGTAAACTCTCGGAAAATTACAGAAATTAGATAGAAATTTCATCAGGATATCATCATCATAACAGCTACCCGACGTGGATTGTTTTCACCGAGCCAGACCCCTTCAACTCGATTATTGTTTCGCATACCGTGTCTTATCTCAGAGACGCCTTGGGAATGCGGGTCTCGGACCGTATACTCTTTGATCATTACACGAAAAGACATTTTTGGCGTTTACCACCATACCGGTATGGTATTGAGGCAGATACTGAAGCAGTATCCGAGATATAGGGCCAGAAACTTGGTACGGAAGGGAATAGTATATTATGCTGCAAGGACCGAACGACAGTGATTTTTGACCAGGGTGAAGTTGGTTGAACGAGACGAAGGCGAGGGCGAAACCCGAGCTACAGTCGAGTGCAGCCAACTTCACCCTGGTCAAAAATCACTGTCAATCTGTCCATGCTGCATACCATAGTTTTCGTGACAAGCGCACGGTAAGTGGGGTTTGTCCTCATTAAGAAGCGAAAAATGAGTCTTTGAATCAGGATTCAGGTAACCCACTGATATAATATATTCTAACTGGATAGCCGATCGATCAAAATCGACCAACATCGATGTCGCCGCATGGTGGCGATGTTTGGAAGTGGAGGACAGGGAGTGGAGGATATTTGACCAGCATTTTTGTCCTAGGACCTAAAAAACTAACGAATTGCATCCTGACTCAAAAAGACTTATTTTCCGCTCTCGAATGAGGACAAAAAACCCCAACTTTCGGTACACGTGTCACGAAAAATACTAATAGTACATGTAAACACCTCTGTGTAATCGACGGTGTTCAGGTTCCACAGTGACAAAGTTCAGATGGCAACGAGAACTGTCAGAATGAAATCCCAGATAACAATGTGCATGCAGTATGCGATACATTATGCACGCACGCGTGTGGATGAACCCGCACGACTGCATGCAGTTAAGCAGACAGATGCGCCCGCCATTTATGAACATTATGCCCGCACGCGTGCAATCAGCACATTGTTCAGGCATACTGCGAGCCGGTAGTGCACGTCGCACGGTCTTGACATTGCGTGTTTATACGTGTGACGGCACATTGCGCTCGCACTGAGTGCCTGTCACATCATGCCGGCGAAAGTGATGCATTTTCGCCCTTCGTGCGTACCTTCACGTCGTGCGAATAACGTGCGTCGCACGATTGTTATTTGAGATGTTAAACTTAACCCTCCTGACATGTAATAACGTGTAGACGAGGGCTGTCCAACATGAGGCCCGCCATGGTATTTTTTACGGCCCGCGGATCTATACTGTACTTGCAGAAATAATATATAATATAAAATATAATATAATAGGAATAATAATGAATATAACTTATAAATAATCAAACATCGAAAATATGCAAACGAGGCATCCATCTATACATATTAAACCTACACCATAATATATTTTCATTTGAAATGGCAACTGGCACCGACGCTGTGCGTTGAAAGCAGCTTTTCTAGCATGAAATTTATAAAATCCAAATATAGATGTTCTCTGTCTAATAAGTCACTTACTCAGTTGCTCCGTTTGTTAACAGCAAATATTAAAGTTAATATTGATACACTGGTTTGTGAAAACCAGCATCTCTAAACTTCCCAATAAATTCGAAGATATAAATATTTTTTGTATGATTTTATCCTTTGTGATTGAAAGAGAATAATTACCCAACCAAATGGACACGTTTTTCATTTAATCAAAATCACTGACGAAGTCGCATACGATATATTTTATGATGCGGCCCTCATAACTTCAACTTCTTCTATAGTGGCCCTTGGGGCTACTTGATTTGGACAGCCCTGGTGTAGACCATGCAAGAGTATGCAGTATAGGTACATATTTTATCTTATTTTTTGTCTTCATTTTTATCTTACATTTTGTCTTTATTTTTATCTTACATTTTGTCTTGATTTTTATCTTATTTTTGGGGTTGTGTTTAACATTTTATTGTGACAGTTCTCGTTGCCATCTGAACTTTGTCACTATGGAACCTGAACATCGATGATTACACAGATGTGTTTACATATATTAGTATTTCCCCTTCCATAATAAGTCCCTGGCCCTATTGATCAATAATAATTCGTTTCTCACAGGGATTACGACTAGTTTATCTCGACCAGGCAGACGGAAACCAGGATGACTGCAAAGAAGCTGAGATATGCGGTGGTAGCCGAACCGTCGACAGTTGTCGTTTCGTAAGTTCCTGTAGTAGTGGGCTCCGAGGTTGTCGTTTGGTCATCGACAGTTTCATCAAGCCAACTGCTGACTGTTGGTGCGTTGGCTTCAATCCAGGCTAAGTTCTGCTGGGCACTGGAAATGGCGGTATTCGCTGCCGTTCCTAAAAGGGTGGCTTGAGCAGTGGCAAAATTTTCTAGCTGTGAATACAAAAGAACATGTAATTTCGTTTATTTTGTTTTCAGGAAAACAAATGATCCAAAAGTCAGTTTCCAACTATTCTTGTTTGTCGAGTGAGGAGTTTAGAGTGGAGAACCCCAGTTACATATAGGCGTGTGCAATAATCTACCAGTTTTCTATCGAGGAAGATTTTGCTTGGTTTTTCCCCGATTGACATTCTATCTCCCCGGATAACCGTCTAACATAACCATACAAAACTGTAAAAGCTGGTACCTTTTCGAGCTGTGCAGTCGTCGTTATTCTAAGCCCGATACCAGAGAGTAAAGTTGTCACTGACGAGGTGCCGCCGTAGCTGTGTACAGAAACATGAATTTGTTTGGGTATTCATACGAAATTGGGGATTAATAGCCTGCTGATTTGCAATACTGACTATTCGATTATGGTTTCCAAGTTATTGACGATGTAGTCCAAAGCCGGCTCGACGTTCTGCGCACCTCCATAGGTATACACAGCTGCAAAAGCCGTGGTTGAATCCTGAGACCGAATGCTGGATCCTGATGTTGTGGCGAGTGCCATGTAGCTGAAACATCATCAATGCTTGTATTGCCATCAGAATTCTATGCTGCGTTGTGGATCCTTTGAAATAGGCTGTAGTATGAAAGTGGCTGGGATTATAATCGGAGGGAAAAATTATTTCACTGCAAATTATAACGGCTATATCTTGTTTGCTTGGACAGCGTATCTTTGTTCGGACAAAAACAATACGCACAATGAATTTCTCTTTCGATTATCTGCTCAATATTTGCGATCGTATGTGAATAGCTAGATCAATGGAAGAGGAAAGAAACTGGACTGCACTCTGGTGTAATGTGCGCTTGCGAATGAAATGGGTCACTCGTAGTAAAAATTTCAATTTCGAGTAAGTTGAAGACTGAAAATAAGGTTTCGGTGAAATAGCGATAATTACCGGTTGAGAATGTCCGTGTCTGGCGAGCATCCGAGTCCCCGGAGTATGAGAATTTGTTCAGATGAAAGATCAGTGGCTAGGTACTTGTTCCACAGTAGGTTCCAAATTGTGGCATTTGCCGTGCGAATCCCCGCGCAGTAGACGACGCTTTTGAGATTCGGCGTTATTCTGAATTTAAGAGAAGTAAGCTTGAGAAGACCGTGGTGGCTGCATAACCAATGTATAATTTTGTTACAATATCGCTGAACCTTACGCAGTCTCGCTCCCGTCGACCAGCCAACTAACAAGTCGTTCGTTCGAAAACTGCAGACAGGCTTCCTGCTCCAGATTGCAAGCCCAAGTCAAGGCGGTGGTCCTGAGGAATTTGTGAACATGTTCATCATCATCTGATTCTTCGTATCCAACCGTGTCTAGCACATTCGCTAACAGACTTAGAAGGTAAGTCTGAAAGTGAATAGAAGCAAAAAATAAGCTATTCTTTGGAATTTGTGCTCGGTCATATTTGTCAGTCAAGGGTATCGATTTGCTCATAACAAGTGTCGAAAGATCATGAATTTGAATTACTTCAAGTTTATTTAATCATTTAATGTTTTCTCGATAAGATAGTGGCTATTAACAAGGTGACAGCTTCTAGTCTGGAATCAATAAACACGACAGTTATCAGCTCATGGATGTTAGAGAGTTGTTGAAGATAAGACGAACGAGTACTTTGAACGCAAGGGTTGAACTATTGTGAAGAGTTCAAAAAATGATTGAGATCTGATATAGTCGACACCGGATATTGACAATATATTTTGTTAAATCCCTCGGCTGATGAGAGGAAATCCCGAATTATCGGTTTGTCAAACAGGCTGGGAGAATATGTTAAGGAATGTCATAGGGGAAAATATGTGGGTACATTTTCAAGTGCTGTTTACTTTGAAATTATCGTAGGAATCAGTTTCAGCTAAAAGTCTGTTGATGTAGGTGAAACCGGTGAATGCTGAGTACCACGGGATGTAATCGGTTTCTTGGGCTAAATATCTTGTCACGTTCAGAGCCGTAGCGTAGTCCAAATAACCACCTCTTGCCAGATTAAGAGAGTCGTCAATTAGCTGTGCTCGATTTATCGCCGATATTCGTGTATAATCCGAACTACTGAGATAAGATATCAGCAGATTCCAATTAGTCTGGTCGTAGTTGACGCGGTAGTACCCTGTACGACAAAATTCAAGTTACGTGTAATTTCACTTCATGCATAGTAGCCTACGCCGTGTTATCAAGACATGAGTCGAATCCCTTTTATAAAATTCGACCATATCTGGGGACTGATTCTGTCACTCGTAACTGCGGAAATAACGGCGAAATAGCACTGAAATCATAAAAAATAATAGGCGGCTGCCAATGAGCTGCTCCTATTTCATGAATTGACATTGTTTTGTGCAGTTATTCTGCAGTTATGATAGCGTCAGAGTTACAGAATGAGCTCCCTGAACTAGAATTACAACAAATTATTCAACTTAAACTACTGGTACGCGTTGAAGAAATATTCTATCGACTCAGTTCTTTCTTAGCCTTACAACTCGTCTTTGCGACCTAATTGGAAATTATTTGAGATGTGATTCGTCTTACAAAGATTGACTTTACCGAAGAAAAAGCGGTTATCGCAGGAATAAGGTCTGATCGTTCATAGAACCTTTCTGAAATTCGGATGGAATATTGTAGAATTATGTTATTTCAGGGCAAACTAATAATATATGGAATTGATTTCATTCAATATTATTAGTGTGCTCCGAAATAACATGTTAGAACATCTTTTAAGAAAAAGTACGTGGAATATGAAATAATTTCAAATTATTGTA
Organism: Tenthredo livida; assembly: GCA_963992785.1. NCBI lineage: Eukaryota > Metazoa > Arthropoda > Insecta > Hymenoptera > Tenthredinidae > Tenthredo > Tenthredo livida. The sequence goes on along the minus strand of OZ023064.1, from coordinate 41,456,022 downwards.
TCAAAGTACAATTAAGGTAGTTCTGGAGGTACACGTATCAGCTAAAAGTTTCGACCGCAGCGTACAGTAAAACCCTATTCTTATATGACGCTGTCGGTTAGAAACTTTTGACAGAGCTTATACACTCTGTCCGTCCTACATAAACACACTTCATGCATGGATAGGTCCCCTACACGCATAGAGCGTGGCGGTGTAATCGTGGCAACAGCGGATCTCCCGTATCAGCAGCTTCGAGCATAAGTTAATCAGTGTATTGCGATTCAATATCAATTCAAGTAAGATTTGAGGGTCGGTTGACAAAAAAAACCCGTAATAAAGAACTAGAAGTTGTGGCGGCTGTGTCGAGCAAATGCGGCCAAATGTGACAAAGACGTTCCTAACTCCGATAATCAGCAACAAAAATTTGCTGTAGAAGGACCACAGGTCGTTGATTTGCAATATTTTTCAGAGAATTTGGCGGAATCAGAATAAAAAAATTATTATCCGTAAAAACGATCTCAAAGTGTGTCTCCGTTCCATGTCGAATAAAATTCATATTGTTCGTGATTCAATATCTCCGAAACTAAGTAGTAGAAATTGACGTTTTTTTTTTTTAATCAATCCCACAATAGTACTGCATACAGGAGTGGTTTTTTTTTTTCAAATCCTAAGATTCGTTTGGCGTCTAAAATGAAAAATGTGAGCAAACTCCTATCCTTTCACGTGTTGGGTATGGCCATCGCGTAGAAAAAGTCAGATTTTTGATTGCAATTATCTCACAAACTAAGTAGTGGATCGAATTAAAATTTCAGATAGGGGTTCATGAAGGTTGTACCTACACCATACCGAAATTTCAGGTGATTCCTAAGATTCGACCAAGACTCCAGAACTACCTTAATCAAATCATTGTATGCAAAACCTGAGTCAATTGAGTAGGGGAGAGAGAGGGCAAAATAGGCACCCCTAAGAAACTAACGCCTCAAACAGAGATTTAAATCAATGGATCTGCGAATTTTTACCGAAATACCATAGATAACGATAGTCTAACCGATGTCGAGTGTTGAACGCCCGTACCTGAAAAGTTCGAAATTTGCGGGCAAAATAGGCACCCTAAAAAATTTTCGAAATTTTTTAAAATTGAAAAATGTTCTAAATTTACTTTTGTATTTACTTCAGATACTTTTTAAAATTCATTTCTTTTCACCAATTTTGCCTGCCTCTCCCTAAGTTGTCAAGGTTTAAAGTTCGCTAGAGCAATGTGAATGATGAAATTTTAAACGTTTTGTAATTTTGAAAAAGTACAAAAATTTTTTGGGAGTGCCCGTTCTGCCCGTTAGAGCCCATTTTGCCCCTCTCTCCCCTATTTCCTTACAGCGTACGAGTACTTTGAAAATAAATATTCCCAAGGTGTATACTTGACCCGTTTGGAAAACAGTGAAATATGTTTGCAACAGTTTGCCGTCACTATTCCACAGTTTGTCTGGTATCTTTCAACCAGATAACAAATTTTTACTTTTTTTTCCCAGTCTTTGTTGCTTGTAACACTGATTTGAAATACCTACTTTATTGTTTCTTGGGCTCAGCTCGCATTTGACACAGTTCAATGATACTTGAGTTTAAATCGATCAAATAAAATCATCATCGATTCTCGGCAATCGAACTTATCTATTGATATGTAAAATTGGCCTGCCCTTATTCGGTAAAGCATGAGTAATTTTGCTGATTATCAAGCAATTGTTCCCATTTCATAATGCCTAACATTGTAGATGGTGACAAGCTGTTAATCGTATACCATTATATAGTACCGAAAAATCGCAAATTCCGTTGCAAATGGATTCTAATACCAATGCCCACTGTCCCCATTACGATAATGTCCCCATTACGATAATGATCAGCACTAAATAGTACTGGCGGCAAGATTCTCCCGATAAAAAAATCACATAGAGGGCTGAGAGAATCTTAGAAATACGATGTTTGTATAATTTTTATAGCTAACGCAGTGTTTTGTACCAGTTTGTTGTTTGTTCAGTAAAATCCAGTCGGATGCGGAAGGTGAAGTGATGGCGATGCTTTTGTTTGCTGGAATCCACGTCGTAGCGGTGGTCACAGAGTAATCAGGGTCGGAAGCAGTTGCCCAATTGATTGGTACCCACCAATACACCTCAGGGTCATATAAGCTGGCGTCTCTCAAGAAAAACCTTTCCTGAAGAGAGAAAGTCAGTCAGACAATTGGGCTCGCGTGATGTCTTCGCGTCCACTCAGGACGGGTGGTTCGTGATGAAACGCACCTGGCTCAAAACCGTCGTGTTAGCCGCGTAATCTCGAGTCACCGTAACGACAGGGAATCCTGCCTGGGTTACCCACGTGTCCATTACTTCTTTGACATCAAACGACTGTCCGGCGGCGTCCACGACCTCTTGGATCGCTTCCCATAAACGATCGGAAGTCCCGTAATCGAATGCACTGAAGTCATTGAAAATTTATAGAAATCTGATGTCCATATGTCATACACATGAATATTAATGGATCAATAGATATGGCTTACTTGGTGGTGAGATAATTCGTTAGACCAGCCTTGAACACAGAGTTTGTGATGATGTGCTCCATCATACGTATTACACTTCCAGCTGCAAGAAAACCATCGATTTCTTGTTAATGTTGATCGTACTTATCGGGCGTGAAAGGTCAACCGGACTGGAATAGACTGACCTTTTGCGTAAGAAATGGAGTCGAAGATAGCTTGAATTTCTGTGATAATTTCGACCTCAGCGTTCATTGGGTGCGATGTTCCCAGACCATCAGCGGCAAAGGCGCTAGCCTGAATTTCTACGACAGGGAATTGTTCATTGAGACGCCACTCTGGCTCGAGTTCATCAGGTGTGAAGTACTCAAAGTAGGTAGCAAAGCCTTCGTTTAACCAAAGGTAACGCCACCACTCCGGACTGACTAGATTCCCAAACCATTGGTGAGCAAATTCGTGGCTGACGACAGTGGCGATGTTCTGTTTATCTGACGTGGTCGAGACGCCTTCTTCGTAGAGCAAGTATCTCTCTCTTGATGATGCAAAAATGGGGAAAATCGGAAAAGAGTTCTTTGGTATTTAGTCCAATGAACGAGTCAGGACAATACTCACCTGTAGGTGACAAGACCCCAATTTTCCATGGCACCGGAAGCGAAGTCCGGGATCGCGATTTGGTCCATTTTTGCTAACGCGTAGTTATAATAATCAATGCCTGTGTAATTCTCCAGCGATTCTAATGACTGGATGCCAAAATCAAAGGCATATTGCCCAGTGGCAATAGACGAAGATCTCGCCCAAACCCCAAATGTATTATCGTCGGTTGTAATGCTCGCGAAGTCGGAAGCTATGAAAGCTATCAAGTACGTCGATATCAGCGGTGTAGTTTCAAACACGCTCCACACTTTCCCATCCGTGCTGAAAATTGAAAAATGACACTTGCAGTCATGCACTTATTTTGAATAAAAATGTCAAACATGACTCATCACGGGATGATATACTTAAGCTGCTGTTAATCGATTCGGCTCAGATTATGGCCGAAGTCTTTCCAAGCAGAGCTTAAGTAATAGAAATTCTATAAGAATGATAATGAGTAATAGCATTAAGCATAGCGTTCTTCGAGCTGTAATCCGACATTAATCATCTGCGTAGGTGTGTGAAGCCGCTGGCGTTTATTACCAGCTAATATCAGGTCATAATAATACGCTTGCATTAGAAGGTAATCTGAAAAGCTACTACTATTTAGATTAGATGTACCGACTATTGTCGGCGTGGTTGACACCGTGTAACACTAACTTCCGCGAAATAGTATCAACTCCTCGATTTTTAAGCCATTTTGAACTGGTCTAATTCGTGTAAATCTCACCTATCCACGATCTCATCACGGATCGGCGTATTGGCTAAAGAATGTTGCCACGTTTCTCGTTTCAGCCAAATATCCACAGTAGCTTTTAAAGCTGGTTCATCATAGCAGGGAAACGCGTACCTCGCATGAGTCGGCTCGAATTTGCTAGTTGCTATCCATCTAGTAATAAAATGACAATTGTTTCATAGGCATTAGGGCGGTTCAAAAAAACGCTACAATTTTCCCGAGTTTTGCTCATTGATATTTTTATTCCTGTTCATAGAAAAATGGCTCTTGCACAAGTTCAGGCCGACACGATTTTTTTTACTGCTGCCGCATCGATTTGGAAATTTCGAGAAAATGCAGGTTTTTGGGAATTTCAAAGTTGAGATATCGAGGCGCTCTTCGAGGTTCTCGTTCGTCTCATCATGTAACAGAATTCCCTCGGAGCGGAGATCTGGTGGATGATATTTAGTACTACCGCATTGATATCGAAATTTGAAAAATCATGAAATGAAGTTGGTTAATAATTAAGATGCGCAGTAGCCCCTTACGGAAAAAAATCCCGAATAATTGGGGGTGTACCCTGAAAGTTGGGTGTTTACTGTCAAATTTCAAGGTAAACACTGAAATTTGAGGGTGAACCCCGTGATTTGAGGATTTTACCCCCCCGAGTTTGAAGTGAACCCTCAGCGATCGAGGGTAACCCCCACGAGTTGAAGGTTAACCTTCAGCGATTGAGTCTCACCCTTAAGTGTTGAAGGTTCGTCTGTCTCAAGAGTACCCTCACGGAAAAAACCCCGACATTTACCCCGAAATTTACTCTCAAATTCAACCTCAAAATTACACTCAACCGGGATGGGGTAAATTCGTACCCTTTGATCCGAGGGTTTACCTCCAAGTTCGGGGGGTATATATATATATACGGGGTTAACCCTGAACTTGGAGGTAAACCCTCGATCAAGGGATACGAATTTACCCCATCCCGGTTGGATGTAATTTTGAGCTTGAATTTGGAAGTAAATTTCGGAGTGAATGTCAGGGTTTGTCCCGTGAGGGGCTGATTGAATCTTTTGTTGAACTTGTGGTTGAAAATGCTCAGCAGCTCATTGAATCCCTTTTTACCACAATTTCAACGAGGGATTCAATGAGCCTGCTGCGCATTTTCATTATTACCCAACTTAATTTTACGATTTTTCAAATTTCGATATCAATGCGGCAGTACTAAATATCATCCGCCAGATCCCCGTTCCAAGGAATTTCTTCACGCGTTGAGACAAACGAGAACCTCGAAGAGCGCCTCGATATCTGAACTTTGAGATTCCCAGAAACCTGCAATTTCTCGAAATTTCAACATCGATGCGGCAGTAGTCAAAAAAATTGCGTGGGCCTCATTTCGTGCGAGAGCCATTTTTCTATGAACAGAAACAAAAATATCGATGAGCAATACTGGGGAAAATTGTAGCGTTTTTTTGGACCGCCCTAATAGGCATGCTGTTCATAAAATTACTACAAGCAAAAGTCTTCTGCATGTGGTATAAAAATAAAAAAATAGGGGCCGGTTCGAAGTTCCGAATCTTCAAAGCTTCGAACGTTTAAATTTCCGAATTTTAATGCAACGAACTCACAGTTTTCAGAAAGGGTATTTCACCGAAAGTCTATGTAACCGATTTAAAAAATCCCGAATCGCAGCATACCGAAGGTTCAAAATTCCGAAAGGTCAAGACTCCGAAAGCTGAATATCCGAAAGGCCAAAACTTCGAAACTATTGAACATCAAGCCGTCACGCGTCGTTTGATCGACACGTTAAGAACACGTTCGATCTTTCGGAATTTTAAACTTTCGGAACATCGGACTGTCGGAGCCTTGAGCTTTCTGCATTTAGATCATTCGAAATTTTAATTTTCTAAACCCTAGTCTTTCTGGAAATTTCGAAATAGTTTAGAATAAATTCGGAATTTTTACCGTTCGTAGCTTTGAAGATTCGGTACCCTGAACCGACCCCAAAAAATAAAATTAGCTATTACATAGGAATGAATGAAAGTGCAATACGTAGGTATCTCATCTATATGCTCAATATTTTTTTCAAATATGTTCAATAGGCAGATCAAATTTTATGCTACGCTAGGATTAGTTCATGTGGGGTTCAAATAATCGAGATAGATTCATTTTTTCTACATCGTGACCCTAGGCTTATTTTAATTTGCAGAATAACAGATTCAATCTATTTGTATAACACAATTCCATATATTTCTTGCACCTAACTCTTGGACTATTAGACCGGGAGATAGTGACAGAATATCCCGACTCATTTTTTACAAGTATGGCACCTCTTCAGATTAAATTATATAATTAATGAAAGAAAAATGATGGTCATAGCGCTGGCCGTCGGGGCGTGATCGCAGGACGCAGTATCGAACTTGTCGGATAAATTACGGGTTTTGAACTATTCTTGACACAAAGAATCTTGCATTTTCTGGTAGTTCATGGGAAACCGGCGGAAGCAAAATGCTGTACTCATGCGGCGGGACTTACAGCCCGCCATACTAATCGAAACGGGTAATTTTCTTTTCGTTGCAGTGGGTGTAAAATCCGATTTTACAACTTGTTCTGCTTGGATAAAATCGAATTTTACGCCAACTGCATCGAAAAATATCGTTCGCAACACGGATGTAATACTTTATACCATCGTGTGATGCCGTAATCACTCGGGCCGGCTTCGCCAACCCTCGTGCACGGCGATCACACGTGGGTACAAAATTTTACGCCCTTGATACGAAATATACTATTCCTTTTTCTGAACTATTTTTCATAGGCTCATTATGGTTTCAACTAATTATTTTCAAGTAGACATTCACGAAAATCGCCACTCCATACCGTTTTGACGAGTCTAAATAGTCGCCATACTGCCGTAAAGAAGCAGTAAGTGAACTTTCGAATTTCACTTTTTCGAAAGTTGCCAAATGATTTTTTTCAGTATGGCATTTGGATTTTTTGCAAGTTCACTTACTGGTTCTTTACGGCAGTATGGCGACTATTTAGACATGTCAAAACGGTATGGCGTGGCAATTTTCGTGAATGTCTACTTGAAAATAATTAGTTGAAACAGAAAGGAGCCTGTGAAGAATAGTTCAGAAAAAAGAAAAACAACTTACTTGTTTCCATTAGTATGGCGGGCTGTAAGCCCCACTGCATGAGTATGGCATTTTTCTTCCGCCGGATTGTTTTCCATGAGCTACTGGAAAAGGCAAAATTCTTTGTGTAAAGAATTGTTCAAAACCCATAATTTATCCGACAAGTTCGATACTTCGTCCTGCGAATACGCCCCGACGGTCAGCACTATGACCAGCATTTTCCTCTCATTAATTATGTAATTCGACGTCTGAAGGGGTCTCGTACTTGTAAAAAATGAGTCGGAATCTTCTGTCACTATCTCCCGGTCTATTAAAGTCTTGAGATCAAAACGAACCTAGAGTCGCGGAGAAAATTAATCCAAACAGCAGCTTAACGGCTGTCATGTTTCATACCAAAATATTGTATAATTTCTGCGCTTGTGTGTTTTAAGAATAATCAACTCACATCGTTGCGTTGGTGCTATTAGTGTATGAACTCTTGTAAAATCCGATCATATCATCTCTCAGTATTCCCGTGTAGTACAACGCGAGTGTATAGTTTCCAACAGGTAATATTTCCGTCGTGGTTAGCGTCAAAAAGTCTCTGGCAGTGTCGAACGTGTGATTAAATCTGTACGAGGTAGTGTTCGCATAATTTGTCAAGGTAGTCGCGTCTTCAACGATTGCCTGCTCCTTGGAATGGATTGTGATCGTGTTCGTGGCCTGCGTGGTTTCAAGAGTAATCGTGTTCTCTCCAGTGAATGTGAAGTTATTTTCCGTCAAATGAGGGTTCAACTTAATAACGTAGTGGATAGGTCTCGATGTATTTGGAAGTCTGTAGTCGCCATCGACTCTCGACAGAGTATTGCTCAGCCCATCAGTGTTTTGGATTAGCACGTCTTCCGGTGGAAATAAGGGGCTAGCTTGCAGTAGAACAAAGCCTGAGGGACAATGCAAATACGTGCACGTCATTGGTCCAGAATATAATTTCGAGTGATTATAAATTTCAAATTTATGACATGGGTTGTCTGAACGAAAATATTGTTCCCCGACCTGATTGAATGTCTGGCAGATGAATTTATATGAATGTCTACTAAACTATTTCAGTCACAAAGTATAAGTTCCTGACGTGAGAAGTGAAGTGACGTGAATAAATTATGTTATAAGAGTGTCAAAAAGTGCGAAAATATTTTTTTGCACTTGCACCATTTTATTTCTAAAGATTTAATATCGTACACAGTATGGGGTGTTTTCAATTTATGAAATTAATCACAGACTACACGTACCTGACAATAAGCATGTGAGTAGCAGAAGTTTCGATTCCATGACGGTCTTTTTTGATCTAAGTCATCTCCCGGCATAAGCATCGATTGCTCGGATCGCACATATTATATCGCGGGGTGATTAGTCCCACTAATACCTTGTTATCTTATCGTTGGTCTTTCGATAGTCGTATTACTGTCCCACATCACCTGAAATGCGAAACCACTGATGTGTCAATACTAAATGTGCGTTCGCGATCTTACTCTAATATTATGCTGGTACAACGGTCAAGCTATTCATTTCATTTCCTGAAAAGTTTCGGAATTTTTTTGAGAATAGATGTTTGGCAAACTGTTTTTTCAAGCATATCTAGTTATTTTGACTATGTGCTCATTCTAACTGAGTAATGAAAATATATCTTTGTATGCATCGAAGGGCATATAGATACAGCCATGTAACGTAGACTCATTTTGAATGACTGAAGATTATACTTCGTTTTCAAGATTCCAGCATTACGCGGTTCCTGTGGCTACTAAGGCTTTCTTGCCTACCTTTTGCAAAGACTGTAGTGTGATAATACAACATTTTGTCTATCATGTGTTGATAAGGTTGCCCAAACAAATACAACAGTATAAAACATCCTCCTTTTTGAGAGAAGGCAACTGTTGAGTTTTATCCAGCTATTCGCAGTCGAGCGCATAATACTTATAGGTATATTCATTTAAATTAAGATATTGTTATGTTGATTTAGTGGATTGGCACATCAAATGCTGATTGTTCAATTTGTTTGGACATCGAAGTGACTATCTCACAATCAGATTGATCAAAATGAACGGTCTACTGACTCCGAGTTGATAAGATAATAACAATAAAATTAATATTGCTAATAACAGTGAGAAAAAAAACACAAAAATAGTAATAATATACATCGATCTGTATCTTGAGCAACGCTTTAGAGAAAACATATGTTCGTATTGGAGCTAAATTTTTTTTGACCGGTTGTATCTTTGACTATATAACCCTGGACTGCTAACGCTAACTTCAGGCGTGTTGTCAGGATGTGGCGCTACAGGCAGTCAACGGTCGAGTTCAGAACTACTCAGTAGAGTTGTTTACATAATATAGGATCGTCCACGATTTTTTTTTTATTTCATATTCCAGTAGTTCGGCGAAAAATAATTGGGACGTTTTTTTTCCTTTTTTGTTTAAACAAAAATTGCAGTATATATAACGAATTGAAAACTATTAATTTATGACGTCACCCATGTTAAGGTATATCTATATACCGGGAGATTATGTGGAAAGGAAAGGCTCGAAGCGCGCGAACTTTGATTTACTTAAATCTCATTGGCCAGCAGAATAGCGCCAGCGACTCCACCAACTTCTCAGTAATATCCCTAGTTCTGTCGTCTGCTAGATTCACACAAACATAACCTATTCCTGCAACGGTCTGCCGCCATTTGTATTTGACAACAATCAGAAACAAATAGCAGACGGACTCTAGGGATATTCGTGGCGAGTCTGAAATTGGTGACCCTCGAAATATTCGAATAAATCAGCGCCTGCGCGCTTGGAGCCTTTCATTTCCACATAATCGCCCGGTATATCAAAATTAGTGAACTTCAATTGTCTATAACATTCGCAATTTTCATCGGAAAAAAAAATTATCTCACTATTTTGAGTTATATTCTACTTGATGCGCCCCAAAAAGTGAAACAAAAATTTTTTTTCTGGTCGACCCCACTGTTTCGCTCAGATCAGGTAGTTACGTGGCTGAAAGTTGTAAACATTTCCTAGATTTTCGTAACTCATATGCTTCATTTATTAAAAATTTTTACTATTCCGGCATTAATCAATGATATTATTCAGTAAACTATTCTTATTTTGTCCTGTGTTCATACAAAATACGAAGTACTTATTCAAATTTGCTGCGGAATTGACTGCCGAGAAGTCTAAGGAGTGGGGTAGATGTTGGGAACATCGGCTTCGCATACGGCTTATGGAAATAGTGGGGGGCATTAGCAGTCCAGGGTTATATAGTCAAAGGGTTGTATCCTATCGCGATTGAGGCCGTCTCAGTTAGGACTACACACAGCCAGTGCCGTCTTTGAGCATGGGCTTGGTGGGCCCGAGCCCAGGGCCCCGGGTTCTAGGGGGCCCCCACTGGTGCGTCAGAAGACTATCGATGTCAGTTAAATTCGAATATTTTTCGATCAGGCCACCTGTATTGATTTCATGAATTTTCTGGTTTTTAAACTTTTTCGAAAACACACTTTTTTTCAACTGGCTCTAACTTCCAGAGCTTTGATTCTTTTCGAAAAATGATGGAAGCATAAAATGTGTCAATAAGTCCGAGCTTTCTGAAAAAAAAATCTGCAATTTTTTCCAACGACACAATTCTAAGATTTTTGCGATAAAAAAAAATCTAATTTTTTTCAATTGCGACACCTTCAATCGTCCTGAAACTTTTTACCTGAATTCGACCAGTTACAATCAAGTTTTTTTCCAAAGGAAATTATGGATTGCTGATTCGTTCGGGAGTTACACCATCATAAGTGCCGAAAATTCGGTACTATTTCACGAAAATCAATCTCAACGTAAAAAACGAACCTCCGAGTACGTATTCTGTAGAAACGAACCTCCGAGTACGTATTCTGTATAGAAACGAACCTTCGAGTATGTATTCTGTAGAAAAGAACTTTTGAGTACATATTCTGTAGAAACGAACCTCCAGGTATAGGCCAGTCAAATTAGCTCGAAAAGTAGCAAATATCTACAAAATGGATGAACAAGCCAAATTTTTTAGGGTGAGTAAAGGGTCATTAGAGATGCCTCAATACGCCAGAATCCAATAAAATTTCCTTGTGCTTCGTCCGCCATCTTGGAAAACAGGAACTCGTCGATATCTCGGATCCTACTGGTTGGATTTTCATTTATTTTTTTTACTTTTGTAGAAAAAAATATTCTCTACAATTTTTATACGAAGAATTTTTCGATATCTGTAAAGGAAAAAAAGTTATTCGAATGTTTATTATGGATTATATTGCCCCCTTCCGATTGTGTCGAAAACTTGTTCAAATTAAACTTTTAAAACTTTTTTTCTTTTACAGATATCGAAAAATTCTTCGAATAAACGTTTTAGACAATATTTTTTTCTACAAAACTAATAAAAAAAATGAAAATCCAACCAGTAGAAGCCGAGATATCAACGATTATCACCTGTTTTCCAAGATGGCGGACGAAGCACAAGGAAATTTTGGTGGACTCCGGCGGATTTAGGCATCTCTAATGACCCTTTACTTACCCCAAAAAATTTGGCTTGTCCATCCATTTTGTCATTCCAAAGTCTAATTTGAGTGGCCCAGTACCTATGAATTCTGTAGAAACGAACCTCCGAGTATGTATTCTGTAGAAACGTACCTGTGGCAGATAATTCTTCTGTAGAAACGAACCTGAGGCACTATTTTGACCGGGCATCTGTAGAAACGATCCCGAAATTGGTTCTGTAGAACGGGATGGGACTGTTTCTACAGAAATCGTTTCTACAGAGGACCGTTTCTACAGGATCGTTTCTACATAGTTCGTTTCTACAGAGCAATTATCCTACATGGTCCGTTTCTACAGAATTATTATGAGATCGATCCTACAGATTTTCGCGTAAAATGTCGCACAGGTTCGTTTCTACAGAAAAATAATTCCAGAACGCCCGGTTCTACAGAACCAATTTCGGGATCGTTTCTACAAATTCCCGGTCAAAATAGTGCCTCAGGTTCGTTTCTACAGAAGAATTATCTGCCACAGGTACGTTTCTACAGAATACGTACTCGGAGGTTCGTTTCTACAGAATTCATAGGTACTAGGCGTGGTGTGAGTATAGATGGTGTGCCTAGGAGTGCAGCTTCTCTCTCTAAAAAAGTTTCTCTCTCGTTTGGCGATGGACTTAAGTACGACAGTGAACCAACCGTCGAAATTCCCTAGATCGTTAGAGATTAGTTTTGCTGATGTTGGATTTTTCTGGGGAATTCACGAGCGAGTGTTTTAAATATTGCGAAATCATAAAATCTACAAAAATTTGATGTATACTCAGAAATTTAATTTGTAGATATAATAAAAATGAGTAAAATAGGTAATTACTAATTACAATTTTATTGGTAGGGCTTATAAAATAAAGTATGCAAATTTGATATAATGCAATGCGCACAATGTCACGAGACTGTATTTTATATATATTTGAAAAAACATGTAATCAATGATATAATTCAGTGGAACAACATTAACAGTATTAAAATAACACATCAGTGAGCAATATACAATAGAGTGGTACAACGTAAAAGTTAACAACGTAAAGATATCTTATGATGATTATAATGATGAGATTACGAATCTCATAAAATTTACAGTACAAACTTATTTTTTTTGTATTTATTTTATATTATTATTCTGACGATCAGAAATGATGAAAAATCATTATATGGCAAAATTACTATTTTGTGAATCACGTTTATAATAACTATAATAATATACTAAATTTTTTCGTTTGATGTGTCCAAGTTATGAATTTCTCGGTCAGTCGAGAAATAAGGTCGGTCGGAGTGAAGTTTTCACTGCATGATAGAAAAAACACTTCTCCGTAATCCTCGCTGCATGGAGCAGCTCTTCGAAGGCTGCATGAGATGAACTCTCGAAATTAGTTGTACCCATTCAGATTTTCCATGTGATTTTTCATTCAGATTTTATATATTCTAACTGAAAAAACAAGACAAAAATTGTTATAATTGAACGAGGTATGGCTCCTCGTAACTCCACAGTAAGCAATAACTGGTAGGCAATTCACAGACGATTGCCTATAATTGCCAAGGAATATGGTCTATGATCTTAACCCTTTGCGGTCACACGTTCCTATGAATTTATCGGACGGCCACATGGGGTGGAACGGACCCCAGCTGATTGCAAACGCTTGCCGTATGAAAATTATCTGTCCCTTCGGGAGCAAAAAATTATGGAACGTACTTTGAACATTGTAGAACATGTAGCAAAAGTTAGTATATAAGAAACTAATGACAACATACGTTGAAAAAAATGTGGAAAATGCTTGAAATGTGAACTTAGACAAAAAACGACGAAAATTACCGGGGTCGTATTGACCCCGGGTGACCGCGAAGGGTTAAATAACTGCTTACATTTATACCGATAATTGATACTCACCATTCTCAGAGTTTGCCGGCATTTTCATCTTCCCAATCTTCTTCAACCAACCTTCACGCATCACGCTGGATTGTGGTAAACGAAAAAAACTTATATATTCGTTAGATTTCCGAACGTTCATGCGACTATTTTTGCAGCCTTCGATAATACACGCATACCCCATTTCAGCAATCGTCAACCGCAATCAAACTTCTATCACGTCTTGCATCATGCATGCAAACAACGAGAGAGAAATGCACAATTTGTTTTACAACATATTGGCGATCAGTCAACGCGGCGCGGCGCGGCGTTTTCAAAATTTCAAATTTCGCGAGCGCGGCGTATATTCAATGTACTGTCACGTCACCAAAAAGTGGTGCCATATTTGAATAAAAAAATATTCCCCAGCAATATAGGGTTTTCTTAGACAGTTGGTACTCGCTCTTACTTAAATCCGTTTGGCCTCGAAGAGTGGGCGTGTCTTGGTAGTTCTAGGCACACCATCTAATATTTACACCATGGTACTAGGCCACTCAAATTAGACTTTGAAATGACAAAATGGATGGACAAGCCAAATTTCTTGGGGTGAGTAAAGGGTCATTAGAGATGCCTAAATCCGCCGGAATCCAACAAAATTTCCTTGTGCTTCGTCCGCCATCTTGGAAAACAGGTGATAATCGTTGATATCTCGGCTTCTACTGGTTGGATTTTCATTTTTTTTATTAGTTTTGTAGAAAAAAATACTGTCTAAAACTTTTATTCGAAGAATTTTTCGATATCTGTAAAAGAAAAAAAGTTTTAAAAGTTTTATTTGAACAAGTTTTCGACACAATCGGAAAGGGGCAATATAATCCATAATAAACATTCGAATAACTTTTTTTCCTTCACAGATGTCGAAAAATTCTTCGTATAAAAATTGTAGAGAATATTTTTTTCTACAAAACTAGAAAAAATAAATGAGAATCCACCCAGTAGGATCCGAGATATCGACGAGTTCCTGTTTTCCAAGAAGTTTCCTAGGAAAACTACGGAGCGGAGGACCTGGACTACGATAACTACGAAGCCAAGGACTTAGACTACGAGAATTACGAAGCCGATGACCTGGACTACCGGAACTACAAAGCAAACGACCTAGACTACAAGAACTACGAAGCCGAGGACCTAGATGACTGAAACTATGCACGAAGCGAGGTACCTGGGCTGCGAGAACTACGAAGCCGAGGACCTGGACTACGAGAACTACGAAGCCTAGGACCTGGACGACTGAAACTACGAAGCGAAGGACCTGGACTACGAGAACTTCGAAGCCGAGGACCTGGTGACTGAAACTACGACTCCGAGGATCAGGACGACGAGAACGGATGCTTACGCTATACGAAGACATCTTCAGGAGACGAGGCCGTCATACCCATCCAGAAATCGGACTGAAATGTCGTACGATAAGAATAGATCTTTTGTAGCTCCGAAACTATGAGCCCCTCGAAGTTTTTGTAAAAGTGGTAACGGAACTACAGTCTTAGATTTTCGGGAGGAATACACCTACCTGAAATGGTGCGTCCAACCTGAATCACCCTACAAATTTTGACAGGAATAAGCTGATGTTGACGACGATGACGGACGCGACAAATTCATCGTGGAGATTGCCTAATCAATTTCGTAAGTTATCATAAATCGGCTTTCTGTTGATAGAAATTATTCTCCTCATTGCTTTTGGAGTAAAACTTTTACCAAAGTTTTCTAATTTTCATTCGCAATTAATTTTCGATCGTATGTTTAAAATCGGCGGCCCGCTAGCTATTAAACTTCAATTCGATAACGTTATCGCGAACCCAAGCGCCACCCAGCCACTGACGCCTATACTTAGTATCAAAAAAGCCACTCTTTACTCGTTTATAGACCCAAAGCTTTTGATCACTATGAAGTACGTGTTTTGACTGAAGGAGGAGAAGGTTATGAACAAAATTTCTTGATGAAAACGGGTATATTTAAAACGTTCATAATTATATCTCAGCTCTTCGTTCACCGATTTCATCTAACTTTGGCTTAAATCGCAGCTTTTCTTGGCTACATCCTATGGTAAATATTTTAATTCCGTGTCTACATGCGTGGTGTAAGAAATAGGAAAATACTGTCTCCCCACCACGCCGTTTGGCTGTCGTTCGGGTATATAGACTCCGTCGAGTCTCGCGCGGTGCATACAAAAAAACATTTTTTTTTAATGGACTTGGCGCGAGACTCTACCGAGTCTCTTGATTCTGATAATCTATTCGTATGAATATAGTTAAAGTTATAGTTAAATTATAGTTATAGTTATAGGTGTAGGGGTACATTCTGGTGGTTCTATTATTTGTTTTTTTAAGTCGGTACGCCACCTAGGCTGTGTTCCAAAACTTTACTCTAGTGATCCGAGTATGTCTTTGTTTTTTCTTTACCCATGACAATAGAGAAAGATACAACATACTCGGATCACTAGAGTAAAGTTTTGGAACACAGCCCTGGATACCTTGTAATATTTTGAAGCCCACCACAATTTAAGCTATTCATATTGAAACGGAGAATCATTTGAAAGCTGTTGAACTGCGTAATGCTCCCGAAGGTCCGTCAGAAGCTTCGTGGCAATCCTGTACAGATCTTGAAAATCCATTTTTCAAAGAACTTGCTGAAGTTCTCATGGTAAGCGACATTCCAATCGATAAATTGAATAACCTTGCTTTTGTGCATAAAATTTACGATAACGTCGTCACACAGATTCCGGAAGAAGTTGGCGATAACTCTGTTTCAGTTTCCATCGATGAAACTACGGATGCGGAAAAGCAGTGGGTTAAGCCCCATTGGGACATTGATGACCCCTGATGGGCCGGTCCAACGATATTGTCGTTCAACACGTGTTGAAGTGATTGGAATACGATTGGAGTCATATTGGGGTAATGTTGGGAGTGTTGGAATTGTGTTGGACGCGAGTTCACCGTTGACCTGTCGTTGGAAGTGCGTTGGAGGGCAACTACCGACGAGTTGAGTGAGCGTTGAAATCAAGTTGGATAATCAATACCAACGACTCCGTTGGCTTGGAGTTGGAAGCGCGTTGGAGGGCAACTACCGACGAGTTGGGTGAGCGTTGAAATCAAGTTGGATAATCAATACCAACGACTACGTTGGCTTAGAGTTGGAAGCGCGTTGGAGGATAACTACCGACGAGTTGGGTCAGCGTTGGAATCAAGTTGGATAATCAATACCAACGACTTCGTTGGCTTGGAGTTGGAAGCGCGTTGGAGAACAACTACCGACGAGTTGGGTGAGTGTTAAAATCTAGTTGGATGGTCAGTACTAACGACTACGTTGACCTGTCGTTGAAAGTGCTTCGAAAAGCTATTGGGCACCCCATATGGGAGGCTATGTTGGCCTATCGTTGGGAAGGTGTTGTGGCGTTACCAATGAAGTGTTAGGCGCTGGACAAGGAGTTGTAGCGGTTAAGAAAGTAACAAAGCGACATGGATCGAAAACCTGTTGGGTATACAGAGTACCAGGCTAGTACCCAAGTAGCGTTTTACCATAGGCGCAGCGTAGGGCCAGTATGAGCTTCATATCGGCTCTACCGTGCCTCCCAATATTGGACCTATCTTGGGAATGTGTTGGGATGATCGGTTGGGTCCAGCACTGGTAGCCGTTGCATGGCCAACACCGCTGACTTGAGTCCAGCCAGCATTGTTTTCTAGCAAAATTATTATTCTAAATGTAAATATGCCAAACATTATGCTGCCGAATTATCTGGTCATTAGTTGATAGCATGTTGAATAGTACACCAAATAACGAACTATGATTTACATCCTATATTTCGAGTGTTTCGGCCCCTTGGTAATTGTAATATCATCATGATGATCATCACTAAAATAGCTTCTGCGGGCGGGCAACGGGCTGGGTAATGGTTGGCAAGGCTCGAATTCGTGGCCCTGACCAGTGCTGGTTATTTTACCAGCTTCGGCAAATCAAATTGGACCAATGCTGGGCAGCGTTGGAATGCCACTCTCATTTTTGGGCCCTGGGCCATCATTGGCCCATATTGCACAGTATCGGCAAACGCTACATGGGTATAGAGACTGAACTGTTTTTCTGTGAAATATACGGGAATGACTTTTCGTATATTTTACAAAAAATACTCCGGAATCGGTACCAACGCGTACCCAACGCCCGTTCAACGCTTACACAACACTTCCAACAGGTTGCCAATGCGTTGCCAACGGAATACCGACTCTGAAATCGGTACCAACGCGCACCCAACGCCCGTTCAACGCTTTCACACTACTTCTAACAGGTTGCCAAGGCGTTGCCAACGGAATAGCGACTCCGAAATCGGTACCAACGCGCACTCAACGCTCGTTCAACGCTTTCACAACACTTCCAACAGGTTGCCAAGGCGTTGCCAACGGAATACCGACTCCGGAATCGGTACCAACGCGCACCCAACGCCCGTTCAACGCTTTTACAACACTTACAACAGGTTGCCAATGCGTTGCCAACGGAATACCGGCTGCGTAATTCGTACTGACGCGCACCCAACGCCTGTTCAACGCTTTCACAACACTTCCAACAAAATATCAATGCGTCTCCAAGGTTTCGCCTGAACTCTCAGCATATTTCCAATGCATTCCCGACGAAATGGTCGTTGGAAAAATATATTGGATTTGAAACAAATCGAAGATTCTCCAACGTGCTTCCTTCGTTGAAATCCAATGATTGAATAACGGTATCTCAACAGTTGAAAACACGTTGGTGTACCGTTGGACCGGCCCATCAGGGGACGTCAGACCTTATATTCACCTTCGTTAGGTTAGGTTTGATTCGATTCTTTCCAATTTATCGAACAGTGATCCGAGTCGTAGATTCGTGCGCCACGCCATCTCGAAAGCGTCACCGACACCTCAAAAAACCCTAACTCACCATCATTCCAACGATGGAAAATCGCCAAGTGTAAAAAATAAGCGTTTTACATGGATAACTTGTCTATTTCAACTCAAAACGGACATGTTTTGGGCCGTACGTGTTCGTAATCGCGCCTGAATTTGCGCGGGGCATTTTGTTTCGTTGATTTCGGTGCCCAAGCAGAGATATTCCGTTTAATAGCACCTTTTTTAAAGATGTTGGCAGCTCTGGTCAGGTTCGGTGAAATTGCGTCCGGCAGCACCTTAAATAAATAAATAATATCATACAGTTATAATATATATGAATGTTTATTTTATTTTTTTACTCCTAGTAGCAAAATAGAGCCACTTTTTAAAACCCTGCACGTTTGAGCAGCCGAGACTCCTTCGGGACCACGTGACTTGACCGCCGCTAGCGCCTCTGTCGGTCGTGAGCATCACGAATATATGAAGTGATAAAGAGTTAAGTACTTTTAACCAAAGTTTCGACCAAATGCTGTGGATAAATCATATTGCAGTCAGGGCCGACAATCTCCAACGTTATTTCATGAGTCTTTGCGATGGTGGTGCCTCTGTTAGTTATGACGCTGAACTAGATAAATAATCATAATAATCTGTACCGCTATACGCACACGCCGTGTGTTCTCGAACATAACCTCTTATGTGTACATAAATATTATTCATCGTAGGTATCACTCGAACTAAGTAATTATTTAAGAAGGGGCTGAATCAA
Source organism: Tenthredo livida (assembly GCA_963992785.1). Lineage (NCBI taxonomy): Eukaryota > Metazoa > Arthropoda > Insecta > Hymenoptera > Tenthredinidae > Tenthredo > Tenthredo livida. Next base: position 41,436,971 of record OZ023064.1, on the reverse strand, counting down.
TCAAGTCGAGTCAAATTTTGTGAAATTGCTTCGACTTGATTGATTGAGCCCCTTCTCAAATAATTACCTAGTTCGAGTAGTACCTTCACGATGAATAATATTTATGTACACTGTGACGTTGCACTTTGTGCGAACGTCCCAGGGGCTACTGAACGAGATAACGAGTGTGCACGGTCGGCAGGCTACCTAGGATGAGCCAAGATAGAATTAGGCAGGGTATCATATTTCTAATCCTTTTTTGTTTGCATCACTTCTTTTTTTATGAAAATTGTTCAATGCATTTCGGCGTACAACGAAGTCAACATCCACCGAGGGAACAACCTCCCTAGACTCGCCAGAGTTGCATCGACGATGGCCTTATCGTATTGAAACTGGATGCCGCGATGACAGCGTATAGGGCTGAGCGAATTAAGTAGCTCACTACAGCCTCCTTCATTGACGACTATTCGGCCCGGAGTGAACCAGAAGAACAATATCTACCCTCTTGATTATCGTACCGTCGACGTGTTGGCCAAGAAAGCTCACGAATATCGTCTCGACAAAGGGCAGCTACCTCGTGTGAGGAGGTTCTGGTAACCTTCCGCGACGCAAATGGTGCAGCCGAGGCGAAGACCCGGTTCAGGATCGCCCTGACTGCAGCCAGATCCTCCAGTTATGAAAGCTTTTGGATGAGTGGACGACTGGAGAGCTCCTCCGAGTCGACGAAAATCATGGAGTAAGAAAACTACGATAGCAGTAATGCCGGCCTTCACTACGATTGTTACAGCTCCGTTGCGACACGATTTCGATTTTGAAATTAGCGCGCCTTAGTCCGTCCGACCTACAGAAGTCAGCTGAGATCGCTGCCAGGACCCGGACGAGTTACGATCCAGATCTAGAAGAAATGATAATTCCGTCAGCAGGATCCTAGCGTGACACCCAAAAACTGTCCGTTAGACCCACCCCACTTGCGTCGCCTAATTAGGCCAATCACAGGAGCACGTGAGAACGTTCGCAACTCATCACCTAGCGAGCCAAAGGGAGCACCAAGGATCCGTCTCTTCTACGTTCGACTGCCGACTGTGCCGCACGTATTATCGTATCGTCTCGAGTATTATTTCTATTAGCATCCAACCTTTTGTAGAACTTAGAGTCCTTTTTCCAAATTAGTAATTCAGCTTCACATTTAATTTAACCAGTGTAGTTCAGTGCCTTGAGGCCAGAAACAACTGTAAGGTAAGCCTACTTAATTTATTGTAAGGTCACGACCTGATTCTTGATTAATTGTATGGTATCGAGTACGAATTCTGAGTATAGAGTATAATTTTCCACGCAGGCGTTGGGCCATGAGGTCTCGTTGTGCTGTAGTATTTGATTGCTTCTGTTTTCTTTAATAATATCGTCTCGTGCCGAATCTATAACATCCACTGGCTTAATTATTGAGTTATTTCGTGACTGGCTGTCTTTTCGGTTGCTTAAGCATGTTTTGAGGCGAAGTCCTCGTGCAACCTAGCACAAAATTCGCTATTAATTAGTTATTGCGGACCTCAGTGTCCTATTCTTTGTAGTTGAGCTACTATCTTTCTTGATTTTCTAGTAGTAAAATATTAGTAATTACTTCTATAATCTGTCTTGGCTATCCTGGGTATTGCAAACGTAGTTGTAGCCGTGGAGAGCATTATTATCGTCCTGTTTTCCTTTCTTATATTGTATGATTTTCTTCTGGGAAAAATCCACGTTAGGATTAAGTTAGTTAATAAAATTTGATTGTTCTGGGTTAATCCCCGATTTATGTCGCTATTTGTGATTCGGTAAAATATTTATTAGCTCGTACTGAGCTCATCCTTCGTTAAATTAGAGATTTGTTAATTATTGTCTTGAATCTATTATTCTCTGAATTAAAGAACTCTTGTTAATATTATCGTATCGAAATTGATATTCTCTAGATTAAAGACTATTGTTCGTTATCGTATCGAGCTAATGTGAATCTAATTTATGAAAAGTTTTGATTAAAAAAACGCAAATACCATACCGATTGAAATCTGTGTTATTTTATTGCATAATTCTTTTTCCACCGGGTAACCTACCCCCCTTTACCCTCTGATTTATAAACTGAACTAGCCGAAGCACATCCGTCGTAAGTCTCTAGTAAAATTAGTATTTAATTAATAACTGACGCTGTTCGCGTCTGGCGCCCAACAAAAGTCTGATTATTATTGATATTTCTAATGTTAGTGATTTTATTATTATTTGAGTAAAACTAGAGATAAGCGCCGTAGGGTAACGCAAGGAGTTTTCTTCTTCCTCCCCTCTCGAAAGGAAATCGCGGTTACAACACATAAGAGGTTATGTTCAAGAAAACACCGCGCGAGATATGTATGGGATTGCGTATGCGGTCGAAGTCACTGACACGAAGTTTTATAGTGTGAGTGTCGCTTTCAGCGCCATCTACTAGTCATGACGCCAAAAACTTTGCCTCAGCTTGCTCCATTTGCGCTTGGTGGCCCTGATTGCAGTAACGGTAAATTATGTGAACATTGTTAGTGACAACAAGAATGCAATACACAATATCGTAGACGGTATTGCTATTTCAACCTACCGACTGCGTGGTTAATACAGCTTTTTCGATGCGTAACACACACATCATATTATCTAGTCTTATAATCTATTCATACTCAATTAATAGCTATGGCCGATATAATTGACACTATTATGTTATATACCTGTGTGTCCTTCGATTGTAAGTATTAATTGTTCGAGGACTATGATCCAGGAATAATTTCATTATTTCGTGAATTATGTACAAAATGTCATAGAATAATTATGTTGGGGAACGTGGGGCAGAACGGGCAGCGGGGCAGAACGGGCACCAAAACAAAAAAAAATAATGTGGTCGGAAATGATTTTTTATAAAATATGGTGACGTATTTTGGATCAATAATGAAAAAAAAAAAAAATTGAAATTTTTTTTTGAAAAAGTAAAATAAAACGGAAAAAAAAATAATTTTTTTTTCATTTTTTTTTTTCATTATTAATCAAAAATACGTCGCCATATTTCATAAAAAATCATCTCCGACCACATTATTTTTTTTTGTTTTGGTGCTCGTTCTGCTCCGCTGCCCGTTCTGCCCCACGTTCCCCTATGTGTTGTGTATGGAATCATAGGAACACACTCGATAATTTGCATAACTTTATTGAATATCTATTTGGTACATAAGCACGGCGTGGCGGACCGTATCAGTCGAGCGCCGAAACATAACTGCCCGGTACACCGTGTCAAGGACGCTGTTCGGAAGTATACAACAGTATGCATACGGCAATCAGAAACTAGATATACCAGTAGGGATTTGTTGTATTTCTTAACATTTCTTTTTCGTGATCGGAGAATTTTTTCGCAGAACAAAGAAATACTTCTAGCACATAAATTGATTAGAACCACGTTGAAAATCATGACAGATAAAACTTAGCTAGCAATTCTAATCTAAGTCCAACCAAGATCTACCGTGGTATGTATAAACAGGTACAAAATAGCTACAGTATGCATTATAAGGTCGCAATGCACAGTTGATTGAATGGAAACTTCCTTCGCTCACTAATAAAACAGCAGCTACAAGAATGGATCTCATTAACACACGCTAGACGGTATGCTACAAAAATACACACTTCATAAATTGCTCCATTGATAAGACGTAGAATTGAGAACCCATAACTGGTGAGCTCCTACCAACTAGGGTTGGGCAATATACTATATAAAAGTATCGATATTTTGTATCGATACGTATTTACTACTCTAGTACCGATACGACCATTATATTGAAGCCGTAGTATCGATATTGTCAATATCGAGTATCGATACATATATTTTCATTATGAACCATGTAGAATCTAAGTTATTTCAGCTACAATAGTATATTACATACCTAGGGCAGTAAAATAAGGAAGGTCCCAGATCACATGTAATTGTCGTCCGAGGCGAAGCCAAGGTCGACAAACATGTGATCTGGAGCTTTCTTATTTACTGCCCGAGGAGTGTATACGATTTTTCGCATCGACGGAGCCGAAAAACGGGAACTTCGTTCCGCGCAGCGGGACGAAAGTTGTCGCTTTCGGCCCGGAGGTGAGAAAATATATTTTTCAGTTTGTAAGGTTGAAAATAGTTAGAATTTCTTATTTGAATACAAAATTATTTTGCAGATATTTATTTCGCATACACCTGTAGCCTACATAGATACTTATATCATAATGAAATGTTTTATGTTTTGTAGATGAAATACATTTAAGATACAAGGTCGATACAAAGAGACATCACTACACGACGCACTAAGTTACGTACTCGACAGTCGTTCGCAGCACAGAATAGCTGATAGAGAGTTTAGTTCTTTTAATCATTATTACTATTCCTTTAATTAAATAACATATTGAATGAAACATTGAAACGATTTAATAATCAATAATCTTTCAACTTTGGGTAATGACTCTGAATTTTTTTTTTTCATTTATTCGTTTTTTCTGTGTTGAGAATAGACGTGTTGTACATACGCCACTGTAAATCTGACCACTGCCATCTAAATTGTTCATAAATATAATGTATGGTTTTAAAAGCAAGGAAGAACAAAAAAAAAATGAGTAGTTATGTAAGAGAAAATGAAAAATAAAATAAAATAAAGATAATGATTGAGTATTTAAACATTTTTGAAACACGCTATTCAGTCTAAAAATCAGTTAAAACGATCTTGAAACAACTCTACGTGAATCTGCTTATACTAATATACTAGGAACTTTCGTCATGCTTTTTTTTTGACTTAAAAATAGTTGGATAAAATTTCTACCGCTGGGTTACACTGATATTTTTCAGCTTCGGAAGAGTCGGAAGATTCAAGACATTTCAAGCAGCTTTTAAATTTTTAATCTTTTAAGATAAAAGTATCGGAGACCAATACTTGCACATGTAGTATCGATACATCAATATATTGCTACATGAAGTATCGATACAAAATATCGATAATTGAATCCAAAAGTATCGATATTCGGATGTATCGATATATATTGCCCAACCCTACTACCAACTGACTAGTAGTTATTATTGTAACGTATCCAGCAGGCATATCCTAGGCCTGCTGTGATTGGCTAGCTAAACTCGTCGTAAAACTGGACAACTCGAGTTGTCCATCGATGCCGCTTGTGACGTCATAAGCGGCAGACGAATAGTATATAAACGGCTGATGAGCAAGCTCATCAGCGCATTCGAGATATAGCACCCGGGCGACTCATATCACTCGTTATTTGGAGCGCATTTGAGGTAAAGCACCCAGGCGACTCATTTGATATATTATACTGGCCGTCTTGGCCGGGTAATAACTTAGAAGCATTCAAAATAAAATCATATCACATACGAAATAATCTAATATACCTGAAGTAGGATTCAGAGCACATAAATTCAATCGGGACATTAGCTAAAGCAGCATTGTTGCCTAAACTCAATCAATACTAATTTAAATAGGGAAATAGGAGATATTTAGAAGTCTAGATAAGCACACATTGTAAATTTAGTTTTAATTTATTTGCATTGAAATATAGATCGTTAATCATATGCTAATTGGATTTGCCTGACTTCTCTGTATCTAATTCTGTTAGAGTGTCATATACAAGCCGTGTTAGAACAGGTCAGGAAAACATCAACAGAAGCGTACGGTACTGGTCTCACGACTAGGATCCGAGGGCCAGTTGTTGTAATTCTGAATCTGACACGCACGCTCGAATCTAGGATCCTGGTTCTACAAGATAGATATTAAATTCGCAATAGCAGGAACCACTGGCTTGGAATACCACCTGGCTCAGTGGAGGTCGGCAAAACCTTCGGTTTAGCAATATTATCACTTTGTGAAAGACCTGATAAGAGTTTGAATAGCGTAGGGTTATAATCAATAATAAAAATCTGTAGTAGGTGGCTTTTTGTATGGCATAACCATCCTTTTCCCCATCTCACAGAGTCGAAGGGTCCAAAATTTCATCATAAAAACTGTATAATTTAAAGAAATTCCATTTAGAACCCGACGACCGGTTTGTTGCTACGATCTAAAGATCCGCTACAACCCGGAACGTTACATTTACACACGTTATAATACACACTTCATAAATCGCTCCATTGATAAGACGTAGAATTGAGAACCCATAACTGGTGAGCTCCTACCAACTGACTAGTAGTTATTATACATAATCAATGTTTCAACTATTTTTTACAGAAACCAGAATTGATATGAGAAACTGGTACAGGCACACAAACTCCAAAGAGCCATCATTTCAAGACTGACGATTAGCTTCCCACCGCTAAAACCTGAACGTCTCCATAGATCCATAGATCACACGATCTATACTCAATATTTCTGGTCGCTCACTTCATTTTTCACCTGGCCAAACGTCGCATGGTAACACAGCTATTGTGATAATCATCCGAACTTGCACAGCCGCTATTCAACACGATAGGATGTATGCATTGGAAGATCTTATATCAAAAGGTATGCTATGAAATTGATGCTCTCAAGTCACCTTTATCAATAGAACACAAAACCCATAAAAACACCACTGCAGCATCGAAGTATTGATTTCGTGTATTTTTATGATTTGCAGGCGTGACGCATTATAAAGCCAATATTTTAGGATTACAGATGAGCCTGCAAAGATCACAATCTACATTGATCTAGAGAACGATACGTCACTCTTCGGCACATTTAGCTCCTTACCATACAGGAACCTAGTCAATCATCCTTCATTAAAATTATTAGATGGCTACAGACACGCACGCAAGCTCAGAGCGAGTGGCCAGTGTTTCAAAACCAAACAACAGCCTGCTGTTACTTCAAGGCTGTACGATCTCCACAATTCTTTAGAATCTCACACCACAGAGCGAGCGAAAGAATCAATCTGGATATCACACATATTAGAAGGTATGCTATACGAGTCGATATTTCCCAGCTCGCTTTCACCACAGTAACATGGGGTATATTTAAGTAATCACTGTGACATTTCTATCAGATGAATAATCGTTTGTTGATTTGTATGATTCTCACAGCGACTGAACTGGATTGCAGTAGACAAGCATGCAAGCTCCAAACAATCAACGTCACAAAACACATATGAGCCTGTTACTTCGTCAGGCAACACAGTATTCCAAGCTATGGCTGAAAAATTACTGATTAAGTGCAAAATTTAAGTTACAACTGTATAATGAGGTTGGAGTTCGTAACGTTAACGTCACAGAATATTGGTTGAAGAAATAGGATATTTCGTGATTCAAATGCTGTTAGAATCATGAAATATGCGAGATAAACATGTTTCACAAAATTTGAGGAATTATGCACCGTTCTTGACCCATTTGAAAAGTTCGCAGGGCTGGGTAACATTTGAAATGGTTCCATTTGAAATATGCATTTGAAATGTAAAATGGCATTTCGCATTTTCAATTTAAATGGTATTTCCAAAAGCATTTTCATTTTATATTTCAAATGGTAAACTCAACCCATTTAGCCATTTACAAAATGCTGAATGGTAAATGGCGTAAACCAGCGTCCAAACAGGCTAAGTTTTGGGAATTTATTTCGGAAAAACTACGAATGCAATATTATTATCTTTTTGACATGTTTTCACGTACATCTTGATGAGTATGTATAAAAATTGTCATACAAAAAAATTCAAAGTTTCACACGTTATTCTTCCTCGCATCGGCTGATGTTTCCCGTGCGCGATCAATCGGTGTACACAATTCCGCAGATATGATTGGTTTGAAATGAAAAAAAATAAATACCCTTATCAACTACATGGTATTAGCTATAGGGTGACGGAAGTTTTTTTTGTTCTTCTTCTTAGGTTCCCAGAAAAAAATTCCTGAACTTCTTTTACAATTCTGGGAGATTGATATATTATATTACACAAAAAAAAAAAAAACGTATTGACAAAACTGTTTGTCACGTCAAAACACGTATTCCTATAAATATGTGTACCAAATTTTAAGTCCATTAATCAATCACAGTTTAAGATATCGTGTACACTGTTTTGAAAAACATAGTCTCGAGAAAAATGCGTTCAATTAACCAGGCCACCCGTTCGGTTGTCTACCTGCGCGTCAAATTCTTCCATCGCTACAAACGCGATAACTCAAAAATACTCCGAATATCTACATGGGACCTTCTACATAGTATTCTGAATACTTCGAAGTATTTTTTAGAGGAAGACTATTTTTTTTGTTTTTTGAAAATTTTACAGTAGGATATCCTTTGGCAAACGCATTATTCAAATCTTGCAACTTGAGAGTGAATGTGAATAACTAAAATTGCGTTGTTGGAAAATATAATGATTTTAAAGAAACTATTTTGCATTTACTAATTATCCATTTCAAATACCTATTTTACATTTTACATTTCAAATGTATTTTGTAAAACCATTTCCATTTTGCATTTCAACTACATTTTTTAAACCATTTTCCATTTCCCATCTATAATGGATTCGAAATACCATTTTACCCAGCCCTGAACGTTCGAGCCTTGAAAATCAGAATTTTTAGCAAATATTTTGTTGCATTAACGTTACGAACTTCAACCTAATACTGTATAACACAAAATTAAGTTCTACTCAATAAATTATTCATGTTTGTCACAGTTGACAGTTGAAGTTTGTCTTTCACTGAATCTTTCTCCCCGTGCCCAAATTCCGAATGTATTTCTTGTGATGATCAAACTATACAGTAGAACCTCGTTTATCCGAGGTAATGTGGGGAGGAGGTATCTCGGATGAGCGAAAACTCGGATAACACAAAAGAAGTGAAAAATTCGAGAATTTCAATCATTTTTATGCATTTGAAATGGTAAAATGAAATTTAATCACAAAAGTATTTACACAATGTATAAGCACCATAGTAGCGATCGCAAAATACTTCGCGCGTACAGCATAGGCATAGCGGCTCTATTCGTTTTGTTCGAGTTTTTCCGTATTATCCGAGCATACACCTCGATTAATGCGGAGTGCTCGGATGAGTCCGTTGCCTCGAATAACGCGGACACTCGGTTGATCGAAGGCCGTATAAACGAGATTCTACTGTAATAACGTATAATTGAATGAAATTAATGCTGTGCCCTGCTGAAATTAAATGAGCAATCATTCTCCATTCTCGTACTCGCAAAAAGAAGTGAAATCCCACGAAAAACATCCAAAGATGTAAAAACAGCCGCCAAGTACCCACACGAAAATCACAATTGCTTTATAAGCAAAACGTTTCGCCGGTCTGTGTCGTGAAATCAAGAAAAAAGCCAAGCACCGAACGTACCCCTGTGATCTCTCAGCAAGTCTACGTCGTGAAGTCGGAGTTTCGTGTGAGGATATCGAAACATCATTCCAAGAGCTACGTACTTGGCGGGCACATTCGGTTTCTCAGAGCTATACGGACAACCGGCTTCGTTTTACGCGAGAATTGAGTTTTTGATGCAACAGCAAATAAATACACTGAAAAACTAGTTCTTCCAACCAATAATCATATGATAAATAAAAATCGTGGTCGTTCCACTGTCATTGAATTATCAGATCAGACTCGAAACTCTGGAATCATTTATACCTCGGTATGGAGCCAATGAGCGGTGTACTACAGTAGGTTCTCCCATGATAGGTGACATACCGTACAGATTGAGTGTATAGTATTAATTACGAACGAATTAACTTATTCACTTGCTAAACGGTTGAATCAAGAAAATTGTACTTTACTACTACTTTACATATAGGGGAAGGTAGGGCAAAACGGACCGGGAGGGCAGAACGGACCGTAGGGCAAAACGGACCGCCTGAAAAATTTCTTCGGAATTATTATAAAAAATTCAATGATGCATCGTGAAGGTAACCCTCGAACTTAGTAACATTTTGAGGTAGGTCCAAGTCAATCTAGTCGAGTCAATTATCCTTTCTAGTCGTTTGCGATGACTTGACTGAGTCTGACTCGACGTGATTGACTAAGACCTACTTCAAAATATTTCTAAGTTCGAGGGTTAACTTTACGATGCATCATTGAATTTTTTACAATAATTCAAAATAAATTTTTCAGGAGGTCGGTTTTGCCCTCTCGGTCCGTTTTGCCCTACCTTCCCCTACTAAGTCATACAATATTGCTCACGATTCATGCGTATGTACAGGTGCACGAGCGTATACACGTAGCAGGAAGGATTAATTTTAATACTCGAAATCCACCCTCGGAACAGTTCGGCCTCACTTGAGTGCAAAAATATTTTATTGCTCATCCGATTGTGAAGAATAATCATCTGCAACTACACATTCGTGCGCCTTTGGCGCCCGCACTACAGCACTCCCGTAAACTCGCACGCGCTATTCTTTCGACTGCCACGACATAGTCGTCCCACAAGATCGGAAGATGCACTTTAAACAAGTGCATACGGAACCAATGTTATCCGCAAATCAGACATTCGTCAGTCGATGCAAAATTCATGACGTGTTTGTATCCAGCGAACGGAAACATAGTACCTACTTTGAGACATCTATCAGCCGCCAAGTTCCGATGAAAGTAACCGTTCACAGTTCGGAAGAACTGTAAAACAAACAGCCAAACGCAGAATAAAACTGCAAGGAGTCGTGTCCTATCAATCGATGTACATATTTTAGATGCCAAATTTGATGAATAAACAATATGGAAAACAGTCGGAAAAAAATGGTTCGCAAAATACGATAAAGTACTATCAATCCAAAGCGGAAACAACAAACATAAAGAAAAAAAAAACCGATTGTGCCCGCCAAGTACGTAGCTCTTGGAATGATGTTTCGATATCCTCACACGAAACTCCGACTTCACGACGTAGACTTGCTGCGAGATCACAGGGGTACGTTCGGTGCTTGGCTTTTTTCTTGATTTTACGACAGAGACTGACGAAACGTTTTGCTTATAAAACAATTGTGATCTTCGTGTGGGTACTTGGCGGCTGTTTTTACATCTTTGGATGTTTTTCGTGGGATTGTATATTACACACAGCTCGAGTGAAAAAATTGATATTGGTATTTTACATATTTTATTATATCGATTAATGAATTATTTTTTATTGATTTTTCTTTCGTTAAAGATTTAATTTTTAATTTCATCATTATTCAATACAGCTCATTTTCTTGTAATGGTAAGCTTGATGTCACATTGGGCCTCCGTTTCAGGTCTTTCACACGGGTGCTTAATATTCCAATGCCATAGTTCTGCAGCTGATTTTGCCATTCATTTTTTTTTCGTGTATAGTTTTAAATTCTTGGGAAAAAAAAATTAAAGCCATCGCTAGAGATTCAATCAACGTGTATTATGTTGTACTTGAATTCATATTGTTCAATTCCAATGTAGGCTTGCTAGCGCCAAGCTTGAATAGTTATATCACTAAAAAAAAATGGATGGAAAATATTTAACTGAATTAAAACACCCACTACTCGTGTGAAATAACCCATATACGATTTTTGACTATGTTTTACAGAAATATGAATATTATCGTTCATTATTCGATTCAGCTTTGTTGATGAGAATTTCAATCTAAAAATTATTTAAATCAGGATTTTTGCGAATTAAAAAAAGTTCGTGTGAAAATTGGGCCTACACGGAAAGAATTTCCGTTAGGTGGCGCTGTTTATCCGAAGAGCGCGAGCCTCTGAAGCGTTTTGACTAGCAGACCTTTGCCTGTGCGAGCGCTCCCCCCACTTTTGAGAACGCCACACTAATGTGACGATCGTCAAGACTTTAGTGTGGCTACGATCTCACAAGTGGGGGGAGCGCTCTCACAGGTAAAGGTCTGCTAGTCAAAACCATGAGAGGAGGGCTGAGCTCGTCGGATAAACAGCGCCAGCAAACGAAAATTCTTTCCGTGTATAGGGAGTCAAAATAAAAATCTGAAAAAATTTGAAAAAATTATTTTTCCTACATTTAGAATCGATTGAAGGCCATCCAAGATAACTTATATACACCCTAATATACAGGGTGAATTTTTTATCTTGAGACATCGAAATATCTCAAGAAATACGCATCGAACAAAAAAATTTCTGAAAGTAAAATTGTTTGATTTTGAGGGGGAAAATTGACTCTGTAAAAATCAACCCCCCACCCCAACCCCTGAATGCGGGAGTGGTAGTAACTATGAAATTTCAAACAGGAACCCCTATTTTGTATTGCAGATTCGAATTTCACATGAAAAAATACACAAGTTTTAATGAAACATTTTTTTTCGATTCGGAACAGATGGCGCTTGAATTGCGAAAAATCAAATTCTTGATTATTCCAAGAAAGGCGCTCCAGCTCGAAGATAAGGAAGTACGTGTTGAATGTTTTCAGGAGAACAATTCGACTGCGCATAGTGTGACGTGGTATTTTTAAATTCCCCGCCACAAGGCGATTCTCTCGAAAATGCGACGATGCGTGGCGTAGACAGGGTCTCCAGGAAAAGAGAAAATTTAGGGAAAATAATTAGGTCTAATTAACACTATTTTATTTTTTGTAAACTATGTAATCTCGAGCTCTATAATCCACGAGACGTCTGTCGTCGTGGGAACTACCGAAGGAAAAGCGATTCTACCGAGCGTAAGAAGCCTTCAATATCGTCAAGGACGATTCTGTCGGCGTGCAAACCATGGTTGGTCCAGAAAACCCCAAGGTCAACGCCTCCTCTCAAGTGGAAAGATCTACTGCCTCCAACTATCGGATTGGCGGCGTAGAGGGATGTGCGAGAAGCACAACGAAATCCTCCCGTTATCTGGAGAGCTACCGCCTACAAGAAAATGCACTGCTGATGTGAGGGTGGTGTACAGGGTCATGTGCAGGTGCATCCTCACAGCCTCCCACCTAATGAGTATCAGCCAGCGCAGCTACTATCGTCAAACTGTCTCCGAATCTGTTATCGCGGCCGTGATTGGTCATGACAACCCCCGGATCAGCGTTCTGACCGATCGAATCCTTTCGTGGGTGAAGCCCTAGTATGCCAAGACACGAAGCTACCACTAATTTTCTGGTGGATCGGCCAATGATATAAGGCCCTAGAAGAAATATCGGGTGGCCGGGCGAGCGAGGCTCCATGTGAGTCCAGCGCCCGGGGATTCACAAGGAAGGCGCTAATAGGAGCGGTATTAGCAGCGGCAGGGGTGAGGTAGACTTCGCCTAAATTACGTTCGTCAAAATCTGTCGCTCACCGACCAATTAGATCACCGATATGTCACGTGAGTACGCTAAATCTGAAGGATGAGCTGGTGGAAGAAAACACCGACTATATAAGGCCGGTACACCTGTTACACAGCCTACTTCTTCGCTCCAGTCTGCGCTACGCATCTTCAGCACTCATCGAGTATCGGATATCGTATCAGTTATTATCGAGTATCATTAAAATAGTGAATTGTGTTAAATTGAGCAACTTGATTAAGGTAAGGTCTTAATTCTTTTGTGAAGACACGAGGTCGTTCGTATAAAGTTCTGATTTATTAATTTGGTTATTGAGCCACGAGGCTCGTCTTTGTCTTTTGAGCTAAGCAGCTCGTCTGTCGTAGTTTATCTCTTAAATTATCGAACAACCTCGAGTCTGGCTGAGTTACATAGATCTTTCATTGCTTTTTGGCTATAATTTATTGCTTATCGCTTCTCGTATGGCTTCTATTTTTGATTTAGTCTGTTAGAATTATATTGTGCATGAAATACTGTAGTAAAACCTTTTCTGGAGTACCCTGAGCGAAGATAGCCGCGAAGGCTTAGATCTCGCGTATAGTTTAGGTTGCTATCGTTATTTTATTATAATTTAGTGAGGTTTAGTTAATTTAGGATAATTTATTACCGTATGTGAAATCTAGTAAACTCTAGTACTGTTTTTTGGATAATTTAGTTTCTTATCGATCACTATAATATTGTCAGAATTTGGTTAAAGAGCGATCTCTCGTTCTAGATTAATTTGTTAACGTCGAGCCTGTAATTCGCGTCTCTCGAGTGACCTCGTGGTCTCTATTTAGCAGTAGATTTCGGAGTATCGTAAATTGTATGGCCAAGCGTGGCTAATTAATTAGTAGGGAAACTGTATCGTTTGTTATCGACTTTTCTTAATTAATATCTCAAACTCTAATACGATGATCTTAGGGTGTGTTATGAAATAATTTGCATTTGGGTACGAAGTATCGCTCTGTGATACCATGTCTGGAGTCTAATTTAATCATCTTATATCGAGTCAACTCTGACACACTCCTTTGATTTAATCGCATCGTAAATAAATTCTGTCCTGAACAGTTAGGGAAACTATGGTAACAAACTATTAATAATATCGCCAATTCTGTACGATTTGTCTGAATTATCTAATTTCATTAATAAATAATTGATTGATGTGATCTTAACTATTTCAAAGAAATAATCTTGTTTTACGTGGTGTACCCCGCCCCTCTATCTAAGGCTTTGTTACCTGAGCTAGTCGAGTTGTCGCTCGACGCATTTCCGTAAGTTTTTGGCTTTATGTAATTTGTTTGTGGAATATCGTATCGAAACGATGCAGTAGCGTCTGGCGCCCAACACTTTGGTAATTAAGTAAGTTAACACGGAAAAGTGCCGAATTGTAACCAGGTCTGTGGTTTTTCCTCTCCAAGTTAAAAACTGCGTTACAATAGTTATACCTCAATCGCCACTTACTGAAAACAAGCACCCCGAAGGGAACAGAAAACTACTACGTCCATGTCGTTGTTCCTGCGTAGCGCTGAGAGTGGTTGTGGCGATTGAGGTGAAACTATGCACAATCGAATTGTTCTTCTGAAAATATTCAACACGTACTTCCTCATCTTCGATTTGGGGCGCCTTTCTTGGAATAATCAAAAACTTGATTTTTCGCGATGCAAGCGCCATCTGTCCCGAATCGAAAAAAAATGTTACAATAAAACTTGTGTCTTTAGTCATGTAGAATTCGAATCTGCAATACAAAATAGGGGTTCCAATTTGAAATTTCAAAGTTACTACCCCTCCCGCATTTAGGGGTTGAGGTGAGGGGTTGATTTTCACAGAGTGAATTTTCCCCCTCAAAATCAAGAAGTTTCAATTCCGGACATTTGTTTGTACGATGTGTATTTCTTGAGATATTTCGATGTCTCAAGATAAAACAACTCACCCGGTATATATATCAGAGATCAATTAAACCCGCTGTAATTAAAATCATATGATCTTTATAGAATGCTGCTATTCACATTTATTGTACAAACGGATTACAAAAGGTTGTCACTCATTCATTGTATAGTTTTGTTGACGCAGCGTTGGGAAACTTTCTGTCAACTCTCGGGTAATTACAGAAATTCTGTTGAAATTTCATCGGAATCTCGCCATCATAACAGCTGCCCGATGTGGATTGTTCTCGCCGAACCAGACCCCTCAATTTGATTATTGTTTCGCATATGGGTAGTTCTCAGGAAATGTCGAAATTCCTGTCCTTTCAGTTTCAACAAAAATGCGACTAACTTTTATCGGTAACTATTTTGCCCTTGCAAGCTCCATTACTGTAGCTACTAGTGGCAGTTGTAATTTCCAAAACATACGTGTAAATAAATAAGAAAAAATAATAATAATGTTCCGAAAATCATTCCATAATTATGTCCCAAGCTCCAGATTAAAGTACTTTTGGATTTTCAAATCAACAATTCCTCAAAAAAAACTTATTGCCAGTTGAACTAATCGATTAAAAATACAATGTTTTTTCGAAATTATTATCATTTTGGGACTTAAAATGAGGGAAAAGTCTTTAAATTAATTTTTTATATGTGTCCCAACAAAAAACATCATTCCCTCACATCTTTACTGACGGCCGATTTGTCATCGCATTTTCAATCATGCGTGAACGCTCCCAGCAGTTTTTGATAGTAGGCAATACTGTTAATTATTACATATCGGCGAATCCATCTTGGGCGTGTTAAAAGTTTCTTTTACGGAAGGTTTTATTAATATATTTTGAAGGTTACATTTTTGACCATCATTCCCTCACATCGTGGAAAAAGAAGGTGATTACGTTAAATCAAATAATAATTATTCGGTGGAATGGGCTTTTGGGAGCAATAAGCCTACACGAAAACTCAATAATAATTTAACGTTCTGTCGCGAGTTTTCGTTGGATATGTTTCATTTTGTCATTCCCTCATCGCCATTCCCTCATTTCAAGTGTAGGTAGGAAATGATTATTTATAAGGTAATGATATTCTAGCTGGACCTAGCTTGACTTTTTTGTTTTCTCGCTTCAGTAACCTTTTAATTCAGATGAAAAAATGAAAAAAAAAAAATATATATATTTGAAAATTGAAAGATTTTTTTTTTTTTTTCAAATAGTGTATCTTGAAGCACATCTATTCTGGGGACCACTATATCATCAAAGTCCAGTTACATAAGTACTACGAAATTCACAGAAAATAATCATGAATTCATTTCAATATTTTTTATTAATTTCTTAAGATGAAATTTCGACATTTCCTGAAACCTACCCATATACTCTTGAATAATTCATCCGTTTCCTACAGTGCTTACGACTAGTTTATCGCGACAAGGCAGACGGAAACCAGGATGACTGTAAAAAAGCTGAGGTATGCGGTGGTAGCGGAATTGTCGACAGTTGTCGTTTCGAAAACTTCTGTGACAGTTGTCGTTTCGGAAACTTCTGTGACAGTTGTCGTTTCGGAAACTTCTGTAGTAGTAACCACAGTGGTTGTCACTTCGGGATCTGGCACGGTAGTGCTTTCAGTAGTTACGTCTTCGAGACTCTCCAACCAAGCACGAGTCCACGTATTGATCTCCTCGCCATAAGCGGTATTCCACGCAATGTTCGACTCAGCGTAGCTGACGGCAGTCGTTGCAGTATCGTCATCGATCGTAGGCTGGGCTGTGATAAACTCATTCAACTGTAATAAATCATCAAATGATGTGTTCAATAATGCCATAGAGTTTATTGATGTGAAGAAGATTTGTAAAATGATGCATTCATCGTTAGCCAACAACTGTTACCTTCCGTAGCTGATCCGCGGTCGTAAATCGGTAGGAGATGCCAAGGATGAATGTTTGAACCGCTGTGTTACTACCAAAGCTGAAAAGTGAATCCATGTAAAGTAGTCAGGTTTCAAATTGCGAAATAGCATTTGGAAAGCAGCCTCACCCTCTGAACGAAATTTTCCGCTCCCCACCACGCTGGCTGGCAGAGCCTCACGCGTTATTGTACTACAGGTAGATATGTAGAAATATTCTTGACCGTGTTGTATGTAGTTAGGAAATGAGATATCGGGAGTAGACGGTCAGTTTTATCAAAAATTCTTCATTTGACGTTTCGGTCGCAGCATGGTCGACCATCCTCAGAAACTGTGAAACACAGTGCTTAAATTCATAAATGTTTTTATGATATTTAACTTGATAAATTAATAAATTACGGAGCAATACCAAATCTGTATTTGTGAGTTAACAAAATGACTAGAAATAATTGCACAAAGAGAAGTTGACTAATTCTGTAATTAGAATCAACACGTGGTGTATTACACCTGCGAAGTTTTTTAGGTTGAACGAATAAATGATCTAAAATATGATCAGAATCCAGGGGGGTTATTCACTAATTCTGGGACCGCGCGGTTCAGTGATTTACCGCGCGGTTCTGACGTCATATCTACCGATCTAGACGCATTTTTATTTTTACCGCGCTAGACGCATCGATTATCGATTGCCAGCGACATATTGATTTTAGATCGCTAGACTAACATCCGTGCTACCTCACTTCTCCGCTAAGCGCCTACCAATAACACCTTAGGTGCGATAAGAAGTCTGTTTCGGTAAGTTAATCCCTTATTCACGTTATCCAACATCTATAATCCAATCCTTTAATCAGGAATTAGCTGTACTATGTATATTTGAATGTATTGACCTGTACATCAGGATTTCGATCATATTTCAGATCATTCATTCGTTGAACCTAAAAAACTTCGTAGGTGTAAAACACCACGTGTTGATTCTAATTACAGAATTAGTCAACTTCTCTTTGTGCAATTATGTCTAGTCATTTTGTTAACTCACAAATACAGATTTGGTATTGCTCCGTAATTTATTGATTTATCAAGTTAAATATTATAAACACATTTATCAATTTAAGCACTGTGTTTCACAGTTTCTGAGGATGGTCGACCATGCTGCGACCGAAACGTCAAATGAAGAATTTTTGATAAAACTGACCGTCTACACCCGATATCTCATTTCCTAACTATAGATAGATAGAACTTTATTTTATCCATCACAAAATTGGACAAATCGTACCTTGCATTTACAATGCAGTATGCAAAGTAGGCGGAGAGGAAACTCAACCTAGCTCAAAACTAGGTAGAGAGAGAGAGAGGGTACATAGGTACAGAGTAAGCAGACAGGTTGTATATATCGGGTGTCCCATTTTAATCTTACACCTGATTTATCTCGCGAAGTACAACTCTGATCGAGTATTCAGTACAATGAAACTTTGAGGGTTCGAAAGGGGACGTTCAAAAAAATTTTTTGTTTCTATCTAAAATGAAAAATGGCGGAGTTGATATGGCCAACATGTTTTTCTTGAATGGAAACGTGACTTTTCTTTCACACCAAAAAATTTGTCAAATTAAAATGAATTACTTTTGCGGAAAACATTTTTCCATTAGATTTCATAATTTTTATGTGAGAACAATTTTCGGTGCGCGTGTGCGTGTTACACTCAAAACGATTAGGTCTCTGCGGCTCGTCACTTCCGTAGGATTTTAAGACTCCAAACCCTCCATGTGAGTGTACTTTGAACACTTCCTAAAGGTGTTAAAATATTCCCCCATTCATGTTCAAACATGGCCGAACTCTCCTCTCGAACCCATCAACTGTTAACAGAACATCCTTCGGGATTGCACGGCAGGCAGCTCTTATTCGCTCCGGAATGTTCTGCTACGAACAGTTGATGGGTTCAAGGGGAGAGTTCGGGCATGTTCGAACATGAGTGTAGGAATATTTAAACACCTTCAGGAAGTGTACGGAGTACACTTACATGGAGGGTTTGGAGTCTTAAAATACTGCGGAAGGACGAGCCGCAGAGACCTAATCCTTGTGAGTGTCACACGCGCACGCGCACCAAAAATTGTTCTCACCTAAAAATTATTAATTGCACGCTCTATATAGAGATGTTCTTCAGTTAGAAGATTTAAATTTGGTTCGACTCGTCCGATTGATTCTCATATAGTATAATTAATAGGATTCGAACGATAGAGTCACTACGCAATGAAAAACACAGGCCTGTGGACTAAGAGGTCAATTACAATAACATGAAATTCAAGTAAAGATTCCCTCAGTCCTTCAGTGGTCAAATTGGACAAGGCGTCGCAGTACAGATGCGAAGGTCCCGGTTCGAACCCGGGCTGAAGGAATTTTTACTTGAAAAAATAATTATGATGCACTTCCGTTTTTTTCGGTCTTTCTGGGGATTGCACGCTCTATATAGAGGTGTTCTTCAGTCAGAAGACTTAAGGTTTGGTTCGACTCGTCCGTTTGATTCTCATATAGTATAATTAATAGAATTCGAACGATAGAGACACTACGTAGTAAAAATTATTAACTTTAATGGAAAAATGTTTCCCACAAAAGTTATTCGTTTTGATTTGACAAATTTTTTGGTGTAAAAGAAAAGTCAAGTTTCCATTTAAGAAAAACATGTTGGCCATCTCAACTCCGCCATTTTTATTTTGGATTAGAACCAAATTTTTTTTTGAACGTCCCCCTTTGAACCCCCAAAGTTTCATTTTACTCAATTCTCGATCGAAGTCGTATTTTGCGAGATAAATCAGGTGTAAGATTAAAATGGGACACCCGGTATAGGTATATAAATTGTACCATTGCATTTTGCAACGCGTGTTACAAGTGACTCCCGAACCCTTAGACGATCATAGTTAATGTAACGTGGATGCATGAAAGAAGCACGAATGCGTCTAGGTTAGCCCCGAGACCGTGAACCGATTTAAGACTGTCGAATTTAGTTCTTATTCTTTTTGTTTTTTTTCTACCTTTTCTCTATTATGCGGAAGACATGGCCAATATTTTCGAGTACGAGGCCGAGACCTGCAAAGACTGAGGCAACAACGAGGTCTTCAACTAAAGCCCGTCAATTACGTCCCTGGAGGCGAAGAACTGCAGTGGATTCTACCATCTAAAGAGAGAACGCGGGGGAGTACCTAGAGTACTCAGCTACGAGGGATGACGGTGATGGAAGAGATTCCCGCCACCCCGAAGAGCCAGCGAACCGCGTTCCTCCTGCAGGAACCGTTATCATCGGAGTAGATTTTCAGTTTCGCGCGGAGCCAAGATCTATCCCTCTTCCTTGCGTGAGGTGATCTACTGGTCAATACGCAAATTATTAGGCGATCATATGACCAGGGTGCGAACTATCGGCACCCGGCGGTCAAAGATCACTGCCGTAGGCCTGCCTCGCAGGTAGAGCACCGAGCTCAGTGCTCGCTCTAATTGTAGTCTCTTAGTATTCCCTTCCAGGGACTTTTTGTTGCATTTTTGAGTGGTTGAGTCCGGGTTTAGTACACCCGTTGCAGCGTAGACCCGAGGGCTCGTCGTCGAGACGCCACGAGGCTT
This sequence comes from Tenthredo livida, assembly GCA_963992785.1. NCBI lineage: Eukaryota > Metazoa > Arthropoda > Insecta > Hymenoptera > Tenthredinidae > Tenthredo > Tenthredo livida. The sequence continues at coordinate 41,416,372 of OZ023064.1, read as the reverse complement.
TGCTTTGGCTGGACAACGGTAAGCGTTAGCCAATTTGACTCATACTAATTTGAATTCGGCAAACGGCCATCAGTCATCTTGCCTTGTTCCGAGCCACAAGGCTTTGAGAGATTTTTAGAAGTCAAATTAAGACGACCTCCGAGTTGGTACACGGAAAGAAAAGAATACGAATGGAACACGAATCAACGAAACTTATATGATAAGATGTCTGAACACAGCAATGGTTACTATGTTAAATAAGACTCAGTCACGTTTACAAACTAACCTTTCTCATTGAAGCCGCAGCCAGTAGTATGTTCAGATATTTTATCATATAAGTTTCGTTGATTCGTGTGTACCACAGTAACCATACCTATTTTTTTCTTTCCGTGTAGGCCGCCACCAGTGTCTCACGCCATAATAGAGTTTTCAGTTTCAGTCTTGAGTGATATTTTAGAGTTTTGTGTCGCGTATTAGTCATTCTGTAGAGCCGTAGGTTTGGCACCTGAGTGCGAGAAAGATAGTCTTAATACGTCAATGTCGCGCTCTCTTTCTCTCACGGAGAGATTCGGATCCTTATTATTTTTTTGAATTTCGTTTAGCCGTCTTGTTTCGCCTACGAAGGCAGAGTTAGTTGAAGTTAATTTTAAGTAATAATTCTGGGAATTAGTTCTGATAAGCCTTGTGGGCATATTCCAGTCTTTCATCTCTAGTTTTGTTCCGCGAGGGACTGATTTATCGAGTTATTCAGTTTTGCCTTTTTTGTTCGTTATTGCTCTCCTACGTGGAAGCTACTAGGGTAGGTGTCCCAATTACGGAGGGTGTCCCAATTACGGTGCCTATATTCGGTTTCTTTGATTTAGGGAAAACCTGTTCCAACTACGAAGTTCTACGAGTTTCTCTTATGAAGTTCGACTTATGAAGGTTCTAAAACGACAAGCTTCAGATATTAAGGCTTCCAATTATCTGCCAATGATTTAATTTCAATCTCAGGCCGACGAGTTCGTCGCAATTGCCATACCTCTCTTAAGAAAAGTGTTAAGGAATCGTACTCAGTGAAACGGAAATATATAGAATATTTTCACGAAATACGGTATGAAACTTATACAGAATGATATTGTAACAATAATGTTTGACGAAGTAACGAAAAAATATGCAATTTAACCATTTATCGTGATAATAATAGTGGGGACCGCAATCGGTACTGACTTTGGCCGTCTGTCCCTATTCCGGAGTCCCGGAACTGGGACAGCATTTCGGCGCGTTGTCCCAATTACGGACAGTCGAAACTGAGACGTGGTAACTGATATGACGATCAGTGTTTGTCGCTGAAATAACTATAGGTACATGATACGCGTTTTGTTATTTTATACAACGCTTTCGAGGTCAACAAACTATCCAGATGTTTTTTTCTTTCCGTGTTTCCTTGAATTCTCCTCGACACCACTGTCTCATACGGTCTTTCGAGGGCGTTCACGTATAACCTATAAGTTACGTTAGGTATATTCTATTGCCTACAAATTCAACGGTGTCATAAAGTTCAGAATAAATAGTATCCAAGTAAGTAAAACCAATGAGTTAGTCGTGTGATAATCCTTTACTCATTTCTTGGCAGCCCTTATACTAATTTAATGTAACTCCGTGATTGGGGCACCATATATGGGTTTCCCTGTCCGTAATTGGGGCACCGTAAATGGGTTTCCCTGTCCGTAATTGAGGCACCGTATTCGGTCGACACACCTTTTCGAAGGCATCGTAATTGGGACAAACGCATCGCTTTATATTTATTTTCCGTTTTCACATAGTAATTTTCAAATTTGAAATGTGAAAGGATTGTCTCGATTAAGAAAACATCAATTCGTAAGTATATAACCTTGAAAAGTCGATATAATACGTAGAATATTTATATTTAATCACAGACGACGCAAGGCGTCACTACGGGCTCCGTAATTGGGACACCTACCCTAGTTGATTTATTATTGTAAAACTCGTCAAGTGTGGCCAGGTCGCCTATATACGACCTGTAGCCATTTTACACCCGCGGGGAAGTAGCCCTGGGTACACGACTTGTTCATCCAATTTTTTACATTCTATTTTTAATTCAATAAATTCCAATTTTCTTTGTTAAATTCTAATTCTCGAGTCGTTAATCAACGCCCTGCTGATCCTTTATTTAATCCTGACCCCTCTCCGCGGTACTGCTGCTAGCCGACGCTTCAGTACTTGTAGTTATTACTTTGTTTAGATTTTTGAAATTGGCGGCTATCCGCCTGGCGCCCAACTTTTGCTTAATCTCAGTTTTTGGCCAATGTCGAGTGGGTTGACCCCGAAGTCTGCCTATTCGGTCCAGACCCGAGGGTCAAGACAAATCCACGCCACAAAATATACCTACATACAGAAATACCCGCATTTGCACGAGAGACAAGGGAAACCGCCGGAAAAACCTTGTCCAGGTGTAGCCGGATCCAAACTCAAAGCACCGTGAGTCAAGCCGGTGCCTGGACGGCGTGACCCGTCTTACATTTTTGCAGGCTGCCGCTCAGGCCATCCTTGACTCGCTTGGGGATTTGAACTCAGGTCCTCCCGCTCCATAGTCTCGAGTGCTAGCACTACGCTACTACTGTCGGTAGTAATTGCGCTATGGTGGGGAGAGAGCGCAGTGCCGGCGCTATATGCGCGGAGTCGGGTAACGTAAAGCGTTCACTGTGCCCATCCGCAGAAGGTAGCTACAGCACTGAGCCAGCGGGAGTGGGATAGCCTTTCCGTGACGTCACGCACTAAGTCATAGCTCGCACGCGACGGATTGGCCCTTCCCTCTCCCTAGTTACACCGACAAGATTTGGAAGTCAATTCCGTTCAGAAGGTTAAGCTGGAAGACTTACTACGCGATTATACTGTCGAAGTTATTTTCAACGAAGTCAAAGGCACGATCAACATTGTATGAACTTCCTTGGTAAACGTATATGAAAGCCGACGTGGAAATTGAAGTACTCAAACCAGTTGTCGAATTGATGATAGCGCTCAACCAATTATTGATGATGGCTTCGTCCTCGGAACATCCAAGACCAGCCAGCAGCGCGGTTCGTTCGGTGGTTGATTCCGTGTTCAGGTATCTGTCCAGCGCTCTGTTCCACGTTGTGGCACTGGCACCGCGAAGTCCAGCACAAATTGTGTTGGTTTGCAAATTCGCAGATAATCTGATAAATCGATGTTGTTATAAGCAGAGAACTTGAACCACTTACCTCCAAAGTTCGACCGAATTTAAAACGCATTTAACTTACGGATTAGCCGTGGAATCATCCAGCCAGCCGATGAGTTTCGCTTCAGCGCTGGACCTGCAGCTTTCGAGTCCATAGTTACAAGCGTAACTTATGGCGTTAGCTCTGTTGAAACGTGTCACGTGATCGTCGCTATCAGTCTCCTCGATGCCAACTGACTCGAAAACGTTGGTCAACAGGAAAGCAAGGTAAGTCTGAAAAGCCGTTGGTGGTCAGAAATAATTTTCAAACTTTCGAAAATGTGAGTTATTTGCGTTCTAGATTACCCTGTACGTTTCCCATCCGTCTGTATTCGCTAATAATCTTTGCAGGTAGCTGAAACCGGTAAATGCTGGGTACCATGCAATGTAATCAACTTCACGCTGCAGATAGAGGATGAGGTCGAACACGACGGAATAAGACAGCCGGTTTGCCTGGGCTAAGTTGAAAGCGTCGTCGATGAGTGCTGCTCGGTTCAACACATGGATGTTCAGATAGTTATCGCTGTTCAGGTAATTGGCGAGCATACGCCAGTTGGTGTCGTCGTAGTTGACGCGGTAATAACCTAATTATGATGTCAAAGGCCGATCATTGGTCGAAAGTCTATTTGAAGCGGGGATATTTGGCACCAAGAAAAAAGACTTTGCTTACCTGTCTGTTGCTTGTTGAAGATGACCCATCCAGTGACATCAAAACCGCTAATAATTATGCTTGAATCCTGGCTACGGATCCAATCCGAGGCAACAGTCGAGCTGAAGTTTGGGTTTGCCTGTGACGCCCAGTTTATCGGAATCCACCATTTATAATCGTGGTCATCGGCGTCGTTGGCATTTCCAAGCAAGAAACGCTCTTGGGTGATCTCCGTTGTGGCGGTGGTGTAGTTCCTCGTAAGTGTCACCACTGGATACCCCATCTGCTCTACCCAAGTGTCCAAGATATCCTTGACATAGACGTGTGACGGAAGTATGTAAGCTTCAGACTCAGCCTCCTGCAAAGCCTCGAATAGATCATCTGAGTCTGCCCCGCTGTATGCCCTGAAAACAGAAATGTGTGTCACCTTGTTTCAAAAGTAACAACTTTTCATCTCAGGAATTGCAGCTGAAGACTTACTTGGTATTCAAGTACTTGGTCAGTCCAGCTTTGAAAACATCCTCGGTTAAAAAGTGCGATGTCATTCTTATTACGGAGGCGGCTGCAAGACCAAATTTATACGGAATAAATGATAGGCCGGCTCATTAACAACCGTCAAGAAATAAATGCTGCCATTGATAATGGATCTCACCTTTCTGGTATGATATACTGTCGAAAATCGAGCTGATTTCGCTCGGACTTGCCACATCTTGGTTCATGGGATGAGAGAAAGCCGAAGAATCATAAGTAAACGCAGTTGCCTGCTGAACTCTAATTACAAACTGTTCCATCAACCGCCAGTTTTCTTCCGCCTAAGGTTGCGAAAAAAAAACCTGTTAAAAAATACACGAGGGCCAAATGAGTATTGGTGCAGAGTGAATGATAGGCACATACTGCATCTGTTGTCAGATATTGGAAGTAGGTTGCAAATCCTTCGTTCAGCCAGAGGTATTTCCACCAGGCCGGGCCGACGAGATTTCCAAACCATTGATGAGCAAACTCGTGGGAGATTACTGTGGCTATACCCTGTTTCGTAGAAAGTGTAGAGTAGCTTTCATTATAGTGGAAATAGCTCTCCCTGAAACAACAAATAATCATTTTTGGTAATCAGTCTGCAATTTTCTTTTGTAACCAATTCAGGTATAATCGAAAGGCATGGTTTTACCTGTATGTAACTAGACCCCAGTTCTCCATAGCACCAGCTGAGAAGTCAGGAATCGAGATCTGGTCCATCTTTGGGAGGCTGTAGGTGACGTTGGTGAAATCCTCGAGTTCTGCAAGTTCTATAATTCCTATATCGTAGGTGTACTGAGACTCACTAAGAGCGTTTGATCTGCTCCAAACGCCGTACGATCCATCGTCATTTTGTATTGCGGTATAATCCGAAACAACGAAAGCAACTAAATAGGTCGACATGACCGGGGTGGTCTGGAATATGGTCCATACTTTCCCATCCGTCGTGTCCGTGTACGTTTCATCAATAGGCATGTTGGAAAGGGCATGGAGCTCCGGTTCGTGTTTGATCGAGATGTCAAAGGTTGCTTTTAACCCTGGTTCGTCATAGCATGGAAAAGCTCGGCGAGCACTAGTCGCTTCGAACTGCGTAGTGGCGAGCCATCTGCGCAAGCGTAAAAAAAATGTGTCAATGACTACCACACGTGGATAATATACTATGTTCAACTTCCATATCGCAGAATATTTTGTGATTATCAAACACAGCTTAAGGGGGGAGTAGGGTCTAGTGGGCGAAAAGAAGCACTATTTTCGGATTTTTTTTTTTAGAGATATGGTTCAAGTCAATTTATCGTTATATTTTACACGTTATAAAGCATTATTCGAAGAACATTTTGTGAATTTTTCAATGAAAAATATTCAAAAATGAGCCGGTGACGAGGCATTATTGAGGACGTCTATTCAAAAAGATGATTTGCGGTACCCACTGCAGTTAATCGCAGAATTATCTGAAATCAAAAAGCAAAGAAATTTTGTTGAAATATACGTTTTTCTTAACCCCTACGTCGTTTTTTTTTTCTTCCATTCTCAATTTTTGTGGTCATTTGAAGCAAAGACAGCGACTTTACACGAAAAATTTCGCCATTTTGTAGCTGTATAATCACTTCAATGTAAATGAAAAAAAAAGAACAACGTAGGGGTTAGATATTTTATATGTAAAAAGTGTGTACAAAATTTGAAAAGAATCGGTGCAGTATAGTCCAGTCATTATGTACTTTCTACCTTGCAAAAATTCCGTTGTTGCTCTTTCTTGTTTTAAGCGTTAGGGGGGGTCAATGGTAGTCTAAATTCAAAATGGCGACCAAATCCTGCATTTGCTTATGTCCGATATTTTGAATTTTATGAAAAATTGTTTTTCTTCAATAACTCGGCCATTTTCAATTTTAACGAAAAATGGTAGAAACCAAACTTGTAGAAAATTCAATTTCCTACAACTTTGGTCTGTGTTTTTGTTCTATCAGATCGATATTTTCCGAATCAAACCTGAAAAAAGCGGCGACAATTTAATTCCCAACAAGTGTGTTTATGTTCATTTCTGCCCTAAAGTTGAAAATGAACGAGATATTGCCATAGTTTCACTTCGCCGCTTTTATCAGGTTTGATTCGGAAAATATCGATCTGATAGAAAAAAAACACGGACCAAAGTTGTAGGAAATTGAATTTTCTACAAGTTTGGTTTTCACAATTTTTCGTTAAAATTGAAAATGGCCGAGTTATTGAAGAAAACCAATTTCTCATAAAATTCAAAATATCGGACATCAGCAAATGCAGGATTTGGTCGCCATTTTGAATTTAGACTACCATTGACCCCCCCTAACGCTTAAAACAAGAAAGAGCAACAACGGAATTTTTGTTATTTCAAGGGGAATTTCTGGACATAATGACTGGACTAGTAGTTTTTGAGTGAGAGTGGGCACCGACTTTGAAAATGGTAGTTTCGAGTGAAACACGTTTGAAGTTATGAACTTTGAAAAAGTGAAGATTTATTTTTTTTCAACTCACACCGAATCATCGATCCCAGCTCCATAAAGTACGTTGCCTGCAGCAGCTTCGTTGTCTTGGGCTTCTTTTATTTTATTATATTTTCTTTTTTAACGGTACACCTGCCTCTCTGCTGCGCGCTTCCTCTCTCCGCGTCGAACGGGCGGAGACTTAGGTCCATAGCTTAGAGAGTTTTGCTCCGAATGACTTACAATTTTGACACAACATTTTTGAAATGTTGTAGGGGAGACCGGGGTCAATTGCAGCAGGGGACGGTTGAACCAACGCGAATAACTCACGAAGTAATAGAGATAGCGGCGGGGGGGGGGGGGGGGGGGACCCGATGAGAAAAGGAGCGGATTTCGTTTCCGATCGTACCCGTATAAGTTTGGTGACGCTCCGACTCATCGTAAGCGGACAAGAGGCGACATTGTGTTTCTGTCAACAAAAGTAACTATTTTTGTTGCTGCTATTTCGTTTCTTATTACAAAACTATATTAGTTACGATTATTTTGATTCTCAGAGTAGGAACTTTGGTTATTAGAGTACAAATAGGCATCATTGTTTTTTATTTAAGTTGTTTATCTTCGACGTTATGCCGACAAATTGTCTGAAAGGTATGCCAGGGACGGTTAAATCCATTTTTTTTGGGGTCAGTTGAACCGTTTTATCCCATGCATTTCAAGACTGTTAGTTGTTTTTTTTTTTCATAAGTTTTCACCTAATTCGGGTGTATATAATATATAATTTGTTCAGACGTTATTGTTGTTGTAATTTTCATTCCAATAAATAACTGTTCGTTTCATTTCATTTAATTTGTTTTGTCGTAAATGAGTTATTTTTTTTTTTCACCAGTTTTCACCTAATTCGGGTGTATATAATATATAATTTGTTCAGACGTTGATGTTGTACATTATTGTGTAATTTTCGTCCCGATCAATAAGTGTATAACAACGTTATTTTCGTTATTCCATTAGTGCTGCAATTGACCCCAGTCACTGCTGCAACCGCCCCAGGTATGGGGTCGGTTGAATCACTTTTCCTTTTTTTGTAAATTGCCCCCAAACTTTTTTTGCAGTGCATATAATGCTATTATGGTATTATACATTAGTAGTCAGATAACCAAGAATCACTTTAAACATGTTGGTTGTTACATTTAGTTGAATTTGTCGTTGTGAACAGTGATTTTCTGGAAAATGCTGCAATTGACCCCAGTCTCACCTACTATAAGAAAATGTCAAAGAAAATAAAAAGTTTTTCCGAAAGTCACAACACCCTACACCCCATTGTATCGCTTGCTTGGAGCCGTGATGGCAGCTCAGCAGGGAACTGTGCTTCAAAATGACGACACTGCTTGCGCTAGTACAAGCTGCCTTGCAAGATTTCGGTGATTCACCATGTCGACGGCCTAGTTCTCAAATGTCGCAACCCACAAATAATAAATTTTACAAGAGAGAGTAAAAACGAATTATCTCTTGAAATATCAATAATCATAATCAGTTATAATTTTTTATTTATTATTATTTATTTTCAAATTTTTTCATCATTTAAAAAAAAAATTTTTTTTACTCTTTTCATGATTTTTTAATTTTTTTCCATTTTTTTTTTCAATTTTTTTCTCCACTGATGAAAAGAAGTTGACGTACTTACATTTAAATATAATGCCGCCCTTCAATTATACAACTAATAATAAATAATTTTACGGTTAACATGCATTAACTTGAAGTCATGTGTGAAAGTACGAGAAGATTTGTACTGTGGGTTACGACGTTTAAGAATGGAGGAGATTGATCACATGTTGGATACGATATTCGGTTGAACTCATTTGAAAAATACTTGGAAATTTTTTTAACTCAAAATAGTTCTAAATTAGACGTAAGATGTAATAAAGAACTAATTGCAGTAAAGAAGTCAATTTTCCAAATTTTGTGGGTTGCGATATTCGCTCCGCGGAATAACCGGCTATCTCAGAAGTTGCTCTAAAAAGCGGCTATCTTAGATTTTACTCGAAAAAGCGGCTATCTTCAAATAGTGCTAGCGAAATTTTGCTTCAAAAACGTAAAATTATGATTCAAAAGCTGAAAAAACCGGTTGTCGCAGTCATTATAATGTCTGGGCTTTTGCTCCAACCTGTTTTTTCAGCTTTTGAATCATAATTTCACGTTTTTGAAGCAAAATTTCGCTAGCACGATTTGAAGATATCCGCTTTTTCGAGCAAAATCTGAGATAGCCGCTTTTGCGAGCAACTTCTGAGATAGCCAGTTATTCCGCAGAGCCATCGATTTGAGACTTAGGCCATCGATGTGCTATTTTGCTCTACATGTTTTCATGCTGCTGCCGATTGCAGTGCATCTACCTAGAGGTGTTGTTTCGTTTAGATTTTTGTTCAGCTGATCTGCCATGGCATGGTAACAAATGAGCACACAAGCTCAGTTTGCTAGTTTTTTTTTAAGTACAGCGCGAGTTTTAACCGATTGCAGTGCATCTAAACCAGCTTATCGCCCAGCAGAGCAGCGCGCTCTGTCCGAGGCCGAGCCAGCATCGCAGCCAGCTCGATTGCATGCGGCCCAGCCAGCACAGCTACGAGCACGACAGACCAGCAAGCGATGCAGCAGGAAAAAATGCACCATGTGCGCCGGACTTTACTTCAGAAATTCAGTGCTCTACACGGTAAAAAATATTGTGTAAAATCAACACAGCTTGTGTGTTAAAAACGGTCGACACGAAATTTGTGTTGAAATTTCGACACAAGCTTTGTGTAACCCCTTTTTAACACAAAGATTATGTTGAAATATCGCCACAAGAGGGCGCAAAGAATCTTACACTTTTAAAGTGTCAATCTTAACACAAAATAAATGTTAAATAATTTTATTTATTCTAATCAACTGTTTCATACCTATAAAATAATTTTTTTTTATTTCCTCAACTGCAGTAAATAATATTTATTAAAAAATGTGTTTTTTTTTTTATTATCTACATTTTAATGAAACATCAACAGTTACCGAATGTAGATAATTGTAGGAAAAATTTTAAATAATTAAATCAAAAAACAATTTATAGGTTATAGAAATGAAGCAGGAAAGTCAAAAATACAATTGTCTTTATTATTTAATAATATTCATTATATTTTCACATTAGATCATAAGAAATAATTAGTTATAATAATAGAGTGATCTACATTAAACCTATGCAGTTCCCAACTAGCAGTTAAAAAATTCTGAAATTTTGGTTTATAATAATCATAAATTTTACAGAGAATGTTTTTTTAATATCTGCTATTAAGAGTAATTTATTTTATAAAAACAAATTTTAAGGTTATCTTAGAAGAAAGAAAGGTTATCTACAGTATTCAGAAATTTCAATAATAAATAAATAATAACTCACCGTTGATTACATCAATTTTTGTGTTCGTATTATAAACACACTTTATTGTTAATTTCTAGATTACATAACTTTATTATTAACACTCGAAACACCAACAAAATAGATGCCGATGATGACGCTCACCAATGAAGCGGCATCCTAAATAGGCGGCGCCACCGGCGGTTAGAGATTTTGACACAAGCTCTGTGTTAATTCCACAGTAACATACAAAATGTGTTAATAAAGAGTGTATAACACATTTTTTATGTTACAAAATAAAGTGACACAAACTTTGTGTTATTTTAACACACTACAATTTTTAACACAAACCGTTTTCGACACAAATACACAATATTTTTTACTGTGTAGTTCGGAACGTCGATTTCAGGAACATTTTGACTGGACTAGAAGCTTGAGGTCACAATAGTACTTTTTGTACCAAGGGCATAAAATGCGATTTTACGCCCGAGTTGTGATCGCCGTGCCCTCGGGCGAAACCGGCCCGAGGGAAGCAACCATCACACGAGGCCATATAATCGTACGCCCGTGATGCATACTTTATTTTTTGGCAAAGTGGGTGGAAAATTCGAAAAATACCAAATAAAACGTAGAAATTAGACTAGGGTAAATGCACCAGTGAATGAACGGTTAAGGAACGTCACCAGTGAATGAACAGCCATGTTAAAATCACTGTATATAGATATACTTTGCGTGAAAACGTTCATTTACTGGTGCGTGTTCATTCACTGGTGCATTTACCCTAGTTTTTTTTTAATTTTTTTTTTTCCGTCGTAAATCCGTGAAAAGGTGAGTTTTGGGTGTAAAACGAAGCCTTGTGGAACCGGAGCCTGGTAGCTCAATTTTAAAAGGTAACGCATTCGGTCTGAACTTTTCTCATTTGATTAAGGGGACCTGTAACCCTTTCAGGCGTAATTTCAATATCACATTAGAGAGGCTGGCGCGAGTGCCGTGAGTAATGGATGTTAATGATAATATACACGACTGGAAGGTCCGTTATTTTTCTTCATTCTCATGTGCGAAACATTTAAAAAAGTTGGAAATCACTTGAGTTATCGAGGAGCGAAGTTGGGGTTGCGATTTTCGCTTGCCTGCACTTATCACAAGATTGCGTCGAAGCCCTTTGCCTGAAATCCAAAATCAACATATCTGTACACTAAGCACAGTTGTAGTTTTATTCTGAACTAGGATTATGTTTGTGTTTGCTGTATTTTGAAAGAAATTACTTTTTGAACCCAGTTTCTGAATTTCGGCCCATTTTCATCATTTTTTTTGGATCAAAGTCCGAGAGTCTAATTTGGATGTTGGCGGTCCTAGGTCAGGATATAGCCACATATCAGGAAAGAATGTGTGCCAAAGGGCAAGTAAATCATACGACCGGTTGAAAAAATATCTTGCGATAAGTTGAAATTTTTTTTTTTTTTTTTAATTAAACTTAAAATGTTTGGAAAGGATAGGGCTTCAAAATTTCATATGAAAAAAAAACGATTTTTTGCCACATTTCAAGGGTTACAGGTCCCCTTAACACAAGATTCTTGCTACACAAATATGTACTCTAACCGAAATATCTACAAAACTATGCAACTTAGGAAGCTATTCTTGGTCTCATTTTGTAGAGAATTAAATTCTCTACTATTTCTTTAAAAATGAAGCTACTGGGCTCCGGTTCCATAAGACTTTGCTTTACACTTAAAACGTCCTTTTTCAAGGGAGTACGAAATAAAAAAAAAAGGTTGGAAAAAACTGGTCTAGTACAAATAGTATACATACGGCGCATTTCAGTTCTGCTCAACCAACCATCGATACTGTTGTCTTCGTCTTAGTATTTTTTTTTTTAACATGAATGCGTCAAAAACGAGATTCAAACTCATTAAACAGATTGCCCACATGGAAAAATATATATGCGCATTCATATAAATGATATATATGAGCAAATCCAGATAGAACTTGAAAAAAGCGTGTCCCTTGGTCTTTTGAGGGACTCAAATTATAAAATATGACAAGCTATTGCTATCAACAGACTCTTCATAATGTCCTGCACTAGAGGCATATAACGCATGACCCGGAATCAAGTAATAATACAAGTTATTTCACCAAAAGTCACTGAAATGTCCTTACCGTCCTTATCCCTGGCGGACGGTAAGGACATTTTTCGTGCAAATTTCTGTGAGAACAATTTTTCCTAATACTCTGCCGGAATTTTCTTACAACGGCACACTTTGTTCTCAATAGATAATCGTTCCAAGGGTTAAGGGTTGCAAGAAAAATGTCCTTACCGTCCGCCAGGGACAGGGACGGTAAGGACATTTTAGTGACTTTTGGTGAAATAACTTGTATAATTTCTTGATTCCGGGCCATGCGTTATATGCCTCTAGTGCAGGATATTATAAAGAGTCTGTTGATAGCAATAGTTTGTCATATTTCATAATTTGAGTGCCTCAAAAGGCCAAGGGACACGCTTTTTTAAGTTCTATTTGGATTTGCCCATATGTCTGAGAGTATATCAAGAGACTCGGTAGAGTCTCGCGCCAAGTCCATCAAAAAAAAAAAGTTTTTTTGTATGCACCGCGCGAGACTCGACGGAGTCTATATATCCGAACGACAGCCAAACGGCGTGGTGGGGAGACAGTATTTTCCTATTTCTTACACCACGCATGTAGACACGGAATTGAAATATTTACCATAGGATGTAGCCAAGAAAAGCTGCGATTTAAGCCAAAGTTAGATGAAATCGGTGAACGAAGAGCTGAGATATAATTATGAACGTTTTAAATATACCCGTTTTCATCAAGAAATTTTGTTCATCACCTTCTCCTCCTTCAGTCAAAACACGTACTTCATAGTGATGAAAAGCTTTGGGTCTATAAACGAGTAAAGAGTGGCTTTTTTTGATACTACACCGATAGAAAACATGTATCATATTTTACCATATATCGCCGACAAATTACTACTTTTGATAGCAAGTTGACGTGGAGTCGAAAAACCAGGAAAAGTAGCTTTTTTTGATTCAATAGTTTGTAGCAGGACTGAGATACGTTACATGCCACTCGGAACTAAAATTACGACTCGGCATTGTAATTATCGTTACTTGTAAAAATTACAACATATTTCATAAGTTTTAAGATTCAAGCGTGTTATTTTTACTATCCGCGATTGTAACACAGTATAGTTTCGCACCGCTTCGTGATACACTGTCAAAGGTGTTGACTGAGCATATAAGCACGAAAATTTTCGTTCAGTCATACCGATATCGGAGCGTCCGCTAGAGCAGGAGGGTATATGCGTTGTTATCGACTGCGTTAATGTATGGAACTACTTATTAGTGCGATAATATTAAGTCAATATGTGTACACGATTGTTGGTCAAATATATGTCATATGTTTTCTACATCACCATTCACCCTTCTACTATCCTCACCCCACTTCACCTATCCATAACACCTAGCTCAACCGGAAGGTGAAAGGGGCGCTGTGAACCAACTTTTTCTTTGACAGACTTCATTTTACTATCTGAGATAGTAAAAATTCGGACCACACAGGGGAATTACTACTACGCGGGATAGTAGCTTTCAGCATACGCAAAGTTCTTCATACAATCGAATATAGTAAAATTTAGTCTTCAAGTTGTAAACCATACCCTTCTTGAAGAGTAATCTTTACCATTAGTAAAATTTACAAGGTAGATTTGTAATTCTTTCCAGTGTGTGACTGCACGTCATTTTACTACCGAAAAATAGCAATTTGTCGGTGATATGTGGTAAAATGTGATACATGTTTTCTATCAGTCTATAATGTACAAATAGTTGACTGAATATTGTGATCATTCGATGTAGTCATGCTATGACTGCAATATGAGCGTAATATGATCGATCATAAGATACACATGGTTGTTACATTCGATGATTTAGTATGATGTAAATATGATGTAAATATGACAGCAACTGTTCTATCTGGGGTGATATACCTAGTGAAGTGGAGTGAAGTGCCCTACTAAGTGATATGGGGGACGGTAGGGCAGAGCCGGCAGTGGGGGCAAAACCTGCACAAAAAAAAACGAGGGGGAAGTAACTCAAACCTGGATTGACACATTAATCTTTAGTTTGAATTAATTCGCATTAATCTTTGCAGTAATTCGCGTTAATTCACCTTAATCTGCATTTAATTCGCGTTAATTCGCCTTAATTTCGATTAATTTGTATTAATTCACCGAATATTGGCACGTCAATTCAAGGAGTTATTTTCGCCTCGAAAAAAAATGACCTAATGGTATTTTCGAAATAAGGCGAGTGAAACAAAACGCCATACCGAGTGTCTCCGCTGAAAGCAATACAAATTTTAGAGGGTGGGGCAAAACCGGCACCGAGAACAAAAAGCTCAATCTTATATTTTCGCGTTGAGGCGAGTAAGAAGAAGCTGTATCTAACGTAACTCTGCTGAAAACGATAAAATACCGGGAAATGGGGGAAGACCGGCCAGACGCGCTCTCTAATTTCGTCGACTTTTCTAATTTCTAGAAAACTATAAATATTTATACTTTCGATTGAATTTTTTTCGTTCATTTCAAATGGTATAGTAATAGCTCTTTTGTTAAACACATCTAGGCTGTGTTCCGAGATTCACTGGCAGTACTGCGAGCTCTTCTTGTTTCTTTCTCGCGCCTGTGAGTTCGTGAATACAGCTGTCTCTTTCTGACACAAGCTTGCAGTACTGCCAGTGAATATCGGAACACAGCCCTAGTCTCTAAAACTTTACTATTTTTTCTTTCATTAAATTGATTTGTCTATTCTGTGGTACATTGAATTTGTATTCGTATAATTTTCTTGTTTAGTGGCCGGTTTTTCCCCATTTCTCGGTATTTCATCGTTTTCAGCAGAGATACGTTGAATACAGCTTTTTCTTACTCGCCTTATCTCGAAAATACGATTCAGCTTTTTTTTTTTGGTGCCGGTTTTGCCCCACCCTCTAAAATTTTCTTCGCTTTCAGCGAAGACACTCGGTATGATGTTTTGTTTTACTCGCCTCAATTCGGAAATACCATTAGGTCAATTTTAGGTCTATCATTAGGTCGTATATAGTTAAAACCGCAGTCAAAATACGAATACTAAAGGGTTATATGTAGGTGAGGGTGGGGCAAGACTGGCCACCTGAAATCAAGGCGTAAAAACCAATTTTACACCCATTGTGCCAGAATAGTATATTCCGTATCAAGGGTATCAAGAGACTCGGTAGAGTCTCGCGCCAAGTACATTAAAAAAAAATTTTTTCAAGTGCGAGACTCAACGAGTCTATATACCCGAGAGGCAACTACCCTAACCTATACCGCGAACTAGTATCTTCGTTATCTTTCACCTCACACCATACACAAATTGAAACTAATTCAATCTAGGATGTGGGCATGAAAAGCTTTCATTTGAGCCCTAGATCGATTAAATCGGTGTCCGGAGTGCTGAGATATGATTAACTTCAGATTCTGATACCCCGTTTCCTCGTATAACAATTTTTCTCTTTCCTGTTCTTCAGACCAAGATTCAGCCAATTCAAACCATTCCCATATAAAATCACTAGACGGGAAAACACACAAAAGTTGTATGGAGTGGCGTAAGTACGAGAGTCACGAGGTAGATGGCGCTGGTATCGCAGACAGAAACCTTAGAAATATATGCTCTAGGACAGAAGCCGTCTGCAACACTAGCAGACGCGTGTTGTCATTATTTCATGTTTTTAAATACAAATAAAGGAAATAAGAGAGAGTACGAACGACTACATGCCCGAAAGGGCGATAAGTCAGTAAAGGATATAATAAAAGAGAGAGTACGAGCAATGCTTAATACAAAATTTAAACATACATAAACTAGTGAATACCCACCAAAAGCCCCTCAGGTGCGAAAACCTTACGCCAAGTACATTTAAGTGATAGCCACCAACAAAAATATTTCGATAGGTTAATTATCTTAAATCCTACGATCTTGAGCTTTTGAGGTTATGCGAATCGACTGACGTGTAAGATTCATGGTGATGAATAGAATAACAATTGTGAACGGATAATTTGACGATTAGGTTTACCTTGTATGACACAAGACTGTTAGATGACTATTAACTGACTATTACCTCTAAATTTTATTCACTTATACATTGTAGATTTGGCTTATTTCCATTCATGAATGCAATTATCGGAGGAAACGGTTTTTTGGGGATTCAATTATCTAGCAAGTCACCGCCTGAGGAAGTCTGACAGTAGAAAATCAAGAAAAAATGTTAAAGTTGAAAGATATCAGGATAGCATGATTTGATATAAGGAACGGCAAGGTGCCAGACCAACAAAGCCGAGTTGAAACGTTGGATTGCAACGAATTCCACTTCAAGCTCTATGTTAGGCTCATCTCTAGAGGCTCGTCTGCTCAGACCCAAGTTGTGAGCCAACGTTATGGGTTGTATTTCGACGAGTTCTATATTCTATCCCGGTATCCTCTAGTTCAAATGAGATTGTAAGTCGACGTTGTGTGTTGAACTCCGATAGGCTTTATTTTACACTCGACGTGAACGTAATGCCTTGACCTTCGGTGGAGACAATTTTTTAACCCATGTTTTACAATCAGCTTAGATTCTCCGCTCAGAAGCTCAATCAAATTCAGATTAGTGCTATCACGACAAATGGTGGGAATGAAAATACTCATTCGCTATTAAAGAAATGATCGATCGACCCCTCTTTGTCAGATGATAGAGATTCTCATTTATATTTATTTATTCATTGTAGACTCAGCGTATAATCATTTATGAATGTAATTATTGGAAAAAAAAACCTTTTTTATGGATTGTTTAATTTTGTAGCGGGTTGCCGTATAAGACGAGAGGATGATGAGAGAAGACGCTAGGGTCGCAAAGTATCGGGATAGTGCGATTTGATACGAGAAACGGCAAGAGTCAGATGAAGAGAGCAGAATGCGAGTATTTGACTTCATAAACTTCCATCTTATACTCTAAGCTAGTCTTGCATGAATAGGCTCAATTCTCGATATTTTGATACCTTCTGTTCAGACCTGAATTCGAAGTTGACATTATGAGTATGGGACGCGTACGTATTCTTTTCACAGAGGACCTAGCTAGATTAAAAAAAAAAAAAAACTACCTACGAATTGCAATACATATATCTCATATTTATATATATTTAATCATGAGCAGCAGCTATAACCCTATGTGCAAGTAACTCCGCCATTGCCGGCCCAGGCCCAGATGAGATAGGAGGAGGGCTGCGCGCAGGGCTACACGTTTCAGGCATATAGAATTATACCAGATTCTAACGAAACAATTCGTAAAACTTAATGAAAGAACATATGTTACGTCTGTCCACAGAAATTCAAGGCTCACAGAAAAGTATGAGCATACGTGTATATTATTACATTATTTTAATTCATTTGAAATTATACTACCCCATTTAACATAGCTGCTTTTTGAGGGATTCGGATGATACAAAATGCATCACCGTACATGCATTGGGATGTTCATAGGAACAATTGGCAGAATGCTGCCAACTGAGCAAGCCTCGCGTGCGACAATATATGAAAACCCAATCGAGCGAGCGTAGCGAGCGAGCACAATTATTAGGTAGTCAAGCAAAATTTTACAAAAAGTGGTGATATCAACCCCAAAAAGCACCCCTGGTGCAAAAACCTTTCGCCAAGTACATTAATGTGGTGACTACCCCCAAAAAAATCCACCAACAAAAATTCCTCCTTTACAAAATTGATACTATAAAAATGTCTACTTACAAAAGGATTGAAATCAGATACAATGGCCAAGTACATGTCTTATGTATAACAAAAGTTTACAACAGAAGAACAGAAAACTGAATAGTCTTGTATCGTTCACTCGCTACGCTCGCTCATTCGATCAGCTCTTGATAATTACAGGGAAAAAAATCAGAAAAACAAAATTTAGGAAGTGGTACTTGGCGGGCCATTATAGCAATATGTATCAAACAAATGATACATAGACCCAAATGAATACTCTTTTACTTAATCATAAATGGCCCGCAAGTACCACTTCCTAAATTTTGTTTTTCTGATTTTTTTCCCTGTAATTATCGAGAGCTGTTCGAATGAGCGAGCGTAGCGAGTGAACGATACAAGACTATTCAGTTTTCTGTTCTTCTGTTGTAAACTTTTGTTATACATAAGACATGTACTTGGCCATTGTATCTGATTTCAATCCTTTTGTAAGTAGACATTTTTATAGTACCAATTTTGTTAAGGAGGAATTTTTGTTGGTGGATTTTTTTGGGGGTAGTCACCACATTAATGTACTTGGCGAAAGGTTTTTGCACCAGGGGTGCTTTTTGGGGTTTAAAGTATTACGCCCGTGTTTCGAACGATATTTCTTGATGCAGTTGGCGTGAAATTCGATTTTATCTATTAATAACGAGAGAGGAATGACAGAAAAAAATACTACATTTTCAAAAGTAGGCGCCTATTCATTGGGAAGGTTAGAACTTTCTGTGGAGAATGTCCCATGAGACTGAACCTAATTGAAATTTTGAAAAATTAATTCGTAGCAAATCCAACAAGATTTTGCATAAATTGCAAAGGTGCTCCCAATTTCCTGCGATTTTTTCTTTATAACTTGTTGAAAATAATACCAAGGTTGTTATCGATCTCCGAATTAACCCAATTTGTAAGCGATTTGCGCAATATTTGAGAGCTCATTGTGACTTACAAATTTGTCGAGTGCTTTCAGATATGACAATGTTGTTTTATGTCACTTGTACAACAGCGGGGGTTTTCTGATTTCCTTAGGTCAGATGATCAATCTAATCAGTATCAAACTGCAGATAAGGGACTTGTCCGAGTGCGATAAATTATCATACGCAATGTCTTGAGACGGATTGTAATCCCCCGTATAATCCCAATTCCAACGGGATTAAATAATCCTCGAACAGTTGGGAAATAATATCCCTCTTGTTGACGGATAGATAATATTTTACAAATTAATCCCACAACTTAGTCTAGTCGAGAAGTGAGTTTCCTGAGAAAAATAGTTCGAATGGTTTTAAAATTATGAGCGATAGCTCATTTGATTCGGAATGCGATCCTGAAAAAGGAGTATTTTTTTTTTTTTTGCGGAAACAAAAATTGTAATTGTTATTAACAAAAAACAAAAACAAAAACAGACGTCTCCGGTTTTTGACTATAACTAAAAAACTTTAACAGATAACGAAAATTGGAAAAAAGCATCTTCAAGAGGAAGAAATTTCCAATAAAAAGTCTCCACTCCCGGAACTCTATCTCCATTATTTATAATTTTAATATGACGCTGAAAATAGGGTTCCGCGCGGCCGTTTCAGCACTGACGCGTCGCCGCTGAACAGAGAGTGCGATAGAAATTATTATGTTTCTACTATTGAATATTAATTTGAAATTTTCTAAAAATTATGCTATCATCAGAACACTCCAAAGAATCTAGCCCCGCAGAGAAAAAATTTTCAACTTTATTTTTCTAAAAGTTATACAATTGTTAATTAACTCATTTTCTTCGGACTTCGGTTTTCATAAATGGCGACATGAAAGTTTAAATAATTGGCCTAAAATTTTTTTCCCATTTGGGAGCCCTTCTTATATGTATACGTAAAACAAGATGACGTAATAAAAGATTGAGAAAGTTTTTTCATTTGTTTATAATAAATTTATTAAGTTCCAAAAAAATTATGAATGAAAAAAATTATGGTAAAAAAATTTTTTTTAAGGAAAATTATGTTATGGCTGTTTTCACATCTAACAATGACATCATTAAATGTTGAAGCAAAATTTTTTACTTCATTTGTTGAAAAGTTTTTCATAAACAAATGGTCAAATTGAATATTTTCAAATAAAAAATTTTTGTTTTTATATTGAGAAAAGTCAACTATGATTTTTGAAAGAAATAATTTTTCTTAAAAAATGTTGTAATTGTTTGTAATCGTTTTTTTCATTTATCTAACATTTAAATTATTAGTTAAGGAATAATTTTTTTTTCTGGAATCATAATTGGCAGTTCTCTATATAGTCACAAAAACAACATTTTTTTTAGCAACAATTTGATTGTTTATTAAGTTACCAATTTGTTATGAACAAATTCTGATTTTCAGTTTATTTTTTTTATCAAACTATCAAAAATCACGAAAACAACGATGTATAACAAAGTGTAAAAATAATTTTTGGTCTATTTTTTATTGCTTTTAAAAAATATCGTGGTATCAAAGTTGAAGCGGTCCCCTGGCGAAAATGAGATGTGCAAAATATCGAAGCAAATGTAAATTGAAACAGAGAAGTGTGACCAGAGTGTGAATTCGTTTCAATTTACATTTCCTACACGCTTTCTCACATTTCCTGTACATCTCATTTTCGCCAGGGTTACTTGATTTGTCAACTTATAAATTGCTGTAACTTATTAACTATCAAAGATACAGTCTTTGACATTGAAGACGATTATTTAGAGAATAAATTTATCTTTCGAATAAATCTTTTTCCAGCTCGGTATCTATCATAATTCCCTTGTTACAAGCTTTTGTTTATAAAAATCTTCAGTATCTGCATCTTATAATCCTTATATCTCATAAACTATTGCAATGACGCCTTTTATTATTCAAGGCAATTTTGTATGAGCTTATTATGAAACTACTTGAAAAAAAAAATTTCATTCTTCAACGCCAATTGTTTATAAATTATTCGTATTTATTCTAATTTCAAAATAAAAAATTCATACATTGCTATTATTGCTAATTGGCGGACGTGGGTTCAAATCCCGGTTACGACCAAAATATTATTGGCGTTTTTAGCGAATTGAAAATGTGTTTCTCTGGTGTTAATCATATGTTGATGGTCATTTACGTGTTCAAACGCACAAACTCGGATAAAAACCAATTTTTTTTTACAATTTTGGACCTGCTTCAAAGTTTAGTAATATTACTATAACAATGCTAGAAAATTAAAAAACTCGTTCTTAAAATTACTGTAGAAATGTTCGGTAAATTCACTATCGCCAACACGAATAATGCTTCCTATACATTTTTAGTAAATTTACATCAGAAACTTCTAACAGTGTACACTTTTTAAAAATTTGATCGAGTTAATTACTCCTAAAACTGGAGTAAACCAGACTTCGAAGACTTCATAGACTTCGAAGACGTCAAAGACTTCAAAAGATTTGAAGGGGCTTCACAAGCCTTTACGAAACTTCATGGGGCTCCATTCTCGTGGGACTTTCTGGGACTTTACGGACTGCACGGGGACTTCACGGGACTTCACATATTGTGTACATCAGCCTTCAAGAGTGATTAAAGTAGTAGTCTCGAGAAATTATCAGACAAAAGTTTCGAGGGCGCGTAATGGTATAGTTGCTCGGCCATTTGCCGGGTTGTACTCGAAAACTTTCGATAGTTATTAATATTTTATCATTGGTATTTTTTTATTCATCATCATCATTATTTTATTAATTATTTTCATAATTTTGAAGCTTTTCTTTTTTGTTTGAAAGTGTAAAAACAGATCATTCATTTTTTGAATACGTGGAAAGGATTATTTTACCATGCATTGGGCTAATTTTTTTCAAAATCTATCTTGTCATTCGTTTTTTATAGTAGAAAGTCCGATTTCGGCCATAAGAGCGCGTGTAAAACAGCGATTTCTTGATAATTAATATCTCAAAGTCTGAACGGTACAGCCCCTCCAAATTAAGTCTATTGCCGTGTCTCATTTGGTAAGCAAAGTACACTTGATGCACACTTGCCCTCTGTTCAACCATTGATCTATATCTATTAGACTGTCCCGTTTTTATTTCAACTCTTTTTCTTTTTGCTTCCCTTATTTTACTTTCATCAGTTATTCCATAATATTGATTCTCTCGCGATGTAGACCCTAAGAAATAATATTTAGAGGTGGCTCAACGTGATTCTCGATTTCCCACACGGAGAGAAAAGAATAGTAATATTCACAATCTATGCATAGTAACCATTACTATGTTACATGGTCACGTAGATTTTTAAGGTTAACATCTGCTTAGTTACCATGCAGCATAAAAACGGTTACCAGAAACATGGCGATGATTCCTATTCCACATAGTATCATTTATGATTCTATAAGAAAATGAGTCTGATTACTATGTAGAATTGTAAATATTACTATTTTATAACGCGTGCATGAAAAAGTCGCTTGTTTGGGGCTCTGAAGCGGTCATATTGTGGCACTTTTCTGACGTTTGAGTAGGCAATGCCAACATGAAACTAATTGCACGCCAAACGTGCGCACTGCGTTTTGCGCACATCGAGCGTGCACAACATGATTTTTGTTACGCACGGCGTGCGAACAAGAGCATTTTATAATCATTCATCCCTGTCAACGCGCTATCTCTGTGAATCGACTCGATGTTTGTGGTATGGTTGTTTACATTGACAACAGAGCCCCACAAGCAACTTTTTCATGCATTTGTTATAAAAAATAGCGTTTGATACTCCCGCGAAGTGAGGCGTTTAGGGTTGTCCGATTCCTTCAGCACTCACCTTCGTCTCGGCTGCTGCCTCGACTACGGTTCGTGCTGAAAACATCGGACAATCCTATAAATGCCTCACATTTCGCTCTCGTATCGAAATCTACTATTCTGTTCTCTCCGTGCATTTGATTTACGCGGCAAAACATCGATTCTAGACTTCTAAGCTGAATATCTATGTTTTTTTCACACATGAACCAAAGCTGGATGTATCTAGATACAAGCATCTAAGATACAGTATCTAGATTCATTTTGTATCTGAATGATGTATCTAGATACGATATTTTTTTCATATCTTCATCTGTATCTAGATATTTTGTGGAGTATCTTTATATCGTGCTAAAGATACTATTGAAGATACTTCAAAAAATCTGAAGAAAGGTTGAATCATTGAATGACTCGTGTAGTCTTGTACATACGTCATGGCCAAACGCAATGCTCTAAGTGATGGTTTTTTCGAAACCTTACTTTTCTTGGAATAGTATATTGTGATACAAGTGCGGAAGGTAGGCAATATCCGACGAGTGCTGTAAATGACACGAGACAGATATTGCCTATCCGCACGTGTATCAGACGATATTTTTTGTAACTCCCTGCGAAGAAAGTTTGATTTGAGAGACAGATTGATCAATCAATATAACCTCACATCGCGACTGTCCACCGCCATGACACAGTGCACGAAGAAAGCACTAGTGCGCAAAGTAGAGTATTCGCGATGTGCGCATGCGCGACAAAAGCACTAGTGCGCAAAGTAGAGTATTTGCGGTGTGCGCATGCGCCAACTCTCTCTTTACTTCACCCCTCGGAAATAAGGTATTTTGCGCTAGCTACACAGCCTTCGAAAATCAAACTTTCGAAGCAGGTGTTGCAAAAAAAAAATTATTCTTTTGCTCAAGCCTTGCTGAGGAGTCAGTAGTCTGTCGCTCTGTTACTTCAAATTTTGTAATATGAAATTTACAATTTTGTTTCGTTTCAATTTTGTGTCGAAAAATAAAGCTGATCAACTTAACATCCAAACGTGTACCTATATATATGATCTCATCTTATTTTAGAAAGTATCTGTTAAAATATCTAGATAGTCTTAAAAGTATCTGTATCTATATCTAGATACGTTAAGTATCCTTGTATCTGTATCTGTATCTAGATACATTTTATTGTCGCGTATCTGAATCTGTATCTGGATACATTCCAGAAGTATCTTTTACAGCATTGACATGAACGCAAACGCCGATTCTACTCTCTGTTTTCGGGGAGCAAAGAGCGGTTTTGCCGCTCGAAAAGTCTTTGCTCCCCGAAAGTCTTTGCTCCCGGCTTTTTCTCCCTGAAAATCTTTGCTCCCTAGAGACGTTGTCTTTGCTCCCCGATATGAAGTTGCACTAGATTCATCAATCCTCTTTTTTCCTTCATGAAAAGAACATACGATGGTGGGACCAACTTCATGCCTATACTGTTTTGTTTAAAGCAGCAACCAAATAAATAAATCATAACTTTAATTGATTTATTGAAAATTAATCGGTCAAACCGATTTTTACTCAAACAGATAGGAAAATCGGCCTCTGTTCATGTGTAAAAAAAAATATCGTTTGTAACACGGGAGCAACGTCTTCGCTCCCCTCGGTCTAGTTTGCCGCCCTCGCTTCCGCTCGAGCAGCAAGCTATACACTTGGGGAGCGAAGACGTTGTTTGCTCCCTTGCTGCACAATATACTATCGACTTATCAAATAGTCGAATAATTCTCGGAGTAAACTTATGACACAGATATGGAGCATTCCATGCCAAATCGACCTCGTCCTGACCCTCGACCTCTCAGATCTGGTCCGCGATTTCCGTATTGTTCTTCTGACTCCAAATGGCAGCCACATTTTTTTTCAGATTTGTCAAAATCAATTCGAACGCGTCATGAATTTTCAGAGTTTTTTCTCTCCAACACCTCGATGGCCGTGGTTGAAAAATCTGGAAAAATTCTCAAAAGCTCTGTGTTAGACATGAAAATTTCCAAACTAAAATTCATAATATCTGGACTTTTGCTTGATTCTGTTTTTTCAGCTTTCTTAAAAGAAAAAATTTGAAAACATAGAAGTGGGGATCGATACATCATTGACTGCTGCTTAAATGTTTCTAACGATAGCCGAGGATTCTTGGAAATTGTTTCAGATTTGTTTTCTGGAATATCAACGTGAAATTATGATCAAAAAGTTAAAGAAACCGGTTGGAGCAAAAGCGCACACATTATGAATTTTGGTTCAAAAATTTTCATTTCTGACAAGGAATTTTTGAGAATTTTTTCAGATTTTTCGATTACGGCCATAAAGGTATTGAAAAAAGAACTTTGAAAATTCATGACGCACTCAAATTTATTCTGAAAAATCTGAAACAAATTCTGATTGCTATTTAGAGTCAGAAGAATATTACACCGTTCGGTCATTATGATAACGCTCTCTATTTGGGTACCTAATCACGGTCCTGTTATAACCACCGATTGTGAGCTAGTATTTTTTGGTGTGTGGTATGGTTAGTGGGGCTCCAGCGCCGTATCTGATGTAAACAGTCATCAACCTGTTCAATTTATGCGACGGCTTATTGGTGACTAGTCATCAAACTGTCCAAGCGTCATCAAACTACTCGTTATATATAACGAGAGTCTCTGCCTTCTAGATCCCTGGTCATCAGAATACTCAAGAGATATATTTGTATGGGGAATTCCACCCCAACCCGACCTATGTCTGACCCTCACCCCTTCCGATTAGAGTCATAATTTTTTATGTTGTTCCACCTTTTCGAAAAAACACTCTAAATTTTTTTCAGATTTTTTGGAAACCGTTCGATTAATCTATGGTTTTTGAAAATGAACACATTGATGCCCACTTTGGCTAAAGGCCTGAAAATTTTGATAACGAAAGCAGGATTTTTGAGAATTTCTTGAGATTTTTCAATCGGGCTATCGATGTGTTCATTTTCTTCCTTGCCACAAACTTTTAACAAAGTAGCTGAATCCATTCTGATAAAACTTTGTTCAAGTAATGCTGCAGAGATACATATTATATTTGATCGCTATTTAACGCCTTCAATCAAAGATTCAGAACGACAGAATCGACTAGGGTTTGATATTCCATATAGAATTACAAGATCTCTACAACCTAGACCTACCGATTTTTTGGGAAGTCTTAAGAACTATCGGTTCAAGGAGGCTTTGGTACAGTTTTTAGCTGATTATTGGGAGAATGACCATTTGGTATCAATAATGCAAGGAAAGAAAGTCTTTATAACCGTTGGGAGTCAGTGCTACTCTTATCAAAAAAAGGAAAATCATGTCTTAAAAACTGAAGAATTCGATTATAAATGTCAACATGAAGAAGCGGATACGCAAATTATGTTTCATGTTAGCAAAGTGCCACCAACTTCAAAAATTTGAATAAAAGCCTCTGACACGGATGTCTTGATAATTCTGCTGGCCAATATGTATAAAGTTTCTGAATCTGAAATTTGGTTGGAAGGTTCAGCAAAAAATAAAAAAGCCTTAGCTGCATCAATTGCACAGAATTAGCATCAAAGTTGGGATCTTCATTATGTCTAAGTCTACCAGCATTCCACGCATTTACAGGCTGCGATTACACCACTGCTTTCTACAATAGAGGAAAAGTCAGACCTTTTAAACTGTTTTCAAAAAACGAGACCTACAAAAGAACTTTTGCGTCATTAACAGATGATGCCGACATTTTCATCAACGAAAAAATGGAGGTGGTACAAGAGTTTACTGCTCTTATGTATGGCATGAAGCAGTGCACAAGTGTTAATGACCGAATTTCTAATGAAATCCAGTAAATGTTTCGTAGATCGCGATTATATATT
The DNA here is from genome assembly GCA_963992785.1 of Tenthredo livida. NCBI lineage: Eukaryota > Metazoa > Arthropoda > Insecta > Hymenoptera > Tenthredinidae > Tenthredo > Tenthredo livida. The sequence continues at coordinate 41,389,770 of OZ023064.1, read as the reverse complement.
CTCTTCACATTAACTATGAGGTACTGAGAATTTAGATTTTCCTCGGAATCTATTATTTCCTTGGCCTGTTTTCCATGTTTTCCTCTCAGGACCGCCGCTGCTCAGGGCTCTGCCCTTCAGATTTGTTGATTGTAATAGCAAATGCTGATAGAATAGGGAATTGTCTACAATATAATACGAATAGTAAACTCGCCCGATTCCGAATTTTTTCCGAATTTTCCGGTTCCATTTTGGTAACTATGGCAACCGTTTTGTTTACCATGACAATTATTTTGTTTACCGTGGTAACCATTCTGGTTACCATGGCAACCATTTTGGTTACCATGGCAACCATTTTGGTTACCATAGCAACCATTTTGGTTACCATGGCAACCATTTTGGTTACCATGGCAATCATTTGGGTTACCATGGCAACCATTTTGGTTACCATGGCAACCATTTTGTTTACCATGGCAACCATTTTGGTTACCATGGCAACCATTTTGTTTACCATGGCAACCATTTTGGTTACCATGGCAACCAAACCCAGGAATTCTAAGAGAAACAAAAGAATTCTGGGAAAAACAAAAGAATTCTGGGAAAACCCAGGAATTCTGGGAAAAACAAAAGAATTCTGGGGAAAACAAGAGAATTCTGGAAAAACTCAGGAATTTTGGGAAAAAACAAAAGAATTCTGGGAAAACCCAGGAATTCTGGGAATAACAAAAGAATTCTTTCGTTTTTTCTCCAGAATTCCTGGGTTTTCCCCAAAATTCTTTTGTTTTTCCCCAGAATTCCTGGGTTTCCCCCAGGGAGGAAGCCGAGGGGTGCTAAGGTGGCACCGAGGGGGGGGGGGGGGGGGGGGGGGGGGGGGGGAGCCGAGCGGAGTCGAGGAGGCCATGGAATGTCGGACACGGCGGCGGCGGCGGCGGCGATATATCTTTATAATATAGAGAGATCTACCGAGAATATTCGGTGAGTTAGAACGATCCCCTTCCTACGGTCAAACCAACACAGGTGCGCACCGCGTGCGTGAGGCTCGTTCGGCAGGGGATGCAATGCTACTGGCACCTTATTCCCTGCGAAACAAGCCTCACACACGCGGTGCGCGCCTGTGTTTGTTTGGCCGTAGGGAGGGGATCGTTCTAACTCACCGAATATTCTCGGTATATATATTGGGGTGTTTCATTTTTAGGCAATATATTTTTTTTCTATGTTATACTAGAAAATCTTATACTTTATAGAAAATAAAAAATATTGCCGCCTGATGAAAGGTTTAAAGTCTAATAGCGGCTTAGCTCATTCGAAAATTCGATTCGCCACCTAAATAACACAGGGAAAATTGTTTTCTTGGTTTAATCCAATTTTCCGTTGTTAAATTTTTTTTTTCGAAAAAACCTTGAAGCTTTTGGAGGAAATTAAATTCTGTACAAAAATGTCTTCATGGTCGGAGACCGTACAACCAGTAGTTTCGGAGTTACAGCGCGTCAAACATGAACATTTTTAAAAATAGACATTAAACTCCATTTAATTTTCAGTTTATTACTTTTACATGCATATTTTAATTATATTATATATTCCAGAGCACTAAAATTTTCAATTCAAGTATTAACTCGTTTTAATACAGCAATCAAATTCAAATTATTATTAATTAATTATAACTACTGTGAAATAGTAACACTCATGTACGGAAATCATATTTTTCCGCAAATTTTTACAGTTTTTCTAGTTCGAAGAAAAATAATAATAATTAAGTGGAAATCTGACGAAAGTTATAATACTTGTTTAAAAATTTTTCAAAACTTACATGTCGTTAATGATGCTGCGGAACGGGTGGTCTAACTAATGGGAGCCTACAATAAAAGCTTAACTGCTGATGAAGAGCAGAAGCAGTACTTGTTGCAGGTTGTAGCTTTGCACAGGGAAAAAATTTCCAAATGCTAACAAGCAGACGTTAATGTTGCCGGTTTTAGGAGAATAAACAAAAATAAATTTTCAGTAACTATGATGATTGATTAAAAATAATTTGAATTCGATTGCTCTATTAAAACGAGTCAATACTTGAATTGAAAATTCGAATGCTCTAAAATGTATAATATAATTAAATTATCCATGTGAAAGTAATAAACTGGAAATTAAATGGAATTTAATGTCTATTTTTAAAAATGTTCATGATTGATGCGCTATAACTCCGAAACTACTGGTTGTACGGTCTTCGACCACGAAGACATTTTTGTAGAGAATTTAGTTTCCTTCAAAAGCTATGCAAGGTTTTTTCGAAAAAAAAATTTCAACAACGAAAAATTCAATTAAACCAAAAATCAATTTTTCCTGTGTTATTTAGGTGGCAAATCGAATTTTTGAATGAGCTGAGCCGCTATCAGACTTTAAACCTTTTACCAGGCGGTAATATTTTTTATTTTCCATAAAGTATAAGACTTTCTAGTATAACATAGAAAAAAAAATATTGCCTACAAATGGAAAAAAAATTTACAGATGATAAATCTATAAATTTGTTTTTTCGATTTTCGAAAATCCAAGAGTGTCATGCCCTCCGTGCACGTCTTCTGCGTCACTGATATCAATTTCAAATTGATCGGATGTGTTTTAGCTGAGAAAATAGCGGCCGAAAATCCCAATCCGATAGATGGCACCATATCAGCTTTGATTTCCCATTTAAGATAGAAATTAAGAAAAACATCCTATAATATTAATTTTTTTCATCTTCCCAGCGACTTTTTCAAAACCTGTCTTTCAAGAGCGTGTATCTCAGTAAGGAATGCAGATTTTTCGGATTTTCAAACGCAAAATAAAAGGTTCATTCTTCTACTTTCGAGCCATGAAAAGTTTTTGAAAATCGATCGACGCGTTCGGATGTTGTTCATGTTTTAAATCGGTCCGGTTTTTTTTGGCCCACCCTGAATATATAGATATATTTCTGCTGTAAGGGCAAGTGTACGAGGGTGCACCTTTACGAATTGAGAGACGGCAAATGTTTTCATAGTACTCCAAAGATCTTCTATAAAAATTCGTATGAAAATCTATTTCAAAAAGTGTTCACGAGACTACAACCTTGAACCCTTCGCTTTCAATTATTAATGGTTAAAGGTTATATAATTCTTTTGTCTGGAGTATTATGAAAATACTTGAAGTGCAATTTGAATTACAATTCACAAAAAAAAAAAGTTATACGCCCTTAAACCTTCACGCGCGAAATAACTCAGGCACTTACACCGTATCTCCTGTTGCGTTGACGTAGGAACTTCTGTAAAATCCAGCCATATCGGCCGCCAAAATTCCGACGAATGAACAACTCAGCGTGTAGTTTCCGACCGGAAGTTCATCTTGGACTGTAATCATCATGAAATGTTCGGCCGTGACGAAGTTGTGACTTGTGATTATCTGGGATACGCCATCTTCAGATACGAGTGTGGTGAGAGTTTCATCGTAGGTCAAAGCGTTACTGTGCAGAGTTATGATGTTGGTCGGTTCCAAGACTCGCAAGAATATCTCAGCTTCACCATCGAAGGTAAAATTGTCAACTACCATGTATGGGATTAGCCTTATCACGTAGGAAATTGGCGCAGTATTGTTCGGTAGACGATAGTCGCCATCGACGCGACTAGTAGGGTCAATTTTAGCCAATTCCTTTCGTATCAAAGGACTGGAAGAGGCAGACGCTGCCAGGAAGGCCAGTAGCAGAACAACCTTTGTCATGGTCATTCTTACTTCTCTGCAGAAAAACATTCCGAATTATCGTTGCAAATATTTATGAGAAATCCGTTAACAGCGTGCGAATGCCGAGAAAATTATTGAACTATTTGGAATCGTAAGTGATTTTACATAACTGATCTCTCCGATGTCAGATTTGAGGGAAATCTTGGATATTCCTGACAGTTAACAGGGTACACAATGTAAAAATCGGACACATTTTCAACTAAATTAAATAATATACAGATATCCTGCTTGGGCCTTTATCCTACGTAACGTCACCCACAAATCTTTCAATGTTAAAAACCTTCGTCTCTTACCTCAATTGGCCACTAGCATCGATTAAAGTAAGCTCTTCAAGAATAACATAGGTTAACCGTTGACTCAATTTTAGAGTCAATTCTAGTCCAAACTGGATCCGGCTTCGTAAGTTCACTCAATCCTGATGAAATTTTAGCGTGGACTAGGATTATTGAAGGATATTTAACTTCTTATACATTTTTAGACTTTTCAGGTACTAAGAAATAAAAAAAATCAGTTTGTCTCTAGTCCTATGCAGCCAAACGAATAAATATTTTTAAGAACAACTAGTCCACGCCATGACTACGTGTAAGGACTATGGTGTGAGATGCGCGGATTTCCATTATCAAGGTTTGTCGGTGACATGAATAAGGAAGGCGTCAGGGAAAATATATGTGTATTATTTACCTTAGTTGCCACAATCCACGAAAATGTATCTAATTTTTATATGTCGCACATAATATATGTACCACTTTAAGGTCAACGCGCACTTTGCCGAAGCGAAGCGAAACGAAGTTTCATTAACATGCTTTTTTTATGTTTTTTATGGAAGTATGCACACACACTCCGGAGAAAGCATGTTAATCAAAACTTTGTTTCGCTTCGCTTTCGCATAGTGCGCTTTGAGCTTTAAGGTGATGCGATACTCGTCGGCGAACTCCCGATTGAACGTCCATAACGCGTATTTTCTAGCTCCGAACCCAAAGAAATAATACGAAAGCGTAGATTACTTTTCCCGTCGCGAATATTGTACAAATGCAATACTGTAATACATGGGTCATTCTCAGTTAAGAGGTAAATTCGACGTCCACGGTGAAAAATCACCTTTTTTAAAAAAATTTATCAAAAAGAATGTAATTATCTCTTAAAACTCATGCTCATGTAAGTGGTCACTCAAATTCATTTCTTAATTTTATTTAATCTAGTCACAATTTCATCTCAAAGTCGGAAAACATCTCTCCCCTGGCCTGTCCCCGGGCTGATTCTGTTTGTGTATTAGTAATTTAAGGTACTTAGAAATCAAATATATTATTTAAATTATATATTTCAACAAAATAAATTAAATAACTTATCGTAATCAAGCAAGTAAAATTGGGTGATATTTTTTTTTTCTTCAAAAAAATTACGTTTACGTTTGTCCCCCGCATTTTGCGTCTCGTCCCCTGGCATGTTTATTTTCCTGTAAAATCGGCATTTGGTTACTGACTCGCGGGAATTTAAGACCATGAACGAACGTCGTTGAGTTTCTAGTTTGTAATCAGCGCCACTCGAACTAGGTGCGCAGTCATTTTGTCATTTAATTCATTACTGACACTCTATGGATACAGTTGAGAACGAGTGAATAAAGTCTCTCCCCTGGTAAGTTTTATTTTAAAAATATTCATCTAAAAATTTTAATTCATCTGTCTATTTACTTCTTGTTATGTATAGATTCTAAGTTTTCTTGGTTAATCACGTACAATAAATACATTTGTCATTATTTTTGTTTTTGTCCCTACCCTGTCTGTATCTCCCCTGTCTTTAGACCAATCATTTTACGTTTTCAAATGACACAAATTATGGGAATCATGAAAAAAATACAGTCGGCTCTCGCAATAGGGCCACCTCCCCTAAACAGCGTTCAGCAGCTTCCCCCACTACCCTACCTGCCGGTATTATAGCTACGCTGTTCTCGACTACGCGCGCAATAAGGCCGGTAATAGAAATAAACAGTTTGCACGAAATGTTCTATCTCTCGCATGCGCGCGGCCTTATTGTGAGTGCCCGACGCCAAACGCGGCGATGGCACACCAACTATTGGTGGGGGAACGGAAATTCTTGGAATTATCTTCCCCTACACCCCCATGACCAGCCCTATTGCGAGAGCTGACTGTACTACGATGTAGTGATAGACACGAATAATATACTGTACCGTTTGTGGCATTTAGTTTTCACACGTTTTTGAAAAAAAAAAAAAAAATGAAAAAAAAAAACTTAAATGAAAAGTTGTTTTCTTTCATAAAATAACATTAAAATCCTTTCCCTGTTCACAAAGTATCCTACTCTGTACATCAAGTCTCTCCCCTGGATTGAGTACCTTCCCTGGCTTCTTATAAAACAGGATAAGATTAATAAATTGACAGACCGCCTTGCAGACACGTTTAGAATGATTGTTTTGATCGAAACATTATAAAATTTAGTTAAATTTTCAAATTTTTCATCGTGCCGCGATTTATCAATAAGCGATTTATCTCTTAACTGAGAATGACCCATATAGATTTACTCCTCAATACTCCTACAATGGTGGAAAATTCTTCTCATATGTATACTATTGTACAAAAATGTGTGAGGTGTCAAAATAACAGCACCTGTCACTGACCACATGAAGAAAAAAAAAACATTGTCATGTTCGCAAAATGAGGGACTTTCCACCATTCTATATTACTCGAGCAATTTACTGTCAAAATTTGAATCGATTTCGTTCATTAGTTTATTAAGCCTTAACAGTCACAGTGGGTAGAATCGACTCATCGACAATTTCGGCTCAAATGGCTAACACCCAATTTTCACGTTTTTCTCAATTTTGTTTCACATGTCGCCATTTTTTTCTTCATAAAACAATTTTTTGCACATTATCCAGACTGTTCAAAGAGTGTGCAGTAATTTTTTGAACCAAATCGGACGAATAGTTTGCTCACAATCGTCTTTTGAAAACTGACTGGGTGGAATCGACCCAGTGTGACTGTCCCGATATTTTTTGGTAGTGTGACTGGGAAGGGTTAATGAAACGAAATCTAAGAATCAGGTTATCGTGGTCGTCAAGAAGGAGTACTGCATCACCTTAAGCTCCTACAAATTGGCACGTTTTTCGGATACGAAAGTTTTTTGCCAATGACGCACTATGACTTCTAAAAGGCCGTAACCCTCTGAATATTCTATGGATTTTCCAAAATCTATAGTTGCCCATCTTCACATCCGAAGATGTGATAAATCAACAGAGCGAAATGGCAGATGCCTTATTTTCGAGAATGTATCCCGGGTGCAAAAGTGCCAATCTTTAAATGTTCAACCGTCTTGTGTTTCCCAAAGCTTGATACAAGCCGATAAAGAGTACGGCAGTTATTCAGTTCTCTCAGTTTTTATCCAAACAAGAAGCCATAAAATTGGGCCAATATCAAATTAGTCGAGTTCACTTGGCTAAGATCAAAATCAATAAGCTTATAAATTGTACCAAACGAGGATGACACTCACTGATTATAGTCTTACGGACGGTAGAACTAGTCCGCGTATGGAGTTCAGTTTCTTGCTTTTATACGGAGTACACGATGACTGCTCTTAACAAATAATTAGGCGATCATAATCTTATCGCTTACCAATCATGGGCTCCTCAAGTACTTGCAAAGCTGCTAGCGTCTACTTAGTATATTATTCGTGGTTGAAAGTAGGCATAATGTATCACACGAACAATGAGTGTAAAAGTAGCTTGATGCATTATCGGAGTTTGTCTTATCTTCAGCGTCTTGTCAAATCACCCCGAGTGGCATACCAAGTTTGATAATATCTAAAAGTCTAGACTCCGTATTGCTATAATTTCACGCACATAAGTTTTGATATCGACGCAAGACTTTTACAACTCGGGATTAATGAAACCGAATTTCCAACGAGTTATAAGAATGATAAAAATGTCAATATTCCTGGGTAAAAATTGAGAAGCTATTCACCAACAAAAAAATGAAGCACAAAGTCGCAGCAAGATGCTTTAAATTCCAGCTGTGCGCTTTCTCTCTCCGCGTCGAACGGGCGGAGATTTATAGGTCCATAGGTTACAGAGTTTTGCTCCGAATGACTTACAATTGTGACACAACATTTTTGAAATGATGGACTATAAGAAAATATCAAAAAAAAAGAAGATTTTCCGAAAGTCACAAGACCTTACTCCCCCCTTAATCGGCTCGACATCTGACGGCTTACCGTCAAGGCTCAAGCGTCAAAAATAAACGGCAAACCGTCAGATGTCAAGCCTCGATGTTTTTATTAAATGGTAACTGTTTATTACTAAACAGCCAATCGAGGACTTGGTAACCACTAAAACAATTGCCGATTTGACTCTCGGCCATCTCAAGTCGAGACATTTGTGGACGGTTGCATATAATAGGGCGTACGTTCGGCTATCTTCGGATCTAGGCATGTCGCGCTTCCACAAAGACGTACAGTATAGGTACCAGCTGAATGGCTCATCGCTATTGCCATAGCTGTACCAGGTTGTTGAGAATAAATTATCGCATGCATTTTTACATATTTTTTATCATAGATTCTCAACTCATGGATTGGCACCGGTCTGGCGTGCCCAAATATCATGCGGGGATTTATGGCTTCCTTTTTTTTTTACATAAATATGTAAATCGCAGGGCTTTTGATTTTTTTTTGGAATTCAATTATCTTATCAACTATACCGGCATAGCAAACGTATCAATCTTAATGCTGAAAATTTTTTAATCCGAGTGTTTGACTTCGATTGCGATTGATGCTAGTGCAAACCTTTCTATCCGGGACTATTCCTCTCCATCCTCTCTGAAGATCTTTCGTATGCTCGGGTGAAACTCGTCAAGTGTACTGTCCCGACACTTTTATCATCGGTTTGCAAAAAATCCTGCTGATTGTAGTATTAGTCCTGCTGGCACAATCGTGCTTATCAATTGAGAGATGTAACTTTTTGATCTACTGCAGAGATCGACGCTCTCCGCCGTAAATCATGGCTCATATCTTGGCCAGCATTGATTCGTTATCTAGGGATTTTCCTGGCATAATATCGGACATTTTTTATATAAAATTCTTTCAGATATTATATTTTTCTAAGGAGATTTGAGTGGGCTTCAGTCTGCCGTTTCTCTGTACTAAATATGCGGATATTCGTGTGTTATTACATTTATCCGACATGTGATAGCTACCGTAAATTTGAAACGTGAAATTTGTTTTTCAACGAACTCGAAGATATATATGTAGAGCGACCTGAGCTTGTTGGCATAGTTCATGTGTTCCACTATCGACATCACAATATGTAAGTGATAGTTTATCAGTCAGCTGATGTCGACTGTGCAGTGTACTTAGGTGACCAACGGATTGTTTTATTTTATTCTTTGAACCACTAAAGAAATTCTCATAACGCGATTATATTTCGTTTTTATCGAAGACGACGCAACTGTTGAAGTACCTGGTAACTTATAACAATAAGTCACTTTCATATCTCAAATGATTGAACAGCTCAACACCAAACTTAATCCAAAATAATTGTCTACGGAAGACATGAACGTTTATTCTATTCACAGCCGATCCTGCAATGGAGCTTCTTTGGTCATACGCATCAATAAATGTTCATCAATATTTCTAACTGCAGATTCTAGTTGACGTGGATATAATTCACTGAGAAGTCGTTTCACAGGTAGGTTTATTTAATACCAAAGGACTTCTTTAATTGAACAGAACTCGTCGAAATAATGTTAAACAAAACTCACCAAGTACCTTTCAAATTTCGTATTCGCAATATCGCGTACTCCCCCCCCCCCCCCCCCCCCTCCTTCGCCCACAAACCTAGCTTGCGCTCAGTACATAAGTCCGTGATGGAAGTGCTAGAAAGCATCAGTAACCACCGGTATTTAAATGCAAAAAAAAAAATCGAGTAAGCATAAGGCTTGAGCTCTTATGTACTACTGATTTTTCTCAATATAAATTGAAAAACAGTATGTAGCAAGTAGTGTTGCCGCAAGATACGAGAAAAACGAGACAAGACGAGATGAGAGGTGTCGAGACTCGAGACGAGATGACGATTTTTCTCGTCTCGTTTGATTCGAGACAATACAAGAAGACTTGGACGATAACCGAGACAAGACTCGAGAATATCGAGAGCTCGATGGATTGTAAAAAGTTGACAGTTTGGAGGGAATTAGAGTAGGGGAGACCGGGTACAAAAGTAACACTTTTTTTTAAACTGTGATTTCTAGCTATCAATGATATTTTCGATAAAATGAATATAGCCCTCTGAAACTTTCGACTTTACCCTACAAATGTACATCATAGTTTTATTTAATATATCTTGGCTTCTAACAATTACAAGGCTGCAAAAAAAAAAGTGACGATTGTTACTTTCGTCCTGAGCGTCAGGACGAAAGTAACACACTATGGGGACGAAAGTAGCATCGGGGTTTTTTGAGCAAATCAGTACGGATACTTCACTTGATCTTACAGGATTCCACAGAATTGATTATAATGAAGTAAAAAATATTATAATATCGTCAGATAAACTCCATTTATAGTAAATCAACTAATTATTGAATTTTTATGAAAAAACAAAACTCAAATATTCATTTTCTTAACTATTATTGAACTAACAAGTTAATAACAAAAACACAAGAATCTTTTGATCGTAAGTAACTTCGAGGCATTCTAAAAATCAATGAAAAAATTACAATAGGTACCTAATGCCTGGTTAACATAACCCCGTGGTGTTGTGTTACTTTCGTCCTCAACCTCATTTTCCAGAATAAAAAAATTATAACTTCAAAAAAACAAACAGAACATAGAACTTCTACACCGCCACTAATAAAGCGACTTTTCAAGAATAATCTGGCAAAAATTCATTGTAGTATTTACATATTTACTACAGGTTTTCATAAGAATACCAAGAATCGAAAAACTTACTTGAGGCGGCAAAAAACACAAAATCTCCAATAAAACGTGTAAATTTCACGCACGGGCACAATCAATGGCTCAAACTGTATCAGTATCGAACACGCTTACTACTATATAAAACACAACTTCTAGATTTGATTGTGTGCGTTGTAGGAAGCTTTGTTACTTTCGACCCGCTGTTACTTTTGTACCCGGTCTCCCCTAATTGATCAGTTAATTATAGTTCGTAAACTTTTCTTTATTATGATTGTGAAAACTTTAACATATTACATAAGTTACATATCTTTCAATTTTGAATACGTCCATGCCCACAGGACTTTGGTTGGATAATATCGTTGAGGGGGGACTCCGAAAGTTTCGTTAAAAAAAAACTACGTTCTTGCTCTTGAAGTCACCGAAAAATATCAAAAATTCCTGACATCGATTCTCAGATTATAATACAGTTTTTCAATAATATTATAATCTGAGAATTGATGTCAGGAATTTTCGAATGGATGTAATTCCTTTGATTTCAGGAGCAAAAACGCGGTTTTTTCAACAAAACCTGCGGAGTCCCCCATTAATAAATCCACTATTTATTTTTTTCATTCGTAGCTTAATTTTCACTTGAGTCATTTCTTTGCGCAACACAGGATTTCCCGAAAAAAAGACAAGAAATTCAAGACGAGACAAGATTTGTTATCTCGAGACGAGAATTTATCGAGACAAGACTGTGTTAATTTTCTCGACTTTCGATACGAGACGATATTTCAAAAATTCTTGCCTTGTCTCGTCTTGCGGCAACACTAGTAGCAAGTCGAATAGCCCGAATAACGGTCACTAGCCCTTGGCGAGAATTCACCCGTCAAAACGACTCGCAGCCCATTTGGCTAAATATAGCCACGCTGGCAACTCTGTGACGCTGATCAACGCATGGCGCGTACAGCGCGGGAATAAGGCGATGTGCTGAGCGCGCAGTCAATTTCCAATCTAACCTAACTAACTATATTTCCGTTGAAAATCTAGGATAGTATCGAAATTGTCGATTCTTTTTGAAAACTTGCGATGGAAGAATCTGATCGAAATTCTCGTTCGAAAGAACGAGCACGACATCGGCAGCGTGAATCCCGAGCTCTCGCCAAAGAATGTAAAAAGGATATACCGAGATTTTCTGTGGATGCGACCCAGCAGAGATACCAACCTAAAACTGGCGCGGCTAGTGAGATTGCGTTCAACCATACCCTGTTCAAGCTAGCTTTATTCTGTTCGAACTCGAGAACAGCGCGCGTAAAATTTAAAGGTTAGGCGGGTAATTTTAAGGAAATCAGTCAATCGTACGATTAAGTGGAGTTGCGGGAAAATTGGACCTGGTAAGAAAGATGATTTAAATTAATCGATCAACAAAATAATTATTAATTAAGGTGTTGCCGTACGCAATTCCACCAAACCTGACCAGAGCTGCCAACATCTTTAAAAAAGGTGCTATTAAACGGAATATCTCTGCCTGGGCACCGAAATCAATGAAACAAAATGCCCCGCGCAAATTCAGGCGCGATTACGAACACGTACGGCCCAAAACATGTCCGTTTTGAGTTGAAATAGACAAGTAATGTATGAAACACTGATCCGAGTCGTAGATTCGTGTGCCACGCCATCTCGAAAGCGTCACTGACACCACAAAAACCCTATAGAAAATCGCCAAGTGTAAAAAATAAGCGTTTTTCATACATTACTTGTCTATTTCAACTCAAAACGGACATGTTTTGGGCCGTACGTGTTCGTAATCGCGCCTGAATTTGCGCGGGGCATTTTGTTTAATTGATTTCGGTGCCCAGGCAGAGATATTCCGTTTAAAAGCACCTTTTTTTAAAGATGTTGGCGGCTCTGGTCAGGTTTGGTGAAATTGCGTACGGCAGCACCTTGATGCGAGGTTTTACTTGCAATCAATTTATTATGCAACAAGCCATTTTCAAGATGTTATTGTAGAATCGTTGGAACAATAAAATGGTTACTCATTATCTTATGACGAAATAATTATTCATCAATGTAAAGTTTTACTTGCAATCAATTTATTATGAATCCAGCAATTTTCAAGATGTTTTTTTTGAATGTTGAATTGCAGCCACAAAGCAGACGCCGAAGCAAGGATTGCTCTTCGCTGAGACTCATCGTAGGTTGTCGAAGGTGTCCTAAGGCGCAGAGAATTGTCCAAAGAAGCAATGGATAAGCTTTGGAATGAAAACTGTTCTACGTTACTTAGCATGACAATGCTAATTAAATGCTCCTGAAGAGCATGCGACACTGAGGTTTGTTGTGAACGCCTCATTTCAAAGTTGATTACAACGTTTAGTGCCGTAGCGCTTAATGATTCTCACTATTTTGGTCCAGATGCAGCAGTGATGTTTGAAAATGGCTAACACAGTTGTCCAGGAATCAGTCCCCTTCGATTTCTTACTATGATTTTGAAATGAACAATCTATTATTAAGGGATTCTTTATAACTTTCTACTTTATAACTTTCAGAAAATCGTATTTTTCGTTGCATTTTTCGAAATCTTATATATTTGAAAATATTCTCTGAAAATTTCAGAATGATCCGAGCATTCTAAATGTATTTTTCTGGACTTCGTATCTTACTACATGAGCGCGCCAACTTAACCCGCCCGCTGACTGCAGCCGCTGCTCGGTCTTCGTTTGCTCGAACATCTGTTTCTATTGTATGTTATAGTTTATACCTCTCTAGCTGAAAGTATAGATTACTTTACTCCAGCAGAAGGCATTACGTATGGTGCAGGCATCGCCGATTAAACGTAAGTGAGATTCATTTACAATTTTTCATCGAAAATAACTACGCGTTTTTTTCATAACTATGTTTTCCGACCTTACGTTATCTGTTTCTCAGAACCTACGGAACCGTTCCACATGAAATTTTAACCACATGTTCCTCAAATGTGTGGGTTCGCTCCGAACTACAATCATCTCCAAATTTTGATTTTTACCTTATTTTTTATAGCAAAAACCACTGAAAAAAAGCCCATTTTTTTTTCAATACAAATTCCGCCACATTGTTAATTATGTTCCAAAATTGATAATTGTAGTTCGAAGCGAACCCACTATTATACTGAATCTAACGCCACTAGATATTTTGATTTCAGATGATTCGTTCCAGAGATATGGATAACGTAGCTCACCTGTCTACTGTTGGAGGCGTTACGGTTACCTGTAATTATTATGTATAAGAAATGTTGGAAATAAGAACAACAACATTTTTTCGTACTTCGAGAGTGTACTTATCAACCCCAACCATTCTTTTGTTTATAACTTTGATAGAAACTTCGAAAAAAATTCTTGAAATTAGCCTCTTTTTCAAGCATGTAAAGTAGACTAATTCCTTAATCCATCATTCCAATCTGAATAGTTTGTTCAATCATTAATTCATTATTTGTTGCTCGATCACAGCTGCGAGTAACACAAATTGGTAACGTATCATAATTGCGCTATAAGATAATGAGGAACCATTTTATTGTTCCAACGATTTAACAAAAACATCTTAAAAATTGCTGGATTCATAATAAATTGATTGCAACCCGGGAAAAAAAAATTATATAAAATTATATATGGGGGGTTCCATGTCATTTCATCTAATCGGCGAAGGTCACCGACGCCGATCTTTTTGTCGATTTTTTCCACGATTGTACTTTCAAAAAAAGTGATGACGTGTTCGGCCGTTTTTCGAATAGGCGACCTCTATTGTTTTTACGGATTATTCAATTTATCCACATTTTCGGCAACTGACATTTTTGAACTGGCTCTAACATCAAGAGCAGTGATATTTTTCAAACAATGGCCGGAACAAAAAATGCGTCGTAGGGTTCAAGTTAACAAAAAAACAAAGATTCAAATTTTTCCAACAAAAAGTTTTCGAGATTTTTACATTCCAAGAAATAAATCGTTTTTTTTCGAATTGCGACACCTTCGATTTTTTCGAAATTTTTTTCCAGCATTTCTCTAGTTATAAAGAAGATTTTCCCCAAAGGAAATTATGGGCCTCGATCTAGTTCAGAAGTTACACTGGTATAAGTGCTGAAAAGTCGTGAAGAATTTCACGCAAATCAATTAAAACTTCAAATAGAAGAGTTTTCTTGTTCAAAAAATAAATTTTCGATGAAGAATGAAGCTGTGGGTGTCATGATGAAAAAAAAAAAACAAATCGAAAAAACCAAAATCACACATAACTATTTTTATTAAAATATTTCAACTATGAAAATATTTCATTTATTAGAATATTTCAGTTTTTTCAATTTTTTTTCCCCCTAATAACACCCACAGCTTCATTCTTCATCGAAAATTGATTTTTTGGTACACGTGTCCGTAAAGTACGTACTTTAGGGACTGTTCTGAGTCCGTAAAGTTTGATTTTAGGGACCCAAAATAGTCCGTAAAGTACCACTTTACGAACACGGGTACCAAAAAATAGTGTTCGCTCCACGGCCCTAAAGTCGGATTTGCTTGACCGAGTGGGGGATTTCGCATCCTCGGATCGGCTGCGCCGGTCCTCGGACGCACAATTCCCACTCGGTCCGTACAGTCCGACTTTAGGGCCTAGGACCGAAAAGCACTATTCTGAACGAGAAAACTCTTCTATTTGAAGTTCTATTGATTTGCGTGAAATTCTTCACGACTTTTCAGCACTTATACCAGTGTAACTTCTGAACTAGATCGAGGCCCATAATTTCCTTTGGGGAAAATCTTCTTTATAACTAGAGAAATGCTGGAAAAAAATTTCGAAAAAATCGAAGGTGTCGCAATTCGAAAAAAAACGATTTATTTCTTGGAATGTAAAAATCTTGAGAACCTTTTGTTGGAAAAATTTGAATCTTTGTTTTTTTGTTAACTTGAACCCTACGACGCATTTTTTGTTCCGGCCATTGTTTGAAAAATATCACTCTTGATGTTAGAGCCAGTTCCAAAATGTCAGTTGCCGAAAATGTGGATAAATTGAATAATCCGTAAAAACAATAGAGGTCGCCTATTCGAGAAACGGCCAAACACGTCATCACTTTTTTTGAAAGTACAATCGCGGAAAAAATCGACAAAAAGATCGGCGTCGGTGATCTTCGCCGATGAGGTGAAATGAGATGGAACCCCCCATATAAGTATATAAAATTATATAAAATTGTATAAAATTGTATCTTATTTTATCTAATTTTTTATGATTATATCTAGATTCTCACATTAAATTATATACATTTTTATATAATTATATGAAACTATATAAATTTTATAAAATTTTATATAATTATATATAATTATATGTTATTATGTATAAATCAGAAAATCCTAAATTGTAAACTTATATATTATCATACATAAATATGTATAAAGATATAAAACTTTATATATTTTGTATTTTTTTATAAAATTATATAAAACTTTATTGGATTTCTAAGATTAAAATATATATAATTATATAAAATTATATAAATTTTTATATTATTGCACATAATTATATATTAATCAAAAAGCCCTCAATTATAACTTATATATTATGATACATAAATATATATAAAAATATAAAATTTTATAAATTTTGTATTTTTTTATACAATTATATAAAGCTATGTTGGATTCCTTTTATCAAATTATATATACAATCAGCGCCGGATCTAGGGGGGGGGAGGCGATCGGGGGCACTTGCCCCGGGCGGCAGGTCAGAGGGGGCGGCAAAATGCTGTTTGGTATTTTTTTTTTTATGCTAATGATTCTATTTTCAAGTGATTTCTATTTTTGCAAAACGTAGATGTTCGTAAGTTTTATGTTATTTGTTGAATAATGAAAACCAATTTTATTTTTAATCAATTGTTTATTCTATACTTTCACAGTGAGGGGGGGGGGGGGGGGGCAAAATTGTACCTTGCCCCCTGTCTTCAGATTTGTAGATCCGGCGCTGTATACAATTTCATCTATTCAGATATTAAAATGTATTAACTTTAGGAACTATCACATATATGTATTTGTACACAGTCATCTGAATTTCGTTCATTTCTGCAAGTATAATTTATCGGATCAATATTTAGTATTAATCCCTGGGAAAAAATTTTTTTATATGATCATATATAATGATATATAATTATGTATAAGTTTATATAATCAAATATAGTTTTATATACACTCAGCAACAAAATTAACGGCGCACCCGGCACTCGGCGAAATAATGCCGATTTTCAAAATCCTGTAACTCGCTGAAAAATTGTCGAAAAAAATCATTTTGGGCAGCATTTTGAAGGTTGAAACTTCATCTTCAAGATGGTTTTTTAAAATTGTTCCTACGGCCATTTTTGACGTCATGGCGTAGGTTTGAGTGCCGAGTTGCAAAACGCTAGAAAAAACAAGTTTTTCAAAGTTCTCTATGGGCCGTTTGAAAAATCGCAGCGAACTTCCGAGACAGCCATTTTATAGCCTGGAATCTCCTGTTCAGAATGGTTTCTAGAAATTTATCGCACAATTTTTTGTCACCGAGTTATTCGACTTTTGGTGAAGCAATGTCGATAAGGGCAGGATCGACCCCACACACCCACCTACACACCCACACACCTACACACACACCCACAACCCATACACACACACACACAAACACATACACACGGACACACACACACGGGATGCATGGTAGACTGTACCTCCTCGCGGTGCATCCTGGATAACGCCAAATCAATCGCCTACTCGTCGATTCGGCCCATATTGCTTCATCAAAAGTCGGATAACTTAGTGACCAAAAATCGTGCGACAAATTTTCAGAAACCATTTTGAAGAGGAGATTCCAGGCTACGAAATGGCTGTCTCGAAAGTTATTTGCGATTTTTCAAACGGCCCGTAGAGAACTTTGAAAAACTTTTTTTTCCCAGCGTTTTGCAACCCGGCACTCAAACCTACGCCGTGAGGTCAAAAATGGCCGTAGGAAGAATTGTCAAAAACCATCTTGAAGATGGAGTTTCAACCTTCAACATGCTTTCCCGAATGATTTTTTCCGACAATTTTTCATTGAGTTACAGGATTTTGAAAATCGGCATAATTCCGCCGAGTGCCGGGTGCGCCGTTGATTTTGTTGCTGAGTGTAGTTCTGTATAATGTTTATATAAAATTATATATATTCATATATAAATATGTATAAATATATATAAGTTTATATGATTATATAAAACTATATAAAATTTTATATATAAGCATATCGCATGGCTTTATATTACTGTATAAAACCATACATTATTATACATCAAAATATATAATAATTATTGTCATATAATCAGATAGTTCTTTGTCATTACATATAAATACTTACAGTATATGAAGAGATAATTTTTCTTTGAAAAAATGCACTTCCAGTAGATCAAAAAAATTACTGGTGCATTTTTGTCATGTTTTTTCTTTTATCAACGTAATTGATAATCAGCATGCATGAAAATTAACTCTGAATTCATCAAATTACTCAAATGCTTATTTAATAAATTTAATTTCGCTAAGTCAATTTATATTTCACGCAGAATATCATTTAATGATACCTGCGTGTTTGTTGCATTTAATTACCATGAAATTGATAATTAATACGTCAGATGTAAAATTTTGTTCAATAAGAATTAGAATATATGACATTCGTATATTTGATATTTGTTTAAGCTCATATTTCGACAACAGATCTTGGGTCAGTCGGTAGCGGGCAGAGTTGGCGAGCGCACAGTTCACGGATCGATCCCCGGCCGGGACCAGTTTTTTTTTTTTTTTTCTTTGGGCCGATACCAGTACACTCGGGCCTCCGCTATTTGACCGAGTCGGGACCGAGCGTTTCTGCTATTTGACGAAAGTAGGGGTCCCCCACTCCTTGTGGACGATTTTCTGCGCAGCCAGTTCACGCCACTCCGTGTCACTCACGGCCCCGATGTTAAGGGGAACGCTGCCGAATAGTGGGGGTAACGCCCGTCAAATAGCGGAGGACGAATGTGGTCAAATAGCGGCGTCCGTCAAATAGCGAGTGTTCAAATAGCGGAGGCCCGAGTGTATATATAATTATATAAAACTATATATAATGATATAAAACTATATATAATTATATAAAATTATATATTTTTATATATTATAAGATAAAATTATATCATGCCAAAATTGAGATATAATTTTATATAATTATATATAGCCAACTATACAGAGCGATTCTGAGGAAACAGGTCACGCTAATAGAGGCTCCCTTATTTATTTTCGTCAATGACAACGCTGTCAAATACCACGAACAAGCGATCTACCGATATTTTATATGCCTATGACTGATATCTTCAGACGACGTAGCGGTAGCTGTCGCGTTGTATAGGTTAAAACGAACTGTCATATTACAATATTGTGTAATTAATTCCAATATTGTTCATAATACAACGGTATACGATATTATTTCATAAATAAGTAGTGATGAGGTTAAATTGATTGCAGGCGTCGATTTCTGTTTATTCCAACATTATTAGGTTATAAATAATTGTCTTGGTGAAATTCACAGATCTGGTAGTGATAAAGTTATTAAGTCAATAGCATACGATATTGATTCTTCATGAATTCATTCCAGGTGTGAATTTCTGTTTATTAACTACATTAGTTACAACCGAGGATTTCTTCGGTGACTGACTGACCCGTTGTATCTCTTCGATAAGTAGGTTTACGAAGAAGACGATGTGAATATCATTCATCAAGCAATATCTCATTGATCCAGTTACAGTTTTTCATCATACGAGGCATCTCCGCTGAATAAAACAATACTCTACATGTCTTCTAAGCCTAATGAGTAGGAAGACAGTCCTGATGCATGAATTCATTGATCTGCGGTAATAAGCTTTAAACATCTACGTGTTGATCTAGAGAAAGAGGCGCGAAGTACAATTACATGATTAAATGAACTAACTTGTAAGTGAAGTTCTATCATGATTGTATGAAGCACCTCTTCCGAATAGATCAATCCCACCCATAAATAACCCATTCTAACATCTGTTAGATATCCCAGAATAATTAGGGTAGTACTTTGAAGAAATGACCATGCAACAAACCATGGGCGACAAGCAAGTTATGAAAATTGAATGCTTTAAAAATTGTGGCGAAAACGGTGTACTCGTAGAACTTCGTCGCGGATTACTGGAGTTACTCCAGTTTCCTTCTTCAATACGATATTCCGCACGGTATCCATCGCCGGACACGGACGTCCTGGATTCTTGGCTGCGAAATCATCTGCGATGGTCCGAAAGCTATGACCGGCCGCGTGTTCCAAAACCATGCTATTGAGTTATTATTAAATTGTATATTTTTTTTTTTTTTCCAGAAGGACAGCGTCCTTGCACATGTATCATTAATTATTTATTATGATTATGCAATATCAACTGAATAAACAAAGAATTTTATTAAATTTGTACAATTTGTTGTGATTGAGTATTTTGTACAAAAATGCAACGCTTTGTTCTCAATTAAATAGATTCACAAAAGGAACGATACTTTTAATTCATTTATCACTCGATGAAACTTAAACACGCATTGATAGACCAACACATCATTTATGCAGGACTGTCTTCGTACTCATTAGGCTAAGAAGACATGTAGAGTTTTAGTCAGCGGAGATGCCTCGTAGGATGGAAAGCATTCACTGGATCGATGAGATATTGCTCGATGAATGATATTCACATCGATTTGTTCGTGACCCTACTTGTCGAAGAGATGCAACGGGTCAGTCAGTCACCAAAGAAATCCTCGGTTATAACTAATGTAGTAAATAAACAGAAATTCACACCTGGAATGAATTCATGAAGAATCAATATCGTATGCTATTGACTTAATAACTTTATCACTACCAGATCTGTGAATTTCACCAAGACAATTATTTAAAACCTAATAATGTTGGAATAAACAGAAATCGACGCCTGCAATCAATTTAACCTCATCACTACTTATTTATGAAATAATATCGTATACCGTTGTATTATGAACAATATTGGAATTAATTACAGAATATTGTAATATGACAGTTCATTTTAACCTATACAACGCGACAGCTACCGCTACGTCGTCTGAAGATATAAGATAAGTCATAGGCATATGAAACGTCGTCGTCTGAAGATATAAGATAAGTCATAGGCATATGAAATATCGGTAGATCGCTTGTTCGTGGTATTTGACAGCGTTGTCATTGACGAAATAGTATATTGTGTACCAAGGGCGTAAAGTGGGATTTTTCAGACCGAGTGTGGAGTTTGCAGTACGAGTCGGAGGCGAGCTAGCACGAGTCGAAGACGAGTGCATTTGCGAGCCGAGGACGAGTACTGCAACCACACAAGGTCAAAAAACCCACTTAGCCCTTGGTGCACACCATATTTTTTGTGACACGCGCGATTTTCGCGTTTTTGAGCGATTTCAAATAAGCGGGCAAATAAAAACTGAAAACGCCCGCTGCTCGATTTAGCGGGCAAATAAAAAATGAAAACGCCCGCTGCTCGAGCATAAGCGGGCAAATAAAAACTGAAAACGCCCGCTAAATCGAGCAGCGGGCGTTTTCAGTTTTTATTTGCCCGCTCGTCTGAAAACCGCCACTTTAGGCCCGCTAAATGGGTCAAAAAAACGCAAAAATCGTGCATGTGTTACAAAAATAAATAAGGGAGCCTCTATTAGCGTGACCTGTTTCCTCAGAATCGCTCTGTATATAGTTTTATATAATTATATAAAAAAAATTTCTCCCGGGAAGTAAAACTTCACATTAATGAATAATTATTTTGTTAGAAGATAATGAGTAACCATTTTATTGTTCCAACGATTCAACAATAACATCTTAAAAATGGCTTGTTTCATAATAAATTGATTGCAAGTAAAACCTCGCATTAATTAATAATTATTTTGTTGATCGATTGATTTAAATCATCTTTCTTACCCGGTCCAATTTTCCCGCAACTTCACTTAATCGTACGATTGACTGATTTGTTTAAAATTACCCGCCTAACCTTTAAATTTTACGCGCGCTGTTCTCGAGTTCGAACAGAATAAAGCCAGCTTGAACAGGGTATGATTGAACGCAATCTCACTAGCCGCGCCAGTTTTAGGTTGGTATCTCTGCTCGGCCGCATCCACAGAAAATCTCGGTAGACGAAGTGCTGGAAAATATACATATCACGGGTAAATTAAAGTCCAAAACGGTAAGAATTCCGATTTGTACCCAATATTACGGACTCGCAATTAGAAAGAAATGAGAGTAGGGTGACTGTGCCAATGAATGAATGCTCGAGCTCGATCTCTTATAAACACTGCTATTTATTATTTCATACATTGAAACCGATGACACATTATCACCTGGACAATGCAAATGAAAATGACCCAGTACACAGGGTGATTCAGAATGAGGTACTTTCCTTCTACCAGTAGATTCCTCGTATAAATCGAAGACGAAAATTATCAATGCTGAATGGTCCATGGGGAAACCGTTTTTAGATAGGAGCTGTGTAGTTCTGAAGTTTTTTTCCCTAAATCTTAGGAATTGCCTGAAATTTTAGTACGGTGTGTACACAACCTTCATGAACCAATTTCTGAATTTTTAATTTGACCCTCTGCTTAGTTTGTGAGGTTATTGCAATCAAAAATCGGTCTTTTTCTACGCAATGCCCATACCCACGTGAACGGATAGGACTTTGCTCACATTTTTCATTTGAGCTGCCAAACGGATCTTAGGACTTGAAAAAAAAAACGCTCGTGTATTATTATACTATTGTGGGATTAACCCTCTTTCGTGAAAGGCGTTACTCCCACTTCGCAGTCACCCGAGGAGGCGGAGCGTAGCGACGATAGTGTGCGTGTAGCGTAGCCCACCAGCCAGGGCTGCCTGCGCTGGGCCCGGTAAATTACAAAAGAAGAAATGACGTAGGTGAATAAAAGGGCGCACAGAGAACCCGTCGAAAACGGAATGCCACGTTACTGTACGCCCATGAGGTCAGATCACAGCGTAGTGGGGACAGCAGCGACGCGTGAATGGTCGTCCCGACTCCGGCAGCCAAATAGCGAGTCAGAGCGACTTTCGCGAAAGAGGGTTAATTTAAAATAAAAAATGGAAATTTTCGACTCCTTAGTTTCGGACTCATCGACTTATGAAGAATATTAATTTTATTCGACACGAAACGGAGACACTATCAGCTGTGACAAACTTGCAACACTGTACGCTGCACTGTGGCAAACTGACGGGCGTGCGGTAAATTCCGAGAATTAGGAAATTTATTTTTCATGAGCTTTAATAATTGCAGATAGGTGTTGAAATAATTTTATTCACGCAACAAATTGAATCTATTCAATTCATTTGTACAGGTATATTTCTCGGTATATTTATAATATACTGTAACGTGTCCAGCTGTCCAAGCCAAGGACAGCTGGGATTGGTCAGCGAAGAAGCCAAGAGAAGTGGACAAGTGACTTGTCCGAATCGTTACGCTTGTGATGTCAGAAGCGTAAATAGATTGCTATATAAACACGCGCTGACATAGCTCGTCAGCGCATTCGAGGTATAGCACCCAGGCGACTCACAATAATATATTATTTCGGACGATCGAGCCAACGCGGCCGTCGTACCTCATTTCAATATTGAATACAATTCAATATTAAATATAATATAAAGTTCATAGGGACTCTAGCTAGAGCAGCATAGTCACCACTCTCAAATTTACTCAAAGATTAAACGATTAAAAATCGAGACACAAAGAAATTAAAGTTAAGTTAACCCTTTCACTAGTGCAGCTTTTTTTACTGTACGTGCCAAAAATGGTAGGACAATAAACTAAACAAATTATACGATTAACTATGAATATACACACCGAATTTGAAATGAATTGGTTGAAAAATGCAGCAGTTATTCAATTTGATCATATATGATACATCGCCAGTTGTGGCACGACTTTTTGTTGATCATATATGATACATTGCCAGTGAAAGAGTTAATCATAAGAATTTATTTTGTTAAACATTTTTTTTTGTACACCTTTTTATTTGGTTGAATAGATAAATGCCATTACGGTTAATACTGAAACTTGCCTGACATTTCTCTATTCCTGTTTGAGATTTAAAACACCATCAACAAGCCAAATAGATAGCGATTCAAATAACATCAACAGAAGCGAACGACGCTAGTTGACGGACTTGTGTTCGAGGGCCAGTTGTTGTTATTTCGAGTCTGACACGCGGTCTCGGATCTCAAGTCCTGGATGTGCAGCTAGCTTTAATAATTAAAATCGCAATAGCAGGACAACAGAGCTAGCGAAACATCTCGGTTCTGTAAACAAGTAGCCTAAGCTCCGGCTTAGTGACATAACGGCTTCCGAGATCATAGATCACGAGAGTCCGGTAGTTAGCTTAGAGATCAACACGATCAATAAAAATCTGTGTAGGTGGCTTTTTGCATGACAGACCCATCCTTTTCCCCACCGACAGTATTGAGGAGTCCAAATTATGTTATAAAATCAACTTTTTGTTAATTGAATTCGAATTAGAACCCGACGATCGGATTGTCGCTAAGATCATAAGATCCGCTACAACCCGGAACGTTACAATACAGGGTCTATCAGCTCAAGTGTCGAGAATGGGAGGGACTTAGTTGACGCCAAGACACGCCTCATCAACCAATCAACAAAGAGAAAGGAGCCGTTTCGGTGACTGTTGAAGTAAATGAATACCTAACAGCCTGATTCGAGTCGTTGTTGATATTTGTTCCCAAAACCGAAATAGTAAGGGAGGAAGGGGCAAAATGGCCTAGCGGGGCAAAATGAACCGCGGGGCAAAATGGACCCCTTGGGGAAAAAAAGTTCATATTCATACTCCAGTTTTTTCATCGTCAATCGGTTTTTTTTTCTTTTTTGAGCGGTCCATTTTGCCCCGCGGTTCATTTTGCCCCGCCGGTCCATTTTGCCCCACGCCCCCCCTATATTGTGTACCAAGGGCGTAGAGTGGGCTTTTTTAGACCGAGTGTGGAGTTTGCAGTACGAGTCAGAGGCGAGCTAGCACGAGTCGAAGACGAGTGCGTTGCGAGCCGAAGACGAGTACTGCAACCACACAAGGTCAAAAAGCCCACTTAGCCTTGGTACACACCATATTTCTTGGTATCATAGCCGTAAAATTCAATTTCCGTTTTCAGTCCGTAAAATGATTTTTCACGAACGTAGGTCCGTAAAATAATTATTAGCCATTTTTAGTAGGTCCGTTAAAATAATTATAGCCATTTTTCGATAATAATCATTTATGTCAATTATTTCTCAATAACAAAACTTTTTACATCTGTTGACAACGCTGATAAAACATGCCGTTGCGCGTCGCGACTCGGACGGCGTCCTCTCTCGCTCCTATTCACCTTTGACTATTCACATAGGTCATAGCATATAATAACTAATACTAATACACTTCAGTCAGTACAGTTCATGAGCTCCGATCGACAACACGTATTATATTTACTATGAGTGGAAGTGAATTAGACGACGATTACATTCCTACGGAATTAATCGAATCTGCCCAAATCGCGACAAATAATACACTGCTTGCTAAGTCGAGACACATTTACGACAAATGCTACAATGATTTCTGTACGTGGCAAAAACAAAAAAAAAACGAAATCGTTTGATGAAATCGTATTATTGGCGTATTTTCGTAAGCTGTCGGAAACATTCAACTCAGCATCTTTGTGGTCGAAATATGCCATGTTAAAAAAAAAAATACTGGTTGAAAAGAGCATAGACATAAAAAGATATAGTAAATTACATAGCTTCATTAAAGTTCAACACACTAATTATCAACCAAAAAAAGCCAAAGTGTTTTCATCGAGTGAACTGAATAAATTTTTAAAAACTGCTCCGGACTCTGAATATCTTGCTACGAAGGTAAATATTCACATCTCTGTATTCATATTCGGTGCAAAAACCTTCCGCCAAGTCCATTAATGTGTAGATCACTCCACCAAAAAATGATTAAAGGTTGTGCTCGCTCACTCGATTGGTTGATGATTATCAACATACAAAAGCATTGAAATCACATACAACTGCCAAGTACCTGTAGAATGATAAAAGTTTGGAATTGAAAAATTTGTTGAAACTGAATAACGTTGTACTCGCTCGCTCACTCTATTGGCTCATGATTATGGGTTGAAAAAACAATTCGGATGAAGAAATTGAAGATGTCAACATTTATCAAAAAATATTCATAACGAAAAAATAATTTAAAAAAAATTTGAAAAAAAAATTTGGAGTCCGTGGTACGTTGGCGGGCCAATGTTTGAATATCTATCAGATGACATTGACATGGTTCGCGATCGATATTTTATATTTCTTTTCCTACAAAAGGCCCCCCAAGTACCACTACCTCCAAATTTTTTTTTCAAATTTTTTTCAAATTATTTTTTCGTTATGAATATTTTTTGATAAATGTTGACATCTTCAATTTCTTCATCCGAATTGTTTTTTCAGCCAATAGAGTGAGCGAGCGCAGCGAGCGAACGAGTACAACGTTATTCAGTTTCAACAAATTTTTCAATTCTAAACTTTTATCATTCTACAGGTACTTGGCAGTTGTATGTGATTTCAATGCTTTTGTATGTTGATAATCATCAACCAATCGAGTGAGCGAGCACAACCTTTAATCATTTTTCGGTGGAGTGATCTACACATCAATGGACTTGGCGGAAGGTTTTTGCACCGAAGGTGCTTTTTGGAGTTGATTTCACTACTTTTTGTAAAATTTTGCTTGACCACCTAATGATTGTACTCGCTCGCTACGCTCGCTCGGTTGTTTTGTGCTATTTCATACCGCCCAAAGTCCCTCGATAAGCAGGAACGTCAACAGCAACGAGCACGCGTGTGCTCATAATTTTCCCCAAGTCTCAAATTTGTAGAGTGACGCGTAATGTACTTTCATAGCGTTTACAAATTGTTCCACTACAATAATTTTTTATAGCTACAACATCTAACCCTGCGTGCAGCCCTCCTCCTGTATCATCTGGGCCTGGGACCGGCAATGGCGTAGTTACTTGCACGCAGGGTTATAGTTGCTGCTCATGACTTAATATATATAAATATCAGATATATGTATTGCAACCTCTGCAAAAATAACATGTACGCGTCCCGGACTCATAACGTCAACTTCCAATTCGGGTCTGAACAGAAGGTATCAAAATATTTGGAATTGAGCCTATCCATGCAAGACTAGCGTAGAGCATAAAATAGAAGTTTATGAAGTCAAACACTCGCATTCTGCTCTCTTCGTCTGACTCTTGCCATTCCTCCTATCGAATCACACTATACCGATACTTTGCAACCCAAGCGTTTTCTTTCATCATCCTCACGTCTTATACGGCAACCCGCCACAAAATTAAACAATCCATAAGAAAGATTTTTCTTCAATAATTCCATTCATGAATGATTATACGCTGAGTCTACAAATAATAAATAAATATAAATCAGAATCTCTATCATCTGAGAAAGAGGAAGTCGATCGATCATTTCTTCAATATTGAATCAGTATTTTTATTCTCACCATTTGTCGTGATAGCACCAATCTGAATTTGATTGAGCTTCTGAGCGGAGAATCTGAGCTAATTCCAAAACATGGATTAAAAAATTATCTTCACCGAAGGTCAAGGCATTACGTTGACGTGGAGTGTAGAATAAAGCCTATCGTAGTCCAACACACAACGTCGACTTACAGTCTCGTTTGGACTAGAGGAAACCGAGATAAAATATAGAATTCGTTGAAATCCTACACATAACGTTGGCTCGTAGTTTAGGTCCGAGCAGACGAGCCTCTAGAAATGAGCCTAACATCGAGCTTGAAGTGGAATTTGTTGCAATCCAACGCTTGAACTCGGCTTTGTTGGTCTGGCTCCTTGCCGTTCCTTATATGAAATCATGCTATCCTGATATTCTTCAACTTCAACATTTTTTCTTGATTTTCTATTGTCAGACTTTCTCAGGCAGTGACTTGCTAGAAAATTGAATCCCCAAAACACCGTTTCCTCCGATAATTGCATTCATGAATGGAAATAAGCCAAATCTACAATGTATAAGTGAATAAAATTTAGAGGTAATAGTCAGTTAATAGTCATCTAACAGTCTTGTGTCATACAAGGTAAGCCTAATCGTAAAATTATCCGTTCACAATTATTATTCTATTTATCACTATGAATTTTACACGTCAGTCGATTCGCATAACCTCAAAAGCTCAAGATCGTAGGATTTAAGATAATTAACCCATCGAAACATTTTTGTTGGCGGCTATCACTTAAATGTACTTGGTGTGAGGTTTTCGCACCTAAGTGGCTTTTGGGAGGTATTCGCTAGTTTTTGTACGTTCAAATTTTGCATTAAGCATTGCTCGTACTTTCATTTATTTCCTTTATTTGGATTTAAAAATATGAAATGACAACACGCGTCTGCTAGTGTAGCGGACGGTTTCTGTCTGCGATACTGGCGCTATCTACGTCGGAACTATCTCGTATACTGACGTCACTCTATACAACTTTTGTGTGGTTTCCCGTCTAGTGATTTTATATGGGAATGGTTTGAATTTGCTGAATCTTGGTCTGAAGAACACTAAGGAGAAGAACAAACATTGTACGTGGAAACGGGGTATCAGAATCTGCAGTTAATAATATCTCAGCACTCCAGACACCGATTTAATCGATCTAAGGCTCAAATGAAAGCTTTTCATGCCCACATCCTAGATTGAATTAGTTTCATTTGTGTATGTCGTGAGGTGAAAGAAAACGAAGATACTAGTTCGCGGTATAGGTTAGGGTAGTTGCCTCTCGGGTATAAAGACTCGTTGAGTCTCGCGCTTGAAAAAAATTTTTCTTTAATATACTTGGCGCGAGACTCTACCGAATCTCTTGATATTTTCCAATTGATTTATAGACTCACATACGTATGCTTTTATTTGTTTTTACCTTGATTTTTACAGGTTCGATTGATTTTCGGTATCATCGGAGCTTGCCGTAGAGACGAACTCCACAAATTAACCGAAGATGACGTTAGAGTTCAAAATTCATTGTGCATCGTCTCTTTACGAAATACAAAAAATCACAGTACAAGACAGTTCACAATTGAAGGAGATTATCTGAATTATATCAAAATGTATATCAATTTAAGACCAAAGAAAACAGACTCGAATAAATTCTTCCTAGGCTACCACAAAGGTCGTTGCATCGATCAAGCTATGGGTATACATAAGATAGGAAGTATGCCTCAAGCCGCTGCAATATTTCTGAATTTACCTGCTTCGAATTTGTATACTGGGCATAGTTTTCGGAGAACGTCCGCCACGCTTTCAGTCGACTCAGGAACGGATATGACCACATTAAAACGACACGGCGGATGGAAATCGTCAACAGTGGCAGAAGGTTATATAGAAGATTCAGTGAACAACAAAAGAAAAATCTCCAAACAAATTATGAATGCCGTTAATGGAAGCTCTCCAGATACAAATGATACCGACGATATCGATTCTATGATTCTGAGTAAGAAACGTAAGCGAGAGATCACAATAAATGATGCAACACAGTCGTGTTCTTCTGGTCAAAATCGAAATACTGTCAATTTCACTTTTAATTTCAAGAAGCAAAACAGTCGTGTTCGTCTAATCAGAAACAAAATAATTTTCATTTTACTTCTAACTTCGAAAAGTGAGAAAATTTAGATATTATATAGTATTTTATTATAATTATAAGATTGATAATCATGAAATTTTTTTTAAACATTTTATTCGATTTCTTCATTAATGTCTTAACTATATCTAACTATAACTTAATTGTTAACGATAATCAAGTTATAATTATTGACAAAAGTAACTTAATATTTAATCAGTTAATATTTTGATCCAAATATTCAACAACACAAAGTGTATTTTGATGAGATAAATATAAATATAACAAATTATGTTTTGATGAATTTCTTAAAAAACGTTAAATAAAAAAGATTTAGTTTGAATGACTGTGTATTTTTTAATTCATTTATGCATCTATTCTTTTTTTTTTTAATCCAATTTATTCTTCAATTTTTTTTTCATTTTTTTATTCATTTATTCATATATTATTTGTATGTATTTCTTGATAATATTTTTCCTAACTAAGTGCGCAAGATCCGATTTTTTTTTAAAAGATTTTATTCTCAACACGTTGACTATTCTTATTGTATCAAATGAAATTTATTTTTCGGTACTCGGGGGGCTTCGCCCCTGGACCCGACCAGGGGCTTTGCCCCTGGACCCCACCAGGGGCTACGCCCCTGGGCCCCTCACAGGGGTGAGATCTACTTAATGGTTTTTTAATACTGTCGAATTTTGCGTAACTCGTCACACAAAGATATGTATTTTTGACGATTTTCATCGTCGCATTGTCCTATGTTTTTATGAAAAGCGTGAACAGTTGCGAATTTTACGGCAAAGATACCAAAAAACAATGTTCGTCACTCGGCCGTAAGATTTCACGGCCTCGCGTGATCCCGGCATACTCGGACCGCCTTCGCCGGTCCTCGTACACTGCGATCACACTCGGGCCGTGAAAATCGCTTTTACGGCCTTGTAACGAAATAGTATATTGTGTACCAAGGGCGTAAAGCGGGCTTTTTTAGACCGAGTTTGGAGTTCGCAGTACTAGTCGCAGGCGAGGGTGCACGAGTCGAAGACGAGTGCATCCGCGAGCCGAAGACGAGTACTGCAACCACACGAGGTCAAAAAGCCCGCTGAGCCCTTGGTACACACCATATTTTTTGTAACGCATGTATTGATTTCTGCGGCACTAAGGTGTCCAACTACGGTATTGAGATAAAGATAACCTGATTATCATCTACATATATACATATTGTAACGTATCCAGCAGGCAAGACCTAGGCCTGCTGTGATTGGTTCAATAACATTATCGTAGAACTGGACAAACGCGCGTTGTCCAGCGTTACCGCTTGTGACGTCAGAAGCGGCAGCTAAATAGTATATAAACGGCTGACGAGCCAGCTCGTCAGCGCAGTTCAGGTAAAGCACCGGTGCGACTCACTTCTATCAATTCTTAGAGCGTGACCAGGTATAGCACCGGCACGACTTACGATCATAACTGAGCGCAGTTGAGGTAAAGCACCCAGGCGACTCATTTGATATATTAGACTGGTCGTCTTGACCGGCTAATAACTTAGCTTCATCTTTTCAAATTAGAATCATAGAAAATATCAAAAACAATTACTTTATTAATATATCATGAACTAGTATCACTATAGCAGGATTTAGATTCAGATAACGACAAATTGGGACTTTAGCTAAAGCAGCACTGTTACCGACCTCTAATTCAATAAAACATAGAAATAGACACATTATATTTAAAAGTACGTAGGAAGTAGGATATAGTAGTTTAGAGACTCATTTCTTGTAAATATCTTTATAATCTAATTCGATCATATTACAATATTCTAAAGCATAATAATCGGGTTTGCCTGACCTTTCTGTAGTTAGAACCTTTCCTAGTTCACATACAAGCCAACATAGACAGGCCAGATAAACAATCAACAGAAGCCTACGGTACGAGTGCATCAACTCGGATCCGAGGGCCAGTTATTGTGATTCTGGATCTGACACGCAGGCTCGGATCAAGATCCTGGTTCTGCTAGCTTATATTTTAACTTCGCAATAGCAGGGACCACTGGCTCGGAATACCACCTGGCTCAGTGGAGGTCAGCGAAACCTTCGGTTAAGCAATTAATTTACACATTGGCGGTTGAAAGACCTGATTTGTGATTGTTTAGCGTAGACTTGTAAAAACATAATAAAATCTGCAGTAGGTGGCTTTTTGTGTGGCATAACCTCCCTTTTCCCCACCTCGCAGTGTCGAGGAGTCCAAATTTATCATATTTTCAAAGTATTAAATAAATTTACTTCTTCAAGAACCCGACGGTCGGCTTGTCTCAACGATCTAAAGATCCTAGACAATCCGATACGTAACAATATATATATATATATATATATATATTGTAACGTTTTAAGATAAACGTTGAGTTAATAAGTTATTATGTAGGTTCTCCAAGAGAAATAAAGTGAATCGTAGAGGAATTATATATGTTTTGCAATGAGATTATGTATTCAGAAAATACAGGTCTGCTTCAGTAGTGAGCTAAAGACAGACTGATTTGTTTTACAATAATCGTTGTTGACGCAGCAACCGAGTTTCTTATATTTTAAAGGATGTCATTTATCATATAGGCTACTAGATGGTGTTTTATAAATTGAATAGAATATGGGTGATTTTACCCAATGTAACACTACTCCCCCCTTAGTAAAAGAGTCGTCCCGACTCTCGAGGTAAGTACAATAAAATTCGTATGTGTGTAAAATCATCATAAGGATCAACAAGTTGTAAAATCAATGTGTTCTATTTGGGAGAATTGGAGCTGTGGCTCAAGAAGTTAAAAGTTTCCCCAAATACTATCCGGCATTCGCCCTCTGCCTCAAGGTAAACCACAGAAAACCTTGAGGAGATAGTGAATCTAATCAAACCAAAAGTGTATAATGTGATAAGTGTGAAATATTCTTCGGATCTTAAATGGAGGATCAGGAACCAGGAACCAGGAACCAGGAACCAGGAACAAGAAGAAGGATTCCCTAGTTACTGCGTAGAGAGTCCTGCATATTGGAAGTGGTTGGAGGGGTAAAAGACCAGGATAGAAAGACTCAAGGATTTCCAAGAAGTCCAAAAGGGGTCCAACTCCATACCTCTTCGAAATAAATCAAAAACGACCTAAACAGGAGGACAAATATTATTCTCACGAAATATTAGGTCATAAATTAGAGTTCTTCAAAACTCTTTCAAATTCCAAATTTCTTTTAAAATCTTTTTTTTGAATCGTCAGAATTAATTAAACTTTTTTGATGAAATAATAAATAGATTATCAAATATAATAAATAATTAAGTTAATAGATTCTATTAAATAAGTGGAGTAAATATAAATTGGAGCAGTCTTATCTGGGAGGTAGTTTGGAAACCGGATTAATAGGTCAGGATGGGATGAGTTAGGCTTCCTTCGTTTCGTCTCAGAACATTATTTGCATCATTTTATCAGGAAATCCTACTTTCAGAATATCGGGAGCTGAAAAACTTGGGTTATAATTTGTTCACTACAATATAACCTATGATTAAAGTTTTCCGCTCAGATCCCTTTTATCTATACTCATTATTATTTAATTTCATTACACCTAGCGTTATTTTACGTAATACTTTCAGTGAGATTCGATATTAAAATAAAAGAGGGTCTTTCAAACGACCTATATCGAAAAAGAAATATCGTGTTCGCAGTTCGGAACTCCTAAACAGCTGTAATGCTGATGAAATGAAAGAAAGGTTAAACCGATTAAAAATCACAATAAACGATCGGTTACTAACTAGGGCTACTACCAAGACCTAGTTTTTAGAAGTTACGGGTTGTGAATCTAGGGAGGAATCTCTATCCCTCCAGGATTTTCGATTCGCATTGTTATTTTTGTCATCGCCTTTTCGCCAAGACATTTGACTATTTTGAGCATTTGCTGTCTTATTTGATTGAAATAATTTCTCTAAAGAGTAACAACGATTCGCGTCGTGTCCAATCTTTTTACAAAATTTGCATTTCAACGGGGGTCTGTCTCCGTAATTTTGTCCCCTATTATTATTATTATTATTATTTCGGTTATAATTATTGTTATTATTCCTATTATTATTATTAGAAGAAGAAGAAGACCGGCAGGGACCAGTTGTCTTAGTTTCATCGATTTTAGTGGAAGTAGCGGTTGTTTTGCCTGTTTCGATTTGACGAATTCTTCCTACCCCTAAATGATGCTTAGTCAAAGCTTCGATTTCTAGACCTTTAATGATGGCCTCATGCAAAGAAGATGGTCCTGCCAAACTGAGAGCGAGTTTTAACTCTGGATCGGAAATCGCGTTAATGAATCTATTGCAAGTTAATTCATCTCTTGTTAATTCGTCGCAAAGGGGCAAAGCGACTCTTGCGAGTCTTGCAATGTCGAAACCGAGGGAGGCAAGACCCTCGTCTTTGGCCTGCTCCCTATTCCAAAATAAAGTTAAAGAAAGTTTTGACAAATGTTGGTCTCCGAAGCGAAGTCTTAAGGCCGCACTGAGTTTGTCATAGTCTTTAATGTCTGAATCGGCCAGAACCATCAGAACTGATAAAGCAGGACCTCTGAGATTACCGGCGAGTTGTCCGGCTTTGGTGGTGGAAGACCATAAATTAACTTCAGCAATTATTTGAAATTGGCGTTCGTATTCCGCCCACGGTGTAGAGCCGTCAAAGAAATTAACTTTTAGGTTACTCGCCATTTCTTTTACATTCTCAGTGTGAACCTCTTGACAAGAGTTTACTACTCTTTGAGTCACGTTTAATTGTTTTTCGCGACTGCTCCCGGCGCGAAATATATTGAGTGGAATATTATTAATAGTGTTATTTTCTAAGTTTTCATCGCCGCTCATTAAATTAATATTTTCTACCCTCTGTGCGTCCCGAATCGTATTTTCGATTCGGTCGTCTTGAGTAATGGTACGGGTGTGCGGCGTCAAAGTAGCCGCTCCACCCGTACGAGGTCTACGGACAGTTGGGGAAGGTTCTTCTTCCCCATAATTTTGTACAGACCTCAAAGTTTGTGGTTCAATTACTTGCCTAACTCTTTCAATGACAGGGGATCTCATAGGAGTTGAAGTATGGGAAATGACTGCTTGAGGCTCCAAGCGTCTTAGAAGGAGGGAGAGGGTGGCCCGTTGAGCTGTCAAATAGGCTTCTCTTTGCTCACGTTGTGCCGCCAAATAAGCTTGTTGTTGTGCTGCTAATACAGCTAGGTTGGCTTGCTGTTGTGAGGCCAAGGCTTGAAAAAGGCGTTCCATCATCTCGACCTGGGGTTGAGGTAGTGGGGCCAAAAGCTGATTACCAGCTGGTTAAGATTCGTCAATAGGCGCAGTAGCCGGTCGACGAGACATTTCGTTTTTCAATTATCGTTGATTCCACAAGATATTCACTTTATCGGTCTCGGAAAATCCCACTTCTGACACCAATGTAACGTTTTAAGATAAACGTTGAGTTAATAAGTTATTATGTAGGTTCTCCAAGAGAAATAAAGTGAATCGTAGAGGAATTATATATGTTTTGCAATGAGATTATGTATTCAGAAAATACAGGTCTGCTTCAGTAGTGAGCTAAAGACAGACTGATTTGTTTTACAATAATCGTTGTTGACGCAGCAACTGAGTTTCTTATATTTTAAAGGATGTCATTTATCATATAGGCTACTAGATGGTGTTTTATAAATTGAATAGAATATGGGTGATTTTACCCAATGTAACAATATATATCTCTCTATATTATAAAGATATATCGCCGCCGCCGCCGCCGCCGCCGCCGTGTCAGACTTTTCAAGGTCAAAGGTCAAAGGTCAAAGGTCAAAGGTCAAAGGTCAAAGGTCAAAGGTCAAAGCCGGCGCCGCCGTGTCAGACATTCCATGGCCTCCTCGACTCCGCTCGGTTTCCTCCCACCCGAGCGGAGTCGAGGAGGCCATGGAACGGCGGTGAGGGGTTCACATGACTCAAAGTAAGGGCCCAAGGACTGGGCCCTCCTCGGCTCCCTTCGGCTTCTTTGGGTTGGGTTGGGTTGGGTTGGGTTGGGTCAGGTTGGGTCAGGTTGGGTTGGGTCAGGTTGGGTTGGGTCAGGTTGGGTTGGGTTGTGTTGGGTCAGGTTGGGTTTGGTTGATTATAAAGATATATCGCCGCCGCCGCCGCCGCCGCCGCCGCCGCCGTGTCAGACTTTTTGATCCACGGCCTCCTCGACCCCGCTCGGCTCCCCCCCCCCCTCTTGCCCTGGGCCTCCCCGACCCCGCTCGGCTCTTTTCGCCCCCCCCCCCCTCTTTCCCTGGGCTTCCTCGACCCCCCTCGAATCCCCCCTCCCTTGCCCGCGGCCTTCTCGACCCCGCTCGGCTCATTTCCCTCCCCACCCCTCCCTCTATATTATAAAGATATATCGCCGCCGCCGCCGCCGTGTCAGACTTTTTGATCCACGGCCTCCTCGACCCCGCTCAGCTCCCCCCCCCCCCCCCTCTTGCCCTGGGCCTCCTCGACCCCGCTCGGCTCTTTTCCTCCACCCGAGCGGAGTCGAGGAGGCCATGGAATAGCAGGGAGGGGTTCACATGACTCAAAGCAAGGGCCCAAGGATCTGGGCCCTCCTCGGCTCCCTTCGGCTTCTTTGGGTTGGGTTGGGTTGTGTCAGGTTGGGTTTGATTGGGTGAGGTTCGGCTGGGTTGGGTCAGGTTGGGTTGGGTTGGGTCAGGGTGGGTTGGGTTAGGTTGGGTGGGGTCAGGTTAGGTTGGATTGGGTCAAGGTGGGTTGTCTCAGGGTGGGTTGGGTCAGGGTGGGTTGAGTTGGGTTAGGTTGGGTGGGGTCAGGTTAGGTTGGGTTAGGTTAGGTTGGGTTAGGTTAGATATATAATATAGGAGATAGGAGATATATAATATATAGATATAGGAGATATATATATATATATATCTCTCTATATTATAAAGATATATCGCCGCCGCCGTCGCCGCCGCCGCCGTGTCAGACATTCCATGGCCTCCTCGACTCCGCTCGCCCCCCACCGCTCTACTAACCTGACCCAACCTAACCTAACCTAACCCAACCTAACCTAACCCAACCCAACCTAACCCAACCTAACCTAATCTATCCCAACCAACCCAACCTCACCCAATCTAACCCGAAAGAGTTAGGTTAGGTTGGGTTATTATATAATTCCCTGCGTTACTGGCACGGCAGACGCGAGGGGAGGTCAGGGATACCTTTGGGCCCTTGAATCGAGTCATGTGAATCTCATCCCCGATAACACTCTCCTTACACTACCCCTCACCCTTTCCTCAAACATGGCAACCTTACCTGATATAAACTCACCTTACCGAAATGGTTGCCACGGTAACTAAAATGGTTGCCATGGTAACCAAAATGGTTGCCATGGTAACCAAAATGGTTGCCATGGTAACCGAAATGGTTGTCATGGTAACCAAAATGGTTGCCATGGTCACCAAAATGGTTGCCATGGTAACCAAAATGCTTGCCATAGTAACCAAAATGGTTGTCATAGTAACCAAAATGGTTGCCACGGGAAACCTAATGGTTGCCATGGTAACCAAAATGGTGGCCATGGTAATCAAAATGGTTGCCATGGTAATCAAAATGGTTGCCACGGTAAACCTAATGGTTGCCATAGTTACCAAAATGGTTGTTATGGTAAACAAAATGGTTGCCATAGTTACCAAAATGGAATCGGGCGAGTTTACTATTCGTATTACATTGAAGACAATTCCCTATTCTATTAGCGTTTGCTATCACAATCAATAAGTCATAAGTAACCAAAATGGTTGCCATGGTAACCAAAATGGTTACCATGGTAACTAAAATGGTCCCATGGTAATCAAAATGGTTGCCAAGGTAACCAAAATGGTTGCCATCGTAACCAAAATGGTTGTCATGGTAAGCAAAATGGTTGCCATGGGAAACCTAATGGTTGCTACAATAACCAAAATGGTTGCCATGGTAACTAGAATGGTGGCCATGGTAATCAAAATGGTTGCCATGGTAACCAAAATGTTTGCCATGGTAAACCTAATGGTTGTCATAATAACTGAAATGGTTGCCATAGTTACCAAAATGGTTGTCATGGTAAACAGAATGGTTGCCATAGTTACCAAAATGGAACCGAAAAATTCGGAAAAAATTCGGAATCGGGCGAGTTCACTATTCGTATTATATTGTAGACAATTCCCTATTCTATTAGCATTTGCTATTACAATCAATAAGTCTAAAGGGCAGAGCCCTTAGCAGCGGCAGTCCTGAGAGGAAAACATGGAAAACAGACCAAGGAAATAATAGAGTCCGATAAAAATCTGAATTCTTAGTACCTCATAGTTAATGTGAAGAGCATATATAATCGCGATCTACAAAACATTCACTGGATTTCATTAAAAATGCGGTCATTCTTCGAAGAACATAAAATCCACGGATTATTTGGGTCTCAAAACAACTGATACGAATCAAAATATGGGGGGTTGGCGCGCGAAGCGCGCAGGGGGGCGAAGCCCCCCTAGTATATATATATATATATATTGTGACGTTGCATTTTGCAACTGTCACAGTCGGGCCACTCAGATCAGTGACGACGTGAGGACGGACAACTCCAGAAAGTAGCCAAGGTCTCAGGTCAGAATTTAGTTAATTATTGCTTATATTATTTATCATTTCTCCCCTTCTATTCTATGAAATTCTGTAAAATGTCGACGCTCGGAGGACTACGCCAGGACGTCGAGGGATTCATCCGACGTCTAAATCGAGGTCCTTTCCGAGTTATTGGTTCCCGTCTCTCTCTTCAACGCTCTCAGTCGTGGATGCCGCAGGAAAGGTCGAATAAGGGCGACTCGCTGAGTCGTTCCTCCCGTTCCCGCAGACTCCTCAGCCTGGTGCTGGACCACTTCCCGTCAACTATTTCTGGACGTCTCGGCAATGGTTGAATAGAGCAGGGCGAACACCCAAAAGTAACCCGACCAAAGCTTCCCGTTGCCGAAGACTTATCGACCTGGAGTCGAGCTAGACCATATCATCGACTTTCTCGTCATCGTCACGCTATCGTGGGGTTACCCAAGAAAGGTCCCGATAGTAGAACTGCAATCGTATGATGCAGGCCTGTCCGTAAGCCTTCCATACCGTCCATGGGGAATTCTGGATGCAGATCCGGTTATTGGGGCATCAGAACTTCCGCCAGATCCTCTAATTGGTCAGTTTTTCCAGTTAAAGCGCAACTAGGGTGCACTTCATCCCGACGATGATCCCGAGGAGTCCCGAGACGAGAGACCAGAGCAGAAAAGAGAAGAGACGAGGAGAGAAACCGTCGAAGTCCCGTCTACTACATTTGAAATATCCCGCCGTACCGTGTAGCTAACTACACGCCTGGACAAATATTCAAAACTCAGGCGAAATAGGACAACGTGTTCCCGAAAGTACGTCCAACCGTACTCGGCACCTGATTGGTCGCCTAAGCTACGTGCGAAGATCGGCTCATGGCATGGAATTCCCGAAGCTATAAAATGTAGGACGACACAGGACTCGATCTACTTCTACGCTCGTCCGTTCTCACGTCAACATCAGATCCCGACAGTGATATACCGTATCCCGAAGATCCCGACTTTTACAGTGTTACATATTTTTTCTATTCTATCTCTTTGCTATTCTGTTCTTTCATTCTGTCTGCTTTATTCTGTTATTTCTAGTCCTATATTATATTTAGCTTCAGTTAAAACGAACACTAAGTGCCGTTAGATCTAATCCCGTACTTGTACGAGGAATCTTCTCTTTCATCGATAAGGTAAGACCTATTTTCTGTAAAACCACGAGTAAGTTCACGAATCCCGTCTAGTTATTTAGTCTGTTATATATTATATATTTGGTGTGACGTAGGTCACGAAATAACGGAACGCAAGTCTTCGACTTCGTCCCGAGTTTTTAGTATTTTAGTAGTCTGATTAAGGACGGATTCACGAGCTGACTCGTGCTTAGTATCTCTTTGTGGGTTTTCCTTTTCTTTATTCTATTCTATTCTTTCTCTTACGCTGCTTAACGCATGCCGTAGAGTTTAGTGGCTTATTCTTTTCTTAGTAGCGAATAAAATGATAGCGATCGACCTGTAGACGAATAATTTCTGGAGATAGCGAGTGTAGAAGCAAGCATTTGTTATTTAATTTATAGTTCTTAGTTATTAATATTCTGTTTGATTTATTCCGCATGATTATTATATTATAATATTATCGTCTGATATCTTTTCCCGTTCAATTGAATGGTATATTCCGTATTATA
Source organism: Tenthredo livida (assembly GCA_963992785.1). Classification (NCBI taxonomy): domain Eukaryota; kingdom Metazoa; phylum Arthropoda; class Insecta; order Hymenoptera; family Tenthredinidae; genus Tenthredo; species Tenthredo livida. The sequence goes on along the minus strand of OZ023064.1, from coordinate 41,350,212 downwards.
TCGGATCGCATTGCTTTGATATTTTTGCTATTATTCTATTGTATTTTCTGTGAATATTATTTACGATCTAATCCCGATATTCTTGAAACTGTCTGAGGCATAACGATAATTTTGTAAATCGAGTTCTATATCCCGTAAAATACGGCAAATTTGTTAATAAATCAATCAGATATGAAATGTTAAACATTCTTGTCTAATTTGGCACCCCGCCCCTCTACCGTAATTAGTTGATTATATTCTGAGCTAACTGGCAAGTTCCGCCGTCAATCGTCTAGCCTTTGTTATATTTATTATATTTCAAGTGACGTTTTCACGTCTGGCGCCCAACTCTAGTTTTTGGTCTTATTTCTTTAATTAATTCACCTCTCACGTATATTGACGCCGAAGTGCACGGATTACCGGGTTACCCCTTATCCCTGAAAAAGTGGTATTCGTCGCAAATTGGCGCCCAACGTGGGGGAATACCACTTTTTCAGGGATAAGGGGTAACCCGGTAATCCGTGCACTTCGGCGTCAATATACGTGAGAGGTGAATTAATTAAAGAAATAAGACCAAAAACTAGAGTTGGGCGCCAGACGTGAAAACGTCACTTGAAATATAATAAATATAACAAAGGCTAGACGATTGACGGCGGAACTTGCCAGTTAGCTCAGAATATAATCAACTAATTACGGTAGAGGGGCGGGGTGCCAAATTAGACAAGAATGTTTAACATTTCATATCTGATTGATTTATTAACAAATTTGCCGTATTTTACGGGATATAGAACTCGATTTACAAAATTATCGTTATGCCTCAGACAGTTTCAAGAATATCGGGATTAGATCGTAAATAATATTCACAGAAAATACAATAGAATAATAGCAAAAATATCAAAGCAATGCGATCCGATATAATACGGAATATACCATTCAATTGAACGGGAAAAGATATCAGACGATAATATTATAATATAATAATCATGCGGAATAAATCAAACAGAATATTAATAACTAAGAACTATAAATTAAATAACAAATGCTTGCTTCTACACTCGCTATCTCCAGAAATTATTCGTCTACAGGTCGATCGCTATCATTTTATTCGCTACTAAGAAAAGAATAAGCCACTAAACTCTACGGCATGCGTTAAGCAGCGTAAGAGAAAGAATAGAATAGAATAAAGAAAAGGAAAACCCACAAAGAGATACTAAGCACGAGTCAGCTCGTGAATCCGTCCTTAATCAGACTACTAAAATACTAAAAACTCGGGACGAAGTCGAAGACTTGCGTTCCGTTATTTCGTGACCTACGTCACACCAAATATATAATATATAACAGACTAAATAACTAGACGGGATTCGTGAACTTACTCGTGGTTTTACAGAAAATAGGTCTTACCTTATCGATGAAAGAGAAGATTCCTCGTACAAGTACGGGATTAGATCTAACGGCACTTAGTGTTCGTTTTAACTGAAGCTAAATATAATATAGGACTAGAAATAACAGAATAAAGCAGACAGAATGAAAGAACAGAATAGCAAAGAGATAGAATAGAAAAAATATGTAACACTGTAAAAGTCGGGATCTTCGGGATACGGTATATCACTGTCGGGATCTGATGTTGACGTGAGAACGGACGAGCGTAGAAGTAGATCGAGTCCTGTGTCGTCCTACATTTTATAGCTTCGGGAATTCCATGCCATGAGCCGATCTTCGCACGTAGCTTAGGCGACCAATCAGGTGCCGAGTACGGTTGGACGTACTTTCGGGAACACGTTGTCCTATTTCGCCTGAGTTTTGAATATTTGTCCAGGCGTGTAGTTAGCTACACGGTACGGCGGGATATTTCAAATGTAGTAGACGGGACTTCGACGGTTTCTCTCCTCGTCTCTTCTCTTTTCTGCTCTGGTCTCTCGTCTCGGGACTCCTCGGGATCATCGTCGGGATGAAGTGCACCCTAGTTGCGCTTTAACTGGAAAAACTGACCAATTAGAGGATCTGGCGGAAGTTCTGATGCCCCAATAACCGGATCTGCATCCAGAATTCCCCATGGACGGTATGGAAGGCTTACGGACAGGCCTGCATCATACGATTGCAGTTCTACTATCGGGACCTTTCTTGGGTAACCCCACGATAGCGTGACGATGACGAGAAAGTCGATGATATGGTCTAGCTCGACTCCAGGTCGATAAGTCTTCGGCAACGGGAAGCTTTGGTCGGGTTACTTTTGGGTGTTCGCCCTGCTCTATTCAACCATTGCCGAGACGTCCAGAAATAGTTGACGGGAAGTGGTCCAGCACCAGGCTGAGGAGTCTGCGGGAACGGGAGGAACGACTCAGCGAGTCGCCCTTATTCGACCTTTCCTGCGGCATCCACGACTGAGAGCGTTGAAGAGAGAGACGGGAACCAATAACTCGGAAAGGACCTCGATTTAGACGTCGGATGAATCCCTCGACGTCCTGGCGTAGTCCTCCGAGCGTCGACATTTTACAGAATTTCATAGAATAGAAGGGGAGAAATGATAAATAATATAAGCAATAATTAACTAAATTCTGACCTGAGACCTTGGCTACTTTCTGGAGTTGTCCGTCCTCACGTCGTCACTGATCTGAGTGGCCCGACTGTGACAGTTGCAAAATGCAACGTCACAATATATATATAGGGGAACGTGGGGCAGAACGGGCAGCGGGGCAGAACGGGCACCAAAACAAAAAAAAAACAATGTGGTCGGAAACGATTTTTTACGAAATATGGCGACGTATTTTGGATCAATAATGAAAAAAAAAAAATCAAAAAAAAATTATTTTTTTTTCTATTCTTCTTTACTTTTTTAAAAAAAAATTTCAATTTTTTTTTTCCATTATTGATCCAAAATACGTCGCCATATTTTATAAAAAATCATTTCCGACCACTTTATTTTTTTTTGTTTTGGTGCCCGTTCTGCCCCGCTGCCCGTTCTGTCCCGCGTTCCCCTATATATGGGGCATTCCATGCCAACTCGACCTGCCGCCAACCCTCACCATCTTCGATTTTGCTCTAGAATTAGAATAATGTTGAGGGTGTCGAAAAATGAACTTCCGAATTATTTCAGATTTTTTCGATCACTGGTCTAGAAGTTGCCTTACATTTATACTAATTTATATCTCAACATATTCAAGTCCTACAAAAAAATCAATTGAACAAACAATCTTTTAAATATTCTTAAATAGAAGAAAACATTTTTTGGTAAATTTTTCAGCTACCAGAAATGCATTTTTTCGCGCAAATAGTATAAAATGAAGATTTTGTCGGCGATGGACATGATCGATTTTCATGAAATTTTTATCACAAATTCCTTGTCAAATTACGAACATTTTGACACATTGCGGAAAGTGGGGAGATTTCTAGTTTGGATGCTACAATCGATTGAATGTCGAGAAACCGCAGCTAAAGCCAGCTACGCGACTGATTTAAGTTAGTTTCTCGACATTCGATCGATTGTAGCATCCAAACTAGAAATCTCCCCACTTTCCGCAATGTGTCAAAATGTTCGTAATTTGACAAGGAATTTGTGATAAAAATTTCATGAAAATCGATCATGTCCATCGCCGACAAAATCTTCATTTTATACTATTTTTGCGAAAAATTGCATTTCTGGTAGCTGAAAAATTTACCAAAAAATGTTTTCTTCTATTTAAGAATATTTCAAAGATTTTTTGTTCAATTGATTTTTTTGTAGGACTTGAATATGTTGAGATATAAATTAGTATAAATATAAGGCAACTTCTAGACCAGTGATCGAAATAATCTGAAATATTTCGGAAGTTCATTTTTCGACACCCTCAACATTATTCTAATTCTAGAGCAAAATCGAAGATGGTGAGGGTTGGCGGCAGGTCGAATTGGCATGGAATGCCCCATATATATTAGGCCTGGCCAAAAAAAAAATTGTTTTTTGATTTCGGCTTTTACAAGTCTAAACATTAGTTTTGGGTCTAATAATGATTCTGTCCAAATTTGGGCTTCGTCGGATAATTCTAAGAGGTTGCGCATCGAGTTCCAAAATTCGCATTTGATTAACACGTAAAAAATAACTTTTCACCGTTCAAAGCTGTTCTAGAAAAATCTAGGCGATCGAGGGGGGTGTAAATTGCTGTGCGGCTTCATTTATTTTTTTTCCATTTTTTCCATTTTTTCCATTTTTTTTTTATTTATTTTTTTTTATTTAAATTTTTTTTTTTACAATTTTTTTTTTTCGTCATTTTATTTTTTCAACATCTTTTTTTTCTACTTGTTTTTTCGTCTTATGTCGGTAAATACGTTTTTCACTCATATCTTTTTATTACTTCAGTACTGCACTCACATATTACTCTCTTTTTATAACGATTTTCGACGGAATTTTAATTCACAGTGCAGATGCAAGTATCAGAAAAGTTTCAAGTATCAAAAAGGCTTTTGTCACTTTAAACTGAGTCTGCAAAATTTTTTTTGTTATAGTTTGGGTATTTTTGTCTGTGAGCTTTCACTACTTGTAAAAGGTACTGGTATTGCTCTTCGTCTTTGGTAATTAAACCCGTGTATTCTTCAGCGAGTGCCACCCCACGTTCGGCAACATCGTTGGTAACTTTCAAATTTTTAAAAATTGTTGAACATTCGATAAAACTCTGATTGTCTGTCCAGTTGAAGGGGCTCTCATTGAGAAAATCATGAGGTAAGTCACAAATTTCGAATAAGCGCATTGATTTTCTTGTGATGAAATGACTTATGTCAAGCTCAGTCAATTGACACTCTTCTTCACTCAATATAATGCGTTTCAAATGCTCAGTCCTACCTTCACGGTATTTTATCGCCTCTACCATCCTCTGTTTCACTTCCAAAGGAACTGTAGAATCGAAGAATGCAAGAGCCGCAAGCTCTTCAGTTAAATACCATAAGTGGCGTTTCAGTTTCGTCAGAGCTGCCTTCGATACATCAGCATCGATGCTTTGAAATTTTATCAAATTTTGCATCAGCAAAAGATCATGCTGAGGAGCTTTGATAGCACAGGGCGCAGTGAACCATAATTCCACGTAAAAACAAACAACAAAAATGCAAATGTGACGCAAAGCGGTGACATCTCGAGAACTACGTGAATTTTTAAAGAACTGTTCTTCGAAGATGAACATTTTCAGACAGTCAATGGCGTTCGACAGCCATCGAGCGTGGTGGTTTGCTCCGGGTTTTTTGAACTTGATACCTCGGGGAGGTATTCCACCGAGGAAAATACACGCCAATTCTAAAAATTCTTGGTAATCACTTCTTGGTTGGGATACCTAAAGAAATTAATAGAAATCATTACCAGAATGCCGAAGGGAATTTAAGAGAATTAACAATGGAAATTCAAAACCTTAAACTGATTTGTAATAAAATCCAGAATTCGGTTTTTGTTATTCTTATTCAGGATTACAGCTGTCAGCTTATCATCCATCCCAGTTTTATATTGATTTTTATCGATTTGATTCCATTCCTTTTGGAATCGCTGTAAAATTGGAACATTAGGACCGCTCGTTCCTTTCCAGTATGTTTCGAACACACTCCTGAGCAGTGATTCCGAAATATGATGACGACACGCCAAATGCAGGAAGGATTTATTCAAACGTTCTTCTAACAAAGTACAGGCTCCATTGTGAACACCTGGAAAACATTAGCCGACCAATAGATTTATTGATTCCATTGTTAGTGAGAATAATTGGTAAAAAAAAGGACGTTCTTTGAAAAATGGTTATTGAATATTTTGGTGAAATAGAAATGCTAATGATGACTCCATCGGAAGAATACCTCGACGATTTGAATCTCGTTGTGATATTAAAAATAATTTCTGGTCCTTTGTCAGTTTATCCATCACATCACGTCGTGCCACATCAAATAAATTGTTCAAATTATTCTTAAAACTTTCTTTTTTTCGTCGTTGTGTTAGAGATTTTGTTCTCGAAGCACTTTTATTTAGATTTTGCCAAGTCAAATGAAGTTTTTTCAATCTTAAAATAGAATAGTGTGTACTTCCAACTGGAATTCCGGCTAGACTCCACTTTTTTTGGACTTCTCCCACGGTTTCCTTGGCACTGGCTCCAATGGTGAGACGAAGTTCATTATGTTTGTAAAAAAACAATTGTAAGACTTGCCGATTTGTTGGTAAGTTTCGTCCTTCAATTACTGCCTTTACGGGTCCGATTAAATCAATTGTTCTTCCTTTTTCAACGATTTCTGACATAATCAATACAATGGAAAATGCACTCGACACGATTTAGTTCTGACTGTGTTTTTTTTCTCAAGTCGAAACATGTTAGGTTTGATGATAGCGCCGATTCAAATCGGCGGAAATACTAATACTTACAAGGAACACCCACACATAGAGCTCCGTCGTAAGAGAGAATCAAAATATTTGACTTTACCGTTAAGAAGTGAAATCGTCTACAATAACGGAGAAAATGTTCATAAAAAAGGCAATTCAAACAATTTTGCACACCTCGAACCGCATTTAGACGCAGAAGACGAAAAAAAAATGTTGAAAAAATAAAATGACGAAAAAAAAAATTGTAAAAAAAAAATTTAAATAAAAAAAAAAAAAAAAAAAAAATGGAAAAAATGGAAAAAAAATAAATGAAGCCGCACAGCAATTTACACCCCCCTCGATCGCCTAGATTTTTCTAGAACAGCTTTGAACGGTGAAAAGTTATTTTTTACGTGTTAATCAAATGCGAATTTTGGAACTCGATGCGCAACCTCTTAGAATTATCCGACGAAGCCCAAATTTGGACAGTCATTATTAGACCCAAAACTAATGTTTAGACTTGTAAAAGCCGAAATCAAAAAACCATTTTTTTTTTGGCCAGGCCTAATATATATGTATATATATAATATATATTAAGCGGTACAAAAAGAATCCTTTTTGTACCGCTCTTTTCAAATGGTCAATAAACGGCTACTTTAGGCCCTATTTTTAGGTCGGAAAAACGCAGAAATCGTGCATGTGTTACAGAAAATACTATTATATGACAGAGCCATGTTTAGCGACTTTTTGATGTTTCTGTATAGGATCTAAAGTAGTACTTTCAAGCCCTAGGACTTAAATGTGGCACATTTAAGTCCTGTATAGGACCTAAAGTAGTACTTTTAAGTCCTAGGACCTAATTGTGGCACGAAAAGTCCTAGGACTTAAACGTACTACTTTAGGTCCCATACAGAGGCATCAAAAAGCGAGGAAAACATGCTTTCGTTATATAATAGTATATTGTGTACCAAGGACCTAAAGTGGGCTTTTTTAGACCGAGTGTGGAGTTTGGTACACTCGGTCTAAAAAAGCCCTCTTAGCCCTTGGTGCACATCATATTTTTTGTAACGTATGTCTTGATGTCTGCGTTTTAGTGCTTTATATGTATATAAGTATACTAAGAGGTTTCCTTGAAACATTGCAGTCAGTCACTTCCTACTCGGCATTACTCGAGTTTTTCGTCCGTTTTCGCAGGCTGGTCATCCCCTTGTTAATTTTAAACTTTCAAATGCCGTAAAATGATTAAATGAATTAATGAATCAATTAATAAATGAATGAATGAATAAATGTACCAGGTGATTCCTCGCTTACATCTCAGTCATTTGGGTTGCGGACCGTCATATCCCTACAATGTATATCTATATATATGATGTACATAGTGTAACGAAGCGGATTTGTTCAGCCTCGTAAATGAACCATCTCCTCTTCCTCAGACCGAAGTGACCACCTTAGTTAATAAACCGAATTGAAAGCGAGAAGTCCCAGCTCAAGTGCCCAAGGTCCATTGTAATAATTATAAGTTCGTGTACTAATACTTTCCCCCGTTCCCTATATCTTATATTCCCGTACCGTTCCTGCCCAAAATCATCGAGGGAGATCATCCCTCAATCTCATCCGGCCTGGCGGGCCGCCCGGCCTTCGAGGGATTAACCAGGGGAGACGAGTCATCGTATCCCGAGATATGCCTGACAGAGCGCTGCAATAAGAATCTGTCACATGGAGTAGCCCCTATCCTCCCTCTACCTGTCCCGCACCGGCTTGGTCCACCGGTCCAATATGCAGAATTCCGCCTTCCAGGATATCGAAACAAATAGAACACGACGAGACATCTAACAACCCCCTGGCGAAAGCTTGAAGTGCCAACAGGCCCTGTCAGGCCCGCGACACAACCCGGCGGAAGACGCCAACACGCCCATTAATTTTAGTCGCAATACCCCCTGACACCCCCGAATCGCTTCTCGATAGAGACAGACCGAGACGCTTCACTTCTTGCTTGGAATCAGTCACGTCAAGTCCTGTATTTTCGTAACAAGCCTGAAATTGTTCCTTCGTCCGTAAATAAAATAACGTATCGTAAAGCCTAAAGCCAGAAATATTAACTTGATAAACTCAGTTAGTGAGTGTTACACCTTACGTAAGGTAAGATTCCAACTCCAGACGACTAATAGATTAATTAAAAAGAAATTCGTTTCTTCTTGCGTAGTTGCGTCAGGCCTCGAGGAGAGTGACGCCATTAACATATCATCGAATTGTCGTGCTTTAGTCTTGTTTAACTATTGATTAGTGATTGTATTATCGATTATTGTATCCCCCTGATATATATTGTGCCTTATCGATTGATTTTTCGAGAAAATACCGTCTATAATTGCCATAGCATCAGTCATTGTCGTACCGTCCCTGTTTATCGTACCGTTATTCGTTATCGTGTTCTTATTTTTTATCGTATCTTTATTATTTATCGTCTAAACCTTGTTTATCGTGTCTTCATTATTTTTCGTATAATTAATAGTTATCGTATCGTCAATTATTTGTCTTAAATTGTGTGCTAAATATTTCCGTGTCTCTTGCCTTGAAAGGATTATTAATTGTTAATTGGAATTATCTATAATTGTTATTTGTTAAACTCCCAGAAAATATATCCCCGCGTGGAAAAATTAGTGTCGTAGTCAAATACGACAAGTAATCTCGACGGCTTGTTGAGCCACGGATCTCTGGAAAAATCGGTCTACAGGCTGTAGATTAGCTAATATAAAATAATCCCCTTTCAGTAAACCCTTGTCGTTGAAAGTAGTCAGTAAACCCTTAATAAACCTTGAGCTGGTATAAGTATCATTATTTCGATTTATTATTTGTATTAGATTCTCGCGTCCCTTTGTGTTAATTTGTTGCGGCGTAGTTGCATGGCGTGCCTCGTGTAAAGTTGCCTTGGCCATCTTTGTACGAACTTGTTTGAATCTAGTCCCGACGCCTTGCACTTCCTATAGAAAGACGCCTTGCATGTACCATAGAAAATTCTGTAATACCGACTGGTCCCATTAGTTACAAGAAGTCCCCAAATTATTGATTTTATAGATTCTCAATCCCCCTAGGTTACCGACCTATAATTTATGAACTAATATTTTAGTGAGATTGATTCCTACCATACCATATTTGTTTTCTTCCTTTTATGTAAATTGTCCTACCTTATCTTCTTCTACATTACCTTAGATTCTATATCGTTATCTGTCCTACTTTCCATTTGTGACCTAGTCAGTCAGCTGTTCCGAATTATTTTTGTTTGAATTGTTTAATTGTGTTAGTTCCGATCTAAGGTATCGGCTTTGATTGTTTTATTTGTATTATCTTGTATTTAATTATTCTAAATATTTATTGTTAATTATCGTTTCGAATAAAATTGGTTTCTTTGCGATTTAATCCATAAACCATAACAAATTATATAAGTCTACCCTAAATTATTTCGCCCCCATGTTCCCCTCACGCTGAGCCAACCGTATAGTATAGTTGTTGTTATTTAATACCTCCGTTTATTTTATTTAGTTTATTATAATATATTTTATTTTTAATTCAGTTATTACAATTGAAGCCTTCCATGCAACAACGTCCTTAGCGCTCGGCTCGTCGAGAAAGAGCTAAAATACGACGTAAAACTAAAACTTTTTGAAAGTCACGGATATAAATTTAAAAAAATACTATTATGTAGAGGATCAAAAAAGGCAACTTTTTTGTGCTGAAAGTTTTTTTCTATCATCATTAGTTTTCGAATAAAAAAATAAAAACTGAAAAATTACAATGCGCGTTTGGACTACGTTTTTTAAACTTAATTCGTTCTAACTTCGTCAAATACCAACGAATCTTCTTAATTTTTGATACGGCATAGTAAAATACCCTAGCGCTGCCGATAATGTCGCAAAAAATTAATAATTTGATTATTTTAATATGAAAGTTGAATGTTAAACGAGCGAGCGATTGTTTATGAGGTTATGTATGTTCAACGAGACAAAGTGTGTTGCGAAGTTGAAGACTGGAAGAACGTTCTGTGAGACATTTGTTCGTCAACATTTCAGGAAGTTTTTCAGAGAGTTTCAGATTGATTGGATGACAAATGGCCAAGATAGAGCGATTTTACCAGAATAACACGCTCGCGGAGCGTATTATTTTGGTAAAATCGCTGTATCTTGGCCATTTTTCACGCTCGCGGAACGTATTATTTTGGTAAAATCGCTCTATCTTGGCCATTTTTCATCCAATCAATCTGAAACTTTCTGAAAAACTTCCTGAAATGTTGACGAACAAATGTCTCACAGAACGTTCTTCCAGTCTTCAACTTCGCAACACACTTTGTCTCGTTGAACATACATAACCTCATAAACAATCGCTCGCTTGTTTAACATTCAACTTTTATATTCAAATAATCAAATAATTAATTTTTTGCGACATTATCGGCAGCGCTAGGGTATTTTACTATGCCGTACCAAAAATTAAGAAGATTCGTTAGTATTTGACGAAGTTAGAACGAATTAAGTTCAAAAAACGTAGTCCAAACGCGCATTGTAATTTTTCAGTTTTTATTTTTCTTTTCGAAAACTAATGATGATAGAAAACAACTTTCAGCACAAAAAAGTTGCCTTTTTTTGATCCTCTACATAATACTATTATTTAAAATTTATATCCGTGACTTTCAAAAAATTTTAGTTTTACATCGTATTTTAGCTCTTTCTCGACGAGCCGAGCGCTAAGGACGTTGTTACATGGAAGGCTTCAATTACTTTATTTTATTTTATTTCAATTGATATTATTATTTCATTTTCATTTAATATTGTATTATCGTTCCGTTCCCGTCCCCTCTATTTTGTTTACCGCGGTACCCCTAGGTACCTGGCGCCCAACTTTTAGTCAACCAAGGAAGGTGCCGAATCTTTGTCAGTCGTGTAACCCGACGGAGTAAACCCCCCACCGTCGGCTCTGCTCGTCACAATAGATATACAACTCTGTGTTCAGACGGTCCGCTACCCACATCACTGTGATGTAAGCGAGGAATCACCCAGTATGAATAAATAAATAATTAGATATTTGACTGACTGCGATGTTCCAAGGAAACCTCTTAGTATATATCGATACCTGCGCGGAATAACCGGCTATCTCAGAGTCCGGTTGAATAAACGGCTATCTCAGAGTCCGGTTGAAGAACCAGCCATCTCAGAGTCCGTTTGAAAAAGCGGCTATCTCAGAGTCCGCTTGAAGAAGCGGCTATCTCAGAGTCCGGTTGAAAAACCAGCCATCTCAGAGTCCGTTTGAAGAAGCGGCTATCTCACAGCCGAAATTTTTCTGCCGCGAATTAAGTTGGTACCACTGTCCAGCAAACTGTAAACCCCGATGTAGTAATTTATCATGCCATTTTTTTTTCGTGCATTATACCCCATTCCCCCCATAATTGGGGAGTGTCATTAAAACTGTTTTTTTCAATATTGTCACGATGATATTATGAATGACAGTAAAACAGGAAGGTACCTACGACACATAATTTCTATTTTTATAATTGATTTCCTTCGTTTTTTTCGTAAATACTTGCGACGTACTGGCCAACAAAGCGCCCATGCACACTGAGAAAAATATGAGCATAAACTGAACAAAATATTGCATCGGGGTTTACATTTTGCTGGACAGTGGTACCAACTTAATTCGCGGCAGAAAAATTTCGGCTGTGAGATAACCGCTTTTCCAAGCGGACTCCGAGATGGCTGGTTTTTCAACCGGACTCTGAGATAGCCGCTTCTTCAAGCGGACTCTGAGATAGCCGCTTCTTCAAGCGGACTCTGAGATGGCTGGTTCTTCAACCGGACTCTGAGATAGCCGTTTTTTCAACCGGACTCTGAGATAGCCGGTTATTCCGCGCAGGTATCGATATATACTATATGTATACATAATATATTGCACAATCATAAAACAGAAGATATAAAAAAATAAAAATTTGGAGTACGTGGTACTTGGCGGGCCGATGTTTCATATCACTTCAGGATTATTGACATAGTTTAATGGCTGGTTTCGCGTACTTATCTCTAAGAGGCCCGCCAAGTACCACTCCCTCCAAATTTTTATTTTTTTATATCTTCTGTTTTATAATTGTACGGCGGACATGCACTTGGCGATTGTATCTGATTTCAATCATTTTGTAGGTAGACATTTTTATAGTATCACTTTTGTTAAGGAGGAATTTTCATTGGTAGATTATTTTGGGGGTAGTGATCACATTATTGTATCTACATACGAATGTTATATTCGTTATTGCATCCCCTTCGCGTTAAGACTCTTTTCACTCCGTACACCAAAACATTCTTTTCACATCATCTCACAACTTACACTTATATTTATCTTATTATCTTATACGAATAGGCGATTTTTCTTTATTATCAACAGATTGAAAAATGATTCAGACGAAGATTTTATTGCTGTGTGGTTCGTCGTGCAAAGAATATTCCGGCGACATCGGGAGATGGCGGAAGATCATGCCCGACGGGTATATGCCTACTTCTTGTTTGCGTTACAACTATTGCAGCGCAGAAATAATCGAATCAGAAAATAACTTGTTTTGAAAATGCTACAATATGTTTCAGAGAAATAATAGGGATGATAAAAGCTTGAAAATATATAATATGAAATATAATAATAATAATTAAAATGAACATATAATACATTCAAAGAAGGATGATAATTAGAAAAAGGAAAGCCGATCAACACACAAATATAATATAATATAATGTAATAATAACGTGAACATTTTTGTCGTATGTGCAGAGGGGTCCGTATTGCATCACACCTCCGGCTTACAACCAACGTGTGCTCGGGACTTTCATCACAGGCGATCGTACACCAATGAAACGTCATCGACGAGTAAACCCTGAAAGTTTCCAAAGAATTGTAACTTTTGTTAGACGTAATAGGAAACGATGGGGCTGGTGCGTCGAAGTTGAAGTTAGTATAAAACCTCCAGATTTCTTCAAAATAACTTCTTCCACATGTACTGTACTAAAAAATACACTATGTGGGCTTTTTACACTGAAGATGTATTGCAATACCAAATACGTACTTTCCAGGTAGTTTTATTCCTGTTCTGGTTGGCTACTGGCGTTGCATACAGAGTAGTAGCTTCGTCTTTTGATATCCCGCGATCAACTGTATGCCGAGTAGTCCACAGAATATTGAATAATAACTCCTTTCACTGAACCGCTTACTGAAGAACAACGCGCTTTCAACCACGCACTTAGCCAAACACGAATGGTTGTAGAACGGGCGTTTGGAATAATGGAGGTACGATGGAGATCAATCTTCACCAAATCATTAGAAGTAAGGATCCGGACCGGTATCAAAGTAATTGCAGCATGCACAGTGCTGCATAATATATGTATAAGCCAAGGCGATATATTACGAATTAATGCACGTAATCAGCCACTACCTCCGCGTCGTGTTCCACGGCCCGAACGTGAAGGATTGGATTTGCGTAATCTATTTCTGCGACTATACACGCTGGAACATATAAATAACTAGCTGCAGTGTGTGCGTACACAAAAAACTTGCTTATGCTAACGAAAATTAAATAAAATTGTTACATATGTGAAATAGCTAAATAAATAATTCAATTAATTATTTGATAAATATACATAATCTTATCGTTTATTTACCTCATGTAATTACTTAAGCATGTAATTGAAAATACGTGACAGTGTTATTAAACGTTCCAGAGCCCTTTGCTTCTCTGCATCATGTGTTTAGAATCCTGTAAGTGCATTACAGAAAATCACAGGTCAGTCTCCTCCCTCAAACCGAGTAAGTAAATCGTATTTTAATTATCCCTCATGTAGGTGAAAAAACCGGTTCCCACGTGAACGGATACTGTATAGGTTATTGTTATAAAAGATGCTAATATTGTTCAACAAGGGAGTTGTAACATCGTCGGAATAACAAAAAAACATTGAAAAATTAAAAATTCATTCAATTGATCGATCCAAAGCGGACAAATTTCACTTCCCGTTAATTTTTATTCTCTATATCATTCTCTAGGTGTTTACCTTCGGTGTTTACATGTAAGACGGGAGTACACAGAGAAAAGTGACATGACCGAGGTTATGTACATACATGAATTGCTTCTACCATGTGGCTACATTGCGTCACCTCGTGTCTTAAAACTTGCGAGTATTGCGAAAAAAAAGGCGGAACGCATTGGTTATTGCACTTGTAAGTAGAACTATTCTAGAGAATTGACAAATGGTCCAAACATAATAAAAGCATATTTAAACAAAACAATACTGTTATTGAATAAAACCTTTGTTTATAGATTTTCACTATTTTGTTGTATTTAACCCTCCGTCGTCACACCGGGTGGATTCAACCCATCGACGTTTGAGCAAAATTGTTCTATCTTCAAAAATTGACAAAATCACGATGTTTTTCTAACCTGTTGTCTTTCAATTTCCAACAAAACGACTTCTATTGCATATTCTACAATATTCAGATAATGTTCCGTAATTTTTTGATCCAAATCGGACAGATAGTTTTCTCACGATCGTCATTTGAAAATGGACTGGGTGGAATCCACCCAGTGTGACGGTCCGGTTATTTTTTGGTAGTGTGACAACGGAGGGTTGATATTTCAATGGGTAACATAAGATAAAATTCAAAAGCGATAAAAACTTAATAATTAAAATTTTTCTTTTTTATAATAATAAAGTATATAAATTTCTTATTGCTATAATCAACGACGGAAAATAATAACGGTATCAGAAATCTCTTTTTTTTTTAGAAATAAAGTACAATAAAATTCTTACTGCTATATAAGGAACGATTGAAAATCGGTAACTGTATGAAAATTCCCTTCTTTTTATAAAAATAAAGTAGATAAAACTCTTACTTATAGAATTAAAAGCAATGGAAACTTTTTTTTATAAAGATGAAATTAAAATTGGCAAATGTTCTTACAGGAAGTGGCGAGAGACAATGAAGGAAGGAAACGAAGAAGAGATTATAAGCAGGAAGTGACGGAGTAATAAGGCTGAAGGAAGGAGAACAAGCTTCTATATTTTTAGTAAAAATTCCCTGAGTACACCCAACAAGTCTTCATCTGCTTGTCTAGCAGCTGCCCGGTCTTCAGCTTGCTTCATCATGTCCTCACGCATGAATGAAATCAGCTCCGAGATGGAGTTTTTGTTCGGCAGAGGAGCCGCAACACGTCTCTTTTTCGCCGGTGGCTGGTTCTCTTGGTTCTCTTCAAGACAGGTAGGTTCGCTCTCTTCTTCTAGACAGGTATCTGGTAACAATGATGCGAATGTACTTGCTGAATGTTGATCTTTATTTCCATTTATATTTGTTAGGCAGTCTTCGTGTGGTGAGCTGTGTGATGTACTGGGACTAATATTTGATGTTGCTCCTGCAGTGGCTGACTGAATCCACAGTAATGGTGTAATAGTATGGCGACCCGGCATAAATTTATGCATTGCATCATAATATGGCCAAGTATCAGCTGGATGCTGCTCCTCTTCGAGCCCTTTGCCAGTGGGCGGTAAAATAATATTTTCATACTTCAATTGCAAATTTTCGAATTTGTTCTTGCATTGAAGAGCACTTGCGCCACATCTTAAATTCACTGCCACCATCTCCCATCCCTGCGTCGTCATCTCTCTCTTTCTTGTGAACATTTCGTTCAACGCTGTCCGCGTCTCTATTAAATTTTTCGTATCAGCTACGCTCCCTGGAATTGATATTTAAGAATAATTAGAATTTGTTAACCGAACAGAATGAAAAAAATTGAATAAAAAAGTTTGAACAATTAAAATTTACAAACGTACTTGATAACTGCCGACAACATGATAAAAAAAATTTTATTGCAACATAATAAAAGCCAACGCGTACTTTCCATTGGAAGCAAATGCGCCGAAATTGGATAATTCGAATGCTTTCTTACTGGATAGCACACAAAAAAAGTTCAAAGCAGGTTGACTCTAGATACCGCAGATACTCCAGTAAGATAGCAAACGAACAATGAATTCAAATTTTTAATTTATTTTATTCGGTTGTTATTAAATTTGGAAGATTTCTGTGTGGTATTCTAGAAATTTATAGAATACTACGTTATGCAATAACAATGTCTTCGTAAGAATTGGTTACAAATTTTGTGAACCAATAAAATCCGTATGCACAAAACGAAAAAAAGGGGTGACATTGTTTAATTCTTTCTCGCTGTGTGTACAGTTATATGTAGATAGGTGGAGTACAATCGTGAAATATACTTACAAGTAAGTTTGGGCCCCAGGGACTCCATTTTTTCATAGAACGTATAACAAAATAATTCACAAATGTTATAAATTATCATAAGACCGCACGTAAAAGACGTGGATGTGGAGAAAATTGAAAGACAAATGCCGGTATTCAAACAATTGAAATGGGCGTTGGCGCCAAGGCACGGCGCGCATCTGCGCGCCATCGTGGTTACCTTGTTATCCACCAGTTGTCGATAGCGCTTGCAGTAGCGTAGGCGTGAGCGATGTGAAGTTGGCGCTAAGTGTAAGTGCGAAGTGTAAGTATTTATACTTACAAATTGGGACACGGCCTCCGTCTGTCCGTAGTCTCCGTACTCCGTGGTCTTGGGCAATGGATTCTCGATCATACGTCACTCTATGACGTCAACAGCGTTGAAAAGAGCGCCACCTGGCAGAGTACCTGAAGTATCCCTGCTATATAGTGGTGGCCACTCTTTCCTAATTGTCATCCGCATAGATTTAAGGATTATTTGGTCTGAATAGGAAGGAGGCGAAAAATTTTCAGACGAAACGGGTACCCGGAAATTTGAGTTAATCATATCTCAGCTTTCCTATCACTGAGTCAATTGAAGTTGGTCTCAAATGAAGGGCTCTCCGTGCCTACATTCTGAGATAATTATTTCAATCCCCGGAATATCGCGAAGAGGAAGAAATTAGGAATATACTGTCTCCCCACCCCACTGGTTTGCTCCCGTTCGGGTACATAGACTCGTTGAGTTTCGCGCGGTGTATACTATAGACATATACCTTATATGATATGTTTTTTTTTTTTTATTGTACTTGGCGCGAGACTCTACCGAGTCTCTTGATATGTTGTGACGTACAGAGCCGACAGTGGGGGTTTACTCCGTAACGGGTGCACGACAAGCAAAGAATCTGGCACCTACGATTTTACGTACAGTTGAGCGCCAGGTACCTAGGGGTACCGCAGTATACAAAAAAAAAAGGAACGGGAACGAAATATTATATAAAATAATAATAATTGAAATAAAATAATAATAATAATTGAAATAACTGAATTGAAATAAAATGAAGTAATAATAAACGAAATAAAATAAAAGGATAAATTAATGACACGAACGATACAATACGGTTGGCTCAGCGTAAGGGGAACATGGGGGCGAAATAATATAGGGTAGACTTATATAATTTTTATGGTTTATGGATTGAATCTCAAAGAAACCGTTTATTTTGAGCAGATAATTACCAACAAATAATTAGAATAATTAAACACAAGATAAAACGAATTAAACAATCAAAGCCGATCCCTTGGATCGGAATTAACACAAGTTGAACAATCAAATAAACATATTTGGAACAGCTGACTGACTAGGTCACGAACGAAAAGTAGGACAGATAACAATATAGAATATACGGTAATGTAGAAGAAGATAAGGTAGGACTATTTACACAAAAGGAAGAGAACAAATATCTTATGGTCCGGTAGGAATCAATCTCAATAAAATATTAGTTTATGATAAATAGGTCGGTAACATAGGGGGATCGGAAATCTGTAATTTAGGGACTGTTACAATTTAATTTGCGGGTCGGTATCACAGAATTTTCTATAGGAAGTGCACGGCGTCTTTCTATAGGATGTGCAAGGCGTCGAAACTAGATTCGAATGGATTCGTACAAAGATGGCCAACGGCAATTTTACACGATGCACGCCATGCAACTACGCAGCAACAAATTAGCACAAAGGGACGCGAGAATCTGATATAAATAATAATTTGAAATAATGATACTTATACCAGCTCAAGGTTTGACTAAGGGTTTACTGACTACTTTCGACGGAAAGGTTTAACTTAAATGGGATTATTTTATATCATCTAATCTACAGCCTGTAGACCGATTTTTCCAGAAATACGAGGCTCAACAAGCCGTCAAGATCAATTGAAGCCTTCCATGCAACAACGTCCTTAGCGCTCGGCTCGTCGAGAAAGAGCTAAAATCCCGGGTAACAATTCACATGGCCAGCCCACCAGCCACATTAATGCCATGTGGCATTAGCACGGCAATGCCGTCAGCCGGCCACATAGCAGGTCGATGTTCGATAACCATGCGGCGGCTATATGGTTTCAACATGGCCTCTTCATATGGCGATAGTATGGCTAATTCAGCTGGGCTACCAATGTTGCGCCATCCTAGCAGCTACAAGGCTGGTTCATGTAGCTTTTGACTATCTATCCAATGTACACTGGCTACCTAGCATTGACCTGGCCGCCACCTCGCGATGCCATATGGCTTTCATGCGGGCCATCCTGGCACTGCCGGGTCTTAACGTTAACTGGCGACTACCTGGCCGCCACCTCGCGATGCCATATGGCTTTTATGTCGGCCAACCTGGCACTGCCATGTCCTGAAGTAGCCCGCCATCAACCTGGTCCGTACATTGTGTTGCCACCTATTTAGTACCTCGCTATGCCGGTAGATGAGCGGCCATGCTCGCAAGCAAAGTAACACTGGGTTCGCTACATCTACCCGTTGCTGGCTGGCGGTAATTATAACCAACTTGCGAGTCAAGCGACTCATACCGCCTACCCGGCAGTATGTATCGCAAGAGTCTTTTGTAATTAAGACTGTGTGGTATAAATTCGAATACTTTTCATTACCACTTTTTTCTTTTTTTTTCGATGCATACTTTTTTTTTCATATCGCAATCATTCACAAATCAGGTAAGCTAGTGCAACTTCATGGTTTCTTGATGGTTTCTTCATCGCATCTATATAGCAGCAAGTGATCTCCGCCATGTCGCTGCCAGGTCACAACCACAAGTAAGCTATGCTGTCTAACCAGCTAGCTGCCATGCAGGAGCGACATAGTTTGGTCGTCGTTGCCAGGTACAAGCCAATATGAAACCGACTACGGCCCACATAAGCCGCTACATTTATCAATGGTTAGGTAGGCTGGCCACATAGCGGCCATATGGTTGCCATATCGGATTGTTACCTGGCAACTAGTTAGCATCCACATGGCAGCAAGGAAGCCCCGCCATGTCGCTGCCAGGTCGTAACCATAAGTAAGCTATGCTGTCTAACCAGCTAGCTGCCATGTAGGAGCGACATAGTTTGGTCGTCGTTGCCAGGTACTAGCCAGGTACCAGCCATGATAAAGCCCACATGGCGGCCTTATTGGCAGGTCAGTTGGCTATAAAGCGGCCGTATGGCTGCCACTTAAAATTGTTACCCGGGATACGACGTAAAACTAAAACTTTTTGAAAGTCACGGATATAAATTTGAAAAAATACTATTATGTAGAGGATCAAAAAAGGCAACTTTTTTGTGCTGAAAGTTTTTTTCCATCATCATTAGTTTTCGAATAAAAAAATAAAAACTGAAAAATTACAATGCGCGTTTGGACTACGTTTCTTAAACTTAATTCGTTCTAACTTAGTCAAATACCAACGAATCTTCTTAATTTTTGGTACGGCATAGTAAAATACCCTAGCGCTGCCGATAATGTCGCAAAAAGTTAATAATTTGATTATTTTAATATAAAAGTTGAATGTTAAACGAGCGAGCGATTGTTTATGAGGTTATGTATGTTCAACGAGACAAAGTGTGTTGCGAAGTTGAAGTCTGGAAGAACTTTCTGTGAGACATTTGTTCGTCAACATTTCAGGAAGTTTTTCAGAAAGTTTCAGATTGATTGGATGAAAAATGGCCAAGATAGAGCGATTTTACCAGAATAACACGCTCGCGGAGCGTATTATTTTGGTAAAATCGCTCTATCTTGGCCATTTTTCACGCTCGCGGAACGTATTATTTTGGTAAAATCGCTCTATCTTGGCCATTTTTCATCCAATCAATCTGAAACTTTCTGAAAAACTTCCTGAAATGTTGACGAACAAATGTCTCACAGAACGTTCTTCCAGTCTTCAACTTCGCAACACACTTTGTCTCGTTGAACATACATAACCTCATAAACAATCGCTCGCTTGTTTAACATTCAACTTTTATATTCAAATAATCAAATAATTAATTTTTATCGACATTATCGGCAGCGCTAGGGTATTTTACTATGCCGTACCAAAAATTCAGAAGATTCGTTAGTATTTGACGAAGTTAGAACGAATTAAGTTTAAAAAACGTAGTCCAAACGCGCATTGTAATTTTTCAGTTTTTATTTTTATTTTTCGAAAACTAATGATGATAGAAAAAAACTTTCAGCACAAAAAAGTTGCCTTTTTTTTATCCTCCACATCAGAGGTCGGCAGGCTTGGCGCAATGCGCCAACCTGGCTCTAAGTGTCAATTACTACGGCCGTTAGTCCCCTCGGTCTACCTGAGAACGGTCAGTTGTCCTTACCTGAAAGTTCGATGGTAGGGGCAGCGTTCAGGAGAAATAAAAGGAACTAAGGGGTGTGCGGTCTATTTGGGACGGCAAAAACTGAGTCTGACCGTCCAAGTCTTTTCATACCTGCATATCCCTACCCATACCTGCCAAATTCCTAGAAACGGCGTTAAAAGGATTAATGCCGGTGAATGGGTTAAGTGGATTTACGGCTTTGGCTCCTTGGCCTAATGAGTGTGCCGACCCCTGCTCTACATAATACTATTATTTAAAATTTATATCCGTGACTCTCAAAAAATTTTAGTTTTACATCGTATTTTAGCTCTTTCTCGACGAGCCGAGCGCTAAGGACGTTGTTGCATGGAAGGCTTCAACTATCGTATTTGACTACGAAACTAATTTTTCCACACGGGGGATTAATATTTTCTGGGACTTTAATAAATAGCAATAATAGGTAATTCAGATTAACAATTACAGTCGGGACGCCCAATAAGAGGGCTCTCAATAAGAGCGCTTCCCCCAATCCGTGGCCGAGCAGTACTTCCACTACCGTGCATGTTTATTGAGAGACCGGTTTACGTTCCGAGCGAGCGAGTTTTTCAATAGAGAGTGGGGGTACCACATTTCTCGGAAATTCCTTCTCCTACAGCCCCGTAGCGCTCTTATTGGGAGTCCCGACTGTAATAATACTTTCAAGGAAAGAGACACGGAAATACCTAACAAACAATTAAAGACAGATAATTGAAGATACGGTAAATACTGTTAAGATATCTCTTCCTTTTCTTATTCTATTCTCACTTATCGGCTGAAGTCGGGTGACTTCGATTCCGACAAGGATCATGCGATGCGCGCGCATCGCCATGAGGCGAAGCCGACTCGAGTAGTTAGTAGATCCTGATCGATAGATCAAATAACAGGTGTATATCTTAAGTAAATTCAATAAAGAAAGCTATATTCAAACTAGGAAGGTAAAGTACAACGAATCTTCTTTAAACCTAAACAACCTGAATCAATGAACAACTCCAAATCATAACAGGTTATGGGCCCAGGCCCTTCCACTGCGAAATTGTTTGAAGAATAGTTTTCTCGTGTCGCGAGTCGGTCAGAGGAGTCGAAGCCGTTATAGCAGTGAGCGTTCGAACAAGCGAACATGGCGGAAGAAATATCCTGCAGGCATATAACGAAACTCGATGGCACAAATTTCCAAACATGGAAATTCCAAGTCGCACAGATATTGATCACGTATGGAATTTATGACATAGTAACCGGTGCGAGGCAAATGCCAATCGATGCTGCCTCAGCAATCGCAGAAACGTGGGTCAGAGACAATGCGAAAGCGATGTTCGTAATCTCATCATCTCTTGAAAGCTTGCAGCTAGAATGTCTGCTGACATGTACAACAGCTGCAGAAATGTGGATAAAGTTGAGTTTGATTCATGAACAAAAATCCGAATCTAACAAGCTACTATTAACACAAAAGTTCCATGAGTATAAAATGGGGTCCTGCGAGTCGGTCGTACAACGTGGCCAAAGTACAAAACATCGCCCGGCAACTAGTGGATGTGGGCAAGAACATTTCAGATGTCGCCATTATGGCAAAAACACTGGCAAGTCTACCATCCAAATATAGTGCCCTGAAAACTGCATGGGACAGTGTAGATTCGAGGAATCAGACCATCAATAACCTGCAAGAGAGACTTATCAAGGAGGAAAGTCGTCAAAAGATGGATGACGAAACCACAAGTGCGTTAGCCGTCATGTCCATTGGCGCGAACAAGAAGGCTGCGAAACCCAATACCAGAAACCATAGAACTTATATTCCTGGAAGGGGAATAGCCCATTTGCGCAATGAGCGGCAGACTGACGCCAACATGTTGAGACAGAGATATATCTCTCTCTCCTTTCCTAACGTGCAGTCCCCTTTCCGCGCATACCCCTCGCCGGAATAGTACCGCGCGAAGATTGATAGGTAAGGGTTAGCGTAAAGTTGTGATTCATTATATATCACAGAAATAGTTAAGTTATACATTTACTGACAACAGTTATACATTAATATGCTATTCAAAATTATCATCCAAGCAAACAATCTGACAATGGTTATTCGTGGTTCACGTTATAGGTTAGGAATGACTACGACTAGGGCGGTGCGCGCCTGCGCAGAAAGGAAAGACGCCGCGTTAGGAAAGGAGAAAGAAATATATCTCTGTCTCAACATGTTGGCGTCAGCCCGACAGGTCCTATTCCCCTTCCGGTAATATAAGTTCTATGCCAGAAACAGACATCTCAGCGAGGGAAAAGGTCTGATATGGAGTGCTTCTATTGTCATAAAAGGGGACACTACGCCAGTGAATGTATAAAGAAACGCCGTGATGAAAAAAATGACAACAGTGACAAACGTGAAAACAACTCGACACAAACTCAACCGAGTAATCATGTCGGTAACTGTGCCTTTGTGATAACGTCGACTAATAGTGTAGAAGAACCATCTAGTGGTGAAATCGCGCAACTGATGCGCATGAACATGAAAAATATCTGGATTACTGACAGCCGCGCGTCACGCCACATTACCCACCGGCGCGAGTGGCTCAGTGAGTGGAGTACCATAAGCGGTGAGTCAGTCTCACTCGGTGACGACGGTGTGTGCGAGGTGCTTGGTACCGGAACAGTAGTTATAGAGAAATTAGTTGGTGACACATGGAGTGAACAGCGAATTGAGAACGTCTTATACGTGCCTAAAGTACGGAAAAAATCTATTTTCGGTCGGAGTATCGATGGCTGGGCGGAAGAAGAACCTATCTCAGAAAAGCCGTGAAGAAGAGGCTAACTCGGAAAAATCGTGAAGAAGAGCTTATCCCACAAAAACATTTCGCTTCGAAAATTTTGTATTGGTACCCCTGCAAGCAGCGACTGCAATTGTTCAAAAATTTCCACTACCATTATCTCATTCACTGCAATGTATAAATGTATCTTGTAGGGGTACCACTACAAAATTTTAGAAGCGAAATGTTTTTGTGAGATAAGCTCTTCTTCACGGTTTTTCCGAGTTAGGATCTTCTTCACGGCTTTTCTGAGATAGGCTCTTCTTCCGCCCAGCCATCGGTCTGTTCGACGAAAGGATTTGATGTTCTATTCAAAGGACAATGTGTCGTGCTAGTACGAGATGGTGAAGTGTATGGACAGGGAGTGAAACAAGACAATGAAATCTACTGAATGATGTTTCGGGTGAAGACTGAATCAAACACCGGAGAAGCAAACGTGGCAACAACAAATCTAAAGTTATGGCACGAACGCCTGGGACACGTCAATAAAAATACGCTAGCACAGACGGTGAAGAAAGGCGTCGTGCAGGGTGTAAAACTAACAGATCTAGCAGACTTTTTCTGTGAGGCATGTCAATTGGGCAAGTCTCATAGAATAAGGGCTTTTGAGCGAGCTCCGGCAACTCCTCGTTCGGAAGAGCGCCTCTAGCGCCCAGCCGAAGAACCCTATTGAAATAATCTAGCGTATGTGGCGCCTCTAGCACTGAGCCTGAGAACCCGGTATCGGCCGGGCCTCAGGTGGAGGCGCTCAACCTATTCGTAGAGTCACGTACATATTATATTCGACTTTTTAATTTCTTCTTTTGACGTCATGATAATAATTCTGTATTTCTGCATTTTTTGTGAAAAAATGTAGATATAACGTAAATGTTTAGGACTGGTATTCTTATATTTACGATCATGCTACTATTAACGTGATGACAGCTGAAATTTCACCGGTAAAATCAATATATATTATATAATAACGAGAGAACTTGGAAATTTGTTTCCAATCCCATTTATAAACCCGTTTTCTTATAGTATATGATCATATATGATAATGATTTCTTATCTCGAAAACTACTAGATAGATTATTCCAAAAATTACTTTGAAGGACGCTAGGTGAATAAGAAATTTTATTAGATTTTATTTGATTCCTGAAACTCATAACATCTAAGTACAATTATTTTTTTCTAGGAAAGAATCGAAGTCTGTGTTCCATTTCTTTAAAAAGAAAAATCTTTATGAATATCGTTTTTGAAACGAAAAACTTTAAAAACTTTTCGAATTATGAAAAGACACATTTTTGAAAGGTTTTTTTTTTTTTTGATAATAGGGGGTTTCAATCGGTCGGAAAAAAGTTTTTTGAAATTTCACCAAAATGCTGAAAAAACAAATTTCATTTCACCAACTTTACTCTTCTTCCCCAATTCACGCTACGTGAAAATAATCGAATAAAAATATTTCTAGATCTTATAATGCAATGACAATATGACATCTGCATCTTCGGAAATACTCCACCAAACAATCTTAAAAAAATCATAATTTTTTTTCCGTTACCAATAACGTGTACACATTATGACGGAACTTGTAGAAACGCACTTGACGAAGAATCCTTCTTATATGCTTCGTTTTATTTGGCTCGATTTGAACGGTTGCACTGAAAATAAATTTTCCATAGAATAATTCGTGAAAATTTTATGGTTTCGCATTATACAGGGTGTTGCAGAAATGGCGACGGCGAATATTTCACCGGGTAAATCTTGATCAAAAATGCGATCGAAATTTCCTCAGCCGATTTTTTTTCAAAGGCCTATCTTTTCCGTTATAATCATTTCAATTTCAGCTAATAACGCGCGACTTATGAACGGCCGTTTGTCGGTGTGATCACCGCTCGGTTGTGTTAGCGTCTCTCACCCAATTGTCAACACGAAAAAAAGTGCACACAACCGAGCGGTAAGCACACCGACGCGCGGCCGTTCGTAAGCCGCGTGTCATTGACTGAAATTGAAATAATTATAACGGAAAAGATATGCTTTTGAGAAAAAATCGGCTGAGGAAATTTCGATCCCATTTTTAATCAAGATACACCCTGTGAAATATTCGTCGCGATTTCTGCAATACGAACGTGAGCAAACCGGTTCGAATAAAAATGTCTACAAAAATCACAAACGTATATTCGTATATTTATTTATACGTTTATTCGAGCCCAGATTTCTTGCACATGCTTAGGTTCTAATAACATAACACACATTTTGATAATTATTTCCACATACATTTATAGTAACAGGGATTTCCACTTTTGGCCAATACCAATTGTACAGTTTGAACACTAATATACTATATTGAAAATTATTGCATTTACTTGCAGTTTTTATGCTGGTGAATCTCGGGTAAATTCTTCTCCAAGGATTGAAAAGGGTTCCATTCAGAATAAAGTTTTGGCCACATGTCCTGAATGAACGATAATAAATAGCCCTGAAGTACATTCTTGGTCAGCGACCTGTAAAGGTCAGGAAATTTGGAAATTAAAAGTTAGTAACCACCCTGTTTTTAGGTAAAAGAAAAGCTTTCGGAATATTTGCGAAACAAATTTTTCAAATTTTCAGAACAGGTCCCCAGTTTGCCGCGGTCTCCCCTATCATACAATAAATGATACGGTGTTATAATCAATGAATTATGTACAAGTGATACTGCTCGACGGAAACCACGAGAAGGTAGTGGGATGTCTTCCATCAGGTAGGGGGAATACAGGTGATAGCAAAAGTGGTGCGATCGCTTGCATCTCCATTGCGCGAAAATCAACGCAATATATGTAAGTGCAGCCAGACGAACCATTGTAGGTATATGTATAGTATAGGTTCCACTGTTCTGTTGTACGTGCGCCCGCGACTTGCGCGAAATCTCAACGCAATATTCGTACGGGACGTATCTAGGTATATAGCTTCAGCTCAAAAGTCCCGACACATTGCGCGCTTGTCCACGCAATATTTATGTACGGTTTTACTTTTCAGGTGTTTGCACCTTCCTCGCGCGAAACTCAACGCGATACATGCACACGCCGTTACAAGTAACATCGCGTTAAAATTTAATGCGGATCTCCCTCATCTACCTCTTTTTGTTTCTTTCTCGCTACTACTTTTGCTTCTTTCTCTTGCTTTCGTTTAGCGGTCACTTCCTGTGCCTCGAGTATGTACGGTGGGTCTCTTATAGGCATACTCCTGACATAGCGACTGTCCACTATTTCAGGGACCAAGCAGTTTTCGTAGAACTCTAGCAGACAAGATTTCATCTTGTTATTCCAGAATTCGTCATCTCTGGCTACTCTTATGATTTTCCAACCGTAGCGCGTCCACACCATGAAGAGACAGTAGTCTCTTCCAGTTATGTGTAACTGCCCTTGTACCTGATAATACTACTCATGGTTCTCATTCATTTCAGAGGCGTTGACATCTTTAAATATTGTACGCACAACGATAATATTTTTGGCAATAGCTTCGTCTGGCGTTAACTCGCGGGCGGAATACGGACATTTTATTTCTACGATTCCATCATCGCCGATGAGACCATCAGGCGAAGCGCCCAAACCAAGAATTTCGAAGTCAACAAATAAACCGCATTCGCGCACTTGGACATGTTTTTGATTTTCGAGTTCCAAGCGAGCGGGTTCTTCGTGTTTTCGTCCGTATTCTACAGCAGGTGTATTTTCCAAAGTACTTGAATACAATATCGCCTTCACGTTAGCTTTACAAGAGGTGCCTTTCCTCATGTGACATATTTGACCGAATTTAGACGCGGTAAGCAGTTTTTTTCTCGTAGACAACCACAGCCTGCTCTTCGCCTGATCGATAGTTTCTTTTTCTATAGTAATTCGATTATGTTGAAAAGCCTCTAATCTAGCGATGTGTCGCTCAAGTTCAATAGCGTACGATTTCTCATCCAGATCTGTTTTTTCTCAGCTCGGACCGTAATCTTTATCGACTGTTTGCTGTCGGATCATCTCTACCCGTCTGACGACGTTGGTTTCTTTTTCACGAGCGACGCGTTGTTTCTGTAACTCTGCCCACCGTGCTCTGTTACTCTCCATGACGCTTGCCACCTGTGACGGCTCTTTACCTGCTATCTCTCTGTAGCGCGTTAAAACTTTCTTACTGTTGAATTGTGCAGCAGCACCTAAGCTTCGCGCATTGTAAGAATTTCTCTTGCCGTAATTGATGCGCTTTCCACCTATGAATTTAGCTACTATGCCGTTGTATGATTCAACGGTATTGTTATTAACATTATAGAGCAAGCTATCAGTATGATGGCTGAGACGTGACACCGTATCTTCCATTGCATCGAATAGCCCTAATCTTTTCATTTCCGGAAAAACATTTTTCTCGTTCAATTTGGGTACACCGTTGCAGAAATGCCCAATAGAGGCGCTTTTTGCATGTTCTCCGAAAATGTGACTGGGAATATTCGAAATGTCTTTTCGCAGCATCTTGTTCGTCTCAGTCGACGATGCAGTCTACACTGAACAGCTTTTCTGATGGCAACATTGAACCTTGGTACACTGTCGGTTATCCTCCTACGAAGGGGGCCAGGTATTCCTTTCCTTCTTGCGATTTCCTTCACTTTGCTGCCGACATTCCTTATCAAGTGGTTTCCACATTCCACTTTTTTTACGCGGATTGTAGTTACCACGGATTGTAGTCAGTTATTTTTTTATGAACACTACTATCTCCATCGGCTATAAGAACGGAGTATATGAGCCCGTGTTGGTTCAAGCTATTTTTGAATCCTTCTAAGATTGCGTCGCCTTCCATACTGGTTGAACTTGCGTTGCGACCCCAATTCTTGTAGCAGGTATGTTCTCTAGGAGTCGCGCCTTTTTTTATCGCCGGTTCGCAGATCGAGCAATATTTATTCCTTACTCCGACAAACAATACTTTTTTAGAGTAAAATCCGACGATCGCTCCTAAGCCAGATGATGAATCGTACTTCCCTAATTTGTACGATCTCTTCATACAACTGCCATCAGCTACTACGGGTATATGTGGAATCCCATTGATTACGCCGTTTCTCTGTATGGCAAGTTCACGCTCTTCGTCACCAGCTAACTTCATCTCCGATGCTGCGGTGTTCACTAATCCATCGTAAACCGTATCGTGAGTGCGTCGAAATGTTGTAGCAGCCATACATTTGACATCCATCGCACCTAGGAGCTGTTCGAGCTGAAAGTGTCCTATTTCAGCACACAGACTCCCCAGTACGGCCGCTGTAATGACGTCTAACTCATCATTATCCTCAGGCTTACTCATAATGGATGTTTGGAAAGAACACATCGAGCACTTGAAGTGCAATGATGTCTTCAGTCCAACATGGCGATATCCGACGAGTCGCAGGTCACGGAAAGTACATTCGATGCCTCTCTGGTGCTCATCGAATATCGCATGCAGCTTATTCCAGACATGGAGAAATGAATATACTCCTTTTTCCAGCCCGCTGACATCCTGCAAGCCTTCGTCTATCGCATCGTGGCTGACTTCTATTTCATGTTCGTCGATTAATCGTTCTTCTTCGACTATATTTGCAATTTCTATTTCGAGATTGCATTCTTCGATCGACATTTCTTCCGAGTGCAACCTTGCTTCTGGATAAACGTTCGGAAGTATATCGCATTCCATCTGAGGTGCGCTCGGTGGACTAGACACTGCTTCATCCTGCACATACAGTTGTTCTTGATCACGCTCGCGTAGTAAGTCAACTTCTGTAAGGTCGTATGTATCTTGCGATGGGTCATCTGGTCTTCCGGCAGGAATATTCTTCCGTAATAGTTTGAACAAGGATTCCACGTCTGGGAATTCCAACAAACAGGCTCGACCATCGGAGGTAACTTCTCCTGCTTGACTTCTACTGTGTGAATCGAACATCCACACTGTACCTCCCATTCTGAAAATAGCGACGGAAATTGAATTGGCGGTTAGAATGCTCAATTTCTCTTCAGCTAAGAAGTCGCAGATTCGATTCCTCAAATTTGGGAAACCATCGTCAGGATGATCGTTGTCCAAATGACCGCACATCCACTCGGGTTTTAAACGAAGGATGTATTTCTCAGAATGGACTTCAATGTCCGTCTTCAGCTCCGTAGCTGTCAAAAATTCCGTGAGCATTTCATCCGGGCCAACATCATTACGGGCTGCCATGCTGTCTGTGTACAGTTTATCACCTGCCATGAGCACGGAATCTACGTCTGCTGAAGTCCATAAGCCGGGATCTGTGTTTTTGCACATGGCCAGGGCTACTGCGGCATTCGCAGTACACTGCTTTCCTCGAGTGTGCCACGAAAATCTAGAGTCACCTTGATGGAATGAACCTCTGACGATCCTTCGGCAATTTTTCTGCCTCGATTCATGAGTAGGTTCAACTCTTTCTGACGCGATTTCCGTGTCTATGCTCAAAGTACACAGATGTTCTTTGACGGACGCAATTTCTTCTCCGCCGCAACGGACAGGGATGTCTATTTCCGTGGATACATTACTCGCGGCGAATAAAATACTGTCACTGAAGACGTCGGCACTATTCTCATTAAATTCAGCAGCTGAATTCGAGGTCTCCGCAACGAGAATCGAGCTGATGGTATCAGTCGATGAGTTATCCAGATCTTTAGGTTGTCGTCTAAAGTTACACAATGACCCCATAATGTTATTTCCATTACATGATTTAGAATTGAGATAATTTGTTCGCGAGAGACGGTAACAATTGAATATACCGTGAGGAAACGTGAAAGGAGCTGGTTTCTAGCGCGCAGCGCTGATTTATTCGAATATCATTGGCCGGCAGAATCGCGCGAGCGACTCCACCAACTTTTCAGTAAAATCCTTAGTTTTGTCGTCTGCTAGATCCATAACAAACATAATAGTCCAAGATCCCAGAGCCCCCAGACGTAACTTATTTTCTAAAATACAAAATGTGGGGCTTTGGGTAGTGTTTATGTGTACAATGAATGCCAGCATAAATGTAAAGTTGGTTAGTCGGCCGATTTACAGGTACCAGGTGAGAAAGGTAAGTAAAAACAGGTCTAACTTAACTTAAATTCTAATGGTTGATTTTTATATCCATTCCATAAAATGTTATTACAAAATAATATTCAACACTGCCAGACACTTTTCGACGGCCATAACTTGCGCCGGACGCTTTGAAGCTCACAAAAAAATAATTGAACTTTACTTATATTCTAACGCTTGATTTTTATATATGTTACTTAAGGGACTATTTCCAACATATATGTGTTCAGCCAGACAAATTGCAAGGGCCAAACATCCCTCCAGACACCAAAAATATTCAACCGTGAGTGTGAGCGCGAGGGTACTATGCTCGTGCTTTGGAGCGAGTGAGATATCTATCTGAAATGATTTCCCCCTCTTAAACTCAGTTTTAAGATTTATAAAAGTAACTTTGAATTATATTAACATTTTCCGCAAGTATAGTTCAAATACTTACCAATTTCGGTTCAATAGTTTTCCATGTCTCATTCTAATGTAATAAGACTTATGATTAAGATTATATTTTACAATTATTTATTGAAGGCTGAATCTTAAAACTGAGTTTAAGAGGGGGAAATCATTTCAGATAGATATCTCACTCGCTCCAAAGCACGAGCATAGTACCCTCGCGCTCACACTCACGGTTGAATATTTTTTGTTTGGCCCTTGCAATTTGTCTGGCTGAACACATATATGTTGGAAATAGTCCCTTAAGTAACATATCGACGGTACTTTGGTAGAACCTCGTAACTGATAAATCACTACTTTACAGGAACAACAAAAAACTGTATATTAATAATAAAAAAGTATTTTTAATAACTATTTCATCAGAATATTAAACATAATGCACTTTTAGGTTTATTAAGGGTAAAATATAACGAATCACAGTATTTCAACCCTTATTCTGAATCAATTTTAGAAGATACGAGGTTTTTACACGCTAAATTTACACTGGGATGCGACTTACGTGTTTTTGCAAATGAAGGAATTTCGAAGAAATTAGTTTCATATTTATTTGAATCTATTATTGAATTCACTCGATCCAATTGAGAATGATTTTTAATAATTAAATAACGGAAACAATATTATAAATAGGTATTTTAATAGAAAATTCAGACGCCACTTTTTTGACAGATAAATTTAACAGCAAAACACAATTATACTTGGAAAACAAATGAGGTGTCGCTCATATATATCTTGAGATACGAGGTTTTTCGGGTTTTGCATTGTCAACTTATTGCGGTGTGAGATACAAGGTTCTGATTTGTTTAATAAAGAATGAACTGTTCAATATTTTGACATAAAAATCATAAAAGATATAAAGGGACGTGTGCTGATCATTTTCATGGTCTTAACTCAAAACCGTAAAAAATCGACTTACGAGGTTCTACCAAAGTACCGTCGATATATAAAAATCAAGCGTTAGAATATAAGTAAAGTTCAATTATTTTTTTGTGAGCTTCAAAGCGTCTGGCGCAAGTTATGGCCGTCGAAAAGTGTCTGGCAGTGTTGAATATTATTTTGTAATAACATTTTATGGAATATATATAAAAATCAACCATTAGAATTTAAGTTAAGTTAGACCTGTTTTTACTTACCTTTCTCACCTGGTACCTGTAAATCGGCCGACTAACCAACTTTACATTTATGCTGGCATTCATTGTACACATAAACACTACCCAAAGCTCCACATTTTGTCTTTTAGAAAATAAGTTACGTCTGGGGGCTCTGGGATCTTACTCTATAACCTCGTAATATTCGAATAAATCAGCGCCTTCGTGCTTGCAACCAGCTCTTTCCGCGGTTCTTCACGGCATTTGGGGTAATCTATACGACTTAGATCTGGGTCTGACACTCGAGGTTTCACATAATGCCCGCGATTTTTTAGGTGATTGTTGCGACACTCGAAGGCACTCAGCTTTTTTGGTCGGATTTTTTCGAATCGATTTTAATTATCTACAATTTTTAAAAACGACCATACTGATCGACACATAAAGACCTGGAAAAATCGCGAAAATTTTTGTGACAGCCATGAAAACTTTCCAGTCCGGGCACAGAGTCGGCCGGCGGCCGCTACTATTTTGTGTAAGCTTTTTGTAAGAATTTTTTTTTTCAATCCAATCGAGCTTTGAGCATAACAACCTAAAAAAGGGTTATAAATGAACGCCGGCATACTCTGGGTCCAGGCTGAAAAATGTCAATATTTGCCACAAGAATATTTCCGTATTTTTTAGGATTAGTGTGTGAATCACTATGTTTGCTTTAAAAAATGCTAGATAATCAAAATCAGAATTACGCTTATGAAAACGTAAATTACGCTTATGAAATCGTAAATGACGATAGGTCGATCGTGATTTAGGTTTTGATTTTTCTGTGTGTACGTTACGATTGTCGTGATACCGCATTTGCAACAATTCGCGGGGGAAAAAATAACAAATAAGGCTACACTGTAAGGCATATAGGGGAGAGCGCGGCGAAGAAGGCAGCGGGGAAAAGGAGGGATTTCGGCCAAATCTTTGAAATTAAATTAATAAAAAAAAGATATTTCTTTGGAAAACAA
Organism: Tenthredo livida; assembly: GCA_963992785.1. Classification (NCBI taxonomy): domain Eukaryota; kingdom Metazoa; phylum Arthropoda; class Insecta; order Hymenoptera; family Tenthredinidae; genus Tenthredo; species Tenthredo livida. The sequence continues at coordinate 41,316,952 of OZ023064.1, read as the reverse complement.
TTTTGATTGCAATGTTACGTCTTTATTTTGGGTCTTGTCCCCTGTTTTAAATATCAGAATATAACTGAGGGATTTGTTGATGGTTAGAACAAAAGTAACTCGGTTAACCAACTAATATTTATTAATACGTACTGTAGGTGGAATAGGTAAAGTAAATTTTGGAGTCCTTGTTGTCAGTAAAGAGGATCGTTGAAAGGTAAAGAATGTGTGATGAAAAGAAGAGTAGAAGTGAAGGAGATGGAGGTTGACTGGGAAGTGAGTTCGCTATTAGAATAGCATAATGAGGATTGTCAGTAAAGAGGAGGATGGTAGGCAAGGTGGGGATTAGAGGATTTCTGACCGATGCAGCAGGTCAGCGTGAGAAAGGTAGCGAGGTAGGAAGACAGGGTGTAAGGAGATATGATAGTAAGGTTGGAGAGAGGAGCGTGGAGTAGGACGTAACAGCATAATAAAATCGAAAATTTTCGAAATTTTTTTTTTTTTTTCGCCCAGGTTTCCCCGTTTGCCCCGCTGCGCTCTGCACCCCTCTCTTCCCTAAGTGAGCCACAAATTGGGGTTTTGCATGGCTTTTTTTCTACAATTTCTAACAATTTTTAACAGATCCGCTTACCTGTTGCGTGCAGCTTTCGATAAGGACAGCCGTCTTCCACCCAGACGGTATTGTTTTTGTTCTGGATCACCATGACGAAATTTGCTATCCATAATGATAACTTCAGAACACAATTCACAAGTCACAATTCACAATCAATACGTGAATTCAATAAAATAATACGTAACCTTGACGACACTGTTGTTTCGGAGTGGAGGGAATTTCTTGGAAATGTAGGTCAGTAGTAGTAAAAGTCAAATATTGACGTTTCGGCCCGAGTGGGGGCCCTCCTCATAACGAATTTAATTCATCTGTCCAAAACAAATGACACAGTCTTACAAGATTGCTCAAGCAACACACTAGGATCAGAGAACACCAAAAGAACATCTTTGAAACGGTCAATGGGCACACTGCGTTAACGAAACATGTTGTTGATAATGACCACAGTTTCAATTACAGTCAAACACGTATTCTCGACGAGGAATCTTTCTGTTACAAAAGGCTCTTACTAGAGATGTGCAATATCGTAGGACATGTAAACTCCATCAATTTGAGACAGGATGTAAAACGCCTTAGTCATATTTACTCTACGGTTATCCCTAGGCATAATTAGTCCAATTCGCTTCCGACATGCTGCATCTTTCTAGCCTTAAGTGATGTGTCTAAGTATAAGCCATGCTTCATCTAGTGCTTTCTAGTGTTTTATGTTCCAACACATTGGTGCATCTCTGTTCTTTACTGTCTACGATTGTTCTTAGTCGCTAAGTTTCTCTTCCGTCCTGTGGCTCGGGCTGATAAGACTTGTTGCGTAGCTGTTAATTGACTACTTTCGAGTCGCTATACATATATTCTCTGATGGAGCAGTGGAAAAGGAGGATCGCTATAACCATTGGTTTAACACCAACCTGAGATGATGGTTTTCTTTATTTCTTCTTTTTATGTTAATTAAGGTATGGCATCTGCTTCCTTTTCTTTGTTCTTTTTTCCCTGATTGGGTTTAAAAATCATGCCTCATGTGAGGTTATGTAGGACCACGTGTCTTTTCTTTAAACTTTAACTTGTCTTTAAATTGTTTAACTTGATTGTTTATTCACTCAACTGTTATATTGTTCTTAAAAACTGTTCTTTAATTTAATCTACGGGAACTCTCAAGCATATTGCCTGTGAACTTATACACTAACTTGTTTTCTGCATGGTCTAGCTCGCTTGAGCAATCTTGTAAGACTGTGTAATTTGTTTTCGACAGATGAATTAAATTCGTTCTGAGGAGGGCCCCCACTCGGGCAGAAACGTCAATATTTGACTTTTACTACTACTGACCTACATTTCCAAGAAATTCCCCCTACTCCATAAACTACGAGAGTAGATAGGGTGCAGTATGGCTCCGGTTTTATGACCCCCCATAAAACGGCCCCCCGCTATGAGGGGGGGGGGGGGGTCTTGCCGCCTCCATTTTTTTTTTTTTTTTTCGCAGCTAACCTAACCTAGCCTAATTTAGCTTAACCTAAGTGAATATCCTCGATTTTAACCTAACCTATATCGTTCATTCTAACCTAAGTGGTTTCCGCCGCTTCTGCAGTATGGGTCCGAAATATATATAGATATACCTGGCCATGACTCCGCCGCTTCTGCAGTATGGGTCCGAAATATATATAGATATACCTGGCCATGACTCCGACGCTTCTGCAGTATGGGTCCGAAATATATATATAGATATACCTGGCCATGACTCCGACGCTTCTGCAGTATGGGTCCGAAATATGAATATAGATATACCTGGCCATGACTCCGACGCTTCTGCAGTATGGGTCCGAAATATATATATAGATATACCTGGCCATGTCTCCGTCGCTTCTGCAGTATGGGTCCGAAATATATATAGATATACCTGGCCATGACTCCGACGCTTCTGCAGTATGGGTCCGAAATATATATATAGATATACCTGGCCATGGTTCCGAGGCTTCTGCAGTATGGGTCCGTTTCTTTGGTCAGGTATATATACATATAGTCCCATGGTTATTTTTACTTCGGCAGTATGGGTCCGTCGCTTCGAGTATATATGGGGCATTCCGTGCCAACTCGACCAGCCCGTGACCTCGACGTCTCCGATTTGGTCCGCGATTTTTTATATGGTTAATCTACCTCAAAAAGACACTCCAGATTTTTTTCAGATTTTTTCCATTATTAGGTTATTTTTAAATCGACTCAAAACGTAAAAAAAAAACGCCACTTCCAAAAAATATGAAAAAATTTGCAAAAGTTCTAAAAAAAATAACGAATTTTTTCAAATTTATTTCAAAATGGAGAAATCGATAGGTAGGCTAAAAATATACATTTTTTATTTTTTTTATCGAGAATATAATTCACATGAAAATAAGAAGTCAGATATGAGGAATACATTTTTTTTGATATTCTTTCTACATGTTTTTTGGCGCGCTGAATTCGAATACGGAGATGGTTTTTACGTATCATGATTTTACAGCTATTCCAATCAATCTTCGATTGGAATGGATGGAGATATCGAAAAAAGTTTCAAACAAAAAATATTCCTTGATAAAATTAGCACTAATGTTTACATATGAATTTTTTTCGTATCTCCATTTTTTAAGAAGATATTCCATGATTTGTGTGAAATGAAGTGAATGAGGGGGTTTTGTTGTTTCGGACAGAGCCTTGATAGCACAATCTCGGACACTATATGGGATATGCATTGTTAACAATCTGACTTCTTATTTTCATGTGAATTATATTCTAAATGAAAAGAAAAAAATGCATATTTTTAGCCTACCTATCGATTTCTCCATTTTGAAATGAATTTGAAAAAATTCGTTATGTTTTTTAGAAATTTTGTGAATTTTTTCATATTTTTTGGAAGTGGCGACTTTTTTTTACCTTTTGAGTCGATTTAAAAATAACCCAATGATAGAAAAAATCTGAAAAAAATCTGGAGTGTCTTTTTGAGGTAGATTAACCATATAAAAAATCGCGGACCAAATCGGAGACGTCAAGGTCACGGGCTGGTCGAGTTGGCATGGAATGCCCCATTGTTGCGAGAGACGATAAGAGGTTCTTTAGATGTGGGTGAACAAATTAGCGAGAGAGAAGCCTAGGATGAGTGACTGACGGGATTAATGTTTAAGAAAAGCCTTACACGCGGTTTTATTCGTATTTACTTAAAACTCGTGTCTTTATTAAATTCTCACGATGAGATATGTACAGATATTTGACCACGAGGCCGATAGATGATATTACAATGTTTCCCACAGGGAGATCTGAGACATACTGATATACATATGGACTTCGATTTAGTCCGCAGGAATACACATATACATATACATTGAATAGTTCTAACACTCGGTGCGCAATAATGAGTTGAGAGTTCGATTTGAGGCAGGTAAACACTGCACGATGGTGTGTGTGCTCTCGATATAGACTGGCCGTCCAGCTGATCTAAGCGATCGATTATATTTTGCCCGAACATACCGCCCGCCTCGCTATCGTTAGACGATTGCGAAATCATGATATGCCGCCCGCCGTGAGGGGGTCATTTTGAGAGTTAACCGGTAGCACGCACAGTTTTACTATCGGCCGTTTTAACACCGACGATTTCGTTTTCACTGTCACAACGCGAACTAGTCCATCTGATCCTGGGTGGACGTCGATGACCCTCGCGAGTGGCCAGACTGATGGTGGTAAGTTTTCATCCCTGATGAGAACGATGGCTCCGATGTCGATGTTTCCGTTGATTGATTGCCACTTCGGCAGATTTTGAAACGTCTGAAGGTATTCCGTGCTCCAACGTTTCCAAAAATGTTCGAGCATTTGGCGTGAGAGTTGCCAATGCGATAGGCGTTGGACGGGTACGTCCGCGAGCGAGGGTTCTGGCACGGTATTTAGAGCTGTGCCGATGAGAAAATGCCCTGGAGTTAAGGCACCCGAGTCTGTCGGATCGTCCGAGAGTGCACACAGTGGTCGCGAGTTGAGGGTAGCTTCCACTTGCGCGAGGAAGGTTTCGAATTGCTCGAAAGTGAGCTTGGCTTCGCCAATGACTCTTTTGAGGTGGAACTTCACTGATTTCACCCCGGCTTCCCACTTACCCCCGAAGTGAGGTGCTGACGGAGGGTTAAAGCGCCACTGTGTTCCGTGTGACGCGAGGATGTTAGCGATTTGCGCGGATTCCTTCGATGATGCCGCGAGTAAGCGACGAAGTTCAGCATCAGCGCCAACGAGATTTTTTCCGCAATCGCTTGCGATAGTTGCACAGATTCCACGTCGCGAGGTGAAGCGCTTATATGCTGCGATAAAGGCTTCCGTAGTGCAGTCCGAGACTAGTTCGAGGTGAACTGCTGACGTGGAGAAGCATACAAAAACAGCGATGTAGCCTTTGTAGGTTTTTGAATTTCTCCCGCGGGAGGCTCGAATTGCGAATGGCCCTGCGTAGTCGACGCCAGAGTGCAAGAAGGGTCTTGTCTGCGAAACGCGAGACTGAGGAAGCTGGCCCATCTGCTGAACGCTGAGAGTAGCACGTTGACGCGCACACGAAACGCAGCGATGGATATACGAGCGGACCGGTACCCTTCCACCGATGATCCAGAAACGTTGTCGGATGGTGGCTAGGGTGAGCTGTGGTCCCCCGTGGAGAGTCGCTTGATGATAATGATCAATCACCAGCGTGGTGAATGACGATTTTCGAGGGAGAATGAGAGGGTGCTTCTCGCCGTAAGCTAGAGATGATTGCTGCAACCGTCCTCCAACTCGGAGAAGTCCGTTTCGGTCCACGAATGGAGCGAGCCGATAGAGTGAGTAGCGCCGAGTGAGACGCGAGTCTTGTTTGAGCAATCTAATCTCGGCTCCGAAGTAGGCGTTTTGAATTGTTGCAACCCAGAAGATGCGAGCGTCCTCTAGTTCGGACGTCATGATCGGGCCGCGCGCGATATTTTTCTTAGGAGCTTTCGCGACCGATTTGGATAAGAATATGCTCGCAGCACGTTTGCAGAGAGCGGTGATTCTCACTAATTTCGTTAACGATGAGTAACGATCGATGAGATCCCAGATTGGTGGCGGATCAGATGCCGCGAGGTGATGAGTTGTTACCTGCTTTCTTTCTTCGAGAGGTTCATCTCCTTTTAACGTGGGAGATGAGGATGGCCAGCTAACCGAAGGCTTGGCAAGCCACGATGGACCGCGAGTTCAGAGTTGTGAGGCGCGAACTTGCTCTGGAGAAGCGCCGCGAGACGCGAGATCCGCTGGATTTTCCGAACCCGATACGTGATGCCACCGAGCACGCGCGAAATCTTGTATTTCGGTGACACGATTGCGGACAAAGTCTTTCCAGCGAGAGGGGTGACTTTTTATCCACACGAGCGCGACTGTCGAGTCTGACCATAGATGAACCGGAGCTTTCGCGAGATTGAGAGTGCTTTCCACGTGGCGCACGAGTCTCACGAGGAGGAGCGCGGCACACAGTTCGAGACGCGGAATTGTCACTTTTTTCAGAGGCGCGACTTTTGTTTTCGAACACATTAGCGAGACGCGCACTTCGTGAGTGTCGATGTACGTTCGCAAATATATTACCGCCGCGATAGCCTCTTGAGAAGCATCCGCGAACCCATGAATCTCCACCGCTGGAGACTCTGAGCTGAGCCCGATCCACCGAGGGATTGTGATCAGGGAGACATCTTGTAGCTCTTGTCGGAAGGTGTTCCAGCGAGACGCGAGTGAGTCGGGGAGTGGCTGATCCCAGCCGAGGCCGATTGCCCACAGCAGTTGCATAAAAATCTTCGCTCGAATCGTGATTGGCGAGAGCCAACCAAGAGGATCGAACAGCTGAGCCGTTTCCGAGAGGATTTTTCGTTTCGTAAGAGTATGCTCATCCTTGCCAAGTTGAGGCGCGAATGCGAACGAGTCGATCTCGGGTCTCCACATGAGACCGAGTGCACGAAAGAATGGACTTTGATCGAGATTCTGCTGTTTTGCGATTTCCCGATCACCTGGTGAAATGTCTACAAGCGTTTCGGGGTGGCTCGACGTCCACTTTTTGAGTTCAAAGCCGCCCGCCTTGAGCAGCTGATTGAGTTCCATGATTTTCTCGCGAGCTTGCAGTGGGTTGTCTGCCCCCGAGAGTACGTCGTCGACGTACGTGTTGTCGATAATGACCCGATTTGCGAGGGGATAGCGTTGCCCTTCGTCTTGAACGAGCTGATGAAGGACACGTATCGCGAGATATGGAGCGCATGCTAGACCATACGTTACCGTACAAAGTTGATACTCCTCGATTGGGAGCTGTGAGTTTTCTCTCCAAAGGATTCGCTGAAGATCCCAGTCGTCTTGATGAACCAGAATCTGTCGGTACATCTTGGCAATATCTGAGGAGAAAGCGACAGGATATTGTCGCCACCGCAAGAGAACGTCGGCGAGGTCAGTCTGCACTTTTGGCCCTACGTAGAGATTGTCATTTAGAGAGAGTCCTAGTTCTGTTCTCTGAGATCCGTTGAACACCACACGTAACTTGGTAGTTGAACTGCACTCGCGCGCGACCCCGTGATGTGGTAGATAAAACACGCGAGAGTCACTGTTTGATCCACTGGGAGCGCGACACATATGCCCGAGGTCAAGGTATTCGCGAAGGAAGTTCGAGTAAGCTTCCTTCAATTTCGAATCACTCACGAACCGTTTCTCCATCCGTAGGAGCGTTTGATGCGAGGGGGTACGCGAGTTACCGAGATCGACCGAGCCGTCTTTGATTGGCAACTGAACGATATAGCGACCGGTCGCATCGCGAGAGACTGTTTCGCGAAAATGCTTCTCACAGCTTTCTTCATCAGTCGTGAGTGTGACTGGAGTAGACACTTCCTCTTGCACCCAGAAACGCCGAACGAGGTCGATCAGTTCGGTATCCAGAGTGCATTGCAGCCCTTGAACTGCGGTGTGCGAGATGTGTGCTGCTTCTGATGAAACAGGACCCGATAATACCCATCCGAACTGGGTTTCTTGAGCGATTGGTGTGCCAGGAGCTCCCTTACGTATTCCTTGGATGAGCACGTGGCCATAAATATCGGCACCGAGGATGACGTCAATCTGACCCGGTTCCGCGAAGCTTGGGTCTGCGAGAGTGAGACCATGTAGATGAGGCCAGTCTTCCACGTGAACTCGGAATGATGGCAGGAACGATGTCACGCGAGGGAGTATTAGAGCTTCCACGAGACACGAGAATTCGGTGTTCACACGAGATTTTATCTGGAGTGTCGTAACACCGCGAGTTACTCCGGATTGTTGAGCTCCAACTCCGATAACTGGGATTGACGCATGACGCCGAGTTGATCGCAGTCGCTTCGTGAGCGACTCCGAGATGAACGAGCTTTCGGAGCCTTGATCCAACAAGGCTCGAACGGTGATGAACTCTCCTGTTTCGGGGTTCGAAACGAGAACTTGTGCTGTCGCAAGGAGGACTGGTGAACACTGCGCGTTCTTCGGTTGAGCTGCATGGCTGCTGACCTGTGCTGAGGTGCTTGGTGTGACCTGAGATGATTGGCCAGCGGTAGTCTGTCCTTGCGAAGCATCGTTGTCAGATGCTGATGCAGATGAGGAGGATCTGCGATGGAGTAGAGTGTGATGTCGACCTTCGCAAGTACGACATCTCTTGTCTGATCGGCAGTCTTTTACTGGATGTGGACCGAGACAGTTGAAGCAAAGACTGTGAGATGCAACGAAGTCTTTTCTTTGCTCGAGCGGTTTCCCTTGAAACGATTTGCACACCGCAATGTAATGATTCCCCTTGCAATAGGAACACGATGATTCTTTGGATTGCACCACGTGAGATTTTGTGGTGGAACCGCTAAGTTTTCCTGGTGAAGCCTGCGTCTTGTTGGATGCACTCTGACCTTGGGCTTGTTCCACAGCCTCGAGGGTGTGGATGCGACCGAGAAGAAATGACTCGAGCTCTGCGAAGGCTGGGGGATCACGAGTTTCACTGACGCGCTTTTCCCACTCTTCAAGAGATCCAGAGTCGAGTTTGCTGATAGTCATGTGCACGAGAATGTCATCCCAGTGTTTGATAGGGCGACCGAGGGCTTCCAGAGCACCGATTGCTTCGCAGGTATCGCTATGCAGACGTTTGATTTCTGCCGATGATTTCTTCCCGATTCGTGGAATGGCGAAGAGTTTTCCGAGATGAGAGTTCGTGAGTAATCGCTTGTTTTTGTAGCGCGATACGAGACTCTTCCAGGCACGAGAGAAATTGTCACCGGTGACAGCGTATTTCTGATTAGTTGAGATGGCTCACCGGCCAAGCTAGTTTTCAAATAATGGAGTTTTTCAACATCCGAGAGCTGTTCGTTTTTTCGAACCATTGAATCGAAGAGATCGTGAAAAGGTTGCCATTCAGAAAAACTACCAGAAAACGATGGCAACGCGATAGGAGGTAGCCGTCGTACCGTAGGTTTAGCCGCTGGGGCTAGAGATCCATCCACTTGAGGTGTATTTGTCGGTTTGAGCGACTCCAGGAGATCAAGCATGCTTCCCCGCGAGTCTAGGTATTTTTCTTCGCACTGCCCGAAGAAGTCTTTTGAAAAATACGTTCGTTGCTCGATTGCTGGAAGCTGCTTTTCGTCGGACGCGGATTTTAGTTTGACCATCTGGTCGTGATTCGTTTGGAACTTTGTCCAGGTTGACTCGAGAGCGTTAAGTCGCGATTGCACCTGGCCGTAGGTGATCTTTGCCTCCCCGAGCTTCTGAAGATTTTCTAGTGTACGCGCGATGCGCCATAACAGTTCGGATTGACGATCGATTAGCTCGCTGAGCGACATGATACCGAGATATATCAACAAACGATTCTACGGGAATCTGACTTGAGTATTTAAACTGTGAGAGAGACAGACGCGCACGACACACTTACTTGCACGCACACGACACTCGAGTTGTTGACACACACTGACTATGAGTCTTGATACGGTGATCAGTGACTTTGCGAATTTGAAATTAACCGTTTTCAGTTATCCCACCGAGAGATTTCACTTTTAGCGTTTTCCGTAACGCTGTGGATAAGCTTTTCACAACACTCCGTGTCACTCACCCACTAATTTGTTCCCCGAGATTCGCGACGATTCAAAGATAGTTCAAATCACTTCGCGACCGATCCGGCTCGAAGGACCAAAAATGTTGCGAGAGACGATAAGAGGTTCTTTAGATGTGGGTGAACAAATTAGCGAGAGAGAAGCCTAGGATGAGTGACTGACGGGATTAATGTTTAAGAAAAGCCTTACACGCGGTTTTATTCGTATTTACTTAAAACTCGTGTCTTTATTAAATTCTCACGATGAGATATGTACAGATATTTGACCACGAGGCCGATAGATGATATTACAATGTTTCCCACAGGGAGATCTGAGACATACTGATATACATATGGACTTCGATTTAGTCCGCAGGAATACACATATACATATACATTGAATAGTTCTAACACTCGGTGCGCAATAATGAGTTGAGAGTTCGATTTGAGGCAGGTAAACACTGCACGATGGTGTGTGTGCTCTCGATATAGACTGGCCGTCCAGCTGATCTAAGCGATCGATTATATTTTGCCCGAACACCCATATATATATATATTTCGATTTATTACTAGGGGATGCAGGTATAAGGGTTACCGTTTTTCGAAGGTAGGGATTATGACGGGACAGTCCGCTGAGTCGGAGGAGAGTATAGTTATGATTCGTAAAAAAAAAGGACACTTGTTTATGGATTGAGCTCGTGTTTATTCATGCAGATAAATTCGAATACAGACATCACAGATTTAAATCTAACTATAACGAGACAGACATTGAATATCGTATAATAATGAAATCGGATTATTACTAGTGAACAGAAAATACTTATTTCTAACGATGATACGAAAAAAAAGAAAAGAACCATATACATGACGAAAACTTAGCCTTTCTTACGGCGACAACACTGGATACAGTTTACACGGTTGATACCGTTTTGTATTCTACGTTCGAGCTTGGTTAGTCTCAAGCGTCTGTAAAATGAAGTGACTATTCTATCGTTTTTCTTCAAATTCTTAGTAAATATATTTGTGAACTGCTCAAGAGTAAAGCCCTGCGTCATATAATACAAGAACATGATGCAGAACTGACCACATACCAGAGAGGAAGAGCTCTGTAGCTGTTTATCGTTCCAACGGTAGGCTGTACAGTTCCGACGCAGAGCCCTGATGTGATGGGGTATAACGGGTGGTAGACCAAAACTATCGAAATATACGGCTTGTCCGGTAGCTGTCACATGGAAAGCCACCCAGTGTGTCCCAGAGCGTGTATGGATATCTGTATTCGCTACGATAGCGGTCGGGTATGTCCAGTGCAGCGGGATCTGATCGGCTGGGTAAACTCCCTTCGTCCGAGCAGGTGCTTGTTCCAGTGCACTCAGAATTTGAAGAGTATCCATCCTCTTTGCTTGTCGTGGACTCACTGATAAATGTGATAGAAAATCTGTGAAATCCTCAGTCACAGGCTCCGGCAGGCTGTCTTCATGCGTGCAGATATCTCTTCTATACCGTTGGGACCACACTGATCCTCTCCTTGCTCGAGCGGATTGTTCGGAGTTTCTCTCTCGTTATCAGCAGATTGTTCGGGTGAGTTCAGCAAACTAGTCCGGAAAGGGATTGAAGACAAGCTTTTTTCGGACAGTCCATGTGACTGCAGCCACTTTTTCAGTTTCATGGCGTTACGCAGTGCACAGTTGAAGTTCTTACGAGCACCGGTGTGTAGAAGACATGACTTGTCCGATGACAGGTCTCTGAACGCCGGGAACTCGCACTCACCACGTTCCAGGTTGACGATTTCTCGTGCCATCACCTGTTGAAGAAATTTAACTTTCTGCACCCCGCGACAGAAGATGTTCTTTGCCATATGCGTAATAGACCGTAAATTCGCATTCAGTTGTTTATGCGTCACATCGCCCTCAAACCATTCTATTCCATGGTGGTTGCTTGTCAGCCAATTGTTCTGCGAACGCCTTGATGAGGATAATTCGCTGATGGAGTGAGGAGGTGTGGTGATCCAGTGGGCCAGAGCCTTATTCTCGTAGACGACGACGGCAACCTCTTTCGGCATGAACTGCCCGCTCTCAGTGCAGAAACCTTGTATATCGATGATGTAGTTCATGGTTGCTTGACGAACTGAACGACTGTTACTCGAGAAGGTTTGGATCACTACTGGTAGACTGTGGCTAGGGTTAGACTGGCTCAGGTATTTGAGCATCCCTGTTTTATGGTCTTAACTAGCCCTCTCCGTGTTGGCCGAGATGGAAGGGGTGAGCAGGTTCTAGCAGGTTTTACAATGCTCACAGGTCGTTCCCGCAAGGGATGGTCCAACTGCAGGATTATGACGTGCAGGTCGCGACAGGTATCCCGTACTTCGACTAGCTGTACTTCGCAGCTAGTTACCAAAGTCCGTAATAACTTGGCGCATCGAATCGATTTCGATTACGTTGGAGAATTCGGCATACACAATACAATTTATGGTCGTGGTCAGGGCCGTCTCGAAGCGTGTATCGATCCGAACACTGCCGTGCTTGATGAGATTCCAGTGGCCGTTATCGCTTGCTGATAGGTCGGGAGTGAGATCGAACGCCGTGAGGCAGTGAGGTAGTTTACACCCTAGAAAAAATGGCGGCCTGACCTATACTGTGACCTATGACCTGACCCAAGATAGGTCGCCTACCAAACGTTTACACCGGCGACTATCTTTGAGGTGTACCTATAATTTAGGTCGACCTTGGGTCGAATTTAGTTCACCAGTTGCACGCCGTGGGAGTGAATATTTTGAAATGTTACCGCTAGCATACGCGTTGTTTTTCAAGAGCCTCTTGGAGGTGGTTACAGTGCAGAATAATATCAGGGAAAATTCTCGAATGCGAGAAATCCTTCGCAGAAGACGCCGTTTGTGGAGAAAATTGCATCTTCAAATGAAACGAGTTCGTCCTAACCTAACCTAGCGTGAGTAAACGGTGGGTGTAAACTAGCTCAGTATCCCTTTGCATAGTTCTCACGCGCAATTGAGTTTCCCTCGTTGAGGAAGTGTATACCGGTACCCGTGAACAGGGTGTTGTAGGAATCCACAAATAATTTACTGGAGAAATCGGGTTGTAGAGGCTTGGATGGAATCTGGCTACCCTTAACATACAAGGATAGATGGTTGAGTCCGAAGGCCGAGAAGTTGAACGGATTGAGTTTTTTATCACCGTTATAGGCTATATTATCGACAAATCCGATGATTATCCACTTCGGTATTTGACCAAGGAAAACATTATGAAGGGTTTCAGCCTGCACGCCGCTATGTATTGTCATTGTCTTCACCTCCACTCGTGTCATAGGGTATTTTGCAGTTGTCTTGGCTAGGGTTCTTGCATGCGCCAGCAGAATACCTGGACTGATTTTCACACGTCGTACGAATAAGGTCACGTCCATAATGTCCACTTTATGATCGTTTTTAGTCTCTATCAAGCAAAAGGCGTCCCGGGATCTGACGAGTCTCAATCTGAGCTCTACACCGTTTAATAGAAATTTGTCCTGATTGAAGACATCGCAGTGAAGACGACCAAGCATATCCACGGGCGTGGCACCAGAGAAATATTCACATCTGCTTGCGAAACCCGTATTGTTACTGCCGGTAGTCTCCTCAAAATATCCGGGAGTGTCGGAGTACCATAATCCGGATGTGAGATGTGACTTTTTAGCTGCATCACCATAGTTTAACAAGGTTTCGATGTAAGCTCTGTACGCGTATGCATTGTTACTCGGGGAGACCAATTTTTAATTGAAGTAGACATCGGTCTGGTTAAAGAGGGTATGCAGGAAATTGTTCGCCGGGGCCACTATTGCTGTTGAATCTTTTCCGATATTAAGTACGCGAGCACATACCTTGAGCATCGTGTGTGAAAGATCAATGTACTCGTCGCCCTGACCCGGTACGACGAATTCAATCGGTGCGTCATCAGCTAGTGCGGAGACGGGTTTGTACTGTACCCATTGACCACCCTCGATAGAAGTCTGAGTAGGTGGCAGAGTAAAGAGGTCTAATTCGGATTTCAAGCATTCGCAGGAATGAGCATGAAGGTAGGCCATTTCAACGGATATGGTTAGCAGGAGTATATACAACCGTTTTCTACAAGGGTCCGAAAATATCCGAAACAGCTCTTTTCTTGCAGCACTTTTTCTTTTTACTTTTGGCGAGTATCTTTCTTGTACTTTTTGTCTTCTTCTTCTTCGAACGAGTCTTGGCAGGTTTTTTTTTTTCATCTCTGAGTTTTCTTGACAGGCTTACGAGTTTTAGTAGATTTAGACGAAGCACTTGCTATGGAGAGGCGCGGTGCACGAACAAGACTAGACTGATCATACGCTCGCCCATACTTGAGTTTATAACTCTCACCTCTCATAACCTTTTCAAGCCCTTCATGCACCTATTGCTTCAGGTTTTGACCTGTCTCGGCGGCTCGTGCTTTAAATGCCTGTTTCCACGGTACATCGTTATCCAGGTCAGAGACGAAATTCATACCGCTGCGTAAAACCTCTCTACCAACCGCACGTGCACCCCGTTTCAACATGGGAATAGCCCGACGAAATAACCCTCCCAGGAAACTACCGATACCGTGACCCCGTTGGTTGGCTGCTCCGACAAAAACGCGATCGATTCCGCCGCCAATTTGAGACTCGTAATGCTCAATGTAGTGTGACATTCTCGCCGTGTATATGCAGTGATCTAGAGAATCTTTTTGAGGTGTATTGTGACCGTCAACGTCCCGTGATCAAATGGTAGAGGCTTACCCTGGTCATCACTTATAGATATTTCGATCGTCCGAAAACTCGATTGCAGTAAAGGCAGATAGTGTGGCGGTGAAAACGTTTTTACCTCTGTACCAGCGTGATCGGGGCCTTGCCTAGCCTGTAGTATACGCAGAAGCGGTGCATAGACGTCTCCCACGATGCGTGGTTCGATGATATTACAGTAGACGAACATGAGTGACGGTATCTTTTGTACCTCTTTAACGGGCTTCTCAGGTATGAATATCATCGGTGTATCATTCTTTGCCGGCAGGTATGTTAAAGGGTATTGTATTTCGACAATAGCAACTTCCCACTCGCCATGAAGTTCAATCGTGCGTGGTAGTTGAGTAATATAGCAGCAGGTCTTGTTATCCGGGTAAATTTGCATCGAGCTATTACTCGGTAGGGTTATGTAGAACTGAGACCTCATCATGGAGTGAGTTCCTGGAGACTAGCTGCGGAAATCCAACTGTTGAACTTGTCGGGATAACCTTTACAACTGACAAGAAGCTTCTTACTAGGACCACGTCCCTTGCTGCGTATGATTTTATCAATTTGAAAGGTAGTACTTTCGAGGTCCTTGCTCACGCGCTGTAGTTCGGGTTCGTAGAAATAGCCGTCGATCTCCTCTCCCGAAAGGTCCTCTATCTCGTATACTACCGGTGAACCTGTTACAACCCGCCGAATCTTGAACAACTCCTCGCTCCAGTTAGCCTCGTACCCTTTAGCGAAGGTACCTTTTGTCTTACTTATACGCACAAGATCTCCTGTCTTGTATTTTGGTTTTCTGGCTCTGTGTAATGGTTGGCTACGTTGAATATTCGCTCGTGCCTCTGCCGCGTTATAGAGTGTCACCTCGGAAGGTGCCATCTTGATGCTCGAGTGTACGGTGTTATTATACGAACTGATCAGCTTTTCTAAAACAACGATGTAGCGGTGGGTATTTTTATGCGTAAAGTATCTCCACATACGCTCCTTCAATGTACGATTAAATCGTTTAACTACGGCTGCTTTTATGTCGGGATTACGTGCCACGCGAAAACGTATATCATTTTCAGCTAGTAGTTTTTGAAACGCCGCGCCCACGAACTCTTTACCCTTGTCGCTTTGTAGGGTCTCGGGACGGCGATCCGTGGACGATAATATCTGTTTGGAACCAGCAGCTACGTCTCCAGTGGCTTTACGATACAACGGAACCACCCATACAAATTTGCTCAGGACATCGATGACTACCAGCAAGTAACGCATGCCATCATTATGTTCCTTTATAGACCCAAGTTCAACCAAGTCTGCTTCCCAAAGATCGTCTATATTGGACACATTGTACCGCAGTCTTGGGAATTTCCGACGTACCGGTTTATGAAGAGTATAGGTGTCCTGGGTACCTAGCCATTTTTCTATTGCGCTGTCGTTTACTCCCCGAGCTGCCTTTTTCAACTTCCTGGCCCTTGCGTAACCTGCTGGGCAGGAGGGATCGAAGTACAGCCGTTCCAACTCTTTCATTTTCGTAGGCCAAATGTTAACCAGCTAGTCGGTTGCTGCGAGGATTTCTCAGGTGTTTCCGAGGTTCCTCGAAATCTCGAAGGTGAGAAGGAATTGTCTTCTGACTTAACGGAATCGCTGCTGCTCGCGGTATTTCTTCGCCCGTGTGGAGTTCGGAGTCTTTTAGTCCTGCTCCGTGTCGCAGAGAGTACTGCGGTCGAGGGTGAGGGCACTTGAACATTCCTCCAAACATTATCATTTCCGACATATTCTCGCGGAACATTGATGCTATGAAGCAAGCATGCGTACGCATGTCTACCATGAGGCTGAAAACTTTTTCTCGAACGCACAGTGTCGTTAACTAGATCAACGATATTTGTCCCAGGGATGGCTACGTTGTCTATAGTTACACCGCCTCGGCTATCCCATGAAATCCGTGAAGGGTATTCGGCCAGATGTTTTAGAAGAAGCTCCGCTTTTGGCTGGTATTTTTTCGGTACTGTCGAGGCAATTTTCGCTATCATCTGCTGTTTGTCACCAGAAAGTTCATTTCCTTTCTCGGATGTCCCACCCGTAGAATTAGATTTATCAGGAACGGAGTGGAGATCCGGCCGTAGCGATTTTCTCGAGTCTTCGGCGAAATATAGAAAACGTTGTAAAATTTGCTGATAAAGCTTCCACCTCATCGCGTCATCCAGGTCGGGAGCGTTCAGGATATTACGCATTTCGTTATCAAGCCTGGAGGTGGGTGAGGTTGTACTTTTCTCATCATTCTCACTGCGGCCTTCCGAAGCTGCGGCCGATGAGGAAATATTGCGTTGAAACCGTTCTATGGTATCCGAGGAAATTAAAACCATCTTCTTCGCATGTTCCATTTTACACCCTTATTTATTGTCCAAACAGTTGACCAAAAAGCGTCCCAAGAATGGGTGCTATCAGCATAGGTAGAAATCCGCTTCCGCGTTGAACTAGTAATTTTTTCTTGCTCTTCCAGATACCCTTGTTACTGGACAGTTTACGAAGAAGCTGCTTATGTCTGGCAAGTCGGGCCTTCTATCGCCTACTGAGTATGACGTTTCCGCGCACGGTGTTCAAAGCACATTCACAGATATTTTTCACGAGCGAATTATCGGCTGTGCGTAGTAGAGCTAACCTCTGCTGAGGCTTTAAGCAGCACAATGCCTTCAGCGTCTCAGCGTTGGAGCTTCCGAATCGTCTACGAGCCTCGGCACTCCGTCTGGAACCAGCTCTACTTTGGACGGAGTCCGTCCTAGCGTCAATTTGGCCGGCGCGTGGCATTACAAACGAATGACTGGTAGACCCTGCTGAGCGCGTGACTTTATATCCTTTCTTGGAATATATACAAACTGGTGCTTGTCCCCGGGAAATATATTACTACGATAGCGACAGTTTTCAGGGGTGCTTTGTTTCAGATCAAGTAAGAGATAGCCGTGGGGACGAGCTGTCGCATCGTGGTAAGCCTCCTGAACAAAGCGCGGATCCTCAGGATATACCTGACGAGCTAAATGTTGTACCTGGGCGCGATCTCGCGGATTCTTGAAGAATATAATATAATTCGCGTTAAGAGAAATATCACGCTGCCCGCGACCCTGATGAAACAAGTTCTGCGTGATGAAAAATACACTCAGATTCTTATGGTGACAGCCTTTGGTGAAAAGATCAACGATTATATTATTGGATGCTTCTCGCATAAGATCATCTATTATAAGCAACTTGGGTAGCGTATTTGAGTCATAATCAGATTCTTGGGGTAGGCCTGCTCGATACTCGATGTCACTAAGCGGTGCGGTGTCTCCTTTCTTAATGCCGTGGAGTGATTGCTGCTCTGCGTAATACCATATTATACGACTGAAGCGAGTGTCACACATATTCTCAATATGTCGAAGGAAATTTTTCACAAAAACTGATTTTCCACAGCCAGAGGGCCCGGCTATTATCGCAGAAAACGGGTGATTCCAACGGGTATCCATTTCCCGATATGAATAGAATGCAAATTTTCCGATCTTTCAACGCGAGCGACTCGACAACTTTGCTGAGATCAGGATGAAAAAGTTACTACATCACAAATGGTATTTTTTATCCCCGCGGTGGGGAGCCCCGTCAGCGCGGTGCGCGCCATCTTCCAGCTAATACTAAGCGCGCTGATAGGCTCAGCAAACCGGCGGTAAACAGCTGATAAATAGCGTGTGAACTGCTAGCATGCCCTATACGCCTGAACCAGTCGATATTTAGCGTATATAAAAGAAGCATGAAAAAGATAGCTGCTTGTCGAGAGCCGAACTTTGGTCGCTTAGATCACTATGATTGAGCTTCCAGCTACAAGTAAGAAGTCAAAGGCGTTACAACTATTTAAAGTCAGAGATATTTCTAAGATTCTGAAGCTATACCTTCAACTCTATCCACCCTTCGGGAATCATTTCTTACAGCCTCGCAGGGAGGTATTTTTAGGAGAGGGGTAATAAAGGTGTACAACTGTACAAGAAATAATATTTCTTTTCATTCATAGTTTTATTCAACCTTGGGATTTTGCCAGTAGGAGTAGGTAAATGAAAGGGCTCAGAATTAACGATAATGTGAAATACTTCGTTAATTCTTTTATTACGCAATCCATAATTAACCTAAATGCCACTCTCATGGTATAGGATTTCGACAGTCAGGAGTGCCGCACAACAAGTGCTATACATATATTTATATTTATATTTTTACAATTAAACTAGCTTAACCGATTTTGAAAGGTACAGGTATTTTCCTAAACTTAATAGTATAGTCTTATTTTGTTAAGCAGTTAGGCAGTGCTATGTCCTGCTGATTATATTATCCTAGGCCTAGTATAACATGCAACTTATAAGAGAAACAGTTTAAAGACTACGCTATATATACCAGTTTACAAACAGTGTACAGCTAAAATACAATAAAAACTAACCTAACTCGAAGCTGGTCGAAGTGTGTCATATTTGAGCGGCTCGCGTCTCGTATACGACTCAGGGCTGGATCTGCTACTCGTCTGTATGTCCGTAGGGGAGAGTATCATAGTTGTTCCTGCAACATCGTCTCTTAACAAAAACTAGCCGACATGTTTTCGTCTGATCGCGAGTCACCACATCATGCATTGCGGTTCGTCGGATCGCGCGAAACTTTAATTTAATACTCTCCCCCTCCTCAAATACCATTTCACGTACTGCGTTGAAATTTATCTTTTTACGCGTCGTGTAATTGAGAGTAATTCCCTTCACCTTGCAGACCTCTATCTCTTGCCCGCCTGGGCATACTACGATGAAGGCGTAAAACTTTGCCCCACCGGAAACAAAAGCCCTGATGTAGCTACCATCGCCGTATTGCTCGAGCTCATCTGTCAGGTCACCTAGAAAACTGCCTACAGGCGGTTCGTACTCTCCGGGTACGTTTGATCGCATGTAAATGACTGAGTCGGTATCATAATATAACACCCTACGATCCAGTTTCTCTAGATAACCATATAATTTGAGCCGCGCCTGTGCCGTGGTATAAGCGGCTATAACTACGTTCGCAAGACTTAAAGCTTCTACGCTTTCATCTTTGTATGACCAGCGAGCGTATACTACCTCGTCGTTTACCGGTACAAGGTCCTCCAGCACGATTGCCGGGCTTGTCACTAGACTCAGTAGTTCCTCTCTGGTCTTAACTACGCTCGTTTTTGAGAGATTGTCTCGCTGGCCAAACTTACCCCAGAACGAATTGAGGCATAACTTTGACACGGAGCGCAACCCCGGATTCTTTTCTATTTTTACCTTATCTAAAATGATTCCCTCCACCCGGGCATACTCTTCGAGATATCGAGACCGAGACTCTTCATTCACGCAGCCAGCGGGCCAGCCACTCGCCTCTTGCTTTATTTTTAGGAAAGTTTCGATAAACTGGGCAAAGTGACCACCCTCCCAGGTAGAGGGATCAAACGCCGTGATCTCATACTGCCAGATCTCCGATACCGACACTACCATATACCCCATCGCGACGGCCTTCTTCATCTCGTCAGAGACCCATGTTCCACTTAGGTACCGATCATGCTCGTGCATATGCGGACACGGCCCTTGTTCCATATCTCTACAGCACGAGCTACACAAAGGGAACATGAGCTTGCCATGCATGCGAAGGGGTAGTACCGGATGATAGAGATTCCTAGGCGCAAGTACCTTACACTTAATTAGTCCCTCGACTCTAGCTAAATCTATACCGTTGGCCCCGGTTAGTCTTTTACAATCCTCGCCTACGTAGACGACGGGGTGCCCCTTTGGGAATTTGCCGGTTTTACAGATGCAGGGATATAACGAGCAAACATCCACATAGCGGATTTCCTCACCAAGTCGGGCGTCCACTTCGCAGTATCTTGAGGTATTACCCGTCCGGCCACCGTAGAATGCCTCGCGCGGATTCAGTTTAGCATTCTCCGCACTCGGTAGAAACCCGTTATGCTCGAGGTATACCCGCACCTCACCCCTTGCATCCAAGAACCGTGAAAATTCACACTCCCACATATCCTCTACGATGAAGCCATGCGCCCGCATGCGTTGCGTTTCAGCATGAGTCTCCTCGAGTCGTCTATCCATACTTTCGCCGCCTACGCTTAGCTTGTCCCTATTTACTCGAAAACAGCGGGGGCAGCCATGCCAATAGCACCCGTGAAATTCGAGAACGTGATGGGTGCTATCCCCCGCTACGTAATAGCCATCCACCCGACGGCCCAGCACCCGCTGCTCCCGAGCCCTACCTGCGTGCAGAATCTCGCGTCCTAGCTCACGCTCCCGCCATACCAGCCACTGAATAGCCTTGCTGGATTGTTTATCGGCTAGTCTGTAACCGGCAGGTGGAATAATGCCGATACTATTATCGCGAAGGAAATTTTTTCGGAATACCATAGAACATGCCGAAGCTATCGTCGTGCTCTCCGTGAAGGGACAAACATCGCCGGTTCGTTGGAATATCTCTCGGAATGCTATGCACGCGAGGCGTAAGATAGTAACGTCCGACCAACAGTACTCTACGATTTCCCTGCCAAAATCAAAAACATAGCCCTCTCGTACTGCCGCTTTGTACCATGCAAAGAAACCATCCCGTGCTTCGGCAAACATGGTTTCCGGTGAGTAAAACTCAGGCGCAGGTAGCACCCCCACATACCCCTGGTTAGCCGCGGTATTAAAGAGATGCGGAAATATACCCTTCTGAGTGGCCTCAGGTAATCCGAAGGCCTTAGGTAATTGTTGAGATATCTATACATTCACGCTACAATTAGCGACATCTTCCTACATAGGATATAAGTAAAGTACGGTCGCTGTGCGACACGAGAAAGACACTTGAATGTCGGAGCTCACCTGGTGAGCATGTTTACCTGTATCCAGATCTAGTTATATTCAAATAAAGAGTTATACTAAATACATATAAAGCTGAAGCGTGAAGTTATTTAACATGGTAACAGAGCGTGGTTGCACATGGTGAAGGTCGGTGTGTAGATGAAGAAAATTAAAACTGGAAAAGACTGTGTTAAAGAAGAAAGTTGTGTCTGGAAGCCTAGAGAAGAAGAAAATAACATGGCGCTCAAAGACGTTACGATACCGGTGTTTGACGGTGAGGATTATGGCAGTTTGAAGAAACGTATGTTCATGTATTTGAAAATGAAGAAGTGTAGTTTGGTAGTAGAGAGGGCAAGGCAACCTACAGATACAGGTGACTGGGAAGATAACGATTTAAAGGCTATAAACTACATATACAGTGCTATCACAAATAGGCAGTTGGAGTTTGTGAGTGATAAAGAAACTGCTTTTGAAATCATGACTAAATTTGATGAACTCTATGCAAAGGAATCAACAGCACTTCAAATAGTGTGCAGGAATAAATTGGATAAATTAAGATTGAAAGACTATAGTCATACGGCAGTATTTTTCAGTGATTTTGAAAAAGCAATGAACGAACTTAAGGGTGCTGGAGCGAGAGTCACAGGAAAAGAAAAAATGGATTATATGTTGAGAACGTTGCCGGAGACGTACAGCTACATTGGAGACTTAGTGGATGTTTTAGAAAAGCAAGATCAAACAGTAGAATACGTAAAAAGCAAGATTAAAATGCTAGATTTGAAAACAAAAGAAGAATGCGATAATTCAGCTCTTAAATCCAATGCATATGTCACCGAGTCCAGACCATACACAAGAAGACAAGACCTGATATGCCACAACTGTGGAGGTACTGGTCATTTCAAAAGAGACTGTCGTCAGGCAGGAACGAGTAGAGGCTCATGGCGGCGTGGTGGGCGACAACAAGGAAGCAGCCGCGGAAATTTCAACCGGCGAGGGGGTTATGGAAATTGGACACGTGGTCGAGGTGAACATCAAGATTACTCAAGAGGCGTTCGGTCACAAGGAAGCCGAAGTTATCCTCAGGGCGGACAAGGGATGAGTAGTTTCAATGTAGAAATTCAAGCAATGATGGTTAACAATGAGGAAAAGTCAGGTAAAACCGAGATTGATTGGTTACTAGATAGTGGCTGTACAGACCACGTTATTAATAATGATAAATATTTTTATGAGTCGGAAACTTTGGAACAACCTGTAAAAGTAAAGATAGGAGATGGAAAAATATTGAAGGCAACTAAAGTAGGAATCGTAATTAGTTATTTCCGTGTATACGACAGAAAAGTACAGATTAAGATGAAGAATGTTTTTTTTGTAAAAGAGATGGATAAGAACTTGATTAGTTATGCAAGGATAACAGATCATAATAAGATTGTATCGATAAATAATACTTCAAAAGTTTATGATAGAGATAATAAGCTGATTGCGATTGCGCGGAAAGAAGGCAGGCTGTATAGAATGTCAAGTGAAATTGAAAACAATCAAGCAAATGTAAACATCACGAGTAATACTAGTCAAAAGAAAATAACCTCGAAAGAAAGATGGCATCGCATATTGGGCCATGTAAATTTCAAATATTTGGACACCTTGTGTAAAAAGCAATTGCTTGACGGAATACCAAATGAAATGGAATCAGAGTATATGAAGTGTAAAACATGTATTGAAAACAAAATGCATAATCTACCTTTCGTAAATAATAGAAGTAAAGCCAGAGAGCCTTTAGAAATAGTACATACTGATTTAAATGGGCCTCATGCGACCACTGGAATAAACGGTGAGAAATATTTCCTTACGTTTATCGATGACTACAGCAAAGTAGCTAGAGTCTTTACTATTAAATCAAAAAATCAGGTTTATAACTGCTTTGTAGAATACATCAATGAAATTGAGAATACCACCGGGAAAACTATTAAGAAACTAAGGTGTGATAATGGTACGGAATATCTAAATGCAAATATTTATAGGCTAGTTAGAGAGAAGGGAATTTCCATCAATGCATGTTCACCTTATGTACATGAATTGAACGGTACTGCAGAAAGGTACAATAGGTCAATTATGGATATGTCAAGGTGCTTGTTAGCAGAAGCTAAAGTAAATAGAAGTTTTTGGCCGGAAGTAGTATGCACTGCGGCTTATCTAAAAAAATAGAACATTAGCAAAGACTATGGAACAGAAGACACCATATGAAATATTATTTGGAAAAAAACCTAGTGTGAAACATTTACGTCTGTATGGTAGTAGGGTTTTTGTACGTATACCTGAACAGAAGAGAAGGTCTAAGTGGGAAAAAAAAGCTAATCTAGGAATATCGCTAGGTTATACTGAGGTTGGATAGAAAGTACTGGTAAACAATCGAATAATCATAGCTAGGCATGTCGATATAGTGGAAGAAGATGTTAACTGTATTGGTTTAAATGGCGATAGAAGCGGTCATGAATATGGGGGTGAAAGTAGCGAAGACTCTAGCGATTCCGAAACACAAGGAAACAGTGAAAATATAGAAGAAGAACTTGAGCGCGATGTTGATGAAGACGAGTCAGTAGAAATAGAAGAACCTACACTAGAGTTAAGAAGGTCACATAGGGAAAGGCGACAGCCTGACAGATTTGGAGAGGACTGCATTCGTAATGATTATATCTATGTAAATTATTGTAGTGCTGATAGCCCAAATAGTCTTGAGGAAGCCTTAAGCAGTAGTGAGTCTGAATCTTGGAAACAAGCAATGAACAAAGAAATTGAGTGCTTAGATAAAAATCAAACTTGGAGATTAGTAGAAAAACCGAAAAACAAAAAAATCTTAGATGTTAAGTGGGTTTATACCAAGAAGTCAGAAGACATATACAAGGCGAGACTGGTCGTGAGAGGGTTCCAACAAAAGGAAATTGTAGATGATATTTACTCACCAGTTGCTAAAATGCAAACGTTAAGAATCTTGCTGTCATACTGTTGCCAAAAAGGTATACTTATAGAACAAATGGACGTGGAAACGGCCTTTTTAAATGGTAAGATATTCTCAGAGATATATGTAAAACAGCCTAGTGGCTATGAAGATGGAACCAACAGAGTTTGTTTACTAGAAAAGGCATTGTACGGTCTCAGAGAGAGTCCAAGAGCGTGGTATAATTGTTTCGACGGTTTCTTAAAAAAATTAGGATTTAAGAGAAGCAAACACGATTACTGTTTATATGTTATGAGTGTAGATGACGATAAAATTTATCTGATACTCTTTGTCGATGATTTACTAATTTGTTGTAAAGATAAAAAGAAGATTGAGAATATAAAGAAGGTACTGTCAGATCGATTCAAAATGAAAGATATGGGTGAGGCGAAAATATATCTCGGAATTAACATTGAATATGATTATGAAAGACAAATAATGACACTGAGTCAGAAAAATTATATCGAATCATTAGCAAGAAAATACAAAATCGAAAAAGCAAGGTTGTATGGTACGCCAATGGAAGTAAACCTGAAATTAGAACCTGCACAGGAATTACCCGAAGACCTGAGGTATAGAAACTTAATTGGAGCATTATTATATATTAGCTCGGGAACAAGGCCAGATATAAGCTATAGTACGAATTACCTAAGTAGATTTCAAAACTGTTATAATGAAACTCACTTTAAGTATGCCCTAAGGATTTTGAAGTATTTGTATTTGACAAAAAACTTAAAACTGACGTACAGCAGAAACGAAAGCGCGGAAGTTCTTGATTGCTTCGTGGATGCCGATTGGGCAGGGGATAGTGTAGACAGAAAGTCGACATCAAGATATGCCGTTAGATTGTTTGGAAATGTTATTTTCTGGAAAACCAGAAAACAGAATAGCGTAACAAAATCTTCGACATTCGCGGAATACGTAGCCCTATCCGAAGCTGTAAGTGAAGTCAAATTTGTAAGAGATATGTTGGAGGTTTTTGTAGATGTAGTAAAGCCGGTAAGGATATATGAGGATAATTCGGGAGCTTTAAGTATTGCCAAGTATGGTAATTTTACGAAAAACTCCAAACATATAGAAGTACAATATCACTTCGTCAATGAACATTATATGAACGGTATTATTGACGTAATCAAAGTCGACTCAGAGAATAATATGGCGGATATATTCACCAAGTCACTGAGTAAAAACAAATTTGTGCGATTTCGAGAAATGTTAGATATAAAAGAGTAAGGATCGATGCTTAATGATTAAGTAACTTGTAAACTGAATAAGAATAATCCAATTAAAGCAACCTGGAAAATAAATGTACGACACTGATTGTAGCATGAAGGTAAGGAGGCGTGTTGAGATATCTATACATTCACGCTACAATTAGCGACATCTTCCTACATAGGATATAAGTAAAGTACGGTCGCTGTGCGACACGAGAAAGACACTTGAATGTCGGAGCTCACCTGGTGAGCATGTTTACCTGTATCCAGATCTAGTTATATTCAAATAAAGAGTTATACTAAATACATATAAAGCTGAAGCGTAAAGTTATTTAACAGTAATGCGGATAAGGCTATCGGCATGTAGGCTAGCGAATCTAGAAAACGGACATTGCCCGTCTCCAGAAGAACTATTTTACTGCCGTTCAGTATTACTTGCGGGGCCTCTCCACCTCTCTCTACCAGGTAGCGAAGAATAAATTGGGCGTCGAATCCTTTCGCGTTATGCGCAATACATATCACCTTCTTATAACCCTCGATTCGATTATCAGCCAATTCTACTAGACTACGGACCGGGGCCTCCCTAAATACAAACTCCCGTTGCTCGCCACAACCATCACACGCCTCGAGAATACTCGCCCCTATACAACGTGTACAAGTTCGCTGCGCAACACTTAAATTTGGCACGTGAATGTTAATCGTCTCGTCGCCGTCCACAGTCTCGTCCTGTCTTGTCTCGAAATCGTAAAAAATAAAGATATAAGTTGGCTGCTCGCCGGTGTTCCGCTTCACAGGTCGCATGTAGCAGCGGTGATTAATCTCCTGAATCGAGCGACAGGTCCTGCAGTATGCTCTCCCGCAGATATGTTTCCCCTTTGAGGTATCCGTAAAGATATCGCAGGTTCCGCATATCCGCAGAGTACCGCAGACCGAACGTTTGCCTCTAAACGATCCCTGCAAGGTGTGCCGTCTATAGCACTCTACACCGTAAAAATCGCGCAGACAGAATTCGCACCCGACTTTTCGACTATCTTACCACATGCAGGAGTCGACAGACAACGATTACATTTATTTGAGCATCTATGCTCGTTACCATGCGAGTAGGCCACATTACAGGGTGGACAAAAAAAATGAGCGGCAGCAGCACCCCGCATATTTAGGATGGCGTCGTAATGTCCAACTCGCGGATAATAAAGAATATTCAGTCTGTGTACAATGTCACGATTACCCATACCCAGTACTATATCCTCGCCGTTGTAAAGCGGTCGACCACCCTTTCCTATTGTCTCACCGTCATAAACTAAAATCGCGAAACCCTCCCGTGCCAAATGTTGCTGAAACAGCGCAACTTCCTCGATACCGCAGCCCTCCTCAGGTATAACAACCCCTGCCTCCAGCGTCAACTGACGAGCCTTCTCGCCCTGATACCTTTTTCCGGATGCCCTAGCCCTATTCCACTCAGCCTGCAACGGACCATCCCGTACAGAACCTCTCCTCGCATGCACCGCGGCGGCGAACAATGCCCTCGGTAGACATAGATTATCTCCATTTGTTATGGTTAGAATCGAACGTTTACCGACTAGTTGTTCGCGGTTCAGAGCCACGCGTCTTCCCCGGCCTGTGGGGACAGCTATAGTCATTATATTTACTGTGAACGGTTGATCGGTTGAAAATTCACTTGCGCTCTGTGTTACCCGGAACACAAGACCCCATAAATCCTCAAAGCGAAAATCGCGAGCCGGTCGAAAACTTAACCCCGCAGAACCCCTTGTAAACCCCTCAGTCGTGAAGCTAATACCCATGATGTCGTTCGGAGAGCGAAGCGAGATGAGGTAACTGTACAGCTCGCGGAAAGCCTCTTCTAGCCAAGTGAGTGGATTTGCTGATTCAGGCGGAGTGGCAATTCTTACAGTGATCTGACTACCGCCTAACCCGAAACGCTCGAAGCGTCTATTTATCCGCCTAGTTATTTGAAATCTTCTCGAATTCACTCCATCACCCACCTCTGGCTGCTCCGTGTGTACATTTTCAGGCGCTCTGTCGTAAACCTCTGATGGTCCAGCAGCAGGAAGCTCATCCGCTGACCGACGTCCACCACCGAGCTGGCTGGCCTGTACCTTCGAGGTGCTGGCTCCCTCGTTCACCCCGAATAGCCATCTTCGTGAGCGAACCCTCACGGCTGGTTGACTAGCTGCCAAGATTGAATAAAACCATTGTTTTATTTTTTTTTTTTCTCCATCGGTTCGAAATATAATACTTAATTCTATACTCTAAAGTAAGGAAGCGTACAATAAAAACTACTCCTCCCCGGAGGCTGCGCGGAATCCGTCCGGAAGTTCGCCATAAGGGGATGGTATTATTAATGTTTCCATTGAATCGAAATCCAAAGGAAGATTTTCCCGAAAATCATTCATACCGACGGTAGCAACTATAGAATCATGAATCTCCTCAGCAGAGATGTCAATAGCATCCGCTGTTTGAGAAGAGGAAATTGTAAAAAAAAGAGAATACGAAAGGTTACTCGGACTAAAACAGAAAAGTCTACCGGCGTATAGTCTTATTACACTAAATTACGAAGAGTACTTACACTCCACCTGGCTGAAAACGTTGGGGTCGGCAGGCGATAAGGGGGCAGCGACATCGTCATCTTCTTCTTCCGAGTTACTCGCCTCAGCTATTACAATAAGAATTGAAGAAAGAAGGTATTAAGAAACGTTTATAAACTCTCCCCCGAATAAGAACTGGATAATAACATCGTTATACGTGATTACGAGGTAATTTACTTACATTCTCCGGAACTAAGTATGATGCATACATCGTCCTCTAATACGGGATAGCTGGTCTCACCATCTCGAAGTCTCGGTTGTCGGCCTGTCGAGCGCTCCACGCTTTTCATCGACTCTGGTAAGGAAGGTTCTTCTACCTCGAGTATGGACACCTGAGATAGACGTTCGACCGTCTCACTAATCAACTCCGGCCTCTCGGTGGTTTTATCCTGAGTATACTGCACGGATAACACTGGCTCGGCCTGTATCTCCGGCTTTTCTATCAACGAGGCTATAACGGACAGTTCGAGCGTTTCGACTGCCTCGACTAGCATCGCGTCATCTTCGCTTCGTTGTTGGAACGTGACGTCCTCTGAAAATGTCAGCTCTGGATGAGGCAGTGCTCTAACCGCGAAATAGAATATGATATAAAAATTGAATAACTGTTCTCACTTACCGGGTTGCGTAGGACGAAGCGACTGTAAAGCTCTGAGGCTTTCGAAGAAAGGTTGCACCACTGGCTGATCTTGAAGATTCATAAAGCGCAAATGCGCCTCGATCACTTGCATGCAAAGTAGATTGCTCCTCAACAAATTATTACGGTGTATCAGGGCAATTATGTTCGCGTTACAAGTACCTATTATTTGACGGAATATTGACAGCAAGATATCGGTAGAGTTTACACGCGGTATACGACTAAAATGCGGCGAGTTCGCGCCTCCGTACACGCTGACACGAGTCTCGGCTCTTTGCTTGTCAGATACCGCAGTACCGACAAGGTGACTCTTCTGATTCCGGCTACAGTTTGCGACACCATTATGAACCAAAGTGATTTCGGTAAAGCACGAGTTCAGAACACGAGTCAGACTATCGTAAGTGAGTAAGTATAAAATCGGATATTTTGAAAATGCAGAACAGTAACGAACGGAGTTTCCGACTCTGAGATTTTTTCAGTTATGGTACAAATTCAGACATGACACTCCGCTATATCTACCCCGTCGGGCACTTACACCACCACCCTACCCGCGGTGGGAGCGAGAAGGAGGGGGTGGAAGACAGTTGTTACCACACTCAGAG
Organism: Tenthredo livida; assembly: GCA_963992785.1. Taxonomy (NCBI): domain Eukaryota; kingdom Metazoa; phylum Arthropoda; class Insecta; order Hymenoptera; family Tenthredinidae; genus Tenthredo; species Tenthredo livida. The sequence goes on along the minus strand of OZ023064.1, from coordinate 41,287,666 downwards.
AAATAACGAGTTAAGTTAACTACAAAATTACAGTTCAATAGCGCTTCAACTATATTTTTAGAGTGTTCGTAATAATAATTTCTAATTATAATAAAAATCTCAAAATAGTTAAAGCAACTATTTCTAGTTAAATCAGTTATGTAAATAGTTTACGTTACTGATTAAAAAAAAATTATTGAATAAACAATTTTTTATTTATATAATTTTTTTTTATTTTTTTTTATTTTTTTATTCGTAAAACTAAATTTTAGTGTTCAATTTTCTATAATTATTTTCATTCAAGTGAATAAAAATATGGAGTATGATGAAGAATAAAACAGTAATTGTCGGAAATATTTATAATTTATTATTGGTAGTATTTATATATAATTGTCAGAATACAAGAGTATAAGTATAATCAGAATACCACATTGTAACAGCGATTCCCGCGGGCTCGGGTGTTACCCGCAGGAACTACGTTCAGTTAACAAATTAACACCAACGTCTTTTACCTCCTCCGACTAGCTCTAGGATGTAGTTGTTGGGCGCCAGACTCCGGGCTCAGAGTCCTCTCTCTCTCTCTCTCTTGCTGCAGCTAGCTATCGGTAGAGGGATAATTCGTGGGGGCGAGAAATAAGAACACTTAACACAATACGAATATATTTGAATACTATTTAATAATTAAAAAGAAAAAAAGAAAAAGGTGGTATTAATTTGAACAGCCTACCACCTGGCTTCGGCTCTTCTCACCGCTACTTTATGTTTTATAATAAGACTAAATTATATAAAATGAACGACTAGAACAAAATTAAATGACTCGACTATACTATTTAATACTCAAAAGTGGCTCTACTCTAATATATAAATTCTCTCTAACCAATAATGACTCGACTCTCAATTAACTCTGATATATGATAATAAAGCTAGAAACAGGTACGGTTGACGATTCTCACAGGCGTAGGGGATAGCCTTCCTCGCTACGACCAGCTGGAGGCTTGGCTGTCAAGTTGATTTCGAGGCCGCTACCTCTAGTCTCTAACTGACAGCTGATCACTCAACAGTTGGGAGGGGAAGGGAATCGGTACTCACTCGGAACTCGGCCACGAGAGTGCTCTGACACGCAGCAGACGATCTGCGACGCGTGACGTCAGAGACTCGGGCAATATGGCGTCAACTCTGCCTAGGCGAATTTCTGCGCAGCGGCGATGCAAGCCGGAACGCTGACGCGCAGAATCGACAGCCACTGAGAACAACAACAAGTTCAAACTTGCCGGCACTCAGCTCACACGCGGTACTCGGGGACTCGATACCACGGAGTATTAGACAGGAGTACAAACTATGGTTACAGATATGGTCCCCGTTTTGTATAAAATCCAGGTGGCGCTGCGTTCGGTACAGACCCTCTGCTTCCGGCGTGCAGCCGTAATGGCGTCCGGTGTAGCAGTTTGCAAATGGCGCTGAATCTGAATGACGCTTATGTGGCAAAATGGGTAAAAATTCGTGCGCAGTGATTAATTGTCGTAATGGCCAAACCGGCATGCGGGCCAGAAACAATAAGTTAGGTTTGAAGAAAACATTATTTAAAGCTCCGAAAGTAAGTATTGAAGAGCCGATAAGTATTTAATTGGAGTATTTAGTTGTGTAAAATCGTATCTGCTTTTGACAATAATTTCACTCCTTGTCACTACATCACTACTAAGATTAAGGGGGTATCCCCACCTTTAAATGGGTTAACATTCTGAGAAAGAGATTTATATTTTACAGCGAATTTGAAAGTCTGATCAAATCCAAAAAAATCATGAAGTTTAGGGGGGGTTTGACCCTCATTATCCTCATATAACATTGGATATTACTTTGAGTCTAATAGTAGTTATGCTCAATATAGAAAAATACAAAATCACTCGGTTGTCGTAAAGAATCAGTAGTATCGTTGGACCAATTCTGGAGTTTTTGTTCCTCAATTGCTCAGAAGAGATGCCTCTATGATGTGAACATAGAACTTCTGGATATCACAAAAATTGCCTGACTCACCTAATTTTTACTGAGATTTTTCTAATTCTTCAATTTTTTTTCTCTACTTTTTCTATTATCTCAACCAAAAATAGTAATATCAAAAAGTTCTATATTCACATCATAGAGGCATCTCTTCTGAGCAATTGAGGACCAAAAACTCCAGAATTGGTCCAACGATACTCCTGATTCTTTACGACAACCGGTCAAAATATTCATTCTCCAGAAATCAACTTTTAAACTTTTTTTATCAAAATTTTTTTTTCATTTCATACTTTTCCAAGAGAAGAAAATGTAGTTACAGGAAATTAAGTTTCAAGATTTTGCTTATGACTAATATGCTGGATCCGCAGCTGCTCTCGTATCGATGAGTTATGAGTCGAGTCGAGTCTAGACACATGTGTCAGGGGGAGGTTTGTAGTGAGTTTTGACCTGTTCTGTACAACAACAGTGTCCGTTAGGTGTCCGGTGAGGCTGTTAGAAAAATAAAGAATTGCTTTAGAAAAAATCTGATCAAAATTTTTCAACATAAAAATTCTCTAAAATTTTTGATCTTCAATATTTTTGAGATTCAGAAGATGCTAGCACAATTTTTGTCAATACTACGAAAATTCTTTCATCTTTCATCAATCATACCTTTTTTCTTATAATATTTATTAAACTCTTGCAATCGATATATGTATTGTAGAAATACTCATCTTTTTAGAAATCCAAATGTGTAGTTTCCTGGCATCGATTTCAAACGCACTTTTTGATGGATCATCTTCTTTCGATTCCGAAGTCTCATCTTAGATATATAAACACTGTGTTTATTCGATAATGGAAATTACTAGTGGTTTGAATTCGTAATGAAAGCACGATAATATTTACAAACAAGTGGACACCTAACCTCGAAAAAATGTAGATCGCAGCCATGTGTTCTGTCAATGATCACAATTCAAAAGAATATTGAAAATTAAATATGTGTAAGAATGATAATTACGAAGAATTAAAAGATCACAGAATCAAATTCGAAATCGAAATATATAAAAACGTCATAAAATTAAGCAGTGGTGTAAGTGGTGTTGGCGGTGTTGTATAATACTTATGGCACCAATCTGAGGGTTCGCGCGCCGCGCCGCGGCGCTTTTTCACAATCTGGCACTGTCATGGCTGTAACTTTTCAAATCCTCTAGATATTTTGACACCGATTTATTTGCAGGTAGAGTAGGTCACTAGCATTCCAAATAAATTATAAAAACAAAACGATTTTTTTAAAATTCAAAGGTGTAGATACCCCCTTAAGAGATAACTTATAATTAGTTAAAAAACGAATTCACTGCCAATTCACGTATAATCAAACAGCCAAGATCAAAAATTTGTCATGTAGACAAACAATATTGCTTCTGTGTTGATCAAATGTTGTTTACTCCAATTTCAGGACATACATTTGTTGGAAAAGTGGATGATTAACTTACCTGGTGTTAAAAAAAAGCTTACTAACAATAGTTTTGTATGCGAGGACCATTTTGAAGAAAGTGATATAAAAAGAGTAGATAAAACAATATTGAGTGACGGAACTACTTTTGAAATGAAAAGAGGAACGCCATCACTACTATCAGGCGCAGTTCCTGTACTACTAAAGAAAAGCACTCCCTACATCAAACAGATAATCAACGAAACATCAGCGAATCTCGTAGCTTCCTCATCACACAGCGAAGACAAAAATGAGTCTACCAATCACAAAATCAACAATTCAGAAGCCAATAATGAAATGATGGATACAGCAGGAGAGGCAGCTGAATCATTGTCAGCCACCTCCTTTTATAATTTTCTTTGTCAGAACTATCGGAGCATCGACTTGCCCAACTGTGAATGGGCAGCAACAGCAAGTAAAAGTGGTGATTTTGTAACTTTTGTATGTGTACCAGATAGTGGCGTGATGAGAAAAGTGAGAATTGATCGGAACTTGGAAGTCAAAATATCATTCGATGACATGAACATAAAGCTGAGGGGCTTACAGACACCGAAGTGCGCCGCAGATGTTGCTGAAATCATACAAATTGTGAACAATTTAGAAGTGTGCGAAAACTTCTATATTTCTGAAAGGTCATTACAGTCGCATAACTAAAAATAATACTTGAACTGTGTATAACTCTACTATGTAGAACTCTCAATAACATTGCTGCATACGTTGCTTACGTGTTTTAAAATTTAATTATGTACATATTAAATCTTACGAATTGTGCAGGTCAACATTCAATAATAGCGATCACAACTTTGAACGTAACTGTATCAAATAAACATGTTATGCTAATTAACAGATGTGGCAAAGTGTGTAATGGATTCGTCATCCAGACTCTTCAAGAATCAGCTCATAAAACATGTGTAAGGTGTAGAACCATGAGTCAAAAAGAGGTGACAAAATCTGAACGATTGCAACAGCGATTGCAGTCCATCAGGCAAAAAAAGAAGTTTTTACTGCGTAAAAAGAGTCGCTTACAAAATAAGGTATTGAAATATGCCTATATATGAGCAAATCCAAATAGAACTTGAAAAAAGCGTGTCCCTTGGTCTTTTGAGGGACTCAAATTATAAAATATGACAAGCTATTGCTATCAACAGACTCTTCATAATGTCCTCCACTGGAGGCATATAACGCATGGCCCGGAATCAAGAAATTATACAAGTTATTTCACCAAAAGTCACTGAAATGTCCTTACCGTCCTTATCCCTGGCGGACGGTAAGGACATTTTTCGTGCAAATTTCTGTGAGAACAATTCTTCCTAATACTGTGCCGGAATTTTCTTACAACGGCACAATTTGTTCTCAATAGATAATCGTTCCAAGGGTTAAGGGTTGCAAGAAACATGTCCTTACCGTCCGCCAGGGATAGGGACGGTAAGGACATTTTAGTGACTTTTAGTGAAATAACTTGTATAATTTCTCGATTCCGGGCCATGCGTTATGTGCCTCTGGTGCAGGATATTATAAAGAGTCTGTTGATAGCAATAGTTTGTCATATTTTATAATTTGAGTGCCTCACAAGGCCAAGGGACACGCTTTTTTAAGTTCTATTTGGATTTGCCCATATATGTATGTATATGCATACATGCCAAATATGTGAACGTGTTTCAATTAGATTAATAAATGATCATCATCTAAGAACGGAAATTATCAAATTTTTTATTGAAAATTTACAACCTATACTAGTTGTCAGCGCTGAAGAAAGAGCTCGATTCCTATAAGAGAAAGTGTGCTTCGCGGGAACAGTCTGTTATATCAAAAGCGATTGATCAACTACCGGAAGCACAACAGGAAGCTGTGATGTCCTGCTTTTCAGCAGCTAAGAAAAGTGGAAAACAAGGTCGACGATACACCAAAGAATGGATCTTTGAATGTCTGCTGATGAGAGTGAAGAGTCCTGCACTGTATGAGCACATTCGAAGACGAGATATTCTACCACTTCCTACAAAAGATACACTGACCAAGTACATCAGCAATATTAATGCTAACTTTGGCTTTCATAAATCAGTATTTAACTGCCTGAAAAAGAAAGCTGACTCTATGGCACCAGAGCTAAGAAGAGGTAAATTAATAGTCTCATATAATAAGAGGAATATAACAATTGTTGCAATTCGAATACCAATCAATTGTGACACCTCAAATCCAGGAATGTGCTAACGCGATATAGCAGAGCAACAACTCTGTCGTATGGCGAAATACATAGCAATGTACGGACGCAGCACTGACCTCCTAAATAGTCATTAAAAGGGGGGCAGACGACGCGCTCATCGTCAGAACATCGCGACCAGAGCAAGGGACATTATATAAGAGATTATTCCGATATCAGTAAAACCTTTTTGTAAAACTTTATATTATATTAATAAACTTGAATCACTTTTGTACGACCGAGTTCCAACTCCTAATTCGACAAACGAACCCTTGAATAAAATTGTAGTTGTATAAAGGATCTCAGCATCCCGATTACAACAACTGGTGGCAGCGGCAGGGATCGTCGAATCGTACAAGTGAATCAAGTATCGAGCGAGTGAATCAGAAGAATAAGTGATCGTGACATCGTTGAAGAAATTACCGTGACGCCACATGTCAAAGAAAGGAAGAGAACGATCAGCATCCGTAGACTCTCCGACTGAACCTGAGTTGAAAGGAGAAGTAAGCTTTGGGGATAATTCACCGCTGTTTGGCGTACTACCTCCCAGCCAGAGGCACGCCTTGCATTTATCATTGGCTGCAGCAGCACAAGAATCTTCGGGAAAAGAGCAAATGCCATTGAACTGGGACTTGGTAGAAAGACGCATTACAGAAGGTAAAACCGCGTGGATTCAAGAATTACGAAGAGATCATCTTCTCCAAACCTGTGAGCATCTTCGTATAAACGTAAGCAAAGAATATACAGTTGACGAACTTCGTACGGCATTGCGCGAATTTGTTAAAAGTAAGACTCGGGAGCAAGTACCACCACAACAGAATCAGAACACAGCAGCGAATCAACCTCCAATCAATATGGCCGAAGACACCCCCACCGTGAGACGGTTCCATGACTCATTAACACGAAAACATCTTAACACGTCTATTCAACACACAACAATTCAACACAGAACCAATTCAACACACAACAATTCAACACAAAACTAATTCGACACATAATAAATTCAACACAAAACTAATTGAACACATAATAAATTCAACACAAAACTAATTCAACATATGATAAATTCAACGCAAAACTAGTTTAACACATAATAAATTCAACACAAAACTAATTCAACATATAACGAATTAAACGCAAAACTAATTCAACACATAAGAAATTCAACACAAAACGAATTCGACACATAATAAATTTAACACAAAACGAATTCGACACACAATAAATTCAATACAAAACTAATTCGACACATAATAAATTAAACATAGGACGAATTTAACACATTTCAATCAAAATTATAGACTTCAGATTAGAATTCCGTGTCTCTTTTAATGACCCTGATTATTCGGTGATATTTCGATTTTCTGATTCGTGTTTACTCAGAGAGTTCATCGATTGTCAGTTGATATGATTCAACAAGTTCAATTTGTTCTCAGCGCGTGCTTGAAGGTATATGTTATTGTTGACAAAGTCATCATATCGAAGAAGAGAGAGACAAAACGAGAAAAATAGAGTGTATTTGTTATTTGTACCAGAGGCAATTAGAATCCCTAGTGAATCATGCCGAGACTCAATTCTCAGACAAAGGACATATCAGATAAGAGAGAGATAAAACGATAGAAATAGATATAAAAGAAAACCACTTCTGTAGTTTATTAAACTAAACATAGGACGAATTTAACACATTTCAATAAAAATCAGAGACTTCAGATTAGAATTCCGTGTCTCTATTGATGACCCTCTCTATTTGGGTGCCTGGATACGGGACTGCTGAACCACCGGGTGGGTGGCTCGTTAGGGTCGCGGAGCGGCGCGACCCTACTCACAATTAAAGGAAATCATCCCTCTTGCCCGGAGACCACCTAGTGGGCGGGTTCTCGGGTGGAATTCAATTTCAAAATTTTTAATTAAGTGAAATTTAAATCTGTGTTGAATTTGTATGTGTGTTGAATCGACTATGTTGTGCTTAGTCCTGTCACTGAAATTTATCTGTGTTGAGTTTGAATGTGTGTTAAATTTTCTCTGTGTGAAATTCGATTACTGTTGAATTTTCTCTGTGTGAAATTTGATTACTGTTGAATTTTCTCTGTGTTAAATTTGTACGTGTGTTGAATTTCTTCTGTGTGAAATTTGATTACTGTTGAATTTTCTCTGTGTTGAATTTGTACGTGTGTTGAATTTTCTATTTGTGAAATTTGATGACTGTTGAATTTCCTCTGTGTTGATTTGTATATGTGTTGAATTAATGTGTTGAGATGAAATGACAACGTGGTGATTAGTCCTGTCACCCCGTGGGACAAGTGCTGAAGGACATCGAGATCTTCGATAGCAGTGACCGAGGAAAGGTTTGTGATTTTATTCGCTCTTGCAAATATGCACGTGAAATAATACGACCTGCAGATACGCAAAACCTACTGAAGGCTGTTTTGAGCACGCGGATCAAAGGTGCTCCGGCACGAGCTTTAGAATACAAAACAATTGACACCTGGAAGGCACTGGAGGAAGAGCTGAAGTCGATGAGCATCGATACACGGACATTAGCTTCGTTACAAGTGGAATTCAGCAGCTGTAGACAACGTCACAACGAGGACGCGAAGTCATATGGAGCACGTGTCGAGAAACTAACTGCACAGGCAATCAAAGTGACGATGAAGGAAGCCGCAGAAGAGGATTCGGAACCGACGCTGAAACGCCAGGTCAGAAAACAAGCTGTCAATATCTTCATCAGAGGGTTGAACGACAAGCTGAAGATATTGGTCAAGAGCCGACAGTGTGAAAATCTTAGGGAAGCCATATCACTCGCGATAGAAGAAGAACGAGATTTAGGCCCTATTCGTGGATCGGATCGGGAACACAATCAACCGCGCAACAGCAGAGAAGGTAACAGAGGAAATAGTTGCTATAACTGTGGGAAGCCAGGACACCTTGCACGAGAGTGTCGCTCAGCGAAGACAGGATCCAGTTATCCGCAGAGATTGCCGACACCAAACAGATACGTGAGAAGAGTTGAGGTAATTTGTCATTTTTGTAGAAAACCAGGACATTTTATTCGAGATTGTAGAGCCAGATTAGCCGAAGAAAATAGGCGAGGCTACGGGAGAAATCAGGGACCTCCTAGAAGAGAGGAACGGGTTCAACCAAGTCATTCTAGGGACGCCAGCAGGCGAGACGAAGAGACTTCGGGAAACGAGGAGCAGGCGCGGCGGACAGGCAACCGTATCGCGTCGTACCAGTGAATTGCCTAATAAATGGATCCAAACAGAAAAACCACGCGACGATCAAGGCAGATGAATTCAAAACGAGACACGGAACTATGCTATTAGATTCAGGAGCTGAGGTAAGCTTAGTAAAGGTTGGAAAAATTGACGGCGAAGTAATGGCTGAAGACGGTGTAATCACGCTCAGAGGAATAGGCGGAACACCGGTTGCGACCTTATGTAAGGTCAGGTTAAATATAAGGGTTGGTGATAGGCACATATCGCACCCTTTTTACGCTGTTAAAGACGATTTTCCACTAGAAGCAGACGGTCTCTTAGGAGGCGACTTCCTCGAGAAGCACGACGTCGAGCTCAGATCTGGAAAATACGCAAGATTGTACGGAACGACATGGAATTTAGGAGCCACAGGAGCTCACATATCGCTTGAACGAAGAAGCGAGAAGATAGTCCGTGCAAAGACACATGACGACACGGAAGGTATCGTCGAAGGAATCGAGTTACAGCCAGGAGTATACATGGGAAGTTGCATCACCAACGCAGTCGACGGTGAGTGCAAAGTCAGCATTTTGAATACAAACGATTATGATGTAGAACTGGAACAGCCGTGTGTACAAATAGCAGCACTAGGCCAAGAGCACACAGATATGACGCAAGTTTATGCATGTCGAACAATGACACCGAGTAACGCGAGCCGAATGCAACAGCTGAGAGACAACCTACGTACGAGTCATCTGAATCGAGAAGAAAAAGAGAGCTTACTGGATATTTGTGAAGAATTTCATGATGTATTTCACTTAGAAGGAGACTATCTGGGTTACACAAACGCAGCTAGTCACAGAATTACTACAAATCCGGATATTGCGCCAATAAATGTAAGACCTTATAGACTTCCAGAAAAACACAAGCAGGAGATAAACGAGCAGGTAGATAAAATGCTTGCCGACAGGATAGTCAGACAGAGCAAAAGCCAATGGAATGCACCACTGCTAGTAGTACCGAAGAAGACAGACGCATCAGAAAAGACGAAGATGAGAGTCGTAGTTGACTTCCGTAAGGTGAACGAGGTTACTGTAGGAAACTCCTTTCCACTGCCTAATATTACCGAGATATTGGACCAGTTGGGTAAGGCAAAATATTTCTCTACACTAGATCTAGCATCAGGATTTCACCAAATTCCAATGAAAGAAGAGGATAAGTGCAAGACGGCATTTTCCACTTCACATGGTCACTACGAATATAATCGCATGCCTTTTGGACTGAAGAATGCACTTGCTACGTTTCAACGGTTAATGAATACTGTACTTTCAGGAATACAAGGCCTTAGGTGTTATGTCTATCTCGATGATATTGATGATACATGCTCCTAGTTTGCAGGAACATAACAAACGACTGGAAGAGGTACTGGAACGCTTACGACAGAATTGATTGAAGTTACAACCTGACAAGTGTGAGTTTCTGAGGAGAGAGGTCAACTTCTTGGGACACGTCATCACTAGAGACGGGATAAAAGCAGATCCAGAGAAGATTCGAGCAGTAGAAGAATTTCCAATTCCAAAGACTGTAAAAGATGTTCAAGGATTTCTGGGTTTGGCCGGATATTACAGACGATTTATACAGAATTTCTCGAGTTTAGCAAAACCGCTTACACATTTGCTAAAGAAAGAGGTGAAATTTGGATGGACTTCGAGGGAACAAGAAGCTTTTGAAAATTTGAAGAAGACGTTGACGACCGCACCAATTCTACAATATCCAGATTTCGAACAACCGTTTATCGTGACGACAGACGCATCCGACAAGGCTATCGGAGCAGTCCTGTCGCAAGGAATAATAGGAAGCGACTTGCCAATAGCATACGCAAGTAGAACTCTAAATTCAGCAGAAGTCAATTACAGCACTACAGAAAAGGAATTATTGGCCATAGTCTGGGCAGTTAATCATTTCAGACCGTATGTATATGGTACCAGATTTAAGATTGTTACAGATCACAAACCACTCACATGGTTATTTGGAGTCAAAGATCCAGGATCACGACTCATGAGATGGCGACTGAAGCTGGAAGAATACGATTACGAGATCGAGTACGAGGCAGGGAAGGCAAATACCAACGCAGATGCCTTGAGTCGCATGTACGCAGTAACCAGAAGTCAGCGGAAAGAAGAGGAAGAATTGAACAACCGAGAACAAGAATATTCAGAGGAAGATCGGAACAGGATCATCTATGAGTACCACGATACGCCATTAGGAGCACATCAAGGAGTTAATCGAACGATCGAACGAATCCGATTGAAACACGATTGGCCTGGATTACGGAAGGATGTCGAGGAACACATTTCGAGATGCGAGAATTGCCAGAAGAATAAACTTAGCAAGAAGACGAAGGCACCAATGATCATAACCGACATTCCAAATCAACCCTTTGAAAAATGTGCATTGGATATCGTAGGACCACTGACGGAAACAGAACAAGGAAATAAATACATCCTTACGTTTCAAGATTGTCTAACCAAATTCAGCAAGGCAATACCTATTTCGAACCAAGAAGCTAACACCGTAGCTAAGGAATTCGCGACCAGGATCGTATGCGAACACGGAATACCACAGAGAATACTCACCGATCAAGGTACAAACTTTTTGAGTAACGTTTCCAAAGATACTTGTAAATTGTTGAAGATCGACAAGATTCAGACGACGGCCTATCATCCTGAATCCAATGGAGCCTTAGAACGATCACATAGGACGTTAGCTGAATATCTGAGACATTACATAAACGAAGAACAGAGCAACTGGGACGAATGGTTACCATATGCTATGTTTGCATATAACACGACGCCCCATACTGCAACGAGATTTACACCATTCGAGCTGGTGTATGGACACCGAGCTGAACTACCAACATCGCTGAAGAAGGATCCAGAACCAACGTACACCTATGACGACTACGCACGAGAATTACGAGAGAGATTGCGAGCCAGCAATCTGATAGCTGAAGAAAATCTGCAAGAAGCCAAGGAGAAGTCAAAAATCGAGTACGACCGACGAACCAAACAAAAAGGGTTCAAGGTTGGAGATAAGGTATTACTATACGACGAGACTGTACGCAGAGGACGATCGAAGAAGCTATTATCTCAATGGATTGGTCCTTATACTATTCTAGAGGTAAACTCAGACGTTAACTACACCATAAAAGTTAATAGGAAGAATCTCAGAGTACATGTAAATCGATTGAAACATTTTATTGAATAATATGATTTGAGTATGAAATTTGAACCAATTTAGCTGATAGAAAAATGATATAGAAAATAGGTCATACTAACCTAGACTAAGAAACGATTATACGAAAACATTGTAACGGGATACACTATGTAAATTACTAACCTATATATAGCATAATAGGCAAGCGTACGCACAACGACGCAAGTCAGCAGATTTGTCTGATTTCAGAAGAAAATCCCAAGGGCTTTTCCTTTCAAGGGGGGAGGGATGTTGCAATTCGAATACCAATTAATTGTGACACCTCAAATCCAGGAATGTGCTAACGCGATATAGCAGAGCAACAACTCTGTCGTATGGCGAAATACATAGCAATGTACGGACGCAGCACTGACCTCCTAAATAGTCATCAAAAGCGGGGCAGACGACGCGCTCATCGTCAAAACATCGCGACCAGAGCAAGAGACATTATATAAGAGATTATTCCGATATCAGTAAAACCTTTTTTTAAAACTTTATATTATATTAATAAACTTGAATCACTTTTGTACGACCGAGTTCCAACTCCTAATTCGACAAACGAACCCTTGAATAAAATTGTAGTTGTATAAAGGATCTCAGGATCCCGATTACAACACAATTCTAAAACAAAAAATGGAAATAGATTCAATAAATGCATTTGTTTCTAATCAACTTCGATTTTCGATGGAAACAATTTAACAATTAAAAATACCTTAAACATTGATGCTATATCTCTGAGCGAAGCCTAGACCTAATTGGCTGAACTAATTGATGTATCAGGCTCCCTTCTTATTGACGAGATGCAGCTTAGCGAGCGGATTTACTTTGACCGGAAAACTTGTAAAAATATGGGATTTACTGATCTGGGAAAGCATACACCCTCATCGCAACTCGATCAACCTGGAAACCATGGGCTGGTATTTTTGTATCAGCCACTCCGGGGAACATGGATACAAACAGTCGGTGCATTTCTGTCAAGAGGATGTGCACCAGGCAAAATCTTGCATGAGTTGGTCCTGGAATGCATCATCCTCCTAGAAGAAGCTGGATACCATGTGGATGTTGTTGTCACAGACGGGGCCTCATGGAATCGAACAATGTGGAAGAAGTTTGGTTTGGATGAAAACAATTCATCCTGTGAGCATCCTACAGATAAAGACCGCCGTCTCTGGTTTGCGTCGGATTTTCCCCACTTGGTGAAATGTTTGCGAAACCGCGTAACTTCTGAACAAGTCATGATGGTAAGAATATTAAATTTCACTTAAAACTGTGAGTAATATACATATTTTACTCGTACGATTTTTACCATGTTCCAGACACCCGACGGAGTTATTAAAACGGAACATTGGGATGAAGTCATCAAGATGGATAATCCAAACGGGTACAATCTGAAAGCGTGCCCAAAGTTGACTAAATCACATGTCCATCCAAAACCGTATCAGAAGATGAATGTGGGCTTGGCTTTTCAAGTATGTGTATAATGTATATGCACATTAGTTGAAGTATATGCAATCTACCTCTAAAAAATGGCAAATATGTCGTAATACATGAAATCACGCAAGAAAAAAAATACAGTTTTTCAGTGATTCTGTGGCTAAGGGTATGCGGATCTATAAGCCAGACAACTATGTGTTATCCGATGCAGAACCCTCCATCGCATTCGTCGAGCGTATCAATAGCATAATCGATATTATGCATGGAAAATCTCCTATGACGGGATTAAGAATAGATACTCCACAGAGACAAGTAAGCATCGTTCCACCAACTTACAATTTGACAAAGACACATCGTGTGGTTGAATATCTTATAATTTTATTGCCATTTTATCTATCTTCAGACACTCCAAAACTTCATTCTATACTTAGAAGAATGGGAGTCAAATTCAAAGGCAAGTGGGTCAACTTTCCTTACTTCACAGACTGCTACCGGATTTAAAGTGACAATAAATAGCGCACTAGAGCTACATAGCTACCTTGTCCAAGAATGCAACTATGATTATTTGATGACTTCGAGGATGAATCAGGATGCATTGGAAGTAAGCAGTCAGTCAATAACGATTATTCTTAAAAATGTATAGGATCAGAATTGTAAAATTACATTTCCTGCAACAGCGTTTTTTTGGGGTCCTAAGATCGTCATGTGGAAGCAATACACACCCAGATCCTCAGAGTTTTGCACAAATGTATCGTCTCCTGAGCACGTACTCACTAGTGCAACCACCGCGAGGCTGTAACGTCAGTGGAGGAGAGCTCATGCAGACTATTCTGAATGTTCATGATCTGAGAAATGACAACGACTACAATGCTAAAACATCGCTTGAAGCAAAACTGGATGCAATTATACAACAAGGAACAAATTTGGAGGAGCTCTCTCAAAAAAGATAGACATTTTCTATCCCTCGCAACTATATGATTTGCATCCCTCAAATGATATCTTTTTCTATCCATAACTCTATTCGTCACGCTTCAATAGCTATCTCTTTCTATCCATTAGTTCAATCTTTACTTGTATGTATCTTTTTGTATCAATGAGTCTATCCCTTACGTTTTACCGAGTTTATCTTTTTCTACCCTAAGGTAAATCATTGGAGTTGATAAATTCATATCATTCTCTATCCACATTTATCTATCCATCGCTATCCACAAAGTATCTCCGAAGGTCTATCCATCTGAATACCCACTCGAATCTTTCATTGTCGGCAGCCATTTTTTTTTTCTGTTAAAAAAAATTCAATCATGAAGAACATTCATAGTTGGATAGATACAGACGGCGGAGTGTGTGGGGTAGAGCTATGAAATCTTTTTCTCATTTTCATAGCTCAGTCAGGGTTTCGAACCTTCGACGGTCAGATGACTAGTCGCACGCCATATGCGCTGCGCTACGCTCTCGTCTTGTCATTATAGTACACTAATTCTACACAATCACTGTGATGAGGTGGGGACTTATGAAAGTGAACGGAAAGAATCTCTATCCACTTGAATCACTTTGGATTCTTTGGATAGAAAGGGATAAAGATAATGAATCACCCTATCACCGGTCTATCTTTGCGAATCTCTTGCTATCTTCTTTTGAGTCCAAACTAGGGCCTATCCTTTCCAATCTCTAATTTCCTTTCTAATCCTATCCACCGCCTATCTACGTGAATCTTCTTCTATGCGATTTGGATCCAAACTAAGGCCTATCCTTTTCAATCTCTAATTTCCTATCTAATCCTATCCACCGCCAATCTAAGTGAATCTTCTTCTATCTGATTTAGATCCAAACTAGAGCCCATCCTTGTTAATCTCTGATTTCTTATCCGATTCTATCCACAGCTTATCTATCTGAATCCCTCTGATGGTCCGCTTAAAATAAGAATCGCGCCTATCTTTGCGTATCCCCAATTTCTCATCCACTCCTAACAATCTGTATCCCATTCGATGCCTATTCAAATTCAAAGTCCTGCCTATCCGTTTGTATCCCTATTTTCGGTTCCACTTCTATCCACAGTCCATCTATCTAAATCTCTCTGACGGTCTGTTCAAATTCAAAGTCCCGTCTATCATTTTGTACCCTCAATTTCGTATTCACTCCTATCCACAGCCTTTCCATCTCATTCCCATTCAATGCCTATTCGAATTCGAAGTCCCGCCAATCCGTTTGAATCCTTAATTTCGCATTCACTTTTATCCACAACCTATCTATCTAAATCTCTCTGATGGTCTGTTCAAATTTAAAGTCCCGCTAATCCGTTTGCATCCCTAATTTCGTATTCACTTCTATCTACAGCTTATCTGTCTAAATTCCTCTGATGGTCCGTTGAAAGCACAAATGGCGCCTATCTTTGTGTATCCTCAATTTCCTATCTACTTCTATCCATCTGAATCCCATTCGATGCTTATTTAAATTCAAAGTCCCGCCAATCCGTTTGTATTTCGTATCCACTTCTATCCACAGCCTATCTATCTAAATCCCTCTGATGGTCTGTTCAAAAAGATTTATAGGTATACAGGCGCTGAATTATATATTTGAATATAATAATAATCGGGGTTAGAAAAGGATAGACCTGGTTTTGGATGAAAATTGTGATCGAAAAGGATTCAACCAGATAGGCGAAGGATAGATTTGGATACAAAATCGGGGTTAGAAAAGGATAGGCCTGATTTCATATCGAGTTTATGATAGAAAAGGATTCAACCAGATAGGCGAGGGATAGATTTGGATAGGAAATTGGGGTTAGAAAAGGATACATCTGGTTTTTGATTGAAATTGGGATAGAAAAGGATTCAACCAGATAGGCAAAGGACGGGGTGCAGTCCGAACATCTCCCGCATCTCGGGACTCAGGATGGGACGTCGTCCCGGGATTTCCCACGGGGGAATGCGCTGAGGTACCGCCTCCTCGGCTTCGGGGGTCTGGGGGCCCCCCCGGTCTCGACAAGCGGCCTCCAGGGCCTCAGGGGTCTGGGAGCCCACCAGGTCCCGACATGCGGCCTCCAGGACCTCGTCTCGAAGTGCACCTTCATGGACTGAGGAAAACATCCCTCCATGAACTACACGTTTGAATAGCAAAAGCGCACTACAAACGTCTGGTGCAGTCGACTCAAAAAAAAAATGAACAAAAACTAATTCGCCGAACTGACCGATTATTTTGCCAATATTTCTTAGAATCCTATTTTCCTAACTCTACTATCAAAACAAACAAAAAAAGTAAAATACCTGAAGTCAGTAAAGCTCGAATACGTAATAAAGAAACTCAGAGTACACGAACGCGAACGGTTTTCTCAGGCCTCGTCCGAAGACGAATCTTTCTCCTCTGATTCACTGAGATTGACGTCTACCTCCGGGGCGACGTACGGTTTAAAATCTTTGATATGGTGTCGACCGAGGGTCCTACCTGTCTCGTCTTCTAGTTCGTATACGACGGGGGATACGACCTTCGTTACGATATACGGTCCCGCGAATTTGGAAGCTAATTTCGAAGCTACGAAGTTCGCGGCCGAAGATAAGACGCGGTTCCGCTTCCAAACTCGGTCTCCGACCTCATAATGACCGTCTTGGTGACGTCTATTATAGTATTGCGCCTGCCTCGTGCATGCATTAGTAGATAGGGTGCAGTATGGCTTCTATTTTATTGCCCCCCATAAAACGGCCCCCCGTTGGGAGGGCGGAAGGGGGGGGGGGGTCGCCGGTTCGTGCCGCCGCCATTTTTTTTTTTTTTCCCCAAAAGTAGACCAACCTATGGATTCAACCCTAAGTGAGTTTTTATATTGTAACGTAGGTGAACTCTGTCGATTCTAGTCTAAGTTCTCATTCGCTGGTCTGGTATATGTATAGATATAGAGACCCATGCTTCTCTTTGCTTCGGCAGTATGGGTCCGTTTCTTTGGTCAGGTATATATAGATATAGTCCCATGGTTATTTTGCTTCGGCAGTATGGGTCCGATTCTTTGGTCAGGTATATATAGATATAGTCCCATGGTTATTTTTGCTTCGGCAGTATGGATCCGTCGCTTCCACTAAATATATATATATTGTAACGAGCAATTTTCCTACCCGGAGGAAAAATGAGTAGAAAAATAAATCCCGCTCAAAAAGGTCCCAACGTATTCTCACGAAAAGATACGGAACGGTACGATACAAAAAGGAAAAGAAAAATAGAAATAAACAAAAGTTAAGGTTGGGCGCCAGGCACACGAATGTGCCAGATAAAGTGAACAGAAGAAAAAGAAAAAGAAATGCACAAAGTAACCGTTAAATTCAAAATTGAAAAGCTAATCAGGAAAAGAAACTCCACTAAACGACTAAACTCAAAATTCGAAAAGTAACTACAAAAGAAAATACTAAGAAAACAGTTAAATTCAAAAATCAAAATACTAACCAGAAAAGAGAGACTAAGAAATAGATAAATTCAAAATATACTCGGCTAATAGACGGTAAGGGGAACGTGGGGGCGTAGAAATAACACACTTACGCGGTACAGATAAACGATAACGATAAATATAATTTGAACTCAGAAGGCAACGATACAAAAAAAATAATAAATAAATAATACAGGACGGCAAGGCCAGTTAGGCCGAATATAGTGAGATAAATTAAATTAAAGATAACGAAGAGAAAGAAAATAATAAAATGAGTACTAGATAAGCTAGGCCAAAAGGAAATAAATACAAAAAAAAAAAGATATGAGGTAGTGCTAGACACTAATTAAACCAAATTAACGCACGTAGACAAAATTCAAAGAAATTAGAGATAACGGGGCGATACGGCACGGAGATTCTTCTCCGAGCAGCGCAAGTCCAGAAAAGATAGATAATAGCTAGGCTTAATTACACTAAACTAATCTAGAAGAAGATAGAGACCACGACAGCCCGTCAATCGCGAATTTTGAAGTGGCCGTTAGGCAACACCGAAGCAAATGCTTGCGGACGGACGGTCGAGGTGTGAAGCAGACAAGCCTACCTTTATGAAGGGTCGCAGCCCAGGCGGCGTCAGAAAGAAAAAAACACACACCAAAAAAACTAAAGAAACTTATAAGAGAAGCTAAGAAAACCCCCAAAAGAAAATTAAAGATAAACCCCAAAAAGATAGATAAGAGAAAGCCCAAAATTAAAGATAAGATAACGGTATTATAGAAGGAAGTGACTCGACGTGTATTGTACGCTGGTCGGCAACGGAGTGGCTCGCAAAATTCGTGATCGGCGATCGAAAAAGTGGTGGGGGCAGCCTTTTCACACACGGCATGTTCGCCGCACCTATAACGGCGATCATGTTCGAAATCCTGGCCGGGAGGTAATGGATGGTGGCTTCATCAGGCTGGGAGCTGCAGCCCTCTCCCGGCCGGCAGGTGACGAGGCTGCGTTGAGGATAGCTGATGACGTAGGTGCGGGTACTAATGCCGAGGCTTCCAGGACATCCCCCAGACGATCCAGCGGCGATCTGCGGATCCCACGAAGTCCGGGCGACGAAGTGGTACCTGCTTTCACGTAAAAAAAACTTAAGGCAGACTTAAGGTATTCTTAAAATCAAAGGTTGGACTTGCGCTTCGGTGAAGAATTTGCGGTACGGCAGCGGCATGGTCACTCACGTTTGCGAGTGGAGGCGCGGTCAGTGACAGATGTAAAATCTGCCACGTTACAATATATATATATATATTTCGGTTTATTACTACGGGATGCAGGTATAAGGGTTACCGTCTTTCGAAGGTAGGGATTATGACGGGACAGTCTGCGGACTCGGAGGTGACCATGGTTATGATTCATGAAAAAAGGACACTTGTTTATGGTTTCAGCTCGTGTTTATTCATGCAGATAAATTCAAATACAGACAACATAGGTTTAAATCTAACTGAAACGAGAGATATATCGCTAATTGAATATCGTATAATAATGAAATCAGATTATTACTGGTGAACAGAAAATACTTATTTCTAACGATGATACAGAAAAAAAAGAAGAGGCATACACGTGACAAACACTTAGTCTTTCTTACGGCGACAACACTGGATACAATTTACACGTTTGATACCGTTCTGTATTCTACGCTTGAGCTTGGTTAGTCTCAAGTGTCTGTAAAATGAACTGACTATTCTATCGTTTTTCTTCAAATTCTGAGTAAACATACTTGTGAACTGGTCGAGAGTGAAGCCCTGCGTCATATAATACAAGAACATGATGCAGAACTGACCACATACCAGAGAGGAAGAGCTCTGCAGCTGTTTATCATTCCAACGGTAGGCTTTACAGTTCCGACGCAGAGCCCTGATGTGTTAGGGTATAACGGGTGGTAGACCAAAACTATCGAAATATACGGCTTGTCCGGTGGCTGTCACATGGAAAGCAACCCAGTGTGTCCCGGAGCGTGTATGGATATCTGTATTCGCTACGATAGCGGTCGGGTATGTCCAGTGCAGCGGGATCTGATCGGCTGGGTAAACTCCCTTCGTCCGAGCAGGTGCTTGTTCCAGTGCACTCAGAATTTGAGAAATATCCATCCTCTTTGCTTGTCGTGGACTCACTGATAAATTTGGTAGAAAATCTGTGAAATCCTGAGTCACAGGCTCCGGCAGGCTGTCTTCATGCGTGCAGATTTCTCTTCTATACCGTTGGGACCACACTGATCCTCTCCTTGCTCGAGCGGATTGTTCGGGGTTTCTCTCTCGTTATCAGCAGATTGTTCGGGTGAGTTTAGCAAACTTGTCCGGGAAGGGATTGAAGACAAGCTTTTTTCGGACAGTCCATGTGACTGCAGCCACTTTTTCAGTTTCATGGCGTTACGCAGTGCACAGTTGAAGTTCTTACGAGCACCGATGTGTAGAAGACATGACTTGTCCGATGACAGGTCTCTGAACGCCGGGCACTCGCACTCACCACGTTCCAGATTGACGATTTCTCTCGCCATCACCTCTTGAAGGAATTTAGCTTTCTGCACCCCACGACAGAAGATGTTCTTTGCCATATGCCTGATACCCCGTAAATTCGCATTCAGTTGTTTATGCGTCACATCGCCCTCAAACCATTCTATACCATGGTGGTTACTTGTCAACCAATTGTTCTGCGAACGCCTTGATGAGGATAGCTCGCTGATGGAGTGAGGAGGTGTGATGATCCAGTGGGCCAGAGCCTTATTCTCGTAGACGACGACGGCAACCTCTTTCGGCATGAACTTCCCGCTCTCAGTGCAGAAGCCTTGTATATTGATGATGTAGTTCATGGTTGCTTGAAGAACTGAACGACTGTTACTCGAGAAGGTTCGGATCACTACTGGCAGACTATGGGGAGGGTTAGACTGGCTCAGGTATTTAAGCATCCCTGTTTTATGGTCTTAACTAGCCCTCTCCGTATTTGCCGAGATGGAAGGGATGAGCAGGTTCTAGCAGGTTTTACAATGCTCACAGGTCGTTGCCCGCAAGGGATGGTGCAACTGCAGGTTTATGGTGTACAGGTTCCAACAGGATTCCGTGACCTGAGCTAGCTAATATTCTCGTTCAATTACCAAAGTCTGTGATGACTTGTCGCATGGAATCAATCTCAATCACGTTATCGAATTCTGCGTAGACGATACAGTTTATAGTCATGGTCAGAGGATTCTCAAAACGTGTTTCGATTCTCATACTGCCATGCTTGATGAGGTTCCAGTGTCCGTTATCACTGGCTGAGAGATCAGGAGTAAGATCGAATGCTGTGAGACAGTATCCGTCCGCATAGTCCTGACGAGAAATCGAGTTCCCCTCGTTTAGGAAATGTATACCGGTTCCCGTGAACAGGGTGTTGTAGGAATCCACAAATAATTTTTCCGTGAAATCTGGCTGTAACGGTTTCGACGGAATCTGGGTGCCCTCGATATATAAGGATAGGTGGTTCAACCCGAAAGATGCGAAATTAAACGGGTTGCGTTTTCTGTCACCGTTATACGCTTTGTTATCGACAAATCCGATGATTAAACGTTTCGGTAGTTGACCAAGGAAAACATTATCGAGTGTCTCGGCTTGCACGCCGCTATGTATCGTCATTGTCTTGACCTCAACGCGCGTCATCGGGTATTTCGCAGTTGTTTTGGCAAGGGTTCGTGCATGTGCCAACAGAATACCGGGACTGATTTTGACACGTCGTATGAGTAAGGTCACGTCCGTAACTTCCAATTGATGATAATCGCCAGCTTCAATCATGCAAAAGGCATCCCTGGATCTGACGAGTCTTAATCGGAGTTCCACACCGTTTAACAGAAATTTTTCCTGATTGAAGACATCGCAATGCAAACGCCCGAGCATATCGACAGGTTTGTTTTCAGCGAAATATTTATTTCTACTTCTAAATCCCTCATTGGTGCTGACCGTGGTGTCGTCAAAGTGGACTGGTGTATCAGAATACCATAAGCCCGAAGTGAGATGCGAATTCTTAGCTGCGTCGCCATAATTCAGCAAAGTCTCGATGTAGGCTCTGTATGCGTATGAATTGTTACTCGGTGAAACCAGTTTTTGATTGAAATACACATCCGCTTGATTAAACATACTATGCAGGAAATTGTTCACAGGGGCTATACCTGAAGAATCTTTAACGACTGCATCGACCCGCATTCTCTTTGCACGTGCACATACCCGGAGCATCGTGTGTGAGAGATCTAAGTACTCATCACCCTGGCCCGGTACAGCGAATTCAATCGGTGAGTCATCGGTGAGTGCAGACACAGGTTTGTACTGCACCCATTGACCACCTTCGATAGATGTCTGTGTAGGAGGTAAAGTAAAGAGGTCCAGTTCGGATTTCAAGCATTCACAGGAGCAGGCATGTGGGTAGACCATTTTTGCAGTGTGGTCCAGTAAGACTATTCGCTGAAGGTTTTGTCTTTACGCAGCTCCGAAAATATCCGTAACGGGTCTTTTCTTGCAACACTTTTTGTTTCTAGCTTTCCTAGCAGATCCTTTAGTACTCGTCGTCTTCCTCTTCTTCTTCTTCCAGGTGGACTTGCTCGTTTTCCTTTTCTTTGTCTTAGTAGGGGTTTTATGTCTTCTGCGCAATTTAGACCTCGTAGCTAGTACGGATAGCATCGGTGGAAGGGCAAGGCCAGACTGACCCAACGCTCCCCCGTACCTGAGTTTATAGCCCTCTCCTTTCATAATCTTTTCAAGCCCATCCTGGGCCTTCCGCTTCAGGTTCTGGCCTGTCTCGCTGGTGCGTGTCTGAAACGCCTGTTTCCACGGTACGTCATTGTCCAGGTCCGACATGAAATTCATACCACTACACAGAACTTCTTTACCGAGTACACGTGCTCCTCTTTTCAACAGTGGAATAGCCCGTCTGAATAGGCCGCCCAGAAAACTACCGATACCATGACCCCGTTGATTGGGTGCTCCGACAAAAACGCGATCAATCCCCCCGCCTATTTGCGACTCGTAATACTCTATGTACTGTGCCATGGTATTAACTCGTTTTTCCTGTTATTTTCAATACCGGCATCAAACTAGTATATTTTCTTGAAGTGTGATGTGACTGTCAAGGTTCCGTGGTCAAATGGTATAGATTTACTCTGGTGGTCTCTTATAGATATTTTGATCGTCCGGAAACTCGAAAGAAGTAAAGGAAGATAGTGTGGCGGAGAAAATGTTTTGACTTCCACACCCGCGGTGCCGACCCTTTGTCTCAGTTGAAGTATACGCAGAAGCGGCGCATAGACGTCTCCTACGATACGTGGTTCTACGATGTCACAATAGACGAACATGAGAGATGGGACCTCTTGGTCCTCTTTACCGGATTTCAACGGTAACATGCGAGCCTCTGGTGTAGGGAGCAGCTCTTCCTCCTCTTCACCGGATTTCAACGGTAACATTCGAACCTCTGGTGTAATGGGTGGTTGCAAAACTTCGTCTCCAGCCGTAATCCTGTCGTCAGCAGCATTTGTACTAGATCCCGTCTCGGCTGGTTTACGATTTAACTCCTCTTTCTCGCTAGCTAGATACGTCAAGGGATACTGTATCTCAACAATAGCAACTTCCCACTCGCCAGAGAGCTCGATCGTCCGTGGTAGCTGCGTGATATAGCAACAGGTCCTGTTATCGGGAAAAATTCGCATCAAGCTATTGCTGGGTAGGGTTATGTAGAACTGCGACTTCATTATGATGCAATATCTTGAAGGCCGGCGGCCGGAATCCAGCTGTTTAACTTTTCGGGGTAACCTTTCCAGCTGACAAGAACTTTCTTACTGGGTCCCCGACCCTTGCTGCGAATGATTTTATCAATTTGGAACTCGGCGTTTTCAAGGTCCTTGGTCATGCGCTGTAGTTCAGGTTCATAGAAATATCCGTCGATTTCCTCTCCCGAAAGGTCCTCTAATTCGTAAACGTTCGGTAAACCTGTTACAACTCGTCGAATCTTGAACAGTTCCTCGCTCCAATTAGCCTCGTATCCCTTCGCGAAGGTACCCTTTGTCTTACTTATACGCACAAGATCGTCCTTGGCGAATTTTGGCTTCCGTGCCCTGCGTGGTTGATGGTGACGTTGAATGTTTGCGCGTGCCTCCGCTGCGTTGAAGAGGGTCACGGCAGAAGGAGCCATTTTGATACTCGAGTGTACGGTGTCGTTATACGAGCTAACGAGCTTTTGCAGGATATCGATGTAACGGTGGGTGTTTTTATGAGTAAAATATCTCCACATCCGTTCCTTCAGAGTACGGTTGAATCGCTCGACAACGGCCGCTTTTATATCAGGGTTACGAGTCACGCGAAAACGTATATCATTCTCGAACTCTTTACCCTTGTCGTTCTGTAGGGTTACCGGTCTACGCTCCGTAGAAGACAATATCTGTTTGAAGCCAGCAGCTACGTCGCTGGTCGATTTACGATATAGAGGGATCACCTATACAAATTTACTCAGAACATCGATGACAACCAGTAGGTAACGGAAATCGTCATTATGCTCCTTTATAGAACCAAGTTCAACCAAATCAGCTTCCCAGAGATCGTCTATATTGGAAACGTTGTACCACAGCATCTGGAACTTTCGTCGTACCGGTTTGTGTAAAGTATAGGCATCCTGAATACCTAGCCAGTTTTCTATGGCACTAGCCTTCACATTCCGAACAGCCCTCCTCAACTTCCTAGCCCCGGCATAACCAGCTGGGTGGGAGGGATCGTAGTATATCCGTTCTAACTCTCTCATTTTCGTAATGCGAATGACAACCAGCCTTGTTTCGGCGAGTGCTGTGGTGATTTTCCGGGTATTTCTTCCGTTCGTCGAAATTTCGACGGTGAAATGAAGGTTTCGTCGTCTGTGTTACCAGAACCGGCACTCGGCTCCCTGTCTGGGTGATCGCCACTACTGGTCCCGCTGTTCCTGGATCTGTGCGGCGCTCGGTGACCTTTAGCCTGACTTCGTGTCACAGAGGTTACTGCGGCCGGTGGTGAGGTCGATTGAGCGTTCTTCCAGACATTAAGATTTCCGACATATTCCCGTGGTATATTGATGCTCTGGAGAAGACGTGCGTACGCATGTCTACCATGCGGTTGAAAGCTTTTTCTAGAACGCACGGTGTCGTTAACTAGATCGACAATATTTGAACCCGGGAGAGGTTTGTTGTCTATGCTTACGACGCCTTGGTTATTTCAGGAAAAACGTGAGGGAAACTCCGCCAGATGCTTGAGGAGAAGTTCCGCCTTCGACTGGTATTTTTTTGGTACTGTCGAGGCAATCCTCGATATCCGTTGTTGTTTGTCAGCGGAGCTTTCTTCTTCTTTTCCTTGTAAGAGTTCCACAGGATTAGTTTTATCATGAACGGAGTGAAGATCCACGCGTAGCGGTTTTCTGGACTCCTCGGCGAAATATAGGAAACGCTGTAATAGCTGTTGATAAAGCTTCCATTTCGCTGCATCATCCAGCTCGGGAGAATTCAGAATAGCGCGCATCTCTCTATCATGTCTGGATGCTGGGGAACTTGTGTTCTGTTCGCTGTTCTCGGCGTCACCCGCGGAAGCTGCTGCCGAGGAGGTTATACCACGTTGAAAACGTTCTACGGTGTCCGACGGTATTAGTACCATCTTCTTCGCATGCTCCATCGTTCTTTTCGTAATTATTGACCGAACAGCTGAGTGAAAAGTGTCCCGAGAATGGGAGCTATTAGCATAGGCAGAAACCCGCTACCGTTTTGAACCAGTAATTTTTTCTTGCTTTTCCAGCTTCCTTTGCTAGCAGCCAGTTTACGAAGAAGATGTTTATGTTTGCCTAGTCGAGCTTTTTCCTGCCTAGTGAGTATGACGTTACCGCGCACAGTGTTCAAGCACATTCACATATATTTTTCACGAAAGTATTATCGGCAGTGCGTAGTAAAGCTAGTCTCTGTTGCGGTTTCAGACTGCACAGGGCCTTCAGAGTCCGCGTATTTGCACTTCCGAATCGTCTACGTGCCTCAGCACCACGTCTAGAACCACCTCCACGTTGTACGGAGCCCGCGCTTCCGACCGTTTGTACAACGCGTGACATTACAAACGAACGACTGGTAAACCGTGCTGAGTGCGTGACTTTATATCTTTCCTCGCGACATATACATCCTGGTGTTTGTCGCTGGGAAATATATTGCTACGGTAGCGACAGTTTTCGGGGGTGCTTTGTTTCAGATCAAGTAAAAGATAACCGTGTGGCCGAGCTGTTGCATCGTGGTAGGCTTCCTGGACAAATCGTGGATCGTCCGGGCGGACTTGTTGAGCTAGATGTTGTACCTGAGCGCGATCTCGCGGGTTCTTGAATAATATGATATAATTCGCGTTGAGCGAAATATCGCGTTGACCGCGTCCCTGATGAAACAGGTTCTGTGTGTTGAAGAACACGCTTAGATTCTTATGATGACACCCCTTGGTGAAAAGATCAACTATTATATTACCGGAGGCCTCTCGCATAAGATCATCTATTATAGGCAGTTTGGGCAGCGTGTTCGAGTCATAGTCAGATTCTTGGGGAAGGCCTTCCCGATACTCGATTTCGCTAAGAGTTGCTCTGGCTCCGTTTTCTGTACTATGGAGGGATTGCTGCTCGGCGTAATACCAGATTATACGACTGAAGCGAGTATCGCACATCTCGCCGATATGACGCAGAAACTTCTTAACAAAGATTGATTTTCCACATCCGGAGGGACCGGCTATTATGGCGGAAAACGGGTGATTCCAGCGAGTATCCATTTTCTCACGTGAATAGAACACTAAGACCTGAACCTTTCCCAACGAATACTCCGAGAGATATGGAGAAATCAGGATATCAAAAGCTACTACATACGACTAGAATAATTTTCTATTCCGCGGTGGCCCGGCGGCGCGGTGCGCGCCATCTTTTAGCTAATAGCGGCGCGGTGCACACCGTCTCTTAGCTAATAGCGGCACGGTGCACGCCGTCTCTGAGCTAATAGCGGGCGTGCTCACGGACTCGGCATTCCGGACGGTAATCAGCTTATAGTCAGCGTGTGAGCCGCTCATCTAGACTATGCGCTTAAGCTAGCTAATTTTGCGCATTTAAAAACGTAAGGAAGATGAAAACTTACTGGACGGCTGGCCGACCATGACCAAGTCAAGCTAGCCCTTGTAACAACTCAGCGACTATTCAACTAACTGAAATCAACGAGATTTTGAGATTTATTCTACTCATTTTATTTTTGAATATATTTTTATTTATCTTATTTCATTCACAGATAAAATGTTTTCAACAGGTTCTATTTCCAATCTAGGCTCATTTTCTGTAACCTGGTCACAGGTATTTCGAGGAAGGTGATAATAAAAGGTATACAGAAACACAGAAATAATAGTTAATTTCGTAATAGTTTTATTCAGGGTCGAGATCCAGGTAACAGAGTGTATGTGGGAAGGGTTAACCAAGTGAAATTGATAGATTTTACTTCATAGATTCTTTTATTATGAAGACCACAGTTGTCGTTAATTATGTATACTGTGTATATTACCTGAGCAGAGGCTAGACCATGTTCAACCGTTCTGGTGTACATACATTTTCTTATTGCTAATAGTACTTTTATTTTTTACAGAGCAGGCACTCAATAGTATAGTATTACATACTAGACTAGACTAGATTATTCTACTCCTAATAGCTTAAAGTCCTAATTATAAGATAAATTTACAAAAGTTGTACATCTAAAATACAGTAAAAACTAACTTAAACCTAAACTGGATGTAGGGTGCTGTTTCCTGGTTTCTTCCGGTTATTGTCACATACGGACCAGGGACGGAGGCGGTTACGCCTCTGTATGCCCGTATGGGAGGGTATCAAAACTATCCCTGCAACAACGTCTTTTGACAAAAACCGGACGACATGTTTTCGTCTGATCGCGAGTCATCACATAATGCATTGCGGTTCGTCGGATCGCGCGATACCTAAGATGGATACTTTCCCCCTCCTCAACTACCATTCCCCGTATAGAATTGAAATTTATTTTAAGTCACGTCGTATAATTGAGGGTTATGCCCTTGACCTTGCAAATTTCTATTTCCCTCCCATCCGGGCATACTACTATGAAAGCGTAAAACTTCGCCCCGCCGGATACAAAGGCCCGTATGTAACTGCCTTCACCGTATTGTTCTAGCTCGTCGGTCAGGTCACCCAGAAAACTGCCTGCTGGCGGCTCGTACTCTCCGGCTGCACCTGACCGCACGTAGATGACCGGGTCCGTGTCATAATATAATACCCTACGATCCAGTTTCTTCAAATAACTATACAATTTGAGTCGCGCCTGTGCCGTAGTATACGCAGCTATGACCACGTTCGCAAGACTCGAGGCCTCCACGCTCTCGTCCTTGTATGACCAGCGAGCGTACAGAACGTCATCGTTCACGGCTACTAGGTCCTACAGCAGAATCGACGGGCTTGTCACCAGACCTAGCAGCTCCTCTCTGGTCTTAACCACGCTGGTTTTTGATGAGATAATTTTTCGTGACCCTGGAGTGTGTAATGAATAGGTTTTCGTCGGAGGAGGTCAGAAGAAACTTAAACAATTTCATTGTTTTTTTCGACGTTTCGGCTGGGCCCAGCCAGCCATCTTCAGGCTATTTATTGAAAAATAAATACTATTTTATTTACAATGTTTGATCATACTAAGTTACTAAGAGAATTTAAAAATTTGGTATTCTGTAAAGACAATTTGTTCTTATAATTACAACTCACAATTTACGGATTATCCGTGACACGCACGATGTTATCGATACGGCGATCAAGGAGGAAGTAAGTTCCCTGACCTAATCGAGATCAATAATCAGAACGATATATATCGATGTTCGCATAGAGCTGGGCGCTAGGTTTCAAATTCAAAACCAAGGAACTAGACGATGTCTGAGTATAGATGACTAAGGTTTTGGATGTCAGTGCGTTTGTTCACGGTATTGTTTTTAGAGATATGTATCATCTCTTTAACTAGCCTCTTTTTCCAATTGCTTTCAGTGTCTAATACCTGCACGTTGTCAAAATCGAACGTATGAGCATTGTTAAGAGAGTGTGAAGCTAAGGCCGATTTTTCAGGATCTCGGGACTTGATGTCGTATTTATGCCCGCTCATACGTTTTTAAGATGTTGTTTGGATTGACCTATGTAACATTTGGAGCAATCTTTACAATCAACTTTATATATGGTGTTTATCTTGTCCAACGTGGATGTATGAGATTTGAGCCTAGTGAAGAGACATTGCTGGTTTTTGAGAGGTTGTCTCGCTGGCGAAACTTACCCCAAAAGGAATTGAGACATAGCTTCGACACAGAACGCAGCCCTGGATTTTTTTCTATTTTAATCTTATCCAGTTTGATTCCCTCTACCCGGGAGTACTCTTCGATATAGCGAGACCGGCTCTCTTCGCTACTACAGGCAGAGGGCCAGCCGCTAGCCTCCTATTTTATTTTCAAAAAAGTATCAATATACCGAGCAAAATGTCCGCCTTCCCGGATAGAGGGATCAAACACCGTCACCTCGTACTGCCAGATCTCTGACACCGATATCACCCTATAACCCATTGCCACGGCCTTTTTCACCTCGTCTGAAACCCATGTCCCACTTATATACCTCTCACGGACGTCGTTGTGAGAACATGGACCTTGTTCCATGTCTCGGCAACATGAGTTACAGAGAGGGAACATTAGTTTGCCGTGCATACGCAGAGGTAATACCGGATGATAAAGATTCCGGGGCGGCAGTACTTTACATTTAATCAAACCCTCGACTCTAAACAGATCTACTCCACTGGCCTCGGTCAGATTTTTGCATTCCTCGCCTACTAGTACTACGGGATGACCCAACGGGAATTTTCCGGTTTTACAGATGTAAGGGTATAGGGAGCAAACATCCACATAACGGATCTCCTCACCAAGTCTGGGGTCTACCTCGCGAAACCTCGACTAGTTTCCCGTCCGGCCACCGTAGAATGCATCACGCGGGTTCAGCTTAGCATTCTTCACACTCGGTAGAAAGCCGCTACGTTCGAGATGTGCCCGCACTTCTACCCTTGCATCCACTAAACCTGAAAACTCGCACTCCCACATTTCCTCTCCCGCGATACCGTGGGCGAGCATACGTCGCGTCTTGGCCTGAGTTTCCTCAAGTCGCCTATCCATGTTCACGCCACCCACAATTTCCTTATCCCTATTTACGCGATAACAGCGGGGACAACCGTGCCAATAACAACCATGAAATTCTAATACGTGGCGTGTTCCGTCCGCCGACTGGTAGTAGCCGTCTACTCTACGTCCTAGCACGCGTTGCTCACGAGCCCTACCCGCGTGTAAGATCTCCTGACCTATCTCATGTTCCCTCCAGACCAACCACTGGATGGCCTTGAAGGATTGTTTATCGGATAGTCGGTAGCCGGCGGGCGGAATAATCCCTACGCTGTTATCGCGAAGGAAATTTTTCCGGTATAGCATTGAACATGCAGAGGCGATTGTTGTACTCTCCGTGAACGGGCAGACATTGCCGGTACGGAGAAATATATCACTGAATGCTAGGCAGGCTAACCGTAGAATCGTGACGTCTGACCGGCAGTACTCAACGATTCCCCTACTAAAATCAAAAACATAACCTTCTCTTACGGCCCCTTCATACTACGCGTAGAAACGGGCCCTGCCCTCTACCGTCATGGAGTCTGGCGCGTAAAACTCAGCCGCAGGTAATACTCCCATTTACCGCTGGTTAGCCGGGATATTAAAGAGGTGCGGAAATACACCCTTTTGCGTGGCCTCCGGTAGGCCAAAAGCCTTTGGCAAACGCGGCTAAAGCCATCGGCATGTAGGCGAGAGAGTCTAAAAAACGTACATTGGATGTCTCTAGCAAGACTGTTTTGCTACCGTTTAGTATTACCTGCGGAGCCACACCGCCTTTCTCCACTAGGTAACGGAGAATAAACTGCCCGTCGAAACCCTTCGCGTTATGCGCGATACAAATAACCTTCCGGTAGCCTTCGACCTTCCTATCAGCGAGTTCTACCAATTCACGGACCGGGTCATCCCTAAAAACAAACTCGCGTTGTGCACCACACCCGAGGCAGGGGTCGGTAATACTCGCGGCTAGACAACGTGTACAGGTCCGTTGCGCAATACACAAATTTCGCACGTGTTTATTTATCGTCTCGTCACCGTCTACAGTCTCGTCCTGTCGTGTCTCAAAGTCGTAAAAAATGAAAATGTGATTAGCTACCTCCTCCGTGTTCCGCTTTACAGGCCTCATGTAACAGCGATGATTAATTTCTTGGCTCGAGCGGCAGGTCCTGCAGTATGTCCACCCGCAGATATGATTTCCCTTCGAAATATCCTTGAAGATATCGCAGGTTCCACATACCCGTAGGGTACTACAGACCGTTCGTTTACCGCTAAACGAGCCCTGCAGAGTGTGTCGTCTACAACACTCTGCCCCGTAAAAATCGCGACTACAGAGCTCACACTCGACTTTTGCAACTCCCCGGTCACATGCAGGGGTCGAGAGACAGCGATTGCATCTGTTTGAGCACCTGTGCTCGTTACCCTGAGCGTAGGCCACATTACACGGCTGGCAAAAGAAATCAGAGGCCGCGGCAGCCCATACCCAGCACAATATCCTCTCCGTTAAAAAGCGGCCGGCCGCCTTTACCTATCGTCTCGCTGTTGTAAACTAGAATTGCAAACCCTTCCCGTGCCAAATATTGCTGAAACTGCGCAACTTCCTCGATACCGCAACCCTCCTCGGGTATGATGACACCCGCTTCTACTACCAGCTGACGAGCTTTCTCAGTCTGGTATTTTTTCCCTGACGCCCTAGCCCTGTTCCACTCCGCCTGTGAGGGTCCATCCCATACAGAACCTCTCCTCGCATGCACTCCAGCGACGAAAAACGCCCTCGGTAAACATGAATTATCACTGTTCGTTATAGTCAGGATAGAGCGTTTACCAACTAGTTGCTCCCCGTTCAGGGCTAAGCGTCTTCCCTGACCTGCCGGAACAGCAATAGTTATCAAGAGACTCGGTAGAGTCTCGCGCCAAGTACAATAAAAAAAAATATCATATAAGGTATATATATCTATATACGCCGCGCGAGACTCGACGAGTCTATATACCCGCACGGGAGCTAACCAGCGTGGTGGGGAGACAGTATTTTCCTAATATCTTCCGTTTCGCGATATCCCGGGGATTGAAATAATTATCTCAGAATGTAGGGACGAAGAGCCCTTTATTTGAGACCAACTTCAATTGAATCAGTGCCCGAAAAGCTGAGATATGATTAGCTTAAGTTTATGAGTACCCGTTTCGTCTGAAAATTTTTTCGTCTCCTTCTCTTTCAGACTAAGTGGTCCTTAAACCTATGTGTCTGAGAATTAGGAAAGAGCGGTTCAGACCAAGTGGTCCTTAAACCTATGGGTCTGAGAATTAGGAAAGAGCGTCCACCACTGAATAGCAGTGCCAGGTGGCGCTCTTGTCGACGCTGTTGACGTATGATCGCGAATCGATGCCACTAGACCACGGAGTACGGACAGACGGGCTTACGAGACAGAGCTGTCAGTTCTGTTCATATTCGTATATCTGGACATTTTGCAAATTTCATTCCCCTCAATTCTCTTTTATGCTTCATATACTTACTTATTATGATAAAATTCACATTTTAAGTGGAGGGCGAAATTATAACAATCTCTCATGAAATGACAAAGTGTGCAATTTTGAGGTTAGGTTATAGGTATACGGTTATTGAATCGCATAAAGTTTAATCTACAACATAAATTGATAAGTGACAAAGATTTCATTCAACGTGGCAGGTCTTTAGTATATTATTATTCGTTTCCAAATATTTTCGTGTATTCAATGGGCCAAATATATTATATTTAATACATGCACACAAGAACATATCTTTACAGGGCTCGGAAAGCAACGAATGATAGCGTATGTCATTATTTCAGGCCTTTGTGCTTTCAACATATTTATATTATACTACCACATCTAACATTACTGCTCGTCGACGGATTCAGATGATATAAACTGCATCAGCGTACATATACATGCATTGAGATACTCATGGAAACAATTGGCAGAATGCTGAGTACGGAGCGACCCTGGCGAGCTAGGATATAGGAAAACCCAATCGAGCGAGCGTACGAGCGAGCACAATTATTAGGTGGTCAAGTAAAATCTTAGAAAAAGTATTTATATTATATTGCCACATTTAACATTACTGCTTATCAAGGGTGTAAGATGGTATGAAATGTATAGCGTACGTGCATTGAGCTACTCATAGACAGAATTGGCAGAACGTTGACAAGCGAGCAAGGATATAGGAATACCCAAACGAGCGAGCGTAGTGAGCGAGCACAATTATTAGGTGGTCAAGCAAAATTGTACAAAAAGTGGTGATATCAACCCCAAAAGCACCTCTGGTGCAAAAACCTTTCGCCAAGTACAATAATGTGATCACTACCCCCAAAATAATCTACCAATGAAAATTCCTCCTTGACGAAAGTCATACTATAAAAATGTCTACCTACAAAATGATTGAAATCAGATACAATTGCCAAGTGCATGTCCGCCGTACAATTATAAAACAGAAGATATAAAAAAATAAAAATTTGGAGGTAGTGGTACTTGGCGGGCCTCTTAGAGATAAGTACGAGAAAACAGCCATTAAACTATGTCAATAATCCTGAAGTGATATGAAACATCGGCCCGCCAAGTACCACGTACTCCAAATTTTTATTTTTTTATATCTTCTGTTTTATAATTGTACGGCGGACATGCACTTGGCAATTGTATCTGATTTCAATCATTTTGTAGGTAGACATTTTTATAGTATGACTTTCGTCAAGGAGGAATTTTCATTGGTAGATTATTTTGGGGGTAGTGATCACATTATTGTACTTGGCGAAAGGTTTTTGCACCAGAGGTGCTTTTGGGGTTGATATTATGGTTACCGTGAACGGCTTGTTGTAATCGGGATCCTGAGATCTTTCATACAACTACAATTTATTCAAAGGTTCGTTGTCGAATTAAGAGTTGGAACTCAGTCGTACAAAGTAATTCGAGTTTATTTAATATATGAAGAGTTTTACAAAAGTGGTTTATTATATCTAGCAGAGATTCGGAATAACCTGCCCTTATGACTTGGTCTCGATGTTCTGACAATGAGTATTACGATTATCGCTTATTTATTACGTTAAGGAGGTCGTGCTGCGTCTGCACTTGTTGTTAGTTGCATGAAGGCTTCGTACTTGCACATTCCATGGTATTGCCAAAGTGTGGCTCGAACATCTGTATTGCAACAGCTCGATACTCGGGTTGCAACATCCCTCCCCCCTTGGAAGAAAAGTCCTTAGGATTTTTCTCCTAAGATCAGTTGAATCTGCTGGCTTGCGTCGTCGTGCGTACGCTTGCCTATTATGTTATATATCTTAGGTTAGTAGTTTACATAATGTATCCCGTTGACAATGTTTTATATAATCGTTTCTTAATCTAGGTTAGTATAATTAATTTTTCCTGACATATTATTTGATGAGAATATTACAAAATGATTAGCTCTTATTCGAAAAAATTCTTCAAACGATTTACATGTACTCTAAGAGTTTTCTTCTTCACCTTTATGGTACAGTTTACTTCTGAATTTACCTCTAAGATTGTATAAGAACCAATCCATTAAGATGATAGCTTCTTCGATCGTCCTCTGCGTATAGTCTCGTCGTACAGTAGTACCTTGTCTCCAACCTTGAACCCTTTTTGATTGGTTTCTGTCAGTGGTCCTTCGATATCCAATGCACATTTCTCAAACGGTTGATTTGGAGTGTCGGTAATGACCATTAGTGCCTTCGTCTTCTTGCTAAGTTTGTTCTTCTGGCAATTCTCGCATCTCGAGATGTGTTCTTCGACGTCCTTCCGTAATCCTGGCCAATCGTGCTTCAATGGAATTCGTTCAATCGTTCGGTTGACTCCTTGATGAGCTCCTAATGGCGTGTCGTGATACTCATAGATGATCCTGTTCCGATCTTCCTCCGAATATTCTTGTTCTCGGTTGTTCGATTCATCCTCTTCTTTCTGCTGACTTCTGGTCACTGCGTACATGCGACTCAAGGCATCTGCGTTGGTGTTAGCCTTGCCTGCCTTGTACTCGATCTTGTAGTCGTATTCTTCCAGCTTCAGTCGCCATCTCAAGAGTCGTGATCCTGGATCTTTAACTCCGAATAACCATGTGAGTGATTTGTGATCTGTAACAATCTTAAATCTGGTACCATATACATACGGTCTGAAATGATTAACTGCCCAGACTATGGCCAATAATTCTTTTTCTGTGGTGCTGTAATTTCCTTCTGCTGAATTTAGAGTTCTACTTGCGTATGTTACTGGCAAGTCACTTCCTATTATGCCTTGCGACAGGACTGCTCCGATGGCTTTGTCGGATGCGTCTGTCGTCATGATGAACGGTTGCTCGAAATCTGGATACTGTAGAATTGGTGCTGTCGTCAATGTCTTCTTTAAATTTTCAAAAGCTTCTTGTTCCCTGAAGTCCATGCAAATTTTACCTCTTTCTTCAGCAAATGTGTTAGCGGTTTGGCTAAACTCGAGAAATTCTGTATGAATCGTCTGTAGTATCCGGCCAAACCCAGAAATCCTTGAACATCTTTTACACTCTTTGGAATTGGAAATTCTTCTACTGCTCGGATCTTCTCTGGATCTGCCTTAATCCCGTCTCTAGTGATGACGTGTCCCAAAAAGTTGACTCCTTTCCTCAGAAATTCACACTTGTCGGGTTGTAGTTTCAATGAATTTTGTCGTAAGCGTTCCAGTACCTCTTCCAGCCGTTTGTTATGTTCCTGCAAACTAGGAGCATGTATGACAATATCGTCGAGATGGACATAACATCTAAGGCCTCGTATTCCTGGAAGTACAGTATTCATTAACCGTTGAAATGTAGCGGGTGCGTTCTTCAGTCCAAAAGGCATGCGATTGTATTCGTAATGACCGTGTGAAATGAAAAAAGCCGTCTTGAACTTATCCTCTTCTTCCATTGGAATTCGGTGAAATCCTGACGCTAGATCTAATGTAGAGAAATATTTTGCCTTACCCAACTGGTGCAATATTTCCGTGATATTAGGCAGTGGAAGGCAATCTCCTACAGTAACCACGTTCACCTTACGGCAGTCAACTACGACTCTCATCTTCGTTTTTCCTGATGCGTCTGCCTTCTTCGGTACCACTAGCAGTGGTGCGTTCCATTGACTTTTGCTTTGTCTGACTATCCCGTCGGCAAGCATTTTATCTACCTGCTCGTTTATCTCCTGCTTGTGTTTCTCTGGAAGTCTATAAGCTCTTACATTTATTGGTGCGATATTATCTGGACTCGTTGTAATTCTGTGACTAGCTGCGTTCGTGTAACCGAGATAGTCTCCTTCTAAGTGAAATACATCATGAAATCTTCCACAAATATCTAACAGGCTCTCTTTTTCTTCTCGATTCAGATGACTCGTACGTAGGTTGTCTCTCAGCTGTTGCATTCGGCTCGCGTTACTCGGTGTCATCGTCCGGCATGCATATACTTGCGTCATATCTGTGTGCTCTTGGCCTAGAGCTACGATTTGTACACACGGCTGTTCCAGTTCTACATTATAATCGTTCGTATTCAAAATGCTGACTTTGCACTCACCGTCGACTGCATTGGTGATGCAACTCCCTAGGTATACTCCAGGCTGTAACTCGATTCCTTCGACGATGCCTTCCGCGTCGTCGCGTGTCTTTGCACGGATTATCTTCTCGCTTCTCCGTTCGAGCGATATGTGAGCTCCTGTGGCTCCTAAATTCCATGTCGTTCCGTACAATCTTGCGTATTTCCCAGATCTAAGCTCGACGTCATGCTTCTCGAGGAAGTCGCCTACTAAGAGACCGTCTGCTTCTAGCGAAAAATCATCTTTAACTGCGTGAAAAAGGTGCGATATGTGCCTATCACCAACCCTTATATTCAACGTGACCTTACACAAGGTCGTAACCGGTGTTCCGCCTATTCCTCTGAGCGTGATCACATCGTCTTCAGCCATCACTTCGCCGTCGATTTTGCCGACTTTTACTAGGCTTACCTCAGCTCCTGAATCTCATAGCATAGTTCCGTGTCTCGTCTTGAATTCATCTGCCTCGATCGTTGCGTGATTCTTCGGTCTTGATCCATTTATTAGGCAATTTACTGGTACGACGCGATACGGTTGCCTGTCCACCGCGCCTGCTCCTCGTATCCCGGAGTCTCTTCGTTTTGCTTGCTGGCGTCTCTGAAAGGACCTGGCTGGACCCGTTCCTCTCGTATCTTTGCCGATTTTCTTCTGCTATTCTAGTTCTGCAGTCTCGTATGACGTGCCCTGGTTTCCTACAGAAATGACAAATTACCTGAATTTTTCTTACGTAGTTACTTGGTGTCGGCAATCGTTGAGGGTAACTGGATCCCGTCTTTGCTGAGCGACAGTCTCGTGCTAGATGTCCTGTCTTCCCACAGTTGTAGCAATTATTTCCTCTGTTGCCTTCTCTGCTATTGCGCGGTTGATTGTGTTCCCGATCCGATCTACGAATGGGGCCTAAATCTCGTTCTTCTTCTATCGCGAGTGATATGGCTTCTCTAAGATTTTCACACCGTCGGCTCTTGACCAATATCCTCAGCTTGTCGTTCAAGCCTCTGATGAAGATATGGACAGCTTGTTTTCTGACCTGGCGTTCCAGCGTCGATTTCGGATCCTCTTCTGCGGCTTCCTTCATCGTTACTTCGATGACCTGTGCAGTTAGTTTCTCGACTCCTATTCCATATGACCTCGCGTCCTCGTTCTGACGTTGTCTACAGCTACTGAATTCCACTTGTAACGAAGCTAATGTTCGTGTATCGATGCTCATCGACTTCAGCTCTTCCTCCGGTGCGTTCCAGCTGTCAATTGATTCGTATTCTGAAGCTCGTGCCACGGTACCTTTGATTCGGGTGCTCAGAACAACTTTCAATAGATTTCCCGTATCTGCAGGTCGTATTATCTCACGTGCATACTTGCAGGAGCGAATAAAATCACAAACCTTTCCTCGATCACTGCTATCGAAGATCTCGATGTCCTTCAGCACTTGTCTCACGGTGGGGATGTCTTCGGCCATATTGATTGGAGGTTGATTCGCTGCTGTGTTCTGATTCTGTTGTGGTGGTACTTGCTCCCGAGTCTTACTTTTAACAAATTCGCGTAATGCCGCACGAAGTTCGTCAACTGTATTTGCTTCGCCTACGTTTATGCCAAGAAGCTCACAGGTTTGGAGAAGATGATCTCTTCGTAATTCTTGAATCCACGCGGTTTTACCTTCTGCAATGCGTCTTTCCACCAAGTGTCTGTTCAATGGCATTCGCTCCTTTCCCGAAGATTCTTGTGCTGCTGCAGCCAGTGATAAATGCAAGACGTGCCTCTGGCTGGGAGGTAGTACGCCAAACAACGGTGAATTATCCCCAAAGCTTACTTCTCCTTGTAACTTAGGTTCAGTCGGAGAGTCTACGGATGCTGAACGTTCTATTCCTTTCTTTGACATGTGACGTCACGATTCCTTCAACGATGCCAGCTTCCGGTGCCACTATCACTATTCTTTGAATTCACTCGCTCGATACTTGACACTCAATTCATTTGTACGATTCGACGATCCCACCGCTGCCACTAGTTGTTGTAATCGGGATCCTGAGATCTTTCATACAACTACAATTTATTTAAAGGTTC
Source organism: Tenthredo livida (assembly GCA_963992785.1). Taxonomy (NCBI): domain Eukaryota; kingdom Metazoa; phylum Arthropoda; class Insecta; order Hymenoptera; family Tenthredinidae; genus Tenthredo; species Tenthredo livida. Next base: position 41,248,918 of record OZ023064.1, on the reverse strand, counting down.
GTTGTCGAATTAATAGTTGGAACTCAGTGGTACAAAGTAATTTAAGTTTATTTAATATATAAAGAGTTTTACAAAAGTGGTTTATTATATCTAGCAGAGATTCGGCATAACCTGCCCTAATGACTCGGGTTGCAACAGGCTGATCGATTGAAAACTCACTCGCGCTCTGTGTAACCCGAAATACAAGTCCCCATAAATCCTCAAAGCGAAAATCACGAGCCGGCCGAAAGCTTAACCCCGCAGAACCCCTCGTGAAACCCTCTGTGATGAAACTAATGCCCATGATATCGTTTGGAGTGCAGAGCGAGGAGAAATATCTGTAAAACTCGCGGAAGGCCTCTTCTAACCAGGCGATTGGATTCACAGATTCGGGTGGAACACCGATTCTTACGGTTACCTGGCATCCTCCTAGACCGAAACGCTGGTAGCGGCGATTTACCCGCTGCGTGATTTGGAATCGGTGTCCCACCTCTGCCTGCTTCACCCATTCGTCGTCTTCGTCGATGTTTTCATCCTGGTGCTCAGCCTCGTCAGCGGGAGGATCAGCCACACAAATACCGGTGTTCGTCGACGAAGCCCCGCCCGTCTGCGTCCTCGAGGTACTGGCGACGTTGTTCACCCCGAATAGCCAGCTAGACGAGCGAACCCTAAGGGTTGGTTGAGCACCTGCGGAGATCGAGTAAAAACGTTAAATCATCTTTTCTCGTTGAAACAATATACATCAAACTATGCGCTAGAGTAAGGAGGCGTACAATCAGAACTACTCTTCCTCGGAAGCTGGAAGAAATCCTGCAGGAAATTCCCCACGCGGGGATGGTATTATTAAAGTCTCCAACGAATCGAAATCCGATGGAAGATTTTCCCGGATAACTTCCGAGCTGGTGTTTGCAACCATGGAGATTTGGTACTCCTCAGCAGAGTTCTCCATTGCAGCCGCTGTTACAGATTGAGAAGGATTTTGCAAAGATGATCGGGAAAAAGGAACTAGAGAATTATTATTCAAAGTCAAGAATACCTACGTTCCTGCAGCTGGCTGAAGACTTCGGGATCGACGGGTGGTGAGAGATCCCATACCTGACCATCCTGCTCCCACGGTTCATTCTCCACCGCCGTTATGAGATAAAATATAGAAAATAAGAGGTTAAGAAACATTTATAAACCCTATCAGAATAAGCGACCTCGCAATAACATCGTTAGCCAAGGTTACGAAATTATTGAGCTAGTTTACACCCTAGAAAAAATGGCGGCCTGACCTATACTGTGACCTATGCCCTGACCCCAAGATACGTCGCCTACCAAACGTTTACACCGGCGACTATCTTTGAGGTGTACCTATAATTTAGGTCGACCTTGGGTCGAATTTAGTTCACCAGTTGCACGCCGTGGGAGTGAATATTTTGAAATGTTACCGCTAGCATACGCGTTGTTTCTCAAGAGCCTCTTGGAGGAGGTTACAGTGCAGATTAATATCAGGGAAAATTCTCGAATGCGAGAAATCCTTCGCAGAAGACGCCGTTTGTGGAGAAAATTGCATCTTCAAATGAAACGAGTTCGTCCTAACCTAACCTAGCGTGATATTTTGGTCCACCGCTGTTTACACGCCTTCCGACAGAGGACCCAGGTCAGGTCAGGGCATACGAAAAAGAGCCCTGACCCGACCTCAGATAGGCCGTCTCAAAAGTGTTTACAGCATGTGACCCACATGAGACCTAAATGATTTAGGTCGAATTTAAGGTATAGGTCGCGGCCTAAACGGTGGGTGTAAACTAGCTCATTATTACTCACCTTCTACAGAGCTAAAGACGGGGGAAGCGGGCAATGACTCGTCCGATTCGGATTCTTCGATAATCCGGGCCCGTGAACGCTCCGTTTCGCTCTGCGACGCTGGTATCGGCGAATCCGTCACTTCGATGATCGAGACCTGGGAGAGACGCTCGATCGTCTCGCTTTCCTCCTCGCTACCCGCCGGGATTTCACCCTGGGATACTGAGCGGTGTAGCAGGAGAGGCTCACCGGATACCGCACGCGTGACCGTCGTGTCCGCCACGCAATCACCTGCGACCGTTTCCGCGCTCGCTACAATATTATACGGACAAGGAATTTTTAACGCGAAAGAGGCACTTACAGGTGGAAGCAGCTCCATTGCTAGTCACTGACAGGTCATACGCCTCGGCCGCCTCGAGAAGCATCCCATTATTAACACCCCCCTGCCTGAACATAGCTAGCTCTGGAAATAACAGATCTACATGAGATACGATTATAACATCGTCGTAGTATAATATGAAAGTCAATCAGCTGATTTTTACTTACCGGGGGTAGCGTAACGAGCCTCCTCCTCTAAAACTTTGACGCTTTGGAGGAACGGCTGCATCAACGCATCTTTCTCGGCCCTCCAAAATCGCACCTGATCCACCATCACTCGCATGCAGTCTAAGCTGCCACTTAAACAGTTTCCGCGGTGAATCGTGGCGAGCACTTCCACCGAACACAGATTTATTATTTGGCGGAACATCATCAGTAACGCCTCGACATCGGTTGTACGCGGTATAACTTTTATAAGGGCTGCTATCCGCCTGTTAACGATAACCGAGTGGTGGCGGAACAGGTGCCGCAACACCGCCAAGGAGGCTCTCCTGATTCCAGCTACGGTTCGCGACATTTTCACGTAGTAAAAATAGGTACAAAATCCGAAGTAAAAATCGAAAATGCACTTCAAAGAACGAACGAAGTTTTCGGCTCTGAGGAGTTTACAGTTCTGGTACAAGTTTACATTTGACACTCCTCTTTATGCAGCCTATCGGTCAGTTCCACCACCACCACCCACAAACAGTTGGAGGGAGTGGGTGGTCGACGGTTTTACCCCTTAGCTACCCTTAACTGTTTTCTGCGCTCCATTGTCTCAATCGTGACTAAGGTGGCCTAGTAAAACCTACGAAGTAAGTACAGTAGAACCTCGTTTATCCGAGGTAATGCGAGGAGGAGGTACCTCGAATGAGCGAAAACTCGGATAACACAAAAGAAGTAAAAAATTCGAAAATTTCAATCATTTTTCATGTATTTGAAAGGGTAGAATGAAATTTAATCACGAAAGTATTTACATAACTATAACCGTCATAGCAACGAACTCAAGATACTCCGCGCGTACAACATAGGTATAGCGGCTTTATCGGTTTTATCCGAGTTTTTCCGTATTTTCCGAGCATATACCTCTGTTAATGCGGAGTGCTCGGATGAGTCCGCTGCCTTGGATAACACGGAGACTCGGTTGATCGAAGGCCTGATAATCGAGGTTCTACTGTAATCATTTACAAGCTATTTTCTTTTCGAGCACATAGAAATGGCTTTAATTAGCAAGCCTCGTACACCTCGGTGCCACGGCCCAGAGATAATCCCTATTGTTCATAGTGCAAAATAGTTCTGTCTCGCATGGGCGAGGGTAAACCCCTACCCCCGTGACACACTCGCTGTACGTAGGCGATTCCCAGGTATGCGACACTTCATTGAACAGCGCGGTTACCTGTGAGGCGAGCGTATAAAACTCCAGCCGAACCATTGCAGGATAGTTATAAACTGTATCCTTCTTTTCACCTAGCGACTTGTCTATGCACGTTCATTAAACACGACGAGACTTGCACACTGAGACCTTCTTGCTTATAGTGGCGAGTTTCTTTTTCGACACGATGGGGGGTTAGTTGTACGCTAGACCTTTTTTTTTTTTCAATCAGTTGAAGTTTTGAAAAGGTCATAAACAGGCGTTGGTTTTTCAGAGACTAATTACATTTTATTGTCTAAGGGTGGACTCTTTTTTCAATCAGTCGAAATTTTGAAAAGGTCATAAACAGGTGTTGGTTATTCAGAGTCTAATTACATTTCATTGTCTAAGGGTGGACTCGCTTACTCCACGCTGTTCTGTACAACACGGTGTCTAGGAGCAGTTCGCTATATTTTTTATGGCTGGGATAAGATTGCTAGAATACGGTAACCCGGGCGGGTCACAGACAGGACAGGACTTGTCGTCGTAGCTTTCCCGGTTTGTTCTTCGGTACTATAGGGATCAGCTATGTCTTGACCCTTTTTTTTACCCGGCCAGAATTCTCGAAATCCGTCAAACACACGGAGTATTCAGCGGTAATTGCATTTTATTGCCTCAGAAAGCCTCCGCTCTCGCTATTCTGCAAAGTACCTATTTTACGATCGGCCCAAAATCCTACTTTCTGTACCTGGGATGGTATTGTCGAGACAAGTATTCTCTGGAGACTCTCTGGCAGGATAGGACTGGTTTCAGATTCTCTGGAGGCTCTCTGGCAGGATAGGACTTGTCCCAGTCCTATCTCCCCCCCCTTCTTTCGGAAAGCTGGCACCGCAGATCAGACCTCGGACCCGGAGGAAACCGTCGGAAAAACTACCACCACTCTCCGGCCCAGCGGATTCGTACTGGAGCCTGGAGGTGGAAACCCTTCAAATAAGACCCTATTTTCTCTTCCGTTACCCAAAAACATCTCGAACTTCGAGAGGCAAACATCTCTGAACCTGTGTGCTACGTAACGTGTAATAATCATGGCTGCTAACGTATCCCTGCTCGGAAGCACCGACCCCACCGGGACATCCTATAAACGGCTGAGAGAGCGTAGAGCACTACTACAGTCAACTGCGTATGGATTGAATAATTCCTTCTCTAAAACGGCGTTGGTCGGGTATAAATTAACCAGTGATTACAACTTTGAACCTGTTGTACGATTTAACGGAACTGGTGTTAACTGTGTTACCCTGCGAATGCCGACATGGCTGAATTTGAAAAGGAATTTCGAAAACATCTCTGCATACTTCGAATCTGCGGAGTGTACCCATGAGGAAGGCTTAAAGAACGAACCACTGGACCTGGGCGGATCACACATAGCGTTTACAACCTCTTTCGGGTTGAAAACAATTGTTCTGACAGAGCCAGAGGGATTATGGCGCGAACACGAGCGGGACGAACCCTTGCCTAAGAAGTCGAAATCAACATCAGCCCCCGGTATCCTGATGCAGCAGGCGACATTTGAAGGTCTTGTGGCTGTTGCACCCTGCATTACCGAGTATCTGACCACTCTCTCGAATCGCTCTTCTACAACGAATCTGTGTAAAAACGAGTTGGTTAAAGAACCCGCCTCGCTAGCCAACTCCCGCGACCTCTTAGACGCACCGCTCGAGCAGTACTTGGATCTGGTGTCAACGAAATTCGACGAGACGTTAGGGACCATCAAGAATGCCGTCAAAGCAAGTTCTGTGAAAAACTATTTCAAACTGACCATGCTCGAAATAAAGGTCTTGTGCCCCCGTGCTCTTGCCGAGGAGATTCAAAGTGTTTTAAAGTGTACCAGGGTTTTGAAAAAATAGGATTCTTATATCTATTTCCTGTTCGCTATAAGTAATTGTTGTAAGATTGGTGAATAAAATAAGCTTCTGTAATTATTGTGACGTGGATTTTATTTGATCCTCGGATCTGGACCGGATAGCCAGTCTCCGAGAACCATCCACTCGACAATTGGCCAAAAACTGAGAATAAAAAGAGATATTGGGCGCCAGGCGGATAACCGCCGATTTCAAAAATCGAAACAAAATAATAACCGTCGGCTAGCTACAGTACCGCGGAGAGGGGTCGGGATTAAGTGAAGGATTAGCAGGGCGTTGACTAACGACTCGTAACTTTGAATTTAACAAAGAAAAATAGCATTTATTCAATAAAAATAGTATAAAAAAAAAATAATAAAAATAATAAATTGAGCAATCGGGGATACTTCCCCTCGAATATAGGACGGCCACAGGTCGTATACAGGCGACCTGGCCACGCTTGACGAGTTTTACAATAATTAATAAACTACTAGCTTCCACGTAGGAGAGCGATAACAAAACAAAATAATGCAAAAATAAATAACTCGACAAACTCGGTCCTCGTGGAACAAAAATTACAAATTAAAGACCGGAATAGGCCCGCAAGGCACAATAACTAATCCACAAAATTATTACTTAAAATTAACTTAAACTAACTCTGCCTTTGTAGGCGAAACAAAAAAAAAGTAAACCAAATTCAAAATATAATAACGATCTGAATCTCTCCGTGAGAGGAAGAGAGCGCGACAGTGACGTAGTCAGACTATCTTTCTCGCACTCACGTGCGAAAACCTACGGCTCTACAAAAAGCACTATTACGTGACACAAAACTCAAAAATCTTACTCAAAAATCAAGACTCAAAACTCAAAACTCTATTATGGCGTGAGACACTGGTGACGGCCTACCGACTCGGAGGTCGTCTTAATTTGATTTCCAAAAATCTCTAAAAGCCTCGTGGCTCAGAAAATGAGGCAAGATGGCTGATGGCCGTTTGCCGAATTCAAATTCGTATGAGTCAAATTGGCTAACGCTTACCGTTTTCCAGCCACGATACAAGGCCTCGTAGCGTCTCGACGACGAGCCCTCGAATTCACTAAACTCGAACTCAACAGACTCAAACGTTTTCCCGCAGGAAATTCACCCCAAAAAAATCAGCCTCGTGGCTACTACAAAAGGTAATTTCTACAATTAGCGCGAGCCCTAGAGCTCGGGGCTCTACCTGCGAGGCAGGCCTACGGCAGAGTGATCAGACGGCAGGGTGCCGGTACTTAGCGCCCTCAATAGGCGATCGATTATCGATTTTGCAAATGTACTGCGAGATCCTTAAATATGGCGACCTATCGTCGCGGCGCGCAAAATTCGAAGTTCACCACGGTGTTTGTAGCTCGCTAAATCGGAGGATCACGGGCTGCAGATTCTTCTTGGTGGCGGGAATCTCTTCCACCACCGATATCCCACGTTGCAGAATGCCCTTGGCACTCCCCCGTGTCCTCTCGTTTAATCGTTGGAGGTAGTCTGGCCAGTACTATCCTCCGGAGCTTTTAGGTGGCGTTCGTCGAAAAAGATCCCAACAGTCGATATTTGGCGTCATACGTTCGTCTGATCGGGTCTCCGTTGCAATTTTTAGCCGTCGTCGGGGCCTCGTCTCCCACATAATAGAGAAAAGGTAAAAAAAAAACAAAAAGAATAAGAACTAAATTCTACAGTCTTAGATCGGTCACGGTCGCCTCTCGGAGAGTTTATAGCCTCGGGGCTAGCCAAAACGCATTCATGCTTCTGTCATGCATCCACCCTTCGTAACTATGGTCGTCTAAGGGTTCGGGAGTCACTTGTAACACGCGTTGCAAAATGCAATGTTACATTATATAAACAGTCGTTTATTCGGCAGGTACACAGTTATATAAAGGTATAGAACACTAAGCACGCTTACTGGCATGGAAGTGACTAAAAACGGAAGAGACGCTAGAGCAGAAAAATAATAGTTAGGCAAACGGACGCGTGAGGGTGCAGATTGCACCAGCGCCACGTGCGGCTGAGATGCCTACTACTCCAACAGTAATAATCTGATTTCATTATTATACGATATTCAATTAGCGATATATCTCTCGTTTTAGTTAGATTTAAACCTATGTTGTCTGTATTTGAATTTATCCGCATGAATAAACACGAGCTGAAACCATAAACAAGTGTCCTTTTTTCATGAATCATAACCATGGTCACCTCCGAGTCCGCAGACTGTCCCGTCATAATCCCTACCTTCGAAAGACGGTAACCCTTATACCTGTATCCCGTAGTAATAAACCGAAATTGTACTCGAGGCCGCGGTTCACGACCTAGGTTTAAAAATGCCGGGCTTACTTCCAGTGAACTATGCACCGCAGAATTGTACGCGAAACGAAATTCATGTAAGTAAACGTCCCAGTCACGGTGGTCGTTCTCGATATAGGTCGTGATCGTAGTCTTCAGGACCCGGTTTACCCTCTCGACAGGATTTGCCTGCGCGTGATACGGGGGTACGTGAGCGTGTACACCCTGCTGAAAATCTCTTATAGAAACCTATAGAAAAAAAAGGTATCGGTTCTTAGGTGGTTTCTGTCACCGGATTTTCGGTAGCGGTTACCGTTATGGCGGTATAAATATCCATACCTCATTTCCAGATACAATTTCAATCAATTATTTGTGGTCATTCCTTGCAATAATATTAGGTGTTCCAACGAATGTATTTCATATTCAGATAGTTCAGTTTCCAATGAGAATGATATATCTTATTTGGTCTATCTCTTATCAGAATGTATAAACAATCAGCACAGGTTTTTCTATTCGTTCAGTACCGCGATTGCTCTACAATATCTATCGATTCTATGAGCTATATTCACATACGTCTGTATCAGTTCCTTGCCGCAACTGTGCTCCGGTTCTATGTGATTCTATAAACAATTGGTAGTATCTATGCGTTCCCCATCGCGATTGGTCTACAATATCTATACGATTCTACGAGCTATATCCACATACGTCTGTATCAGTACCTTACCGCAATTGCGCGCCGGTTCTATGAAATCCTATAAACAATTGGTGGTTTCTATCCGTTCCGTACCGCGATTGTTCTACAATATCTATACGATTCTATGAGCTATATCCACATACGTCTGTATCAGTTCCTTACCGCAACTGCGCTTCGGTTCTATGAGATCCTATAAACAATTAGTAGTTTCTCTCCGTTCCGTTCCGCGATTGTTCCACAATATCTATACGATTCTATGAGCTATATCTACGTACGTCTGTATTAGTTCCTTACCGCAACTGCGCTCCGGTTCTATGAGATCCTATGAACAATTGGTAGTTTCTATCCGTTCCGTACCACGATTGTTCTACAATATCTATACGATTCTATGAGCTATATCCACGTACGTCTGTATCAGTTCCTTTCCGTAACTGCGCTCCGGTTCTATGAGATCCTATAAACAATTGGTAGTTTCTATCCGTTCCGTACCGCGATTGTTCTACAATATCTATACGATTCTATGAGCCATATCCACCTACCTTTGTATCAGTTCCTTATCGCGACTGCGCTCCAGTTCTATACGTCTTCTCTCGGCTGACCTAATCCATCCTAACCTTGAACATTCTATTACTTATGTTAATTATTCGCTCGCAAGTCCGGACGCATTGCAGTTACATATTGGTACGGCTATCGCCTCTCCATTATATACAAACGTTGATCCAGTTGAGTGCTAGTGAGAAATATTTTTCCGTCTGTAGCCACCTATCGGCGAAGTGAAGCCTGCGAAATTCACATTCTTATTCAATTCTCACCGATTATGATTGCACCAAATTCTATGAGATCCTGTACAATGTGAATTGTATCCGTCTTTTACCGTTCCTCCGGCGCCCACGAATAGCAGATTCAACGCGTGTCAGAAAGCTATAAGCTCCTAGTCGTTTTTGACCGATTTACGTAGTCATCGTCCTCCAGGTAGACCGCACCGTAGTTTTCGTCCTCCAGGTGCACCGCTACATAGTTTCCGTCCTCCAGGTCCACCGCTGCGTAGTTTTTGTCGTCCAGGTCCACGACTACGTAGTTTTCGTCCTCCAGGTAGACCGCACCGTAGTTTTCATCCTCTAGATTCACGGTTACGTATTTTTCGTCATCCAGGTCAACCGCACCGTAGTTTTCGTCCTCCTAGTCTACGGCTACGTAGTTATCGTCCCCTAGGTAGACCGCACCGTAGTTTTCGTCCTCTAGGTTCACGATTACGTAGTTTTCGTCCTCCAGGTCCACCGCTGCGTAGTTTTTGTCGTCCAGGTCCACGGCTCCGTAGTCTTCGTCCTCCAGGTTGACCAAGAGGAGGAAAACTATGGTGCGGTCGACCTAAGAGACGAAATCTACGGTGCGGTTGACCTGGAGCACGAAAACTACGGTGCGGTTGACCTGGAGGACGAAAACTACGGTGCGGTCTACCTGGAGGACGAAAACTATGTAGCGGTGTACCTGGACGACGAAAACTACAATGCGATTGACCTGGCGGACAAAAACTACGTAACCGTGAACCTAGAGGACGAAAACTGCGGTGCGGTCTACCTGGAGGACGAAAACTATGTAGCCGTGGACCTGGACGACAAAAACTACGCAGCGGTGGACCTGGAGGATGGAAACTATGGAGCGGTGTACCTGGACGACGAAAACTACAATCCGGTTGACCTGGAGGACGAAAACTACGTAACCGTGAACCTAGAGGACGAAAACTACGGTGCGGTCGACCTGGAGGACAAAAACTACGTAACCGTCAACCTAGAGGACGAAAACTACGGTGCGGTCTACCTGGAGGACAAGAACTACGCAGCCGTGGACCTGGACGACAAAAACTACGCAGCGGTGGACCTAAAGGATGGAAACTACGTAGCCGTGGACCTGCAGGACGAAAGCTACGGGGCGGTCGACCTGGAGGACGAAACCGACGTAGCGGTCGACCTGGAGGACAAAACCGACGTAGCGGTGGTCCTGGCACAGATGACGAGAGCGTAGCGTGCACATTAGTTCATTACGGTAAGAGACGGATACCGTTCACTTCACATAGGATCTCATACAATCTGATACAACCACAATCAGTCAAAAACGACTAGGAACTTATAGCACTTTGACACGCGTTGAATCTGCTATTCGTGGGCGCCAGAGATATGGTAAGAGACGGATACAGCTCACTTCGCATAGGATCTCATAGAATTCGGTGCAATCATAATCGGCGAGAATCGAATAAGAACGTGAAGTAGTATTGTGCACATTCAGTTCATTACGGTAAGAGACGGATACAGTTAACATCGCATAGGATCTTATGGAAACTGATAGATTCGTGATCAGTCAAACACGCATTTTAACTCATAGGGGGAAGTCCGGCAATACCGGCCAGCTGGCAGTATCGGCCACTATCAGTTTTAGCGTTTCTACCGTAGATCGGGTTGATCTAACTGTTGCAGCCGATACATGGCTCGTTCATGAACATGCAAACGGAGCGGCAGCTTCGTATCGAGGCATGTTCGCCAGTATTGTGAATAAATGTCTTTTTGGCTACCGACGCGTGCTACCTTGTTAAATCTGTCGGCGGAATTTCACAACGTGTGCTCTATGCCTAGAAATCACACGAAGAAGACTGGATCCAGTGTCAAAAATGTAAGGCATCGGTTCACAAAGCCTGTGCTGTTATGAAAATGCTTTAGATCAATGCATTTGTGATCATTGCCTTGTGTTCTAATACGTTGAAATAGTTGTGGCCGATACTGCCAGCCACTTTTGATAGAGTCAATTTTCCTATTGTTTTTTATTTTTGTAACAAAACTGACACTACCTAAATATAACCGTGTCCCATGTAGTGTATTCGTAGTTCAGAACACAGTGAACATATTTCAACAATTGTTCAATGAATATCGTTCATTTTCCACAAAAAATAATATAAATAGCTTAGGGTGTCGGTACTGCCGGACTTCCCCCTAATAGTCTTGTATACATACAATCTAATACGTGTACTCGTCGAAAAGACAGTAGGAAACGGATCAAGTTCCTATCTCATAGGATCCCATAGATTTGTGATGAAATTATGATCGGTGATAAACGAAAAAGAACTTATTGCTCTCAGCCACACATCAGGTCTACTACATTTGCTCAACTGAAATGCGATAAAAGACTGATACATTTCAAACTTCATAGAATCTCTTCGAAACTGATAGATTCGTAGTCTATCTCGCACATTTAGTCTCCTACGTTTGCTTGACGGATAAACGGTAAGAAACACATACCATGCGCACGTATTAGCACTGATGAAACGAATACGTCTGAAATGTGGAAATTTCAAGTAGAAGCTCATATTGGAATGCAACGAATGAATTACGATAGTTTCAGCGAATATTGGTATGCGGATTTTCAGCAAAGATCTGATACCTCTAAAATGAAATTGAAACTCTAAGAAAACGAGGTATTTTCTAATCTGAAATTTGTAATAGGATCATGTGGTTGTGGAATCGTACATTATATATTATAAAAACTCACTGTTTCTTTATCAGGAATGTCACATAGAAAACAAGACTGATAGAAACTGATAGAATAATATAAGTGATCTATCTGAGCAAATTTAAGTGCAGATAGGCCATATAGAATCTTATGAAGTCGCATAGCAATCCTTTATGTTTGTTCGCTTTTCTATGAGAGATTTTTAGCAGGGCAATGTTGTACTCGGCGCACATGTAATCGACGGCTTCGTTCGCGAATTCAGTGCCATTGTCAGTGAGAAATACCTCCAGAGTACCCCACCTAGACAAAATCAAATCCTCGAATGCCGCGATAATATTTTTGCCATTGGCTTTATGCAACGGAGTGCACTCTACCCACTTAAAGTGAATTAATCAAACTCAAATTGACAAGAAAAATTATCAGGCAGGCCGGGAATCGAACCCGGATCTCTGGAAGCCTAACCGGAGACTTAATCCACTAGACCACCTATCCGCCCAACGAATGTTACCTTTTAACTTCTCTTGTCACTCTGCGCTTGTTTACTTTTCTTGTGTTATGTGATATTTACATAGATTCATACATCTCGGCTGCAACACATATATCTATATATTGATGAAAAACTCCACAGCATGAGCGAATGTCCCATGTACTGTGTAGAAATGAAACATGGTCCATTTATTATTCAGTAATTATAATATAATTACGCTACAGAAGGTAAGACCCCTTGACGCCAGGTAAATTGATTAAAGTGAATTAATCAAACTCAAATTGACAAGAAAAATTATCAGGCAGGCCGGGAATCGAACCCGGATCTCTGGAAGCCTCTGGAGAAGTTAAAAGGTAACATTCGTTGGGCGGCTAGGTGGTCTAGTGGATTAAGTCCCCGGTTACACGGAGAAAAAAATATCGCTGTCGTAGCGATCAAGTGGATCGCGAACGTAGTATCGTGATTATTACAAAACACTTTCATCATTTTCACGATACTGTAACCTGATTTGCTGTATGCTTTATATCTCTATAATAACTTTTTACGTTATCGTCATAATCATTATACATATACTGTTATACACGGAATGGTAAATACTCATTACCCGATCCAAGTGTATTGTGAATTTGACGAAACGTATAGCGATCATAAGGAAACATTTCCTTACTACAGCGAAACGGATCGTGATTATCACGATCCACGCCTTCAGCGCCACCGAACATAACCAAGTTCCTTAGTCCTGACTGTCATAAACTAAACGAAAATTTCAAATGAATCACGCTTGAAGAGAAATTAGTATCTATGTTGAATAATAATAATAAAAAACATAATATTCTTTAATAAAATATATTTTGTGTTCACAAATTAAATACAAAATACTAATCTATAATAACCTCAAATTTTGAAGCATAATATTTACCAATATAATAAGTGTAAGTTAGCTTTTCATGACATCGTCACATGCACGATTTAGTGAAAAGTCACTATAAGGAAACGGAATTCCAACCATAGCAATATAGATGCTCACTATCCAAATCCATGTGGATCGTGATTATCGCGATCCACATGGATTGAGCATATGCGTATACAAAGTATAGTCACACGAGTATCGTGATAATCACTATACTGTTTCGTGATGAGAGCGATATTTTTTTCTCCGTGTAGGCTTCCAGAGATCCGGGTTCGATTCCCGGCCTGCCTGACAATTTTTCTTGTCACTTTGAGTTTGATTAATTCACTTTAATCGATTTACCTGGCGTCAAGGGGTCTACCTTCTGTAGCGTAATTATATTATAATTACTGAATAATAAATGGACCATGTTTCATTTCTACACAGTACATGGGACATTCGCTCATGCTGTGGAGTTTTTCATTAATACATAGATATATGTGTTGCAGCCGAGATGTATAAATCTATGTATCTACCCACTTGGTAAATAGGTCTTCGAAGACTAATAAATATTCGTAGCCGGAACGACTACGAGGAAACGGGCCCATTACGTCCGCTGCGACGACTGTCCATGGTTGATTAACTACGCGATCTCCCATCAGACCAGCTGGCGTAGCCTGTTCGACCTTGCACGGCTGACATTGCTGACACCGTCGGACCGCGACTACAGTATCTCTAAACATTCCAGGCCAATAATGATCCTCGCATAGAGGTCTTTTCGACCCCGAAATGTCCGGCCTGCGGGTCCTCGTGTGCCTCGGTAAACGCTCGAGCTCGATGCTCGGCTGGCAATACTGATTTCCACGGATTCAATTCTTCCATAATTGGTTCTGTCACCGGATTTGGTCGCAGATAGTATAATCGGCCCTCAAATACTGACCACTCTCTATATTTGGTTGGGGCCTGTAAGACTTCCTGTACTCTACGATTATACCACGGATCTTGGGCCTCATTGATCGCGGCTAAATACACGGCTGCGAGGTCTCCGGCCTCGTCTTCGTACATCCGCGATAATGCATCGGGGACATGATGCATAGCTCCTTTCCGATGTACGACCTCGAAGTCGTACTCCAGGAGTTCTAATGCCCACCTAGCAAGACGGCTTGTCGGAATATGCAAGTTGTGCAGCCATCGAAGACTGCTGTGATCCGTAATCACCGTAAAATGGTACCCCTCAAGATACGCGCGAAACTTTTCAATAGCCCATATTACAGCTAAACACTCTTTTTCTGTTACCGAATATTTTCTCTCGGCTTCCGAAAGAGTGCGGCTCGCATACGCGATGACTCGTTCGACCTCGTCGATCGTCTGAGTCAGGACGGTGCCTATTCCAAAATCGCTGGCATCCGTCTACACTACAGAAGGTACTCGAAAATCAGGACACGATGATACCGGGGCGGAGGTTAACGCGGATTTTAATTCGCTAAAAGCTTGATCTTGTGCTTTACCCCATTCCCACCGTCTATCTTTGCGTAAGAGCCGCGTTAATGGCTCCGAAGAGCCCGCGAACGCTGGAATAAATCGGCGGTACCACGAGGCCATCCCTAAAAATCGTCGCAATTGTTTCAAGTTCCGGGGTGCCGGATAACTAACAATCGGTTCGATCTTGTCGGGGTCTATTTGTAATCCCTCGTTATTAACCCTGAACCCCAAATATCTGACTTCATCTCTACAAAATTCACATTCATCCGGGTTTAACGTAAGACCAGCCCTCGCTATTTGATCAAACACGTGTTTGAGCCAATCTATATGCTTCACGAAATTGTCCGTAACTACAATAATGTCGTCCAAATACGCGAAAACATGTGGTTTCATATCCGGTGTAATTAATTTGTCAACTAATCTTCGAAACGTCGCAGGGGCTCCGGTGAGTCCGTATGGCATTCTCGTAAAATGAAATAAGCCTCTGCCCAGTGCAGTGAATGCCGTGACTTCTTGACTGTCTGGGTGCGAGGGAATCTGATGATAGGCTTGACTCAGATCAATCGTCGAAATATACCTCGTGGCACGTAATTTATCTAAAATCCCGTTAATGTGAGAAATCGGGTAGGCATCTTTCTCCGTGACGCTATTTACTTTCCGGAAATCTAAACAAAAACGATAACTACCAGTCGGCTTTTTGACCATTACTATGGGGCTTGACCGCGCGCTTTGTCAAGGTTCAATTACACCCTCGGCTAACATACGATCAACCTCAGCATGGATCGCGGCTTGTACTACTGGTGACACTAAGTAATATCTCTGTTTAATCGGCGGATTTCCCTGCGGATCTAAGGCATGCTCGGCTAGGCTTGTCAACCCTAGTGGGCCCGTGACCGCAGGTAGTTCAGCCTCAAGACCCTGGCGAAAATGGAGTGTGAAACCAAATGAGAACCAAGGTTGAATTGAGATGTTCCGGTAATGTGACTGAAGTGTGACAGTAGTCTTGAATAAAGTGTGCTGAAAATGTAAATTGAAACATTGCAAGTGTGACAAGGTGTGCATACGGAAATGTGTATGGAGCGTCCACGTAATGTGCATCAAGTGATGCACGCGATGTGCACGGAGTGTGCCGAATTGTTTATTTTCGATATCATCCGGACAAAAAATATTTTTTTCACCAATATTTATTTATTTATTTATTTATTTATAGTTGATTCTTTTTCGAGCGGTAGAGAACGCAGTTAAATATTTCCTGGATGTTAGAAATCATTTTTCAAAGACTGATTTTTTTATTTTTTTTATTCACGTGTGTCACCCATCCGAATTCTGGCTGCAGTTGAAGCTGCTTAACTTCGTTGTTCGGCTGATGTCCGGTTTCGATCTAGAGCTAATTCTTGCCTGTTAGAATACTTGACACTTTTTGACTCTATAGGTAAACTTTGATTTGTAAGGATTCACATCAATATGTACCTACTTGAAAATGAATGATAGCAAAATTTCACGGTCACTTAGAAAACCAATTGGACAAGATTCTGATTAGGCAGCCACTTATTACTCGTGAATTTCGCGAATAAAATATTCCATTGAAAATTGTTATGACACAAATATTATTAGAGATCTAAGTGTGCATGAAGTGAAAACGCACTGTGCGAACTGTGCAGCAGCATTAGTTGTTTCAATAATGCGAACGGAATGTGTGAAGAAAGTGAGACCTAATGTGCGCGAATGTTCAACCACTTGGACTTCCGACAAACGTCCACCGGGTGTGCACGAACTGAAAATCGAGAGTGTGCATTAAATGTGTGGAAGTGGTCACGGCTTCAAGTGTTCGCGAGCTGTTCGCGAGCTGTGACCAAACATTTCATGAACCGTGCAGACACTTCCCGAACACCTCTCGAACATCTCTTTGCACACTTCATTTTCGCCAGGGTAGCTCTGCTATCCCTTAACACGCGTTGGCTGACCCCGTGGTCGTTGATATTGACTCGAAAAATGGATTTGTTTCCGTCGGTCCATCTTTTAGACGCCACGTATCGTCTCCGCCATACATCTCTAACTCAAATAATCTAATGCAATCTATCCCAAGGATGCAGTCCCACGCTACTGACGGGAGGATTCGAATCGCGAGTTCATGGGTAATTCCTGCCAGTTCGACTGGCATTATGAATTCCCCTAAGACTGCTTCGGTGTCACCGTTCGCCAGTATGACTCGTTCAAAAGCTGATTTACCTAATGACCGACCATTTTCTTCGGCGATTCTCTTACCCGAAGCTCCTAAGAAGCTTCTGGAAGACCCGGTGTCTATTAGTATCCGGTTGGAGCGCGAACATTCGATTTCCCGATTTTTACTGTTGAAACCAGCGTGGTTGCAGCTCGAGGGTCTGCATCGGAAAACATTCCGCATTTGGCTCGGTAGGATTATTCGGTCTCGGATTTTCTATTGTGGGTGACTCCCTGGCCCTGCTCGTGAGTCCCCTGTTCCGTTTCCCGGATGACATCGCGAACACGTGGTCGCTATTTCGCCTTTCCTACCGCAATGATAGCAAAAACGAACCCTCGGTGCCGGGCAATCCCTCCATATATGACCTCTACGATCACAATCAAAGCAGGTGACCGCTGGTCCACCGCCCATCGCTGGCATGGTGTTTGTGGCTACCCTCGCGTCTACAGGGTGTGCCGGAGCGCTTTAATTTGCCTGACGGGGCTGCATGTTCGCGGCCACGGTCTCTATTCTCTTTTCTAAACTCGACTGTATCGCCGCTAACTGTTCTTTGATGGCCTTTTCCAAGGCCACCCCCCCCCCCCCCTGACCATTGTCCCCTTTCTTTTTTGATTTCGGGGCAGTTGTGGCCTTCGATGCCTCCGGTGACTCCGTGGGCTCGACCCACTCATCTACGGCCGCGAGTGCCTGCGCCTTTTTCGCTTGCTTAGCCTTAGCCTTGCAAGCCAGCTCCGACATATATGAATCGTTGGCATCGGCGGGTGGGGGTGGCTTCCATGCCCGTGACAACGCTAAATTCCTTTCTTTTTCGGTAGTCGCTCGAGGGCGCTGATTACCGGCGCCATGCGGTCTAGTCACTCTGCGTTAGACTAGCGTTACGAACACTCGTGTATTCGTTGAGGAGTTATTTGCGACTGAAAATTTTGGTACCGTTCGAGTTTGCGCCCTGTGGGCATCCGAATTGTCAGCTTTTGGTTGTGTGTGTGCTTGAGTGTACGAAATTTTGAGTGTTCCCCGAGGGATTTTCTCTTCGAAGTATGGATCTCGAAAGGGAGAAGATTCTCTTCCTCAGGTGGCTGGAAGACGGTAAGCGTTAGCCATTCTTACCCATGATAATTTGAATTTGGCAACCGCAGTCAGCCATATTGCCTTAGAGCAGCCACGAGGCTAATTGATATTCCTGGGAATCAAATTGAACCCATTTCCGTAGGGTAGGCCATCACCAGTGTCCCCGGGTATCAGAGTTTATCGTTCGGGTAATTATTTTATAGTGAATTATAGAGTCTTTTGTAGTTTGGTAGAGTTCGCCATTTATCGTCCACGAGTGCGACAGAGATAGCATTAGTCAGTCACTGTCGCTCTCTCTTCCTCCTGCGGGGAGAGACGCACCGTATTGTCAGTTAGATTTCGAGTCTTTATTTTCGGGTTTCAAATAAATAAAGTCTATCGAATATTAATTGCGTTATCCGCAGAGTAAGGTTGAGGTAGTTTTAGTCAACTCTTGTAAATATTAGTTCTCTTGATCAATTTGATTATTCTATTTGTTGTTGAAAGCCGCAGGCTCACTTACTGTTGAATATTAGATTGTTGGCTAGTTGTAAATTCTCCTCGTGGAGTCTAATTAGCGTTTTACCTGATTTGTCGAGTTGTTTATTTTTGCATGATTTTCCTTTGTTATTGCTCTCCTACGTGGAAGCTAGTAGTTGATTAATTATTGTAAAACTCGTCAAACGTGGCCAGGTCGCCTATACACGACCGATGGCCGTTCTTTATCCGAGGGGAAGTATGCCCGGATACATGATTTATTATTTCTATCATTTTTCTACTCTTTTTATTGAATAAATTCTTTTTCTTTATTTGTTAAATTCACAAGCTCGAGTCGTTATTTAACGTCTCGCTAATCCTTCATTTAATCCCCCTTAATGACCCCTCTCCGCGGTACTGTAGCTGGCCGACGCTTCATGTACCCTTAGGTAATGTTTTGTTCATATTTTTGAGATCGGCGGTTATCCGCCTGGCGCCCAGCATATTTTCAGGTGTTTACTTTCGGACAATTGTCGAGTGGATTGACCTCGCAGGCTGGCTATCCGGTCCAGATCCAAGGATCAATGAGAATCCACGTCACAATATGTATAAATATATACATACGGTCGTTTTCGATAACTTTTGAAGAAGCGGTCTGAAAACAATTCTTTTTGTACCGCCGGTCTGAAAAGGACTCTTTTTGTACCGCCGGCCTGAAAAGGACTCTTTTTGTACCGCCCGCGCCGGTCTAGAAAGGATTCTTTTTGTACCGCTCTTTTCAAGTGGTCAATAAACGGCTACTTTCGGCCCCATTTTTCGGTCAAAAAGACAAAGAAATCGTGCATGTGTTACAAAAAATTGTATCCGAGTCGTTTGTTGCAATTCGAATACCAAGCTATTGGACACCTCATATCCGGTATAGCAGGGCAATGACTCTATCGTTCAGCGAAATACAAGAATGCGCTAAACGTGGTATAGCAGGGCAACGACAATCGTATGGCGAAATACATAGCAATGTGCAGACGCAGCACCAAAAGAGTCGTTGAAAGGCAGGCAGACGACGCGTCCGTCGTCAGAACATCGCGACCAGAAGTAAGACACATTATAGAGAGATTAGTTCGAAATTAGTAAAGCCTTTGTAAAACTTCATATATTAAGGGGGTATCTACACCTTTGAATTTTCAAAAAATCGTTTTTTTTTTCATATTTTATTTGGAATGCTAGTGACCTACTACCTGCAAATAAATCGGTGTCAAAATATCTAGAGGATTTGAAGAGTTATGACAGTGCCAGATTGCGAGGCGCGCGAACCCTCAGATTGGTGCCATAAGTATTGTACAACACCGCCAACACCACTTACACCACTGCTCAATTTTATGACGTTTTTATATATTTCGATTTTGAATTTGATTCTGTGATCTTTCAATTCTTCGTAATTATCATTCTTACACATATTTCATTTTCAATATTCTTTTGAATTGTGATCATTGACAGAACACATGGCTGCGATCTACATTTTTTCGAGGTTAGGTGTCCACTTGTTTGTAAATATTATCGTGCTTTCATTACGAATTCAAACTACTGGTAATTTCCATTATCGAATAAACACAGTGTTTATATATCTGACATGAGACTTCGGACTCGAAAGAAGATGATCCATCAAAAAGTGCGTTTGAAATCGATGCCAGGAAATTACACATTTGGATTTCTAAAAAGATGAGTATTTCTACAATACATATATTAATTGCAAGAGTTTAATAAATATTATAAGAAAAAAGGTATGATTGATGAAAGATGAAAGAATTTTCGTAGTATTGACAAAAATTGTGCTAGCATCTTCTGAATCTCAAAAATATTGAAGATCAAAAATTTTAGAGAATTTTTATGTTGAAAAATTTTGATCAGATTTTTTCTGAAGCAATTAATTATTTTTCTAACAGCCTCACCGGACACCTAACGGACACTGTTGTTGTACAGAACAGGTCAAAACTCACTACGAACCTCCCCCTGGCACATGTGTCTAGACTCGACTCGGCTCATAACTCATCGATACGAGAGCAGCTGCGGATCCAGCATATTAGTCATAAGCAAAATCTTAAAACTTAATTTCCTGTAACTACATTTTCTTCTCTTGGAAAAGTATGAAATAAAAAAAAAAATTTTGATAAAAAAGTTTGAAAGTTGATTTCTGGAGAATGAATATTTTGAACGGTTGTCGTAAAGAATCAGGAGCATCGCTGGACCGATTCTGGTGTTTGTGGTCTTCAAATTTGTAGAATCGAAACCTCTATCAGATGAACATGGAACTTTTTGATAAACCCATTTTTAGTTGAAATATCAGAAAAATAAGCAAAAATTTTTTTCAAATTCAGAAAAAAAATCGAAAAAATTCAATAACTCAAGTAATTCTCGCAATATCAAAAAGTTCTATGTTCATCTGATAGAGGCATGTCTTATGAACAATTGAGAACCAAAAATTCCAAGATTGGTCCAACGCTGGGTCTAATTCTTTACGGCAACCGAGTGATTTTGTATTTTCCTGTCTTCAGCGCAGCCACTGTTAGACTGGAAGTAATACATGATGTAAGACATGGATAATGAAGGTCAAACCCTCCCCAAACATGATGATTTTTTTCAATTTTATCAGAGTCTTCAAGTTGAAAAAAAAAGAAAAATTGTTTTTCAGAAATTCAACCCATTTAAGGGGACCAGTACAGCTTGGTTTAAGATATTTCAAGTACTCCAGAATCACTTTATTTGTCAACCAAAGTTTATTTTACATCAAAAAGAATATTTCTGCAAAAAACTGTGTCGTAAGGTTTCAGGTACACCGTTGATCCAATCCAGTGTTTCGACGTCTCAACTTCTTCAGACAGGAGTTCCACATCTTATGAACGCGGGGATCTGAAAAGAAAAACACATGTGAAAACTTACAGTCATTTATCCAAAATTTCCAAAATTTGAGCCACTAATTTGCAAATAACTTGGCCAAAATAGACACATTCAAAAATTCCCTCGTTCATATCATGAGGATTTGTCGCCCGAACAAAATGAGCCGTCAAAGACCCCAATCGGAGCAACGGTGCTCCTAAAACCTTACGACACAGCTCCAAAAACATAGTTCTGAGATAAACGAGTTTGAAGTTTTTGCAGAAAAATTGGTATATACTCCTCCGGAGGCTCATACATTAAAAAGTTTGTTGTACCAAAGTTGAATGAAATTTTTTTTTTTTTAATTTTCAATTTTCAAAAAGAATTTTTTTTTTTATTGGAAATTTAATTTTTCCTTTTTCTTTTCTGCAAACTATTTTCTCAGAACTTTTTTTTCCCATGTATTTTTTTGTTCCATACATGCTTCTTTCTCTTACTCACTTCTTTAAAAAGCTCCAGCAGCATATGAGGGCCCTGCTGCATCCTCCGCAGACTCATTGCCTTGCCCAATACAACGCATCGCTAGTATGGATCGCCTATTGATTTCATACGCGCTTCGTGTATCATCAATCATAGGGCTACTTTTGAAGATTTTTAGCTGGACACAATTTTCACAAGAGATACCGTATGTTCCACCCAGTCCTCTCAAGCTAACTTCAGTCATAACTATCGACCCACCACATGTCTTGCAAGATAAATGCTCCCGCAGAGCACGGAATAGTGTTTCACGTGAAACAGCCTATAGCCAGCAGAATCGCTAGCCTCGTAGTCGCCACTGATTTTTCTATCCGAAGCTGTTGAAACATGAGTGCTCTGTCCATCAGCCGCTGTTTGCTTCTGCGGAAATGTTTTCGCCCTCTTCTTTGACCGGCCAATGCATCCTTTTGTGCCAACACCAGAACTCCTCTCTCTTCTTTTCATATTGAATATATTGGATATATTTTATATATTTCCTTTCTGTTTTATCAAAAAATCTGTGAACAAAAAGCAAAAAAACTTCGACCGCACACACAGTTCGGCAGAAGCTTAGTGTAGATATTACTATTTTGATTGAATACTTACTTTTAGGTTATAGTTTTCGAAGCACCAAGTCACAACACCCGTACAACGATTACGCGCTATAGATATTAGGTAAATTTATAATTATTTAGTACTGAAAAGTACTGTTTTTATTTATTTATTTCAATTCTGAAACACTGGAAATCGAGCAGACGCTCACGCAACCTCGAAAAGTATTGCACAAGTAATGGCGATCATACACCATGTGATCAATATCGAAATCAAGCGCCAGCGCCACTTGCGCCAAATCGCGATAGCCAAATAACGAACTTTTGACCGTAACTTCTAAACCGTAACGATTTCGTCAAACTCGATTTTTTCACAGACGTAGAAGATCTTTAGGTAACATAAACTGCAAAAAACGAAAAACCAATTTTTTCGAAAATTCAAGCTGTACTGGTCCCCTAAAGGTGTATATGGGGAATTCCACGCCAACTGACCGAGCCCGTGACTCTAACCAATTTTGATTTTTCTGATTCTTTTTTATATGATCGACCTTCCTCCAAAAACCACGGAAAAGATGTTTGTTTTTTTTCTTCCTTGGACCCTTTTTGTTCAATCGTTATTGAAGCTATCTCAAAAACGCCGTTTTCGATTTTTTTCAAAAAATTCACATAAATTCCTTGGAGTGAAACGATGATTTTAAGCCCAGATTGAGAATGTGATCCCGGTTTTTCTAGTTCCTGAAGCGATTTAAACATTTCATTTCAACAAAAAAATCGTATCACTTGCGTTGAAATTGTTGAAATGAAATGTTTGAATCGCTCCAGAAACTAGTAAAACTGGAATCACATTCCCATTCTGGGCTTAAAATCATCGTTTCACTTCAAGGAATTTTTGTGAATTTTTTGAAATATAAAAAAATGGCGTTTTTGAGATAGCTTCGATAACGATTGAACAGAAAGGGTCTAAATAGAGAAAAAAAAAATACCTTTGTCGTGGTTTTTGGAGAAAGGTCTATCATATAAAAAAAAAATCAGAAAAATCAAAATTAGTCAGGGTCCCGGGCTCGGTGAGTTGGCGTGGAATTTCCCATATACTAGAGTGGTCCAAAAAAAATTTTTTTGGCTATCATCCCAAAACCTTCTTTTAGGTATAAAAAAAATTCCCCCCAAACCGCAGCTTGATATCTCAATACTCCGCTGAGCTCAATGAATTTTTATTTTTCCATTTAAATAACACGTAAAAATTTTTTTTTCGTTTTTATACGGTAAAAGTACAGAAAAAATTATTTTTTGAATTTCTCATGAATAATTCTTGTAGGAAATTTAATTTTCTACAAAAAAGTCCTGAGGTAGTTTTTTCGTAATCCTAACGGGTGAAAAGTTATCAAGCTTCAAATACTAACAATCTTCCTTCAAATTTACTGAGTAGCAAGTATTTCAAGCTTAATAACTTTTTACCCGTTAGGATTACGAAAAAACTACTTTTGGACTTTTTTGTAGAAAATTAAATTTTCTACAAGAGTGATTCATGAGAGATTCGAAAAAAAAAATTTTCGTACTTTTACCGTGTAAAAACAAAAAAAAAAAAATTTTACGTGTTATTTAAATGGGAAAATAAAAATTCATTGAGCTCAGTGGAGAATTGAGATATCAAGCTGCGCTTTGGGGGGGGATTTTTTTTATACCTAAAAGAAGGTTGTGAGATGACAGCACTTGAGAAAAAACAAAAAAATGTTTTTTATGGACCACTCTAGTATATACCCCCTTGAATAAACTTGAATTACTTTGTACGACTGAGTTCCAACTCTTAATTCGACAACGTACCTTTAAATAAATTGTAGTTGTATGAAAGATCTCAGGATCCCGATTACAACAACTGGTGGCAGCGGCGATGATCGTCGAATCGTACAAATGAATCAAGTGTCAAGTATCGAGCAAGTGAATTGAAAGAATAGTGATAGTGGCACCGTAAGCTGGCATCGTTAAGGAAATCACCGTGAAATCACATGTCAAAGAAAAAAATAAAACGCTCAGCCTCCGTAGACTCTCCGACCAATCCTGAGTTACAAGGAGAAGTGAGCTTTGGGGATAATTCACCGTTGTTTCGCGTACTACCTCCCAGCCAGAGGCACGCCTTGCATTTATCACTGGCTGCAGCAGCACAAGAATCTTCGGAAAAGGAGCGAATGCCATTGAACAGAGACTTGGTGGAAAGACGCATTGCAGAAGGGAAAACCGCGTGGATTCAAGAATTACGAAGAGATCATCTTCTTCAAACCTGTGAGCATCTTGGCATAAACGTAGGCGAAGCAAATACAGTTGACGAACTTCGTGCGGCATTACGCGAATTTGTTGAAAGTAAGACTCGAGAACGAGTAGCACGACAACAGATTCAGAACACAGCAGCGAATCAACCTCCGATCAACATGACCGAAGACACCCCCACCGTCAGACAAGTGCTGAAGGACATCGAGATCTTCGATAGCAGTGACCGAGGAAAGGTTTGTGATTTTATTCGCTCTTGCAAGTATGCACGTGAGATAATACGACCTGCAGATACGGGAAATGTATTGAAAGCTGTTCTGACCACCCGAATCAAAGGTACCGTGGCACGAGCTTTAGAATACAAATCAATTGACACCTGGAACGCACTGGAGGAAGAGCTGAAGTCGATGAGCATCGATACACGAACATTAGCTTCGTTACAAGTGGAATTCAGTAGCTGTAGACAACGTCAGAACGAGGACGCGAGGTCATATGGAACACGAGTCGAGAAACTAACTGCACAGGTCATCGAAGTAACGATGAAGGAAGCCGCAGAAGAGGATCCGAAATCGACGCTGGAACGCCAGGTCAGAAAACAAGCTGTCCATATCTTCATCAG
Organism: Tenthredo livida; assembly: GCA_963992785.1. NCBI lineage: Eukaryota > Metazoa > Arthropoda > Insecta > Hymenoptera > Tenthredinidae > Tenthredo > Tenthredo livida. Next base: position 41,223,626 of record OZ023064.1, on the reverse strand, counting down.
AGGCTTGAACGACAAGCTGAGGATATTGGTCAAGAGCCGACGGTGTGAAAATCTTAGAGAAGCCATATCACTCGCGATAGAAGAAGAACGAGATTTAGGCCCCATTCGTAGATCGGATCGGGAACACAATCAACCGCGCAATAGCAGAGAAGGCAACAGAGGAAATAATTGCTACAACTGTGGGAAGACAGGACATCTAGCACGAGACTGTCGCTCAGCAAAGACGGGATCCAGTTACCCTCAACGATTGCCGACACCAAGTAACTACGTAAGAAAAATTCAGGTAATTTGTCATTTCTGTAGGAAACCAGGGCACGTCATACGAGACTGCAGAACTAGAATAGCAGAAGAAAATCGGCAAAGATACGAGAGGAACGGGTCCAGCCAGGTCCTTTCAGAGACGCCAGCAAGCAAAACGAAGAGACTCCGGGATACGAGGAGCAGGCGCGGCGGACAGGCAACCGTATCGCGTCGTACCAGTAAATTGCCTAATAAATGGATCAAGACAGAAGAATCACGCAACGATCGAGGCAGATGAATTCAAGACGAGACACGGAACTATGCAATTAGATTTAGGAGCTGAGGTAAGCCTAGTAAAAGTCGGCAAAATTGACGGCGAAGTGATGGCTGAAGATGGTGTGATCACGCTCAGAGGAATAGGCGGAACACCGGTTACGACCTTGTGTAAGGTCACGTTGAATATAAGGGTTGGTGATAGGCACATATCGCACCTTTTTTACGCAGTTAAAGATCATTTTCCACTAGAATCAGACGGTCTCTTAGGAGGCGACTTCCTCGAGAAGCATGACGTCGAGCTTAGATCTGGGAAATACGCAAGATTGTATGGAACGACATGGAATTTAGGAGCCACAGGAGCTCACATATCGCTCGAACGGAGAAGCGAGAAGATAATCCGTGCAAAGACACGCGACGACGCGGAAGGCATCGTCGAAGGAATCGAGTTACAGCCTGGAGTATACCTCGGGAGTTGCATCACCAATGCAGTCGACGGTGAGTGCAAAGTCAGCATTTTGAATACGAACGATTATGATGTAGAACTGGAACAGCCGTGTGTACAAATCGTAGCACTAGGCCAAGAGCACGCAGATATGACGCAGGTGTATGCATGTCGGACGATGACACCGAGTAACGCGAGCCGAATGCAACAGCTGAGAGACAACCTACGTACGAGTCATCTGAATCGAGAAGAAAAAGAGAGCCTGTTAGATATTTGTGAAAGATTTCATGATGTATTTCACTTAGCAGGAGACTATCTGGGCTACACGAACGCAGCTAGTCACAGAATTACAACGAGTCCAGATAATATCGCACCAATAAATGTGAAACCTTATAGACTTTCAGAGAAACACAAGCAGGAGATAAACGAGCAGGTAGATGAAATGCTTGCCGACGGGATAGTCAGACAGAGCAAAAGTCAATGGAACGCACCACTGCTAGTAGTACCGAAGAAGGCAGACGCATCAGGAAAAACGAAGATGAGAGTCGTAGTTGACTTCCGTAAGGTGAACGACGTTACTGTAGGAGATTCCTTTCCACTGCCTAATATCACGGAAATATTGGACCAGTTGGGTAAGGCAAAATATTTCTCTACATTAGATCTAGCATCAGGATTTCACCAAATTCCAATGGAAGAAGAGGATAAGTGCAAGACGGCATTTTCCACTTCACACGGTCATTACGAATACAATCGCATGCCTTTTGGACTGAAGAACGCACCCGCTACGTTTCAACGATTAATGAATACTGTACTCTCAGGAATACAAGGCCTTAGGTGTTATGTCTATCTCGACGATATTGTCATACATGCTCCTCGTTTGCAGGAACATCACAAACGACTGGAAGAGGTACTGGAACGCTTACGACAAAATTCATTGAAACTACAACTCGACAAATGCGAATTTCTGAGGAAAGAAGTCAACTTTTTGGGACACGTTATCACTAGAGACGGAATAAAGGCAGATCCAGAGAAGATCCGAGCAGTAGAAGAATTCCCAATTCCAAAGAGTGTAAAAGAAGTTTAAGGATTTCTGGGTTCGGCCGGATACTTCAGACGATTTATACAAAATTTCTCGAGTTTAGCAAAACGGCTAACACATTTGCTGAAGAAAGAGGTAAAATTTGGATGGACTTCGAGAGAACAAGAAGCTTCTGAAAATTTGAAGAAGACGTTGACGACAGCACCAATTCTACAGTATTCAGATTTCGAGCAACCGTTCATCGTGACGACAGACGCATCCGACAAAGCCATCGGAGCAGTCCTGTCGCAAGGCATAATAGGAAGTGACTTACCAGTAGCATACGGGCTATTCCGCGTCAACCGGATCAGTCATCTCTCAGATATTTTTTTAATTTTGCATGTCGATTGTCCTTGGGGAGTAAGATTTTTGTGCCAAAGGATTTTTCAATCAGTGCAAAATTCGTTGAGTTGTTTGCATAAACAAATTCGAGCAAGGTTTTTTTCAAAAATTCATAACTCTGCCAAAAATGATGCTAGACTCAATTTTTTTTTTCAGCTTACGCGGAAAGATTCATAGAATGTAAAAAAAAATATGTACTTCGTAAAAAGTTTGTTTATCCATTGTTTATTTAACAATTAAGTTTTCAAAGATTTTTAAAACAGTGAGCAGCACGACCAAAAAATGTTTTTTGAATTCTGACATGTTCCTTGAACTATACTACAACCTGTGCATTAATTCCAGAGATGTGTTTTTCTTCGTTTTCGAGTAAAAAATCATTGAAGGTGTCGATTCGCATGAAATTGCGGCGCGCCGAGTCTCTACGTAATGGCGGGCGGCCGATTGCCGTCCACCGCTACTCCGCGATGGCGTCGCAGTGTTAGTTTAGAATCATTTTCACGATGTAGGACATGATCGAAAAATCTGAAAAAAATACTGTACCTTCACAAGGCCTGCTCGAAGCGATAAGTGAAGTTTCAAGAATGTGTTTTTCACCGTTTTTCTATTACAGATATTGCTCACATTTCTAAGTTTAATGCCCAGTTTGATCAAAGATTAATAGATTGTATCCATAGAATGAGCGATTTATTTGTATAAAATATATAATTGTAAGTTTGTTCATTTCGCAGCTTCCACATATCTTCGGGGGTGATTATAAGTACTGAAATATGTAGCAAGTTTTGTAATTATTATTATTTATGTGCACTCTCATGGTATGTAACCGTTATTTTGAATCTCTGTAATAGAAAAACGGTGAAGAACACATTCTTGAAACTTCACTCATCGCTTCGAGCAGGCCTTGTGAAGGTACAGTATTTTTTTCAGATTTTTCAATCATGTCCTACATAGTGAAAATGACTCTAAACTAACGCTACGACGCCACCGCGGAGTAGTGGTAGACGGCAATCGGCCGCCCGCCATCACGTAGAGACTCGGCGCGCCGCAATTTCATGCGCATCGACACCTTCAATGATTTTTTACTCGAAAACGAAGAAAAACACATCTCTGGAATTAATGCACAGGTTGTAGTATAGTTCAAGGAACATGTCAGAATTAAAAAAAACATTTTTTGGTCGTGTTGCTCACTGTTTTAAAAATCTTTGATATTTTTTTTTACATTCTTTGAATCTTTCCGCGTAAGCTGAAAAAAAAATTGAGTCTAGCATCATTTTTGGTGGAGTTATGAATTTTTGAAAAAAACCTTGCTCGAATTCGTTTATGCAAATAACTCAACGAATTTTGCACTGATTGAAAAATCCTTTGGCACAAAAATCTAACTCCCCAAGGACAATCGACATGCGAAATTAAAAAAATATCTGAGAGATGACTGATCCGGTTGACGCGGAATAGCCCATACGCAAGTAGAACTTCAAATTCAGCAGAAGGAAACTACAGCACCACAGAAAAAGAATTATTGGCCATAGTCTGGGCAGTTAATCGTTTCAGACCGTATGTATATTAGGGTGTTTCAAATTCCAGAAATGTATTTTTATTTCCGGTCGTACCATTGGAAAAGGTGAGTCATGAGGTCAAAATAATGGACCCATCAATGTGCCCCCCGTCGAGTGATTCCTCAGGCGGCTCATCGGGAAAAACTTTTTGTTTATGAGAATAACGCGTGAAATTTGTTTCCTTCAAGTAAATTGAATATTGCATGATACATTCTCACAATAAATTCATTCATCAACATGGGAAAGTGGTCAAGTAATCAGAAATGCGATTTCGTTTTCACTTGTTGAAATGAGCTATATTTAAATAGGAAGGGAAAGTTTAGAAAAATTTATACTTCTGCAGAAATATGGAAAAATTTGTTTTGTGATTAAATTTTTTTTTTCTTTGAATGTCCCTGAATACAATTAGAGATCTATTGTACTGAATAATTGAGCAATTGACACAGGATAAATTTTCTACCAAATCTCCAGTGTTTCCGAATTTTTCAAATGTTTTTTAGCTGTTTCAACATGAAAAAACTCCTGAACTCTCTCCATTTATTCTTTCTCTTATCAAATTCATATTTGGATATATAAATAACATGATATGAAATATCAATTGCATTTACATGATCACAGAATTGAAGAAATGATGTGAGGATTCAACGAAAAGTGCTATAAAAATTGCAATTTACACCATGAACGTGAACAAATCCTTACTGCTTTTCAAAGCTACGCCATGGTCATGAGGTATTTCCTGAACTGCGTTCGAAAGATATAGGTGTATTTAAGTATATATCTTGTCATGATTATGTTATAAACAACGTATGAGTGAATTATTTGTATTAAAAATACGAAAAAACACGAAAAATTGATTCACAAAATAAATTTTTCATATTTCTGCAGAGGTATAAATTTTTCTAGACTTTTCCTTCCTATTTAAATATAACTCATTTCAATAAGTGAAAACGGAATCGCATTTCTGATTACTTGACCACTCTCCCATGTTGATAAATGAATTTATTGTGAGAATGTATCATGCAATATTCAATTTACTTGGAGGAAAAAAATTTTACGCGTTATTCTCATAAACAAAAAGTTTTTCCCGATGAGCCGCCTGAGGAATCACTCGACGGGGGGCACATTGATGGGTCCATTATTTTGACCTCTTGACTCACCTTTTCCAATGGTACGACGGGAAATAAAAAAACATTTCTGAAATTTGAAACACCCTAATGTATATGGTACCAGATTTAAGATTGTTACAGATCACAAACCACTCACATGGTTATTCGGAGTCAAAGATCCAGCGTCACGACTCATGAGATGGCGACTAAAGCTGGATGAATACGACTACGAGATCGAGTACAAGGCAGGCAAGGCTAACACCAACGCAGATGCCTTGAGTCGCATGTACGCAGTGACCAGAAGTCAGCAGAAAGAAGAGGATGAATCGAACAACCGAGAACAAGAATATTCGGAGGAAGATCGGAACAGGATCATCTATGAGTATCACGACACGCCATTAGGAGCTCATCAAGGAGTCAACCGAACGATTGAACGAATTCGATTGAAGCACGATTGGCCAGGATTACGGAAAGATGTCGAAGAACACATCTCGAGATGCGAGAATTGCCAGAAGAACAAACTTAGCAAGAAGTCGAAGGCACCAATGGTCATTACCGACACTCCAAATCAACCGTTCGAGAAATGTGCATTGGATATCGTAGGACCACTGACAGAAACCGAACAAGGAAACAAGTACATCCTAACGTTTCAAGATTGTCCAACCAAATACAGTAAGGCAATACTCATTCCGAACCAAGAAGCTAACACTGTAGCCAAGGAATTTGCGACCAGGATCATATGCGAACACAAAATACCACAGAGAATACTCACCGATCAAGGTACGAACTTTTTGAGTAACGTTTTCAAAAATACCTGTAAACTGTTGAAGTTTGACAAGATTCAAACGACGGCCCATCATCCTGAATCCAATGGAGCTTTAGAACGTTCACATAGGACGTTAGCTGAATATCTGAGACACTACATCAACGAGGAACAGAGCAACTGGGACGAATGGTTACCATATGCTATGTTTGCATATAACACGACACCCCACACTGCAACGAGATTTACGCCATTCGAGCTGGTGTATGGGAACCCAGCTGAACTACCAACATCGCTGAAGAAGGATCCAGAAACAACGTACACCTATGACGACTACGCACGAGAATTACGGGAGAGATTGCGAGCCAGCAATCTTATAGCCAAAGAAAATCTGCAACAAGCCAAGGAGAAGTCAAAAATCGAGTTCGACCGACGAACCAAACAAAAAGGGTTCAAGGTTGGAGACAAGGTACTACTGTACGACGAGACTGTACGCAGAGGACGATCGAAGAAGCTATTATCTCAATGGATTGGTCCTTATACAATCTGAGAGGTAAATTCAGAAGTAAATTGTACCATAAAGGTAAAGAAGAAAACTCTTAGAGTACATGTGAATCGTTTAAAGCAGTTTATCGAATAAGAGCTAATCATTTTGTAACATTCTCATCAAATAATATGTCAGGAAAAATTAATTATACTAACCTAAATTAAGAAACGATTAGATAAAACATTGTAAACGGGATACATAATGTAAACCACTAACCTAGATATAGCATAATAGGCAAGCGTACAGACGCAAGCCAGCAGATTTAACTGATTTCAGAAAAAAATCCTGAGGGCTTTTCTTCCAAGGGGGAAGGGATGTTGCAATTCGAATACCAAGCTATCGCGACACCTCATATCCGGTATAGCAGGGCAACGACTCGATCGTATTGCGAAATACATAGCAATATGCAGACGCAGCACCAAAAGAGTCGTTAAAGGGCAGGTAGACGACGCGCCCGTCGTCAGAACATCGCGACCAGAAGCAAGACACATTATATAGAGATTAGTTCGAAATTAGTAAAGCCTTTGTAAAACTTCATATATTAAATAAACTTGAATTACTTTGTACGACTGAGTTCCAACTCTTAATTCGACAACGAACCTTTAAATGAATTGTAGTTGTATGAAACATCTCAGGATCCCGATTACAACACTCGGATGTAGACAACATTTCATTATAAAATTTTATGAAAACCGCGCTCGCTATCAGAGTATATATATATATATATTCACACTGTCTCAAACAAACGCGCGCGGAAGGGAATATGATTCGCCCACGAGACGGATGCGATGTATGTGTGTGTAATATCAGCGAGATCTATAAATTCAACCGCACCTGTGCAATTTGCTCACTTTGAGCATAAACAGGCTAAAAAATGAGAGACGATAAATTTCAACGCGAATTAACGGGCGCTAACAGGGCGATTTACCGGAGCAGCGTGATTAGAACCGTGATACGCGATGTGCTGTATTGCGCCAGGAGGTCCGCCCCTCGATTCGTCCGCGGGTTTGACGAAAATTGGTTTCTCGAGCTGGTGGACCTTCCGGCACCCACGCTGCTCTTTCGCTTGAGAAGTCTTTTATGGAGTTGCGCCGTTCCGGATATCGGCCGTATGTACGATCGGCACGTGTTTGACGAGTCATGGGAAAGTATGAAAATTGCTGTCGACGTGGTGCCCGAACGCGGTGCTCAGTCATACCCCGAAGTCACCAGGATGGTACGGGCGTACACGGATTACGAGGGTGAGTAACAACTCTGTTTTACAGACGTTTTATCAATAGCTCGGTTCATAGTATCGCCTGGTGTTTTTCACGCCAGACAACTCGACCAGCGAACCCGAGACGGAGTGGTCAAACCGAAAGGAGGATGAGTTCGACGACGAAGATCAACTCCTGTGCGATGCTGCGGATCGTTACGAGCTTGCCGCACGGGAGAAAGTGGAAGAAGAGCTCGAATTGATAAGGGTGACGGAGCAAGCCGAGGCTGTCGCTGATACACCTCTGCTCGAAGATGACCCTTCCGTTGGGAGCGGAAAAACGATTACCGTCACGGTACAACCGCCACCGTGTCCCGATTCCTCCGGTGAGTACGGGCGTGTATGCATTTCTTCTTGAGACGTCTCGTGTAACCCGTTCTTCAACTCTTGGTTATCAGAGCGACGCCGCCCCACCTACGTCGGTGTTATCAACGAAGGTGCCGGTACATCGGGCATACAGTATGGTAGGGGTAAGAGACAGAGAGCACCGCCACCGTCTCCCGAAAATTCCTCGACAGACGATGAGATGGAGGTGGTGTTCTCCGACGAATCTGCCGGTGAGTACAGCCGAGTCCACATTCCCCTTTTTCCAATTCTCGAGACGATTCGTGTAACCGGAACATTACTCTTGGCCTTCAGAGCGGCGCTGCGCTGTCTACGCTGCGCTGAAACGATCCGAAGGTATCAACGAAGACGTCTGTATACAGCAGGGCGGAGGGAAGAGAGAGAGAGAGTCGCTAGCACAGCTGTGGACGATCACATTGCGCCTCCTCCGGGTGTCAGATTTCTGATTGTAGACGAGAGTCGTAAATATTATCGTAGATTTGCCGTAACGGGGAGCGCCTTGACGTTAAAAATCATTACACCGCCGGAAACAGTCGACCCTGTTACCTGGCTCGAAGAAGCCGTCAGGGATATCCACAATTACGCCACGACCACTGCCCCGGACTCTGTCGACGATGCCGCTAACGATTATATCGGATTCGGACTAGACACCCCCTCGTTTGCTCTGGGTACGGCCGGTGTGTCGTTTCGACTAGTTCGGGACTTTCACTACGAGGATCTCTGGCAGCTAGTGTTCAGTCTCAGTCGAAGCGCCTCCGAATTTCATGTGGATGACGCGTTCAGAATCGCCGTTAACCGGGTCAGCGTACCGGTGGGTCGCGGGCGAAAGAGCAAACCTCTCACTCACGAAGAGGTGAGCAAACGGTCGCTTATCGAGGTCGAACGCGACAATCTTTGTCTACCGCGCGCTATAATTTCTGCTCGCGCCCACCTGAACAGAGAGGGTATCGGGGGTAATGACGCTGACCCCGCGCTTCGATGGTCCGACGTACGTCACGTGAAATTTAGACTTCAGAGGGAGGCTGCCCTGGCTTTGTGCAGAGAGGCGCGCGTAGAGGTCCCCCCAGAGGGGGGCGGTATGCGAGAGATCGTCAGATTTCAAGAATATCTGGCTCCTCTGGGTCTAGCCATCGTGATATACGATTTCAATACCTTTGGCCGCGGGGGTGAGGTCGTTCACAACGGGACGCGCGCACAAGCCGAGCGGGGTGAATACTCCAACGGCACATTGAACATACTGTACTTTCCTCGCGGCGGTGATTACAAGCCTATATTAAATCTTACCGCCGCAGCAGCCAACAGACGCTCCTGCGAGCCCTGCAACGTCGCCTATCGTTATACAGGCGATCACAGGTGCTCCAACAGATGTCCCGGCTGCAACACCGTTCCGCAGTGCGACAGAGCGGGGGTACGGATGCCGTGCGTTGCCTGCGGCCGGTGGTTCTTTGGGGAGGAATGTCTGCGGAAACATCGCGTCGCAGGGTCGTTCGACCCTCGCAGAAGCGTCTGCGATACCCTGCAGATGTGCCGTGGGTGCGGTCTGTTCGTCGATCGTACGAAAAGGGTTCACTCCTGCGGCAACGCGTACTGCAACACATGCGGATCCATGCAGGCGGTAAACCACGAGTGTTACATGCAGCCTCTGAAGCCGCCCACCGGAAACCCGGAACATGTATTCGTATTTTATGATTTTGAGACCCAGCAGTGCACCCCGATGGCCGGCAGCGGAGATGTCGATCTGCACGTGCCGAACCTGTGCGTGGCGCAGCAGACGTGCACCAACTGCATACACGAGCCCGACATAAGTGCACCCTGTCCTAGTTGCGGCCGCGTGCGCAAGTTCGTATTACGAGACGACCCCGTTAAGGGGGTATCTACACCTTCGAATTTTCAAAAAATCGTTTTTTTTTTATAATCTATTTGGAATGCTAGTGACCCACTCTACCTGCAAATAAATCGGTGTCAAAATATCTAGAGGATTTGAAAAGTTACAGCCATGACAGTGCCAGATTGCGAAAAAGCGCCGCAGCGCGGCGCGCGAACCCTCAGATTGGTGCCATAAGTATTGTACAACACCGCCAACACCACTTACATCACTGCTTAATTTGATGACGTTTTGATATATTTCGATTTTGAATTTGATTCTGTGATCTTTGAATTCTTCGTAATTATCATTCTTACACATATTTCATTTTCAATATTCTTTTGAATTGTGATCATTGACAGAACACATGGCTGCGATCTACATTTTTTCGAGGTTAGGTGTCCACTTGTTTGTAAATATTATCGTGCTTTCATTACGAATTCAAACTACTGGTAATTTCCATTATCGAATAAGCACAGTGTTTATATATCTGACATGAGACTTCGGACTCGAAAGAAGATGATCCATCAAAAAGTGCGTTTGAAATCGATGCCAGGAAATTACACATTTGGATTTCTAAAAAGATGAGTATTTCTACAATACATATATTAATTGCAAGAGTTTAATAAATATTATAAGAAAAAAGGTATGATTGATGAAAGATGAAAGAATTTTCGTAGTATTGACAAAAATTGTGCTAGCATCTTCTGAATCTCAAAAATATTGAAGATCAAAAATTTTAGAGAATTTTTATGTTGAAAAATTTTGATCAGATTTTTTCTGAAGCAATTAATTATTTTTCTAACAGCCTCACCGGACACCTAACGGACACTGTTGTTGTACAGAACAGGTCAAAACTCACTACGAACCTCCCCCTGGCACATGTGTCTAGACTCGACTCGGCTCATAACTCATCGATACGAGAGCAGCTGCGGATCCAGCATATTAGTCATAAGCAAAATCTTAAAACTTAATTTCCTGTAACTACATTTTCTTCTCTTGGAAAAGTATGAAATAAAAAAAAAAAATTTTGATAAAAAAGTTTGAAAGTTGATTTCTGGAGAATGAATATTTTGAACGGTTGTCGTAAAGAATCAGGAGCATCGCTGGACCGATTCTGGTGTTTGTGGTCTTCAAATTTGTAGAATCGAAACCTCTATCAGATGAACATAGAACTTTTTGATAAACCCATTTTTAGTTGAAATATCAGAAAAATAAGCAAAAATTTTTTTCAAATTCAGAAAAAAAATCGAAAAAATTCAATAACTCAAGTAATTCTCGCAATATCAAAAAGTTCTATGTTCATCTGATAGAGGCATGTCTTATGAACAATTGAGAACCAAAAATTCCAAGATTGGTCCAACGCTGGGTCTAATTCTTTACGGCAACCGAGTGATTTTGTATTTTCCTGTCTTCAGCGCAGCCACTGTTAGACTGGAAGTAATACATGATGTAAGATATGGATAATGAAGGTCAAACCCTCCCCAAACATGATGATTTTTTCCAATTTTATCAGAGTCTTCAAGTTGAAAAAAAAAGAAAAATTGTTTTTCAGAAATTCCACCCATTTAAAGGTGTATATACCCCCTTAAACAGCTGGTGGAGTTTGTCACGCGGGACGTTTACCGGTGCAAAAAGATCTTCTGTATAGCGCATAACGCCAGCGGTCTCGATTCTCAATTCATACTGCGCTACCTGGTAGAAAATAACAGAGATTCACCGCGGGTGATCCTGAACGGCACCAAGATCATGCTGATGGAGACAGGTCACACGCGTTTCCTCGACTCCTTGGCCTACATGCCTATGGCTCTAGCCGCGCTACCCGAGGCATTCGGTCTACCCGTGGAATCGCGCAAGGGTATCTTTCCGCATCTGTTCAATACACCCGAGAATCGGGATTACATAGGTCCGTTGCCAGCCGCGGAATTCTACTTGCCCGACAGTATGAAGACCTCGGACAGGCACGCTTTCTACAAATGGTACGAGGAGGCCACAGCCGGCGGGTACGTGTTCGATTTTAACCGCGAGCTAGTGGAATACTGTCGCAGCGACGTGGACATCCTTTGCCGAGCATGCGTCGCGTTTAGAGATATTTTTCTGAATTGCGGCGGTGTTTGCCCGTTCTCGCGAAGCACCACCATAGCATCGGCCTGTTCCGTCGTGTTTCGAAAAAATTTTCTCAGGCCCCGTACCATAGGAGTGCTACCGGCCGGTGGGTACAGGTTGGCCAACAAACAATCGGCGAAAGCGGTCAAATGGCTCGTTTGGATGGAGAGGGAGTTGGGGACAGAGGTGAGGCACGCCGGACGAGGTGGCGAGTACAGGATCCCCGAGACGAGACGGCTTGTCGACGGGTATTACACAGACGCGGGTGGGGAGCGACACGTGCTGGAATTTCACGGATGCTACTGGCACGGGTGTCGAAGATGTCACATGATCAATCGCGACAAAGAGTTATCGGGCGGGGATACGATGGACAGACGGCGGCAAGAGACTTAGGCAAAAACGGCCCGCATGATCGAGCTCGGTTACAGGGTCACGGAGATGTGGGAATGCGCGTTCGACGAGATGATGGATGCCGATACTGAAATGCTCGATTACATCGAACAGCATCCGCTGGTCCTCTCCCGCGACTCGTTGAATCCTCGAGAGGCGTACGGGGAACACGAAGCGTTAACACGAGTCTGCCCCGGGGGAGGAGATCCGATACGTAGACGTATGCTCTCTGTGCCCTTGGGTGTGCAAAACCGGCCGCCACCCTGTGGGCCACCCGCGAGTCTACGTAGGTGGGAAGTGCAAAGCGTTGACCGGTCCCTACAACACAGACATCTCCGGGCTCGAGGGTCTCGTGAAATGCGTGATCCTGCCACCCAGGAATCTCTATCATCCGGTGTTGCCGGTCCGTATGCGCGGAAAACTCATGTTTCCTCTGTGTCGCTCCTGCTGCGAGGCTTTTCTGCAGATCGATTGTCCGCACGAGTCGGAGGCCGATCGGTGGCTCACGGGCACCTGGGTGTCGGCCGAGCTGCTCTCTCTACGCTTATACTCCGCTATTCGACACGCGCATAAACAGAGATAAATCCCGACTCGCCAGACTACCGGGGAACAGAGGTGACTCTTTGGCTCGGTAGGTCAGTAGTAGCTCGACGCCTGGGCGGAAGAAGATCGTATCTCGGAACACCGGTGAAGAAGATCGTAACTCCGTTAACCGTTGAAGAAGATCGTAACTCGGTCAACGCTTGAAGAAGATCGTAACTCGGTTAACCGTTGAAGAAGATCGTATCTCGCGAAAATATTTCGCTTCTGAGATTTTGTAGTGGTACTCCTGCGAGCGGCAATTGCATTCATCCGAAAATTAGATTCACTCCACCATTATTTCATTCACTGTATTGTGTAGGCATGAAGATCGACTCCGGAATTAAGGTAACCCGGGATTTTTTTTTTTATATGGTCATATATAATCATATTAATTATCAATTATATATGATTATATATCGATAGCTTAATAACATAGTCGCGTAAGCGCCGAAAAATATTTTTTCCAGTTCAGACAGACGTATCTCCAAAAAATTTTGCTCCGCATTAGAAATTACTTGATAGATAGGCCATTTTTGGGGCTCACGCGACTATGTTATTAAGCTGTCGAAATGATCATATAAAAAAAAATTTCCCGGGTTACCTTAATTCCGGAGTCGATCTTCATGCCTACACAATGCAGTGAATGCAATAATGGTGGAGTGAATCCAATTTTCGGATGAGAGCAATTGCCGCTCGCAGGAGTACCACTACAAAATTTCAGAAGCAAAATACTTTCGCGAGATACGATCTTCTTCAAGCGTGAACCGAGTTACGATCTGCTTCAAGCGTTGACCGAGTTACGATCTTCTCCAACGGTTACCCGAGTTACGATCTTCTTCACCGGTGTTCCGAGATACGATCTTCTTCCGCCCAGGCGTCGAGCTGTAGTATTTGCTTATCAATCCGAGCGTCAAAAGGCTGGTGCGGGGCGTGTGTGCGGCAGTCTAAGAAGTTGAGGTCGCCGCACGACGCGAGGCAACCCTGAGTAAGCTGATACGGGTTGCCTTTGTCGCTTTACGAGCTGCTTTCCGCCGGCTAACCGTCTCTCTCTCTCTCTCTCTTAGCTATAAAGAGAGAGAGAGAGACGGGCCGGACGCGCGGGCACGCGCGCGCGTTTCCAAAAGCTTTTATGTAACGCGCGCACCCCGCGGGGCCTCACCGCTGTCAAGCCATCACGACAGGGACTTTGACGCAAAACCGAGCACGCGTCGATGATTTTTATATATTCAATTGCAGATCCGACGGAGCTGTGAGTCGCGAGGATGGACACGCGCTGGAAACATCCCTTTTCCGCCATCGTAGCCGGGCCTTCCGGTTGCGGTAAATCGAACTTTGTGAAAAACTTTCTGCAACACGCGAGCGAGATGTGCAAAACGGAGTCCGCGAGGGTGGTCTGGCACTACGCCGAGTGGCAACCGTTGTACGGGGAATCGAGCTCCGTAGAATATCGAGAGGGTTTGCCGCAACCGGCCGACTACGACGCGGACGCCCGGCCCAAAGTGCTTGTCATCGACGATCTGATGCGCGAGTCGTCCAACGGCGTTGTCATCGATCTCTTCACCAAGGGTTGCCACCACAAGAACATAAGCGTGTTTCTGATCACGCAGAATCTGTTTCATCAGGGACGCGGGCAGAGGGATATCTCGTTGAACGCAAATTATATAGTTTTCTTCAAGAATCCGCGCGATCGCGCGCAGATACATCACCTGGCTCGTCAGGTGCACCCCGAGGACCCTCGCTTCCTGCAGGAGGCCTACAACGATGCCACAGCGCGCCCCCACGGCTGTCTGCTCCTCGATCTAAAACAATCCACCCCGGAGAACTGCCGCTTTCGCACCGATATATTTCCCTCGGATTCGCGTCACTACGTTTACGTGCCTCGCAGGGATATAAAGGGTGGAGGATTGCACGCGGCGCCAGTCTTTCGTCTGTGATGAAGCCCGGAGCTAGACGAGGAGGAGGAAGAAGAAGAGGTTCGGCAAACAGGTTCGGCTCTTCCAACGTCGCGGTCTTGCAGGCTATCTGTAAATCGGACTCCGCTCGGAGACAGGCTCTGCTGCGCGCGGCCGACGAAGTTGGTGAGAAATATTTGCGAGTGCGCTCTGAACACTCTCAGGGGTAACGTGAGCCTGAGCGCAGATCGGAATAGACGTTTGGGCAAGCACAAAAAAACTTTACGTCGCCTGGCCTGCGACACGTGCAGCTGGAAGACTAAGAAATGTTTGCTGCTTCAACGGGGTGGATTTCTACCCTTGCTGCTGGCCCCGATTATCGGCGGGTGAAAAAAGAATCAAGGCGATGGAGCGGGCCAAGAAAATGGTCCTAATACCACAGGAGACAGCCGAACGTATCCAGCAGCGGCGACCCGATACGGATCCCGCGAGCCGTCTGGATAGCGAGATGCACGCTATTCTCAATGACCCGGGGAAAAACGATCGGGAGAAATGGAAGCTGTACAGACAGGTGCTGAGACGTTTTTTGTTTTTTACTGCCAAGTCGCGAAAACCTTTGCAATTCTCTCTACGAGGGGTGGGTGGCAAGACTGCTGGTGGAAAAGAAGAAGAAGAAGAGATGGATAGGTTGGGTGAGGGGAATGCAGCTGGTAACAGCGGTGTAGCTAAAAAGGATATCGTACTGAGCGTGCCGGACAAGTTTCGGCGGAAAACGGAGCTGTTGCTGAACTATTTGACCACCAACGGTCGCTCCGAGATCTCGGGGGATGACAAGGGGACGAAAGCTATAAGGGGGGCTCGGACAGCCGGGACGAACATCATCGATCTGATAAACGACGCGGTAAGCGAGAGAAAATCTATGCAGGCCACGGGGAGGGAACAGTTCGCGCGTCTACGTCACGCGATCAACACGCCGCAAGAGTACATAGGTAATCTCGTTATTCGAAAACCTACGCGTCACGCCCCCTCACGATCGACAGCCGGCCCGTCTCATCAGAGACGTATCAACGACGAGGACCGGGCTGTGGTCGGTGACGTTGATACGAACGAGGCGGGTGAGGAGGAGGAGGATACGGATTCGGACTCGATATTTGCCACACACAAGAACAGACAACGACCAGGGCAAACCGGAAACGGTGCTTGGTTGAGACTCAGGTTGAAATGAGGATCCTCAAACGGCTGTAGTACGATCCGGCCAACAAGGCGCGTTACGCGGGTGCCAGAAACTTGACTCGATCGGCGAGAACAAAAAAGGGAGAAAAAATACCTCGTGCCACGGTGGTCGAATGGCTGCCGTCGCAGGACGCGTACACGCTGCAAAAGTCCATACGTAGGAAATTTCCCCGAGCCAGATACAACGTGCAGAATATAGACGACCTGTGGGAAGCGGATCTGGTGGATCTCAGATCGATCAAACAGTACAACGACAGATACGGCTACCTGCTGGTGATCATAGACGTGCTCAGCGAGTTTGCCTGGGTCGAGCCGCTCGCCGACAAGAGCGCGGCCACCGTTGCCGAGGCGTTCGAGCGCGTGCTGTCGTCCGCGGAACGTTGCCCTGTCCAATTGCAGACCGACAAAGGCAAGAAGTTTGTCGGAGCTCGATTCCAGAAGCTGCTCGCCGACAGAGAGGTGCGGTACAGAGTCACGCGAAACCCCGACATAAAGGCGGCCGTTGTGGAACGCTGCAATCGCACTCTCAAGGAGAGAATGTGGCGTTACTTCACCCACAAAGATATCCATCGCTACCTGAATGTGCTGCGACAGCTGGTGGAGGGGTACAACGCCACCACACACTCGACCATTAAAATGGGTTCGTCGATGGTGACTCTGGAAAATGCGGCAGCCGGTCGCTTCAACATAGAAAAGGCACGCGGTGGCCCGCCGCGATCCGGTGCGAAGCCACGGTTTCGAGTGGGGGAGCGGGTTCGCATCACTAAGGCTGATGGTGCCTTCAAGAAGGGTTACGAGGCCAACTGGACCGGGGAGGTGTTCGAGATTCGACGCGTTCTGCACCGCGCGCCGATCGTCTACCTGCTGGAGGATTTGGAGGGGGAGGAGATAGACGGACTTTTCTACGAGGCTGAGTTGCAGCGTGTGATCAAGGACGATGTTATGACTATGAATAAAATAATACGGACGCGGGGGAAGGGGGCCAGTAAGAAGCTGTTTGTCAGCTGGCGCGGTTATCCGGAAAAGTTCAACTCTTGGATCGCTGCGAGCAGCGTGCGAAAACAGGCATGAAGGATCAGTTTTACATCACGCTGCCCAGCAACAGCTCGATAAAATTTTTCCCCAGTAACACGGCGGCTCGTTACACCACCCAGCTACCGCGACGGATCGAGCTTGTCGGAGAGTGGGAAGTCGCCCTGGTGGAGATTCAGTACCCGCTGACGCTTCAAAACATAAACGTACCCTACAACGCGGTGGGATTCCACGTGTATCGGTCGGACACGGCCGTGGAAAATTTTCACGATATTCCATCGTTGTCGGGGGAAAAACGGGTAGTGTATGGTAAATTATTCATCGAGCCTGGTATTTACACGAATATTTTGCAAATTATCCAAGCATTGAACAGCTTTCCGACCATCAAGGAGCATTTGGAGTTTGGACGAGCCGACAGCGCGGACCATCGCTTGGACGTAGTCAGAAAATGCAGCTGCAAGGATGGTCACTACCTCTCGTTTTGCGACGGTCTGCGTCAACAGCTCGGATTTCCAAAGCTCACGACCAACATACGCGACAGGCTGGTGGCCGACCATCCTTTGAACCTACCCGGCGGCATACCCTCGCAGATGTTTGTCTACACGGATCTCGCGGAGCCCAGAATAGTGGGCGATGTCTACGCTCCGCTGCTGCGTATACTGCGGACGGTTGGCAAAAATTTTCACAACGGTGTCTCGGAAAGCAAATCCCTGGTACCTGCGCACTACGTACCTCTGCTTCTCACCAATTTCCGAACCATTGAAATCGATATAAGGGATTCTCAGGGTAGACCCATGCCATTCGCGCGCGGGACGTTGACGGCTACGTTGCACTTCAAGAGGTCGCACTGATGGCTCACTACCGTTAACATTACGACGATCAGGTTGGTGGTGGTGGCGTAAGCAGAGTTTATTCCGGTCCGCCGCTACAGCGTGGTAACGGAATCGGTAGCTTCCTGAGGGGATTGTTTCGCCGCGTGATACCCATTCTGAAGAGCGGTGCGCGCGTGTCGGGCAAGGAGGCTCTGCGGGCCGGTGTGGGCGTCATGGAAGATATGGACGCCAACACACCCTTCAGAGAGGCTCTCAAGAAACGCGTCGTCGAGTCGGGTTACAATCTTAGACGAGAAGCTACAGTTAAATTGGGGAATCTGATGAAGGGGTCCGGATATAAAGCGCTGCGCGGCAGACCGAGGGGACAGTTGCTGCGAGGTCGCGGTGCAGGATCGATCAGATCTCGTGGGAAAGGTGTCAAGAAAAGCAAACCGAGAAAGAAGAAACCGGGGCTTGCCGAAATCAAAAAAAAAGAAAAAAACGACTCTAAGGAAGCCGAAAAATAAGAAGAAGAAGAAGAAGAGCTGTTGCGGGAGTAAAAAAAGAAGTGTGGCTGATATCTTCGAAGGTCGCTAAAAACGAAAATAATAAACATCGAGCATGGCGTACTTGCACACTTACTCCTGCAAGTGTCTGAAATCGGAGCTGGATTTCTTCGCTCTATTACCGACGCAAACCACGATCGAGAGCGGTGTTGCAATTCGAATACCAAGCTATTGCGACACCTCATATCCGATATAGCAGGGCAACGACTCGATCGTATGGCGAAATACATAGCAATGTGCAGACGCAGCACCAAAAGAGTCGTTAAAGGGCAGGCAGACGACGCGCCCGTCGTCAGAACATCGCGACCAGAAGCAAGACACATTATATAGAGATCAGTTCGAAATAAGTAAAGCCTTTGTAAAACTTCATATATTAAATAAACTTGAATTACTTTGTACGACTGAGTTCCAACTCTTAATTCGACAACGAACCTTTAAATAAATTGTAGTTGTATGAAAGATCTCAGGATCCCGATTACAACAGCGGGCAGTGGGTCCACTACAAGCCTGTGTCGTCGCTCACGGATAACTCATTCATAGAGTTTATGGTACCCGGCCTCAGCGACGAGTATCTTGACCTCTCCCACACTATGCTTAGCCTGCGTGTGAGTCTACAGCCGCCCAGCAGGAAGCCAGCGGCAAAGGGGGCGGCAAAGGCCGTCGTGGCCCCTGTAAACAACCTGCTGCACTCCCTGTTCAGCCAGGCCGACGTGTTCTTCAATCAGAAGCTGGTTTCACTGGCCAATAACGCGTACGCTTACCGAGCTCACATAGAGTTGTTGCTGAATTACAATTCGTCTGCGAAAAAATCACACCTAACCACCACTCTGTGGTACGGGGATACAGCGGGGAGGATGGATGAAATCGGACCGGCCAACAAAGGGTTTGCCCAGCGGCAAAAATTTCTGAACGGCAAAACCAGTGTGGATCTGGTCGGGCATCTTCACTGCGACGTGTTCAATCAATAGAAGTTTCTGCTAAACGGTGTCGAGTTACGGCTACGGCTCGTGCGCTCGCGGGACGCCTTCTGCCTCATGGAGAGTACCAACACACACGGCGTACACATACTAGAGGCCTCGCTGCTCGTGCGACGCTTAACGATAAACCCCGGCGTTCTGCTGGCTCACGCCAGAGCTCTGGCTAAAGGTACGGCAAAGTATCCTCTTACCAGAGTGGAGGTGAAGGCTGTGACTATTCACAGCGGTGTGCAGGGTGATACGTTGGACAATGTATTTCTGGGTCAGCTGCCGAAAAGAATGATAGTGGGTTTTGTCGATAACAAGGCCTTCATTGGTGATAAAACCTACAACCCCTTCAACTTTCAACATTCCAATATCAACTTTCTGTCGCTGTACGTGGACGGCTCGCAGATCCCCTCGAAGCCGCTAGAGCCGGACTTTACGCGAAGCAAGCTCTACGTGGATCCCTTCCACACCCTTTTCTCCGGAACCGGTATACATTCTCTAAACGATGGGAATGCACTATGTTCCCGCACGGGTATTGCCTGACGGCTTTCGACCTCACCCCCGATCTATCGGCAAACAGCGGCACCCACTGGAATTTGGTCAGACAAGGCAGCGTTAGAATTGAGGTGCGCTTCGAGGCTGCCCTGACAACGACGATAAATTGCATCGTGTACACGGAATTTGACAACGTCTTGGAAATCGACGCGGCGCGCCAGGTTATAGTGGATTTTGGCGGATAGACAGCGAGGTGAAACCTGAACCACCTCCCTCCCCACCATTGAAAAAAGAATATCCGACGTTGCGTAGCAAGGAAAGGTCGCTGCGGTCGAACGAAACGCGCAGTATCCAGTTTTCCGTATACCCGAGAACACGTCTATTCGCTATGTGCAAGGCACATGGTAGCGCTCATGGTGGCGTTTTGACGAACTTCACGCCCTGAGCGATATACGGCGTCTTATGAAAGTAAATAGTTATTTCCGTAACATTTCACTATGATATGCTTCAAATACGTAATAATAGTTGAAAATAAAATGTAAAAAAATAACTCAACGAATTTCGAACCTTCCACTATTCAAAAGCAGCGTATTGATTTAATATATTGGAATGAAAATGTCAGGCACCCGTATCATTGGACTAAACTGATTCGAAACTGATCTCTCAAGTTCCCCGCGGCTGTCGGTCGCGTGAAAATGGATCTAGTAATTAGAACCGGGTTTCAAGGAATCATGCATCATATAAATTTCAACCCCCAAGCAATTATAAAAGGTAAAACGTTATCTGCCACACATGTAGTGCGGGTCGAAGAAGTATCGGGAATTACCGAATCGTATAAAATTATACGTGCTAGTGTAATCCGTCAAACATCTGTCACTTTTCCACCGTACAAAGTTCAAATAGAGGTGAGTAAAACATTTCATGGTGATCTATTTATACATGGGGCATTAGGGTGGTTCATTTTAAACTTGTGTTTTTTTTTGTCTCCCACCTGATAATTCGGTGCCAAATTCGGAAAAAAAATTCTCCCTAAATCGCAGAGCATAAAAAAAAATATTTAGAGGTCGCTACCGGCAGCGAGTTTTTTCAAATTAGCATGGTATTTTTTAATTATTGTTTAATTTTTTTTTTGTTTTTTTTCAAAAAAAATGTTTGTTCGCTCATAAGTCAATCATGAATGTTAGATCGAAAATGATTGTTGTTTTTTTCATTCCTCGGTAGCGACCTCGAAATATTTTTTTTCATGCTCTGCGATTGAATGAGAATTTTTTTTCCGAATTTAGCACCAAGTTTTCAGGTGGGAGATAAAAAAAAATACAACTTTAAAATGAACCACCCTAATGGGGCATTCCACGTCACATTTGCACCCTTTGTACCTCACCCCCTTCGATTTGGATAATTTTTTAGTATGATGTTGCAACCGACCCAAAAAGGTCTCTGAATTCAATTATACATATTTCGTACATTCCTCAGCTTGACTCCAAACGGTGTGCAGTTAATGTATCATGTACTTGTGTTTCACAAGCTGGGGAAAAGTGCAAGCACATTTACGCACTTATCCACTATATCAATACTGATAGAAGTACGTCAAAGACAACACTGGAACAGGAATGGGGAAGACCTTCAGATCTGCAACTTGGCAAAGAAATGTATTCCAAACCAATCGTTGTAACCGATGTCTTTAAAATGAAAAAACATAAAGTAGCCAACATTGTTCCCCATAATATATTATACTCAGATGTTGCGAATCAGCCTTGTGCTTTACGTACCATTCTTTGGGAAAGAAACGTAAGCGAGAATACAAGATTCATCAAAAGTATTATAAAAGATATATTGCATTCAGCAATAAGCAGAAGTGTAGATGGGGATTGTGAAGCATATGCTTTAAATTTGATAAACTTTTGTCATGATTGGGAGCCCTATTCACTGGAGATAATCATTTCAGATAATCAGCAACTCAAATTTTACAATGAAAATGTCTATCTGACTAATCTTCAAATTATTGAACTATGCAAAGTTACACAAGATCAAAGTGATTGTAAAGAATGGTTTCTAGCTCGACAGTGTAGAATAAGTGCCAGTTCCAAGGCTCATGCTATCAAAACGAGAAAAAAGAAGACTGTTACATCTCTAGTGACAGATTTTTTGAATCCAAAATCCGAGAAGAAATTTATTTCGGCTTTAGAATATGGTAAAAAATACGAGAGGAAGGCAATATCAGCATACAAAATAGAATATGAAGTAGATGTTAAATCAATAGGTGTCTTTGTAATGCCTTCACAACCTTGGTTGTGTGCAAGCGCAGACGGCATAGTTATCAATGATGGGTGCATTTCAAAAGTGTTGGAAGTAAAGTGTCCTTCATCGTGTCGTTACAAGCCTGTGTTCGACAAAGCTGCTGAGAAGTTCAATGTACCATATCTATATTTAACGAATGACGTGATTGAATTAAAAAGCACTCATAAATATTACACACAGTGCCAAATATTGATGTACGTAATGGGACTGAGCATGTGTGACTTCTATGTATGGTCACCGAAGGGTAGCTGTCTGACTGAAGTACATAGAGATAACCTTTTTCTGAGAAATGTGATTCCTGCATTAAAAGACTTCTATTTTACTGATTTTCTGAGAGCTTTATGCGAAGTGAGTGAAGAAAATTTGACGTCGGATAGAACTTCTGAAATGTAATAGCGTAAAAGAAAAAGTACAACTGAAGTTAGTGACACTACAAATAATATTACCTATTGTGAAACTTACAACATTGAAGACTCTAATAAAGGATGTTATGTATGGAGTATTTACTAGATTTACTTACAAAAATGTTATGTTTGACTGATATTTGAAAGATATGTGAGCTTAAGGTACCAGGCTGAGTAATGTGGGAAATACCTTTGTCGTTGTGATCTCATTTCTATGAAGTTATTTAAAATGATGTACAAGTTAATTTGTCGGTTAGTTTTGTATGATTTGTTACTCTTTGAAAAGTATTTATTTGTCGCTGTCTGAATAGTACGTCTCGTAGTATGACGAAATAAATAACACAATTTTTTTTATCGTCAAAAAATTTAATGACAAGACGATTGAATTAAACCCCACCTCACTTTATACATTTTCAGAATCACTGTTTTTGATTATTGGTGGCTGCAAGTTCACTAAAACACCGCACATGAAAACAATATCATCACAATATGGTAACATTCTAATAGTAAATATATCTAAGATTCTATAAGTTCTGAGTCGCTGCATAATTCTTTCAATATGAATTCGAACACTGGCTACTTTATAAGTCTCAGAAACGGGTGGGGGTCGAAAAACCGAAAGACCAAAATTCATAACGACCGAAATTCCGAAAATCGGAAACCCGAATACCATTTTCGCCGAACAGTCATCAATCCTAATTTAAATATTCCAAAAGACCATAATTTCGAAGTGCTTTTTCACAATTCATGAAGATATGCAAAACACATTTATACCTAAAGGCATCCTTCCGAATTTGAAAATAGCCACGTAGCGAAATGCAGATTGTAGTAAAACAGAACGTTCAAATTGCCGAAAATCAGATTTCCGAACGGCCGTTACTTCAATAGAGCAAAATTCCGAAGATCAATATGTCGACACCAAAAGATCAGATGTGTCAAAATACAGAAACTGAAAGTGCCGAAAAATCAAAATCCCGAAAAAGCCATCGCAGGAATGCTGGTTTTTCAGGTTGTACGCGCATTAAAGCAGAGTATAGATCATTTAATACGTTAATAATCGATTACATATGATTCAATTTTTGGAGTAAGATCTAATGTATAGGTTTTGCATAATTGATTTTCTATAATAAACTATATGCAATCCTGTTTAAAACATACATTTTTCATATAATTCAACCATAACTGCTATGGATTAAAATCTAGAAAACCGACGTTTACATATTATTCAATTTTCGTACATGATGTAAAAATTATTCAAAAAAAAAGTACTCTACCGTTTAAGTTTGGAGATATTTTGAATGAAATAATCGAAATTGAGCTAAATTATCTGTCAGCCATGATTAAAACAATTGATATAGATGGGTTGTGAAAGTTTGGCAACGTCGAACGAAAAGTGGCACGCATTTTGAAATTAAATAATTATTGCTTGCTTCAGTAGGCTCTAATGATTTTATTTTTCTGTAATCAAAAATTATAAAATTTTATTGTTCATTTTACATAAATTTCATCAATCAAAATTGTTTTCGTGGATCACTCATTTAAAAAAAGAATTATTAATTAATAATGCATTTCTTGCAAATAAATACCGAAGTCAGATAATTTTTTGTTTTTTTTTTCAACAATTATACAATTAACTAATTTAGCGGACTGTGAATGGTCTTGAATGAGATATAAAATAAATATAATAATCTATCCAATTATTTTATTTCTAAGATAAAAAAAATTCAGATTTTATTTCGACTCACTACGTTGTACGCGTACAACCTATCAGGATGGGGTGTATAATAAAGAGTGGAACATAAGTATCTGTTAAAAATGATACATTTTCATAGCTATTTCTAGTTATATAAACAGCTTTTTTATGAATATGTTATATTAAATGAAGACCCGGACAGGGGATCTGTCGAGCTCAGTCCTGCAAATTGGACAAGTTCGTAAGTTATCGTCCAAATAAATTCGGCGACTGCACTCCTCGCAATTCATATGCCCACATGGTAGAAGGGCATGCGTCTTAGGGCTGCTCAAACAGACGTCGCACATTTGAGTTGGTGCTATAAAAATTTAAAAAAAAAATCAGTACATGTCGCTTGATTATATCCACGAATTCAACGCAAAATGACGTCGCCATAGGTGCAGGCAGCAAGAGCCCAAGACTAAAATTACCAAATCCGGAAAGTTACCAATTTTTAATTATCAATAGACGTAAGAAATAATACCAACAAAGGTTATTAGATGATTTTAAAAACCTCCGCAAGTGCATTTGCAATGTTCAGAAACGTTGCCGCTGCAAATATTATTCAAGGAATGGACAGTAAGATATCAATGTATTTTCGGAGGGTCATTTCTAATTCTGCATAATTTCACAAACGGTAATAATTTTGTAGAATTACCGAAGAAAAAAGTCTAATATTTAGATGATACTATAAATAAACATGTATCCGTCGTATTAATATTTATATTTCAACCTGGTAGCCGGTGACTAGAACTGTACAGCAAACAATCAGGAGACTATTATCCATACGTGTCATATACGCGAATCGCGTACGCCCACGTCCCGTGCGAGAGCAATCCCTATTTTTCTTAAACACGCACAATTGCGAATGAAATTGGAAATCCTCATCCGATAAGCAGAGCTCAAACTTGCAGTCCACCTCAGTGTTCAGAAAACACTGGCAAGACCATACGAGTATCGCTTTTCCGGTGAGAAAAGCACACGCATAGTTCGCGCACCGCCTTTACGGCAGCGCAGGGTATCCGCAAAATTCGTGCTCGCTGCACGGGTAGACTTCCAAGTCATTATCAACGTGTGTGAGAGAAACGTTCACGACGTTCGGGGTAACTCGTTTAATCTGCCCTGGTTTCAAGCGCACACAATTGCGGATAAAATTAGAAATCCTCATCCGATAAGCAGAGCTCAAACTTGCAGTCCACCTCAGTGTTCAGAAAACACTGGCAAGATCATACGAGTATCGCTTTTCCGGTAAGAAAAGCACGCGCATAGTTCGCGCACCGCCTTTTCGGTGGCGCAGGGTATCCGCAAGATTCGTGCTCGCTGCACGGGCAGACTTCCAAGTCATTATCAACGTGTGTGAGAGAAACGTTCACGACGTTCGGGGTAACTCGTTTAATCTGCCCTGGTTTCAAGCGCACACAATTGCGAATAAAATTAGAAATCCTCATCCGATAAGCAGAGCTCAAACTTGCAGTCCACCTCAGTGTTCAGAAAACACTGGCAAGACCATACGAGTATCGCTTTTCCGGTAAGAAAAGCACACGCATAGTTCGCGCACCGCCTTTTCGGCAGCGCAGGGTATCCGAAAAATTCGTGCTCGCTGCACGGGTAGACTTCCAAGTCATTATCAACGTGTGTGAGAGAAACGTTCACGCCGTTCGGGGTAACTCGTTTAATCATTGGTTTCAAGCGCACACAATTGCGAATAAAATTAAAAATCCCCGTCCGATTAACACAGCCCGAAATCGAAGTCCACTTTAGCGTTTCGGTAAACACTGGCAAGATTATACAAGACCGGTTGCCAAAGTTTAGTAACCGTAGAGTTGCTCGAAACTCTTCAATTACGGAAAAACTGCGGCTGAAGAATTTGAAACCCAGCGTTAGCGAATATACAACGATGCCCGATCATGAAAGAGTTATTACAAACCGTTACAAACATTCCGATAGTACAGTATGAGAACAATTGTATGAAGCTTGACGATTGTCGATTTGATAATGCGCGTTCCTATCCAAACTTTTACTACAATATTTTCTTCAGGAATATCTTTGAAATTGTATTCATTTCGAAATCAATATTACTCCACCAAATGATACTTAAATACATCTACTGCCAAAACATACCTATATTGGACTAAATATCTGGTGGTGAGAATTTACATTTGGAAAGACTTCTAAATTTAAGAGCTCAGAGTGGTTGTATTTTATCTGTATGTTAAGACTGCACCCATAAAACGACGCCATTAAACATATCAAGCAACATGTTAGAGTAAAAACATTATCGTATTATTTTTTTAATACTTTTGTCAATGACTGAATACCCTGGCAGAAATTCCATAATTTTAGATATATACAATTACAGCGCGCTAAGGAACATGAGTAGACTGAGCCAAGGGATTGAGATGGCTTTCCTTGTGTATGCTAGTGTGACTTTAACGCAGTGTACTTTTTTACTAACATTGATAACCCGCTGGAATATCACCAAATTACGCATCGCGAGCAATGCAATTATTTTTCCAAAACGGCATAAGATGTCAGATCCATTCATGACTAATTTTACCGCATTTAGTGCGCGTCTATTATTCCACATATGTTGGCATAACAATATGCAATGATTCACTTCATATACGAAAGTTGCCGGAATTTCGACCAGAATATCATTCTTTCATGAAATCAATGGAAGATAATGTTTTTACCTTCTGCATTGGTTCTACGACGTCTGCGTCTCGGTGCACGGCGTACGGCGTCAGGAACCTGTGCGTCGGGTATGACGTTTCGTCGCCGTTGGCGCTGCTTCTGGCGACGTCTTGTCCGGCGGGAAACTTTCGTGCATAATTATTAAGTTAAAGCGACATGGCAATTGTACAGTCGTAGAATGGTTCATTTGTTTAATATTGCATTCAACTTCAATATACGCTTCCACATCCAACTTATTGATAGCTCATACCCCGAATGGAAAAATGAACCGACGCAAGAATTGTTACATAAGAATGAAGTAAAAATATACTAGCTTCGTTCAGCTTCCTCAATCAGGCATAGTACTTGTATATAATATAATACGCGTTCTTAACTGCAATTATCGTGCTAACTCCAATGGGATGTTCTTTCGCCGAACTCATATTAATGAACAGTTACAGTTATTATTCACGAATACAACTATCACTCAGATGAGATGTATGGAGTAGAGCAGGTTCATTCAAATAACACCTGGTCTTAAATACTTTTTTTTTTGAATTTCTCAGATTGCAATCGTTATATTATTACAATATTAATTAAATTCTGAACACATGTCATCCATATAACTTAGCTGATAAAAAAATCAAATATTTCACCCGCGACAGCTACTTGGCGTGCTTCATGTGCGGGTGGTACTTGAAGATCTGCTCGGACCGGTTCTGCATCTTCAGAAAAAAAAGGTTTTCATTCGTTACTATGGCGTCTACTTTTTCTGATACAAAACATCGACAAGGAAATTCATAGTAAGTTAAAGTCAAGAGTGTGAAGATTATGAAAATTGCAACCGATTTTGAGTAATGATTCTGTAGTATCATAATAACCAGAACAAAATTACCATCTACATTTATCAGCTGTGGAATTGGAGGAGCTCCGACCATTTCGAAATCAATATCTGTAAAAAAAAAAGTTCCATATAATATGTGAATCAAAAAAATATGTATATTTGAAGAAACAGAAAGATTAGGAATGGCTACCAATGGGTGCATTAACATCAGTTATAAATAAAACAATGAAAACTGATTGAACACATATACCCGTACGTAGAGGTGAGAGAGTTACCATCAGATCGGAACAATGCGAATATACAAGTAATTGAAGTACTACTGTGCAAATAACATGAAATGCTATGTAAATTTTACATGAGTTCCGATACTTCAGTACTGCAGTAAATTCAACGGCAACAAAACTTAACAGCTATGAGTGTATATGAAAATTGAACTACCTAAGACATCCGCTTGCTCATCGTGCCTCTCTAGATCACGTTCTGGCGTTCGAGGACGGGCTGGTACATCAGCTCCGTCTTTACAGAATAAGAACAATTAATAACTAAAAATGTAGTCCTCAATCAATTGTACGTTTCTGATTATTTATTGAATCTCTCAGCGTTGGTAACAAACAGTTTCTCGTGAAATTGTATATTGATTTTCATCTCCCAGGTAGTTCAACGTGAGTTCGCTATCGAAAATCAAAATACTATAGGAAAGTGCGTAATCACTGTATGAAAACTGTGAATTTCCGTTGATCAATTGACAGAAACAAATCCATAGGATAGGACGAGGCACAAAAAATCAAGTACCTAATATATCTTCCGGCTCTGATAGTTCGTCTGGCGTAGGCGGACGCTCCGGAATTTGAACAGCTTCGTCTTTACATGAGAAAAATAATTAATCACATTAATGATACAATCATTTACTGTATTTCTTTTCGGAATTAAAATGAAAGTACCCAATAATCTGTGTGGATCGTCAGGTGTAGCCGGGCGTTGCAGTACCGGAGCAGCTATTTAATTAGGAAGAAGAGGTTTAATGAATTGGCCGATTCCGATCATTTTAATATTTCTCAACGTTAGTGAAGAATAGTTTCCGATAAAATTATATCTCATCGGAAAGTGAGTCATAACTATACGAACGCTGTAAATTTGCCATGACCAGTTGACAGAAACAAATTTTTTGGTGTAACACAAAAATTATTTCACCTAACACATCTACTTGATTCTCTGACGTAGGTGGACGCTCTGGTATAAACGGGTCTTCGTCTGTATCCAAACAAAAGATTCATTAATATCGTACACATAATGCAAAGTGCACTATGTCTGAATCGTATTCGAGCGATTCAAAATAGAAAGCCTTTACCATCTGCAGGCTGCTCTGGCGCCTGTTGCGCGTTGTCCCTCATAAAAGGCCCAGGAACAACTCGGCGAAATAAGTGGGCATCGTGATCAGGATCGTTTGCTTATAACACGAATACAGAAATTAAATCGTGGATACACGAATCAGAAAACGTTCTTCTACAAATATATCCGAGATACATTGACGTAATTTATATGTATAGGTAATTATACACATCGTACCATCGAAGTGACCGATTTTGGCAAATTCTATTATCCGAAAGAACGGTTAGTCACAATAGCACTAAGTTATCAAGTTCGGGCGGTGTTTTCGAAATAAACAGGCAAATAAGTCAGGTCGATGTATGAGACCGTTCTCCGAAAATTTATTATGCGTTCAGTAAATTTCTTACTGATTTCACGCTACTTTTGTAAGTGTCGTCACGACCAACACGTTGGTGCGAAACCTGCAAGCCGAGCCCTCACGGTCTTGACGAAATCGGTTACTTCGAAGTATCTACCATGATAATAATAATTTACCATAAGGCAGATGCCTTGGAGTCGCTTCAATTTCGAAATCTGGGCCTTCGCGTTCGTTCGAATCTCTCATGATGCGGTCCGTAATATTACCCTTCAGGTGGACTGCCTTTATGATAAATTCGTCGATCGTGATATTATTATAATAAAGCTCTTGCCACGCTAGAAAAAGTTCAAGAAGAAACTCGGGTCACATGTAGGAAAAACATAATATACTTTATAACATGAGACCTACGGGTCACGATCCCGATTACAATTTTCTCTAGATGAAAAGTATAAGCGGGCGCTTGACATAAAAAAATAATGCTGTATGGTTGCTGGGCATTTTTTTGGTCACGTTTCATTATTTTTCTAAATTACTAATATTCTCCATGTTGAATTTCTACATTCATATTCGAACGCGGGTTTCTCTCCAAAACTTCACTTTCGAATGCATGGTAGCGCGATTTTTCCGGAACGGTTAATCACACAATCACGCGATATTTGTCCAGCATTCCATACCCCGACGCATTCGGTGAAACTGACCTTTTTGGAGTTGATTCCTTTTGTGGATTGTTTGATACCTCGCATGTCGGGTGATTCCTCCTGTACGTCTTTTTAAACGTTCCACATCGCATTTTGCGTGGGTTTGGAGTATCAACAACTTGCCTGATAAAAGAATTTTCACATTATTAACATATGAAATCGTTTCGTTCCCTAGAAGCCCCAACCACATGATTCTATGGACGTGTCCTAATTTACACTCATTTGGGTATACGCATTGAATCTGTGTCAGTGAATAACGAAATGACATTTGATCGTATCTCGTGCGATCTGCATCGAAATTATTCTGTGAAAGATACTGTTCCATGCACCGGAGAATCATCGTTATGTGATTGACTTTCAGCAAGTCAACGTTACTAAAATTCATATTGGCCAAAAGAATCCAGCATACTTTTGATACCAGGAAACGACGTTTTCATTATAGGGAAAAAATCATTCATGGAAGGCCAATAGTGGTTCTCGAATGATCGCTTATCAAGTTATGATATTTCAACATTAATTAAGTCATCCCATTTCAAGTATACTATTTTTCAAATAATCTTTTTCATAATTAGGGATAGGGATCACAATATGCTTTGAATCAGAAATTGCGTGTTTTTTTATTCGATTTATGAGAGCAGATGGCGCCTAGTCGACAAAGGACTATAGATAGACAACGTAGTATACAAGGACTTTTTTCCGTCGATGAAAATAATTTTTTATTATTTCGTGAGGAACAGAAGTTTTGCATCTCTTTCGTTTATATTCATCTGGTTATTGCCTCTCTCACGGGAATACATTAAATAGCGGCCCAAGTTGCATTTTTTTTTATGTGTACTATTTGAAAATGCGAATTAGTCTTCCAAGCTTTGAACAAGCATGAATGAAGTTCTGATGGTTATAAATTCATTAATTCCTTCAACGTCAGCAATACTCACTAATAAAATCCCAAGGTGAAGGGTGCGCTTGAAGATGGTGTGCCAATTTGCTGTTGTATGATTCGAGGATGTTATTAGTTCGTCTAGATAGGCCAAAAACACTGAAGCATGCTGGTGAAACTATTCTCAGCCAGTACCGTTCGTAATATACGAAAAATGCAGAAACTCGCCTTTTTACGTTGGCTTCCAAACTATTTTTGATTCTGAAATACTGCGGTTCAATCATTACATCAGGTAGGTAGGCTAAAGCTAACAGTTTTTTTGTGAGCAACGCTGCGTTTTCATCTCCACGTATGAACGTCTGCAATCTGAGCGATTTCAGTTTTTGTAGAATAGCCTTAAAAATACGAAAACACATAGATATATTGTTGATCAAATATACTTCATATCGTAAATACCGCCAGATTTGCAACTGAACCGCCGGATCATAGAAGGGCATATAAAATTATTTTGCGATTTTTAGATGGCCCCTGACCACTTTAACTTTTAACTCTTTTCAAGAGGACATAGAAGATACGCAATCAAATTTCCGATAAGGATACGGGTTTTAAGAATCAAAAATTGACATTTTCTCCAGAAGCGGTCAGGGGTCATCCAAAAATCGCAAAATAATTTTATATGCCCTTCTATGATCCGGCAGTTCAATTGTTCTTACGAGACCCTGTTACTCGACTGAAATGAATACTTAAGGGGGGGGTATACCCGATTTGTTACCGACACCGCCTATATCTCCGAAACGGGGCTATCAATCGACTTGTCCTTTCGGCAGCCGAAGTGTGACAAGTAATGAGTTCGAACTGGTACATTTGATCGAATGAAATCGGAATTTTTTTTTTTTTTTTGATCGAAAAGTGTTGGCGTGCCATTTATGTCGACTTATATCAAAGCCTACGCATAAAAAATGCAAAATCGAACGAGAGAGCCCGATTCTGTGAGGAATTCCGAACACAACCATCCCAAAACATCTTTGTTTTCGACAACGATGAAGGGGCCAGTTGTATTCTACGTTTTTGTGGTAATTTTCGCGATTGTCAACGGCTGAGAGCAGCTGAGAGCGGCCATTGCCGCTAATGTTAATATATTAGTTCCCAGACCGCCCGTGAGATGTAGCCACGCGCAAATTTTTAGCTTATTAGTGAGAGGCGATTGGACTGCAGGTCGAGTCACGTGGTTACAGGTGTATCAACGTAACAGCGTGGCGACATCTCACGGGCGGTGTGGGAACTAATATAATGACATTAGCGGCAATTGCCGCTCTCAGCTGCTCTCAGCCGTTGACAATCGCGGAAATTACCACAAAAACGTGGAATACAACTGGCCCCTTCATCGTTGTCAAAAACAAAGATGTTTTGGGATGGTTGTGTTCGCAATTCCTCACAGAATCGGGCTCTCTGGTTCGATTTTGCATTTTTCATGCGTAGGCTTTGATATAAGTCGACATAAATAGCACGCCAACCCTTTTCGATAAAAAAAAAAAAAAAAATCCCGATTTCATTCGATCAAATGTACCAGTTCGAACTCATTACTCGTCAAACATCGGCTGACGAAAGGACAAGTCGATTGATAGCCCCGTTTCGGAGATATAGGCGGTGTCGGTAACACATCCGGTATACCCCCCCCTTAATCCTTCACAGTCACTCTGCCAAAAAATATCGGGACAGTCACACTGGGTCGATTCTACCCAGTCAGATTTCAAAAAAAGATTGTGAGCGAACTATCCGTCCGAATTGGTTCCAAAAATTTCTATACATGCCTTGATCAGTCTAGATGATGTACAAAAAATTGTTCGAAAAAAAAAGCAACATGTTAAAAAAAAATTTATAAAAAGGTGAAAATTAGGTGTTAGACATTTGAGCCGAAATTATCGACGGTCGATTCTACACAGTGTGACTGTGAAGGGTTAAACTTCGAATCACCGGTAATACTCAGTAAAAAATTGATCATATTCGTCTGTGAATCAAAACACATGAAATCAGTTCATAGAAGACTTACTCTATCATAGTGTGTATTACAGCCTGAGCAATGCGCTTCTGGAAATACTAGATTTGCTGCGTTCCTTATTGCAGCTTCAAAATCGCTCATTATAAGACTGATTCTGGCTTCCGGTAATATATTGTCCCGAATGTATTGGAACACGCATAGGTAAGACGATTGTAACTTCCGTGACATGATTATCCATATAAATGGTGTACCCTGTAATTAGTTGAAAATGCCCTTGATTGTTGGAAACGCGCGTTACTAGCGCTGTTCGTTATTTGAAAAAGCAATCAATCAATCAATTGAAATTATCATAATTATATTCGCAGAATAACGTGTTTCAACGAAGCCTGAAACTGGAGATACACCTGCACCATACTCGAACTTGTGTTTTCTCGTATACGATGAACAATAATATAATGGTGTGCTTTATTATTGTACACAAAGCTCTTTCATCCCCTACCTAACCGTAATCGAGACTTTATTGACCCGAAAGAAGGGATAAGAGGAGCATATGATTCCTTATTGTACTTTATTTCCGAAAATGCGCCAAAAAAGTAAAATATTTCAATTTCAAACCATTTCTTTCTATGTATGAAAATTAATTTTCACTAAAGCAGCCACAGTTAAGTCGGAAATAAAGCCCTATATGCAACACAGGAATAATCTTCGACTTTGTTCCCTTGTTACATAATCTCATAATCTACTATCGTTACTCGGGTATAATGAGCCAAGGTTTTGCCACATTACTTTCGTTGAGTATATGAATATATTAGTCTTCGTTAATGAAGTAATTGAATGATTTCCTACGATTTTTTATTCCACAATCAAGTGTACGATATTTTATCAAGTCTAAGGAACTGGAAAATGTACCAGAATTGTAGTCAAACTATTTTAAATGTATCATAACGATCACCATGCACATTGCACGCTAGTTTGATACAACAAAAACGGAATCATGCTGCAATGATTATAAAATTATATTTAATATTCGTTGCAGCAAGATACAACCACGCATTTCAATCTATTCTCGAATCTATTATATCGCGTTACTAAAACCAAAAGGGCGTATCTCAAATTATACGCCCTTTTGGTTCTGCAGAGCCAAAAGGGCGTATAAAAAAAAAAATTCTCTAATCAACCTAGAAATGTTAGAAATAAGAAAATATATTGAAAAAATGGAAAAAATTTTTTTTTGAAAAACGCCCTTTTGGCTTTAATAAAAAAAATTCTTAAAACCGAAAGGGCGCATCGTTTTTTTTCAACTTATTATCAACCATGTAGCATAATTATAGAGAAAATTCGAAAAAAATGTACAAATCATGATTTTACAACTCTATACAGTCGAGTACCCGTCATAAGCCCAGCCTAGGGGACGGAGGAGAAATTTTTCGTGGAATTTCAGCATCCCCACTTCCAATACTCTTCAATACTTTTAACGGAGGCTTATACGGGGTAGTCTGGCACAAAGCATACAAATAGTGGTTAAGTGGGGGAAGCTGTTTCGTCTCAGTCACTGCCGAGTGAGGAGAAGAGGCTTATTAGGGGGACGCTTATGACGGGTACTCGACTGTAATATTATTAGTAGTAATATTAGTAGTAAATAATATTGAGTAAATTGAGTAATAATAGTATTGTAAATATATTATTATACTTGAGTATAATAATATTCAGTTGTAAAATCATGATTTGTACATTTTTTCGAATTTTCTCTATAATTATGCTACATGGTTGATAATAAGTTGAAAAAAAACGATACGCCCTTTTGGTTTTAAGAATTTTTTTTTTAAAGCCAAAAGGGCGTATCTCAAAAAAAAAAATTTTTTCATTTTTCTAATATATTTCCTTAATTCTAACATTTCTAGGTTGATTAGAGAATTTTTTTTTTTTATACGCCCTTTTGGCTCTGCAGAACCAAAAGGGCGTATGATTTGAGATACGCCCTTTTGGTTTTAGTAACGCTATATACAGAGTGATTCAGAATTTGCGACGAATCTCTTGAGGGGCTAATCCTTGTCAAAATTGGGAATAAAAGTTCCTCAGCCATTTTTCTGAAAAATGATTCTTTTCCTTGGAAATATTTGTTTCCCACGAACGATTAAAAAATTTTTTTTTTATATTATCTGTCAATTTTAAAGAATCCCAAACGTGCCAATGAGTTTTTTTTTTCCAATATAAGAGAGATTTCTCGGTGAAAGTTTCTTATTTGGTGTAAGATATTGAAAAAATGTGTTATGATTCGAAGGAAAAAAATCAATTCTCGGAAAAATGGCTGAGGAACTTTCGATCCCTCAAGAGATTCGTCACAAATTCGGAATTACCGTGTATAATGATGCTTTCAAAATATATTATCTCTAATCAAGTCAAAACAATATTTATTATAAAAGTGAAGCCTTACGTGATTAAATTTGATGCCCATTATCGTCATCAATTGATACGCATCGTCTAAGTGTGGTGTGGAACTAAAAGTTGCATCTATAAATAACTTTGTTACATCCCGCATTATTTCCGTGCGTATCAACTCCGAATCGTACAGAATAATATGTTTGCTTCCGTTATCCTCTTCAACCAGTCTTGTGGTTAAACGACCAGTGGCATACTCGAGCATTCGGGCGTTTCGTGGAGCATCCAACTGCTCACCGAACTCTTGCAAGTCTGCCGGACGTGCTGGATAGGCAAGTCTTCTGCATCTCTTCATGAAACTCGTCAACTCTTCAAATGTGACGAGTTCTGCAGCTTCGCGATATCTGCGTTGTAAAGAGTCAGGGATTGACAACAATGAAATAACAACGAGAAAGACAGACTCCGGGGAAATCTCAAAATATTTTCGCCTCGTAATGTCATCCCAGAAATAATCATTTCTTTCCTTAGTTTACTGTTGAGGATTTCGTGCAAAGCATCTCATAAGCAACAACGCTGGCAAATTCTGTTCGACAGGTGAGATAAGAAGAAACACACCCAAGCTAATAATCGCACTTGAAATTCAGTAGAAAATTAACGGCTATTACGATAACGGAAGTACTTACACTAGGGATGTTTGATCAAATAAGTCGCGCAGTTTATACCAGTGTGTGGTCAAAGAATCTTTTAAAGATTTTTTAAAGGCTCCAATTAAGGCCGCTGTCTCATCTGGCAAGCAATTTTCCGAGTGTGGACGGGTATGGCTGATGTGGTTGTTCTCAAATTTTGCAGTGCCAAAACAAAATGTGCTATTGTGACAACGTAGATAGCTGTAACATAATGACATCAGGAAAGATGCATTGCTATACGAAAAACATAATCTATGTTATTACTTATAGGCAGACTGGATCTTCTTTGATAGTCTTTCAATCTCGAATATTCAAGGTTGAAGTTGATCTCCAAAGCCGGAACTCATAGTCGAGCTTTAACAATTAGTAGTTGAAGTGATACTCCTAGACTCCTAGTACCGGGTTATTTATTCGTATTTTGGCAATGTTCAATAATTGTGAAAATGTCTGAAATTGACTATAGGCCGCTATGAAATTATACAGAGTAGCGATCATAGCTGACGCAAGAACACAAGGCAGCGGCGCCGATACACGTCGATTACGAGCGCTAAATTTTAGCGCGCGACTATTTTGAACATATTCATTTTTCTCAACAACGAGGCAAGCTACATCTGTTACGTTATTTACACAACATACAAGATTTGTTCAAATACATTCAAGATTGGCGTATTTCTGAAAATTTCACCCTTCTTCGTCTGACCCTTCTGCATCTAACCCTTCCTCGTTTGACTCTCAGTTTGTATGTACAAGATTTGATCCTTGAGTTACAATAAGTATCGATTTATAGACTGAAATCAACGAGAATCACGATTCAAAAGGAATAGCAGTCTGACAGACCGTGGGGTACACAAACCGTGTGTTTTTAAAGCCGTACACTCTAAAGGTTATCAATAAGAATGGGGGGTATTATGATTGGAAAACTGAGATGATTATGTAAAAATGACATTATATTATTATTGTCAAAATGATGCCAGCGCGATATTTTTGGAGATCAAAAAATAATAAGTCAGGCCAACCCGCACCCATAGATATGAAGGTGCACGGAGAACTCAGTCACTTTTTTCTTGACCCTCACCGATAGTTCTGCCAATTGACTGAATTTTGGTATTTATACTTGAGAGTACATTCTGTGATTTTGTGTGAAATTTTTCATTGACCCATTTCGGATGAAATAAATTTTTTCTTCATATAATTATATACCGTGCGATTATGTGGAAAGAAAAGGCTCCAAGCGCGCAGGCGCTGATTTATTCGAATACTTCGAGGGTCGCCAATTTCAGACTCGCTACGAATATCCCTAGAGTCCGTCGGCTATTTGTTGTCAAATACAAATGGCGGCAGACCGTAGCAGGAATAGGTTATGTTTGTGCGAATCTAGCAGACGACAGAACTGGGGATCTTACTGAAAAGTTGGGGGAGTCGCTGGCGCTATCTTGCCGGCCAATGCGATTTGAATAAATCAAAGTTCGCGCGCTTGGAGCCTTTTCTTTCCATATAATCGCACGGTATATATATGTAAATGGTAAGTCACACCGGAAAAAATTAGCATTCGTTTTTGTTTATCACTTACAATACCCCCAATCTTTTATTTGACTAATTGAAATATATCCTGCACTGCACTATGAGAACTGCAGTTTCAATGATTCCACCACTATGTGTGGAGAATACTTACACATTTATACAGAGTGACTCAGAATTCGTGACGAATATTTCATGGGGTGAATCCGTTACAAAATTGAAGTCAAAAGTTCTTCAGTCATTTTTCTGAAAAATGACTTTTTCCCCAGAGAAAAAAAAAAAAAAATCCAGAAAAACAATGTAATTTCTCATAATTTATCCAATTTTTTGAATCTTCATCAGAATTGAGATCGAAATTTCCTATTCAATTTTTTAATTATTTTGAAAACAATTTTTTTTTTTTCAATATTTGAGAAATTCAGGGGATAGGCGGAATGGCGGTATAACTGAAAAAAAAGTTTTGAGATCAATGAGAAAACGTAGGATGCCAAGTTGAAATGACAATATTGGGATGTACAAAGATTCGAAACGCTGTCTAGCGTGCATACGTAGTACTTCTGACAGTAGGTCTTTCTATTTTCTTATTTTAACTTTTTTTTTATTCGCAAATTTCTTGGATCTACACTTTTATTTCAGAGCCGGATTGGTAATATCTGACAGACGATTTTAGAGAATGTTTCAGATTTTTAAATTGGGGCTCTTATGTTGGCGTTTTATGCATTTTAAAAAAAATGGCGCCGTTTCAAAAAAATCTGAAAAAAATTCGGAGCGTCTCTTCGATCAGGTACAATAACATAAAAAATCATGGCCCGAATCGAAAGGTGTCAGTGTCAAACGTTTACCGAGTTCACATGGAATTACCCATACACTCGGACCCCACTTATTTGACCAACTCGGGACCGGGTACCTTCAGTTATTTGACCAAAGTAGGGGTCCCCACTTTCCGTCTTAAAATGGCAGCCGCTCCTGCGCAGTTGTACATGCGCAGTCCCACGCTAGTTCAGACCCGTACGTCGTAACACTTTGTCTCAATAGTGGGGGTAGAGGGAGTCAAATAACTGAGTCTGAACTCCGTCAAATAACTGGGACCGTCAAATAACTGGTGGTCAAATAAGTGGGGTCCGAGTGTATATATATGTATATATATATATATATATATACTAGGGGGGCTTCGCCCCCCTGCACGCTTCGCGCGCCAACCCCCCAAATTTTAATTCGTATCAGTTGTTTTCAGACCCAAATAATCCGTGGATTTCATGTTCTTCGAAGAATGACCGAATTTTCAATGAAATCCAGTGAATGTTTTGTGACTCGCGATTATATATTCTCTTCACATTGGCTATTAGGTACTAAAAATTAGGATTTAGAGATATCTCTTCATATTGAGAACATATCTCGCCGCCGCCGCCGCCGCCGCCGTGTCAGTATTCCAGGAAATTATGGGTAATATCCCCTCCTCTCCCAACCCAACCCGACCTAACCTAACCTAACCTAACCTTACTTTAGCCAACCTAACCTAACCCAACCCAACCTAACCTAACCCAACCTAACCTGACCCCACCAAACCTAACCAAACCCACCCTGACTCAACCCACCCTGACCCAACCCAACCTAACCTGACCCCACCCAACCTAACCCAACCCACGCTGACCCAACCCACCCTGACCCAACCCAACCCAACCTCACCCAACCCAACCCAACCTGACCCAACCCAGCCGAACCTAACCCATCCGAACCCAACCTGACCCAACCCAACCCAAAGAAGCCGAAGGGAGCCGAGGAGGGCCTAGATCCTTGGGCCCTTGCTTTGAGTCATGTGAACCCCTCCCCGCTATTCCATGGCCTCCTCGACTCCGCTCGGGGGGGGGGGGGGAGCCGAGCGGGGTCGAGGAGGCCGTGGATCAAAAAGTCTGACACGGCGGCGGCGGCGGCGATATATCTTTATAATATAGAGAGATATATATATGTTATACACGACTCAACACGCGCCATCCCCCTTCCGATCGACGCGCATCAAAGAAGGCCCATTTCGTGCCCTTATTATAAAAAATACAGTATGCAACTAGGCGGGATGGCCATGTCTACCTCACCCTCGCTCGACATGACCACCCCCCCCCCCCTCCCCCCCTAGATGCACAATATACTATTTCAGTGTAGTAGAAATTAACCTTTTTTTTTTAAATTAATCCCATAATAGTACTGCATACAGGAGTGGTTGTTTTTTTTTTTTTTTTAAATCCTAAGATCCGTTTGGTGTCTAAAATGAAAAATGTGAGCAGAGTCCTACACGCAGAGAAATTTCAAGTAAATGTTCCTATGCAGCATGGTAATGGTTACATTACTCTATAGTTTGTGTCACGCCGCTCTCATTGACAAACTATAGAGTAATGTGACCATTACCATGCTGCATAGGAATATTTACTTGAAATTTCTCTCCGTGTATCCTTTCACGTGGTGGGTATGGGCATCGCGTAGGAAAAATAGTGGATCGAATTAAAATTTCAGATAGGGGTTCATGAAGGCTGGGTCTACACCATACTGAAATTTGAGGCGATTCCTAAGATTTGACCATAACTCCAGAACTACCTTAAAAATGATATAAAAATCAACCAAGGAATTTCAATCTCGATTCTGATAAGAATCCAAAAGATTTTTAAAAATAATGAGAACAAAAATTGAAAGATAAAATTGTATATTATGCATCAAGGGAGCAAACGACATTTTCGCTCTCGGGTGTATAGCTTGCTGCCTGACCGAGAGTGAGGACTTGGCGAGCCGAGCGGAACGCAACGGCGGCAAACTACACCGAAGAAGCGAAAACGTTGCTCCCGTGGTTCACACGATATTTTTTTTACACATTAACGGAGGCCGATTTTTCTACCTGTTTTCGGGGATAGCGGTTTCATCGATTAATTTTTAATAAATAAATTGAAGTTATGTTTTATTTATTTGGTTGCTGCTTTAAGGGATAAGTCTACTTTGTCACTTTCGATTTTTCAATTTTTTTTTCCTACATTTTTCGAAAGTAGGTATATGTATCTAAAAGTATTGTGTAAAAATTTCATAAAGATCCGAGCGGTGCAACTATATTTTTCTGTGACTTTTACATCACTACCTCGGCGCGCTTACCTAAGCGCGCTAAGCCATGCAGGTATGCGCGCTCTCCTGACCTTTCTGCCGGCTAAGGCCCTTAGACAAAAGAAGCAGCTAGATAAGAAGAAAATGAAGATTTCGAAGGAACAGAAGGCGTTTCATACGGTGCAGGCATCGCTGATTGAGATTAGGAAAGATTTTTTAGAATTTTTCATTAGAAATAACTTCTAACGCGTTTTTCTCAAAACTACGTTTTCAAAGGCGGTGCCGGTGATTTTTTCGAAACCACTCAACCGATCCTAATGAAATTTGAACCACATACTCTACACATGGAAATCTATAAAGTAAACCTCAACCGCGTTAAAATATTATCATTTACTATTTTTTTTATTCAATAAACAGTGAAAAAAAAGGTTTTTTTTTCATGTTTTTTTGAAAAATGCCCGCCAATTTGTCAATTATTGAAGAATGTTATTGGTGGATGTTCGCTTTATAGCGATTGTCATACTGAATCTGACGCACTTTGCTTTTTTCGTTTTGGACAAGCCGTTCTCGAAAAATCACCAGCACCGATGACCTACCGAATTTTGAGGAGCTACGTTCGGCCAACGTTTTTTTTTTTTTTTTTGCGGAAATGAAATGAAATGAATCAATGAAAGAATTTTAATGTATTTTGAGACATTATTGATCAAACCTAATAACATTCAAATCGATATCTATCATGGCATGCTTTGAAATAATTTGCAAAAATAACCTTTTTTTCGAGCGTCCGAAGTAGACTTATCCCTTAAACAAGACAGTATATAGTAGGGTGATTCATTTTAAACTTGTATTTTTTTTTTTCGTCTCCCGCCTGATAGACCGGGAGATGATGACACATTTTTTCAGATCATTTGTACCAGGCTGGCGACTCTTCAGGGGTTTAATTACGTAATGACGAAAAGAAAAATGATGGATTATGATAGCCCTTGCACAGGCGGCCCAATCGCGTGGGCGTTAATCGAACGTGTAGGATAAATTTCGGTATTCGAACGATTTGTACCACAAAAATTCTTGTATTTTCCGATAGTCGA
Source organism: Tenthredo livida (assembly GCA_963992785.1). Lineage (NCBI taxonomy): Eukaryota > Metazoa > Arthropoda > Insecta > Hymenoptera > Tenthredinidae > Tenthredo > Tenthredo livida. Next base: position 41,181,784 of record OZ023064.1, on the reverse strand, counting down.
TGAAAAAAAAAGTAGGCGGTAGCGTAATGCCATACTTCTCCGGTGTGGCCTACAGCCCGCCACACCGACGAGAATACGTCAATTAAAAAAATATAGAAATTCAACCATTTGTACCAGGCTAATTTTTGGACAGCCAATTATCGTCGAGTAGCCGTTCACGAAAATCACCATGCCATACTTTTCCGACGGTCCAAATGGCCGCCATATCGCCGCAAAGGCGTACATTTTTTTTGTACCCAAACGTCAATCATGAATGTTAAATCGAAAATTATTTTTTTTTTTTTATTCCCCGGTAGCGACCTCTAAATTTTTTTTTTCATGCTCTGCGATTGCATGAAGATTTTTTTTCCGAATTTGGCACCGAGTTTGCAGGTGGGAGATAAAAAAAAATACAACTTTAAAATGAACCACCCTAGTATACAGGGTGATATTCCAGGGACATCTCAGTACTGCAAGTCTCGGACAGTCAGGCGGCTGATAAAAATGTGAGCAAAATTATCAGGTTCGCCGCTCGACTATTGGGTAGCTATAGTATAGTCAAAAATCAATCAACGCGATCGTAGCCACCGATCGTAGATCAGAAATAAAAGGAAAGAAAAATCCATGGCTACGATCTGTGGCTACGATCGCGTTGATGGAATTTTGACTATACTATAGCTACCTAATAGTCGAGCAGCGAACCTGATAATTTCGTGCACATATTTACCAGCCGCCTGACGGTCCGAGACTTGCAGTACTGAGATGTCCCTGGAATATCACCCTGTACATATAGGTATGAAATTGGTCCCACCGTTTTCTGTTCTTTTCCTTGTCTATATGATATTATCTTGAAAGAAAATAGAGGATGGATGAATCCGAGGATGAATCTAGTGCTACTTCATATCAGTCGTGAGCAAAGACTGGGAGAAAAGACTTTCAGGGAGGAAAGGGGCGAGAGGAAAGACTTTACGGTCGGTAAAACCGCACTTTTCTTCCCGAAAAGAGGTAGCAAAATCGGCCTTTGCAGAGTCAGTCACGTCAGCCGGGACGCCTTTTTGACCCCATGTGCTTGAAAATTGTGAAAATTGTCATATTTTTTTTACACATGTAAAAAAAAAGTTCTCTGGGTAAAATGAATGCATGGAACATTTTTTTTTTTTTTTACTCTAAGGGCTTAGAAGCTATGGGCTGAATTTTCGAAAAAACCGCCAAAAATCGGAATTGCGCTCTCCTTTAGACGAGAATATCTGCGGTTCTCTTAGTCGTAAAGATGTCAGCAAAAACTTATTTTGAAGCTCTTGAATTGTACTTTCCTGATAGTAATTTTAAATCCATCGAATAAAGAATTTTCTATTTGTCATAAACAATTGTATTATTCAAACGCGATTTTCGAGATGAAAGCCCCCTTCGAATACTCTGAAGAAAATACGAGCGTATTCCTTGATTCATTCTCTACGAAAACTTTCAATTCAAGAACGGAACTCCGATGGAAACTATAATATCTAAAAAGCGATTGATCCGCGCGAGAACACGCGGGCGGCCGTGTACGCGGGAGCACTGGACCCGATACTTGTTCGCTTCACATGCAAAGAATGTAGGAAGACTAGGGTGTTCCAAAAAAAAACAGTTGTATTTTTTTTTCAACGATTTTCCGTTTTCCCATATAAATAACACGTAAAAAAAAAGATTTTTTTGTCTTTTTCACGTAAAACTCTGAGAAAAATTGTATTCTAATTCTGATGCACATATTTTCGGAGGAAATTCAATTCTCTACAAAATATAAAAAAAAAAAATAAATAAAACGAAAAAAAAAAATTTTCATGTGTTATTTTATTCATATGGGAAAACGGAAAATCGTTGAGCGTCTCGTAGAGTTGAGATATCGAGCTGCGCCTTTAGGAGAATTTTTTTTATACCGAAAAGAAACTTTTGAGATAATAAGGAAAAACCTTTTTCCTTTTGGACCACCCTAAGGAAGACATATTACACGTTTACATTCATCAAATCTATTAATTTACGGAATTATTTTTTTCATTTCATACTGGCTACTCGACTTGAAACTACGAAAATATGAATATAGTGAAAGAAAAAAAAAAGTTTAATTCATTCATTTTACCCAAAGAATATATATCAAAAATTACAAAAGAATCAGAAACCTCGACGAATATTTTAGCCAAATCCGTCCCGCTTGATGTGGACTGACTCCTTTGCGTTCATGTGTGAGAAAAAAAAAAATTTCTTGTTTGTTAATTTTGTTTCATGATAAAAAAAAAAAAAATCATCTTTCAGAAAAATGGCTAACGAACTATCGATTTCAATTATTTTTGCAAGGATTCACCCTATACAATACTCGTCACGAATTCTGAATCACCCTGTATAATACTCGATTTCCCTCGACATTTCAATAATCATCTGCATCTTGATTAGCTTTTTTGATAATAAAAATCTCAAAGTGAATCTTACATAAAAATCCGCGTGCACACGCCGGGTACCGCGGTTATTCGGCTATAATGAATAATTATATGAATTTACTGACGTATGCGCGGCCCGTTACCCCTTTTATGCACATAGTAAAATATATAGGGGCGGGAGGGGCAAAACGGGGAAGGGGGGGGGGGGGGGCAAAACGGGGTACCCTAAAAATTTAGTAAATTTTTTTTTTTATTTTCTTCAATTGGAAAAATATCAATAATATAATTTTATGTGGTAAAAATTATTAGAAAAAAAATTTTCTCATGCCAGCTGAAAATTTTATTTATCTACTTTGATTACAATCGAAAAAAGGAAGATTCAGCATATTTCAACTCCTGAAAACTTTATATTTTCTTAAGTACCCCGTTTCGCCCCTCCCGCCCTTATATATGGGCAATTCCCCCTCAAATCGGCCAATTTTGGGTGTTTTCGACCTCGTATTTTTTGAATCGACTCAAACTTTCTTTAGGTGAAATCTACGTCAAAAAAGTAGACCCGTATTTTTTCGTTGGTCAAAAAATTTTTTTTTTACGCTAGTTATGAATTGAGTACCTGGGTGCAAGAACAACCTAAGTCGACTTAGGTCGTTTTTGCTCCCACCACCATTTTCGCGTTGTACAACATCCCAACTACCTACCCTGTGAGTTTCAGGTTTGTGGGATGTCGCATTTTAGTGGAAAGTATTTTTCAAGTATGCAATGCGCACGGAGCGTCAACCCTGCCACGCGCGATCTATGCAAGAACAACCTAACGCCACTACTTAGGTTGTTATTGCATAGAGCGCGTGAGTCTGTTGAAGTATTGTGCTCGCTCATTCGCCTGCCTGATAAAATCAAGTTTGTGGCAGTGACTGAGTTACTGAATTTAATACTTCTCGAAGTTTGAATGTCCATTTTGTGTAAAAAAAAAATATAATTATAATAATACTGTATACTCAAGATTGCTATCCAACTTTTTGTTAACGTGGGACAACTATACCGGACTCACCCTATATATATATTGGGGTGGTTCTTAAATACAAACTTGAGGAGTGAAACATGGCAACCTTCAGAAAATAAATTAAAAAATAATTGTCTTTAAATATGAGATTTAAAAAAAAATTCTAACAGATGCCCAAAGAGATTTAAAGTTTCCCGTTTAACCCTTTCCGTCACAAAATTTGATTTTATCTGGCATTATGTATTATATTTACTTTTCCATGTCAAGAAAAAATAAATCGTCAGACTGAAAATAAAATGACGCCACTATAGTGATGTCTGTGACTGGAAGGGTTAAATAACATAGGATCTTGCGATTTTTTTTTTCGACACTTGATTGTTGGGTTTAATATTGGGGGACAATTTTTTTTTTCTTTGTCTGAAGGTTGCCATACTTCACTCCTTAAGTTAAGGGTGGGGCAAAATGGACCTCTTGGGTCAAAAAAGTTCATATTCATACTCAAGTTTTTTGATGGTTAATCTGTTTTTTTCAGTGGTCCATTCTGCCCCACGTCCATTTTAGCCCACCCTCCCCTATATATATTGAGAGCTCATCAATCCCTTTTTATATATTTCCGAAAATATGCCTTATGTAATAATATTTATCTAATTAATTGCAAAAATTGGTGTATTGTTCGAAAAAAAAAATTATTTTAATTTCCTGTCTTATTTATTATTCCACTGGTTGATCCAAATTCTTAAAGACTGCGTAAAATATGTGTTTCGACATGAAAAGTAACAAAATTTAAGTCGGAAGTGTCGAGACGGACCGAATATTCGCAAGAAATTTCGTTTTTCGCAAGAACGACCTAAGCCAGCGCGCGTGTTTCATTTATTATAAAGATTCCTGTTCATTTTAGTGCAAAAAAAAAATGGGCTTCGTATTCCGGAAGAACCGCCCTTTAAAATGAGTAGTCTACAAAGTCCATTGTCGTTTCGTTCGTGGGTGTAATTCAGTTTTTAAACTTTAAACAACGGTTTTGGTGTCAAAACCTAAGTCGACTTAGGTTGTTCTTGCACCCAGGTACTCAATTATCGCATTTTACTGTAAAAGTAGCGCGCGGGCGGCTTTGACAATTAATATCTCGGGTCCCCTTCACCGTAGAGAGATGTTCAAAAACGCGTTTTAAAGGCGATGAAAGACACTTTCCGATAAAAATTTTCAACTTTTCGAAAAATATAATTTTGTTATTTTTATGAGCAATTAAAATGTTTATCGATTTTTTTCGCAAACTTTAGCCATTTTTAAAATTTTCAAAAAAATATGATCGCATTCCTTATTCAATTCTGAAGATGTGGATTTATTGAAATTCGTAGAGCGATTTTTCTAAGTTTTTTTTTTGCAATTATTTGTCCGGCGTTGCGTCAGGTTGCAGCGCCGCGCGCCTCGCTACTACCGCGTCATTCCATGCATGGAAAGCCGCGCGCCACGCCATTAGCTGAGCCCCGTACGACGCGGTAGTAGCGAGGCGCGCGGAGCTGCAACCTGACGCAACGCCGGACAAATAATTGCAAAAAAATACTTAGAAAAATCGCTCCACGAATTTAAAAAAATCCACATCTTCAGAATTGAATAAGGAATGCGATCATATTTTTTTGAAAATTTTAAAAATGGCTAAAGTTTGCGAAAAAAATTGATAAACATTTTAATTGCTCATAAAAATAACAAAATTATATTTTTCGAAAAGTTGAAAATTTTTATCGGAAAGTGTCATTCATCGCCTTTAAAACGCGTTTTTGAACATCTCTCTAAGATAAAGGGGACCCGAGATATCAATTGTCAAAGCCGCCCGCGCGCTACTTTTACAGTAAAATGCAATAATTCATAACTAGCGCAAAAAAAATTTTTTTGACCAACGAAAAAATTCGGGTGCACTTTTTTGACGTAGATTTCACCTAAAAAAAGTTTGAGTCGATTCAAAAAATACCAGGTCATTTCTCGGCCGATTTGAGCTGGAATTGCCCATATGTATTTTACTATGTGCATAAAAAGGGTAGCGGGCTGCGCATACGTCAGTAAATTCATATAATTATTCATATGTATATATTCATTGTCTTCAAACGGCTTCAGAAGATCAGTCGAGTTTGCGAGCGAGCCGCCTTTGCGGATTCTGCCGCCTTTATAGATTCCGCCGCATGTTTAGAAAAATAGAGTGAACTAATGTCAACTTTGTTCCACCGTTCGAAAAATTCGATGTTGCCTGGGTTACATAATTTAGTAATTACTACCTACGGAAATTCATTATAGGAAGGTTCTAATACGTAATTGTGCATTTATGATGATTATCTAATTTGAAGGGCCTCAAATTCGACACACAAACAGCCTGCGCGTGATAATCGGGGGATATTACTGTGAATGTAACTAGCAATTTAGTAAAACAACCTGATATCATTACTTCAACCGGCCTATATATATATATATATATATATATATATATATAAGGCAACATCGAATTTTTCGAACGGTGAAACAAAGTTGATATTAGTTCACTCTATTTTTCTAAACATGCGGCGGAATCTATAAAGGCGGCAGAATCCGCAAAGGCGGCTCGCTCGCAAACTCGACTGATCTTCTGAAGCCGTTTGAAGACAATGAATTGGAAATTTCTACGCATTGCTATTGCATGCGAAGCCAACTAATCGAACATTTATGCAATGAAGCTTCGACTTGTTATTTGTTTCTAAAAAAAGGTTTGAATCCAGCGAGAGCTGCTTCGATACGAGACTCATTTTAGGGGAATAAAAATATTCTGAATTCGTTTGACGTGCTGATTTCAGAGATTGGAAAATTCAGAATAAATCAGACTTTGTAGCTTGTATACCTAATATATATATGCCACAAATCTGCTTTATTAACCCTTAGCAGACACACCTACCGTCTCGATCATAGAAGACACACGGGGTCTCACAGACCCCCGAAACTTTAAATGCTCATTGTGACAAAATTGTAAGACTTACTGGTGTAAAAAAAATTGTAAACATACTTTGAACCTTCAAGAATAAGGGAAAAAAGATTTAATCCGCAAAAATTAATTTTAAGTAGGTGATAAAAAAACAAATAAAACTAGATTTAAATCAGATCTTCACAAAGTCAAACTTTGTCTGGGGTCCAGTGGACCCCGAGTGTCTGTTAAGGGTTAAAACGTTGCCTTGGTCGGCTCGTAGAGTTAGATCGTGCAATGATAATCAATTTGTGAATTGCAGGTAATAGATTTTCGAATTACAGTTACCAATACAGTAAAGATTTTCTCTTTGAAAGAAACCGCAGTCACGAAATTATTAAATCGAATCTCAGAAATAATAGTTCAGTACTTACATAATGCCATTTCTCGCACGATTATTCACGTGATATAATCTGCCGTCCTTACAGCGGTCGCTCAAAGGCAGAAAGATTCGTCTCCTTTCAACACCATCCATTTTTCGATAAAGGCAGTGTTATCCGAACAACTTATTTCATCAGAGCAGACGCGAATTTGGGAAATAAGTGTCGGGCTGAATACAGAGACTGTAATGCGCTCTCAAGCTCGCTCTCAAGCTCGCTCTCAAGAAACCCGGCAGACGGCAGCTTTGCCGCGTGTTCGTGGTCCGCACGTCGCGTCGCAACGTGCGATAGGGCGAACCACGGCGGACCATCTCTGAAGAAAGGGTTAAATTTTGATTTTTGACGACGTATGCTTATAGCCTTATAGGGAATTTTATTGCGCATCTTTTTTTCCTTTTGAAAAAAGTTGTAACTCTTTTCGATTTCGAAACAATGGGAAAAACACAATTTTTTCAACACGAAAAAGGTTTCTCTTTTTTTTACTTCATCTCGCTGTAAATCCTAGAATATTCCAAGTTTTCACTTCAAATTTGGAGCAAATATGTCTCAAACTGTGTTCAAGCTGGTAGAGTCACTGAATTTTTTTTTTCTTTTAATGCACAATAGTTATACAATTTTTTCTGAGTAATTACACAAATCGCGTTTGAATATCTTCAATCGCTCGGTTCATCGAGGTAAGTTCAAGCAATCGCAAGCTTCCAGCGGATTAAATGGTCGTCAGGATATGTAGAAGTTTCCTGCGAAGTCGTACTTTAATCAAACCTGCCGTTAATGAATTACGAGCATTTAATTATTATGTCGAGCCGCGCGGCGTTGCAAGTATAGAACTCAGCAGTGGCTCCGCGCCTATGCAGGGCATGCGGCACGGCAGCCTTTCGGACCTGCTGAGTTCTCTACTCGCGGCGTCGCGTGGCTCAAACAAATAATTGAACACTCGTAATTTATTAACGGCTGGTTCAATTGAAGTAAAACTTCATAGATATCTTCATAAAACCCTTATCTATACGTACTAGGGTGGTCGTTAATAAAAAAGTTATCTTGGATGCCCTTCGATCGGTCCTAAATGTGAAAAAAATAATTCTCTAATTTTTTCAGATTTTTATTTTGACTCCCTATGGACCCTATTTTCACATGAACTTTTTAATTAGAAAAAATCCTAATTTGAGTTGGGTCTAATTTAAATCGGCGAGATTGCATCGGATACGTTTTATTATTGTATATTACACACAGCTGGAGTGAAAAAATTGAAATTATTATTTTACATATTTTAATATATCGATCAATTAATTATTTTTTCAATTATTTTTTTTTTCAATATTTTTTTTTTTAATTCTCGCGAAGGAAAATTAAAACAATCGCCAGAGATTCAATCAACGTGTATTATGTTGTACATAATCAAATTGATATTGTTTATTTCAAATATAGGCTTCTTAGCACCAAGCTTGAATAGTCACGTGTCACTCTTAGTCAATCAACGTCTGACTTTCAAGATATGATTATGGAACAATTTTAGTTCTGTATGATCGATTTTATTTTTACACTTTGAATAAATACAATCATACAGTACTTTCCTCAAACTGTTTCTCTAAAAATGAAAATTATCAAAAATTTGAACCCAATTATTGAACACTGAAATGAAATTTGCTACCCACACACCTCTTTTTCCATACATTCGAAAATAACGTACTTCCAAAGTACACGGAAGATGGGGGAAAAAAAATTAAATCAATAATTAATTAATCGATATATTAAAATATGTAAAATAATAATTTCAATTTTTTCACTCGAGCTGTGTGTAGTATACAATAATAAAACGTATCCGATGCGATCTCGCTGATTTGAATTAGACCCAACTCAAATTAGGATTTTTTCGAATTAAAAAAGGTCATGTGAAAATAGGGTCCATAGGGGGACAAAATAAAAATCTGAAAAAATTAGAGAATTATTTTTTTCACATTTACAACCGATTAAAAGCCATCCAAGATAACTTTTTTTTTTTAACGAGCACCCTAATACGTACACAAATCCTTGAGCCGAAAAAAAATTTATTATGCCCCGTTTACTCAATAAAACGTATAATATTACAGTAGAAGTTCCTAATTTTCCTATATTTCGGTTATTGCCATCTCAATTCGTGAAAATAAGTAACTTGAGATGCATCTTTCCATCAAGCTACCACACTCAAGTGATTCACGTGAGATGAAAAAATTATTGAAAAAAAATAATAATAAAATTTTTTTTTTTTTCAAGTCACTGCTACGCTCCGAGAAAACATTCTAGTGACTCAGTTTTTTTACAGTTGATTAGTGCTATTTTAATACATAGTTTATGATTTTTGCAGATTTTATGTCCTCCGCTGAACAAAAATTCAGTTGCTCGAAGAAAAAGTAGTTGTCGTAGGGTACAGGTTGCTGCGTTGCATGAAATTACTTCAAATTTGGAGAAAATATTCTGTATGAATGTAATTTAGGGGCAAACCAATAATATTTCATGTAGTATTCCTGTTTTACACATAGAAATATTATTGGCTCGCCCCTAAATTACATTCATAGAGAATATTTTCTCCAAATTTGAAGAAATATCATGCAACGCAGCAACCTGTACCCTACGACAACTACTTTGTCTTCGAGGGACTAAATTTTTGTTCGGCGGAGGACATAAAATCTGGGAAAATCATGAGCCATGTATCAAAATAGCATTAATTAACTGTGACAGAACTGAGTCACTAGAATGTTTTCTCGGAGCGTAGCAGTGATTTGGAAAAAATCATTTTCAAGGTGTGTATACTCCCATAAGACAACAACTCCAAAATATGTTTTTCTGCGGTTGGAAATCATATTGAAGTTTTTGGTCATACACTTCACCAGAGATGAGCATCGAAATTTATATAGCAAATCAATATTTTTCCAAATGTTTGTATTCATTTCACAGAACCAGATTTACAAGTCATCAATCGCACGATTCGCTGCCCGTAGGTCAAATTGCTTAGACTCGACAAGACCAAGTTTATATCAATCGAACTGCTAGAATATAAATGTTGAAATATTTTCAAGTTGTGATAATTTATATCCTTTATAATGCTTTCCAACTTCCTTGGAATCATGATTTCTGCAACGCATGACGAAAATGTGAATTCCACTCCAATATTGTAGGAGCTATTTTTTTTTTTTAACGTAACATGCTCCAAAACTATTAGCGATCCCGTCTGAAACTAGTTTGGTTCGTGCAGTAATGAAAATCTTGAATTTTGTGAATAATTTGAAAAAAAACTTCAAAGCGATTTATCTCAGAACTATGTTTTTGCCAATTGAAAAAGTCTCATGCGTCTGAGTTTTTGTCGAAGACTTCTGAAATTTTCAGGGTACATTTCTACACATACTAGCTCCAAACTCACGTTAGCTTTTGGAAGTCGAAACAAAATTACGGATTTGAGGAAAAATAATTGAAATTGAATTTTTTTTTTTTCATAAAAAAAATCGTCGAAATCAAAGTATTGTAGCTATCTCTAAAAACCAACGTGGGTTTGTGGCGTACGCATCCTAAAATATGTTTGTGCAAGCCCAGCAAGATTCAAGAATAATTGAGCACATGGGAGGTTTTCAAAGAAAGGCTGTTTCAGAAGCATTATGAGGAGTAACTCTCTACTTATTGTTTCAAATGACTTGAAATTTGCACAATGTCTATGTTTTGAGATGGCAAAAATGTATGTTGAATTTTAATTGAAAATAGCAATTGGTTCATCTGATTTGAAAATAGCAATAGATGGGCAATTTTCAGTATCTGCTGGAAAAAAATCATAAAGATTTTTTTTTTTTCAATTTTTTTTTTTTTTTTATATCATTTTGCATCAAAACAACTCGTGGCTTATAATTCATGAAAAAAAAACAAAAATGTAGCATTTTTCATTATTTATGTCCACCCAACATCAAGATATAGAAAAATCCCTTGCGGTTAATTAATGAGGTTCATGTAATGCAGGAATAATTTCTCATTCTAATGTAAAATATCCTGAGAGATATGTCACTTTTACTCAATGACAGTCTGAAAAATTTACTTTTTGGAGTTTGTAACTAATTACCCCAAAAAGTAGGTATGGACTTCAAAGCCGAAAAATAATTACAGACATAGACAAAAATACTGTTCAAAGATTTCCATCTAATGTGTGTATCACCGAAATGTGTCACTTCTTCTATGATTTGAAATTTTATACAATTTGGTCTTCTGAGATTGAGAGGAATTTTTCACTTCGATTTGACTATTTGTGCGAGGAATTGAGGAGTGGAGTTTCTGCATATTGGATATATACGTTTTGCATTTTTACATCGTGTACCCTGATCAGTTTTCGCTAGTTCATAGAATTCCTTCGGTGGGAAGTTCATAGTTATACTTGGCAAGTGGATAGGATCTGAAGCCCACCCAAATAAATTTTGGGGCGTTGTTGTTATAATTTTTTTTCCTCCAACTATGAGCTACGAGTTGTTTTGATACAAAATGACATAGAAAAAGAAAGTGGAGGAAAACTGAATCTTAATGATTTTTTTGATTTTCCTCAAGGACTTTCATTATATTGACCTGCACTCTATATAAGGGCTTAGACTGATCCGCATATGTGATAGAAATTTTCAGAATTTTTTCAGAATTTCAAAATGGGTCGAACTTTGAGTCCATTCCAAAAATCATAAATAAATAATAGTCATTGGAAGAATTGAAATTTTTTTGCAATTTTCACAATAAACTTGTAGAATTTCTTCAAACTATTGGAATCACCATTGATTGTAAGGTTCATGAAATATATAGTCATATAGCATTTTCGACTGGGCTACACCGAGCTATACTGGTGTAGTGTAGCTATCTTCATCCTCTTTCTTTTCTATGAGGAAGAGAGAGACAAAGATGGCTACAGTACACCAGTGTAGCTCGGTGTAGCCCTGGTCGAAAATGCTAATAGTATGTATGTCGGGGTCAAACGTATGGATATCGCAAGACTCCGAAATGCACTAACAAGCTGGAGCGCTTAGAATAGTTTCCTATGTTCTGAAACACCAGCGGTGTGATTTTCTCTGTGGGCTTTTTTTGAATGAGATCCGTAGGTTTGATACTCTTCACTTAACTTTCTGAAGGCGGGAAACCTTTTGAAGACAAAATCATGAACTTGCAAGGACTTCTTCATTGTTGAGTTTCCAGTATCGTCAAGGAACGACCCTATTGATAGTGGAAATTTCTCAATTTAGTATTTTCGATTAACTTGGGCCTAAATCATGTTCGTGCTGTTTAAAAGTAACAAAATCTCACCCCTACACGGAGAGAACTGTAGGAAACGTAGCACCCGAATCGTCGGCGCCACTGCGTCCGATGATTTAGCGCGCTTCCTATACTAAATTCGTAAAGTGGCCGTCCGAAATGAGTGGCGCGCCTGTCTCCTATTTCTTAGGAGGTGTTCCATTCGAAATTTAGGATACAGGCTGCCCGAAAATCTGGATGAGAGCCGTTCGACTGAGTTTGATATTCTACGCTCATATGGCGCTTATGTAGATGCTTTTCGTATTGATTACGTACATTGATGGGGGAAAATATACAATATATTATCTCATATAATATTCTCAATTATTTTTATTGTTTCGAACATCGATATGGAAATTTTTAATGATTGTTTACCATAAAATTACATTTTAAAAATGTATTTTGAAATAAATTTGGGAAATGTAAATTAATGCACGAAACTTTTTCGAATATAGGAATGACAAATTGAATGACAAATTTGAGAAATTTCTCTTGCATTTCAGTATATTTTTATTCAAAAATAGAGCATTTCCACAATATAGGGGAGGGCGGGGCAAAGAGTGCAGCGGGGCAAAGGGGGCACCTCAGCCAAATTTTCAAAATTGAATTTCAAAAAAAAAAAAATCTTCGGGAAACAGTTTTTATTGAAAAAAAAGTGGAAAATTTGTCAAGAATTTTTTTTTGTTAGGCCGAGTTGCCCTCTTTGCCCCGCTCTCCCCTACATAGTGTTCACATGAAGCATAAATTTATAATTTGAATCTAGTGGCTAAATAGTGAGTGTTATCAATAATTGTTGACAAACAATTTACAATTAGTGGCAAACTATTAAAATCTAAAATTTTGGTTTTCCTCATCTCTTTTTCTTCAATGACGTACGCATGAAAATGATCATCAAAACAGACCTCATTAAATAATTTCAGATAGAAATAGACTTCATCATTTAATTTGATTACGCTGATAATTTGACCGAATTCTGCCTCGCTCTCTTCAAGATTCGATGGAATAAACATTCCACTTTGAAAAATCATACCATCTATTTGAACTTGTTGGTAACATTTTATGATACCGCACTCGTTATGAAAATTTTTTTTTATCTCATAGCTGACTTCGATTTCGGAAGTGAACTCTTTAGTTGTGTTAACATCAAGAGTGTGGATTGTATTACACATTAGCAACATTTGCTTGGTCGCTATTGTTACAAGTAAATTTATGCTATTGCTACTTGATTGAGCGTTTGCTTTTATATCTCGATGTCGAGATTCTCCTCTCATTGCCCAATAATGAACGCAAGGCCCGTTTAATAATAAAACTCGAGGGTAGTGGGTTAAATTATGAAATTTCGGCTTCAAATACCCATAGATTTGAATATACAGGGCATTATGCTTTTCAATTACATTCTTCAAGATCGCAATATCATTATTTTTTAATCTCGGCGCTGTTACAGTATCAATGATTTGCCTTAAATATTTATATAGCAACCAGTTTTCATCCGTAATAGGAACGAGATCCCCTATGATCAATCCGAAATATCGGACAAAACATAAACTTTCAACAGCACTCATATTTAATAACACTTTACCGCTCTTCAATCTGTTAATTTTGATAATTGGAGGTTTATTACATTTTTCAAAATCGAAGTTGAAACTTTCTATTCGGCTATTTAGTTGCTGAAGTGTGAAGTACTGTTTAGTGAAAATCAAAGTGCTTAAAATAGATTTCATGTCGTACAGGCAAACCCCTTCTAAAAGATCGTGCATTAGATCTAATGTAATATTTTCAGTTAAATTGAATCCTTGAATTCGGTGAAATGCACATTCTTCTTTAACTCCGCTAATAGAAGGTTCTGGTACTCTAGAATCAGCTATGTAATTTTCTCGTGTTCTCAAAAGCCTCTTCTCTTCTACGGTTGTTATAAGTAGATCTTTTGAAGAAATTTTACAAATACGACATGAAAATGATGATTTGAACGATTCAACGAAACCTAGAATTCCATTGAGGCCTAAATTATCACCCATTATCAAAAGCAATTGAAATTTAACTCTTATAAGCTTTCCTTCTTGTAGAATATCTATTCCTGTTGAATGAAGAAAGTTTAATTCGTCAATCAATTTTTGGAATACTTTTGCATTTGTGCTTTTTTTTTTATCTTCAGAGTAGAATAAAGTTGAGAATATGTAGCTGGAGAGGCGAGAAGCTATATGAGTAGGCAAGCAAACAATAGTAGCATAAACCGCTCCGAATTTATTCACTCCAGCATGAGATCCCATACCGTTGCCTACTTCCAAATCATCATAAAATAAACACAGAGGTAAAACTATTTCGTTCTTAAATTTTTGAACATATTTAGTCCACAATTTAGCCTGAATAATATTTGATACAATGTTTGAACGATTATTTAATGACGTCATGTTTTTTATAATTTGACTGAATAATCCAGGAATTTCAAGAAATATTTTCAACGTTGCTCTCAAAGGAACATGCACTGCGTACATGAGTTCTGGCACAAAAACTATTGAGTTATTAGAAAGTTTCGGTTTGAAAGAATATCCTATGTTGAATTTCTTAAAATCAATGAAACCAACTCTTCTCAATAAATTGAATCTCTTATGTTCAGTTGAGAAATCATTGAATACAGCAGTACGTTTTTCAAAAGCAAGATTTATTTGTTTTATAGTAGAATAAGGAAGATTATGTTCCTCCAAGATACGAAATAATTCTTGTTGTAAATCTGGTAATAAGTGTTGGGCAGGTCATGTAATTTATACACGATTAGTTCTGTATCAATGGATATGAAATATATTTATTTTAATCATATTTTTGTTTCGTATGGATACAACCGGATACAGACATTATAGATATTATAGTTAGGTATAGGGCTACTGCTCAACTAACGCTGCGCAGCAGCAAAAGCAATATGGCGTCATAAGGCGCTAATGTTTGAGTATATATTTCTAACAATAAGGCATTGCGAATGAAACCATCAAAAAATTCTATCACTTCCTGAACAATTTTACGTGGATAGAAAGAATCACTATATAACGCTAAAATAAAAGTTAATATCATATTGAAAATTGTGTCCGACATTTTTGTCTTACAATCCTCATTCACTTTTACTTCACAATAAATATTTTAGGTTTTATGAAAAACTGAGCGTTCGTACTTCTTACAACTACAACTAGATTCTGGAGTACACAAATAATAAAAATAAATTAAGTATATACTTTGTGAACAGTCAATACTTGTAACGTTTCTTAATACTTTCACTAATCACCGTACACTTTATCATGATAAATAAATAACGAGCGAACAATAAATAATGTAAGGTGACTGACGACGCACCAATTTAAAATATCTAAATTGGTTTAGTACAAACTTATTCTCTACTCAAATAGACATATCAGGGAAACTGTTTTACGAACTGCGTTACACCTGCAATGTTTCTGTGGCCATTCATTTTGTAAACCAGTTTCTGGATAGCAATCCAAACAAAATCACACAGCAGCGGCCATTTATTCATCGAGAACAGGCATTTAAAACATTCTTGAACTGCAATCAACGGATCATTATAAGGGTATAGCTGTTTATCGAACACAAGGTAAATTTGTTCGAACGTAGACTCGTTCAAATCCCCACACAAAATCACGTACGGTAGAAGTTCTTGTTTTAGTGTATTTTGGTAATACTCCTCCAAGTCTCTTTTTTTATTTGTCAGTTGGTTGGGTTCCTCTACATGAAGAATAAAAGCTTGGCTGACTCTCAGTTTAGGAACAGTTATCTTACTTGTATTTTTTTTTGTTTTTGTTTGACCATTCACATCGGAGTTTTCTACTTCTGGAGCAGCTTGCTCAACAGGAGTAGTTTTTTTCTGAGGTTTATCAACTTTCAACGATTTCGTGACGTTGATAATCAAAGGTAGTACAAGTAGAGCCAATACGTCTTTGTTGATTCCATTTGATACAGCATCACTATAATGGGTGACAAATTTAACGCATTCCCTAGCACCAGAATTAGAAGCAATATCCAAAATTGTTTTTGACAGTTTTGGCCAATTATTTTTTAAGGCATTTGAATAAAATTCCCAAGTTTCAGCAAGTTGTTTTTTCTCTATCAATTCTTGAATTTTTCTTTTGAAGTCTAAATCCAGCAATGAAATTGCAATGGGTGGAATCAGATATGGAAAACTGCCTAAAAATTGTGCGAGTGTAATAGTCTTGGTGGTTTTTATTGTTGGTGATAACAGCTGCTGCCTTTGCTCGTAGAACCTATTCCAGGAAGTAGTAACATCCTCCTCATCTGCACTTCTAATTTTGTCCAGGACTGTATCGCATAGAATATCAGTTTCTGGCACTGTATTGTCTTTCTGTTTTTTAGCTTCTAGTAATCCTGCTCGACGCAGTACATTCCTCTCAACTCTGTAGTAATTATACAAGCAGCCTCTAGAACAAGTTGATAATTTATCAGCAGGATCATAGGCTTCATAGAACAGTGTGACATCTTCAGTAGGAAATAGCTCTTTGAATTGTTCAGCGTAGAATGCAAATTCCTTTGCAGTTATCCTAAAACAGAAAAATATGCACGCTGAAAAATAATCACTACATGATAATTCAAGAAATTATCTCAATGATACACAATTTTCAAACACTACCTCAAATATTAGAGTTAAGCAAGCGGACAGGTAAAACACAAAACAAGAACTATTCTATCATGCCACAACTATTACTTGTATTTGTTTGGTCCATTCCATCTTTCCCTGAACTTGAGCTTTACGATTAATTGTTTTAGCCTAGTGTAATCAAGGATCCCTTTATTTTTATATAAACCTAGTACTATTCGTCCATCTACATTGTCAGGTTCACTCAGAAATTTGTATAAATCATTGTTCACAAATTGAAAATCTATAAAAGAAATTAGTATTCAAACTGTGCTTGCTTAAAATGTCCGACCCTAACTGAACCATTTGAGTCGTATACCTTTAGGAAGTTGTCTTTCTACTAAAACTTGTGTATCTGCATTATCGAAGCTATTATTGTTACAGCGACGCTCTATTTCATTTACGACAATAGTTTCAACGGGTGGTAGGATTTCAAATTCATTATTCGAGTCATTTGAAGCTATGACTACAGGTAAGCGTTCAATTTCTGATGGAGAGCAAAGAATGTTGTGCACTCCGTTGTCATGTGAAATATGCAGAGACGATGAGTTTTCTTCGCCATCTACTTCCATTTGCTCATTAAAGATTAGATTAGATTTTTCTTCAAAATAAACTTCCATAAATTGTGTTTTTTTACTGTAGTTTTGAAGAAGTAGAAACAATTTAAAACTATCAAATGTAAAAAAGTTGTCATCAGTCAACCCCTTATCTATAAACAAATACAGAAAACATCAAACATTCATGCGTGATACACACTATTTCAATGTTATAAAAAAATGTTGAATAGTGACACAAAAACTCTTATATATATACATTAGGGTGTCCGTTATTTCCCAAGTTGGTTTTTTTTTGCAACCGCCCCCTAAATTTTTAGTTTATTACCTGAAAAAAAAATATCAGACCCAAATAAGCCCTCAATATTCATATTAATCCATGCCTAAATCCTAATACATTTCCCATTTAAATAACATGGGATTTCTGCCCTTTTTAGACTTTAATTTTTTTTTTGCTGACTACTTTCATTACCTCATCAAATATTGTTGATTCTACTACTGTTCTGACCTCTTTGAATGGACATATTTTTACATTGATGGAAAAAAAAATTTAAGTTTTGAAGCGGTAATATTTTTTTTTACTATATTGTTTAATATCCTTCGAATATTTTTTAATTTGAACAAAAAGCATTGAAAAGTTTATAAATTCAAAAATATTCGAAAATATTCGAAAATTACTGAAAAATACGGTAAAAATAAATTTTGAAAAAAACTTCAAAACTTATGAATTTTTTTTTTTTTCGCCAATGTTAAAATATGTCCATCCAAAGAGGTCAGAACAGTAGTAGAATCAACAATATTTGATGAGGTAATGAAAGTAGTCAGCGAAAAAAAAATTAAAGTCTAAAAAGCAAAAAAATCCCATTTTATTTAAATGGGAAATCTATTATGATTTAGGCACGGGTTATTATGAATATTAAGGGCTTATTTGGGTCTGATATTTTTTTTTAGGTAATAAGGTAAAAATTTAGGGGCCGGTTGCAAAAGCAAAACCAACTTGGGAAATAACGGACACCCTATAATATACATGCACCAATAGAAAAAGAGCTTGGCGCATTGATATTGAGTAACATCAACAATCTTTCAATAGAAAAAATTCTCATGCATAACACAACACCGAAAAAACAAGCAAAATTGATGTTATGAAAGCAGTGGCATTTATTTTGATTTATTGAAAAGTATATTTACCTATCAGATGAAATGATAGATCCTTGAACTCATTGTATTTCTGCATAAATTTATTCATTCTGAATCTTTATCGTCGCACTGGTCACAAAAAAAACACATCCGAATATCACACGCACGAAATTTCGGATATCCTATGTTCTACGAGATCAAACACACTGCGTGCTATCACATGATTCCCTCTCTCCTACGTAGAGGCCCTTCTATCCAAAATCATAGTGGCGCTGCTTTTCTATGATTCGTGCGTGTCCACACAGTCATAGGACGCTACGTGTGCTACATTTCTCTCCGTGTAGATTCAAAATTGGATAAGAAATGCAAAAGTAATTCGCTATGAGATGATAAAAAATGGAGGATTTTAAAATGCTGCTCGTGTCCTATTTATATTTGCAGCGGGGCCATATTTTCGGGGAGTTCAGAACACTAACGAGGAGAGTATCAGAGTTTCGGATCATGGATTCTGCTCAAACTTGGAGGGGTGTTTCCTTGGCCTAAAAAATGGAATCCATGACGTTTCATTCCATCTTGTAGGCCCTTGTTTTCTTGGCGAGCCTGACTTCCCAGACAACACAAAAGTCAAAGCTGTCTTAAAGACGTCGTAAGGGCGTCTAATACAACACTTTTTGACGTCTTAAAGACGTCTTTAACAATTAAGACGTCTTAAAGTCGTCTCAAAGCAAAGAAGACTCAATTCGATGAAGAAGAAAAAACTATTGTCACCCCCGTCGAGATTCATCTTATACCGCTGGATTCGACTATTTTTAGTTATTAGTTTAATTAATAGGCGAATCCAGCGGTATGAGATGAATCTCGACGGGGGTGACAATAGTTTCTTCTTCTTCATCGAATTGAGTCTTCTTTGCTAAAATCTGTCATGACACGACAGAAATCTTAGTCAGCATGCTGGAAAACATATATTTCACAGGTACAGTGAGCTCAAAATACACTATTTGTTGGATATACATCCCAGTAAAATCGATAAAGTTGTTGGATTATACATCCCAGTAAAATCGATAAAATTATATGAGAATGGATGAAAAAGTGAATTGTAGCAGTCCAAATGGAGCCCAGCTAGAATCTTACTGTCGAATCGTGATCATCAAACTAGTTTGAGGTAGTTCAACCAGTTTCAAGCCTCCGACGAGCCTGCAAATGGGCCGCCGTCACAGTGAAATAGCCTTCGGTACTCATGTCGTTGGTTTCAAAAGAATCCCTACACAGACCAGAGACCTTCAAACCCACACAACTTGTCCAAAATCAGGCAACAAAATAATTAATGAAGTGAAATTTGCAGAATGGCTTTGAACTTCAGAAATAATTTTTTTTTGTTGCATAATGAGATTTCAGCTTTTGCTTCTCATTATTTGAAGAATACTTAATGAGATAAAAATCAGGAAATAAATCTCCTATTAATGTAACTTCGTTAATACTTTTATCACCTTATTCTGAATGAGATCTGCCAGTTTGAAGATCTGTGGTCAACATGGGGATCCTTTGAAGACCATCGACATGAGCATCAGAGGCTATATCACTGTGGCGGAGAACTATTTTCAGGCTCGCCGGAGGCTTGAAAGCTGCCTGAACTACCTCAGACTAGTTTGATGATCAGGATTTGATAATAAGATTCGAGCCAGGCTCCATTTGCACTGCTACGATTCACTTTTTCATCATTCTCATACAATTTCAATAATTTCACTAGCGCGTACCCACAAATGGTTAATTTAGAGCTCGCTGTACCTGTGCAATATATTTTTTTCAGCCTACTCACTTACAGTTCTGTTGTGTCATATCCCCGTCGAATATTCATCTACCGCTGGAGATTACTAATAAGTGGGGCTCGCCAAGAGAACTAGAGCCTACGAGATGTAATCTAACATCATGGATTTCATTTTTTGTCGCCAAGTTTGAACAGAAGCCGTGATCCGAAACCCTGGTATCCTCCTTGTAAGATGAAGATATTGTACGATTGGAATTGAAATTAGATCCCTTGTTCCTCTAGAACAATGAAAAAATCGACAATTTGGCAATTTTGACAACAGAAATTCTATCAAAAAGTCGGTTTCAACTGCTTTGGGAGTGAAACAGATCCATTATTTAGATTTGATACTAATAATATCTTTATACCTTAGAGTTCTGAAAACCTTTCTGAGACATATTGAATGTCCTGCAGGCATGGGGACACAATTGAGCAGCATTTGGAAATTCTTTATTTCTCACTGTGTATAATATGGTGGATAACTCCTACGTTTCTAATCCAATTTCCAATTTAAGGCTGTGATATTGTTGATTATGAACAGCACTAAAGGGAATTGGGCCGAAATTCAATGTAAAATCATCTGAATTTTCATCTTCTCTATTTCCGAATGAAATCTTCGCAAAAACAGGTTCTCTATTTTTGTATCAGTGAAAAAGGTTCAATCATAAAATTGCAAAAACAAAATTAAATCCTTCCAAACGAAATTGTAGAAAGGTTCCTTGCATCTACGCTTTTTTTGAAGTTTTTTTTTTCTCATAAATATTTTACCATAATCTGAATTACTTTTTGGATGCGTTCTGCAATTTGACTTTCCGTAGTCACTTAAGGGAAGACCCTACTGAGATTTTGAACAAAATCGCCCAAAAATTCAATTCTGCGTTTTTGCTGGAAATATACTCTAGGGGCCTGTCTCCACCTTGTGACAAATATCCAAGGTCCTCTGATTTTTTTTAGTTCACGGACAGCTAATTTTATAAAAAAAAATTATCAAAAAAAAAATTTTTTTTTTGCAATTCCACAATAAACTTCTAGAATTTCATGAAACTATTGAAAATACCATTGGAAGTAAGTTTCATAAGATACGAAGTCAAAGTATGAACTATATAGCCATGTATATGGGTATAGGTACTGCAGGACTCCGAAATGCAATAAAAAGCTGGAGCGCTCGTATTATGAAATTTCTTCAGGAACGTATTTTCTTGGTTCTAAATCCAACTTCTGTAGGACAACAATTATCTGAAAGATCTAACTATTGTCCCTGAATTGAAGAAAACCATCAACGCTACGCTAAAAATTGGCAGTCGCTAGATTGAAAATCCTTATTAATTGAGAAACTAATATCATTTCATGAAAGATCAGCCATAGAAGAGCTAAGAATGCCAACGGAAGCTTTCTTCCGCAGCGTATCTAGTGTAAGTGCTCAAACAAAGCTCTATTCAAAATGAACGGTAGCAGTGAGCGCTGTTGAGCGAGGCGTGAGTTACTGTTCTAAGGCAACAGCCAGAGATAAACGAGTGTTATAGATCAGCACCAAGTTTTTTGGAAACCGCAATAGCTAATTTAGATCTTATTTTGATTTCCTTTTTTGGGACGGTGAATCTACAGATGCAGGGCGAAGAGGAGTCGCGGTCTGAGATGCCACCGCAGCAAAAATAGAGAATCTGAGTTACGCTGATCATAAAGCTCAATGATATGACCGTTCCAATCATTTTGTGCCACTTATTCTGGAGACTTTAATTAACTTACACCAGTTTTCACTAAAATGCCATTTACTCAGAACTATCTTTTCAGCTACGCTAAATGCTTCTTGCGTCTGAGTTTTGCTCCGATGAACTTCTCCTTCGCAGTGAAGATTCACATATACCTTATGCACAAAATGAGGGATCGGTTTCAATCTATTGCAAAAGGAACATTTTTTTGGTCTGATATGAAAGAAAAAATGCTAAAAATTTGAAATAAAAAATAATAAATTCTCTCAAAATGAAACGAGTAACCCAATCTCAAGTCCGATCCCTCACTTTCTACGCCTCAGTGTGCTGAAGACCTCAAACGAAGAGGAATATGATGCGATGAAAACTAAGACGCAAGAAGCATTTTGAAGTTCAGTTCATTTTTACCATTGAATGTCGCGTAGCTTCTACATTTCTCAAGTAATCTTAAAGCTTAAGGTGTGATTTTCTTAGTTTTGGAATACACTTTCACATGACCTATAAATAATTTCGATCATAAGAAAGATGTAAAAGTTTTCAGTTTCACTAGGGTCTTCCCTTAATGAGACGCAAGAAACTGATTTTTGTGAAGATTTTAGTACAGTCTTTTCTCAGAGACACCGAAATTGATCAAATTATAACTTGATCAAGTTTCTTGCTCCTAAAAAACAGCCAAAAAATGATTTTCTGCTAAAATTTTTAAACCAAAATTCATAAAGATATATGGATTTTTATTTGTTTTTAGAGAACCAGGTCCAATACCGAATTCGCCAAGCGGTTATCTTCTTCTTACAATTAATGTAATTATGAACATCACTATGCGATGCAAGAAACTTTGAGAACTTCTTGATTTTTCATATCAAACTCTGGATCATTCCTGCATTTCTGATTCAATTGTCAGTTTTGCGGTGAGATTATTTTTTTCATTTCAAGTAACGCTAACAAGGGACTACATGCCTGTATAAGGCGATAAGTCGTTAAAGGATTAACTAACTAACAGTAACGCTAACAATAAATCCAAAAATAATTGCAATTCTCAAAAAATTACAAAATTTTCACTATCTGTATACCGAGAATATTCGGTGAGTTAGAACGATCCCCTTCCTACGGCCAAACCAACACAGGCGCGCACCGCGTGCATGGTACAAAAAACTATTCCAATTTTTGGCATTTGATTATTAATAACGTACATCACGAGATAGGTGAAGCTAACGTAATTGGTGATAATCGTTATTCGCTCCATAAAATGATTACGTATATCTGTATGATGAGGTGGAATTTTACTGCAGATACCTACGTTCAGATACCTATCGTTACAATATATATGATTCTGCCATTCAGAACACTCATGCCACGGACTTCCAGAATATCGCAAGTTTGCTTTGATCACTAATTTGCGATGTTGTTTATATATGGGGCATTCCACGCCAACTCGACCTGGGTTTGACCCTCTACTCTTTTGATTTGGTTCATAATTTTTCACATGGTAATTTTCCATCTTTCGAACGCACTATGAATTTTTTTCAGATTTTTTGATTCAAATTTGTTCGAATAGAAAAATAAAATCTCTCAAGAAAGAAATCACACTGCAGAAGGAAATTTTTGTTTAAATCTGAAAAAAATCTCAAAAATCCTTTACTCGATTTCAAAAATTTCGGCGTGTGGACCAGAGTGGGACGGCGCTTGCTTCTATACGTTATTCGCGATTTTTTTGAAAAAAAAAATGGACGTAACGGTCAGCTCACTGTGGGCAGTTGCATGAACAGTTTTATATGTTATTCCGAATTTTTCGGAATTTTGTGGAGCCATTTCATTCGTTTTCGATAATTTATTAGACTTATGGCCGGTTGCATAAAAGTGGGTTACCCAAAGGTTTAAATAACCCGTAGGTTACCCCGCAGATACTACCCGTTCAACCTTCATAGACTGTCGGAAGTTAACAGTGATTCTTGACAGCTGTCAGATGAAAAAACGGTTGAACGGGTAGTATCTGCGGGGTAACCTACGGGTTATTTAAACCTTTGGGTAACCCACTTTTATGCAACTGGCCATTATAGATCTATCTAGAATAACATATCGCGTGACTAATGGCAAAAGGTCGTAAGTGACACTCATATGCCCTTCTGTAATTCTTAAAGGCAAAAGGGCGTATAATTTTTTTTTTCACGTCATTCGACTAGAAAACCTTTGAAACGGACGAAAACGTCGATGTTGAAAACTGAAAAAAATTAAAAGCAAAAGGACGTAAACGCCGGAGATAGGCCCCTATCTGTTTGAAAAAATTAGATAAACTAGTGCCAAAAGGGCGTATCCGCCAAAAATGTTCGAATTATTTTACAAACTTCAATTTTGGCCTGTACGTCCTTTTGGCATTAAGTTCACGAAAAAAATCATGTCAGCTAATGCCAGAAGGGCGTATCCGCCGAAAATATCCAATAATGATTGTGATGATGATGATGACAATAATAATAATAATAATAATAATGATATCAATGATGATGATCATAATAATACATATACAGGGTGATTCAGTTTGACCGGGCCACTTTGACAGGGTGGATTCTTCAATGAATTCTGAGAGCAGAAGTCCTTTACCGGAAATCGTTAGACCTCTCGTTTGTGTCCTCCAGGTCGTCCGCATCATAGCCTTCGTCGTCCAGGTCGTAACGTTCATAGTTTTCGTCATCCAGGTCGTTAGCTTCGTAGTTTTCGTCGTCAAGGTCGTCCGCATCGTAGTTTCCATCGTCCAGGTTATAACCTTCGTAGTTTTTGTCGTCCAGATCGTGAGCTTCGTAGTTTTCGTTGTCCAGGTCGTTAGCTTTATGAAGGTTACGATCTGGACGACGAGAACTACGAAGCTAACGACCTGGACGACGCAAACTACAAAGGTTACGACCGGGATGACGAAAACTATGGTGCGGACGACCTAGACGACGGAAGCTACGAATATAACGACCTGGACGGAGGAAACTGCGGTGCGGACGACCTGGACGACGAAAACTACGATGCTACCGACCTGGACGACGGAAACTACGGTACGGACGACCTGGACGCCAAAAACGAGAGGTCCAACGATTTTCGGTAAAGGACTTTTCCTCTCAGAATTCATTGAAGAATCCACCATGTCAAAGTGGCCTGGTCAAACTGAATCACCCTGTATACGTGATATTATGATCATCATTATTAATATCATTATTATTATTATTATTATTATTGTGATCATCAGCATCACCATCATTATTGGATATTTTCAGCGGATACGCCCTTCTGGCATTAGCTGACATGATTTTTTCCGTGAACTTAATGCCAAAAGGACGTATCGGCCAAAATTAAAGTTTGAACCAAAATTGGGCATTTTTGGCGAATACGCCCTTCTGGCATTAGCTGACATGATTTTTTCCGTGAACTAAATGCCAAAAGGACGTATCGGCCAAAATTAAAGTTTAAAAATGAATTGAACATTTTTGACGAATACGCCCCTCTGGCATTAGTTGACCTGATTCTTTCCGTGAAGTTAATGCCAAAAGGGCTTATCGACCACAAATATTCAATTCTTTGTTGAATTTTAATTTTGGTCGATACGTCCTTTTGGCATTAGTCCGAAAATTGGTTAATGGCAGAAGAGCGTATCGGCGGCGCTTACGCCCTTCTGCCTTTAAGTTTTTGGCTTGAAAAAAAACAGCGGCTTTTTTCGTTTTGACAGTTTTCTTATCGAATGGCGAAACAAAAAAAATATATAAGCCCTTTTGCCACTTAAATCGCCCTTTTCGTCGCTTACGACCTTTTGCCATTAGTCACGCGATATAGAAGGAAGAGCCGGCCCACTCTGGTCCACACGCCGAAATGTTTGGAATCGAGTAAAGGATTTTTTAGATTTTTTTTTAGATCTTTAAAAAATGTCCTTCTGTGTGATTTTTTTCTTGAGTGATTTTATTTTCCTATTCGAACAAATTTGAATCAAAAAATCTGAAAAAAATTCAAAGTTCTTTCGAAAGATGGAACAACCATGTGAATAATTATGAATCGAGTCAAAAGAAAAGAGGGTCAAACCCAGGTCGAGTTTGGTCGGAATGCCCCATATACATCACGTTTTGTATTCGGATAGAATACAAGTCTGTTTCATGTGATAATTTAGGTATATAAAATGTTGAGGTTTATTGTGGGATATTAAATGATCTTACTCGGAGATTAGATTTTTATTATAAATTATCTTTATTATATCTTTGGAAAAATATTCTTATTACAATGAGTTGCTTTCATGAGCGCTCAGAACAGACTAGCGTCCTGCCTCGCTGTAGCGAAGTAGATCGGAGGGGGGGGGGGGTTGAGGTGATACAAAGCGACAAATCAGCCTAACACCCATACCTGTTGTCACCTACACATGCCTAGCTGCTTCGATGTAGAAGAGCGTGAGGACTTGCTCTAACACTTCCGCCGTCTGAACGCTCTGTAATTACCATGGTTAATCCTATGATCTCACATAAAAATTTAAAGCGTTCCTTGGGCAAAGGCTTGGTGAATATGTCACCTTTTTGAAATTCTGAGGATATGTATCGAACTTCAAGTTCGTTTTCCTCTACCTTTTCCCTTATATAATGATACCTAATATCTATGTGTTTAGTACGCTTATGGTACTCGGGGTTGTGGACTAGTTTTATAGCACTTTGATTATCAACGTACAAAGTGGTTGAACCTTCACAAGGGTGTATGAGATCGTTCAGTAATTTTCTCAACCAAATAACTTCTTTTGCTGCTGTTGCAGCTGATACATATTCTGATTCGGTTGTACTAAGCGTAACAAGTCTTTGCCTTTGACTTGACCAGGTTATCGCACCATTTGCTAATGTGAATAAATACCCAGTAGTCGATCTGCGAGTTGCAATATCGCCTGCAAAGTCAGCGTCTGAGTAACCACATAAGTGCGATTCGCTTCCGCCGCTTTTATACTCTATACCTAGCCCTACAGTTCCTTTTAAATAAGCGAAAATACGTTTAACAGCCTGCCAATGGGCTTTGCTATGATTATTTACATATTTACTAACAGTGTTCACGGCGAACGAAATATCAGGACGTGACACTGTTGACAAGAATAATAACGAGCCTATTGCTTCACGAAAAGGTACATTTGACAATTTTTCGTTCTCTGATTCTACAGGAGCCAGTGCTGTGTGTGGGTCTGCAGGTATGCTCAACGCTTTTGCCTCACTCATGTGAAATTTTTCTAAGATACGCTGCACATATGCAGTTTGGTGAATGAACAAAGTTTTGTTGGCGCGGTTGCGACTTATTTGTACACCCACAAACAGACTTGCGTCACCTAAAGTGATGTTAAAACTATCCCTAACAAAGCTTATAACCTCATCTAGGATCTCCTGTGTTTCTGCAGCTAGTAGACCGTCATCTACAAATAATGCTAAATATACAATTGTGTTCTTAAATCTACTTACAAATATACAACTATCTGCGCCTGTCGCTTCGAAGTTGAACCGTTTTAGAAAGTTACAGAATTTCTGGTTCCAACATCGTGGCGCTTGCTTTAACCCGTATAGGGATTTATTTAATTTACAGACTACACCCTCACTTTCACTGTCACTGTCTTCTTTCTTGACGCTGTAGCCCTCTGGAAGTTCCATGTAGATTTCTTCCTGTAGATCCCCGTACAGGAATGCAGTTTGCACATCGAACTGTGCTAGTTCGAGGTCGTGCTGAGCTACAATGGCTAGAAGAACTCGTAGAGAGTCATAGCGAAGGACTGGAGAGAATATTTCAGTGAAATCCGTTCCTGGTTCCTGAAGAAAACCTCGAGCACACAACCGTGCTTTGTACCTGCACGATTCCGCCACTATATCTTCAATGACCTTGAAGATCCACTTCGAATCAATCGTTTTCCTTCCGATTGGCCTTTTTACAATTGACCAGGTCCCGTTCTGCTCAAGAGCTTTGAATTCGTTATTGATCGCTTCTTGCCACTTAGATGCGTCTGTGCCTGATAGTGCTTCCTGAAACGTGGTAGGTGTATTATACTCTGCCACATTGAGTTCATACCTTGCTGGTGGGCGTAGATGCAATCGATTCCTTAGCTCTCTTTCTGCCCTTGGTGCTTCGTTTGGTTTTGCTTGCTCTATTTGGTTTACGGCTGGTAGCTCATCCTGTGCGTCGTGAAACTCGCCATCAGCTTGTGCCTCTTCGTCACCTGGATCATTCTCAGGTAGTGAGATTTCCACCAAGTCTTTCAATCCCGTAGTGGGTTTTTCCTCTTCGTTAAACGTTACATCCCTTGAGATTGTCACGCGTTTGGTCACCGGATCGTAGATCCGGTAGTTTGATGACTCGTGCTGATAGCCCACAAGAATTCCTTTTTTGGAGCGAGCGTCGAACTTCTTGGTGAATTGTGTATTCACTTTGGTATACGCTTGAGAGCCAAATATCCGCAGATGACTCACGTCAGGTTTTCTAGAATGCCATAGTTCATAGGGAGTGAACAATTTGCTTTTTTTCACTTGTGGTGTGCGGTTTAACGTATAGACTGCAGTGTTAACTGCTTCCGCCCAAAGTGTCTGTGGCAGATTTTTCGCTTGCAGCATAGTTCGTGCACTTTCAACTATGGTCCGGTTATCTCTCTCGGATTTGCCATTTTGTTCTGGCGTATACGGAGCAGTCGTCTCGTGACAGATTCCCTTCTTCATCAGATACTCCATAACCTTTTCGTTACAGTATTCTCGGCCGTTGTCGGACCGGATTCTTTTGACCGATTTCCCAAATTTGTTTTGAACCAGCTCCATATACTCCTTTAGTCTCTCAAACACATCGGACTTGTGTCTAAGGAAATACACATGTCTGTATCCAGATGCATCGTCTTTGAATAGCACAAACCATCTAGCATTGTTCAGAGATTCCACTGGCATCGGGCCACACACATCGGTGTGTATGAATTCACCTGGTGCCGTTGTCACTTTGTTCTCGGGATTCTTAAAAGGCTGTCTATGTGCTTTGCCAAACTGACATGACTCACAGAACACTTCCACACTATCACTCAGTTTTATTCCCGAAGCTAATTCGTTTTTAATCATTTCACGGATAACACGGTTGCTGACATGTCCTAACCGTTCGTGCCAAACTCGTAGGCTCGTTGTAGCCGAGTTCAGTTCGTCAACTACGGGGGCCACCAACACCTTGAACATCATTCTGTAGACGTCATTGTTCTGTTTTATACCGACACTCACTGTCTTCTCCCCACGTTTTACACAGACCACTGAATTGTTATAAAAAGTCACTGCGAAACCTTTTGCTGTACACATTCCCACTGAGAATAGATTCTTTCTAACCTCTGGTACATGCAGCACGTTGTCTATGCGTCCCTCGTGCCATGTGCCGTTTGCATACTGGCGTATATGTATTGTTCCTACACCGATAACTTCACATTCGCCATTATCTCCGAGCAGTATTTTCTCACCTCTACTCGGTCGGTAATTACTGTACCAGTCCCGTCGATACGTAATATGCCTCGACGCCCCGCTGTCGATAATCCAGACATCATTGGCATCGATAGTCAGAAACTTTTCCTTCTCCTCCTCAGAGGGAGCTGCGCTCGTTCCCGTATGTTTACCCGGGCTTTCCTTACTTGGAGTCGTTACAACGTAAGCACAATCACGATCAGGAGATTCGTGTTTTGGTTTCTTCTGGCGTTTCTTTTTTCTACATTCACTGGCGTAATGTCCTTTGTTCTTGCAGAAATAGCATTCAACGTCTTTTCTGGACCGTTGAGTTTTCTGTTCTGGCTTCGACCTTTCCTTCCATTTACAGGTTCCTCTGTCGACTCCCGTTGCAGCTAAAGCACTTGCTTGGGTTCTTTCCTCATCTATACTGAGACGAGCCTCTTCTTTAATTAATCGCTCCTGGAGATTTTCGATTGTTTGACGTGCCGGTTCGACGCTATCCCACGCCGTCTGCAGGGTACTGTACTTGGGGGATAAACTCGCCAGTATCTTTGCTATCACCGTGATGTTTGATACTCTTTCCCCAACGTCTATTAGTTGTCGTGCCATATTTTGAACTTTGGCAACGTGTTGTACTACCGTGTCCTCTGCAGACATCCGGTACTCATGAAACCTCTGGGTTAGCAACAATTTGTTCGACTCTGACTTCTGTTCATGGATCCGACTTAGTTTCCGCCACATTTCGTTCGCTGTTTGGCATGTTAACAGGCTTTCCAGTTGCATGTAGTTCATCGAAGAGGAAATGATGAACATAGCTTTTGCGTTGTCGCGGACCCACGCCTTTGCTGCGAGCGTTTGTTCTTCTGCCGGCATTGTTCGATCACCATCGACCACATCGCTAACACCACTCGCGACTAAAACCGCACGCACTTGAAATTTCCAGCCCTGAAAATTCTTTCCATCGAATTTTTCGATGTGCCGTGTAGAGAGTCCATCAGACATGCTTGACTTTATGATTTTTCTTTCTTTTCAGACTCACACGCGACGAAACGTGATTTGAATTTGTACGCGAAACTAGACAAATGGCCGACTCACCGTTAGCCGGCTACCCGTAAGACCTCGTGTACCGCGCTACTTTCCGAGTATATTATTGCCTCTTTGAATTTACCGATTTATTGACTGGGCCCATAACCTGTTGAGGTTTATTGTGGGATATTAAATGATCTTACTCGGAGATTAGATTTTTATTATAAATTATCTTTATTATATCTGTGGAAAAATATTCTTATTACAATGAGTTGCTTTCATGAGCGCTCAGAACAGACTAGCGTCCTGCCTCGCTGTAGCGAAGTAGATCGGAGGGGGGGGGGGGGTTGAGGTGATACAAAGCGACAAATCAGCCTAACACCCATACCTGTTGTCACCTACACATGCCTAGCTGCTTCGATGTAGAAGAGCGTGAGGACTTGCTCTAACATAAAATAATCCAGCACTTACCTTACCGTACGAATTCTTCTAGTTTTATAATCGCCTAGTATAAATACGCCACTGCTATAACTAAAATTTGGATTATCTTCTGACTTCTTCAGTGACCTTTGAAAACCGTGCAGTCGCCCCAAAATTGTGGCAAACTCAGTCGAATACCAAAATCCATCAAATTTTGGGGCAAGGTCAGAAGTCACAAAGTTTTGAAAAATCGTTTGAATATATTTGATGATGAATATTTTTGACAATACGGAAATCGAGCGCAGCTTTGCGCAAGCCCACCCGGGTAGCTCGATTTCTGGGACCACCTACCTTGTCCACGAACCACCTGCGGATCTTTCACATAACAGAAAGTTTGATTGAACCAAGAAATAGTCAAATTGACTATTATGTCGGAAATCACATTCGCAAAAAATTATTGCCGTGGGCCATAAATAAGGAATGAATAGGGGAGAGCGGGGCAAAGCGGGCACCTCGGCCAAATTTTTGAAATTAAATTTTAAAACAAAATTCATCGGGAAACAACTTTTAGTGAAAAAAAAAATCGAAAATTTTCGCAGAATTTTTTGTTCTATATGTGGTTCAGATGGAAAAACGATTGATGTGGGAAATACACTGTACAGTTCAAAAGTTTGGAAACACTGTTCCAAAAATAAACATTTCTTAAAAGTTCCATATCTCAGTGTAAAATGATCTAAACAAATCAAACAACGAAATATTTTGTAAGGGAAGAAGTGAACTTTAAGATAACCCATAGTACGTTTGCCTGTCTTTGATTCTCTCCAAGCTAACTAAGACCAACTGAAGTTGTATTATTTTCGAATAAATATTCTAATACTTCGAAGCGCTGCAGCCTGGACTCGATGTAAATAATATTACCGTACACAGAAAATTGACTAAAAACAATTCCAGGTACTTTCAATGAACTTTGAGGTTGTATTTTTTCAAATTTTGTTACGATAATTTTTCGAAAAGTTATTCAACTTTTTGTGTCAAAGTTTGTTGTTCAGTAAATGCTTAATAACTCAAGAAATGGCAAAATTGGAAATGAGAGTTGAAAAAATAATAATAATAGTTAATAACCGTGTAAAATCGATAGATTAGATGACCCTGGACCCGACTAGGTGGGTAGTAACGGTCAAAAGTGTAGGATCTTCGCGGGAGGCCATTTTTGCTGTGTCGAAAAAAATTGGTAGCTTAATGTCATATCGCAATATGCCTGATAATGAAAATGTACATAGATTTTGGTTTTTCATTGCTAAAATGTGCGTTTAAATAATAATATTAATAATAATAATAATAATAACTTAGTACCCATCTTTATTTATTTATTTTTTTAATTTTTAATTTCAATTTATTTTGCAAAAAATCATTTTCTATTTCCAAGAGGAATCGCCCTTTGTAGGTTTGTATGACTCACTGAAAGACACCCTGTATATTAGTGTTGTAACGCTCGAACCGGCTCGAACAATAGTATTATTGGCGACTACGGGCGATCTGAGTACGGTATCTGGCCTAGTGGTGCCCTCTTACCGGCCAGAAGTGGCACGCCGTATTCTCATACCATTTTCGGGATTTTGCACCTTCGAGAATTTGATCATTCGGTATTTTGACGCATCGCTTCTTCGGTCATTCTGTAATTTCATTTCGGTATTTAATTTTTATAAATTCTGACTCATCTCAAAATTTGTGACTTGGTTTTTCGAATATTCGGTATGTTTTATCATTCAGGTTTTTGGTCGTTCGAAAGGTCGACAATTCTCATTTGTACTTATCTGATCGGTTTACTTTCGAGATTTTCTGATTCTACATTTTTTCATTTCGAATTTATGGACCTTCTGTATGATGCTCATTCGGATTATTGGTTTTCGGAACTTTGAAATTTCGGAATTTCGGTCGTTATGAATTCTGGTCATTCTGTTTTTCGACCCCCACCCTCAGAAACTTGTTCCGCACTAAAAGTATTATTATATAAGAAAGGTGGCATTACAAGCAGAATCCCCCGGCCACTTTCATCTAAGACAGTCTTAATCTGAGGAAACCCTTTGTCAGCTAGAATGAGGTCACCGGGTTCCAAGAGCTCCAAAAAACCAGAATTTGTTGTTATTTGTGCATCAGTTGTTCGACCACCATGGCATTTCGAAATAAAAGAGATAAGCCCACAGGGAGTACAACAAACTAGAACTTTTAATCTGAAACCCTTCTTGTAATGGGAATAAAACTGAACACGTAACTCCACCGTCGAAGGTTGTTCAACTTCAAATTCTGTGCAATCGATAATGCCCCTGCAATTTTCATATGAATCTTTGAATGCCTGTGGCATAGTCGCTTGAACTATTTCTTTATCAGGCCATGTGACAAAATTTTTACATGCACCCGCCAAGTACGATAATGTTGAAAAAAAAGTTCTTGAAAATGTACTCCTGTGCACATCGAAAAATACACTCAGCGCTGAAAAGCTCAATCCAGTTTTCATTTTCGTTAAAAAAATGAGACACCTATTTTTGAGAGATAGTTTAATACCATGGGGTACCATTTGTTTCGATAGGATTTTCAGAAGCAACTGAAAACTTGTAAGAGTTACTCCAGCAATATCAAGCATTTCCTGATCACTTTTTATGGATTCTACTCCTCGAAAAGATAAACCGCAATTCGAAGGGAGGTCATTATCTTGATGGTCAGGCCCAACCTTTTTATCTTCGGATTTAACGTTGGTTCCACAACATACATTTCTAGTTTTGCGAATAGGTGCCTTAGTTAGTAGATATTTAACATTTGGACTACAAGATTGGGTTTCTGCGTCACACACATTGTCTTTTTCATAACGATTACATATGAATACTTGCTGTATCCCAAAACTGCTCTGAAATGGTAAATCGACTTGAACACTTTGATCCATTTTTTCCGGACTATTCAATTGCGCATTTTCATTCTCTTCAGGCAAGTAGTCATTCATCGAGTCTTCTGGATGGTTGTCAATTTTCAATTTTTTCGAGTTACTAGAAGTCTCATTTGCATCTTTTTCGCTCTTGTTTCTTCTCTCCATGTGGCGTTTATACCTGTAAACATAACATTATTTCTCAGCTATGAATTACAAAATAAACAAATATTAAAATTTGCAGAATAAAATACGCGTCTCACTAACCTTCCGATTGACAATTCCTCAGGTACTGTAACTCTGTGATACACCTCTGGAAAGATGGTTGGGTTAAAACTCGGACTTCGTGGATCTTCGGACTTTTTGTTTCCAACGAAATGTCGACTACAAATTCGCGTTTTTTTGCTCGGTAGCCAAGGAGATCCATCTTCTCTGCAAATTTGACATAAAATAATATAAAATATTTCCTGATATTCTGTGTATCATGTGGTTAAAAATGAGTACATTTCAGTACGAGTACGGAAAGGCTTTTTTGACGAAATGAGAGGTTTACGGCACGAGCCGAAGGCGAGTGCTGTAACGAGGTTCGTCAAAAAGCCTTCACGTACAAGTAACGATTATTATTTTTTATCAGGAAAGCCGAGAAATCGCGACGAACTTGCGATTCTGAGGTTAGAATGATGAAAAAAATTTAAGACTTTATTATCACGTTTTTCAAATGACTAATCTAACACACAATCAAAAAAATCTATGTACTTACTTTTCTCTCCGTACTGCAGTTAACCACTTTTCGCGGCGCAATACTTTATGTGGATGTAGAGGATTTGAAGTGGGAAAGCAATAGAATTCAGTTCCTGGTGAATTGAATTTTGAATTTTTACATCCCACAACACAACAGTAGACGGTGGTCTTTGTCGTCATTTTCACTGTTTATTCGTTAAATTGTTAAAAAAAGACAGCCGGCTGTGGCCTGTGTCGCCGGGAACTTGACAGATCAGCTGCTCGATCAGCTGAGTCTGAACACGGGTTCCTGACATTTATCTTACAATATATTAAATCGACACGCTGCTTTTAAATGGTAAAAGGTTCGAAATTCGTTGAGTTGTTTCTTCACATTTTATTTTCCACCATTATTACGTATTCAAATAATATTATACTGAAATGTCACGTACAGTAGAGTCCCGCTTTTGTCAGCCCCGATTCTGTCAAGCTAGACGTTCCCCTACCTCCCACTCTACTACCGCTGCTCCCCTTCGCTCGTGCGTGGAGCCACGTAGAGAGAGGCGAAGGCGTAGCCCGAAGTCTCCGGCAGTGGTGTAGGAATGTATGTAAACAAACCTTGCTTTGGCAGACTCACTTATTGACGAAGCCAGCGCACCGCTTCACTTTCGCTACGCCACTGGCGTTCGCTGACTCGTACGCCTCCTTAGGCGGAGCTCAGACGTTCCCGGTTCTGTCAGCAGTCCTCCCGTGAGGCTGACAAGAGCGGGACTCTACTGTACTTAACTATGCACTTCCATAAGACCCCGTATATCGCTCGGGGTGCGAAGTTAGTAAAATCGCTACCATGAGCGCCTACGTCGATCATCGTACCCCCTCCATGCTGTTGCACACAGCGAATAGCGATATGATGGACTACGTGCTCGATGTGCAGGGTTTTCGAGACGCTCAAAACGGTTTCGCTGTCAAGGACGTATCCGTGTTAGCTTTGAATCGTGACCACATCGGACACTGGGTAGCCGCACCACCTCGTGTGGAAATTGCCTTATTTAGCCTTATTGTGAAAACGGCTCCTATCAGGTCCCGATCAGGCTACCTGATTTAAAATCCATCATTAGGGCCCTGATCAGGCCCAAACACAGCCCGGATAAGTTGCCCTTATTGTTTAGTAAGGCGTTATCAAGCATCATCAAGTAAGGCGTCCTGATCCGGACGTGACACGAGCCTTTTTTACAATAAGTCAGGTCCTGATCAGGTGGCCTCACTTGATAATATATCGTCCGCTGGGAGGAAGACAGTGCTATCTCAGCTTCGCCGTGAAGGAGGTGCTATCTCAGATTTGACTGGAAAAAGGTCCTATCTCAGCTTCGCCGCGAAAAAGGTGATATCTCAGATTTGACTTGAAAAAGGTGCTATCTCAGATTTGATCTGAAAAAGGTGCTATCTCTATTTACCGTAAAGCTGAGATAGCACCTTCTTCAAATCAAATCTGAGATAGCACCTTATTCACGGCGAAGCTGAGATAGCACCTTTTCCACGGCGAAGCTGAGATAGGACCTTTTTCCAGTCAAATCTGAGATAGCACCTTCTTCACGGCGAAGCTGAGATAGCACTGTCTTCCTCCCAGCCGACGATATCATCAAGTACGGCGACCTGGTCGGGACCTGAAACGAGCCTTTTTCGCGATAAGTCAGTTCCTGATCAGGCTGCCTTACTTGATAATATATTACAACTATAAGGCAGCCTGATCCGGACGTGACACGAGCCTTTTTTACAATAAGCCAGGTCCTGATCAGGCTGCCTGAAATCGTGCACTGAAATCAAATTAGATAACTTGTCTGTTGAAACTATCAATATCAGATATATATCAGGATGTTGCAATTTGTTTTTATTTCCATTTTTCTTCAAGTCGAAATAATGTTACTTAGAGGCCAACTCTAGGTGCCAGAATTATTGTTATTATTTTCAAAGTTTTATTATAAAGTTGCTAAGCAGAGTAAAAAAATTAGTTCAAGCTTTTAGGAGTTACATGGACCAAAGACTCGATTTGTGATAGTACTATACGTGTTAGAATTTCATTTGGATAATAGTTCAGAAAGTTATTATCTAGTTATATATAACTGATTCAACCAGCTATCCCAGATTATTTTTTAATATGAAAAGATATTATTTGTTATCCTTATTCTGTAAGAAGTGTTCAAACCTCATTCGAAGTATTTATTGAGTGCGACATATAAGACTAAAAATTATATTATGAAATGAGATTTCACTGGGTTGAAATATACGATGGAATAAAAATTATATATTTTCGTCTTTATATTTCAAGAGAGTTGTTTTTGTTAACCCTAGAGGGGTACACTTCCTAATTCTTACGCTAAGGGTACACTGGGTGTGCGACACCCGGGCATTTTCAAAAAGATGCCATTCCGGCTGTGATTGAGATTTTTGAAATTTTCAAACGTAGAATTTTTCTTTGAAGTACTCTGAATACGATCAAGTTAGACAAAGTCGATTTCGAAATTTTTTGTCATGAATAAATCGTGTTTTTCGAAAGCATGAAATCGGAGAACCACGCGAAGAAACAAAAAGGCCTGGGTGTATAACACCCAGTGTACCCCTCTAGGGTTAACCTATTATCCCAATAAATTTCGGAAATGAATTACGCGCTATATATGATAGTAAACTAATGTGGCCCTGATCAAGGCCTGCATTATTGTTGAGGAATAAAGGAGGTTGCCTGATATGGGCCTTGTAAGGTAGCCAGATATGGGCCTTGTAAGGCTGTCACGTAGGGGCCTTATGGTGGAGAGCGTTACAGAACACCATCAGGGCCTGATGAATTTCCCGTATCCGGGCCTTACGTACAAATACGGCAGCCTGTTCAGCGCCTGGCACGTACCGGATTCAGATTTCCACACGGGACCCTGCGCCTTCAACGATCTCCCGGCGAACATTTGTGCTCGGAACAACTATCTATCGCGCAGCCATCACGGTATAGAGTGGTTTGACGGTGATATTCAAGAGAAACAAATCTACAAAAAATTGCGCGCCGTGGCACATTCGGCCCGCATGATTTATACGCGCGGTGAGAAAAAGGCGAAATTGTTGCGGCGCGTTATGTCGCGTCAGGTGACGAATCTGGAGTTTGAGGACTGCCCCGCATTCGGAAAGCTGCCGCCATCGGATACGTACTGCATGCATCACGCTCTGTGCAATCCCGGGGAATTTGTCTGCTCGTTGAATCGCGCGGCTGTGCTGAAATCTTGGCTGTTGGGGAGAAAAACGGTCGACGAGGTGGACGGTAACGGGTTTTCTACAGCCGAATCCGAAGAGCGTAATGAACAGTCTGGAACTGAGGAGAGTTTTGGCTTTGATACCGACGACTACGTGTGGAGTCTACCCGGCTGATCGTATTCCTTTGCGGCGGTCCCGCCCCGCGGCCCTTATCGCGAACACCAATGACCACACACAGCCCGGAAGACACTGGGTCGCTATCTACAACGATGAGTCCGGCAACGGGGTCTACTTTGACAGTTACGGAGTCGCGCCCTTCATCCCGCACCACGTGCGTCGTCTGCGGAAAAACTGTCCGCGCTACCGGTACAACACGCGCCAGCTCCAGTGTATCTTTTCCGACGTGTGTGGTCAGTTTTGTGTTATGTTTCTATATTATATGCATTTTGGTTACAAGCTGGATGATTTTATCGATAATTTTACGGCAGATTACGTAACAAATGATTCGATCGCCGCGTCGTTTTACAATTGCGTGGTCAAGAAATTGAAGAGTTGCGACAAACTCGACGCCTCTTGTCTATCCTGTGTATAGATATGTTTAAGGAAACGTTGGTAATCATAAGTTAGTTTTAAGCAATGTTGAATAGAGCGAAAATTTTGTAACGAAACAGCGTGTGTTGTTCATTGCGAGCGCATCCCACCAGTATTCCAGCAAACTCGGCGGTTTTGCACGTGAGGATGGTAAGTTGACGCTCGTCGGGACATCGAGACGTTTCTTGATAGGCATGTACCTCCATCACCCCCCCCCCCCCCCCTTGCTTTAGGTACGCGATGCAGCGAGGTATATTTCTATGCAGGACGCATCAGTTGAGCTTGCGACATTGAATAAGAAGTAAGTATGCTTGTTCTTTGCTCGGAGTTTCGTGATTAGAAGTTTTGTGATTGAAAGTTTATTCGTTGCAGAAATGGAAAATATTGCAGTGATTTCGGTACCCGCCGACCCCCGTGACATGTGATTGGTCCGGGGGCGGTTGATCGCAAGGCTAGCGGAGATAGATGCCGAGATCGAGGCGCGGAGGGCAGAGTTGGCTGCCCTCGAGGAGGATGAGGAGGAGGACAGCGACAGCGACTTTGCCGGAAGCGTCTCGGCGATGAGCTCCGCTAGCTCAACCGCCCCTGACGACGAACATATAGTTCGCGGGGGCCACGAGGGGGTGGTAACCGATAATGGGGTGGAGGAGCCGCATGAGAATATAGCTGCGTGGATGGGTGATGGGTGGGACGACGGGGAAGTGGAGGGTGTTGTTGAAGAGGTTAGGGATTACGAGGCGGAGGAGAGGGAGCGGGAGCGATTACGGGAGGAGGGGTCGGATATCGACGACGACGAGTGGTGGCTGCCTACGGACGAGGACGGCTACGTCGCCGGTAAGTTGATATACAGGGTGTCCCATTTTAAAGTACGCATTACGTTTACAGCCGACCTGAAGGTCCAATCGAAAAATGTGTCCCACAAAAGTTGTATGGTTCAGAGGGGGACACATGAAGATTTTTTCTCCGACGGTCCAACATCATAACTGGTGATGCTGCGGAGGATGGACCAGTTTTTTCAAATGGGATCATACATTTTTGCTACAACTCAAATATTCCTCATTCGAAAATGCACAACTTTGTCAGGAATTTTTTTTTGTTGAAGTCAATAGTTCGTGAGATACAACAAAAACCATATTCTGCAAGACGCGGGGAGGTTGAGTCTCCCACGCCCCGTGTGCCTGTGCGTGTGTGCCCACGTGCATGCGCGCTTGCGTGAACTAGAGCGTGTGTGGCCGCGTGCGTGCGCGCTTGCGTGAACTAGAGCATGTGTGGCCGCGTGAGTGCGTGCGAGTGCGTGAGCGTGCGCGGAATAAGCGGACATCACAGAGATGAGGTCTCCGCGGCTCGTCACTTCCGCGGTATTTTATGACTCCAAACCCTCCCTGTGATGTCTGTGATATCTCGGAACATTGGTGGGGTGACTAGAGATGTTCAAAAATGCCACCATCAAGAGCAAGGCATACTCTCACTCGCTTTTCGAAGCTCTGCGCCGTTTTCAAAAGGACAGCCCTTGGAATTGCTCTGCACGCATTAGTTATTCTATCCATCATGTCAACCCTAGTCGTTGGAGGCTCCCGGTAAACAACATCTCTAAGCAACTCCCACAGAAAAAAATCAGGTGATGTGAGATCTGGTGATCGTGGTAGCCACTCAACTGGACCCCCTCGACCGACCCAATTATTGCCGAAGGTAGCCTGCAGATGATTTTTCACAATTCGAGCCCAATGCGGATGTGCTCCATCTTGTTGGAATCACATTCGGGCTCTTGTGTCCAAGTCAACTTCTTGCAAAAGCTCTGGTAATTCGTTTTGCAAGAAGTCGAGGTACCTTTGCCCGGTCACCCGTCCCTCAAAGAAATATGGCCCTACGAGATATCCGTTGACAATCCCACACCAAACATTCACGGTCCACTGATGTTGGTGATCAATCTCTCGCAACCAATGTGGATTTTCGGCGGACCAATATCGGCAATTCCAGCGATTAAGGTGGCTATCGATCCGAAATGTCGCCTCGTCACTCATCAGAAGGTAACGGGGAAAGTGTGGGTTCCGCCTGATTCGTCCAATTGCCCAACGACAAAATACAACACGACGAACATGGTCTTGATCAGAGAGTTTCTGGTGCAAAGAAATTCGGTAGGGTCGAAGGTGCGCCGCTTTCAACATTCTAAGTGCCGTGCTCTTCGGTACCCCTAAATACGATTGAATTTTTCGGAGACTCAAATGAGGATTCATAGCAACCATTGCCAAAACGGCGATATTTACGGCAGCTGCGCGACCCTCGGCTTCGGGGTTTCGGACGTTTCTATTACGTTTCAGACGTCCTTGTCTAACCCTGCGTTCTATTTTTGCAATAGCTCTATCATTTGGGAATCGATTGCGGAGGTGACCATATCGATCCGCATACAAATGAGCTGCTTGTCGATAGTTCCCGCGACATTCTCCTGAAATTGCTGCGAAAACCTTAAGACCTTAATATCGTGTCGTACTCGTACCGTGTCCTGGCTTGTTATGAGAAGGTAAGCACGACGCATTGGTTGTCATGTTATGAAAAAGTGAGACACAACACATTGTAATAGTGTCGTGTTATTCGAAGGTCAGACACGACGCAATACGGCAATCCTTTTGAAAACGGCGCAGAGCTTCGAAAAGCGAGTGAGAGTATGCCTTGCTCTTGGTGGTGGCATTTTTGAACATCTCTAGTCACCCCACCAATGTTCCGATATATCACAGACATCACAAGGAGGGTTTGAAGTCATAAAATACCGCGGAAGTGACGAGCCGCGGAGACCTTATCTCTGTGATGTCGCTTATTCCGCGCACGCTTACGCACTCGCACGCGCCCACGCGGCCACACATGCTCTAGTTCACGCAAGCGCGCACGCACGTGGGCACACACGCACACGCACACGGGGCGTGGGAGACTCAACCTCCCCGCGTCTTGCAGAATATGGTTTTCGTGGTATCTCACGAACTATTGACCTCAACGAAAAAAAATTCCTGACAAAGTTGTGCATTTTCGAATGAGGAATATTTAAGTTGTAGCAAAAATGTATGATCTCGTTCAAAAAAACTAGTCCATCTTCCGCAGCATCACCAGTTATGATGTTGGACCGTCGGAGAAAAAATCTTCATGTGTCCTCCACTGAACCATACAACTTTTGTAGGACACATTTTTCGATTGGACGTTCAGGTCGGCTGTAAACGTAATGCGTACTTTAAAATGGGACACCCTGTATGATTGTAATTGAATTTCGTTCGGTTATTGTAATAATAATAGTAATACTCGTATGTTTCAGACGAGGTGCGGGTCGAGGAAAGGGTGGATGAGGAGCGGGTCGAGGAGCAGTTATAAGTTTAAATAAAGTAATAAAAATAAAAAAAAAATTGAAAATAATTTGTGTGTTAATCCCTGCATATACCCTGTCATTTTCTGTCAATTTCAGCTAGTATATATACAGGGTGATCCAGAATGCGGTACTTTACTTACACCGGTGAATTCCTTGTAAAAATCTAAGACCAAAATTATTCATCCTAAAATGTCGATTGCTAAGCCGATTTCGGGTAGAAGCCGTTCAAAGTAAGCCACTACGAGGGCAGATACGAGAATGGCTCAGCCGCCGCCACGCCGTTATTGTTGGCCCGCCACCGTGATCTTGCAAAGACACAACGATCAGACGTTACATTCATAGTTCGGTAACATTTAAATGCTTCTGTTTCCATTGCATCGCCCGTATAGCTCAGCTACATACAGCAGAGCAGTCGTGGCTGCGGATGTCTGATCGTCGTTTCTTCGCAAGATCACAGTGTCGGGCCAACAATAACGGCGTAGCGGCGGCTGAGCCATTCTCGTATCTGCCCTCGTATTGGCTTACTTTAAACGGCTCCTACCCGAAAACGGCTTAGCAATCGACATTTTAGGATGAATAATTTTGGTCTTAGATTTTTACAAGGAATCCAGCGGTGTGAGGAAAGTACCGCATCCTGGATGACCCTGTATTGTTACATTGGGTAAAATCACCCATATCCTATTAATTTTATAAACACCATCTAGTAGCCTATATGATAAATGACATCCTTCAAAATATAAGAAACTCGGTTGCTGCGTCAACAACGATTATTGTAAAACAAATCAGTCTGTCTTTAGCTCACTACTGAAGCAGACCTGTGATTTCTGAATACACAAACTTATTGCAAACTCATATAATTTCCTCTACGAATTCACTCTATTTCTCTTGGACAACCTACTTAATAACTTATTATCTCAAGGATTATAAAAATCGTTATATTGGTGTCAGAATCGGGAATTTCCGAGACCGATAAAGTGAATATTTTGTGAATCAACTATAAACGAAAAACGAAATGTCTCGTCGACGAGCTACTGCTTCTACTGACGAACCAGCTGGACATCAGCAAATACCACCACCTCAAGTCGACATGATGGAGCGACTTTTTCAAGCCTTGGCCGCCCAACAACAAGCAAGCCTAGCTGCCCAGACAGCTCAACAACAGGCAAGTCTAGCTGCTCAAGCAGCACAACAAGAGGCCAATATCGTAGCACAGAAAGAACGCGAAGAGCGTGAAGCCCAACTTCGACGCGAAGAAAGGAAAGAACGCCGAGCAGAACGCGAGGCAAATCTAACAGCCCAACGCGAACGAGAAGAACGCGAAGCGATTCGTTAACGCGAACGTGAAGAGCGTGAAACTCTTCGACTGAGGGAGGAAAGAGAGGCAAATTTGGCAGATCAACGAGCGGATCGTGAGGCAAATTTGACAGCTCAGCAGGCTACCCTCTCCCTTCTCGTGAGACGCCTGGAACCTCGGGAGGCGATCTCGCAGACCTCCACTCCCAGACGATCCCCAATGAGGATCGAGGAGATTGTCGAGCCAGGAAACATTCGGTCTGTACAAAACTATGGGGAGAAAGAACCCTCCCCAACTATTCGTAGATCACGTACGGGTGGAGCGACAACTTTCACGCCGCACACTCGTACCATCCCTCAAAGCGACCGAATTGAGCACTCAATTCGGGACGCAAATAATGTACACTATACTGACCACATGGCTGGCGATAACACTCTAGAAAATAGAATTAATAATACTGTGCCTCTTAATTTGTCTTGCGCCGGGAGTAGTCGCGACAAACAATTAAATAACACGACTGTCATAAATAACGAAACTGTATCCAAATCGTCTAACCTAAAAGTAAACTTCTTTGACGGGACAATACCGTGGGCAGATTACGAAAGACAATTCCAAATAATAGCTGAAGTTAATTCGTGGTCTTCTATTACTAAAGCCGGGCAACTTGCCGGAAGTTTGAGAGGCCCTGCCTTAGCCGTCCTATCGACTCTTGCTGATTCCGATATTGAAAATTACGATAAACTCAGCGGAGCCTTATGTCTGAGATTCGGTAATCAACTGATTTCTAAATTATCTTTAACTCAATTGGGACTTAGGAAACAGGGCAAAGAAGGAGGTCTTCCTTCGCTCGGTGTAGAAATTGAAAGACTAGCGAGAATAGCTTTGCCAAATTGTGATGAGTCCACTAGGGACATGTTAGCTTGCGACAAATTTATTAACGCCATAACGGATCCAGACCTAAGACATACTCTGAGCTGAACAGGACCTTCTTCGGTCCAAGAAGCCGTAATTAAAGGGATGGAAATCAAGGCCTTAACAAAGCATCATTTGGGGGTAGGGAAAGTTCTTCAAATCAAGACAGAGACACCTTCTACTGACCCAACTAAAACTTC
This sequence comes from Tenthredo livida, assembly GCA_963992785.1. Classification (NCBI taxonomy): domain Eukaryota; kingdom Metazoa; phylum Arthropoda; class Insecta; order Hymenoptera; family Tenthredinidae; genus Tenthredo; species Tenthredo livida. The sequence continues at coordinate 41,137,800 of OZ023064.1, read as the reverse complement.
CGATACCCAGAAAACTACTCCCAGGCAGCAGACAAATAATAATAAGAATAATAGTAAAAATAATAATAAGAATAATAAGGATAAGAATAATAATTATAACAGAAATAATAGTTATTATAGGGGACAGAATTACGAAGACAGACCCCCGCTAATATGCGAATATTGTAAGAAAATCGGGCATGACGCGAATCGTTGCTATTCTCTAGAAAAACTATTTTGATCTAAAGACGGTAGTCCGCAAAATAGTCAAATCTCTTGGAGGAAGAATAGCGAAAATAAAACTGATAATTCTCCAAAATCCGCAGAAGCTCAGCAAGGTTCCTCTAACCAAAAAAACTAATTGTTGATGATTTGGAAGGGCGAAAGTCATCAAGTGTTCGACCCAAAGAAAGCCCTATTTTAACTCATTATCTTTTAAGGAGTCTAAGGCAAACAGGCTTATATGCGCGTAAGACTGACAACGGAATAAACTGCCTCTGGGTCATAGACACTGGGGCAGAAGTTACAGTGGTCCGTTCGGATCTCTTAAAATCTATTGACCCCATTCAGCCATTAACTTCCCTCCGAACTGCTACAGTAGAAATAACTCCAGTTTTAAAAGAAGTATTAGTTCAAATTAACGTGATAGGGTGTATCGATTCTTCACATAAAGTTTATGTAGCAGATATTGAGGATGAAGTGATCTTAGGGATCGACTTTCTTTCCGCGCATGATTGTGTAATTTCTACTGAAGGGAATTTATTAACATCGGGTCGACATGAGATAACTCTTCTAACTAACAGAAAAAAAGCTTCTGAATTTCCTCAGGTTCAAATAATTGACCTCTCTAGCGACGAAGTAGATTCTTTTCCTAACCGTTTACAAAATCTCTTAGAAAGATCTCCAGCCAGTTTAGATTCCGTCCAAAAAGGGAAATTTGAAACTTTGATTGAGGAGTATCAGGATACTTTTGCTAAAAATAGTAATGATAAAGGGAGAAGTACCCTAACGACTCATACCATAGATGTAGGAGATAATGCTCCGATTAAACAAGCAGCTAGAAGACTGCCGTTAAATGGTCGAGAAGAGGTAGAGAAGATGGTAGACGAGATGCTCGCCATCAACGTAATAGAACCATCTTCAAGTCCTTGGGCTTCACCCATCATGTTGGTTTCCAAGAAGGATGGTACCAAAAGATTTTGCGTCGACTACAGGAGGTTAAATGAGATAACCAAGAAAGATTCATACCCCTTACCAAGAATTGAGGAGACCCTCGATTTGATAGCTGGAGCACAATGGTTCAGCACTATCGATTTACAGAGTGGATATTGGCAAGTAGAAATGCACGAAGAGGATAAAGAAAAGACCGCTTTTGTAACTGGTCTAGGAGGATTATGGCATTTTAAGGTCATGCCTCTTGGTTTATGCAACGCTCCTGCGACTTTTGAGAGAACGATGGAAACCATTCTGAAGGGAATAACAGGAAAGAAGTGCCTGGTGTATTTGGACGATATAATCGTTTCTGGAAAGACGTTCGATGAACAACTTGAAAACCTTAAGGATGTCTTCTCTCGCCTAAAACAAGCTGGACTCAAAATGAGTCCAAAGAAGTGTCATCTATTACAAACAGAGGTTCATTTCCTTGGACATATAGTCTCCGCAGAAGGGGTGAAGACGGACCCTACAAAAATAGAGAAAGTGCCAGATTGGCCCCGTCCTGTAGATAAAGAAGAAATTCAAAGTTTTATAGGACTCTGCACTTATTATCGTCGTTTTGTTAAAGGGTTCGCCACTATAGCTAGGCCTCTCCATCGTCTGACAGGCAGTAAAGTTCAATTCAAATGGTCTCAGGAATGCGAGGATGCTTTCATCCAATTAAAAATTTATTCAACATCTTCTCCTATTCTCGCTTATCCCCAAGTAGAACATCCTTTCATTCTGGATTCAGACGCTTCTCTCTCAGGAATAGGTGGAGTATCATCTCAGATCCAAGATGGGAACGAAAGGGTAGTTAGCTATTTCAGTCATGTTCTTAGTAAAACAGAAAGAAACTACTGCGTTACTCGTAGGGAACTTTTGGCTGTGGTAAAAACAGTAACACATTTCCATCATTATTTGTACGGGAGAAAGTTTTTGATTAGGACAGATCATGCTTCTCTCAAGTGGTTGCTTTCTTTCAAATCTCCAGAGGGACAGGTGGCTAGGTGGATAGAAAGGCTGGGCCAATATGACTTTGACATTCAACACCGCGCAGGATTACTTCATGGAAACGCGGATGCTTTATCCAGAAGACCCTGCGGAGGACTTATAGAATGTAAACAATGCACCAGGTTAGATAAACATCTAAACGAACCCTTTAAGATCCGTTCGGTTACTTTTGACGGAAATTTGGAGCCATGCAGAAAGGCTCAACAAGAAGATGAGGTTCTGTTACAAATTAACACTCGGAAAGAGTCTGGATTACGCCCTGAGTGGCAAGATGTTTCTGCTAAGAGTCAAGATTTGAAAATTTATTGGACTCAATGGGATTCTCTCTTTTTAATGAATGGGATATTATATCGAAAATGGGAATCTCCTATTATGAAAGAAATTAGATGGCAATTATTAGTACCAAAGAGCAGGACAGAAGAAATCCTCAAACAATATCATGATACTCCTTCAGGTGGTCATTTCGCTTCTAATAAAACCTTAAATCGGATTAGGGAACGATTCTTCTGGGCTCGTAGTAGGATGGACGTGGATGATTGGTGTAGGTTATGTAAAGTTTGCATAGCGAAAAAGGGTCCACGCAGTAAGGGTCGAAGTCCGCTACAAATATACAACGTCGGAGCATCCTTCGAGAGAGTGGCTATGGATGTCCTTGGGCCGTTGCCTCTTTCTAGATCTGGAAATAAATACGCCCTAGTTATTGCCGATTATTTTACTAAATGGCCCGAAGTCATTTCCATACCTAATCAGGAGGCGAGGACTGTTGCCGAAACATTTGTTAGAGACTTTGTATGTAGATATGGGACTCCCCTTGAATTGCATACGGATCAGGGTCGAAACTTTGAGTCGATTCTAATGCCGGAAATATCTAAGGTTCTAGGAATAAGAAAGACGCATACGACCCCCCTTCATCCTCAGTCTAACGGAATGGTAGAACGATTGAATAGAACCCTTTTGAGTTATTTAGCTTCTTTCGTTGACAAAAGTCAACGAGATTAGGACGAGTGGATTCCTCTTTTTCTTCTTTCTTATAGATCAGCTGTGCACGAGACGACAGGGCAGTCTCCAGCTTCCATGCTGATGGGGAGAGATCTTCGTTTACCTTCAGATTTAGATAAGGGACCCATTCCATCGCCAGATCCTCTTCAAACTGATTTCGTATCTACCTTAAGAGACAGATTGGAACAAATACACAATTTCGCACGGGGAAGGATACAAGTTATTTCAGATAGAACAAAGGCCCATTATGATATTAGAGCTAGGGATCTTGCATTTGATACAGGGGATTTGGTTTGGCTCTTTCAACCGAGGAGAGAAAAAGGACGATGTCCGAAACTTCAATCAAATTGGGAGGGTCCTTACACAATAATCGATAGAATAAATAACGTGGTATACCGTATTCAACGTTCAACACGTACAAGTCCTAGGGTGGTTCACTTGGATCGCCTGGCCCCATATGAATCAAACGAACTTACCCAAAATAATAAAATTAAAAATCTTCGCTCTTTGAATATAGATAAAAGTCAGTCTATAGAAAATGATTTCTCTCTTTAAGGGGATGATCAAACTTTTTCATTGGATTCTTCCAGGTGGTCCGAGGAACTGCCTTATGGAATCAAACGAAGAAATTATAGGCCCTTAACGATAATCATAGAAGGAAATATCGAATGTGGTAAAACGACTTTCACTAAAAGATTTTTAAATGATGAAAATATTCTCACTTTGCTTGAACCTATAGATGAATATCGGAACGTTGCTGGAGAGAATCTCCTGGAGATGATGTATAAAGATCCTTATAAATACGCGTATCATTTCCAACATCACGCCGCGATGACAATCAGAAATAGACATTTGATTCAAACCGCGTTACCTAATAAAATAATGGAGAGGTCCATTTATAGTTGTAATTGCTTTGTAGAGACACGTCGGAGAATGGGAGACTTCGAAAATCTCGAGGCTCATTTATTAATGGAAAATGTTAGGGTTTTAACTAACGAGTCTCCGGCATATGAAGTAGACCTCATCGTTTATTTGAGGTTATCCCCGGAAGAGTCGTTTTCGCGAGTAAATTCACGCGCTCGTTCCGAAGAAGACGGTATCCCTTTAGATTATTTAAAAGTTCTTCACGAGGTTCACGAAGACTGGGTGATTAAAAAGAAATTTGCGACTCTTCCAGCACCCGTTTTGATATTAGACGCCGAAGCCTCCGCAGACGGCGTCTATATGAGCTTCTGCGAGGTTATGAAGCCTTATGATTTCTAGTTAAAAACTCGGAGAGAGGGCTCGGAACGATTCGGATAAACTCGGAACGATTCGAAACGAGGCGGAATAACTTGGACAAACTTGGAACTAAACCAATATGAAAAGCGTCTATTAAATGAAACTCGGGAAAATTTTCAACATTAGTTTATTACATTAAAAACTCAAAAAAAAAAAAAGAATTTACCTTGGGAAAAGAGAATTACAATTCGATAACTCTATTAATAATTTGTATTAATAATTCCATTCAACTTAATGATTAAGATTTAATGGTGGTTAAGTAACATTTTTTCCACTACATGCTTTAATAGAATGTGCATCTTTTCACATTCCTCGCAATTTGTCTTGTCCTCCATCGCTTCCAAAAGGGGGACTTTACACAGGTAACATGAGGTGTAACTTCCCACACAATCTAGGGCGCCGGTATAACAGCGATGAAGAGGAGCTCTCCCGGCGGTCCGTTATTTAGGGATGCTGAAAGTAATTAACGAGTAAAGGAAAAGAAAGATGAGAGGATACAGTAGATTAGAGAAATGTATAATTTTTTTAAAAAAAAAAAAAAAAAAAAAGGGAAAATTTAACAAACCTCGAAACGTAGCAGTTAATACAAGCCCTCAGTGGAGAGTCGATTAGGGTCACGGCTCTTCCTTTGGCACGCTTGACACGGTTCCATTCGGCGGTAAACCAAGTTTTGGTTTCTTCCAAGTTTCGATTAAAAACTCCTTTCCAATCAATTTCAGAGACTAATATAGCTAAGCGAATGGCCTCGTAGTTGAACGAAGCCATGGTTGCAAGTGACGCTATCTTTTTACTTCCCCTTCTTAGCGATTGTTTCTTTCGCTCATTTGTTTAAACAATTTTCCCATTGGTCTAGAGATGATTTTATCAAAATATTCGATAAATGTCGTTTGATCGATCCGCTTTTATTTAATGTCGAATCGCGCCGAAATATAATGCGCAAAAATCACGATAGGCGTCGTTGAAGTATAATCAATTTAGAAATGGAGTTTGGATAAAAGGGATCCGAGCGGAAAACTGTGAATATAGGTTATGTTGTAGTAAACAAATAATAACCTAAGTTTTTCAGCTCCCGATATTATGAGAGTAGGATTTTCTAATAAAATGACGCAAATACTATTCTGAGACGAAAAGAAAGAAGCCTGACCCATCCCATCCTGACCTATTAATCCGGTTTCCCAACTTCCTCCCAGATAAGACTGTTCCAATTTATATTTATTCCACTTATTCAATAGAATAATTTAATTTATTAATTTATTAAATTCCAAAAAAAACTATTCATTTTATATCCAAAAAGATTGATTCAATATTATAATTTAAAAGAGATTTTGAAAGAAATTTAGAATTTGAAAGAGATTTAGAAAAACTCTAATTTATGACCTAATATTTTGAGAGAATAATATTTGTCCTCCTGTCTAGGTCGTTTTTGATTTATTTCGAAGAGGTTTGGAGTTGGACCCCCCTTCGGACTTCTTGGGAATCCTCAAGTCTTCTTATCCTGGTCCTTTACCCCTCCAACCGCTTCCAATACGCAGGACTTTCTACACGACACCTAAGGAATTCTCCTTCTTGTTCCGGATCATCCTTCCTGTTCCTGGTTCCTGACCCTCCATTGAAGATCCGAAGAACATTTTTACACTTATTACATTGTACACTTTTGGTTTGATTAGATTCACTATCTCCTCAAGGTTTTCTGTGGTTTACCTTGAGGCAGAGGGCGAATGCCGGATAGAATTTGGGAAAACTTTTAACTTCTTGAGCCACAGCTCCAATTCTCCCAAATAGAACACTTTGATTTACAACTCGTTGATCCATATGATGATTTTACACACTTATAAATTTATTTATACTCACCTCGAGAGTCGGAACGACTCTTTTACTAAGGGGGGGGGGGGGGGTAGTGTTACATTGGGTGAAATCACCCATATCCTATTAATTTCATAAATACCATCTAGTAGCCCAGGGCCCGGCACACTCATTAGTCCAAAGAGCCAAAGCTCTAAATCCACTTAACCCGTTCACCGGCACTAATCCTTTTAACGCCATTTCTTGGATTTCGGTAGGCATGGGTGGGAATATGCAGGTATGAAAAGACCCGGACGGTCGGACGCAGTTCTTGCCGTCGCAAATAGAGCAAACCACCCCTTAGTTCCTTTTATTTCTCCTGAACGCTGCCCCTACCATTGCACTTTCAGGTAAAGACGAGTGACCGTTTTCAGGTAGACCGAGGGGACTCACGGTCGCAATAATTGACACTTAGAGCCAGGCTGGCTCCGAGAGCCCGGCCGTGCCGGGCCCTGTAGTAGCCTATATGATAAATGACATCCTTTAAAATATAAGAAACTTGGTCGCTGCGTCAACAACGATTATTGTGAAACAAATCAGTCTGTCTTCAGCTCACTACTGAAGCGGACCTGTATTTCCTGATTACACAAACTTATTGCAAACTCATATAATTTCCTCTACAAATTCACTTTATTTCTCTTGGAGAACCTACATAATAACTTATTATCTCAACGATTATAAAAATCGTTACAATATTATTATTAACAAAATTATACATGACATAACATCTTTTTATAAAGTAAAATAATGCTTCAATATACAATTTCACACTTTGCTGCTCATAGACAACTGTAAAATTACAATAGACGAATTCGAAGAGCCGAGTACTAGTTGTCAAAATCTTCTTGCGAGTCAATCGACCCCATCACATGATGACCACCTTTTCGAGTCGAACCCTGCTGATACGCATACTATATTTAAACGAATTTGAGTCTCGTTCATGAAAAATATCAACGATAGTCGTGATGATAGAATGATTCAAGATGAGAATGCATCATTGTATAACCAACTATTGCAAAATATATCTATCAATGGGCAAGATGAACATACAGATCAGAATATCCGCTGCGGCAACAACGAAAACGATGGAGATTCAGATTGTTTTTCTTCGGAAGAAAGCAGTGATGAGGATAGTGACAGTGATGATGTAATTTCCGAAAACCAGAAATGGTCACAAACACGGAGTAGACATTACTTTGATACTGATTCTATGGAAGGAAACCTCATAATGTTCCCTGAAGCGGGACTCCGCGTTTCTGATGTTTTGCTGATGTGTAAGTGCTTTTCGTCGAAGAAAAGATTCGGTCGTAAAGACCTCGAAGATCTCATTGGTTTAATCAGCTGGTCCCCGCTTCAAAGATTGGAATGCAAGTCCTCACAAGTTATCGAAATGTTATGGTCCGCCGCCAGATAAAATAAGTTTACATTTTTTTTATTCGAAGTGTAATAAAATTTTGCATACAAGACACTTAGAGGAGAAGGCTAAAGAAGTTTTTGGCCTATACAGCTATATTGTAACTTTATGGCAGTTTCGCTACTCGCGGAACTGTCAGTTATCGTGAGTCTTTTGCTCGTAAAGAATTTCGGGACCTCTCTATCTAAATTCTATCTAATTACGGACTTTGAACGCCGTGCGTTCGCAACCGTCTCCCCTGGTTCACGGACTTTGTGCACGAAGTACACGCAGCCGTATTCTATCCCTAGCACCGGAGCTTGTGCACTTAGTGCACGCAGCCGTATCCCGTCTATCCACGGACCTTGAACGCAAGGCGTTCGCAGCCGTATTCCTAGCTAAATGAATTTAATAGGACCGTGAAATGGCGGAGAAGGGAACCAGCATTAAATCTTAGCAATTATGTTAAACATAAGAAAACATTTATTAATTTAAATAATTCCAAATAACGGTTGCAACCAATCTAAATTATATTCACAACGTTGCTTATTAACTTAATTGAGGTTATGATTACCTAGTGCGTGAGATATGTCATCTCACGACTTTTTGCAAGAATTTTTATATAAATTTTCGAATAACAATGAATCTAATGAATTCGTAATACTGTAGCAAAAATAGGAGTTTAAATTTGATAATTCTGAATTTTCTGTGTTTTCTAAGAGACTAATAGTAAAGGGTAGGCAGATCACCAGGCGCTTTGCCTATGGTGTCTGTAAAGAGAAGAATGAAAAGAGTATGTTTGAAGATTACGGTGAGCCAACCTGGCGCTTTGCCTTAGATTGCTGCTGAGCTGAGTGTCGCCTCGACTTATATACAAGTCGTGACGTCACCCAAACTCATACTGTTGTGTCGAACGTTCTAGACTATCATCGAATGTTCGCAACGGTTGATGTTTGAATGCTAACGGTCAGGCCTATCTGCCTGTTACGTTACAATATATTAATGAATTGCCTTCAAAATTGCGATTCCGATCACTCATGCTCGCGGAATTATTTGTAACTGATAAAGAGTCAAAATCAGAATTTATGCAATTGTATTTGGAAGCATTTTGTGAACAGATTCGAGAATTACGTGAACAAGGCGTAAACATTAGTAATTGTTTAACGGGGGAAACAATTACTTTACGCTTTTGTATCCTCGCTGGATGTGTTGATACAGTTGCACAACCTATTCTACAATCTCAAATACAATTCAGGGGATACTGGGGGTGCAGTTGGTGTTACATGTTTGGAATATGGATTGACGGTGCTGTACGTTACGTCATGACCGAAGATGAGCCACAATTGCGAACGTCATGTCCGAAATGCTTTTGAAGCAAAGAATTTGAATCACATAGCGCCACGGGCAAAGAAAAAAATACAAACGCCAGTATTGGGAGTAAAGGGCTCGTGCGCGTTCATTGAGCAAACGCCATGGTTTGATTGTGTTTGGGGATTCCCTGTTGATCGCATGCATAACTCAGATTTAGGTGTTAGTCGTCAGCTGTGGAATTTATGGACGTCAAGCAGCACAGACAACCACTTGAAACCAGCTCTTTTTGCGGAAATCGATAAACGTTTGAAATCAATAACACCATCTCATGAAATTGCTCGATTGCCAAAACCAATAGCTCAAAATCGTCAATGGAAAGCATCACAGTGGGACGCATGGATCAAGTATTGGAGTATCCCTTGTCTCGATGGCATCCTCGATTCTAAATATCTCAAGTATTATGCATTATTCGTTAAGAGTAATTACAAACTATCGACATGTCATATAACGAATGAAGACATACGGACATGCGATTACGATTTACTCAAGTTTGTGGGCAAATTTCAACTGATGTACGGAGAAGCATCGGTGACGTCCAACATACATGGGTTATTGCATATTGTAGAATCAGTTCGCAAAACTGGTCCGCTATGGGCAACTTCTGCATATTCGTTTGAAAACGGAATTTTTTGTGGTAAACAAAATGTCAATGGTCCCAAAGAACCGGCCCATCAAATTGATAAACAATCACTGCAATCAACTTTGCTTCGTGTTCACATTGATGATTCTACAGACTCTCCTGTTTGTCGTGAATACTGTCAGCGTTTATTCGAACCAAAACGTTTAAAACAATGCACGGAACTTATGGATGGTACAGCACTTCTTGGAATCGGTAAAGAAAATGAAAAAATTGCGAGAAATATGAAAAAATTTTTGGAGGACGAAACTGCCAAAGTGATAGCATTCAATCGATGTGTGTTTAACAATATGTTACTTCATGGCACAAGTTATACGAGAGCTTTGAGGACTAATGATAGTGTGGTTTTAGTGAAATCTGGCCAGGTGTTTAACATTGGCCACATTGTTTTAGTCAATGACATAGGTTACATCTATGGACATGAGTTGAAAACTGTGTGTGCTAAGTTCGGAGATGATATTCAGTTGGACCATATCCATGAAGTCGTTTGTCGTAAGAAGAACGTCATCATTGATAGAATCACATCCAGTCAAGAAAAACTCATGCGCATCACCATAAACAATTGGGAATTAATCATTCGCCTTGCAAATACAATTGAGCAACAATAAAAAGAGGTGAGTCGTTTTATCCATCTGATATTCTACTAAAATAGAGATCATTCGAGCACTACAATAAAAGACTCTGAAAACATTCGAAAACAAAAACATGAAAATAAAATATCCTGTTCAAAGTGGATGAAAAAATCTGAGCCTCCGAAAGTTACGCATTGTACAATGCTGTCAAATACTGCAGAAATATGTCCAGTCGCTGTATTCATTAGAAATTATATTGTAAATGGACTGGAAATGTCATGAAAATCTTTGAATTTCCGTCGTTGTCTCCCGAATGGGGAATTATTAGAATCATGCTCTAAATCATGCAGAGCCCAACCATTTTCCTTAAAATGTTATACTTATGACGGTTATGGCAAAATTTGTCTTCGTTCGTATTCTCCAAATGCATTTAAGTTTTTTCTATCTCGTTTGGTTCTATTTAACCGTCGCACGCCAGAGTTATTCACGGATCTCCAGATTTCAAGTGATCGGAGTTTATTGTTTTTCACTTCTGAATATTCTGGGATTTTGAATCATCGTTTTCGTTTCGTATCGACGGTGCTTGCACTAGCTATCGTGCGTATGAGAAGCAATCATCCGTGTCCAGATCGCATTCGACACTCCTTTACATGCAGTCACACCGCCGCAGCACGATGATTATCGGCTGATCAACATCGGACTCAATGTTATTCTTTCATTAGATCAGATTATTTGACCTCCAAACTATTATTGTATATCTCATTGGAAACCTATTATATAAAATCAAACTTTTTTTTTTTATATCGATTATATTAATTTATTTCACCGTAGGAACGCTTCGTGGGCAACATGTCACAGGCTACGGAGGCGAATAAAATACATGAAACAAAGAACATGACAGGAACAAACTCGGCCAATTCAACCACAGATGATCTTCCAGAAAACAAAGTACGTTAGCATCTTTTTTTTTTGTTATGTCTATTTCGATACAATACTTGACGATTGATTGGGACGCGACTGTGTGAAATTATTCCCTAATTATCATATTTCCCGTTATTGATCTCGCCCATTGTCTGATCTCAATAGAATGATGCGACAATCAAACCAACCGAGAATATATCTATTGAAGTAAAGACCAGCAATGATCAAACCCCCCCCCCCCCCCCCTCCCCCCTAGAATCAACAGAAAAACAAGCGAACTCAATCTCAGGAAAGAAAATCGGTAACGGTTCAAAGAAGATTCTGGCTGTAAGTGCTTTCATTAGACCAGAAAGGAAGAAGACTGTACCCAGACAACACAAAAGTAAAAGTGGTCCTCAAGACGTCGTATGGACGTCAAATGCGTCTATTTCTGACGTCTTAAAGACGTCTTAACAATTAAAATGTCTTTAAGACGTCTTTGAGACTCGAGCCGTCTTCAAGACGTCAGAAATCGACGCATTTGACGTCCATAAGACGTCTTGAAGACTACTTTTATTTTTGTGTTGTCTGGGTAAGTTTGAAGAAAGTTAATTCTATCATATCGCAACTTCAATACTTTACTACATTCGTATTCTTACAAGTTATACCTTCAACTTTCTCCTGTATCTTCATGATTTCAATATAGTTTGAAAATAATTCTAGCCTTCAAAATGTTATTTGAACAATTGAACTTCATGTCTTAATGATGGCCAACTTTTCTGTCTGTAGAAAAAACGCAAAAGTTCGACGAAATCCACTGAGAATCTGTCCCCCAATATACAAACGCTCAATAAGATGCAAATCAAGCAAGAAAAATTCAGGGACTCGAAAGAAAACACAGAAGCACAAAAAAGAAATGCCGTCTGTCCTGATATCACACCAGCTGCTTGCAGCGTAAGTTATTGAGTGCACATTGAATGACCCACTCCTTTATGTTTGAATATGATGATTGGAAAGCGACGCGAAAACATTTAATTCACGGTCGATTACGTTGGTTAATTCCTTTCAAACAAACCGTTCATTCCTCTTCGATTATGATACGTCATTTGAAGCTGCCGAAAATTCAGTTGAATTACATTTTATGACTATTTTTTTTACACTGAACGATGATTTCACTATGGAAGATTGAAAAAATCTAACATTGGTGTGAAACGGAGTCCTCAAGAGAAAAACGTGAATATCTCGTGAACTAGATACGAGAAAGTGGACCCTTTTCAGGTGGACGTTTATGTTACGATTACTTTTAGTGAGGGTTCAGAAATAATAGTCCGAGGATAGTTTCGTTTTAATAATGTATTTATTCACTTTTATAATCAGACTTTTGTATAATTTCTTGAGACTCTTGTTAACGACCGTGCGTGTTGTCTCGAGGGCGAGACGAGAAGAAGAAGAAAACGGAAGTGTATTTCAAAACTATCAGTTTAGCCTAGTGTAGCTAGTTACTAAAATAAAGCGAGAAGTCCCTAGCTTCGGCCATACTGACTTTATTGTCTAACTAGTTTCATTTATTTTCACAGTTTAGATATAAATATACGTCTTTAACACTCACATTAGTATTTTTTATACAGGAGAAACCAAAAGTACTGAGCGTTGTGAAGATGGATAAACACGTAGTGAAAGTGAGTAGAAAATACAATAAATGTTGTTCTCTTCCGAATTATTTGCGAATGAAGTTCTAAACCTATGATGAATGTTGATCATGAGGGCCGCAGAGTTCATTCTCCAAAATGTATGGTATCAAAGTTGCCAGGTTACATGTGCTTGCAGTGCATCGGCAATGCACTGACAGTGCACCATTGCCTATTAACTTTGTCACCAGCCTTTTTGAAGAATGAAGTCTCCGACCTTATCGATCACATATCCGAACAATGACCTCTCTCATTTCAAGTGATGGTTGTTGCATTGTATTCCCGCATGGCTTGTCATACTTGCAATGATCAACATCCATGAAATACTCTTATAATATTGGTGGATACGAATGATATTATAGATAGTGAAACCACCATTACCAGCAACAAACTTCGCTGGCACGGTTCGTATCACAGCGGGACCTCCGGAAACAAAATCAAAGAAGTCTGATGTCCGTGTTATTGAAACGGAATCACAACAGCAGAAAGACGAGGTATGTAACAATATTATTCGAATAACGAAAGTCACGACGGCTGCGCTGTTGATACCTATTCTTAGTGTTTAATCTCTCAATGTGGTCCTGATACGTATCATCCGGGATATTTTACGTTCGATATCCGCCATGTTCAATTCAATACCTTCCCAATTTTAGTGCGTGAAAGTTTTCTCGCAAGCTTAGGTATTCTCTAAGCTATCGGTAGGTTAAGTTAACTTTCTCTGTAAGTGCCGAAAGTGGGGAAACAAAGATTCTGCAGACTTTCCTATGCATTTGACATATTAGATCAATCATTAGCTCCGTTTTTATTCTCGCCTCATGAATGTGATTCTCAATTCGTCCAGCTGTAAGGGTCAATCAATATCGATGTAGATGAATATAATGCTAGTGAAAACAATTTTCACAGGACTATGAACCTCCACCTAAAAAGACGAAAGTTTTGCCGACTAATCTATCAAAGCTGACGACCCCCACTTCATCAAAACCATCCACTAGCAAGGTATTTAATATGTCATCTTTACACGTGATTCATCTACCATACATTTTTCACGTATCTGGAATTGATCCATATATTTGTCTTTGCTGATCTGAATCTCAGAGTAAATTCCAAAGAACTGAATGGTAAATTTTTTGAACCAATTCAGCTAGGAAAAAATAGGAAACCTTGTTGATGCCTGTTACATCGATTGCAATCTATCGGAACCAAATATTAATAATTTTTCCCGATGACCGAGGTTAGCTAAGAAATGGAAATTCATTCACTTATAATCTGCAGAGTATCTACTAATGTTTTTACGCGAATTCCCTATGTAGTATAGACAGCTCGAAATCAAGAGACGTATTACATTTGAAGTAATTGACCATTGTAAATGATAACTTGCACTAACAAATGTGACGATATTGCAGTCGATATTATAGAGGGTTTTTTTTTCAAGTGGTTTTGGTTCGAAATATAATCTGAATTCAACGTAATTTTTTTTTCGGAACGCGGTGGGAGAAGCAAATTGCTTTACGCACGCTCAGTAAGAGTGCGTGAATCGGATGTTTCTTAAACGCTCTCCATGTATGAGAAGTCGAACTTCTCACACCGCGTTTCGAAAAATACTATTTCTTTTGAGTACACGGAACTATCACTGCCGCCCCAAGTGGAATTTTCATGAATTTTTGTAACAATGTTATCAAAGGAAGCTCATTGATGTAAAAGCTGATATTATGAACAGGTCAATCACATACCAACAAAAGAGAAGAAAGGTTCACATGGAAGTGTAAAGAAGGTAATATAAAAAATTCCACTTCACTTAGTGTGATTTTGGACGTTTTACCCACGCTTCGCGTGGCTGAAACCCCCATTTTCACACCTCCTAAAGTAAAATTTTGTACAATACTCGACGGAAAAACTTCTTCTGATCTCGTGTAATTGCAAAACTCGCCTTCGTCTCGTGCTGCAACCTCACACTCGTCAGAAAAAGTTTTACCGGACTCGTATTGTAATATACTATTCCGTTCACACTTTCGCGATTCACATTTTATCTGATCATGACTTATAGTGACATTGCCCATGATTTATCAACCCTTCGTAGTCACACTTCTGTAGAATCACACGGTAGTCACACTTGGGTGAAATTCACCCAGTCAATTTTCAAATGGTTGCTGTGTGAAAATATCAGTTCGATCAGGATCGAAAAAATACTAGAAAATACTTCAAACATTCTAGAACATGTATGAAAAGTCGGTATGTCAAAATTCGAATAACAACATATTTCGAAAAAAAATCGTAAATAGGTCAATTTGTCAAAGAATGGATATTTTGGTGAAAACGCCTGGGTGGAATCCACCCAGAGTGACTATGGAGGGTTAAATGATTTACCGAATAGAGCGATATAGCAAACCGCAACAGTACCTATTGTTTTCGAACATTAACTAAGGTACACACTAGTTTGATTGCATCAAAATTCTCCGAAACGATACTCAAAATCGAGAAAACAATAATATGTTTCAACACCTATAAAATTAAAATCTCTCTGGAGAGAATTCATTTTGTATTATTTCAAATTTTACGATCGCTCTTATTAATTTTTTATACTGCGGAGTTTTCAAATGTCGTGCTCATAATCATGTAACGCATGTTTTTCCTGACATACAGAAGAAGAAGGCTGAAATGGAGAAGAAAGGTCACTCATCACAGTCAGCTGGAGAATTGAAACGTCTTGATGCCATTGACAAAAAACTGGCAAATTTAGACAACGAGATACAATCAATGAAAAAAATGGTCCTTGAAATATTGCAGTTCATCCCAAAATATGATAGCATAGGTAAGATTAGGATTCGATTGCGCGTTTAGAATTGATGCTCTCGAAATATCCCGTTACACGAAAAAAAAAATGATGTGACTGAAAATCTCCCATAAATTACAGTTGTTAGGATATGATTCATTATTAATCAAAACCTCGCCGCTCCCTTGTTCCTGTGAAATGTTCATAAGTGCAACAAAGAATACATAATTAATTTGATCATAATGCTTCTAGCCGAAACTAACAAAAACGAGCCACAGTTGTTCAAGGATGAGAGTGGTTTTCCGGCGATTGGTTTCTGCGATCAGACGAAGAAAACAGTACGTAACTATTTTACTAGAATATTCCTAATAATTTCAAGTAATACTCAATGAAATTACAATAACAAGAATTATTGATTTCGATAAGCTCATTCTTCCGACCGAATGTTCGATTAGGTTGTCTGATAGTGAAATGAAAGACGTGAAAATTTGGAGTCTTATGACCATACCAGTTCAGATCCAGTAATTTTTCCACTTTTTGCTATACATCCCAAATAGTCCTACACTATAGAAACTGACAATCAGAATATATGCAATTGCTAACGGGCTTGTAGATATTGAAATATAACAGCTCTTCCGCCGTTTAAGTATTGTAGACCAAAAGACTTAAATATCTGATGGTCTACAGATGTTATACTCCACCATGGCCACTTCTTACGGCAAAAATAATTGATAAAATGAAATAACAGAGACCGTAATTTTTTCTGGAAATCATCTCGAATCATATATTCGCTTTCATTTGTATTTACCGATAATCGAATGATGGAGGAATATTAATCTTCACCAGCGCTTAGCGTTACCCAGGGTTCACGACGGGGGTGCGGCTGTTTTGAACCACAAAAATCAATGAATTATCCAGGGGGCGATGTCCTCTACATACCCTATAATTTGGTATGAGGCTTGAGCTTGACAACCTAACAAATACATATTCTTCAAAAATATGTTCCATGAAATCGGTTTTCATTCAGAAATATCGTATAAAAACATATGCATAAATCTGTTTAGATACACATCGGAGAAGGCTTTGAAATACCCAAAGTGAACTACGATAACGCTGTGCAATCGGCGGCTGGCAAGAACTCTCGTTTTGTCAAAAATATGGCGGTGTTAATGTTCTCCATCGACGAGTTGAAGAATAGCAGTGCTACGGGAGCCATATCAAATAGGGTCAAAGTGGATGTTACCAGGCCAGCTTTGGACCCCTCAAGAATGGCGGCAATCAGAAGTAAGGCTTTTGTCCACGCATTTTTTTGATGAACGACTTGAAAACATTCAACTGTTCGCAATTTATTGCTCAGTTACATATGGATATACATTAGGGTGGACGTTAAACACTATCCTGTGGAGTGAAGCCACACAGTTGATAGACAACCAAAACGAAAAATTCGGTCCCAAAGAGAAGTTTAAAAAAAAAAGTCAACTTGTGCCTGTAAGGTCTCAAAGTTTACCATTTAGAACACATGCATTTTTACGGATCGCAATTAAAAAATTCACTGTAAGGGTAATTTTATTTCGAAAATTCCTTAACTATGTGAAAGTATCAGGTAGGTGTACTACTACATGGAGAGAAATCGAGGATATCATTCCGTTCAATCTGCTCATGATTCCACTCCAAACTAAAATTTTCTTTGTCGATTTCACGGCCCAAGATTCAAATTTTCAGTAAGTATCGTGCGGATGAAAATTTTATGCTGATTTGAATATCATTCCAGGAGTAAAATTTCTCGAGGGATTCAGGGAAATCAATGAAAAAAAAATCCACTCTCAATATCCTCTTAGATGTATCGATTAGTATGGAAAAAAACTAAAGAGAATTTTAGTTTGGTGTGGAATCATGAGCAGATTCAACGGTATGATATTCTCGATTTTTCTCTATGTCGTAGTACTAAGACCCGATACTTTCACATAGTTTAGGAATTTTTGAATTAAAATAAGCCTCACAGTGTATTTTTGAATTGAGATTCGATAAAATGCATGTGTTTTAAATGGGAAACTTCGAGACCTTACAGGTACGGGTTAACGTCATTTTAAAAACTTCGCTTTCAGGCCGAAATTTGTTTTTTGTCTATAAACTGTGGAACTTCACTCCTCAAGATAGTATTTGATAGGGTGCGTCTAAAAAAAAAATTTCTTGGCATGGGGGTAGAATTTGTACCTTATAAAAAAAGAAAATTAAAAAAAAAAAAAATTTTTTTTACCCAACATTTTGAGGTGGCCCACTCTTTTTTTAAATAAATATTCAATCAAATGGGGTAGTTCCAACGGGAAATTCTTTTTTTGGTCCAAAATCGTGGAAAACATGTAAAAATTGTAGAATGTCATTTCATTTCAAAAAAATTAAATGAACTTTCTTTTGTATTAAAATGAAAGTAGAGTGAAAAAAAATCACATTCCACAATTTTCACATGTTTTCCACGATTTTGGACCGAAAAAAGAATTTCCCGTTGGAACTACCCTATTTAATTAAATATTTATCTAAAAAACGAGTGGGCTACCTCAAAACGTTGAGTAAAAAAATTTTTTTTCTGAAAAAATTTTCTTTTTTTATAAGGTACAAATTCTACCCCCATGCTAAGAAAGAAATTTTTTTTTTTCAACCCGCCCTAGTATTCAACGCTCACCCTAGTATACATGAGCATATTGATACCCACGTTCTAATATGTCGTATCCCACAAAATTTGAGAAATTGACTTTTTGGTAAAATGTAATGGTAATAATGCTTTGCAGTTTATGTTCAAGTTTTAGAGGTCAAATCGTTGATTTACTATTTGTCAATAAATATTCCGATCCGTAAGGTCCCATCTTCTCAATGGTAATAGTGAACCTTTTTATCGCCTACTGAAAAATTTCCCAAATGTGGGATACGACATATCAAAACGTGGATATCGATAAACAAGCATACATACAGATTGCATATACAGGGTGATCTATTTAACTCTGCCACCTCGAATAATTTGGTTATTATCGATTGTACAGAAAAATGTCATATGGAAAAGTTGTTGCATGTGAAGGGAGGAAATAAGTTTCTGAAGTGTATGTCATCCAAAGGCCATATCTTCTGAGATTTAGATGCTAACAACATTTTTTTGAATTGGGCTACCTGTTTATTTACTCATTACGAGGAAGCTGACATCGAAGTGATTACAACCATGTGAAATAACGTGACGAACGACTTTCGGCCCCGAAATTTATTGAATTTTGTGGCCGATATTTTTCTTCCTTTTATCTTTCATTTCTTCGTTTATTTGATTGTTTTTTTCATTCAAATTCAATAATCAATTCATTTAAGAAACACATCATCAATGCGTGCGCAAGGTTGCTCCGAAAATCATATGCAGAGCCAGGCAATTCCATTATTTGATCATAAGATTCGGGGCCGAAAGTCATTCGAAGGTCGTATTATTACACATGGTTGAAATCGTTTCGATGTCAGCTTCCTCGTAATGAGTAAAAAAATAGGTAGTCCCTTTCAAAAAGACCTTGCTACCATCTAAATCTCAGAAGATATAACCTTTGGATGACTGCATTTACTTCAAAAACTTATTTGTCCCCTTCACATGCAACAACTTTTCCTTATAACATTTTTCTGTATAATCGATAATTACCAAATCATTCGACGTGGCAGAGTTAACTCGACCACCCTGTATATACATCCATACATACATGCAAACCAAGTCGTTGCAGAAAATCAGGTCGGAACGTTATCTCGGTGACATGATTGAACAGTAAAAACACGATCAGTCATTCTAGAGCAATAAACATCGTCATTTTTTATGTACACAGAAATACACCAGTACTATCTGCTCCAACGAGGATGGCCTCAAGAAGAAGCCTTGAAAGAAGCCGAAAAGCGTACAGCCCTTTATGTTGGTGGAAAAATTAGCGATCTTCGTCGAAACCCTAAAAAGAAGACAGCAGTAAGTTTCGATGTATTATGTTACATTCTTGCGTTACATGGAAAAACCTATCCTGCGGCTCAAAAAGGCGCCCTTTTCTTTATGTAAACATCGACTCCTCAAGTGCAAAATGTCACAGAGGTTACTATCATACATTGAAGAAGTCACATTGGTTGGCGAAAGGATTTTCGGTAATTGAAAATTACGGTTGACTATTCTCATCATTTTATACAGTCGAATGGCCTGAATGAAAGCATAAAATAGCGTTCAATTTTAAGGCAACGTCGCTTGATGAATATAGAAAATACTTGATTAATGTTCGAACACTTGTATCACGCTTCCAAAACTTGGCCTTCAATGGCAATGAAACGGTGGTTCGTGACATGATTCTCATTTTACGGAACGCCATTTCCGAAATGGAATAATAAAATCGAATAGTATTTGATTCTGCTGTCCCATCGTTCTCAAGCGTAAGAAGTGCGGTTAACGTTAATTAGCGAATGAATCTTCTACTCAAAGAGTTGTTGGATGAACAATCATCTTGTTCGATGAATGAAATATAAGATGCTTGTTGATGTCAATTCAACATAAACAGAAAGAAAACAGCCTGGACCAAATTCTGCATTTCGCACATCTCCTAAGGGGGTATCTGAGTCTCGAGCTCCATAAAACGTTGAAACTTTTAATAACGGTACGGCCACAATTTTGATGCTACAGTGACCATTTTTTTTGTTCAATTCAAGCTGGAATTGTACACTTTAAAACCGTATTTTTCATATTCGTGTCTGTACATGTCCCCCAATGCTATACCGTTATGAAAAAGTTTCAACGATTTACGGAGCTCGAGACTTAGCTAATACCCCCTTATGTATGAGAACCGCCGAATTGTGTTGCTCCTCGTACCTCTGAATCAATTTTTAAATCATTGTCAAACAATGACTTTAATTAAATGTTTTTTGCAATGGTGTGCGTAAAATTCGATTTTACGCACTTGTAGCATAATATACTATTTTATGAGGGACTAGAGTAACCGTTTCTGCGGGTAACTTGATTGATTATGCACATTTTTCGCAACCTAGCAAAGAGTTTGCGGTTTTATATGCATGGTACAGCAAGCTACAATTCCCATATTTCATAGAAGAATGCCTCCAAGATGTTCGCATCTTTTTCTCAATTTCTATGTTAATTATTGCTACATCAACAGACTCGTTAACTTATATATTCTGTATCAAGAACTCAAAGGAAACCTCTAAGTACTGATTGAACGTTTGTGATAAACTTTTTGTGCATTGTTGAAAGTAGTAGCAGCAAAATCCGCTGTGCATAGGCAATGTTTAGAAATCTCTCGATATTAATGTTGTATTATCGATATTATAGCATAATTCGGATGAAAGTTCCGAAGGCGAAGAAGATACAGGAGAAGATGGAGAAGAAAAGGATCAGCAGTATGATGGAACTGATGAGCAAGCTGGGAAAGAGATGGATGGAGAAGAGGGTGACACATTGAGTGAAGAAGATGAAGATGAGCAAGATGACAAAACGGTAGAAGAGAAGAATGAAGAAGGGGTAGAGGAGTCAAATGACTGCGAGCACCCTGAAAACCCACGAGACGATGCAGTTAATCTTCAGAAGGACGAAAAGAATAGTTCCAGTGAGGGGAGCAGTGGAGGAGGTTGAAAAAAAAAAGATATACACCCTAAGATATATACCTCCCAGTTCCCTAAAGGGCCCAATTCGACATTCTATAACTTTGCCATTCATGCGACTGTGGGTTCTGCACCGCACCGCATTTGCATTCAATTGAAGGTGGCACGAGAAACCTAAGAAAACCTGTGGCAGTACATCATCGCACGTGTCTCCAAATATACTGAAGTTATTAATTCAATCTTACATTTCCTATTTCGTAACTAGAAAGCACCGAGGATGAAGACAACTCTGGCGAAGAAGAGGAAAAGGAGGTCCAGGTCGATTCAACAGCTTAAGTCACTCGGCTACTACTACTACCACAATAGCTCCTGTAATATTTCTTCTACACGAATCCTTATCTATTCTGCAGATAAACGTTTTTTGATTCTGTAATATCATACATAGAAAATAAAAGGGAACATCAATGTGATGTGTAACCCATTCATACTTATAAGTGTCGTCAATGGTTAACCCATTCATACTAATAAGCGCCGTCCACAAAAATAACTGGTTTACTTATAAGAGCGTATACAAGAATACTCGAAAAGGCTTGTAAAAAACAGGATAAAATCCCCAGATTTTTTCCTTATACATTCTCAACTCTTCCTTTTTCGCAGATCCATATCCGTTTTGCACGTACGTCCGCATCAAAGTTATACTTGTAAATGCACGTTAAAATCAGAAAAAAATCTCGAGACTTTTTGCTCATACATTCTGAAATCTTCCTGTTTCAGAAGGCCCACATACAACCATATAAAGAAAAGAAATGTTTAGAATTCAGAATTTGCTGATATTTGCTGATAATTATAGATTCCACTGATTTTTCATGTCACTTAAGAATACCCATGGAGTCTTGTACACAACTTCGAAAAGTTTTTCATTAATCCTCATAGGTGCAGCTCGAAAATTCATCAACAGCTAATGTAAAACCGCATAAAAAAACGTATGTATAATAAATAGTTTTTGACAAAAATCTTATTGAGTCTTATAACTTACGTATCCTAGCATCCCAAATAACCGCATTTCACAATAAATCATTATAGGAAGCCATGTCTACCAGGTATTCCTCATAGACACCTTCTCGCGGAAAAAGGAACTTATCGGATTTTTCAAGCATATTACGATGCTGATATAATCTCATTAAATTCTATTTTTCCAATTTAACCATGATAGATAGATAGATAGATAGATAGAGAGCATATTTATTTGATCCTGGAGCATACGCTCCCCAAGGACCACAGATCGCAGTTCAAAATTACAATATTACAAAATTACAAGATTACAGAAAATACACAAATTACAGAATCACAAAATTCAGGCTAGTGCCAGCATAAGAGATAGAAATAAGAATAGAGCAAGATATAATGAGTAAAAGAGAGGTAAGATAAAGATAACATAGCAAGTTCGTAATGTAAAGTAACATAAGAAAGATAGGACAAATAAGAAAACTGTAAGGACTCAGCCGAATACAAATATAAATATAAGTAAAATAATGGTAAGTAGGATATGAAGGTAAAAATAAGAGTAAGTAATAATAAAAAGCTAAATAAAAATTAACAGAAAATAAAATAAAATAGAGTTAAATAAAAATAAAAATAAAAGTAAAAATCAAGATAAGAATCAAAAATCAAGATAAGACAGTCGAGCTGCTTTGCCTTAGCTGTCCCTTAAGCTAAACCTTAACCTTAACCCTAACCTAGACCAGGCTGATGAGCCTTCCGCTCCTCCTCGGACAGAAAAAAACGGAAACACAGATTTTTAAAACTGGCAAGCGTAGCGGCTGAGGTAACTTCAGGAGGCAGAGAGTATCGGACATGAGTCCCTACCACCAAGAAGGAACGCTGAAAGCAAACGGTCCGAGAAGCAGGTACAGAAAGCGTGTCAGTCCGGGTCGGGTCACGGCGTGTAGCCAAATTCGGCCTGAGACGGAGCTGAACGCCGAAAAGCCCAGGCTCACTGAGGCAAAGAGCCCTATAAAACAGGCACCCTATGAGGTACTTGCGCCGAGTACAGGGGATTAACCATCCAAGACTGCGCCGATGTGCAGAGATATGCTCAAACCGCGGGAGCCTCAAGAGGAACCGCACGCAATGGTTCAAAGCTATGAGAAGATTACTTGCTAACCCGTCCGAAAGATTGGTGAGTGCTGCAGCACAATAGTCGAAATGGGGAAAGACCAAGCCGATAACCAGGCGACGCTTTAAGGCCAGGCTAAGGTGGTTATCATTCATACGTAGCCTATACAACGCGCAGGAACTCCTCTTGCACACCTGTACAACGTGCACGGACCAAGAGAGGTTACTATCCAGGTGGACACCCAGATAGCGAAAAACAGGCACGAACTCAATCGGCTCACCGCAAAGTTCAGGAGACGGAAGCGAGGTGGAATTAAAATCTCTAACGTGCTTAGAGCTGCCAAAGATCATAGCCTTAGTCTTTCCCAAATTCAGGCTCAGGCGATTTTCACGGCACCATAACGCAATCGACGCAATATCCTCATTAAGCAGACGGATGCATTCAGCAACCAAGGCAGGCCGACACCGACGGTAAATGACAAGGTCATCCGCGTAAAGCAGGTACGAACTGTAAGCCAGACAACGAGGCAGGTCATTAATAAATATGGAGAAGAGCAGGGGGCCCAAAACGCTGCCCTGCGGGACACCGGAATTGAGAGGCAGCCACTCAGAAAGCCCGTTCGTACCATCGCAGACCGCTTGGAGACGGCCACTCAGGTAAGAATGGAACCAGCTGAGGGCATTAGCAGAGAAATGAAGGCCCTGAAGCTTGCGGAGCAGCAGAGTGTGATCGACTGTATCAAAGGCCTTCGTAAGATCGAAAAACACCGCGATAGTTACCATCCGCTCGTCAACACCCAGCCGTATATCGTCAGTCAGACGCAGGACAGCAGTCTGAGTCCCCGAGCCCTTCCAAAAGCCAGTCTGACGCGGATCGAGGGAGTTGTTTGCTAAAAGGAACTCCATGGCCTGATCAAATGCAACTCGTTCCAACACTTTCGAGATAGCGCAGAGAAGTGATATGGGCCGAAAATCTGTATACGAGTCAGCGTTACGAGCTATCGGTATAGGCCTTACAAATGAATACTTCCACAACGACGGGAAGACGCCGCTGCATAACAAAACGGAGAAGAGCGATGTAATCAAGGGCACAAGCAGCGGACTAAAAGCCTTATATGTCTGGATAGGCAGACTATCGGGGCCATGCGCTCTCGTGGTCACTCTGGCCAACGCAGCGGATACCTTAAGGGCGTCCGGACGCGAGAAGGAGAAAGACTCAACATCCTCAGAGCAAAGAGGGATAATGGCATCTTCAAGACTACCCAAGGGGTCGCAAGAGAACACCGAGGCAAAATGCGAATTCAGCGACACCAAAGACAGATGAGACGGGAGCACACGACCAGCCGACTTACATTTCGTCAGCCCGAGCCTATCAATCTCACGCCAGAAAACACGGGAGTTACCAGCGGCAGTAAACTTAGATTGTAGGAAATCAGATTCAGCTGAACTCATTCTCCGCTTCACGTCGCGACGAAGCAAAACATACCTTGCGTATAGTATAGGCGAGCGCCGGCGCTTAAAAGCCCTAAAACAAGAATCCCTATCGCGCATGGCGCGACACAAGTCAGACGAAATCCACGGTGCAGGCGGGCGCTTAACTGTAACCTCCTTAGAGGCAACGAACGACTCGACTAAGTCATGCAGCATACAATTGAAAACAGTTAGCTTACTGTCTAAGTTAGGCTGTCGGTCGATGAGCGAAACGTCAAGCGCAGATAGGGCCGCGGCTGCACCCTCAAGGTCGACTTCATTCCACGAGCGATAACGAATGACTCTCGGTGAGTGCCGAGGTAAAAAAAAGATTAAGAGATACATAATGTAACATATTCGGCGATATATTCCGAATATATCAGCTGAAATAGATCGAACAAAAGGCCAGAGGATTATACTAATCCTCGGCAGTCGAGCACGACGTTGTGAAGCCAAAGGAGTGGGGATTTCGACTATATAAGGAACGCGCTCAGCAGGCATCACCAGCGTTCGTAGACATAGCGTCACAGCGACTCACAAGGTATCACTTGAACTCAGAATCAAGACTTATTAGCTAGATTTAATTCGAGCGTTCGTAGACATAGCGTCACAGCGACTCACAATTCGTTACTCGAGCGTTCGTAGACATAGCGTCACAGCGACTCATATCACGTAGATTTACATAGAGCGTCGAAAGGCAGAGCGCCTCGACAGCTCATTCTTTGTTTAATATAAAATCACTTGCCTACATTAGTTCGCCTTGATTTAATTGTCGGAAATAAATTCATTGTTTCAGAGTCAAAATTACAGAAAATATAGCATTACTGATAATTATAATTTAAATCGATGGGATAGGAGAAAACAGATATTTCAGAATATAGATTCAATAGGATAGAAAATAAGCGCCTAGCTTTATTTACAAATATAAAATCGTCACGCACGAGCGTTACCGCACTGATCATTAGATAATAGGGAAAAATAGAATAAGATTATTTTGTACTGATCAAAGTAGATTAAATTATGTTTCTTTATTTTTCTTTATTTTGAACGTTGGACTTTGTTGATAGTTTCAGCCCCGATTCCCAGCTATTTCATTCCTACAAAAAGCCAGCAGGGAACAGGCTCTGATAAATGCAAAGAGCGCACGGCATTCTATTAAGTTAGTGTGTCCGAGGGCCAAGGCATACGATCACGAGTCTGGCGCACGGTCTCGGAGTCGAGAGATTCCCGGTTCCGTAGAAAATTTAGAAATATAGTTTAGCAGATCAGGCCCGGATTAACTTCCTGGTTCTGATCTTTAGAATTGTCGTCGGCTTTGATTAACTTCCGAGTCGACGTACCGAGGCTCCGGCGGGGAAACCTACCCGAGTCCCAGTTTAGAGTAGAATCAAAAGGTTAGATAGGTGGCTTTTGGTGGTAAGTCCCATCCTTTTCCCTACCTTTCTACCTCAAGAAAAAGCCCTAATTATTTATTATTAAATTCACTCCAATTTAGGTAAAGAACTCACAATAACTTGCGGGTTTCTCTACAGCCTTGAGCCTGAGAAACTCGCCAAAAGTTACAATAAATAAGGTCGTGACCCGAAAGAAACGGCTGTGCCGACTGTCCAGAGGCAGCCACAAGGCTAAGGTCACTAACCGCGCAGACATCTAGCCAAGTGTGCGAGGACTGGGTATGGTGAGTCGGCTGGAGAGGGACAACATGAAGACCTTGCGAAGATAAAAAACTTCTTCAGATGCGATGGGTCGTGGGTCGTAGCGAGAAGGTCGACATTAAAATCCCCAAAAACGCAGACGAACTTGTAGGACGGAGCGAGAGCCACAAGTTCGGCTTCGAACAGGTTAAGAAAACCCACCCTCGGCGGCCTGTAGACCACAGCTACTAAGAATTTCTTGGGGCGAGCGGCGACCCACACCTCAGCAAACAGAAACTCCGGGACACCATCAGACTGCAACGCTGAAGAAGAGGCGACGATTCGGGCACTCAGCTCATTCCGCACATACAGCGCAACACCACCGCCACGACGCCCCCTGCGATCAACACGGATCATCGAATACGAGGAAAGCGCTACCTGCGCATCCACGAAGCAATCATTGAGCCACGTTTCTGTGACTGCAATGAGATGGTAGGGATTGACCCTGAAGAATTCACGGAACTCATCAATATGCGCATGCAGAGATTGAGCATTTAGGCAGCAGGCGTTCAGAGGCGAGATGCGTGATGATGACGCCAACGGGTCCGGTGATGAAGATGAACGATTTGAGGGGGGTAGGCCCAGCGAGCCAGACAGTCAGATTGAGAGCTGCGCAAGATCAGTGGAGGGCAGGACTCTAGTAGGTTTTGATGCAGGATCCTTACGAGCGAAGACAGCCCCCTCCGCAATCCAGACTTGGTAAGGCTTTAGCACGGGAAACTGACGCAAGATGCGGGCCCGCAGCTGATATAGCGGCGCAGGCTGCCGGTGGTTGACAAAGACCTTGCTGTCAGGGTAAGTCGAGATGATAGAAGGGGCGCGAAGGTCAGGCACCTGCTTCTTTCCAGCGATAAGCTCCACACACTTAGACTTTGACGTGTGTTCAAGCAGTATGGGACGAGCACGAGCACCAGCATCATCGGTACGCTTCTTGCCCATACGTTCAACTCCCACAATGTTTCACGCAGCCAACGGAACCTTCAAAGTGAGGGCAAGTTTAAGCACGAACCCTTGCAAGTCCTCAGGTTCAACGGCACTCTCGGGTACACCGGTTATAAGAAGCTGGGATGCCATATCACGGCACGCGACCCGAAGGAGCATAGTTTCTTGCGCTTGCGACAAACCACCAGAAGAACCACTAGCAGTTGCACCCTCAACAGCCGCCAGACGACTCATGCATTCGGAGACATCCTCAACTACATCACCCAGGTCCTTCTTCATGTCATCAACTGACCCTCGGAGCGCCTGAGTGTCTTTCTTAGAAGACGCGTGATCAGCTGCCAGCGAATCCACCTTGCGGTTCAGACAATCCATGTTAGTCACAAGCCGGTCAACATCCCCCACAAGAGTGTCAACTTTATCAGCAGTTATATCAAGCCTCGCCAGCCGATCGTTAATGGACTTCAACACAGCCAGGTGCTCAGGTGACGTTTGACATACAGGACAAGACTCACGGACTGCATTTGTAGCAGCTCTAGAAGAGTCAAGCAAAAATCTGACGCGAACACAGAAAATGTGGAAACTGTGCTTGCAAGGCGCACCTGTGGATGTACCATCACTCAATTTATCCACCTCCGCAAAGCATAAGGCACAAATAACTGTTCCCGACATGTTTAAAAGGTTCTCTGACATACACAAGAGACAAGCTGAAGATGTATTGACCAGATACGGGATATATTAAAGCCGTAGATCACGAGAGTTCAAGATATATCACGAGTGTTATTGTCTCCATCACTTCACACAGTTCAACGAAAACACAACACAACCTTAATACCGATAGCCGGCGAGGTAATGACCGAATTTACCGATGACTTAATGACACAGTTTCCAACTATTTCGATAATAATAAGGCGCCTCTACAAGACGCGGCCGTCAAGTCCGTCAAAATTCAGCCAACGATCTTGCTATCAACACGAAGTTTATGCCCGATTATCACAACGGCACTGCACTCGAATAACTAAAAACGTGAATTAAACAAAAAACCCGTAGGCAAGACACAGAAACTTAAAAAGCAGAACAGCCCAGTGGCACAGAGAAGTATACGTATTTGCATGGACAAATACTCATGTTGTTCTTATAAATTTTCAAAATCATATATTTTCCTATGAGGTTTTATAGTTCCTTTGCAGCAGGGTAATAACTTATTCACGGAATTAGGGAAAATATTTAAAACCAAAGATATTACTACCTCAAGCTATAGGCCACAATCTAACGGAGCTCTAGAAAGAAGTCATATGATGCTAGCCGATTACATAAAGCATTATATGGAAGAGTTCGATGATTGGGGCGAGATAGTACCCTTTGCAATGTTCTCGTACAATACATCAGTTCACGAAAGAACAAATTTCACACCACACGAATTAGTATTCGGTAAAATAGCACGAACACCTAGCTCCTTCTCGACAGACGATAAGTTAGCCACGTACAATTCCTACCTGGGTGATCTAATAACTCGGTTAGGTGAAATGCAGGATATAGCTGCACAACAACTAAAGCTATCTAAACAAAAATCCAAACAGTTTTACGACCGGAAGGTCCGCCCATTTACAGGAAAAATTGGAGATATGGCACGTGTAGCAGTGGAAGTCCGGAAGGATGAGTTTGGTAAGAGGTACCAAGGTCCTTATTGGGAACCTCAGGATGGGCGTGGCTTTGGAACTGCGACCTACTTGGTGTAATTCTATTTTTCGTCACTAGATGGCATACCGAGGTTCTAAGCCCTCTGATTGGTTTCAGAACCTTAGAATAGGCGTGGCTTTGGAACTGCTACCTACTTACTTTAGTTGTATTTTCTGTCACTAGTTGGCGTATCGAGGTTCTTGGGTTCCTAATAAAATTGTGGGAATTCTGGAAAACAATAACATTATTTTACAGAAGGAGAGTGGTGAGCGATTTGTGAAACATGTCGATAAGGTTGAACTGGCGTATTAGATTTCAAATAATAACCTATTATTTGAGCGAAAGTATTAAAGATACTTCGGGGTAACCCTATTCGTTCAAATATAGGGAAGTCAAAATAAATTTACCTTCT
Organism: Tenthredo livida; assembly: GCA_963992785.1. NCBI lineage: Eukaryota > Metazoa > Arthropoda > Insecta > Hymenoptera > Tenthredinidae > Tenthredo > Tenthredo livida. The sequence goes on along the minus strand of OZ023064.1, from coordinate 41,108,249 downwards.
TTCATTCTCAATCTTAAGCTAAACGCACCTACGAAGATGCCAGAATTAGGAACCACTTTTATCCAAGTGATACATAATTCAGAACCATTCATTGATATTCGCTCTACGAAATCGGGAACAGTAGTTAAACCTAATGATCCATTAACTCAGTGGCAAAAAGACATTGTCGATTTTATAATTCGGAGTGGAAAATTGAATGATGGACGTTGTAAAGTTATAGCTGTGGATGCGAGGCTACAAGCACGCTGGGAAGCACTTGTGGCCGTATGTGGATAGGGTGATTGAAATGATGCAAAATCCGTGTTTTAATCTTGACGAGAATTACACATTTATTTAATAAACTGTTTATGAACCCCCCACACGATAGTAGGGTAATTGAATTTGGACACCACGATGTTTCGTGGCGCGCTTGAAGGTACGACTGACTACAAATACGTCACGCTCACACTCCTACGCTCTAGGCTAGTACAGTGAGAGGGCGGCAGGTATCATACGTTCAACAATAGGACGGTATTTACATCGGTAGAGGACCGCGCAATACGAAACACGATAAGATAACGGAATTGTACCTGTGTTCTGTGAGAACATTTGATTGGTTTCAAAACATATAGTCATATTTTCAGATCGTAAAAAGCCTGCGCTTAAAATTCCGTCTTCTTCAATCGGTAATAAATTATCTACCAAGTGGAACTCATGCCGGGTTCCGAAAAATGCCAGATCGATACTTCCTAGAGTTTTTACAAATCCTTCACCTATTCCCCAAATGTTTCGCGTGTCCGTTGGTGTAAAACGAGTGTCTAGTGAGATGACTTCGACTTTGATTACGTTAATATTTGCACCCGTATCTACTAGAAGTGCGGCAGTTTTTCCCCGAATTTGTTTTGATTCAATTACAATTATTGGTGAACCGAGAAGTAATCCTCCATTCTGCCCGGACGCTCTTCGTCTACTCGGAATGTCGCGGCGTCCGTGCGAAATTTCCGCTGCTCGTTTAAATCGTCGTTCGTTTGTTCTGCGTTACCGTCTACCGCAACATTTATCTGCGCGTTTCTTTGTTGATTAGATACGTGCTGTCCATAATTTCGGCTATTATAGTTACGATTGCCGCCATTGAATCGGTTGTCCGGTCGTCCGCGTGGATTATTATTCCATTGTCGGTTATATGGTTGCGCGTTACCTGGTCCGTGGTTATTCTGTTCGCGTTGATTGTATTGTGTATTCTGAGGATTGATATTGGGAATGGTAGATTGGGGATTTCTTTGATTCTGTGGTTTCCGCACGCGGCATTTATCAAATGTGTGACCGATTACTTTGCAAAACGTGCAGTACTTGCCGGCACGTTCTCTGGGTCCACAGGTGTCAATGGTATGGCCTGACCTTTTACAATAATTACAGTAGGGTCTATCTTGAGACTCTGGTCTCGAATTGCGTTTTGGATAATGTTTGCTTACATAGTCTGGCATCAGGTTGACATCGTGAGACGGTCTTGAGGTTTTTCTTTCGTCTACGAACTTTTCAAATCGTATTGCTAGATCTATAGCTTCGCGTAATGTCCCCGGTTTTTCGTAAGTTACTCTTATTTCGATTTCGTCTCTCAAACCTTTTATGAATGATTGACCAGCTAGATCTTTTATGAATTTATTTGTCATAACGGCGAGATTTGGATTATCTGAATTTCCGGAGATTTCTAATGCCGTCTCGACGAGTCTTTCCATCCGCATGCCGTATTCTAATACACTCTCGCCCCGGTTCTGCACTGCTCGCGTGATTTGCGCCTGTACGTTCGGTAATAACTCTTTCGGCTTATATGCCCGCTTTAAGTCTCTTAATAGGTCATCCAGCGATGTTACATTCGTTTTTTGTATATACTTTTCTGCGGCGCCTTCTATTTTTAGGAATACGAGGTTTGTGAATAATGGCAAATCTCGCGCCTGAATTGATTGTTTGATACTTTCTACTTTTCGAATAAATGAATTTACTGACATGTTAGTGCCATTGAAATTTGGTATTAGACTTATCACCGCTTGCAGTGACAGATACGGGCTGTTAGTGGTCCCGGCGTTAGACTCCTCACCGTGAGACATTTTACTATAATTTCTACGCTTATAATAACCTGTCTATGACTTACAGAATGGTGCGCACTACAAACGTTGACCTGTTCAGCTGCATCCCCAGGTTGCAGTTCAGGAATACGATGAATCCGGAATGGGTCTGCGCAGAGTGAGACGTGTCCAGGGGTCGCAGAGCCGACACTTCGCTGAACCTTCGTACACGGAAAAAAATGAGAGCAGACAGTTTTGCCAACGGGAGGGTAGAATATCTGCCCTTGCGTTCGGAAAGTGTTACTTTCAACTCCCATAACAGTTCATTCTCTCGGTAGAGGCACTAATCATATTTCGGGAGAGAGAGTCTCTCTTCCTACTTCCAACTCCCGTAATACCTCATTCTCTTGATAGAGGCGGTAGAGGCTCTCTCTCCCGAAATATGATTAGCACCTCTACCGAGAGAATGAACTATTACGGGAGTTGGAAGTAACACTTCCTGAACGCAAGGGACGATATTCTACCCACCCGTTGGCAAAACTGTCTGCTCTAATTTTTTCCCGTGTAGATTCGTGGATTATTTTCTTCGTACAGATTCGTAGATTAGTAGATTCGTAGATTATTGAAACAAGGGTGCAGAACGAACGGTAAAAGGAAATTTTAAGATGTGCACGACATCACTATAACTCGGTAACTATAGAACTGTTCACTTTTTGAACCGTCTATGCGTCTTGTGTTTGATTCACTGATTCGGGAGATAGATACATAGTCATTGAGAAGTTGTAGTTTTCACTTCAAGAAGAGAGGTTTCTGTTTTTACCAGTTGTGACGTAAATCAGGAATTTCACTGCCATCAGTTTGGCTAGGATTGTAGTTTTGATGAGTGCGATGAATTCGTACCTCGCTTTTACATGCAAGGATAAACGGTTTTAAGTGGTGGTTAATTCACTGATTTTCAGCACTATAGACCGGTAAACGAGGGGTTTCGCTGCCACCAGTTGTTATGTCACAACAGATTACTTAGTACTCGTTAATAGATGTTTTCGATGACCGTTGGATTTAAATTAGGAAATCAGTGGTAGAAGATGGTGTAGTTCAGTGAGTGTGACATTTGTTCAGTTATAATTGCTTTATTCAACTATTCCTTTGTTGTAGAATTGATATAGATGGTTTGGTGATTGGTTTTTAGGTGTTGGTTGGTTGATATTGGAATACTCGGTCGTTCAGTAATTGGTTATAAGGTTGGTGATTTGAAGTTGGAATGAGTGGTTGTGAACTGGATAGTTCGAGATTGGAATTAGTAGTGGTCAGCGGAGATGATGCGTGAAAAAGGTAGACTCGGTTTCGAGAGGGGGTTTTGGGCGAGTTGCACATCCGGTGTCTGTGTGCAACTCGCATGATTCTGGCGAAAGGTGAGGATCAGGTAAATTTGACGACGAAGGGAAAGGAAGTGATGGATCGGGTGAATGTTGAGAAAACGGAGTTGCGACGTAACACAGAGTTATTAAAGCAAAGTTTAGAGTTAAATTAGTTCTAAATTTTCATAGCATCAATTTTTCCGATAATTTATTATGAGTTAAATTTGTCATTAATCCGAGGTTATTCGTTCTATCCGATTAGAAAGCGGTTTTCCAAACCGCGATCTAGTTGAATTGCGCCGATACCTAAATTATGACGACTTCAATGCTTGCTGTCTAATTTTTAAGTTTATTCAAAATTAGCAAAACTATTGTGCGAAATGTGAATTTAATTAGACTTATTTTTCAATATCGAAAATCGTGATTCTAGTACTTCAATTTTAGCAAGTCCGAATACGATTTGAGAGCAAGAGTGGTCACGCACTATTTTAGCTACGTACCTAATGTGAATTGAACGATGTGACTCGACGGGCACTTTACCACACAATCGGTAGCGGGTGCTCCGATACCCCCTTTTTATAGCGACATCCGCGACATCCGCGGATCTGCGGTGCGGTTGCACGGAACTCGCGGTATGCACGGAATCGCGGCTCACTCACGGTCGCTCCTGCGCGTCGCGGATGCGTGGTGGTCACTTGTCGACTGTACTGGCTAGGCAGCGGCCGTGCCAGCACAGCCGGAACGTTACAATAGATACACATTGTAGGGATATGACGGTCTGCAACCCAAATGACTGAAATGCAAGCGAGGAATCACCTGGTAGGTACATCATAGCAATCATGGACCGAATTTTATATTCATCATCATATCAAACTGTCATACCCTATGCTACTTATAGCATACACGTATATCCGTAGCTGAAAGTTTGAGGTTTCATACCGAAACAGCAAAGTAGAGTTTTCTTGATTCGACAGTTTTGCAAGTGAATGAGTTGATTCTTCCATAATTAATACTAACTATATACTTAATCTCTACGGTATGTCACCTATCATGGGAGAACTGACTGTAGTACATCGCTCATTATCTCTATAGTGAGATACGTGATTCCAGAGTTCCGAGTCTGATCTGAAAATTTAATGACAGTGGAACGACCACGATTTTTATTTACGATACAAGGTATTTACGTTTGTAAAGTCACACACATAATCAAGGACACGTAGAAGTATTTGCTGATACGACCATTGATTGGAATAACTAGTTTTTCAGTGTATTTAATTGCTGTTGCATCAAGAACTCAATTCTCGCGTAAAACAAAGCCGGTTGTCCGTATAGTTCTGAGAAACCGAGTGTGCCCGCCGTAGAATTGCCACACGACGTGGAATTGCTGAGAGATCGCAGGTCTACGTTCGGTGCTTGGCTTTTTTCGTGATTTCACGACAGACACTGGCGAAACGTTTGGCTTGGAAAGCAATTGTGATTTTCGTGTGAGTACTTGGTGGCTTCTTTTACATCTTTGGATGTCTCTCGTGGGATTTCACTTATTTTTGCAAGTACGAGAATGGAGAAGAATCGTTTATTCAATTTCAGCAGGGTTATACGTTATTATAATTCGATCATCACAAGAAATACATTCGGAAATTGGGCATGGGAAGAAACATTCAGTGAAAGACAAACTTCGATTGTCAACTGTGACTAACATGAATAATTTATTAGTTAGAACTTAATTTTGTATTATACAGTATTAGGTTGAAGTTCGTCACGTTAATGCAACGAAAGATTTGCCAAAAATTCTCATATTTAAGGCTCGAACGTTTCAAATGGACCAAGAACGGTGCATAATTCCTCAAATTGTGTGAAACATATTCATCTCGCATATTTCATGATTCTAACAACATTTGGATCACGAAATATCGCATTTCTTCAACAAATATTCTGTTACCTTAACGTTACGAACTTCAACCTGATTATACAGTTTCAACTTAAATTTAACACTTAAGGTGGTTCTAGCATGAACTCGTCAGCAACAGAAAAAAATAATCTTGTAGTATATGGTAGATGAAGTGTCCATATTCATGCACGTGAAATTTCAGACCAGGTTACCGACTGAATAAGGGAAATAAAAATAGTTGAAAATCGGGTTTTTAACACAGGGCTTATGGAAGCAATAGCGTTGGAAGACTTGGGCCGAGTAATATCTCAACATTCATGCAACAGATGTTGACGAGAAACTAGAGTGATGTCAATTAGATTATGAGGATTACAAATGCAACATAAAACTGTGGAGTCACCGACTTCCATAAATAGATATTTAATGTCAAAGTGTCGAAAAATTTGTAGTTGAGAAAGGTTCAGTAACTATCTCGAGAATCGGCAGCGTCGCAAAGATCAGGTGGTCAGTAGAACGTCAGAGCGCATGCGTGAGAACAAATTTCCCGAGTTCATCTAACCTATCTTTTGACATCTGTGATTGAGGTTAGGCAGGACACATTTTTCATCGTAATAATAAAACAATTAAAGTTCATTAATAAATAAATTATTTATTTGCACAAAAAGTATACGTGTGATAAGATATTTGTTTTCGTATTGCACAAGTCTATCCAATTATGTAACACGCAGTAAAATAATAAAGTTAGAAAAAGTGGAGCCAGTTACGTTTTTTTTAGCTGCTCAACTATTTTATCAATAATTTTTTTGTTTTTCGTAACCCTTGGTTTACCTCCAATATCTTCGGCTAGTAATATAAAGACGCCCTCATCGCTACCAGTCGCAAAAGCTTTTTTTGGTATACTCTCGTCAATCCCAGCCTTAGCTATTTTAGCTTTCATATGGTCCGATACATCAGTATATTTGGCCAAAGATGCTTTATTACATGCATTTGTTTTCGCGTTTTCGGCTGATTTAAGAATGCACATGACGCTTCTTGTGTGTTTTATCAAAAGTTGTTTATCAACACCAATATTTTGTATTAGGTGGCGCAATATTTGCACATCGTTGATGGCATTGTGTGCTTCTTGTGCGTTACAGGGGTCAATAAAATCTCCAGCAAGTGCTTCTTGTGTGAATTTCAGTTTGTTTATTTTCCGCTCAGGAAGTTTTTCTTTGAACGCGTGCAGTGTGTCAGTGAACCCTTTGACAACAGACGTGAATTCCTTCATTACACCTAAATCTACGGCCAGCTGCAGAATCCTTGGCGCATCAAACCTGTCGATTCATAATACAGTTCAAGAACATGTCATGTTTGAATTTCGTCAAAGTTGATCAATTGTAATAAATGAAAAAGAATCATCACCGAAAGCCATTGTGTGCGATAAGAATAAGCGATTGGCCCTGAGAATGTAAGAACGTCAAAAAGTCACTGAAAGCAGTTCTCGCTGACACCGTGTCTAATCTGACATCTCGCAAATACATTTTACCACTTGAAACTGTCAATCCTGTGACCTGAGCAGCTCCTGGTGAGATACCTTTCGATGGTATTATATAAGAATTAAACACACCCCTTTCCGTACAGGCAGCAATCTATAGGATGAATATGAAGTTATTACTTTAATGAGTCCAGTTATATACAATATACATATATAGGTACAAAAATATAAGTATATCATGAATGTACTTTAACCTGGCAAATTTCTGAAGTTTTTTGGAGGCCGGTCGTTTCCAAATCAAATACTACGCCGCAGCAGTTATTGAAGTCTATGTGTTCTGGATAAATAAAACTGATTTTCAATCTACTGATATCGTAATTGATAGTCACTATTGCAAATTAGTGAGAAATAACTCACCACTAATAGAAGGATTTTGTAAGAACTCCGACACGTTACTCAATCCACTTTCCGTTTGGTATGTGATACCTTCCCGGTTTGTTATTGCAGCTGTTTTTGTAGACCTCTCCTTTTTCAAAAAGAGCCTTCTTCTCTTCAATCCAACAGACCGTCTTGCACTTGCCTGTGCCTCTCTTTTCTTATCCTTCCGGTCTCTATATTTTTGGGTCTCTGTACCAGGCGATAAACTTGCTAACTCATTGACGGTAACAATATATTTAGTGCCAATGTTTTTTTGGCCTACTGCAGCTGCAACTCGAGTGTCAAACGATTCTGTCCCTGCATAAAATCTGGACTTTGGATGTTTGCTGGCAACCATGTTGTTGAAACTTTCGTTCGACTGGCTCGACGCACAGGGTGCCAGTTTATTGGCATTGGCAGCGAAGCGATTAAATAATTTCAACATTGACTCTCTAAGCCCCGAGTCAGACAGAGGTTTTCCATGAGGAAGGTTCAAATGAACAAAGTCATCTCCCAGGGACTTGAAGTCGCACCATTCACCACAATTAGTATGGTCGCCAAAGGCGTGGGGCACTACATTCTTTAATGAAGCCTCTACTGCTATCGGATTACCCTTATTTTGCTTGACCGCACAAGAAAAGCAATTCGAAAAATAAGTAATCAATTTCGGTTGTAACTTCATTGCGTATAGTGCATTTTTTAAGGCCTTGTGTGCATAATTGAAGTCTGACCACTTCTCTATCTGTTCTCCAGCCTCTCTGCGAACAGCTGCAATAGTGCACGAGTCATCATCGCCAATGAGTGTCGAAATTTTTACATTTTCACTTCTCAGGAGGTCATTTCGGGTAACCAATTCGATAGCCACATCGGGCTCCATCGCCTTTGCGGATCCAGAAAAGTTGCGCCTGCATTCGTGCTTCTTTTGCTGTCCTGATTCACATTGCCTACACTTCTTATTGCGAGTACAGTACGACAATACTTTACCCGAATGGTAGCCAATTAGTGAACTATGACCTATAGTATAATACATTACTTATTATTAGAGAAATATTCGTGCTGTACTTGTCACTTCTCAAATATAAATGAATTACACATAAGTAGGTATAATCACCAGACAAACTATTGTAGGCATGACCAGTGCCTCGTTTCTGCCATCCAGCATCGAATGAAGCGATTATCTTACTTGGCAAATTAGAAGTAGGTGGGATATTCTCTCTCGTATCAGGATTTGATGCAAGAAAGGCCTGTTCTCCTAATTGTAAATTGTTGCTGCGGTTGCTGTGGATGAAAAGCAGGACGTCGTTCGATATAAATTCATTTATACATACCGCAACAAGTGATACAGCGGGCAAGATGTAGTTCTTTCTGCATGGTGTTATTATATATATTCAGTAATTAAAACAATATTACAGATCAGTAGCAATTTTTATTTTAAAGTACAAATCATTTCGATGGAAGTACAAGTCCTCACAACAAATATGTGAAAAATCAATTTGGAGTTATTTGATTATAGGAATGGGAAAACAATTCATTGATGACACTTACTTAGACTTGATTGTCAAAATTTTACAGAGTTCCATTTATGCACTATTGATACCGATGATTCTTTTACTCAAAGATTATACAGAATAAACTATAGTGAATAAATTACGAGATTTGATTGAATACAAAATCAAATTATTCCTAGTGCTATACGTATTATTCCTTGTATTTCTAATTACAATTAAAAAAAAAATTCATTCTGCTGTCTATTACTATAATTTTGGAGTTTGTAAACAATTCATAAGCATGTTTAAATCAGGTGTAGAGAGAAAACCTCCATGACTAATAAATATATATATAAATTTGCTAATATATTGTATAATTCAATAGAGTGTATAAAGCGGGGTGTAAAATGTATGGGTAAATTGATTGTCAAGAGTATTGTAAATGGACGTGTTTGGATTTCCCTAAGAATTTAAAAGTGAGGAATTATCTCAACTGCTTCATTTCAAAACACAAACAGACCAAAAACGTATAATAATATAGTATGTAACAAGTGTATAATTTCATTTCGTGTAAAAAGTGTACAATTTTATTTGGAAAAGTATCGGAGGCAGATGGCTCATAATTTCTTGGATCGCATACATTACGCAGAAAATTATTAGTTCTAATTACTTTTCATTATGGACCTATCACAACCATGTTCGAGCCAAGAATGTAGCATAACTTGCAAAAACTGAAAATATCTGTTCATCAACTCACTTTTCACCATTATCGCTATTCATCGACATCTCTTTTTCAAGTTTAATACCAACTTTGCAGCTGTCTTTGGCAACAGCTTCAATCGCTGGACCCACAGCTCTTTCATGCCGCTTTAGCAAGGTTGCTGAGATGCTTGGTATATTCATTGATGAACAGATGGTGTTGAGTTGCGTTTCACCTATGCCGGCATCGGTGATTGCTGTAAAACCAACCAAAGTTTCTAAAATCATTGACATAATTATGTGGTTCAATTCGATTACTGTCAATTGATTACGTACCAATAGCTGCTTTTAAATTAACATCGTGGCACTGCTTCTGTGGATTATGTTTATTTGTATGGACAATAGCTAACTTTCCACACGTGGGACAGGTAACTTTCAAGACGCTGGCGAATCCACATTTCTTTTCACTACTGACATTTCTCAGTGATAATGCCACGTGACAATTTGTACACCACAACTCATCGGCCAGTGTGTCGAGTTCGACAATTCGGCGACCTTCGAGGTTATGTTCGGTACTAGGGTTTCGATGCTGGAATATTGTGAAAGGAAATGAATAGATTTTTACCTCTATATGTATACCTTGTTTTCATTTACTGAATTACTAAGTTCATTTTTTTCAACAATGGCATTTGAATACGAGTCATATTACAGGTATGTATACAAAAATAACAAACCTGTTGCTCGGCATTTTGTGGCAGATTCTGTTTAACAATTTCCAATGCACGTTTTACTTTGACATTAACAAACCTTCCTTTTTTTTACCGATGCTAGTGCGCACATTATACGGCATTTCTTATAATATTTAAACCACTGATTTTAAACGATCCACATAACCTACAGGTAGGCTGCTGTCAGAAATGTCGGTAAGTACGACGAAGATAATAAAGGGAGAGCGAGATAGCAAGCTGCGACGTTGCCGTGCTTCTCTATGCAGGACCGTAACGTAAAATTTTTCTTATTCTACGGTTTTTATTCAACGGTATAAGACTTATAATTTTCATATGAAATTATCAATAATCTGTGTATAAGTCATTGCATTATGGCACACATGCGTATTATTGTAAAAATAGAGGGCCTCGCTAAAGCCCCACCACAAATCGCCCCTTCGCGCTAGAACCACCTTAATCTGTAATTTTTCCGGCGAAACTCGGAATACTGTGTTGCCTGACGCAATAACAGGCTCATATGGGTTTTGTGACGTTGATTATTCATAGTTTGCCTGCCTGTGTACTGCAATCCAGTTCAGGTCGCTGTGAGAATCACACAAATCAATAAACGTTCAATCATCTGAAAGAAATGTCACAGTCATTACTAAAATATACCTTATGTTACTGTGGTGAAAGTGAGCTGGGAAATATCGACTCGTATAGCATACCTTCTAATATGTTATATCCAGATTGATTCTTTCGCTCGCTTTGTGGTGTGAGATTCCAAAGAATTGTGGAGATCGTATAGCCTTGAAGTAACAGCAGGCTGGTGTTTGGTTTTGAAACACTGGCCATTCTGAGCTTGCGTGCGTGTCTGTGGCCATGTAATAATTCTGATGAACGATGATTGGCTAGGTTCATGTATGGTAAGGAGCTGCATGTGCTGAAGAGTGACGTATTGTCTTCTAGATCAATGGAGATTGTGATCTCTTCAGGCTCATCTGTGATCCTAAAATATTGGCTTTCTAACGCGTCACGCCTGCAAATCACAAAAATACACGAAATTAATACTTTGATGCTGCAGTGGTGTTTTCCGGGGTTTTGTGTTCTATTGATCAAGGTGACTTGAGAGCACCAATTTCATAGCATACCTTTTGATATAAGATCTTCCAATGGATTCATCCTATCGTGTTGAATATTGGCTGCACAAGTTCGGATGATTATCACAATAGCTGTGTTCCCATGCGACGTTTGGCCAGGTGGAAAATAAAGTGAGCGACCAGAAATATTGGGTATAGATCGTGTGATCTATGTATCTATAGAGACGTTCAGGTTTTAGCGGTGGGAGGCTAATCGTCAGTCCTGAAATGATGGCTCTTTGGACTTTGTGTGCCTGTACCAGTTTCTCATATTGATTTTGGTTTCTGTAAGAAATAGGTGAAACATTGATTATGTAATAACTACTAGTCAGTTGGTAGGAGCTCACCAGTTATGGGTTGTCAATTCTACATCTTATCAATGGAGCGATTTATAAAGTGCCTATTTTTGTAGCATACCGTCTAGCGTGTGTTAGTGAGATCCATTCTTGTAGCTGCTGTTTTATTATTGAGCGATGGAAGTTTTTATTCAATAAACTGTGCATTGCGACCTTATAATGCATACTGCAGCTATTTTGTACCTGTTTGTACATACCACGGTAGATCTCGGTTGGACTTAGATTAGAATTTAGCTAGCTAAGTTTCATCTGTCATGATTTCCAACGTAGCTCTAATTAATTTATGTGCCAGAAGTATTTCTTTGTTCTTCAAAAAATTTCTCCGATCACGAAGAAGAAAAGTTAAGATATACATTAAATCCCTACTGGTATATCTAGTTTCTGATTGCCGTATACATACATAATTATCCTATTACATTGTACAAAATTCACAAAATAATGAAATTGTTTCTGGGCCATGGTCCTTAAACAATAAATTTTGACAATCGAAGGACACAGAGGTATATAACATAATAGTGTCAATTATATCGGCCATAGCTGTTAATTGCGTATGAATGGATTATAAGACTAGATGATATGATTAGTGTGTTACATGATTCATGAAGCGATAGCCGTGATAATGACGAATAATCATGTATAATAACAATAAAAGTTGGAGTTGTATATGGACTGCAACATATGACGATGAAATTCTCATAGTGAACTTAATATTCTAGACTCAAAAGTTGGAGTTGTATATGGACTGCAACATATGACGATGAAATTCTCATAGTGAACTTAATATTCTAGACTCTGATAGTGATAAAAGATGCAACATCGATAATTATATACAATAGAAACAAAAGTTGGAGTTTATTCGTGATGGTCAAGACTTTGGCACACTGAGTTTGAGAAAATAGTATACGACACGGGTGTGTGTACTTGTATCGTACTTTACTATTGTAACACTTTTAATAGTCAGCAATTTTGAATATGTTGGTCTGTTTGGTAATCAGTTTGTGGTGCTGATGTATAGGTGGGTGAAGTGAGTGGTTCGTAGGCTGGTAGAAGTTGGTTCATTTGAAGAAGATACGTAGAGTGTTATAACTTCGGAGCAGCTGTGTGCTACCTCTGTCTTGGGACCTCGTCTTGCCAAAATGTTATCTCCATTTATTCCAAGGGATTTATAAGAGGATAGAAATGGTCCAGGTGACTGTGGCTGTAAAAGATATAAAATGACAAAGAATCAGAGGAGAGATTTCAGTATATTCCTACTAATTTTCCTAGGACCGTTATCATTTTGAAGCTATGGACTGTGGGCTACCTTTGTCTCAAAACGCTGTTTTACCGAAGTGTTATGTTCGTCTATCTCAACGGATTAATAAGCGGAACCTTTCTTTTAGGATGTCGTTTCGTCAAAGTCTTATCTCCGTCTATTCCAATAGAACTATAAGAGGATAGGAATGGTCCGGGTGACTGTGGCCGTGGAAGATATGAAATAACGAAGAATTGAAGGAAAGATTTCAGAATATTAGTACCAATTGTCCTAGCATTGTTATCATTTTGAAGCCATGAGCTTCCTGTGTCTGGGAACGCTGTTTTAACGAAGTCTTATGTTCGTCTATCTCAACGGATTGATAAGCGGAACCTTTCTTTTGGGATGTCGTTTTCTCAAAGTCTTATCTCAGTCTATTCTACTGGATTTATGAGAGGATAGGAATGGTCCAGGTGACTGTGGCTGTAAAAGATATAAAATAACAAACAATTAAACGAGAGAGTTCAGTATATTAGTACCAATTTTCATAGCACCGTTATTATTTTGAAGCTATGGACTGTGGGCTACCTTTGTCTCAAAACGCTGTTTTACCGAAGTGTTATGTTTGTCCATCTCAACGGATTGAGGTATAACTGGATGGATAATAAGAAATCGCAAAAATTCTTGAAAATTTCGTGAATGATAGTGCTTGATAGAATAATGTTTCATTAATTATTTGAGAATTTTACACTACGTAATTTGGTAGTTATGGATTTTTGAAATCTACGAATTTACCGCTAATAACTGGATGGATAATCAAAAATCGCCAAAATTCTTCAAAATTTTATGAATGATAGTTGTTGGTAGAATAATGATACGTTAATCATTTCAGAATTTTACACTAAATAATTTAGTAGTTATGGATTTTTAAAATCCACAAATTTAACCCTAATTTCGTAAGATTTCGCTTCAATTGATACTAAAAAATTGCAAATTAACACTTATAAGTGTTCATCTATAACTAATTTAGCTATTTGTGAGGCCAAACATCCACTGTACGATCGAGACCTGTAAATACAAGATTTGCTCATTTTGGACTAACTTTTTAACCTGACTGTCCATCCAGTTATGCCTTAATAAGCGGAACCTTTCTTTTGGGATGTCGATTTGTCAAAGTCTTGTCTCCGTCTATTCCAATGGATTTATGAGAGGATAGGAATGGTCCAGGTGACTGTGGCTGTGAAAAATATGAAATAACAAAGAATTAAACGAGAGGTTTCGGGATATTACTGCTCAAAAATTTCTCTAGCATGTGTCATCACATGGGATCGTATCAATTGTAAGGTTCGGAGACGATTCAACTAAATGAAGCTTAACCTTCGTTTACCCTATCGGTTTAGTAATTGGAAAAATTTCAGGTGATGGTTAGGAAACATAAAAAACAATAAACAAATAATGAGTCGTGCATTTAGTGGAAATACTGAAATATAATAATACCGGACCGTGCGTCGACCATCCTGTACCATTAGAATCAGCGTATAGAGAGAGATAGTTCGCTAGTACTATCTTTGTCGTTGTCTCATTGAGTCGCGACTGTGCACTTGAGGTATCAAACAGCACCTGCTATACATGTGTCAGTTCCTGCATTGAGGCGATTCTTCGCCCACTCACGTATTCTATAAATCAAAGTTTGGACGGTACTGTACCAACAAAAACCGGACTACTATCAGCACTGCTCCAGAGCTATTTTCTGTCCATACGGACCAAAGTCGTCGGCGCACATTCCAGTATTGTTATAATATATATTTCAGTAAGAGGAAATCAGGAGGTTGAGGCTGTTCTATTGATCCATCTATTATATTGTGTGAACAAATGTAATAGTACATTACAGTACGAGTCCGGTAAAACTTTTTCTGACCAGTGTGAGGTTGCAGAACGAGCCGAAGGCGAGTTTAGCAATCACACGAGATCGGAAGAAGTTTTTCCGTCGAGAACTGTACAAAATTTCACTTCAGGAAGTGTGGAAATGGGGGTTTTAGCCACGCGAAGCGTAGGTAAAACGTCCAAAATCGCACTGAGTGAAGTAAAATCTAGTAAAATACGTACATACAATACATACCGTTTGATTTAAGTCATCGTAACCTATTTTTCACTTGCTCCGGTTAGTAGTAAAAGAAAATAGATATATTTTGCCAGGTTCGTTGTTTTATTCTCCATTTATATTTGAACCCAGCTCAGAGGATACGTTTCGTGCAATTACAAGAGGCCATCATGCAGATGTCGATGATTATTATCAATAATAATGGTCATCGACGTGAAACCACGGTCGTCGCATTATTCCACTGATTATTATTCACTGATTCACTGATTCACTGATATAAAGCTATTAGCATGGCCGATAACACCTTATATAATTATATAATATAAATATTAGTACATTGCATGTTACGACAGGCTCCTCACCCCTTAAACGACCTCAGCGGAGTGGATGAAGATGAGAAAATGAATAAGTAGACCCCGAGGTCCGACAGAATTTCCGAGAGGCGACCGTGACCGACTAAAGACTGTTAAACATATTATTTATTCTTTTGTTTTGTTTTACGACTTTTCTCTAACATGTGGGAGACGAGGCCTAGCCGACGGCTAAGAGACTGTGACACAGACACACCACTACCGACGCAATACGTTCCAGTATCGACTGTTTGGATCCTACTCGACGAACGCCACCCAAAAGCTTCGGAGGATAGTAGTGGCCACGCTACCTCCGGCTATTAATCTAGAGGACACGGGGGAGTGCCAAGGGCATTCTACAACGGGGGATATCGGTGGTGGAAGAGATTCCCGCCACCAAGAAGAGCCTGCAACCCGTGAGCCTCCGACGTAGCGAGCTGAAATCATCGTGGCGAACTTTGAATTACGCGCGTGGCGACCACCGGTCGCCATGCTTAAGGGATCCTTCGGTCGATACAAAAATCGATATTTGGCCGTAACACGAGGGCGCTGATTACCGGCGCCATGCGGTCTAGTCACTCTGCGATAGACTAGCGTCACGAACACTCGTGTTTCTTTTTGGTAGTCACTTGCGTCTACAGTTACATTTTTAAAGAAAAATTGCGTTAAGCCCCGTGGGCAGTTTGATTTTCTTTGTTTTGCGTCATTTGGATTGTGTGAGTGTGGAAGGTTGAGCGATCAAAAGTGTGAGTTTTTCCCCGAGGGATTTTCTGTTCCCGAGATGAATTTTGGCCGGGAGAAGACCGCTTTTCTCGCATGGCTGGAAGACGGTAAGCGTTAGCCATTCTTACCCATGCTAATTTGACTTCGGCAACGGCCGTCAGCCATATTGCCTGTGAGCAGCCACGAGGCTAGATAATTTTTGGAATCGAATTAAACCGATCTCCAAAGGGTAGGCCGTCACCAGTGTCCCCGTGTAGTAGAGATTATCGTTCGAGTCAATAATTTATAGAGAAATATTGAATACTTTGTAGTTTGTTAAGTTCGGGTGTGCTACCTGTCACACACGAGTGCGACAGAGATAGTCCTAGTCAGTCACTGTCGCTCTCTCTTCCTCCTGTAGGGAGAGACACAGCTAGTTATTGTTTAGATTTCGGGTCTTTGTTTTTCGGGTTCGAGTCAATAAAGAATTCTAATCAAATAATTATCGCGTTATTCGCAGAGTTAGGTTAAGTTAGTTTTAGTAAGCTCTTGTAAATATTACTTCTTTGATCAATTTCTTATTTTCTATTCTTTAATACGAGCCGAAGGCTCACCCATTGTAAATACTAGCCTGTTAATTAGTTGTAAGTTCTACTCGTGGAGTTTATTTAGCGTTCCCGTTGGGATATTGTCCCAAGAGGACCTAGTTTGTCGAGTTATTTAACGTTTGCATGATTTTTCCTTGTTATTGCTATCCTACGTGGAAGCTAGTAGTTTATTAGATATTGTAAAGCTCGTCAAACGTGGCCAGGTCGCCTATACACGGCCTGTGGCTGTCCTTTATACGAGGGGAATTCTCCCCGATTGTTCAAATTATTATTTCCATTTCTTTTCTATAATTTGTATTGAATAAATTCTATTTTTCTGTTATTAAAGTCAATCGCTCGAGTCGTCATTTAACGTCCCGCTAATCCTTCATTTAATCCTGACGCCTCTCCGCGGTACTGTAGCTAGCCGACGCTTTCCGTACCCGTAGGTTATCTTTTGTTTATATTTTTGAACGTGGCGGTTATCCGCCTGGCGCCCAGCATTATTTTCAGGCGATTCATTTTGGCCAATTGTCGGCTGGATTGATCTCGGAGGCTGGCTATCCGGTCCAGATCCGAGGATCAAATAAAATCCACGTCACAATATATAACTACATAATGTGATTACATATAAATTATGAATATCTTAACTGTCAATAACGCGATCCGAGAGCCATCCGACGGCCATTTTGATTTCGTCGACCCTCTGTAGCTCACTTCGTAACTTTATCATCACATACCGACCGAGTGCGGATTCAGATTCATACCAAAATCAATAGGGGGAGAGATTTCAATGGCTTGTAACTACGTTGCAAAGTTCAAGTCTAACTTAATGGGGATTATTCCATGAAAGCTAATTTACAGCCTGTAGAACGATTCTTCCAGAAACACGTGGCTCAACAAGCCGTCGAGACCAATTGAAGACTTCCGTTTAACAACGTCCTTGGCGCTCGGCTCTAAGCTCGGCGCTAAGGACGTTGTTGCACGAAAGGCTTCACTTATCGGATTTGACTACGAAACTAATTTTTCCACGTGGGGGATTATTATTTTCTGGGACTTTATCAAATAGCAATTATAGGTGATTCAGGTCAACAATTAATCAGACTTACAAGGAAATCGATACGGGAATATTTAACAAACAATTAGGGACAAAGAAATGACGATACGATAATTACTGACGGTATTTTCTCAAAAAATCGACTGATAAGGCACAATTATATATCAGGGGGACCAATAATAAATAATACAATCAATAATCGATAGTTAAACAAAACTAAAGCACGACAATTCGATGATATAATAATGGCGCCACGCTCTTCGAGGCCTGACCCAACTAAGCAATAAGAAACGAATTTCTTTTCAATCAATCTAATATCAATCGAAGAGTCGTCTAGAGTTGAAATCTTACTTAAATCAACGCTTTACAACACTCACTAACAGCGGTTACTGAGTTTATAGATTGAGTTTGGCTTTTATCAATATTAATTACGGAACGAAGGAACAATTTAAGCTGCTTTTTACAAGAAGGACTCTACACGGAGAAAAGTATTTTGCGAAACTTTACCGAACTCAGTTCAGTAAACTGGGGACATAGGGACATTTATGTAAAGTTTGACTTACAGTTCAGTGAAGTGAAATCCAAGGAAGCCTTATGCATAGAACGTGAAATTTTGATAAATCTAAAAGAATATTTACCGAACTAGAACTGTAAATGCGCACAATTGTAAAATATAATGATCGTAAGATAGAGTTTACCGAACAGTTCGGTAAAACGTGTACTCCTGTGCAGTATAAAAAAATTTAAATTCTTACTCCTTAGGAGCTGACGTTTTACCGAATTGTTAATTAGTAGTTACAGGCATCTTACTTACACGATCTTACACATCTAGTAGCTACCTATCATACACAGTTCCGTCACGAACACATGTGAATCTATACCTATACGCATATGGGACCTAACACCTATATACTACGCAAACGCGCGCCTATCGCTGAGAACTACGATTTGGAACTGTCTTATATACTAACTGGAAGAAATGTTAGCGCTTGTGAGAAAGAAAAATGGGCTGCAGAGACATCTAGTGGAGAACTAGTCCTGCGTGACTACGGGAGTGGAGGGAGATGTTTCACGTCTTTCGGTTTACTGAACTGTCCATTCAAATTTGAAGTGCCAGGAGGGAGAAGTTTCATTATTGTGCTGTAAAGTTTTATACAGGGAAAATAAACTTTTCTCTGCCTATATCGATGTAAAACTTTACCGAACTTTTGAGTACTTTTTCAATTCCTTAATAAGAATGATTCGTCAACGTTCGTCATCGTTTAACTAATCTTCAGGGAATAATTCACGTGAATCTATTAAAGTTTGCTACGCTCTTCATATGAGAATTTTACTGTACATTATTAGAGTTTACCAAACTGTCATGTATTTCATAACGTTCAGTATTTCACTGATTACTACAAAAATGTGAAAAAATCATCAACTTGTCTCTATATCCCAACTTTGTTCAACAGTTCAGTAAAGTTTCATGAAACACTTTTCTCCGTGTATGGTACGATATCCAAGCAATAAGTGAAGCGTCTAGATCTCTCTCTATCTAAATGCAATTTTGCGGAGGAGGGGGTTTTGCGCATAAAATTAGTGGGCGTGTCGTCTTTCGCAACGTATCTTGTGTTCTTCTGCCGGGTTGTGTCGCGGGCCTGACAGTACCTTTTGGCACTTCAATCTTTCGCCAGGGAGTTGTAAGATGTCTCGTCTTGTTCTCTTTTTTTTCGATATCCTGGAAGACGGAATATCTGCATTTTGGACCGGTGGACCAAGCCGGTTCGGGACAGGTAAAGGTAAGGAGGGAGCTATTCCACGCGACAGATTCTTAGTGCAACGCTCTTCCAGACATACCTCTGGATACTGTGACGCGTTTCCCCCGTTTAATCACTCGAAGGCTGGGTTAGATTGAGGGATGATTTCCCTCGTTGATTTCAATCCGGAACGGTACGGGAAAATAAGATATATGGAACGGGAAAAAATATTAGTAAACGAACTTATAATTACTACAATGAACCTTGGGCACTTGAGCTGGGACTTCTCGCTTTGCATTTGGTTTTTACTAAAGTGGTCACTTCGGTCTGAGGAAGAGAAGATAGTTCATTCACGAGGCCTAACAAATTTGCCTCGTTACAGTATGTCATTCAATGTAAATTTCAAAAATATCGATTGAGTTACACATTTAAAACATTATACTTGGAATGAGATGAAATGCCATGTAAATGCGATATTGATATGTTTCTGATGCGTATGTGCATTGCAGATTGCTGGGCGGGGAATATGTGATGATTTAGTTTTTTTTCTATACGCGACGAAGACAATCGTCGGATATCAAGAGTCTGCGAATCTAAGTATAAGCTTTTCATACCCCGGCCATAAAGGAAGAAAAATTCATGTCTTAGGTGGGAATGCCGTGAGGTTCTCTTGTAATTATTTATTATGATTTACAGATATGACACCGCAAGCATGCAAGCATGAAATAGAGAAATAGTAAAAATAACATCATCAACAATGTTCGTAGCAATAAACGTAATTAAGATTTGCGGTCTGTATTTTACATGCAAAACGCATACACAGCATATACATATAATATTCGGGATACCTATTCGCAATATTCGTCAGGAATAAGTATCCCTACCTACACAGCAGAGAATGTTACAGTATGTTACAGAAACCTTACAATTGTTATTTAAACGTAACATTACATTTAAAACGTTTCTATAATGTTGTATTCTGTAATATTTCATTTGGAATATTTTTACCAGGTGTTAGAAAGGTTTCATACGTAACATCAAATTCGGAATATTTTGCAAGGTCATAAAAATGTTCCGATTTTTTTCATTTAAAAACATGACAATGAAACATTTCTTTAATGTATATTTTCAAATGTTTCAATCCTAACATTGTTTTAGTATGATAAAAATATTTCTATTTTGATGTTTTGAAAATGTAAGTCATACAACATTTTTGTAATATTTATTCTAGAATGTTTCATCCGGAATGTTTTCGCAGAATTTACATCCGCTCATTTTCTTCTTCAAATTGATTTATGCGTGAGTGTTCAAAACTTGAGGTGACCATATTGCACCCCTGGAACAATGTTGTAACAACTCAAAAAATATATTTTTAGGGGATTTTCGTTCAAATGAATGTAAATGCTATTACATGAAGTCTTATGGCGATTTTGAAGAAACAAGATTTTTTTGAGATGTTACAGTGTGGTTTTAGGGGTGCGATATGGGTACCCGCCGTCTGGGGCTACCCACCTTTTCCCTACTTTGAAAGATGTATGAACTTGAAATTTTTCTAACATAAAATTCCCATTAAATGTCACGTTTAATGCCTTTGA
The DNA here is from genome assembly GCA_963992785.1 of Tenthredo livida. Taxonomy (NCBI): domain Eukaryota; kingdom Metazoa; phylum Arthropoda; class Insecta; order Hymenoptera; family Tenthredinidae; genus Tenthredo; species Tenthredo livida. The sequence goes on along the minus strand of OZ023064.1, from coordinate 41,087,317 downwards.
GCCAGTCAAACTACCATGGGTACTCTAAAGGAACAATTAAGGTGCCACAGTACTGACATGTCCTATATATATTTGTGACGTCAAAATCGTGAAATACGAGGAATTTCGTCGTCAAATCGAGCCTGATTTACGGGATGCAGATGGTCGAAATAAGTTTTCCCGAAACAAGTGTGTATTTCTACCCTGCGCTTGCTCCCTGTATTTAGTGATAGACGTATTTATCTCCTGGATGCAGCGTGAATACGACAAGATGGTGATGGCCGGATTCTGATGCCGCCATGTTGGATATGTATTAAACGACCTGTCACTTTTATTTATTCACCATGGACATCACTGGGTAATCTACACCGAAAATCACTAAGCAAGCGCAGTACAGATTAATTTAAGCTTCAATAGAAAAATAATACCCGTGGAATTCGTTTCCTCGTTTAGGCTCAATATCGCGACGAAATTCCTCGTATTTCACGATTCTGACGTCACAAAATGTATATAGGACATGTCACTTCTGTGGCACCTTAATACTCTTCAAAATTTGTTATTGGCTAGAACAATACATTGAAATGCAGCTGAGTTGTGCGCAGTTGGAGAAAAAGTCGTGAATTTTACATGCTTTCAGCATGGGTAAACTTAAAAAATAGAGCGCGAGTACTTATAAAGGAAAACACGAAAACAATTATTAGATAGTTTGGCGTAATAGGTAGAGCGTGCGACTAGTAATACAGCGAGGCGAGCAGACTTGAGTTCAAATCCCGGTTAGGTCGAACGAATCGGATGAAATCTTTCCTCACGAAAAGATGAAGCTTGTTCATCTACATGGATAGTTATATAATCAGAATTCAAATATTCACATGTACGTGAGTTTTTTTTTTCCACATTTGTGTAATGCTTGTATAAGCATGTGGGAACTTGGGGATTAACCCTCTATTTGGGGGTGAAGCCTCGATTCAGGGGTACGAATTTACCCCTTGGAGTTGAAGGTTACTTTAGGGCTAAATTCAGGGCTAAATTTGGAGGTTTTTCCGGTGAGGACGAAATGACGCGTTACATTTTTGCATGTTACCAAAACATTCTAGAAACCTCACCTAAGAATGATACAGAAACATCAGTGAAACGTTACAAAGACATTATAAAAACCTTATGAAAAAAATATCACACAAACATTACAAATTTGATGTTTTAAAACGGACATGTAACTTTTTTGTAATGTTACAGAAACAGAACAGAAATGTTACGAACGAAGTTACAAAAGGTAAAACGTTACAATTATGATGTTTTTGTAAGGTTTTTGTAATGTTTCACTGCTGTGTGGGTAATTTCAAACCCCACTCGCAGCTGTAAAACCCTAATATATCGATGGCTGGGCGGAAGAAGAGCCTATCTCAGAAAAGCCGTGAAGAAGAGCCTAACTCGGAAAAACCGTAAAGAAGAGCTTATCTCACAAAAACATTTCGCTTCGAAAATTTTGTAGTGGTACCCCTGCAAGCAGCGACTGCAATTATTCAAAAATTTCCACTACGACTATCTCGTTTACTGCAATGTATAAATGTATCTTGTAGGGGTACCACTACAAAATTTTAGAAGCGAAATGTTTTTGTGAGATAAGCTCTTCTTCACGGTTCTTCCGAGTTAGGCTCTTCTTCATGGCTTTTCTGAGATAGGCTCTTCTTCCGCCCAGTCATCGATATGAAGAAAATATCCTATTCACATTGTAGCAATTTTTTAACATATTGTTTTTCTTTTTTGGTGTATGACCCGAATATCTTATGCTGTGTGGAACTGTCTATCGTGAAACTCGTCAGACACTATCAGCTTACTAGAGTTATCCATTCTTAACCCATAGAATTGAGCATTACGGAGACAATGAGTAGAAGAATTGGGTTGAAGGCAATTAGTGAATTTCCCGCTCCTATTACAAGTGGTGCTTCTGAAATCCACTGTGTGATCTCATCCTCGTGGATTCCCAGCCAGGCAATGTTCTCTTCAGCGATCTTTACAGCACGTTGTGCAGCGGGCAAGACCTCGCCCAATTCTTCGTTTTGCGAAGAGCTGATGAACTCTCGCAGCTGTGAAACAAGAGGATTGATTTATCGACCAGGAGTGAAACTAGACTATTTTCAGAGTTAGGATGAATGAAATGAGGACTCACCGAGACTAGCTGACGTTCAGAAACCAGATGAACGGCAAGATTTTCCAGCAGACTTGCAATTGCATTGAATCCTCCGTAGCTGAGTAACAGTGTAAATATGCACGTGATAGACCCGAGATTTTCTAGTTATTATGACTCACCACAAATGATACTTACGACATTGATATTTCATTAACATGGTTTAGTAGGTATTCAAGAGCCACCTCTACGTTAAACGGACTACCTAAATAAACGGAGTTGAAAACAGCTAGCCTGTGATGAGAGCGAATTCCGGAAATCAGAGAGGTTGAAAAATCAAGATATCTGAAAAATATTTTGTTATCATTAGGCGAGAACCAACGTCTGGTCGCACAATCGGTGAACCGTCTCGTAGCATAAGTATCTCACACAACACAGAACGTCTTAGGTAGGTTCCTGTAACGTTGCGCTGTAATTCTCTTGGATTTCAGAAAACATAAAATTCACTCATTGTTGCGTTTCATAAATACCGTATTAGTTAAAATGTCTGCCTTCGCAAATCACAACTTTGCGTTTAAAACGAGTCTGGTTCCTGTATCATTACTTGCAATTTTTTTCAATCTATTGGATTTGGTAGCACTGTGAAAGATTTTGTATCACTTCCAGGTGAATGAATAAATATGGACCTTATGTAGTTTATTGACGAGTTCTTGGAACCAAATCAATATTGACGTACTCAATATTATAAAAGAAAAAGAAACCGAAAATCACATTGTTCTGAAAAATTATTAAAATGGGTCAGAGAGCTGAAATTGTAAGAAAACCTATATTTTATAATATGGAAACTATAGACCGAGTGGAAGTTTGATTTTCACTGGTGGTGCATTCTTATCCGGTTATACTCTTTTTACTAATACACTTGCTCACAGATTTTATCGGATAATCATGAAGGAACGACACTAATCATCGCCAATAATGGATGGCGGTATATGGACCACAATCAATTGGCCATCTCATACCTGTTCAATATATCCCTGTTTCGGCTGCACCCCAGACCGATAAGAATTAGAGTTTGTTCCCCGGCGACACCCGTTCGTAAATATCTATTCCACATGAAGTCCCAGATGTCGACAGAAGCATTGCGCAGACCTTCACAATACGCCCAGCTCTTGAGGTCGACAGCGACACTAGAAGGTAACGATGTGGAGACGTGAGCCGCTATTAAGGGGTTATGAACACTTGAAGCGGCCAAAATGACGACATTTTCTCGATTTTTTTTCGATAGCATAAGAAATATTTATTTGAAAACTGTTAATAGTATTGATTAGTACATGTTTTCATGTACTTGCCCAATTTCTCTTAACAAAAAATATTTTAAAACAACGGAAATACAGTCGTATTTCGGCGGCGGCTTTTTTGGACATCGCTTGCGGTGGACATGATAATTAAAAACGGCTCATCTGAAATAAAAATTCGCAAAAAATTACGTGAGTATATTGCATTGGCTGGTACCTACACGGAGGATTTGCCAAAATTTTAATTTTTAAACAAATCACGACCATTGTAACGAAGAATTCATTTTTGTGAAGTGCTGAATATTCGATTTTTCACTGTAAAAATTTCTTTTTCCAAAAAAGTTGAAAATCTTTCGTTAAGGTACCAGCCAATGCAATATACTGACGTAATCTTTTCCGCATTCTTATTTCAGATAAGCCGTTCTCGAATTATCATGTCCGCCGGAAGTGATGTCCAAAAAAGGGCGCCACCGAAACACGGCTGTATTTCCGTTATTTTAGAATATTTTATGATAAAAAAAATTGGACAAGTACATGAAAACATGTACTAATCGATACTAATAACAGTTTTTGAATAAATATTTCTTATGCCATCGAAAACAAAAAACGAGAAAATGTCGTCATTTTGCCCGCTACGAGTGGTCATAACCCCTTAAAGAAGTTTGACCTATCATTATAACCATCAGATATCGAATATCTTACGGGGATTCGCCAGAGCTGCTGTAGTAGTTCTGTATGAATTGATGGGCTTGGGTAAAGCACCCAGGGCAGCCCATCTTACAAGCCCAGGAGTGGGAGTCTGCCCTGAGAAACGTTGTCATGTGCTGATCGCTGTCCTGAACCGCATAACCAAGACTTGAGTGGATGCGAGAGACGCGGGAGAATACGTAGCTCTGATTAGTTGGCGTAAGAAAATTAATTAGTTATACGGCTTTGATCTTAAGGTCTCAGCGATATACACCCGTATTCATAAACATTTAGTAGCCTCCTAACTTTTTTTTACTCAGCTACTAACTTCATTACACAATACAAACACAATACAAAATGAAGTTAGTAGCCGACCAAAAAAAGAGTTAGTAGGCTACTAAATGTCTATGAATACGGGGAATAGAGTTTAGCTTATGAAGCCACGAGTTACATTCCAAGGATGCAGCTTAGGGTGTGCCAAAAAAAATGAATTCAAACGCGCATCAACATTCCGGTAGAGCATCTCAAATAGAATATCTCAGCCAAATATGAGCTCTTAATATTGATATTTAGAACTGCTTAATTTAGTTACTAATTTCAGTTACTAATTTTAATTACTAGAATAGGCAGGTCTTAATGTCAATATTACGGGGGGGGGGGGGGGGGGGGGGTATACCCGATTTGTTACCGACACCGCCTATATCTCCGAAACGGGGCTATCAATCGACTTGGCCTTTCGGCAGCCGATGTTTGACGAGTAATGAGTTCGAACTGGTACATTTGATCGAATGAAATCGGGATTTTTTTTTTTTTTTTTTGATCGAAAAGTGTTAGCGTGCCATTTATGTCGACTTATATCAAAGCCTACGCATAAAAAAATGCAAAATCGACCGAGAGAGCCCGATTCTATATGGAATTCCGAACACAACCATCCCAAAACATTTTTGTTTTCGACAACGATGAAGGGGCCAGTTCATGGTGTAAATATTAGATGGTGTGCCTAGAACTACCAAGCCACGCCCACTTTTCGAGGCCAAACAGATTTAAGTATGAGCGAGTACCAACTGTCTAAGAAAACCCTATATTGCTGGAGAATAATTTTTTATTCAACTATGGCACCACTTTTTGGTGACGTCACAGCACATTGAATACACGCCGCGCTCGTGAAAATTGAAATTTAAAAACACATCGCCGCGCCGCGTTGACTGATCGCCAATATGTCGTAAAACAAATTGTGCATTTTTCTCCCGTTGTTTGCATGCATGATGCAAGACGTGATAGAAGTTTGATTGCGGTTGACGTTTGCTGAAATGCCGTATGCGTGTATTATCGAAGGCTGCAAAAATAATCGCACGAACGTTCGGAAATCTAACGAATATATAAGTTTTTTTCGTTTACCACAATCGAGCGTGTACGTGAAGGTTGGTTGAAGAAGATTGGGGAGGTGAAAATGCCGGCGAACTCTGAGAATGGTGAGTATCAATTATCGGTGTAAATGTAAGCAATCATTTAACCCTTCGCGGTCACCCAGGGTCAATACGACCCCAGTAATTTTCGGAGTTTTTTGTCCCAGTTCACATTTCAAGCATTTTCCACATTTTTTTCAACGTATGTTGTCATTAGTTTCTTATATATTAACTTTTACTACACATTCTACAATTTTCAAAGTACGTTCCATAATTTTTTGGTCCCGAAGGGACAGATAATTTTCATACGGCAAGCGTTTGCAATCAGCTGGGGGTCCGTTCAACCCCATGTGGCCGTCCGATAAATGTATAGGAACGTGTGGCCGCAAAGGGTTAAGATCATAGACCATATTCCTTGGCAATTATAGGCAATTATCTGTGAATTGCCTACCAGTTATTGCTTACTGTGGAGTTACGAGGAGCCATACCTCGTTCAATTATAACAATTTTTGTCTTGTTCTTTCAGTTAGAATATGTAAAATCTGAATGAAAAATCACATGGAAAATCTGAATGGATACAACTAATTTCGAAAGGGCATCTCATGCAGCCTTCGAAAAGCTGTTCCATGCAGCGAGGATTACGGAGAAGTGTTTTTTCTATCATGCGGTGAAAACTTCGACTCCGACCGACCTTATTTCTCGACTGACCGAGAAATTCATGACTTGGACACATCAAACGAATAAATTCAGTATATTATTATAGTTATTATAAACGTGATTCACAAAATAGTAATTTTGCCATATAATGATTTTTCATCATTTCTGATCGTCAGAATAATAATATAAAATAAATACAAAAAAAATGTACGTTTGTACTGTAAATTTTATGAGATTCGTAATCTCATTATTATAATAATCATAAGATATCTTTACGTTGTTAACTTTTACGTTGTACCACTGTATTGTATATTGCTGACTGATGTGTTATTTTAATACTGTTAATGTTGTTCCACTGAATTATATAATTGATTACATGTTTTTTCAAATATATAAAATACAGTCTCGTGACATTGTGCGCATTGTATTATACCAAATTTGCATACTTTATTTTATAAGCCCTACCAATAAAATTGTAATTACCTATTTTACTCATTTTTATTATATCTACAAATTAAATTTCTGAGTATACATCAAATTTTTGTGGGTTTTATGATTTCGCAATATTTAAAACATTCGCTCGTCAATTCCCCAGAAAAATCCAACATTAGCAAAACTAATCCCTAACGATCTAGGGAATTTCGACGGTTGGTTCACTGTCGTACTTAAGTCCATCGCCAAACGAGAGAGAAACTTTTTTAGAGAGAGAAGCTGCACTCCTAGGCACACCATCTATACTCACACCACGGGCCAGTTGTATTCTACGTTGTTGTGGTAATTTTCTCGATTGTCAACGGCTGAGAGCAGCTGAGAGCAGCCATTGCCGCTAATGTCATTATATTCGTTCCCAGACCGCCCGTGAGATGTAGCCACCCGCAAATTTTTAGCTTATTAGTGAGAGACGATTGGACTGCAGGTCGAGTCACGTAGTTACAGGTGTATCAACGTAACATCGTGGCGACATCTCACGGGCGGTGTGGGAACTAATATAATGACATTAGCGGCAATGGCCGCTCTCAGCCGTTGACAATCGCGAAAATTACCACAAAAACGTAGAATACAACTGGCCTCTTCTCCGTTATCGAAAACAAAGATGCTTTGGGATGGTTGTGTTCGGAATTCCATATAGAATTGGGCTCTCTCGGTCGATTTTGCATTTTTTATGGGTAGGCTTTGATATAAGTCGACATAAATGGCACGCCAACACTTTTCGATCAAAAAAAAAAAAAAATCCCGATTTCATTCGATCAAATGTACCAGTTCGAACTCATTACTCGTCAAACATCGGCTGCCGCACGGACAAGTCGATTGATAGCCCCGTTTCGGAGATATAGGCGGTGTCGGTAACAAATCGGGTATACCCCCCCCTTAAGAGCTCATATTTGGCTGAGATATTCTGTTTGAGATACTCTACTGAAATTTTGATGCGCGGTTGAAGAAAAGAGGGTTTTGCCCAGAGTCATATGACTCCATGACGCTATGACTCAATGTTTATTGGCGAATATCTCTTAGTCGGTAAGAGTTATGAAAATTCTGTTTCAGTACTTTTTTATAGAACGTAAAATTTCCTATAAGAATCTGTATTCAGATAGTGTCCGAATCTAGTCGCTTACGAGAAAAAACAATTGAAAAATTTTCGGATTGATTTTCATGTGTTATTCAAATCAAAAATGGGAAAACTGAGTTAGGCAGTTCTGAATATCAATATTAAGAGCTCATATTTGGCTGAGATATTCTATTTAAAATGCTCTACCGGAATCTTCATGCGCGTTTGAATTTTTTTTTTTTTTTTTGCACACCCTAATGCAGCTGCTTTTAGTAGGCAAACGAACTATCTCACCTGCAATCTTTCATAGGTAGTTGAATATGCCAGCATCCTTTGCAGGTAAGCGAAGACATTAAAGGCTGCGGACCAAGGGACGTAGTCCGTCTCTCGCCACAGATACTTAGTTAGATTCAAGGCTACAGTGTAGTCGAGATACCCAGCGCGTGCAAAGTTGAAGGCATCGTCGAGCAGCTGTGCACGTGTTACCGGAGGAATTGTTTCGAATTCTGAACTTTCCAGGTACTCGGCGATCATGTTCCAATTCTGGACATCGTAGTTGACTCGGTAATAACCTGAAATCGTTTTTCAAACGCCACACTTACTCTTCTGGTAATAAGCACAAGCACGATGAATGACAATGCTATAATGATGGAGAATAGTCATTATGCATTAACATAGTTCAGGCGAGGAATGAATATGCCAATTCTTGTTGTTTTCGTCTATTACAGGAGTTCACTACCTATTAGGCTATTTCAATGACAAAGAGAATTCGGGCTTAGAAATCCGTTCAAGGTATGAGTTCAGTGATTCTCACTGCTTGGCCGATGCACAGTGGGCAGATTCACAGAACAATCGGCAAAACTGGGCAGATGTGCGTACTGAAAAATGCAATGGTGATTCGTAAGTTTTTGACCTTGCTGATTTCATATCTAGAATCAACATTCCGAAAAATCAAAATGGCGAACCGGAAGTGACTATCTGCGTTACTAAAAAGCATCCAATTTGTGTAGGGATCGGTAAATTTGCTGTTTCAGAGTTACTTATTGAAAATCTTGAATCGAAATTTCGAAAAAACAAAATGGCGAACCGGAAGTGACTATCTGCGTTACTAAAAAGCATCCAATTTGTGTAGGGATCGGTAAATTTGCGGTTTAAAAGTTATTTATTGAAAATCTTGAATCGAAATTTCGATAAAACAAAATGGCGAACCGGAAATATATTTTTATCTTACTCACAGGCAACTTTTTCTATCAGAAATCAATATTTGTGTGTTTTGGAGGTTGTTTTTTCAGAAATTTGAATGAGAATTGGGAAAATGAAACGTTTGCCTGGAAGTGAGGGAAAGTTTTCAAAGAATTTCGGAAAATTAGTGATAAAGCATTTTAAACGAATTTTATTTCTAAATATAATTAAAATAGCAATCGACACTGTACGAATTAAATATTATCGATAATAATACGTGAATAACATATAATAATTATTTCTTGTTTCAATATTAATCATAATCGTCAACGTCGCGGTCGTCGTCGTCAGAGGAATTGGTGGATTCTGATTCGTCACTGGTGTATTCCATCGATTCACCTAAACCATACTTATCGCGAGAACTATCGGTACAGAGCAAGAGTTGCAAGGCTTCTGACGATAAACTTCTTGCTTTTTTCGGATGCTGCTTGCCCCTGCTCGATGTGTACGGATCTGAAGTTAAGAAGAGTCGATTGAAAACGTCTTGCATGGTCGCTGTTCTCGACCGTTTTCGAGCAAAACACTCGCGATATTTTTTGATATCCTTGTTACGGGCTTCCTGTGCGTCTTCTGACATTTTCCCGATAGGAAGCGCAGACCATTCAATTATCAAAGGACCGTGAATCAAAACTTTGTGAACCGTGGTTGGCATGCAGTACCAAGAATACAGAGTTACGAACATTTCGGCGGTTTCGAGACAATATTGTTTGAAAGCAGTTACATTTACGGCTAAGCCACTTGAAATAACTCGCAATATTATATGGCATCTTTTCATAATATCCTCGTCCAAACCCAAAATTCTTGCTGAAATTTGAGTGTTTTCGAAAAAAACGTCGCACAGCGTTTCCGTCGTTACTGCTACCGAACCCTTGTTTCGGTTTATCAACATCAAGATGTAACTCTTTCTTGAATGCGGCTTGAATAACTCGTTTTCGCTCAGCAACTACTGATTTGTCTTCATCTTTTCGAGTTTGCCACTTGTGAACACCGATTTTATAGCCGATGTGCAAGAAGCACTCAAAAAAACGGATCCGAGCATGCAGCGTTGATAATCCAAGTTCGAGTCGAGTCAACGTCTACAGTTTTCATCAGCTCTAGGTCATTAAATTTCGATGATGTGAGATTGCATATGTAGCAACGCATTGCTGATTTTGTGGTTGTCACGGAGTTGCAAACTTTACCGTCAATCATAGTGAAATATAGCTCGTATTTAACAGTCACTACCTTCCCGTCAATAAATGACGTAAAAGGGATGAGGGACTCGATCTGATTATTAACGTGTTGCCGTTCCTGAATCGTTAATGTTGAATATATGATATATGAGTGTACGTTTATGACCATTGTATGTGTATGTGTGTGTTAGCGGATTAAGAAAGATGGTTGCTAAGTCGGGACTCAGGCCAGTGTGGCAATAGTTAGTTAGCTCTGATCCTTGACCGAAGCACCTACTTCAATACAAGTCTTTTTCTACTGTCTTTTCGTTATGTTCAATTAACTTATTATTTAATAAACTCTCTACTTACGTTTCCATATAATCAATGTTTCTTCATTTATTTAATCTACCTCGTCATATTTAACATGGTAGCAGAGCGTGGTTTATGAAATCTAACTTGCACAGGTGAAATCAGAAAAACGTGCGTTAGCAAGAAACATCTTTGGAAACTGAAACATGGCCTTTATGAAGTGTGATGACATTACCATACCGATATTTGATGGAGTCGATTATAGCCATTGGAAAAAACGCATCACGATGTTCCTCAAATACAAAAACTGCAGTGTAGTGATTGAACGAAGTCGAAATGAAAAGGATGTTCCAACAGCCTGGAGCGAAAAGGAGATAAAAGCAACGAACTATATATATAGCGCCATTTCAAACAAGCAACTTGAATACATAAGTGACCTTGAAACACCGTTCCAGATAATAGCAAAATTCGATCAAATGTATGAAACAAAGTCAACAGCGTTACAAATCGTCTGCAGAAGCAACTTAGAAAGTATAAAATTACAGAACCGTACGGATGTGAATTCCTTCTTCGATGAGTTTGAAAAAGCGGTGAATGAACTGAAAGCAGCAGGTGCCGAAGTAACAGAAGGTGAAAAGTTAAATTATATGTTAAAAGCATTACCGAAATCGTACAGTCATATTGGCGATATAATTGACATTGTACCAGAGAAACAGAGAACGCTGGAATACCTAAAAAGTAAGATAAAAATGAAAGCGCTAGAAGAAAAAAATTCATCATCATCGGGTGAAGAAATTCAAACGAAATCCAACGTATTTGCTGCTACACAACAGTCAAGGTCAGATGACAGAAAGTGTTTCAAATGTGGCAAAGGCGGGCATCAACAAAGAGAGTGTACTGCAAATACAGGAGAATCTCGAGGCTACCATAGCTCATATCGAGGCGGACGAGGAACCTATCGCAACAACAATCAATATGTAAACAATCGAGGATACTTCCAGAATAATCGATCTAATCATCGTGGACATTTTCGAGGCAGAGGACGCAGCCAGTATAGAAGTGTTTATCAAAATAAGACACAAGAAGAAAACGTCGGTAACTGCTTTGTTGCAGGTGCAGGTTGTATGAGTAGCACAGTAAGAAACGAAAATTGGTGCGATGAAAAACAGATTACTTTTTTGCTTGATAGTGGGTGTTCCAGACATATAATAAATGATGATTCATATTTTGAAAATTCAATAACCTTACAGAAGCCGGCAGTCGTGCATTTAGGTGATGGTCGTCCACTCCAAGCAACAAAAGTAGGAACTGTCAAAGTGAATTTTCTTGTATATAACGAGATATCAACTGTCACTATACCAAATGTATTTTATGTTGAGAGTATGAAGTCAAACTTGTTGAGCTTTGGTAGAATGAATAGGAAAAATGAAATCGTTTCTGATAATGGTATATGCAAAATCTATTGCAAAATAAGTAAAAAATTAATAGCTTTAGCCAAACACAGAGATGATGACCTATATGAAATGAAAGGAAGTGTAACTATAAATAAAACAGAAATAAGCGCAAATACCACTGTCAAAAATGATAAGTCAGCGATGACACAAAAGGAAAAATGGCACAGAAAATTTGGCCATGTAAATTTCAATTATTTGAATATCCTATGTAAGATAAACTAGTCGAGGGTTTGCCTGATGAAATTGAATCAGATTATATGAAATGTGCTATCTGCATCGAAAATAAAATGCATAACATTCCGTTCGAAAACAATACATCAAAGGCTACTGAAATATTAGAGATAGTTCATACAGATATAAACGGTCCACACAGCACGATTGGAAACTGTGGTGAGAAATATTTTATCTCGTTCATAGATGACTACAGTAAATTAGCTAAAGTGTTTTGCATAAAATCCAAAGATTTAGCATATGACTGCTTTGTTGAGTATGTAAATGAAGTTGAGAATATCACCGGTAAAAAGATTAAGAAACTAAGATGCGATAATGGAAAAGAATATATAAACTCGCAGATTAGTAAGTTCGTTAGAGAAAAAGGTATACTATTAGATGCTTGTCCCCCCTATGTACATCAACTGAATGGTACAGCTGAACGATTTAATCGAACAATCATGGATATGTCAAGGTGTTTGTTGGCTGAAGCAAACGTCAATCGAAGATTCTGGCCTGAAATCGTTAAAACTGCAGCCTATTTAAAAAACAGAACCCTGGCAAACACCATTGAAAGAAAAACCCCCTTTGAAATCTTTTTCAATAAAAAACCTAACGCAGGGAATCTACGCCTATACGGAAGCAGAGTTTTCGTCAAAATTCCAAAAGAAAAACTGAAATCAAAATGGGATAAAAGAGCTGAACGAGGAATACTACTAGGATATACTGATGTCCGGTATGGAATACTACTAGGAATACTACTAGGATATACTGATGTCCAGTGCTAGTTAATAACAAAGTAATAATAGCAAGACATGTGGATATTATTGAAGAAGATACAACATGCATAGGATTCAAAGATGATACCTTACAAGAAACTGATGGAGAGCAGAATTTAAATCCCCATTCAGAAGAAGGGAATAAGTCAGATAACGAAGAATATGATTCATGCGAAGAAGAAGAGCAGCAAGTTGCCCAACAAAGCCCAGAGACGCCGAAAATAAGAAAATCGCACAGAGAGCCCAAACCAAGACGTGATGATCAGTATGTATATGGAGTGATACACGTCAACTACTGCAATGCAATGGCACCAGAAACCTACGATGAGGCAATAAGATGTCCAGATGCGAATAACTGGAGAATAGCTATGGAAAACGAACTTAACAGCCTAAATGAAAACAAAACTTGGAAACTGATAAATAAACCATCAGATAAAGACATCATCGACGTTAGATGGATTTATAAACAAAAAAGTGACGGGATCTACAAAGCGCGTCTAGTCGCCAAAGGGTATCAGCAACAGGGAGAAGGAGAAAACACATATTCGCCTGTATTCAAAATGCAAACACTCAAAATTTTACTAGCCTACTGCTGTCAAAACGGTTTACTCATTCAACATATGGACGTGGAAACAGCCTTTTTAAATGGTAAAATCACAAGCGAGGTATACGTTCAACAACCTCCGGGATATCAGGACGGCACCGGTAGAGTTTATAAGTTATACAAATCCTTATATGGCCTAAAAGAGAGTCCGAGACAATGGTATGAGTGCTTTCATGAATTTCTATTAAAATTAGGATTTACGCGAAACAATCATGATTATTGTTTATATTCTAAAAGGGTTAATGATAATACCATTTACATATTACTATTTGTTGATGATCTCCTAATTTGTTGCAAAAACGAAAAAAATATCAACGACGTAAAACTAAACTTGTCAAATCAGTTCAAAATGAAGGATCTAGGCTCATTGAAAAATTATGTTGGTATCAAGACTGACTATAACGTAGAAACGAACAGTATGACTTTAAGTCAGCAACCATATATAGAATCTTTAGCAAAAAAATATAATATTGAAAACTCAAAACTGTATCCAACACCAATGGAATTAAATCTAAGACTTCAGCAAGCAGAAACTACAGACTATAATGTTAAATATAGAAATCTAATAGGTGCTCTTTTATATATAAGCACAGGGAGTTGACCTGACATTAGCTATAGTGTAAACTACCTGAGTAGATTTCAGAATAGCTACAGCGAAACTCATTTTAAATATGCACTTAGAGTGTTAAAATATTTGTATTTAACTAGAGAATCAAAACTAGTTTTCTCTAAACAAACAGACGATAGGGATAAGATGGATTGCTTCGTAGACTCTGACTGGGCTGGTGACGTAACAGACAGAAAATCCACGACAGGCTACATTATAAGATTATTTGGCAATACTATTTATTGGAAGTCACGGAAGCAAAACTCAGTAACAAAGTCATCAACCTTTGCTGAGTATGTTGCTTTATCAGAAGCTGTAACGGAAATTATTTCTATGAAAGCAATATTAAAAACCTTCGATATAGAACTCAAAACACCAGTCAAATTACACGAAGATAACTCCGGCGCAGTATTAATAGCTAAAAACGGAAACTATTCGAAGAATTCCAAGCACATTGAAGTGCATTATCATTTTGTCAATGAAAATTGCATCAATAAACAGATTGATGTAGTAAAAATAGAATCTGAAAACAATCTAGCAGATATCCTAACCAAATCATTAGGCAAACAAAAATTTACCAACCTTAGATACTTATTAAATGTAAAATAAAAATATGTAAAAGCATGCACTCATATGGACCATAAACGTAAGGAGGTGTGTTGAATATATGATATATGAGTGTACGTTTATGACCATTGTATGTGTATGTGTGTGTTAGCGGATTAAGGAAGATGGTTGCTAAGTCGGGACTCAGGCCAGTGTGGCAATAGTTAGTTAGCTCTGATCCTTGACCGAAGCACCTACTTCAATACAAGTCTTTTTCTACTGTCTTTTCGTTATGTTCAATTAACTTATTATTTAATAAACTCTTTACTTACGTTTCCATATAATCAATGTTTCTTCATTTATTTAATCTACCTCGTCATATTTAACAGTTGATGACACAGTTTCTTTCAAAAATTGAATTCTAATAGGGCGATAATACCGTGGAGATGAAGGTCTGGGATTTTTCCGAAGAACGATTCTTTTTTTGAGATATCCGACCGTAAAATTTGCAATGGAACTAAAGACGTTAAAAATATACTCGCATCAGAACTGTCATCATTCGTAAACTTTTGTTTGTATTCACTGTGCCCAGAGCTTCCATCACAACCCCATTTAAAAATTAGTCCTTAATTCTTTGATTCTTCGGGGCGCAAAGAGTTAATCACGGCAGTTTGCACCTTTAGAATTCTGTCGCAAGTGTGATCGATCAAAGACTGTAATTTCACTTCGGCTAAAGTCTCAGTTACCGTTATATCTGAAGGGTAACAACGGTTTTCAGCAGCAACAACTTTTGCGTATGATGGAAAGATAGCAACCTTTTTATGTCGCAAAGATCCTGTGATGTCTATGTATTGCTGTTTTGTTAATTTTGCATTTACAAAATCTACCAGTGCTTCATCTCCGGACATCTTAACTAGCCGTGGATCTATCGACGATTCATAAGCTGTTCGGTATTTCGAAGCTCTTGAGGGAGATTTCGTTGTGATGTCTTTTAAAATAATGGCGGCATCGTTTAATCCTGCAGAACTGAGTCTCATCCTGGTGGCCAAAGTTAATTCCTCCACGCAATGCGTTTCGCTGACTTCTAAAGCCCTTTTTTTCTTGGTACGTTCACTCGACTCTTCGAAACTTGATTTCTGAGGTCGCTCAGGTACACCTGAAGCACTAGAAGTGGATGGCTCTCCAAAAGGTTTCTTACAATTCTGGAAGAAATAGCGCGAGCGTTATACTATATATAGTATCTATACTATACTATCCATCTTGACCCATAACTCGAGTTTTCGAAACATCAATGAAATTACTTACCAAAATAGTTATTGAAGTTTGCAACCATTTTTCATCTTTTCAAATGAATTCCTGGTAATTTCTGTGCACTTCTAGCCATTTACTCTTGACTTTACAAAGTAATTTTTTCAAAGAATCCTTCAACTTGCTGTCAATCGAAAAAGATTCGGATGACTAAGGTGTGATTTTCTCCTCCAAAATCATGAGTTGCGCATCCAGGCACAAGTTAAATTTCTCCTTAGCCATTTCGAAAATGTCTTGATAGCTGCACGTGTACTCCATGGCACGTGAACCTGAAATAAAACAGGTATGATAAACATTTACTAAAAAAACGAATGTTTTCATGGAAAAAATTTGAATCTCCTTGTAAATGATAGAATAAATTATTGAAACGTTTTGAACACCCGTTATATGACTTATGACTCTTGACGAATAGATCACTGGGTAGAAAATTATTTTATATTTCACAAGATATGGCTATTGTCCCCAGCAGGTACAGATATACCTGCTGGGGACTATGCGCCCAGCCTGAATAAACATGCCGAGCGGTGCACGACATGAGAATTCCGGTTCCCAAAGCCAGATATGCAGCATTCTGCAGGAAGTTTTCGTGGATTTCTCATGTTAATAACATCATCAATAGCCTACAATGTTCAAAAGTCTGGGATCTCCCGCGATCATAACTATTTTCATACTTCTTTTGGAATATTAAATTTACACGCTTGCTTAGAATGCATACATTGAACACTCTTTCGAACATACAATGTTTGAAATTTCATAACACTGTTTCACATCATAATACACATTCACATTCTACATACCTTCAAGATTATCTTCCATTTTACCGATTTGAAATCGGTAGCGTAGATCAAAATATATTTCACTGCGCGCGAATCGAAAATTTCTCGGTACACAATCGCTGCGTTCTTCACTCGCAAACGGTCGAGTTCGGACTGTCGTCAGTCGAGTACCGCGAAGGGTAGGGACCGGTCCTTCTACAATAGGGCGTAGGAACACCTGATCTTTGAAATGACATACATACAAATCAAAAATGAGAACACTCAATTTTTGGATTTTGCCGATTTTTCTGTGAATTTGCCCACTGTGCGATGTACGGGAGAAAAACTATGTCCAGTTCTGCTACATGACAACGTTCGTACATCAGTATTTCCAGTTGAAAATGAAATAAACCTTTTGTGCATAGTGAATAAACGGCTCCATACCGTGTCATCGTGATGAAACCTAACGATGACCGCACTATAGTTCGACCAACCCACGCTCGCGTTGCGTAGGTGAGCTTCTATTCGCTGCCAGTGACTGCCGACTCGAGGCGCCCGGCACCTGTCGCCGAGCCCGCGCTCATCCATAGTGTGTTCAAGTTAACTAGAATGCGGTCTGAATCCGGATATTTGTTTATGGACAAAATGAACTCTAGTTAGCTTGAAAACACTATGAATGAGCGCGGCCTCAGCGACAGGCGCCGGGCACCGGGCGCGGGACGAATCGAGTCGGAAGTCACTGGCAGCGAGTAGAAGCCACGTACGCAACGCGAGCATGTATTGGTCGAACTATAGTGCGGTCATCGTTCGGTTTTCTCGCGATGACACGGTATACGTTGTTGCATATATTATTAGAATTACCGGTCTGCTGCACGTTGAAAATCACCCAATCAGTAGGCAGTAAGTCATTTATTATAACGCTCTCGTGTTGTGCGCGAGTCCAATTGTTAGATCCGGTAAAGTCGAAATTCAAGTTTGACCGAGATGCAAAATTGATGGGGATCCACCAGAGGTATTCAGTAGTATCGTTTGAAGATCCGCGGCCATTAAGTAGAAACCGTTCCTGAGAATAAGTGCGCATCTTTAGGGTTATGATCAACGGATGTGCCGCAAACAGGATCGTAAAGGTCTGCAGAATTCAGACAATAATTATATACCATCCCAGCTTTACCTGGGCAATCACTTGAGTCGAGCTGGTGTAATTTCTGGTGACGGTGACGATTGGATAACCTTTCTGGTTTGTCCAGGTGTCCATGACAGTCTTGATGTTAACGTGCGGGGGAAGAATGCCGTCAGATGTGCTGTTATTGGCAATCGTTAGACTATTCCACAATTGGTCGGGATTGCCGGTGCCGTACGAACTGAAATGATCCCGTGTCAAATCTGAGGTAACTTTTTTCTCACATGGGACTCGAAATGAGAAAAAATAGATACCTACTTCTCTGATAGATAAATTTTTATGCCTGCTTGGAAGACGGGTTCTCCTATGACGTTCAACAACATCCAAAGTATGCAAGCACCTTAAGTGGAAAAAATAATTTTTAATTCAAGTAGGTTTTTTCTCTTCGTCTTTGTCGTGACTTTTCCTATTTCAATGGTTTCATATAGCCTTATTGCCAAGAACCGATTTGATTATATCAAAATTCATTGAATCAGTGAGTTATCTTGAATATCAAAGTGAACCATATTCTTGTGATTGATACGTCAAGGTTAAATAATTCCCACTTTTTGTCATGTTCGTCAATAAAGAATACGGGATGTTGATTTGACATGCAGGTTCACTGAGTGAATAATATTATGGTATATTCAGCGGGGCCGATTAATGAAATTGAAGCCTGACCAGGTTGCCTAGCTCGTTCTGCAAGTCAATTTGAATCCATGGAAAGATTACGAATTTGAATTGCAATATTCTACTGGGCACTATGACGGACAGTAACAGAACTGGACCTTTCTGGTAACTGATGATGTCAAACATTGAGTTGATTTCGTCCGGAGTATATACGTCTTGATTGATCGGATGACTCGTGTCCAAGCTATCGGCTAGCAATACCTGGTGGCACATGTTCACAGTGAATTGCTCCATCAGTCGCCAGCCAGGGTTAATTTGACTGGTTGTGTAGTACTCGAAAAATGAGGCGAATCCCTCGCTCAACCAGAGATATGACCACCACTCTGGGGTGACCAGATTCCCAAACCACTGGTGAGCATACTCGTGGCCAACAATGGTCTGTATGTCCTGTTCATTGCGCGTAGTGGATGTCCCGGCCTCCCACAAGAGCCAACGTTCGCTAAAAGTGAATTATTATTTAATTAGCACCATTTTGCTTGCTGTTTCCGCTGGCGAGCTTACCGAAAACATCTTTCTTGCAAGAGATTGTTGGTATCGAATAGAAATGCCCGTAAATATTGAATTCAGATGTTACATATAAGAATGAAGATATAGTCAGACCTCGCCTATCATGTAAAAATCATTTGGTTCGAGTTCACTCATCGCGAGAGCGATTTCTTTCTGTAACCCCCACTCTTCAGCACATCTGACAATGAGTCTCTCTCGCTTAGCTGCGTACGATACGCCTAAGCCGTACGAAGAGTGGGGCCACTCTCACGTCTTTAGATGAGCGTGGTCCGACTATAGAGACCGCGTGAACCCGGGTTTGTCATCATAATCCACGTACAATGCTGATCTAGACCAGTGAACGTCCTCCTTTGTCAGGCTCCAAGTTTAAACTTAGGAGCTGTTCTTCCAAGAGGCTTTGATACACGCTCTGATCACCTCGAAACCGTGATTTGTAGTCTTTCTCATACCACACAACCGATTACAATGAAACTTTGGGGATTCACTCAATTTTTTTTTTTTTTAAATGAATTTTTTTATACGAAAGCGCATTCTTTTACGAACAAAATGATTCCAGGATCAGTCAGCTCCGATGAATACTTTTGGAGATATGAATTTTCAAACATAGCGGTGCAACAGCGGTTTACCAAAATTCACATAGCTCCAACTCTGCCATTTTTTTCCAAATTTTCAAAATCCTTGAAGTGGTATTTTTTTTTTTCATAGTACTTAAGATATTTTGAATGGCGCAATGATCCGTGACTTGACGTTTTTTTTTCTGAGTGAGGTAACATGGATCCACTCACATGCACGTGTGAAGCACATGTTGATCTTTATCACCGTCCGTTAAATAATGTATAAATATTAGACCTGTCCTTAAGAAGGGTAAAATCAAATTTTGCTCGTGCCACCCCTCAAAATGGTTCGAAATAATTAAAAAAAAATGTGCAATTTTCTCCAATTTTTTTCGTCCATATTTCCCAAATACCAAGAAGGAAGATGAGGTGATCGAAATCTTCGAATTTCTTTTTGTTATTTTCAACAAAGAATTTCCTTTTTCTTCAAGACCAATCCCAAAAGCTTGTATTCACTGGTCGAAATTTCTTGCCGCCCTAAAAGTTCGATAGCGGAGTCAAAAATAGAGATAGGACAATATTTCAAGCGGCGGTTTGAAGTGGACAAATTCAACTTCATTTTGCTTCCTTAGAAATTTTTTTACGACTATTTTCAGACCCAGTACGCATTTTTGATTAAAAACCTCGAAAAATCAATGCTTTTCTTATGGGAAAAAGTAAGGCCATCGAGGGGTGGGTAAATATGGACGAAAAAAATTGGAAAAAATTGTACAATTTTTTTAAAATTATTTCGAACCATTTTGAGGGGTGGCCCGATCAAAATTCGATTTTACCCTTCTTAAGGACAGGTCTAATAAATATAGATTAGACAATATAGAAATATTTTATAATATATAATCATGTTACGAATTCTGTCATGTATCAAAATTTGTATAAACAATCAATAAATTATAGCCTGAAGATGGCTGGCTGGGCCCAGCCGAAACGTCGTGCATAAAGAAATGAATATTCTTCTCAATGATCTCACGTGACGCAAATTTGCTCAAAATAAACTCCAAGGTCACGGAATATCAGTCTTGAGTAATATAGGGGAAGGTGGGGCAAAGTCGGCCGTGGGGGCAAAACCGGCCACCGAAAACAAAGACTAAATCGTATTCTCGCGTTGAGGCGCGACTAAGAAAAAGCTGTATTTAACGTATCTCTGCTGACAACGATAAAATGCCACGAAATAGTGGAAAACCGGCCACTAAAAAAGAAAATTGTACGAATACAAATTGAATGTGTAACAAAGAATAGAAAAATTAATTCATTGAAAGAAGAACTAGAAAAGTTTTAGAGACTACGAGGTGTGTTTAACAAAACAGATATTACTATACTATTTAGAATTAACGAAAAAAATTCAATCCAAAGTACAAATATTTATACAGTTTTCTAGAAATTAGAAAATTGGACGAAATTAGAGAGAGCGTCTGGCTGGTTTTCCCCCCAGTTCCCGGTATTTTATCGATTTCAGCAGAGATACGTTAGATACAGCTTCTTCTTACTCGCCTCAACGCGAAAATACGATTCAACTTCTTCTTCCAGTGACCGGTTTTGCCCTACACTCTAAAATTTTCATCACTTTCAGCGGAGACACTCGGTATCGCATTTTATTTTACACGCCTCAATTCGAAATTACCATTACGTAATTATTTTTTTTCTGGCCGGTACTGTCCCCACGGCCGGCTTTGCCCGACCTTCCCATATTTACATTCGTTTTGCAAACCTGTAAGTGATTAGACCCCAGTTTTCCATGGCGGCAGACGCGCTGATTGGCAAAGCGACTTGTTCCATTTTAGGGATCGACGACGCGTAATCAATTCCGGTGTATATGCTCAGTTCGTTCAGGAGTGTCATACTGCCCAGCGAATACCATCCAGTTTCATGAGCTTCTGGACGAGACCAGGTCTTGAAGAATTCATCAGGTGTTGCGACGTGCCAAAAATCCGACACTAGGAATGCGACTAGATACGTGGACATCACGGGGGTCGTATAGAACTTGGTCCACATTCGGTCCCCAACCGTCAAACTGAAAGCCATGCCGTTGAATCAAGAAACATCTTATTTTGTTTCTTCGCAAAATCGTGTGAATTGTCAAAATGATCACTCACTCGGGCACTGAGTAGGACTCGGGTAGCGTGTTCGAGAGGGCGCTCTGGTTTGGCCAGTGGGCAATGCTGATGTCAAATGTGGCTTTCAAAGCCGGTTCGTCAAAGCATGGAAACGCACGGCGGGCGTAAGAGGGTGCGAAGTAAGTGCTAGCATACCACCTGTAATAGATGAAGGAAAACGACGTCATAAATAAACAACATAACAGATAGGTGAATCAAATTCGAATTACAGTCCACGTAGGTTCGAAACTGTATCGTTCTTCTATAACAATCCCGTTGAGTTCATGCACCAGAGTTTAGTCTATTCTCATTTGATTCTATCAGAATATATCATAATCCCCGGTTGTGCCTGCAAAAAAACATTCTTTTTTCAATTTCTGCAGTGAAGAAGTCCTCGCAACATGACAATTCAAGAATTACTGATTTCCATAAGATTATTCCAACCATAAGTCAAAGGCTTCGATTTCATGTAGTAAAGCTATTTTTGAATAGGCATATACTATATGAGTCAATCCACCCTAAGCGGGACATGTTCCTGACACTATGCCTTGCGTTTCCGTGAAAGCGCACCATGCCTGATTGCCGAAGATACCCGAACGTACGCAAAGATAGCAGCAAACAGCTCATCGTCAGGCCTCAGAATAACAAGATCTGTAAAATGTATGATTGTTGCGTATCTCTAGCGTACGTTTGGGTATCTCCGGCAATCAGGCATAGTGCACTTTCACGAAAGCGCACAGTATATGCTTCAAAATTATACGAGATTTCTTTACGAATTCGCCTGAACCAATTAACTTATGTCAAAATATATTTTTTTTCTCGTCATTTCAATATTTTCGAAGTCACACCGGATAAAAATTGAGCAAAAATGACCCAAAATCGAAAACACGGTCTCTTCTACACGCTCATATCTTTTAGAGTTGGAGCCCACGCACGTTTTCATGTCAAATCTGATTTACTGTGATATTCATAGAATCAGTTATTTGAACCAAGTGAGAAATGCACATGATAGTGACGAGGTCGTCCGTTGGGGCTTTGTTGCACAATCTTATAATGAACATGTAGTTTTAGGCAATGTGTTTGTCATATTTTATTCATCTCCAAACTTGTCTGGTAGTTAGTTTTTCATCAATTATAAATGAAAAAACACTTCTCACGCCTGGCAGAAGGGGCTAAGATTTTCTTACAAGTAATAAACAATGTGAGGTTAGAGGGGTGTATTGTCAAATCTTATTCAGCTAAAAATTAATATTTACGGAAAGTCTAAGAGGTAAATAATAAAAAAATGTTATTCTTACGCCCTGCAAGTGGGGCAATCCGTTTCTTACACTCGTCCGAAAGTCGAAATCGTAAGCGACCTGCGACGCTCTTCAGCTGCAGCGCATGCTGATCGAGTTCGCATTGTGATAAGTTCAATGATTTTATTACATTTCAAAATATTGTCACCTATGACTGTATACGGAGCTTTCCACGCCGACCCAACCTACCATCGAAATTGACACTTTGTGGATTTGACCTTGATTTTTCGATCTTCTTGTACTCTGTGAGAAAGAGCTCCACGAATTATTTCGAATTTTTTTATGAAGATGTTCAGAACATGAGATTTTTCAAAATTTTAGCTGCTTTACTTACGAATGTTCATAACTTTTCCAAAAATGCATGAATTTGAATGTTTTTTTTTCCAAATTGCATATTTTTTGATGAATTTCGCAAAAATTTGATGCGAAAAAATGAAAAATCATTCACTAGATGTGTTTGATTCCTAGATCAAAATCTGATTTTTAAAACTGTTTGTATCCTTCGATTTTTTTTTAAATTCTCAAAATAAGTGCTTCCTATTTTACGAATTTTGAGCTTGGTCCTATTGTGGGAAAACGATTGCTGCTCTTTCAGAATTTTTCGAAATGTTCAAAAAATGTTTTTGTTTATTAATTTTGTTTGAATGTGATCATAATAATAATTATAACATATTGGTGGAGAATTTATCACTTTCCATCTTAGCTTTACGGTATCAGGTGTCACTTCCCGTCCGTACGCCGAACTATGAACACCTAGGCTAGAGGAATGTCGACTTTCACGGAATATTTTCCACTCTTTCTCCTGTTTTCTACATGAGAACAATGAAACTAGTTTCTTAATGCTAGACGTAAGACAGTTTCCACATTTACTTGTTCACATGAGATACATTTTAGAGTAGCTAACATAACCTAAGACCACGTGTAGATTGGGATTTTGTATTTGTAGTCTGAAGATGGCCGGCCGTCTGCCAGCCGAAACGTCACCGACAATAAAGAAAAACAATCATCATTGACTGTAACTGACGAATTTTTTACCTATCAAAAATATTTAGTAATAAAAATTTTGTTCCAAATCCAGATTTATTATTTCCACGATTTTCGATTACCTCAATTTTTAATGTTTTGTCAATATTTCATTTCATAAGACATTGAAAATCACATTCAAAGTTTTTTTTTATGGAAAAACAATTTTGGAAAATTTTGAAAAATTCTAAAAAAATAACAAGAATCGTTCTACCACGATGGGACCAGGCTTGGAATTTGTGAAATAGGGAGTGGTTATTTTCTGAATTTTTCAAAAACATCGAAGGATACAAACTGCTTTCAAAATCGGATTTTGATCTAAGAATTGAAAACATCTAGTGAATGACTTTTTTTTCAATCAAACTCATGGAACATTCATTGAAAAATACACAATTTGAAAAAAAAAAACATCCAACTTGAGGCATTTTTGGAAAAGTTATGAGCATTCAAAAGTAAAACACCTAAAATTTTGAGAAATCTCATCTTTTGAGCGGCTTGATAAAAAGAATTCAACATTTTTGATGGAGCTCTTTTTCATAGGCTACAAGAAAATAAAAAAATCAAGGTCAAATTAAAAATGTCAATTTCGATGGTAGGTTAGGTTAATGTGAAAAGCCTTATATAC
Organism: Tenthredo livida; assembly: GCA_963992785.1. NCBI lineage: Eukaryota > Metazoa > Arthropoda > Insecta > Hymenoptera > Tenthredinidae > Tenthredo > Tenthredo livida. The sequence goes on along the minus strand of OZ023064.1, from coordinate 41,062,648 downwards.
AGTCATGGGTGACAATATTTTGAAATGTAACAAAATCATTGAACTCATTATAATGCGAACTCGATGAGCGTGCGCTGCGGCGAAAGAACGTCGCAGGTCGCTTACGATTCCGATCGGACGAGTGTGAGAAACGGATTGCCCCACTTACAGGGCGTACAAATAACATGTTTCTATTATTCACCTCTTAGACTTTCCGTGAATATAGATTTTCAGCTGAATGAGATTTGACGATACACCCCTGCAAACGTACATGTTTATTGCTTGTAAGAAAATCTTAGCCCCTTCTGCCAGGCGTAAGAAGTGTTTTTTTAATTATAATCGATGAAAAACTAACTACCAGACAAGTTTCGAGATGAATGAAATATGTCATGCTTTTCATTTTTGAATTAGTCCTCCATTAACCCCTTAAGCGGCATTGACGCCATATGGCGCACATCGATTATTTCGTGATTGTTTCGATCGATTTTCACGGAAATTGGTACTCCGGGGTTTTTTAAGGTCGCTGATTACGATTCTGCCCTCAAATTAGAGAAATTCAAAATGGCGGATCCAATATGGCGAATCAAAATGCAAAAATTGATTTGAATCGAATGGAACTTGGTACTAGGGGGTTTCCGGGGGCGCTGATTACGAATCTGACCTCGAAATGCAGAAATTCAAAATGGCGGACGTAATGCAAAAATTGATCCAAATCGCATGAGACTTGGTACTCTGGGGTTTTCGAGGTCGCTGATTACGAATCTGCCCTCAAAGTACAGAAATTCAAAATGGCGGATCCAATATGGCGAGCCAAAATGCAAAAATTGATTTGAATCGGATGGAACTTGGTACTCGCGAATTTTTTTCATCCGACTTGAATCCAAAAATATGAGAAAAAATATAATCGCTTCGGAAAAATCAGCAAAAATTTCCGAAAATCGTGCGTAACGTATAAAAACGTTCAAGCAACAGTTCACAGTAGACTGGCATCTGCTGCTGTTCTTTTTCATAGTTTTTTTCCGAAAAAAGTACGAAAAAGAATGGAAGCAAACGTTTGCTCACTTTCGCTCAAAGCTGAAAAATTTTGAAACCTGACAGAGGATTTTTGGGAATTCTTTCAGATTTTTGAATTAGGGCTCTTATGTTGGCGTTTTGTACATTTTTAAAAAAATGGCGGCTTTTCAACAAAATCTGAAAAAAATTTGGAGCGTCTCTTCGATCAGGTACAATAACATAAAAAATCATGGCCTGATTCGGAAGGTGTCAGGGTCAAACGTTCACCGAGTTCACGTGGAATTCCCCATAGGCTAGTTCCGAATTGCATATACGCGCTAAAAAATTCTACCCGATCGGATCAAATCTCCTGGTCCTACTGTTTATGCTGTTTTCGTCAGTCATGACGCTACATGTCTTGGCGCACATAGCGAATACCCAATACGTGAAATTACAACAACTTTTTCCTGACCAGTACAATTATCCTATGTTTTCCGTAGGTATCATTTGGATCGTCTTAATTTTTTCAAAACTGAAGAAAAATTTCTGAGACAAAAGTGAACTACTCATATCCGCTCGAATCGGAACTTTATTCCTCTGTGACCACCGACATAAATATCTGAAGTTAGTTATGTGTATTCCACCAAAGGTAATAAGAATCAGTCAAGTATTGACCAACAACTGAAGTGGTGTTGTTTTTTAACATTGAAAATGTTTATAGGGACGATTTGGCGAGCGTTACGTGATTTCCAGAAGTATTCGGGTGTGTTCGGGTATCTGCCGAAGTATATTGAAAATGTTTAAATACGGGCGATACGGCAAGAGTAACGTGACATCCGGAAGTATTCGGTTATATTCGGTTATATTCGGTTATATTCCGAAATATACGGCCAGTACTGCGAATTTCTCTTGTACCTTTCTCGCGCCTGACAGTTTGTAAATACGTCAATTCCTCTCTGACACAAACTGGCGGTACTGTGGTACTGGCAGTAATATTTAGGAATGTACCCGTTATTACCAAATTTCTACCTAACAGGATTTATCAAAAGATAGATAGATAGAATTGGTTTATCATGCCCTGGCCATAAGTGCAGGGCCTTGAGTGGAGGGCAAGAATAATAGTAACGACTAGAAGTAGCGAATAAATGAAAGTGAAGAAAAAAGATGTAACAGATAGTAAAGGAAATAAAAATTTAAGTGAAGGTGGAGACAAAAATAAAAATATATTTCAGGATATTGGAAGCACATGCGGAAGAGGGCAATTATAAGCGAATATATAACTGTATATGTATCACTTTATTCTCTTATGTAGCTACTTGTATAACGTGGCGAGTACAACTTACGACCGACTACATTCAGAAGGTAGCGACGCTGAAAGAGCGAGGCAGCACAATCGCTCACCATTTGATTCTAGTATTGCACGCCATTATTTGAGATTGATATACAACAATATAAAATGACGAATAAGTAGAATAAAGATAGGAATAAAAATAACTATGAAAATGAAAATAAACAAACAGATAATAGGGACAGGTAGAAAGTAAAACAAAAATACAGGAAACGAAGGAATAATAATAATACCGAACATTTAAGAATAAACACGAATCGACTACTCGGGGGTCGTTCCATGATGTGGGATGAGGAATGATGAAACATGTTCAGAGTCCAACAGACGAGATGAACGACGCATGAAAGGAGCGGGCTCGCCAAACAAATCCTGCAGGTGGGAGGCGGGCGAGGACGCAAGGATTTGATAAAAGACAGTGCCCAAAAAGTAAAGGCGACAGTCAGCAACAGACAGTCACCCCAACGTATATGACAATGTGGAGTAATATGGACGTCTGAGGCCAAAAATAAACCGGATATTACAGTTTATTAGACGCTACAACTTGAGATTGAGGTAATCCATAAGGTTTTGATAGACCACACTACAATAATCAATGAGGGAACACGAGCACAACAACAAGTATCGCCTCCACTTGGGCTGAAAGAGAGAGATTTCAGATTGTGTATAAGCGTAACATAGACCCTGCGCAAAACCTGAGATCCATCACAATTCCAAGAGAGATCTGCGGACAGATAGAGACCCAGATTGTATAACCAAATTGTTAATCCGGATAGAAGGTATATTTGAATGCTCAAGACGATGTACGAAGACGGAACTACCTAAGGCCATCGCCTTAGTCTTGCCAACATTTAGCTGGAGGCCATTCTCCATACCCCACTGAGATATACAGCCACAGCAATGTCATTGATAAAAAGACTGAAACGGAGAGGCACAAGAACGGACCCCTGAGGAACACCTGAGCAATCAACCGCGAAGTTAGAGTAACCGCCTGCTAGATTGCGCACAGCTTTGGTTCTACCAGTCAGGTAAGAGTGGAACCATGTGACGACTTCAGTCGAGAAGCCGCAACGTACGAGCTTAGCGTGAAAGAGACGATCATTTATACTATCAAATGCCTTGCTAAAGTCGAAGAGCAATAGGATAGTAACACAACCGAGATCGGTCGCCTTTTTTGACGTCATCAACAATCATGAGCAATGCAGTTTAGGTGCTGTGACCCTCACGAAAGCCAGAGAGCCAGAAAGCCAAAAAGAGAGAGAATTAAAGAGAAAAAATGTAGAAATGCAAGCGAGAGGGAAAGAATATAAAAGAATGGAAAAGGGGAAAAAAGGAGAAACTAGCAGTGACTAGTAGTGGTAGGAGAAATGAATGGGCGAGAGTTAGAATGAATAGCAGACCGTCAGTATATATGAGTGCAGGATTTCGAACGTATATTCAGTGGTACAACAAAAAATGCCATGGGGACCTACCACGGCAAAAAGATTCGAAAACTGCTGGAAGGCACAAACGTTTATATTCGAAATAAATTAACTACGGAAAAGTGTTAATCATTTTCAATGTACCTGACTCTTGCAAGATGCGAAGACTGTAGATTTTATGTAGCACTATCGTTTCTTTGACAGTCATCAATAAAAAAAAGTCGGATGTTTTTTAGTTACTCACTACCCTCATCGCTCGATCGAATCTTATCAATTTTGCATCTGAGTCCACTATGTTTTATCGATGGATCTGAAATTATCAATTCTGAGGCCAGATTCGTAATCAGCGACCTCGAAAATCCCCGAGTACCAAGTTCCATCCGATTCAAATCAATTTTTGCATTTTGGTTTGCCATATTGGATCCACGATTTTGAATTTCTGTAATTTGAGGTCAGATTCGTAATCAGCGACCTCGAAAACCCCCGAGTACCAAGTCTTATCCGATTTAGATCAATTTTCGCATTATGGTCGCCATATTGAATCCGCTATTTTGAATTTCCGCATTTTGAGGTCAGATTCGTAATCAGCGATCCCGGAAACCCCCGAGTACCAAATTTCCTGCAAATTTGAATACTTTTTTTGTTCCGCGTTTGAGGCACTCAGCGTAAGATTTTTCTTGCCGCTTAAGGGGGGACAGTACTGAAAATTTGTAAAAAAACATTTTTTTATTCTTTCCACTACTCGAAATGGTTCAATCACAAATCGCCTCCAGCAGTTTTTAGATATTAGTAGTATGTGTATTTGAAAAAAATATGAACCTTCTGCGATGAAAGTGTATGCGCAAGGAACCTTTCGCAGTGGTTCCAAGGAAATCTTCTGCGAAAGGTTCCTTGCGCATACACTTTCATCGCAGAAGGTTTATATTTTTTTCCAATATACATACTACTAATATCTAAAAACTGCTGGAGGCGATTTTTGATTGAAGCATTTTGAGTAGTGAAAAAATTGCAAATGTTTTTTTTTCAATTTTCAGTCCTGTCCCCCCTTAAGTGGTTAAGGGTTGCCCCACCTTCAGGCGTAAGGAATGACTTTTTTATATCAGAAGGACGTATCCTATAGGAATCCTAGGGTCTTTGAGTGAATAAGATTTGACACAAAATTGGTGCGTGGGCTCCTGCTCTATTTGGTTCCTATGAACCTACATACTTTAATGCGTACTATTCAATTAAACGCATTCAAAGCATTTACCCGGGAAATTTTTTTTTATATGATCATATATAATCATATATAACTATGTATAAGTTTATATGATTGAATATAGTTTAATATAGTTATGTATAATGTTTATATAGAATTATATATATTTATATATAAATATGTATGAATATATGAGCAAGATCACGTCAAGTGGACCCCCCATTTCCCACTTGATCATGGAATTCGAATTCATGTATTTTAATATAAAGTAGTCACTACCAACAGTCAAATCCTAAAACAGTTTTTCAAAATTTTCATTTCAACAAAAATTTTTTTGGAAATGAAAATTTTTAGGACTTTTGATCAAAAAATTGATTACAAAAAACCGTTAGAGATATCTTGCTGAAATTTTCAGGATTTGTTATTTAATATTCATATTTTGATAAAAAATTTAAAACCTAAAATTATTCATTTATTATCATATTTTTAATTAACTTTTAAGTAAACAAATGAAAATTTAAGTGACTTCTCCCTCAAATAATGAATTTTTTTTTACTTAGTTAAATGCATTATACATTTGAGTTAATTATCCTGCAAGAAAATTTCACTGCTCGCTATTAGTGTAAATAATATAAAATTATTTATCACGGAGCGGTGAGCGGTGCCGGTACAGCGCGCTGCTGCGCGCTCTTGACTTGGCTTCGATTCCAGTTGGTCGTCATTAACAAAAAGTTTTTTATAATTATAAATTTAACAGTAACGTGTTACTTTTTTGTTGTTGTTTCTTCAACTTTGTACTGGTGATAATTTTTTTATTTTCTGAAAATAGATGTAAATTTTTACCTACTGAAAATACTCCATCATTAGATATTGAGGAAAAGAATAGCGTTTGGTTACTATGTTCATTTGTTATTTGTATGTATATGTATATATATGTATTATATATGTATTTATATGAATAACAAATGAATTCCACAAGCCATTTTAGTTCATTTGTTAAATTAGTTCATAGTTACGTACATCAGTTGATAAATAGGTACTCATGAAGACAAGAATTTTTCATATGTAAATTTGCGTTTCATTATTTCATCGATTAACGTTATAATTTTTATTGATAAATAATAATAATAATATCGCTGGTGAAACATTATGGGTCGGATAAATAAATGCTGCAATCCATTTAATAAAAAAAATCATCAAAAAATTATTAAAAATATAGTTTTAATTACTTTGAAACGAGCTAGTGCTTTTGATGATTTCATCGGGAATCACATGTGCAATTCTTGTGAAAGGGCTATTTATATGGGCCGAAAACCTGAAAAACCGTGTGAGCTAAATGTAAATAAACATTCCAGTGTTAACGAGTCTGAACCGTCAATTGATGACATTGTAGATGATAGAAAAAGAGATCCAACTTTCCAATGCAACGCTGTAGATAACGGATTAAAAATTGATAAAGTTAATAAACTCTTGTTAGAGGTCGGTGAACCACCGTTTAAATTGAAGCGAGTATCAAGTGTAAATGAATGCAAAAAATCTGTAATAACCGCTGTGAGTGAATTGAAAAATGATGATGATTTTCTCAATAATCCAAACGACCTCCTTATTGATAACTTTAAATCTGCTTTCAATGAAAAGACTACTAGATCCGACAAAATTCAAGTATTAACCACGCTTCCATTGGATTGGTCCACAAAAATGATAAGACGCGAATTTAAAGTTTCAAAAAGAATGGTGCGTGCTGCTAAAAATATTCGAGAACAATCAGGATTTGCATCATATCCTCATATTAAAAAAGAAAGAAGGCTAGATGATTCAATACTTGAGCGTGTTCGCAATTTTTACTTATCGGATGATATCAGCCGCATAATGCCCGGAGTAAAAGATTGTGTTTCTGTTGTGGAAAATGGCAAAAAAAATCTGAAGCAAAAACGGTTATTATTACTTAATATACATGATGTATACATAAAATTTAAAGAATCTTTTCCCGACGAGAAGATTGCGCAGACGAAATTTCAGACCCTACGACCACGTGAGTGTATATCTGCTGGCAAAAGTGGAACACATAATGTGTGTGTATGTAAAATTCACCAAAATATAAAGTTGCAGTTAAATGGATTTAAAAATGAACTGAAAAAAAAAGAAATGATCTTTTCTGAAAGCTGTAACGATTTAATAAAAAGCTCCGTTTGCGATGAGCCTACATCATCATGTTTTTTTCCACGTGTACTAACTGTCCAGGAGTTCATTTTGTTATTGAGAAATTAACATTATTACTTGAAAGACATGAAAGTAAGGAAATAACATTCAGCCAATGGAAAAGTACTGACAGGTAAGAAAAAACTAACTTCACACAAATCACTGATATACTTTCTTTATCTTATCCATTACTTTAACAGAATTACTTCATTTATTCGAATGTTTAAAAAATTCTATTCATTTCTTAATTAATAAAGTTGAAGATTTATTCTTACAGTAATATCAATAATTAAATTATTGAATTTAATTTATTCCATCTGTGTATTTTTTCATCCACTTTTCATTCACTTTTTTACGCATACTAAGTCCAGTAATTTTTTTTGCAATTCACAGGTGTGAAATTGTTGAAGAAAAGTTGAAAAAAGAAAATTTTTTGAATGATTTGACAAAAAAGTGGCCTGAATTACTAAGACACGATTTTCTTGCAAAATCTCAAGCGCCTTATTTTACCAAACGAAAAGAATCTGTTGAAGCTGGAGAATTTATAGTATGCCTGGATTTTGCCGAAAATTATTCTTTTTTGTGCAGGACGCAATCCAATCTCATCATTGGTCCAATAATCAGGCTACACTTTACCCATATGTAGTGTATTATAGAGAAAATGAAGAAGTAAAGCATAAAAATTACGTCATGATTTCACAAAAAATTACTCATCATGCAAGTTCAGTTCACCTTTTTAATTCAAAGTTAATTGAATTTCTGAAAAATGAATTCGGAGCTAGTAATATTAAAAAGATCTTATATTTTTCGGACGGAGCAGCTTCGCAGTATAAAAATAAATATACTTTTGCAAATTTAATTAACCACAAGAAGTATTTTGATATTGAAGCAGAGTGGAACTTCTTCGCCACATCTCACGGCAAAGGAGCATGTGATGGCTTGGGCGGAAGCGTAAAAAGGCAGGCTTATCGTGCGAGTCTTCAACGCAACAATGATAAGCACATCATAACTGCACTATCATTATTTGAATGGGCCAAAAATTATTTCAAAAATATCAATTTTGGTTTCTGTTCTCAAGACGAACATGATTCTCACGAAGAAAAATACAGACTACGTTTTGAACAGTCCGTAACCATCAAAAATACTCGCCAGTTTCACTGCTATAAAACTTTAGATGGAGTATCACTTCAATGCAAAAATTTTTCAGAAAATCAAAAAATGATTACCAATACAATGTTAAAGAAACAACAAAAAAAAAGTAGCACGTTACTGTAAAATTTATAGTTAATAATTTATTTGTTTTTTCTGTCTTTGTTCATTAACAAAAGAATTATTTTATCCATTTGTGTAATATATTACGTATGAAAAAAAAAATTGTCAAACATTTATTTTAATTATAAAAAACTTTTTGTTAATGACGACCAACTGGAATCGAAGCCAAGTCAATAGCGCGCGGCAGCGCGCTGTACCGGCACCGCTCACCGCTCCGTGATAAATAATTTTATATTATTTACACTAATAGCGAGCAGTGAAATTTTCTTGCAGGATAATTAACTTAAATGTATAATGCATTCAACTAAGTAAAAAAAAATTCATTATTTGAGGGAGAAGTCACTTAAATTTTCATTTGTTTACTTAAAAGTTAATTAAAAATATGATAATAAATGAATAATTTCAGGTTTTAAATTTTTTATTAAAATATGAATATTAAATAATAAATCCTGAAAATTTGAGCAAGATATCTCTAATGGTTTTTTTGTAATCAATTTTTTAATTGAAAGTCCTAAAAATTTTCATTTTAAAAAAATTGTTGTTAAAATGAAAATTTTGAAAAACTGTTTTAGGGTTTAACTGTTGGTAGTGACTACTTTATATTAAAATACATGAATTTGAATTCCATGATCAAGTGGGAAATGGGGGGTCCACTTGACGTGATCTTGCTCATATATGAGTTTATATGATTATATAAAACTATATAAAATTATATATATTTATATATAAATATGTGTGAATATATATAGGTTTATATAATTATATGAAACTGTATAAAATTTTATATAAAAGCGTATCGCATGACTTTATGTTACTATATAAAATTATAGATATTTATATATGAATATGTATAAATATATATAAGTTTATATGATTATATAAAACTATATGAAATTTCATATATAGGCGTATCGCATGGCTTTATATTACTGTATAAAACAATACATTGTTATACATTAAAATATATAATGATTATTGTCATATAATCATCTAGTTTTTTGTCATTACATATAAATACTTACAGTATATGAACGTGAATGGTGACAGATAATCGATGATTGTCAAGTCATCTTTTACGTAAGTCCCGGGAGAAATTTTTTTTATATAATTATATAGAATTATGTATAAATGACTAGGGTAGGTGTCCCAATTGCGGAGGGTGTCCCAATTACGGTGCCTATATTCGTTTTCTTTGATTTAGGGAAAACCTGTTGCAAATACGAAGTTCTACGAGTTTCTCTTATGAAGTTCGACTTATGAAGGTTCTAAAACGACAAGCTTCAGATATTAAGGTTTCCAATTATCTGCCAATGATTTAATTTCAATCTCAGGCCGACGAGTTCGTTGCAATTGGCATAACTCTCTTAAGGAAAGTGTTAAGGAATCGTATTATGAGAAACGAAAATATATAGAATATTTTCACGGAATACGGTATGAAACTTATACAGAATGATATTGTAACAATAATGTTTGACGAAGTAACAAAAAAATATGCAATTTAACCATTCATCGTGATAATACCCGGGGAAAAAAAATTTTATATGATCATATATAATCATATATAATTATGTATAAGTTTATATAATTAAATATAGTTTTATATAGTTATGTATAATGTTTATATAAAATTATATATATTTATATAGAAATTTGTATAAATATATATAAGTTTATATGATTATATAAAACTATATAAAATTTTATATAATAGCGTATCGCATGGCTTTATGTTAGTATATAAAATTATATATATTCATATATAAATATGTATAATTATATATAAGTTTATATGATTATATAAAACTACATAAAATTTTATATGTAGGCGTATCGCATGGCTTTATATTACTGAATGAAACGATACATTGTTATACATTAAAATATATAATGATTATTGTTATATAATCATATAGTTTTTTGTCATCACATATAAATACTTACAGTATATGAACGTGAATGGTGACAGATAATCGATGATTGTCAAGTCATCTTTCACTTAAGTGTATATTTTTCCTCTAATTTTGACGCAAAAATGTGCACTTTGTAAACAATTGCATTCAATAACTATTACAATTCGGAAATATTAAGTAAACTTGATCGATTTTAAAACTTAACTTTTATATATTTATACAAAATTTGTAAAAAAAATGAAAAGTCACGCGTTGATCATTGAAGGTATACTTTATATTTATTATCATAGAAAAAGTAAATATATAATTTAAAAATTCAATCATAGAAAAACGCTTCTCCATGATTGTTTTTATTACTTGATTAATTTTCAGGTTCTAATGAAGGAAATCGAAGTTACCAAATATTGAATAATTTCGACATCGTTTCAATTGATAATTGTTACAGAAAATTTTTCGCTGAAAAAATGCACTGCCAGGAGATCAAAAAAAATTACTGGTGCATTTTTGTCATGTTTTTTTTTTATTAACATAATTGATTATCAGCATTCATGTAAATCAACTCTGAATTCATCAAATTACTCAAATGCTTAATTAATAGATTCAATTTCGCTAACTCAATTTATATTCCACACAGAATATCATTTAATGATAACTGCGTGTTTGTTGCATTTAATTACCATAAAATTGATAATTAATACGTCAGATGTGAAATTTTGTTCAATAAGAATTGGAATATATGACATTTGTATATTTGATATTCGCTTAAGCTCATCTTTCAATAACAGATCTTGGGTCAGTCGGTAGCGGGTAGAGTTGGCGAGTGCACGGTTCACGGATCAATCCCCGGCCGGGACCAGTTTTTTTTTTTTTTTTTTTCTCTGAGCCGATACCAGTATATATAATTATATAAAACTATATATAAATATATAAAACTATATAAAATTATATATGGCCAAAACTCATATATAATTTTATATAGTCATTTATATATAATTTTATATAATTATATAAAAAAAAAAATTTTCCGGGTAATAGTGGGGACCGCAATCGGTACTGACTTTGGCCGTCTGTCCCTATCACGGAGTCCCGGAACTGGGACAGCATTTCGGCGCGTTGTCCCAATTACGGACAGTCGAAACTGAGACGTGGTAACTGATATGACGATCATTGTTTGTCGCTGAAATAACTATAGGTACATGATACGCGTTTTGTTATTTTATACAACGCTTTCGAGGTCAACAAACTATCCAGATGTTTTTTTCTTTCCGTGTTTCCTTGAATTCTCCTCGACATCACTGTCTTATACGGTCTTTCGAGGGCGTTCACGTATAACCTATAAGTTACGTTAGGTATATTCTATTGCCTATAAATTCAACGGTGTCATAAAGTTCAGAATAAATAGTATCCAAGTAAGTAAAACCAATGAGTTAGTCGTGTGATAATCCTTTACTCATTTCTTGGCAGCCCTTATACTAATTTAATGTAACTCCGTAATTGGGGCACCATATATGGGTTTCCCTGTCCGTAATTGGGGCACCGTATATGGGTTTCCCTGTCCGTAATTGAGGCACCGTATTCGGTCGACACACCTTTTCGAAGGCACCGTAATTGGGACAAACGCATCGCTTTATATTTATTTTCCGTTTTCAGATAGTAATTTTCAAATTTGAAATGTGAAAGGATTGTCTCGATTAAGGGGACCAGTACAGCTTGAATTTTCGAAATAATCGGGTTTTCGTTTTCTGCAGTTTCTGTTACCTCAATGTGTTCTGCATCTGTGAAAAAATTGACTTCAACGAAATCGTCAAGGATTCGAAGTTACCGCCAAAAGTTCGTCATTTGGCTATCGCGATCTGGCGCAAGTGGCGCTGGCGCTTGATTTCGATATTGATCACATGTTGTATGATCGCCATTACTTTTCCGATACTTTTCAAGGTTGCGTGAGCGTTTCCTCGATTTCCAGTGTTTCGGATTTGAACAAAATAAATAAAACCAGTACTTTTCAGTACTAAAAAATTATAAATTCACCTAATATCTATAGCGTGTAATCGTTGTACGGGTGTTGTGACTTGTGTTATAACTATAACTACTTGTGCTATAACTATAACCTCAAAGTAAGTATTCAATCAAAATAGTAATATCTACACTAAGCTTCTGCCAAACTGTGTGTGCGGTCGAAGTTTTTTCGCTTTTTGTTCACAGATTTTTGAATAAAACATAAAGGAAATATATAAAATATATTCATTATATTCAATATGAAAAGAAGAGAGAGGAGCTCTGGTGTTGGCACAAAAGGATGCATTGGCCGGTCAAAAAAGAGGGCAAAACTATTTGCGCAGAAACAAACAACGCCTGATGAACAGAGTACTCATGTTTTAAATGCTTCGGATAGAAAAATCAGTGGCGACTACGAGGCCAGCAATTCTGCTGGCTATAGGCTGTTTCACGTTGAAACACTATTTCGTGCTCTGCGGGAGCATTTATCTTGCAAGACATGTGGTGGGTCGATAGTTATGACCGAAGTTGGCTTGCGAGGACTGGGTGGGACATACGGTATCTCTTGTGAAAATTGCGTCGAGCTAAAAACCTTCAAGAATAATCCTATGATTGATAATACACGAAGCGCGTATGAAATCAATAGGCGATCCATACTAGCGATGCGTTGTATTGGGCAAGGCTTGGACAGTTTGGCAAGGTTTTGCGGAGTCATGGACTTGCCACCACCTGTAAAACGGCCAACATACAATGTAATTGTGAGACATCTAGTGGAAGCTTCGTCACAAGTTGCCAAAAGAGTCTTCCAACAAGCTGTCGAAGAAGAAATAGAAACTTCAGCGACACCTGAAGCTCGAGCCATCACTGCACAGTGCGATGGGACATGGCAGAAACGAGGCTTCAGATCACTCAACGGTGTTTGTACCGTCATTGGCAGCGAAACAGGCAAGGTGGTAGACGTCGAGGTGCTTTCATCCCACTGCAATGCATGCATACGATGGAAAGGAAAGCAGACTGGTGAAGAATGGCAGACTTGGTACGAGCAGCATAAGCCACACTGCCAGGCTAATCACACTGGCTGTGCTGGGGCGATGGAGGTACGTGGTATGGTCAGGATATTCCAGCGCTCCGAAGAAAACCATAATGCGAAGTATGTCAACTACATTGGGGATGGCGATACCAAAAGTTACGCCGCCGTAGTGAAAGCAGAGCCTTACGGACCCGACGTAAAGATCAACAAGGTTGAATGCTGCGGACACGTTCAGAAGAGATTCGGAACCCAAATGCGCAAGCTGAAAGTGAAACTGCGGGGGCAAAAACTTTCTGATGGCAGACTCTTGGCCGGAAAGGGTAGGTTGACCGACGTGATCATAGATCAAATGCAGTCATATTACGGCAACGCTATCCGTAACAATGCAGGCTCCGTTAAAGATATGAGCAAGGCGATATGGGCAATCTGGCACCATAAGTGTTCAACAGATGACAAGCCTCAGCATCATTTGTGCCCAAGTGGGGAAAATTCTTGGTGCCAATATAATAAGGCGGTCGCAAAAGGTACAGTGGCGGAATATAAACACAAGAGTTCGCTACCAGAGGCTGTAATGAAGACGATCAAGCCTGTTTTCCACAACTTGACGTCTCCAGAACTACTTACGCGCTGCATCGGAGGTAAGACTCAAAATGCAAACGAGTCCCTCAACAACGTCATCTGGAAATTCTGTCCGAAGAGGACTTACACTGGACACAATCTGGTGCGCATAGCAGCTAACATGGGAGCTGTAACTTTTTCCGAAGGAGCCACAGGACTTTTGAAGATCATGACTGCGCTCAAAGTCAATCCGGGAACCAACGCAAAGGCTCACTCTATTCAGGCAGATAAGTCACGCCTCGAGCAAGCTGAGCAACAAGCAGCTAGAAGTTCCCGTGAGACACGGATCGCCATGAGAAGGCTGCGGCTTGCGGACAATGAGTCTGCGGAGGATGCCGCAGGGCCTTCATATGCTGCTGGAGCTTTTTAAAGAAGTAAGTAAGAGAAAGAAGCTTGCATGGAACACAAAAATATATAGAAAAAAAAAGTTCTGAGAAAACAGTTTGCAGAAAGGAAAAAAAAATTAAATTTCCGAAAAAAAAAAAAATTATTCTTGAAAAATGAAAATAAAAAAAGAAAAAAAAAATTCACTCAACTTTGGTATAACAAACTTTTTGATGTATGAGTCTCCGGAGGAGTATATAATTATTTAACAATTTTTCTGCAAAATCTTCAAACTCGTTTATCTCAGAACTATGTTTTTGGAGCTGTGTCGTAAGATTTTAGGAGCACCGTTGCTCCGATTGGGGTCTTTGACGGCTCATTTTGTTCGGGCGACAAATCCTCATGATATGAACGAGGGAATTTTTGAATGTGTCTATTTTGGCCAAGTTATTTGCAAATTAGTGGCTCAAATTTTGGAAATTTTAGATAAATGACTGTAAGTTTTCACATGTGTTTTTCTTTTCAGATCCCCGCGTTCATAAGATGTGGAACTCCTGTCTGAAGAAGTTGAGACGTCGAAACACTGGATTGGATCAACGGTGTGCCTGAAACCTTACGACACAGTTTTTTGCAGAAATATTCTTTTTGATGTAAAATAAACTTTGGTTGACAAATAAAGTGATTCTGGAGTACTTGAAATATCTTAAACCAAGCTGTACTGGTCCCCTTAAGAAAACATCAATTCGTAAGTATAAAACCTTGAAAAGTCGATATAATAAGTAAAATATTTATATTTAATCACAGACGACGCAAGGCGTCACTACGGGCTCCGTAATAGGGACACCTACCCTATATAAAATTATATATGAGTTTTGGCCATAAATAATTTTATGTAGTTTTATATAATTATATATAGTTTTATATAATTATAGATACTGGTATCGGCCTAGAGAAGAAAAAAAAAAAAAAACTAGTCCCGGCCGGGGATCGATCCGTGAACCGTGCACTCTCCAACTCTGCCCGCTACCGACTGACTCAAGATCTGTTATTGAAAGGATGAGATTAAGCGAATATCAAATATACAAATGTCATACATTCCAATTCTTATTGAACAAAATTTTACATCTGACGTATTGATTATCAATTTTATGGTAATTGAATGCAACAAACACGCAGTTATCATTAAATGATATTCTGTGTGAAATATAAATTAAGTTAGTGAAATTAAATCTATTTAATAAGCATTTAAGTAATTTGATAAATTCAGAGTTAATTTACATGAATGCTGATCATTAATTATGTTGATAATACAAAAAACATGACAAAAATCCACCAGTAATTTTTTTGATCTCCTGGAAGTGCATTTTTTTAAAGAAAAATTTTCTGTAACAATTATCAATTGAAACGATGTCAAAATTATGCAATATTTGGTAACTTCGATTTCCTACATTAGAACCTGAAAATTAATCAAGTAATAAAAACCATCATGGAGAAACGTTCTTCTATGATTGAATTTTTAAATTATATATTCACTTTCTTTTTCGCATTCTTAAGGTATGGATATAAAACCTTCTAAGCTACTATACTGTCTGATTTGTTCTCATTAGTCTCTCATTTTATTCATTTTCATTTCTGAATTGTACTAGTATTGTATATCCTTTCAGAATAAATTTCCGTTCTGACGAGAGTCCTCACCAGGACCGAAACATATATGATTATATCTGATCATTTTTTCTCGGAAATAGGAAACAATAACGGAAGTCCCGCAGGAAACGATAGAACACCATGGGGCCCTAATTCAGACGATTCAGACGGATAGAGAATACTCCAAGAAACCCGCAAGAAAACAATTGTAAACTATAGGAACCAATAGGCAACAATAATGGAAATACCGCAAGAAACGAAAGAACACCATAGGCCACGAATTCAGACGATTGAGGGGGATACAGAATACTACAAGAAACCCGCGAGAAAACAATTGGAACGTATGAGAAACAGTCACGGAAATCCCTTGAAAAACGATTGAACACCATAGGCCCCGAGTTCAGACGATAGAGATCGATAGAGAATATTGCAGGGAACCCGCAAGAAACAATAGAAAACCAGAGAAAGCATAGGTTCCTAATAATATTACAGGTTATCGAATAAGAAACGATTAATGTTTGTTCACAATTCATCTGGTCAAGCGTGAAGGATCACATAGAAGCATGATTCAGAAACACACTCATCACGATACACTCAAATAAAATGCTACCTAATTAATACCGTTTGATTTATATTGTAAAAGCATAGTATTTTTGACATAGGATTGAATATAACATGAGTAACATAAATTACGATTTAATTCCATTGATATTCTATGCGACAAGCACTATGGAATCGAGTGGGCCCACACAGCATTCAATATTGCCCAATATTGTAGCAACATTGCAGCAATATTACAATGTTGCTGCAATGTTGCTAAAATATTGGACAATATTAAATGCTGTCAGGGGGCTTGGAGCTGTTGGTATCAACTGGTGAAATACTGTTCACAAACCGCATAGAAGATGATACATTTTTTTTTATAACGCATGCATGAAAAAGTCGCTTGTTTGGGGCTCTGAAGCGGTTATATTGTGGCACTTTTCTGACGTTTGAGTAGGCGATGCCAACATGAAACTAATTGCATGCCAAACGTGCGCACTGCGTTTTGCGCACATCGAGCGTGCACAACATGATTTTTGTTACGCACGGCGTGCGAACAAGAGCATTTTATAATCATTCATCCCAGTCGACGCGCTATCTCCGTGAATCGACTCAATGTTTTTGGTATGGTTGTTTACATTGACAACAGAGCCCCACAAGCAACTTTTTCATGCATTTGTTATAAAAAATAGCGTTCGATACTCCCGCGAAATGAGGCGTTTAGGGTTGTCCGATGTCTTCAGCACTCACTTCGTCTCGGCTGCCGCCTCGACTACGTTTCGTGCTGAAAACATCGGACAAACCTATAAACGCCTCTCATTTCGCTCTCGTATCGAAATCTACTATTCTTATTGTTTCCTATCGGTTATTTGAAGCAGGGCGGAAGCGTGTTTTTGATTTTCAGCCATTACTGCTAAGCTACCAAAGTGTGGACATGTAAAAAAAAAAGAATGTTAGATCAGCTTTGTTCCATAGAATCTGTAGGGAAATCTATATACAGAAATGTGAAACATCAATGTCAATTTTTGATTTATTTCGTCCCGCTCATATTTAAATAGTCTTATCTCTAAGCGGTGGCACAAGCCATTCTTCAATGTTTATTCAACTTCATGAAGCCCACACTTTCCCTGATATCCGATCTTGTTGTAACCCATTCAGGAGGAATTTATTGAGTCGCTGATTCCAGATCTGAAGTCGAAAAACAGAAACTCAAAATGGTGGATCCAATACAGCTACGGAATTATGAAGAGTAGAAGTTATTTCGCATGAAAATTAAAGGTGCTTTAGTCCACTAATTTTGAGCCTACAGCGGAGACATTATCAGATTCACATTGATGAATGCCTACTTTCTACAATTCTAGTCCGTCATTTTTAATATTCGTACTTCAATTTCAGATTGGAAATGAGCGACCCCAAAACCCGCCGAGTACTAATTTTGATGTGAGTCAGTTTACTTTTTACGATTTAACTTTGCCTTAATGGATGCACGATGGGAATTCATGTATTTTGTCCTTGGATCCAGAAGGAGTAACCCAAGAAAACTCTTTTGAGTGAGTTTACAAAAAGTCGCACATGAGGAAAAGTGCTAACTGCAAAAAATGGAACAAATATGAGGAAAATGGCTCACGTCACGTTTTAGAGTTGAGATATAGAGTTCATTTTGTAAGAAAAAAAAAAACTAATGTTTAGATTTGTAAAAATAACAAGAACAAAATTTTGATCACTAAGACACCCTCGTATACAAGGGGCGTTCCGGGCCATTGTCACCTGAATTATTATGTTGCAGGAGTTACAAGACAACCAGGTTTGCAAACTTTCAGATTTTCCGAAAAACTAGTTTTTTCAATAATCGATAGAATAAGCGAAACCACTGTTATCCACAATCGAATTTGAGGAACCTTACACAATAAATCTTATGTAAGTGAACAAAAATGTTGAGCTCACATCGAATATGGACGCGCATTACTTCAGGTGATACACTTAAATGAATTGGACGAAGCAGATAACATTTGACTAATATTAAAAATAGAAATTTATAGTAGTAAAATGAGTGTTGTGAATGTGATATCCCTAGTTAGGATATAAGTATTTACCGCGAGGAACTGGTGAAACAGAATGGATCGATCCCCCACCCGGCGGATATTTCGTAATTTTATGGGGATAGTCACTCGTTGCACTGAAAATCCCTAGGGTGATTTTGGCGTGCGGTCGATGCAACTCGGCGCCCATTGTTGATAGAAGCCGGCTGACTACCAATACATCGCGGAAGGTAGACATTTGAGGTTATGTTCGTTTATGTGAAGCAAATGATCAATAAAGTGAATAAAACCTACGTGAATAAGCTATGAATATTTATTGAAAATCGATCAATCAGTTTTCAATAATATTCTAATGCAATCAACGAATCAACCTGAGCTATAACTGGAAATTAATCAGAATCGAAGAGTTTATCGGGAACAAGCAATTTGAACGAAATTATTAGTTGTATCTTGGGGTTGAGGCTTTAATAAATTGAACTGGGGTAAGTGACACGAACCTTATTAAAGCTTACTCAAAGTTCATTCAATAAATAACAAGGATGATTGTCATATTGTAACTCTTCGATTCTGATTAATTTCCAGTTATAGCTTAGGTTAATTCGTTGTATTGCATCAATATATTATTCAAAACTGATTGATCGATTTTTGAAAAATATTCACAGCTTATTCACGTAGGTTTTATTCATTTTATTTATCATTCGCTTTAAATAAACGAACATAACCACACATGTCTACCTTCCGCGATGTATTGACAGTCAGCCGGCTTCTATCAACAATGGCTGCGGAGTTGCATCGACCGCAGGCCAAAATCACCCTAGGGATTTTTCAGTGCAACGAGTGGCTATCCCCATGAAAATACGAATTATCCGCCGGGTGGGGGATCGATCCATTCTGTTTCACCGGTTCCTCGCGGTATAAGTAAGATAAGGATGTAGTGGTAACGGAAGTAAACACACACTCAGCACAGGTTGGATTTTAAGTGCTTGGGTGTGTGTACCGGTGGTCCGAACGGGCAGTTGAGACTGGACATTGGCCACGGACAGTCAAGTGAACTCACGAAATAAAGATACGAGTGTTCCCAAACAATTGCCTGTGTATTTATTTCACAGTGAATTTGATCAACCCTTTGAGGGGCAGTGGGAAGTATACGTCCCACCTGTTTCATTTGAGCTTATTTAACTTTTCTAATCTATTCTCACACTTTTTATATGAACCTGAACGATTTTCGGTCTCTTATGGCCGGTTTCACAAATGATGAATAACTTTATTCATAGATTAAACTCTTATTCATTGAAAACAAGAGACTATTTTACATTGTATTTGCGACTTTTATTCAATAAATAGCGTTATTCTATGAATAAGAAGTTATTCGACGTTGGTGAAACCGGCCATTAGGAACCTAAGTTATGAGATTTCAATGATAAAGTGCAGATATTGTTTATTTATAATCAGTTAAAAACAACCAAAGTGCAAAAAACTCAATTTTTTTGGCATAAATTCGGCTGCGGCTGAACAAAAAGTCCTAAAGCTTTGAATTTTGTTTTACAAATATTCCATACCTAATAACATAACATATATTTTTTTCAGAATTTTTCACATGTGAGTTTTTTTTTTTTTTTTTTCAAAAATCTCATCAGTACGGAAAAAGCAGTATTTGTACGGGAATGAATCGGTTTTGAACGCAGTTGTTGTTTAATCAACCCCCAATTTCATATATGAGGCAAAACACGTCAAACGTTCCCACCCAAAATTTTGTTCCTTCCACTTTCCACTTGGTTTCATTTTGAAGGGTAAGGAAAAAGGATTTTGTTAAGACATATTTGAACAAAATCGATAATGTCGCATTTTGAGAAAAACTTGAAAATATGTTTGGATTCGAAAAAAACTATCTAAATTTTCTTTCATCGGAAAATCCTTTCGATAGACCGACAGATTGCAAGAAACCATTTCCAAAACTGTCCTTACATTGTAGAATCCGCCTATCCGGAGAAAAGTTACGATACATCAAAGAACGGCGTGCAGACTGCAATGGCGAAATACGTGTACCTGTGCCGGGACAACGGGTAGGTATCCAAGCTTTCGTTTCAGGGGGTTAGAAGGGAACCACTAGTACTACAATTTGTCAGAGTTTCAATAAGATCAGGGACAACAAAATTTTTGGTGGGAACGTTTGATGTGTTTTGCCTTATGTATAAGATAATTATTTTGTTAATAACTTTTGTATGCGTTATCGATTGTTGCTGAAAAAAAAAACAATAGGGAGCGAGATTTCGGTGTCGAGAACACCCCCTCAAAATTGCAAATCCATAAGTGCAACGGTTCGACAGATTTCGTGGTCTCAAGAAGAACGTTCTGCGACGAAGGAGTACGAGAAGGAGAAGGAGAAGAAGATTGTGTTTTTCGATCAACTTTGACGGTCGATATCTCAGGAACCACCAGGTCGATTTCGTTCAACTCTTGGAATGGATGTTAGGCGAAGTGAGTCTCAGGGGGTTAGAAGGGGACCACTAGTACTACAATTTGTCAGAATTTCAATAAGATCAGGCACAACAAAATTTTTGGTGGGAACGTTTGACGTGTTTTGCCTAATATGTAGGTTTTCAGGGTCCCCGATCACAAATCTGGCATCATGATCTCGAAATTTAAGATGGCGGATATTTTCGAAATATTGACAAATTGGATATTTCTAGACGAAATCACGTGAATAAGGGTTTTCGAGGTCCCTGATCATGAATCTGGCATTATAATATCAAAATCCAATATGGCGGATATCTTCGATGCAAAATTGAAATTATTTATTCATTTATGTTTGTTATAAAAAATTGGTTTTTTCAAAAAAAAATTGGACATTTCGAATATGAATTTTATTTCAAGATTATTTATTATTTATTTAATGTTATTGGCTGTCATGACTGTATTCATGAATATATCCATTTTTAACTACATTATGCGACCATATTATGTTATATTCAAAGGCGTAACTACTTCTTTTACGCTAAGTGCCATGTGCGAGATATATGTACTGGCGAGCTCGCAAGTAACAGATAAAAGTTGTAGAAATGAATAATACCATTTTTATTGTGTAGGGGAGAGCAGGGCAATATGGCCATGCGGGGTAAAGTGATCATCTCAAATATTTTCCACTCTAGCAATATTTAAAAGGCTGTATTTGCACCGAGCGTTTGTGCCGAAGAACTTGCCGAAGTACTTCGGCACAAACGCTTGGTGCAATACAGCGTTCTAGAGTGGAAAATATTTGAGATGGTCACTTTACCCCGCATGACCACATTGCCCTGCTCTCCCCTACTTGTGAATTTTTGAATGAAATTACTTCCTTCTGAGACCGTTAGATTACCGGCAGTTGAGAATGCCATTTTAGTGGCACGGAAGCTGGCTCCGCCTCGGGAACCTCATCTTTATAAGCGCGCAATCGCCCGCTTTCGTTCTCGACGCACAATGTACTATAAGATTTCTAAAAACTAATAATATCTGCGTTGTATAATAAGGTCTTTGCAGTTTCTCGTATTGTTTGGAAACTTTTCCAGCTGAGTTTTTTACTGTCATTATCAGTAGAGGTGTCGCAGTTTTGAGATTCTAATTCAATACAGTATTCGAGTTGCAGAGAGAATTGCGAGTTTTTTTACCTATAATTTCAACCTATTCTTGTTAACTGAAATAAATGATTTCAGTGTCTACTTATAAAAAAATATTCACCGAAAAATGAGTGGAGTGATGGAAAATGTTGCAGAAGAAAGAGTTTCTAGTAAGGGGCTTTTTGAAGCGATAGAAATTCCCAGTGATGGTGAATCGAATGATCACATTGAAGATAGCGAAAATGGATATTCTATGGATAAAGATAACTTTTCAGCAGAACCATCTGAAATTTTCACCGATGAACTGAAAGTAGATGCAAATTTAGATGGTGAATGTGATGAAGACGACGATACTCATTCGAGTATTCGTGTTGCTGAAATGAATGGAATGGTGCCATTTCAATCCACCATTTACTGAACCCCGTGCAGAAATTTGAACTGGAATGCGAGGCTACTGTCCAGCGCCTGGCAGAGATTCTCTGCCTAGCGTGCACTCTATCGGCTCTGCCTAGGCGCTAGCTAGTTTGGCCCAATTCCGCGTTCCCTGGCCAGTGCCAGGTCTGGCACGTCTGGCAGCTTGCTGATCACGAATTGTCACCAACGTTGATTAATTTAATAATTTTAGTATCCTAACTGAATTTCTAATTTTCACTCCTGACGTACGTGCATACATACATACATACATACATACTTATACATAATGAAATATGAAATATCATTGCCAAAATATCTTGAAGGTATCATAACCTAATAATTTCTGTCGTATCATTTTCATGTTTTCATGATTATTCCAGAATAATGAATAATATAAACGAAACTCGACGACGAACACGCGATCCTGTGCGAAGGCATCGAATAATACATCAAAATTCGAATGCGTCGCAGATTCAATCACTGAATGACGACAGTGACGCTGACTCGAGCTCCGAGGCTGAATGTGTGTAATATGATAATCAACTTATAAGTGAAATATAATTAAAATTTGCTTTGGTTATGATTCGAGCATAAATTGCAGGTGTCAGTGCTCCAGAGAATGGATAGTACCAGGTCTGAAAATGAAGTATCTGATGATGGTATCCCTGAAGAATTACCTGTGGATAGACAAACAGACAACGACGAAGAGAGTTTTAATTCCGATGAAGGTTCTCAGATTCACCGGGAAGGTAGTGTATCACCGGCTAATGCCATTGATGAAAACAGTGACAGATACTCATCTGAAAATGAAATGACGGACAATAGTTTTGATGAAGAAGATGAAGCCAAGAAAATTCGAGAATGGGCGATAAGAGAACACCTCACTCATTCTCAGTTGGATGGGCTTTTGGTGATTTTGAGGAGAAGATTACTTCCTGAACTTCCACGAAGAGCAAAAATATTTTTAAACACATCGGCAGCAGTCTATGATGTACAAGACATGGAAGACTATGATGGAAATATGGCACAATTTGTATACTTTGGTATTGCTGAACGGATTCTAGCCTGCGTTAATGCAGAAGTGCATATAGGACATGACATTTTGATCCAAGTCAATGTAGACGGACTTCCTCTTTTCAATTCAAGCAACATCCAACTTTGGCCCATTTTATGTAAAGTGGTCCATGAGCCAGACATATACGAGCCGGTGCCTGTGGCTATATATGCTGGTTTGACGAAACCAAAATGAATTGATGAGTACCTGGCTGAGTTTATTCTGGAAATGAATCAACTATCAGCAAATGGTATTGATATTGACGGCAGCCTGTTTCAAGTGAGAATCCAGAGTTTCATATGTGAAACACCAGCCAGGTCTTTTTTTAAATGTGTGAAAGGGCACACCGGATATTATGCGTGTGAGAGGTGTACGGTGAAAGAATGCAGGGCTGGCAGATCTACTGTATACCCTGATGCAAATTGTCATGAAAGAACTGGCGAAGAATTTAGAAGACAAACTCAGCGTGAACATCACAGTGGTGTTTCGCCATTGATACATTTACGGCCTGCAGTAAACTTAGTGTCGTCATTCATTCTTGATTTCATGCACTTAGCTTGCCATGGTGTGATGAAAAAACTTTTGAAAGATGATTGGCTTTTAGGCAATCTCTATATCAGACTAGGTCGCAGAAGTCGAATGGAACTGTCTCACAGAATGAATTTTTTAAGATCTCTGGTAACTGCTGAATTTCAACGAAGACCACGGTCCGTAGCATTTGTAGCTAAATGGAAGGCCACTGAATTTAGATTTTTTTTATTGTATTGTGGGGTCATAGTCCTGAACGGTATTCTGAATGATAGATTGTACAAACATTTTTTATTATTTCATGCTGCATGCAGAATTTTATGCAGCGAAGATTTAGCCTTACGGTACAACAGGTTTGCAAAGAGCTATCTTAGATGTTTTTTCTCAGTTATGCGAGAATATTATGGCCCAGATTCGCAAGTCATGAATACACATAACTTAATTCATATGGCAGATGATGCTAAAAACATGAAGTGCGACCTTACAAAAATAACCACATTTCCTTTTGAAAACGCACTCGGTAGAATGAAAAAGTACGTTCGCTCGGCGAATCGACCTCTGGCTCAAATTTGTCGCCGCTTACATGAGAAATTCTCCATAAAAAGTATTAAAGCAGCTCTACCGCAGAATGCAGAGATACTTATGGAAAATAATGATGACCCAAATTATCAGCGAGATCACAGGTCGATTTCGAAATCAAAATTCCAAGGAAAATATCTACTTTCGGTCAAAGCACCCAATGATGTGGTTCTTCTTAGAAATGGCACTATTCTAAAAATTGATCGTATGTCACACCCCGATGGAAATGTACAAGACGTCACAATCATTGGTAGAAGATGGAAAATCAAAGAGTCACTGTATATGTATCCATGTGATTCTAAAGTGCTGGAAGAGTCGGTGCTGGATGATAGACTGTCCGTAACTACAATTACAAGCCCTATCAATCAAATTAAACGGAAAATGATTATATTACGTTTGCCTGAATCTGCTGAGAGGAGGGGAAAAACATACGGAATGTCTCTATTATATGAGTATAAGGTAAGTTGGTTCAAATTTTCCTAATTTATTTACATTGGCACTTTGATTTAAAAGTATCACAGAGTTAAACATTTTCAGATGAATGTCTGAATAAATTTACAGAATCTGTTCATGTGTGGGATCAACGAATAACTTCTGATGCCATTTTTTATTTGTATCAGACAACAGTGACTGCTTTCAATATGACTAGATCAGAGTAAAAATTGTTCGATTGATCTAAAACAAATTCGAATTAGTCAACGCATTAATCAATGCATGTCAACACACTTCACCCTCAAAATATTTATTGCGGGCGAACGCGCAATCCTTGCGAGGTTAGTATCCTTGACATATCTCGACGTTTTAAATAACGCGCTCAACGGTTTGAGTAATTTCTTGACCATCGCCGAAGTTCGTATAGTGACGATGAAGCTATAGTAGCGTCTTCCCTCATTGTTAGTAAAACGTGACAAACATTACGAAAGAATGAACAAAATTCAGGATAATGTTCCGAACTCCGCAGTGAGAAGAAATGTATCCAAATGAGTACAGCCTCAAAGCTGGAAAAGTTTTCAAAAAGTGCACATACATAACATGATTGCCCGTATTCATAAATACGAAACTCGGCGCGTAAAGTCCCGCGCTATGCTTGTTATGGATGCTTACGTTACTCACACACACAGTGCCGACCAATCAGGAGACAACGGTGCTGTGTGTGAGCGTGTACGTGCTACGGGCGAGTATAGCGGACCGGTTATGTGCCCGGCGTAAGTCTTATGGACTGAGCGCGACACTAGCGCTACAACTGACTACATACTCGATACGGACCTTCTAAGATACGGGCCAAAGCGTGCTACGTAAATACCGCATTTGATCGTGCATTCTTTTAATTATTATTCGCAAGTTGACGCTGAATATGTAAGTATAAAAATGCTTATTCATTACAATGATGTTGAAGCCAGCAGATAATAAAGACTCGTCAGCTTCTGGCTTTTTTTCGAGAAGGTGAACAATCGAGAAAACATCACGGAGTGTCCTCAGGAGAGTTCCGTGAACAATCCCGATTGATAAGTTTCATCGTTTGTTCACCCCCTCAAAAAAAGGGCCAGGAAGTGCAATTTCAGCGTGAATTCATTACGATATAAGTACACAACAAGAAACTGTTGATATATTAAAGATACTTATATATTTCAACCTAACCTAACCTAACCGAACCTATATACGAACAGCGTGTGTAATACACATATACATTTTCAATATGAACAAGATTTCTCTTCGAATTTTAGTGACAATGGATGGTGAAATTGATAATAAGGCCTTCCAATTGGTGGAATTTGATCGAATTGATAAAAGGAAAAAACGAGGTCCAATAGACTGTGTACCATCAAATTGGATTTCTTTCAATCCCGCGAGCAGTACATGTGAATGTAAATTCATGCAACCTCCGTACTCGGAAGTTGATTCCAAACTGTTCGATTCACTCATCAAACAACGAAGCCATCCCCCAGCATCTTGGCTTACCTATCCAATAACACTCGAGGGTCATGCAAGTAAATAGATGATTGGTTGTATTTCCTATTAAATTTGTTAAGTTGTTCGAGAATAATCTATCAAGGGGGAATATGCACCTCCGAATTTTAACAAAATCAGCTGTTCACTTCAACTCATGATAATTCATCTATGTAGCTACGTCCTCACAGGATTAATTCAGCTTATCTGTCAGATCTGATCGGTATTTAGTTATCAATTCCAAAGCATTATAGATAATCTGGTCGTATGTTGACGTAGCTAGAATTACAGAAAAAAATGTAGAAAGTCGTGAAAGTATTTGGCCTGAAAGGTCATGCAAAGCTTGTAAGCTTGCACCGTTTCAGCTGTCATATAGTCTGCCTATGAAGCTTCAATGCAGTCAGTAGTATAGAAGTTGTTTCCGCAACCATCAATATTTTGTCAGTTCTTGGAAACAAAATACGAGCAACCGTCAGATTGATTACACATTTTGTTGTCTCACGTCATTCTCAAGACGCCTACCTATTAGATGCACATAGAGCTTTTTGACATGTCAAATTTCAGTTGATTTAATGTGAAACCGAGCAATGAAAAATCAAAATTCTCTAGAATTATCATCTACCAAAAGATAATTTCTGCTGTAACACAAAGTTCTATTATCAGCTGATAGCAGTACCTCGTATGAATAATTGAATGTTTGAAATTTGTGTTATATCTGTTCTCATCTTAGCAACTTACGACGATGCAATGAATCGTCTCAAACTATTAAAGCGCGAAGCATATGGGGCATTCCAGCTCAACTCAACCGGCCAACGGAAGTGACCTCTTCGATTTTGTTCTCGAAATAGTATATGGAAGTACTATATTAAACATAACATGTCTGTGAAGATCAAGCCTTAAATCAAAAATCTGCTCAAGTTATGATTTTATGAAGATTTGAGTCGCCTCACATTCAAATATTCAGTGCCACTAAACGATGAGTCAACTCGAAAAGGTGTCTAATGGATTATGTCCGGTACAAAGTGTAGTTCGGTTTATTGATGTCTAATAGCAACTTCCCAAATATTTGTATCCAAGCTTTCTATGTTTTGCATCATACCCAATGTTATTTATTCGTGCGAAGCAAAGTTTCCTCGGAAATGGTAATTATATAATTATTTAAAGTTTGCACAACTCCGGAAGTTGACGTCCGGGCATATTGTTTCGGGTACCAAAATTTGTAGTTTTTCACCGAAAATTTTGTTTGCGAAATTCATCCCAATCGATTAGGGCACTCCCGAGAAAATTGAGATTTACGAGAAATTCTAGAGAAGAAGAGTGCTTGAAATTTTTCATTGAATTTCCATCGAAACTACACTTTGTACCGGAAATAATCCATTAGACACCTTTTTAAGTTGACTCATCGTTTAGTGACACTGAATATTTGAATGTGAGGCGACTCAAATCTTCATAAAATCATAACTTGGGCAGATTTTTGATTGAAGGCTTGATCTTGACAGACATGTTATGTTTAATATAGCACTACCATATATTATTTCGAGAACAAAATCGAAGAGGTCACTTCCGTTGGCCGGTTGAGTTGAGCTGGAATGCCCCATATGTATACATTGAAGACGGTACATTACCAGAAAGTAAATCAGAGAATGTGAAAAAAGCATACCAGCGCATAAAAGTCAAAGGTGATATGGCAGCTGCTGAACAGTTGATGCGAGTGGAATCGATCACCCCTTCTGAGAATGAAAATTGTGGAATGGACATAGACTGTAAATAATCTAATACATCTCTTTTATGATTCCTCATTCTTATAATTCTAATCACACGGTGTTCCATGCTATTTGGATATCGTTACAGCATCCCCTGAAACATCTGACACAATTCCTTCTAATAAAAAAAAGTGTTGAACTGAACAGAAAACGTATAAATCCTAAGAATGTCGCTTCAAGCGAATCAACTGATGAAAACAGTAACTTGATTCACGAACCTAGGAAGAAGCCAAAACCGAAATCTGTGATGAAAAACTTAAACAAGAATAACACACGTGCCTTCATTCACGAAAAAGACCATGTCGAAGGTGTGCACCAAAACTTCACTGTTTTTAAATCCAATTACCATTATTCAACATGGTTGATACCTGACTTAATTCGAATAATTTCTAGCAACACCAAGAAGCTCCTCAAAGAATCCATTATCTACCAATAAGTCAAAAATGCCCACATCATCTACATGTTATTCTCAGGATGTTACACCGGCTCAGATTGCTAGTGGTAATTTAAATTTCCCCTGCCTTTAGTAACATTTTTGTTTCCACGAGAATTATTTACTGAAAAGTTTTCACAGGTTATTTGCAGTTATCAGACACCAAACAACGTGAACATAAATCACAAGACGTGATTCGGAATAAAGACCCTACGAATAAGTGTAGAGTAGAAAGTACGAGGGAAACTATGGTAGACAAATCAAAAAAGTCACAGTTTGCCCAATCACGGAACAACTTGGAAGGTAATTTCAATCTGAATGTATTCTTTCATATGTCTGTCGTCGAATGTCTGCGTTTCCCTTCATTAAGAGAGGGCTATACTGAAATTTGGAAAAAAATAGTTTTTTTATTTCTTAAAGGTGTAGAAAAGGTCCAAATAAAACAAGCCTACGTTACGTTGTAAATGATGCTAGTATCTATGCATAGAAAAAAATTCAATCTTTTGCCATGAAAGTGTAGATGCAAGGAACTTTTTGCAGAAACTTTTCTTCGCTGCGCTGCAAGATTCTGCAAAAGGTTCCTTGCGTCTACACTTTCATGGCAGAAGATTGAATTTTTTTCTATACATAGATACTAGCATCATTAAAAACATAACGAAGGCTTTTTTTATTTGGACCTTTTCTACACCTTTGAAAAATAAGAAAATATTTTTTCGTCCAAATTTCAATATGGCCCCCCTTAACATGACAATTTTTTGTATAGACATTGAACACTCGAGCAGAAGATCGTCACCCACATTGCCGAAGTCCAAGGGGGATTGTGAAGTCCTCCGAGGATTAAGGTTTGATGTCCAAGCGCTTACCTCAGCCATTAATGAGCTGAAGGGTATAGTTGAAAGGTCAGCTCTAGCAAAAGACGCATATGGGGCAAATGTCCAAAGTTTAAGCGCAGAATACGGCCTGAAGCTGCCTGTGACAACTTTAGAAGAGTTCGACGCATTCGATGAACAATTGAAATTGGATAAAAAATTACGCAAAGAATTCGTGAGCAATAAATTAGACACTGAATTTTGTGTATTTTAATCTAAGAAGTGATATATGACTCATTGATTCAATTTCTCTACAGACTAGCACATTGCATTTTATGTTCGATCACAACCTAACTGTACCGAAAAATATCACCGCACTATTAAAGAAATGTATATCAAGAGCTGTAGCCTTGGAATTTAATGCAGTCAAGAGTGTTAAGGGGGTATATACACCTTTAAATGGGTTGAATTTCTGAAAAACAATTTTCCTTTTTTTTTCAACTTGAAGACTCTGATAAAATTTAAAAAAATTATCATGTTTGGGGAAGGTTAGACCTTCATTATCCATATCTTACATCATGTATTACTTCCAGTCTAATAGTGGCTGCGCTGAAGACAGGAAAATACAAAATCGCTCGGTTGGCGCAAAGAATCAGACCCAGCGTTGGACCGATGTTAGAATTTTTGGTTCTCAATTGTTCAAAAGTTCTATGTTCATCTGATAGAGGCTTGTCTTATAAACAATTGAGAACCAAAAATTCCAAGATCGGTACAACGCTGGGTCTGATTCTTTGCGGCAACCGAGTGATATTGTATTTTCCTGTCTTCAGCGCAGCCACTATTAGACTGGAGTCAATACATGATGTAAGATATGGATAATGAAGGTCAAACCCTCCCCAAACATGATGATTTTTTTGAATTTTATCAGAGTCTTCAAGTTGAAAAAAAAAGGAAAATTGTTTTTCAGAAATTCAACCCATTTAAAGGTGTATATACCCCCTTAAGAAGAAGCGCCTTTTCAAAGAGACACGACTCTGTGGTCTATTACTGGGTAAGAAAAAGAGTTGACTGATGATGATTTCTCTGTAATAAATTTTTATTCATTAATATTTGAAGGATCCGTGTGGCCTGAAAGATTCTTTCCATTTTTCTCCAATAAGTTAAAGTAGAATCAAGCCGTGGGCTGTATCTGCGAGCTATCGCCTTGTAGATAGTTCGATTCAGTCAACGCAAGAGCTATTACCGTAAGGATTCGTAACCATCACGGCTTGGATCCAAAATTTTTAGTCTTATTCGTGTTTGCGCAGTGTATTGAATCAACAATCCACATTCTGATACCACCAAACTCACTTAAGAAATATATTTTCGTCTACCAACTTTTGGAATTGATGGACTTTCTTTCTCAACTTGATATTTGAGAGAAAAAAAAATTTATATATAATTTATCAACCAAATTTTTCCCATACAGATGTGTTTTAATAAAATACAAAGAAGGAGCACAGGGATCCATTGCACAAATGACAGAGAACAGATTTTATCGGGAGCTTGGTAACTGCCTAAGCAACGCCATCGATTGGGATGGGCATCGTAAAGTTCGTTCAATCAAAGCCAAAAACAGATCTGTAGTCCCGGCAGCTGATGACAGCAGAAGCAGCAGCACAAGCAGCAGAACTAGCAGAAACTCGACTGCAGAGAATGATAAATCCTTGGACACTCAACAAGACTAGAAATCGCCTACCTCACTTCGCTGTATATACCTATTATTATGATTATAGTTTATCTCAAAAATTATCTGAAATATGTTTTATAAAAAGTGAAAGAACATTACTGATATATTATATTGAATATTTTGCTTTATGTCATAAGTCTTTTATACTTTTGATAATTTTATACATTTCTTCGTGTATCTAAAAGTACAGATTATTTAATAATAATAACATTCATTTATTGGCAAATACTTGCACTGCATTTTTTTTTATTGATAATTATATGAATAGCTACTTTTAAGAATTTTGGCTAGACCCTAGTCAGATCTCCTAGCTAGCGCCTGGTCAGATTCTCTGGCTAGGCATTGCACAGACTTTTGTTACATGCCAGGCATGGCTCAGGCCAGCTAGTCTGGCCATTGCCAGTCCAGATTCCTGGCGAACTGGCCAGGCGCTAGGTCGCGCCAGGATACAATTTCCGCACGGGACACTGCGGCCCGAAAAATTTTCCATAAAATATCAGGCAACCAGGAGAAATTTTTTCATGTTTATTCTCACAGCAAAACATAGACAGGATTGTTGAACATCAAATCTCTACTGTGATCAGAGAAAAGTGCCAAATTAGTCCGGTTGACAGACCTGCCCATACAAACAAGTTTGCCACAACAGTTCGCGGTAGCATTTTTCTTATAGTTTTCGACGTACTGAATCAATGGTGCAAGAATTTTCGCACTAAGTCTTGCGGAAGGGGTTCGAAATAATTTTTGAAAATTGAAATTGAAATATAGCGATAACGACGGAGAAATTGAAAAAAAGTTTCATTCAAGAGTTGTAGAAAAACAAAATCCACATTAAAAATGATGCAGCTTTCTTTCTCTACAATCAATAGGTGAGCCAGTGTAATTAATTCAAGATTTTCAATAGCTCTATACAAAAATGAAGGAGTGGGAGGTGCCTCTCCTTTCTCCCAATGTCGCATGTGCATGTTTCGTACGGGTGCGAGCGGAACACCACCAGCCCGCGATGCTTTCACCTCTCGAGCCTGTCTAACTCCTTCATTTTTTTATATAGCTATTGAAAATCTTGAATTAATTACACTGGCTCACTTATTGATTGTGGAGAAAAAAAGTTAAATCGATTTTATCGTGGGTTTTTTTTCTACAACTCTTGTGTAAAACTTTTTTTCAATTTCTTCGTCGTCATCGCTATATTGCAATTTCAATTTCCAAAAATTATTTTGAACCCCTTTCGCAAGACTTAGCGCGAAAATTCTTGCACCATTGAATTCAGGACGTCAAAAACTATAAGAAAAGTGCTACCGCAAACTGTTATGGCAAAATTGTTTGTATGGGCAGGTCTGTCAACTGAACTAAATTTCAACCCTATCCCCAGCGAAAAAATGAAAAAGTTTATAGGACTAAACATAATTATGGGTATAAAAAGATTGCCGTCTTATCGTGACTATTGGTCCACGAACGTGCAACTCAACGATGCTCAAATTAGTTCTGTCATGAGTGTGGAGAAACTTTCCTCCTTATTATCACATTTACATTTAAATGATGGTACTAAAGAGCCTAAAAGAAACGACCCTGAATATGACAAATTGTACAAAGTTGCACCTTCCCGGGAAATTTTTTTTTTATATGATCATATATAATCATATATAATTATGTATAAGTTTATATTATTATATATAGTTTTATATAGTTATGTATAATGTTTATATAAAATTATATATATTTATAAATGAATATGTATGAATATATATAAGTTTATATGATTATATAAAACTATATAAAATTTTATATAACAGCGTATCGCATGGCTTTATATTACTATATAAAATTATATATATTTATATATAAATATGTATGAATATATATGGGTTTATATAATTATATAAAACTGTATAAAATTTTATATAAAAGCGTATCGCATGGCTTTATGTTACTATATAAAATTATAGATATTTATATATGAATATGTATAAATATATATAAGTTTATATGATTATATAAAACTATATAAAATTTTATATATAGGCGTATCGCATGGCTTTATATTACTGTATAAAACAATACATTGTTATACATTAAAATATTAATGATTATTTTCATATAATCATATAGTTTTTTGTCATTACATATAAATACTTACAGTATATGAACGTGAATGGTGACAGATAATCGATGATTGTCAAGTCATCTTTTACTTGAGTGTATATTCTTTCTCTAATTTTGACGCAAAAATGTGCACTTTGTAAATGAATGCATTCAATAAATATTACAATTCGGAAATATTGAGTAAACTTGATCGACTTTAAAACTTAACTTTTATATATTCATACAAAATTTGTAAAAAAATGAAAAGTCACGCGTTGATCATTGAAGGTATACTTCATATTTATCATCATAGAAAAAGTAAATATATAATTTCAAAATTTAATCATAGAAGAACGTTTCTCCATGATGGTTTTTATTACTCGATTAATTTTCAGGTTCTAATGAAGGAAATCGAAGTTACCAAATATTGAATAATTTCGACATCGTTTCAATTGATAATTGTTACAGAAAATTTTTCTTTGAAAAAATGCATTTCCAGGAGATCAAAGAAATTACTGGTGGATTTTTGTCATGTTTTTTTTATTATTAACATAATTGATGATCAGCATTCATGTAAATTAACTCTGAATTCATCAAATTACTTAAATGCTTATTAAATAGATTTAATTTCGCTAACTTGATTTATATTTCACACAGAATATCATTTAATGATAACTGCGTGTTTGTTGCACTTAATTACCATAAAATTGATAATTAATACGTCAGATGTAAAATTTTGTTCAATAAGAATT
The DNA here is from genome assembly GCA_963992785.1 of Tenthredo livida. Lineage (NCBI taxonomy): Eukaryota > Metazoa > Arthropoda > Insecta > Hymenoptera > Tenthredinidae > Tenthredo > Tenthredo livida. The sequence continues at coordinate 41,028,458 of OZ023064.1, read as the reverse complement.
GGAATGTATGACATTTGTATATTTAATATTCGCTTAATCTCATCCTTTCAATAACAGATCTTGGGTCAGTCGGTAGCGGGCAGAGTTGGAGAGTGCACGGTTCACGGATCGATCCCCGGCCGGGACTAGTTTTTTTTTTTTTTTCTTCACTAGGCCGATACCAGTATGTATAATTATATAAAACTACATAAAATTATATATGGCCAAAACTCATATATAATTTTATATAGGGTAGGTGTCCCTATTACGGAGCCCGTAGTGACGCCTTGCGTCGTCTGTGATTAAATATAAATATTTTACTTATTATATCGACTTTTCAAGGTTTTATACTTACGAATTGATGTTTTCTTAATCGAGACAATCCTTTCACATTTCAAATTTGAAAATTACTATCTGAAAACGGAAAATAAATATAAAGCGATGCGTTTGTCCCAATAACGGTGCCTTCGAAAAGGTGTGTCGACCGAATACGGTGCCTCAATTACGGACAGGGAAACCCATATACGGTGCCCCAATTACGGACAGGGAAACCCATATATGGTGCCCCAATTACGGAGTTACATTAGATTAGTATAAGGGCTGCCAAGAAATGAGTAAAGGATTATCACACGACTAACTTATTGGTTTTACTCACTTGGATACTATTTATTCTGAACTTCATGACACCGTTGAATTTGTAGGCAATAGAATATACCTAAAGTAACTTATAGGTTATACGTGAACGCCCTCGAAAGACCGTATGAGACAGTGATGTCGAGGAGAATTCAAGGAAACACGGAAAGAAAAAAACATCTGGATAGTTTGTTGACCTCGAAAGCGTTGTATAAAATAACAAAACGCGTATCATGTACCTATAGTTATTTCAGCGACAAACAATGATCGTCATATCAGTTACCACGTCTCAGTTTCGACTGTTCGTAATTGGGACAACGCGCCGAAATGCTGTCCCAGTTCCGGGACTCCGTAATAGGGACAGACGGCCAAAGTCAGTACCGATTGCGGTCCCCACTATTATTATCACGATGAATGGTTAAATTGCACATTTTTTTGTTACTTCGTCAAACATTATTGTTACAATATCATTCTGTATAAGTTTCATACCGTATTTCGTGAAAATATTATATATGGGCCATTCCACGTGAACCGGATCAGTCACCTCTCGGATATTTTTTTAATTTTGCATGTCGATTGTCCTTGGGGAGTTAGATTATTGGGCCAAAGGATTTTTTAATGAGTCCAAAATTCGTTGAATTATTTGCATAAACAAATTCGCGCAAGGTTTTTTTCAAAAATTCATAACTCCGCCAAAAATGACACTAGACTCAATTTTTTTTCTTCAGCTTACACGGAAAGATTCATAGAATGTATAAAAAAATATATACTCCGAAAAAAGTTTGTTTATCGATTGTTTATTTAACAATTAAGTTTTCAAAGATTATTAAAACACACAGTGACACGATCAAAATTTAAAAAAAAAATACTGACATATACTTTGTACTATACTACAGCCTGTGAATTAATTTCAAGGACGTGTTATTTTTTGTTTTCGAGTAAAAAATCATTGAAGTTGGCGGTGCGCGCCAATTCCGGGTCGACCGACGCCGCGCCGCGTGGAACGTATAATGGCGTGCGTTAGACTGCTGTTCGCCGCTACTCGACGGACGCGTAGCAGCGGTATTCAAAAGTCATTTTCACAATGAAGGACACGATTTAAAAATCTGAAAAAAATACTGTAGTTTCCTAATGGCAACTATAAGCGACACGTTAAGTTTCGAGAAGGTGTTCTTTTTCGTTTTTGAAATATTGCAGTTTAAAATCTTAGCATACATGCTTAGCATACATATTAAGATTTTAAACTGCAATATTTCCAAAACTAAAAAGAACACGTTCTCGAAACTTAACGTGTCGCTCATAGTTGCCATTAGGAAGCTACAGTATTTTTTTCAGATTTTTAAATCGTGTCCTTCATTGTGAAAATGACTTTTGAATACCGCTGCTACGCGTCCGTCGAGTAGCGGCGAACAGCAGTCTAACGCACGCCATTATACGTTCCACGCGGCGCGGCGTCGGTCGACCCGGAATTGGCGCGCGCCGCCAACTTCAATGATTTTTTACTTGAAAACAAAAAATAACACGTCCTTAAAATTAATTCACAGGCTGTAGTATAATACAAAGCATATGTCAGTATTTTAAAAAAAAATTTTGATCGTGTCACTGTGTGTTTTAAAAATCTTTGAAAACTTAATTGTTAAATAAACAATGGATAAACAAACTTGTTTTGAAGTATATATTTTTTCATACATTCTATGAATCTTTCCGCGTAAGCTGAAAAAAAAGAATTGAGTCTAGTGTCATTTTTGGCGGAGTTATGAATTTTTGAAAAAAACCTTGCGCGAATTTGTTTATGCAAATAATTCAACGAATTTTGGACTCATTAAAAAATCCTTTGGCTCAAAAATCTAACTCCCCAAGGACAATCGACATGCAAAATTAAAAAAATATCCGAGAGGTGACTGATTCGGTTCACGTCGAATGGCCCATATATTTCCGTTTCTCTGAGTACGATTCCTTAACACTTTTCTTAAGAGAGGTATACCAATTGCGACGAACTCGTCGGCCTGATATTGAAATTAAATCATTGGCAGATAATTGGAAGCCTTAATATCTGAAGCTCGTCGTTTTAGAACCTTCATAAGTCGAACTTCATAAGAGAAACTCGTAGAACTTCGTATTTGGAACAGGTTTTCCCTAAATCAAAGAAAACGAATATAGGCACCGTAATTGGGACACCTACCCTAGTCATTTATATATAATTTTATATAATTATATAAAAAAAATTTCTCCCGGGTTATCTGAACACTCTTTTGGAAACTTATAAAATGTTTCATAATCCAACTAGGGATCAATCGATAGATAAAAGTATGATAAAGTTCAAAGGCAGAAGCTCCATGAAGCAATATATGCCAATAAAGCCAATCAAAAGGGGCTACAAAGTTTTGGAAAGAGCTGACGATTATGGGTATATATGCGAGTTTCAAATATATACAGGAAGAATACAGAATAAATCCGAAAAGCTTCTAGGGGAGAGGGTCATAAAAGATTTGAGTCGTGATTTAGTGTAAAAGCACTACCGTATTTTATTTGACAATTTCTTTACAACCGTAGATTCAATGCCATCTTTGCTGGCTGATGGAATTCTACCATGTGGAACGGTGAGGAAAGACAGGAAGAAATTGCCAAGAATCCAAGAAGCTGATAAAAACATGTCTCCTGGAGATAGTGAATACCGTACTTCATATACGGGAGTTCGATGGTAGAAATGGATTAATAAAAAGCCAGTACATTTTTTGTCAAATTACCACGACCCTTCAGTTGTATCAGAAGTCAGAAGGAAACAGAATGATGATTCTTCGGAAGCAGTTACATGCCCACAAATGGCCAAACATTATAACAACCACATGGGATGTGTTGACAAAGCTGACATTCTCAAATCGTATTACGAAATTTGTCGTAAGAGTAAGAAGTGGTGGCACCGAATCTTTTGGCACTTCGTGGATGTAACTTTAGTGAATTCTTTTACTATATAAAAACAGCTTTTTCCCAATGATACCATGTCACTGAAAAACTTTCGTTCATCAGTAGTTGACTATTTGGCAGGGTTTCCGAGTCGTCCGAAGAAAGGAAGACCAGCTAGCAAATCTCGATTGAAAAAGTGCAAATCAAAAGTATCTGATACAGTTAGAACCGCTGAAACTTTCCATTTTCCAGGTTGCCGAGATACTCGCAGAAGATGCGGCTATTGCAGTTCGAAAACACACGAAAAGCGAACAAAATGTTATTGTAAGACGTGCAGTGTTCATTTATGCATTGATGCAGACAAAAATTGCTTCGAAAAGTTTCACGAAGCCTTGTAGGTACGGAAAATTGAAAATGATGAAAAAAATGTAAAAAAAAATTTTTAATTCTGAAAACTGAAAAAAAACAGAAAAAGCAATAAAAATGTTGAATAAAAAATTGATAAAATTGAAAAAATTGAAAAAAAATTGAAAAATTGAGAAAAAAAAATTGAACAAAAAAATTGAAAAAAAAATTGGAAAATAAAAAAAAATGGAACTAGTTCCTCCCCATGTCCGCGTCGTTAGTTCCGGGTCACGCTGAGAGGGAGGAACAATAGCAGTAGTGGACTCTCTTCTGGTTTATGTAATTGGGACGTCAAAGTCGTAATCAGCGACCCCGAAAACCCCCATGTACCTATTTCTTCGTCAATTGCGCAAAAACCCGGAAGTTGCCCCATCACAGTGGCCATATTGGATTCACCATTTTGAATTTCGTAATTTCGACCTCAAAATCGTAATCAGCGACCCCGAAAACCCCCATGTACTTATTTCTTCGTGAATTGCGCGCAAAACCCGAAAGTCGCCCCATCAGAATGGCCATATTGGATCCACCATTCTGAATTTGGTAATTTCGACCTCAGAATCGTAATCAGCGACCCCGAAAACCCTTGGATCACCTATGATCTCGGAAATTTGTTCAATAGAAAAATGTCCCCCTCAAAGGGTTAAAATGATCCATAAAACTTCATTCAGGTATAATATGGTGAAAATATGATTCAATTATTTGATTTTTTTCAACTCATTTGCTCGTTTCTACCAGAATGAATGCGCCTATCTTCGCTATAGGCTTGTTCTGATCACCTCGAAAACGCGATTTGTAGTTTCTCCCATACGAAACCATTGATCAGAATGAAACCTTGGGGATTACTGCTTAATTTCAGCAGAAAGTAGATGAGTGTTTGTATACAGTAGACTCTAGATACATGGCCGCTCGGTATATGGCCGCACGAGCGAATTCCCCGTCACACGTACTCGCACGCATACAAATCGCGCTCCCCTACCACAATTGTGCACGCCGCTGCCGGTAAGCACGTCGCAGTAACATTAACATCCCGGTGGTCACTCTCACGCGCTCTTGCAAGCGTTTATGCCAAAATCAAAACAAACGCAGGCCGCTAGAGGCGTGACTTCAACACTGAACTGCTGCGTGGAGAGGGCTCTCCATTTCTGACCGTTTCCGAGAATTTTTCTCTCCTGCAGCCCCATATCGCGGCCATATATCTAGAGTTCTACTGTATTTTCAAAAATTTTGAAATTTTTTTCACAGATTTAGTCCTCATCACAGAAATCGTAGAATTATCTACAGATGGCAGTAGCAAACCACACTTTTTGAGCTTTATCTCATCTCATGTGATTAAGAAATGACCGAGAAACTATGATTTTGTGTCTGACAAAAAAAAAATCCGACATCTTAACCCTCCGTGTGTACACTGGGTCTTTAAAAGAACAGTCGAAATTTCAAAATAAAATCTAGTTTTAATGAATAGAGGGTGAGCTTTGGCTACCTACCCTCAAGTACCTAGCTTGTAGTGGGGACTGAAGGCCCAGGGGGCGCTCGGGCCAGGTAGTTTATCTGCAACCAGCAGCCAGTGCAAGTCGCGTCCGTTCTCTCAGAGGGTCAGTATACACACGGCGTCGGTATTTTCCAAGATGAGTGGATGCCAGTTTTTTGCTTTTTCCGTAGTTTTTCAGTTTTTTTATGGCTCAATTCATTGTTTCATGTTATGTTAGGAACATCGAATGTAATTTTTCCAAAACTGCGCAACATAAATCAATAAATAAATAAATGAATATAATTTTCATTTCTTTATTTCATCAGTGATAATAATTTTTCACAATTTTTGTAGTTGCTACAATGAATAAAGACTCATTTTGTGCGAAATGATTACCATCCGTATACTCATGACCTGTCTGAATCCGTGAAATATTTCCCACTTTCAGGTGCTGAAATAATTCAACTTTTTGGAATCCTAGCTGATGACAGGATATTCTCTTGAAAGCTCATAGTCTGAGCTATAAAACCCTGTAACCGACTATTTCTCGATTTTCTGCGAAATGGGGCTATCAATCGACTTGTCTTTTTGGCAGCCGATGTTTGACGAATAATGAGTTTGAACTGGTACGTTCGATCGGATGAAATGCCGCTCCCAACCGTGAAAATCGCTAAAATTACCACAAAATCGTGGAATACGTCTTGCCCCTTCATCGTTGTCAGGAACAAAAATGTTTTTGGATGGTTGTGTTCGGAATCCTATGTATAGAATGGAGGTACAGAAGCCGATTTTGCATTCTTGATGCATAGGCTATGATATAGGTCGAAATGAATGGCATGGATGGCTTTTTTTTATCGAAAAGTGTCGGCGTGCTATGCATCAAAAATGCAAAATCGGCTTCTGTACCCCCATTCTATATGGAATTCCGAACACAAGCATCCGAAAGCATCTTTGTTCTTGGTAACGATGAAGGGGCAAGACGTATTCCACGATTTTGTGGTAATTTGAGCGATTTCCACGATTGGGGGCGGAATTTCATCCGATCGAACGTACCAGTTCAAACTCATTACTCGTCAAACATCGGCTGCCAAAAAGACAAGTCGATTGATATCCCCGTTTCGGCGAAAATCGAGAAATGGACCGGTTAGTAAAATTCGAGTATACCCCCTCCTTGAATAAAGAACAATGATGCCTATTTGTACTCTAATAACCAAATTTCATACTTTAAAAATCAAAATAATTGTAACTAATATAGTTTTGTAATAAAAAACAGAATAACAGCAACAAAAATACTTACTTTTGTAGACAGAAATACAATGACACCTCTTGCCCGCGTATAATGAACTCGGAGCGCCACCAAACTTGGACGGGTATGTTCAAATACGAAAGCTGCTTTTTTCTCTCTTTGCCCCCCCCCCCCCCCCCGCTATCTGTATTAGTTCGCGAGTTATTCGCGTTGTGACAACCGTCCCCTGTTAAACTGACCCCAGTCTCCCCTACTCACCGTGTCTCAAAAAATATAGTGTACACGCGGAGGGTTAAGACTTACGGAAAAGAAACTTTGTAGCAACATAAGAGTTGTACAAAGTTACAGTCAGAAGATCATTGTAGGGGTGAAAGTGGCCCGCGTTTGAGTTTCCAAGCGACGACCAATGCCCCTTAATTAAGCGATTACTGAAAAGCCGATTTTTTTAAAAATCTAAACCGTTGCAAATCTCATTTTTCTGTTACGTCCTACAAGTGACAGCATACTCACTAGAGTAAAAATATTGGGATATTAGGGATCACGGTCAGGTCAAAATGGTCTGAAACGCCCTGAGTCTTAACTTTAATTATACCTATCAATGCTATTTCGCCGACTTTTGGACGCTAAAGTATCAATCTCGCGATTTACCTTGTTATACCCGAGCTGCTATTGTAGTAACTCTTATAAAAGCCTCTCAAATCATCGTGAAGTGGACCCGAGTATTTGATATGGATTGAGTAACTGCCTAGGTTGAGTACTGAGGCAAATGTCAGCGTGTAAAACTGCAGTTCCTCGTTGTACGTTGTGTAATTGATGCCCGGAACAGAATTCGTAGATGTAACGAAGATCTCGTTGAATTGTAGCCGATCCGCATGGAGAGTGATCGCGGATGTTGCTTGGATGACTTCCACGTCGATATCGACCTCGCCATCGAAAGTGATACCGCCATCGTCCAAATATGGAATCACTCTGATTCCGTATCGAAGAGGACGAGTGTTGTTCGGAAGCCGGTACTCCTCGGTGCCGATGACTCGTTCTGAGGGTGCATTGCGCTCATATTCTACCGCAAATGGCGTGGCTGAGGTCACGGTGATCGCAATTGCAGCGAAAACTAGTTGCGAAGCTTTCATCTGTGCAAAAGTCTGCGGAAGAGCAAGAGTCGGAATCAGCAATGATGTACTGTGGAGATGAATGCGACGGGTATTCAGGCTATACGAATTGTTTGAAGCGATGGCTAGATTGCGAAATTATGAAGATCACAGTTTGATTAGCAATTAATTACAACGAGCACATGGCTTACAAAGATTGCCAAGATCACAGGGATTACAAGAATATACTGCAAGGCTGACAGCAGGGTTTGGAGATTTAAAAGATAACATGAAGATTGCAAATACGGATATAGATAAATATGTTCGAATTGCCAGCTTCGTCATATTTCATGTCTAGGCTTTGCCATCAGTGGCGTATCAATAAAATATGGATTCATACAAAATTTCAGTTACGACACTTTTTACTTTTCATCACCTATGGTGATATAAGAAAAGTATTGGTTTCGGTCGAAAAGTGACTTTGCTAATTTCAACGAATCTTTACGTTTCCGACCCTCTGGAATCCGAAAAACGGGTTTTTGGACAAATGTCGGTCTGTCTGTCGGTCTGTCGGTCCGGCCGTCAGGCGGTCTGTAGCATGAATATCCGTGCGATGATCTGGAAAACGGCTCGATGGAAAATTCTGATATTTGGAGGACTTGACATTCGAATGACGGGAATGAAAAATTGCCATATCCCATTAAATTCGAATGTTCGCTTCTATCGGAAACCAATTGACTTTCATTTTTATATGTATGTATTTTACTTTTTCTTTCTTTTACTTTTCATTTTTGATATTTCAAAATCAAAATTATGAAAAGTGCTGCGGCAAACACCGTTTTTTTCGTCTTCATTGATTTTTTATTCTGATTGTGATGAGAAACGTGATTTTCAATTTCTTTAGGTTTCTCTGCTATTTTGTTCACGGAATATACATTCACCTTCCAATGCATGTACTATACTGTTGAATAAAATAACATATTTCATTACAGTGTACCAGTCATTCAAATAAGAATCGTTTTGAAAGTATATGTGAACCCCCTCAATCCAAGGATCCAGAAAATAATATGGTAGTGTACGTTCACTAAGGTAATGCAGGGGGATGATTTTTTACGATACATCACTAAAAATTTGTTTTATCTCAACTCAGTGTGCGAATTTTGATTACTCATGTCTGTTGTTAGTGTGCGAAGTGCCCGATTCACGCACTCTAGCGGGCAGCGTGCGAAGTGATTTACTTTCGCGCACTGAGTGTGCGAAGTGATTTATGTAATTAAAGGGTGGCACGGCAAAACGGTGTAAGTGCCCACTGCGCTATCTCACGGTGTATGTCGCTGAGTTTGGCCTGTCAGCTGTCGCGTCAGTTTTGCCGCGGTTCGTGTTTAACGTCGGCCATAGTAGTTGTATTATATTTGATTCTGTTCAAACGGAGCGAGAAAAACAATGCCGGGTTCTCGAGGAAATTAAAAAGAGTGGCGTAGAAATGCGGAGAATAAAAAAAGAGGCAGCGGACAAAGCTGCACCAATACGACAGGCAAGAGAATCGTCCAGAAACAGCCACCTGCACAGGTATAGGTTATGTTTTTCAAGGTTGGGTTTCTCTTTCTTCGTCGTTGCATGGCATTTAGGATTCTTAAACGTTAGATCGCGATGAAATCAGTAATATATTTTCAACAGTTTGTGAATCTCATCATTGTCTGATTGATTTATCTGTAACAATGATGAAATGATGTAATTGATATAGCAAAATGTTACACAATGATGTTTTTTTTTTTTCGTACAGATTGAGTGCAAATGCGTCTTTTCGTGTCGTGCAGTGGCGGCAGACTGTTATCATCGAGTGTAGGAGCAATTTTACAGTCTCAGTAATTACGAAAAGCAATAGAACTTTCTACGCGGCTGCATTCGCACAATACGTATCCGGAGGCGCCGTCATGGCGCATACGATGATCCGTCCAACAGCCAGCGGCCGCAGACATTCAGCTATTTTCTATATTTGCCAAATGGAGGTGAGGCACAAGTGTGCAAGAAAACCTCTTGCAATACTTTAGGAACTGGCCCAGGGTGCGTACTCAAATTAGGCCAGAAAATGGTTCATGGCATCGTAGACGTCTCTGAAAATCCTGGTGGCCCGACGAAGATAGAAAAACGGTCGGAATGGATACGAAAAATTAAAGAACACATCACGTCGTTCCCGAAAGAAAAAGGGCACTATAATCGAAATGATTCTCCTGATATGGAGTACCTGTCGGTAGACTCGAATATCAGTAAAATGCATCGGTGTTTCCAAACTAAGTATGAGACAAACGCGGGAAGGAGTCCACCAGTCAGCCGCAGATGGTATCACAACATCTTTCATAGGTATCTCAGACTATCTTTCAGAAGACCGAGAGCGGACACATGCATGAGGTGCGACGAGTTTAAGACCGCTGATAATGCTGCGAGTGACGAACAATATAAAATATCTGCTAAAGTTGCTCTACAAGAACATCACTGTCTTGTCGAAGTAGTCCACATATTGATGCACTATGAAAATGAATAATGAATTGAATGAATACAATGCACTGAGAGCAAAGTTCAGCAGAGACTACCGACGTCAGCTGGGTAATGGTAACTTCCTATATGGCAAGTAGTAGCTACCGGAGTTTTCGGTTGCCACAATCCGCCGCATGTACAGTAACGCCATACAAGCTGAGCGTACTTTGTATTGGCAAGTAGTAGCTACTTGCCTACCGAAGTAACCACAACTGAACCTATGCCTACTTGCCAGAGGCACACGGGGATAACTCCTGGCAGTATATGGAGAATTCCACGTGAACTCGGTGAACGTGTGACCCTGACAGCTTCCGATTCGGGCCATGATTTTTTATGTTAATATACCTGATCGAAGAGACGCTCCGAATTTTTTTCAGATTTTTTCGAAAAGCCGCAATTTTTTCAAAAATGCACAAAACGCCAACATTAAGAGCCCCAATTTAAAAATCTGAAAAAATTCTCAAAAATCCTCTGTCAAATATCAACATTTTTCAGCCTTGAGAAAAAGTGGGCAATCGTTTGCTTCCATTCTTCTTCGTGCTTTTTTCCGAAAAAAAATTATGAAACAGAACAGCAGCAGTTGCCAGTCTACTGTGAACTGTTCCCTTACGGAAAAAAAACCCTCAAATTTAAGGGGTAAATTCGCACCCCCAAAGTTTTAGGGGTTTACCATGAAACCTCAGGGTTGACCCTCAAATTTTACCCCCAAATACGGGGCGAACCCTGAGTTGGGGGTAAAATTTGAGGGTAAACCCTGAGTTTTCATGGTAAACCCCCAAAACTTTGGGGGGGCGAATTCACCCCTCAAATTTGAGGGTTTTTTTCCGTAAGGGTTGCTTGAACGTTTTTATACGTCACGCAGAATTTTTGGAAATTCTATATGATTTTTCCCATGCGATTTTTTTTCGTCCCGCCTGAATCCAAAATTTTGAGAAAAAATGTAATCGCTTCGGAAAAATCAGCAAAAATTGCCAAAAATCCTGCATGACGTATGAAAACGTTCAAGCAACAGTTCACAGTGGACTGTCATCTGCTGCTATTCTTTTTCATAATTTTTTTTCGAAAAAAGTACCAACAAGAATGGAAGGAAAAGCTTGCCCACTCTCACTCAAGGCTGGAAAATTTTGATATCTGACAGAGGATTTTTGAGAATTTTTTCAGATTTTTAAATTGGGGCTCTTATGTTGGCGTTTCGTGCATTTTTAAAAAAGTGGCGGCGTTTCAAAAAAATCTGAAAAAATTCGGAGCGTTTTTTCGATCAGGTACAATAACATAAAAAATCATGGCCTAAATCGGAAGGCGTCAGGGTCAAACGTTTACCGAGTTCACGTGGAATTCCCCATATGTTCCTGCCGGTATAACAGACTCCCCGCAGAAACGAGGATTTTCTCACTGTAAATGCGGGTGCAAAATCTGCCCGCGCGAGAAGGCAAACGTCGGTGTTACGCTTTCAAATCAACGAAGAATTTGCAAATCAGTCAAGTAGTCCGAATCAAAGTAACCACAGAAAACAATGGGGAAGTCTGCATATCTCGTGATTACGGCGAAACGTGGACGCGTCACCAAATTTTGAACAAAGTTATGTATTTTCATGAAGGTGCGTAATGGAAGATCATTAACATATTTTGTGATGCCTTGGTTTTTTTTCACAGGTGTGACGTTACGCGATTTTGCGAAAATTGAACTCTCTAGGAGCCGCACGGGTTCAGGGCTGACTATTGAAAAGAAAAAGGACCTTGCGGATATGCTCCGCTTCATGCCTCCACACGCCAGACTTTTCTATACTTATGTACTCGAATAAAATTAATTAACTGTAATTTCCTGCGGTTTTTTCATTAAATTTCAACGATTTTAATAACAAATCATGTTCATTTTGGCACTTACACCTTTCTCGATCACTCCCTAGTCCGCCATTTTGCGCCGTAATATTTGGAACTTTTAACGAATTCTAAACTCTACAGCCGGATCTTATTCGTTGAGGTTGAAGCTTTCAATTCATATCTGGTTCGTAATTTTAATGTCGCAATTGTGTTTTTAATCAGCATCCACAATAAGAAAAAAAGTTGGCACGAACCATGGACTTACAATGGCACGAGAAAAATTGAATTTCGCGAGTCATTCACTCGAAGACGGATTACAGTATCGAATCGGAAAATGGCCCATTTGAAAGAGATTGAAAGACTCTAGAAAGTACTTTCTCATTTTTGTTTTTTTAATCAATCGACCGAATTTTGGGGCAGTTTTTTTTATAGATACACTATTTACAGTATGCGGAGTGAATCATTCTCTACACTGAGTGCGTGAATGTATCTACTCGGCACACCGCGCGCCACAGTGTGTGAATCGGGCACTTCGCACACTACCAACAGACATAAGAAATCGAAATTCGCACACTGAGTTATAAAAAATAGTATACGACACACGTGCGTTCGCGCACTTGTATCGTAATCTAGTATTTCCGTCGAGTATTGTACAAAATTTCACTTTATAAGGTGTGGAAATGGGGGTTTTACGCATGCGAAGCGTGGGTAAAACGTCCATTATCACACTGCGTGAACCCGGGTAACAATTTTAAGTGGCAGCCATACGGCCGCTTTATAGCCAACTGACCTGCCAATAAGGCCGCCATGTGGGCTTTATCATGGCTGGTACCTGGCTAGTACCTGGCAACGACGACCAAACTATGTCGCTCCTACATGGCAGCTAGCTGGTTAGACAGCATAGCTTACTTATGGTTACGACCTGGCAGCGACATGGCGGGGCTTCCTTGCTGCCATGTGGATGCTAACTAGTTGCCAGGTAACAATCCGATATGGCAACCATATGGCCGCTATGTGGCCAGCCTACCTAACCATTGATAAATGTAGCGGCTTATGTGGGCCGTAGTCGGTTTCATATTGGCTTGTACCTGGCAACGACGACCAAACTATGTCGCTCCTGCATGGCAGCTAGCTGGTTAGACAGCATAGCTTACTTGTGGTTGCGACCTGGCAGCGACATGGCGGAGATCACTTGCTGCTATATAGATGCGATGAAGAAACCATCAAGAAACCATGAAGTTGCACTAGCTTACCTGATTTGTGAATGATTGCGATATGAAAAAAAAAAGTATGCATCGAAAAAAAAAGAAAAAAGTGGTAATGAAAAGTATTCGAATTTATACCACACAGTCTTAATTACAAAAGACTCTTGCGATACATACTGCCGGGTAGGCGGTATGAGTCGCTTGACTCGCAAGTTGGTTATAATTACCGCCAGCCAGCAACGCGTAGATGTAGCGAACCCAGTGTTACTTTGCTTGCGAGCGTGGCCGCTCATCTACCGGCATAGCGAGATACTAAATAGGTGGCAACACAATGTACGGACCAGGTTGATGTCAGGCTACTTCAGGACATGGCAGTGCCAGGTTGGTCCACATAAGAGCCATATGGCATCGCGAGGTGGCGGCCAGGTAGTCGCCAGTTAACGTTAAGACCCGGCAGTGTCAGGTTGGCCCGCATGAAAGCCATATGGCATTGCGAGGTGGCGGCCAGGTCAATGCTAGGTAGCCAGTGTACATTGGATAGATAGTCGAAAGCTACATGAACTAGCCTTGTAGCATAAAAGCCGTGTGATATCGCGAGGTGGCGGCTAGGTAGTGGCCAGTTAATGTTAAGACAAGGCAGCGCCAGTTCGGCCCACGTATAAGCCATATGGCATCGCGAGGTGGCGGCCAGGTAGTCGCCAGGTAACGTTAAGACATGACAGTCCCAGGTTGGCCCACATGAAAGTCATATGGCATCGCGAGGTGGCGGCCAGGTAGTCGCCAGGTAACGTTAAGACATGACAGTCCCAGGTTGGCCCACATGAAAGTCATATGGCATCGCGAGGTGGCGGCCAGGTAGTCGCCAGGTAACGTTAAGACATGACAGTCCCAGGTTGGCCCACATGAAAGTCATATGGCATCGCAAGGTGGCGGCTAGGTAGTTGCCAGTTAACTTCAGGACATGGCAGTGCCAGCTTAGCCCGCATGAAAGCCATATGGCATTGCGAGGTGGCGGCCAGGTCAATGCTAGGTAGTGACGGGACATGGCAGTACCAGCTGGGCCCACATAAAATCAATGTCGTGGGGCAAGGTGGCGGCCAGGTCAATGCTAGGTAGCCAGTGTACATTGGATAGATAGTCAAAAGCTACATGAACTAGCCTTGTAGCTGCCAGGATGGCGCAACATTGGTAGCCCAGCTGAATTAGCCATACTATCGCCATATGAAAAGGCCATGTTGAAACCATATAGCCGCCGCATGGTTATCGAACATCGACCTGCTATATGGCCGGCTGACGGCATTGCCGTACTAATGCCACATGGCATTAATGTGGCTGGTGGGCTGGCCATGTAAATTGTTACCCAGGAAGTAAAAGATATTTATATTTATATTTATATTCATATTTATATTCATATTCATATTTACATTCATATTTATATTTATATTTATATTTATTTTAGATATCGAAACTCGCCCACTAGGCTCGCTAGATATTCACCCCGGAATACGCGGATCCTGCATGAATTTTGCTGAAACTTTGGCAATCCCTTCGAAATCGAATTCGAATCAAAGTTTACCACCTCAGGACACTTGCGTTTGTTTTTTTCTTCAAATTTCACGCAGAAAAATGTGCATATTTTAGAATCTGAAAATCTGGAATGATTTATCGCTGTAGAATAGATTGGAACTCGTGAAAAACTCTAGTAACTTTGCATCCTCACACGAACCCTTTGCGAGATAAATGCCAAAATACAAAATACGAATAAAATAATGACATAATTCAGAGTCAATTAAAATGAATGAAAAACTATAATAACTCTTCTCTCCGCCGCATTCCCTTCGAGAGATAATAGTGTCCAGACGCGCTGGACGATATAACGCTGAAATTTCGGAATACGCGGATCGTTCATAGATTTTGATCAAACTTTGGTTTTTGTCACCCTCGTTTCACTCGGGCGATAAGCTACACTCGTGCGAGAATCACGTACTTCGCGCACTTGTACCGTAATTACTATTTCATTCTTTTGTTTTCTTATGCCTAAACATTTCGATTTCGAAATTTTTATGGTTTTCTCATTTTAAATGCCTGAAAAAAATGTATCGAATACATTTTTATTAACTTTTTTAAACGAGATTTAGATTTGCTGGCATGAATTTGAAAAACAAAAAGGAAAGAATCAACCTCTTTTCACCAATGTTTAATTACTGTAAGCTTTTTTTCCCCAGGGGAAAGAAGAATTTTCATTATATTTTTGTCAAGAAGTCTAATGATCTTCTGCGACATCTAATTGATACTCATCAAGTGTTCCAATTTTGAGGATTGTTTTTTTCATTTTATATTTTATATTTTTCATTCAAAGATGATCGTAGTTTTTGGGACTTTTTGTGAAGTGTTTCAGAAATTTTTAGAGTTTTTCGGTCTTCGCATGAGAGTTATTCAGTAATTTTTTGAAATATAATCAGAGATAAATTTCCCCCAGAGTTTATGATTCATCATGTTACTTTTCATAACATCTGCTCTGAAAAGTCAGCTTTCAGTGCCTGTTCAGCGAGTCGAAACAAGCTAATTTCATGCGAATGCCGCGGAAAGCTGTGATGTATGTTTCGATCGCGATTTCAATGTATTAGCGGTCTGAAAGCAGCGTTGCTTTCTTCCCATGGGAGGGAAGCAATTTAAAACCTGAAGTTTTTTGCAGATGTTATGAAAAACATAGTGTGTGACACGGGATGAAACATAAATGCAGGCACGGGTGATGTGAGCCCTCGCCTTCGGCTTCGGGCTGACAACTTCATCCTGGCCTGCATTCACACTGTTTCATCCCTTGTTACACAATATACCATTGTTAATATCAACTGTACTGCAAATTTGGGATTCAGCCCTGTCTTGAAATTCGAATTTCTAATTCTAGGGTAAGTGTGGGTATTACTGCGGATGCGCCGATTACTGCGGTTTCAGATGAAAGTATTGAATTATCATTTTTCTGAGTATATGTCTCCTTGAAAATTATTTCAAAAATCATTTCGTTCCCTACACTAATAATTAATGAAGGATGAATAACAACAACTATATTTTTAGTTATTTTATTGCAGTTCGAATCTTGTATGGTAACGAAATTCTAAGTTTTGCTGCTTTTGTTTGTTGACGAGCCATAAATACGTACTTTTAAATTGATTATATTTTTGTTCCTGGTATGAAAATATTCATCGCAATATCATTTTCGTATAAAGTAATCGTATATTTTCCCAAACATTCTATGCAAAACAACGTCAATATTTATTTTCTATCAGCTTTTACCAGCGCAGTATTGGGTACATTATTTTGAGTACAGTACGTTTCGGCGCCACCGTTTCGGCGCGACCGTTTGGGCGCGAGTCCTTTCGGCGCTAGGACGTTTCCTCTAACCTTCGAGGATGCAATACTAGTGTCCTAACCTATTCTAACCTTTGAGGGTGCAATACTAGTGTCCTAACCTATTCTAACCTCTGAGGGTGCAATACTAGTGTCCTAACCTATTCTAACCTTTGAGGGTGCAATACTAGTGTCCTCGCCTATTCTAACCTCTGAGGGTGCAATACTAGTGTCCTAACCTATTTTAACCTTCGAGGATGCAACACAAGTGTCCCAACCTATTCTTACCTTTGGGGGTGCAATACTGGTGTCCTAACCTATTCTAACCTCTGGGGGTGCGGTAACCACCGACTGCTCGTTCCGCACTGGGTATAGTGTTGTGGTTTCGGATAAGCGACAGATCAATGAAGTCCTAACCTATTCCAACCTTCGAGGATGCAATACAAGTGTCCTAACCTATTCGAACCTTCGAGGGTGCAATACTAGTGTCCTAACCTATTCTAACCTCCGAGGGTGCAATATCAGTGTCCTCACCTATTCTAACCTTTGAGGGTGCAATACTAGTGTCCTAACCTATTCTAACCTCTGAGGGTGCAATACTAGTGTCCTGACCTATTATAACCTTTGAGGATGCAATACAAGTGTCCTAACTCATTCTAACCTTTGGGGGTGCAATACTAGTGTCCTAACCTATTCTAACCTCTGGGGGTGCGGTAACCACCGACTGCTCGTTCCGTACTGGGTATGGTGTTGTGGTTTCGGATAAGCGACAAATCAATGGAGTCCCAATTATTGGATTCTGATTAATGGATTATAACCTTGATCGATCCGAAAACTCCCCGCGCCGAAACGACTCGTGCCGAAACGGTCGCGCCGAAACGGTCGCGCCGAAACGGCCGCGCCGAATCGTCTTACTCCCCATTATTTTGATACCTGTATGAAATCCTGTGGCTATTTTCCGACGCTATAACCGAACCTCAAATCTCAGCTCTGTCAACTGTCGTACGTTTACTGCTTCTTCCTGGATCGTGTTGAAGATGGAGAGAATATACCGAAATGGTAAAGACTGATAAGAATCGGAATAAAAAAAAAGTCGCAACGACAGGAAATATAAAACAGAATCAAAGACTGTGCTATTCCAAAGAAAATATAAAATGAGATATATATACCAGTATGAATTACTGTGGCTTTTGTCCGACGCTACAACCGAACCTTAAATCTTAGATCTGTCAACTGTCGTACGTTCGCTGCAGTTCACTGCTCGAAATAAAACCACAGTATTACACGCGCAGTAACTGGATTTTTCGCAGTATTTGGTGCGCAGTAATTCATGCAGAACCGCAGTAATTCCAGCATGTGAATCTGTTCTGATTTATGTGTTTTTTTAGTTAAATCTGCATTTTTCGAGAGTTTTAACACTCGGTTTTTATTCAAAAAGTACCAATTAAGTGTTTTCAGATACGTGCGGGACATTTTGTGGGCCCCAAAATTATCATCTTACGTTCAAAAGCCGTCTCGATTTGCGATCCGCAGTAATTGGGACAGTTACCCTATACTGTTCACGGAGTTATTAAATAATAATTACTGCAAAAGCATCGCGTATAAGTTTAGAAAACACACTGTACTCCAGAAATTCCGAAC
The DNA here is from genome assembly GCA_963992785.1 of Tenthredo livida. Classification (NCBI taxonomy): domain Eukaryota; kingdom Metazoa; phylum Arthropoda; class Insecta; order Hymenoptera; family Tenthredinidae; genus Tenthredo; species Tenthredo livida. The sequence continues at coordinate 41,010,186 of OZ023064.1, read as the reverse complement.
GTTTTCAAACCCTCGTCACCTTTTCGAAACCATTTCGAAATCAATTGTTTCCGTCGTATTCCTAGATCTAGGAAGAGTTCGAGAGAATATTTTCAGACTTTTCCAAACATCCGTTTGCTAGTTGCGGCTTTTACCAAATCCCATATTCCGATAGTCCCGTGATTTTTAGTCAATTTTCATTCAAATTCGAGAAATCGTAAGAAATAAATGATTCGCAATAAATTTTATTCAAAATTGTAGCGCACTTGAGAGCTAAGGTGATACTTGACTATTTTGTGGAAGCAGCTACTATCGGGCCGTAAAGTCGAGGTACTTGGGTTTGACACACTACATATAAGTGAAAAAAAATCGGAAAGCTTTCGGATACGAATCATTCTGAAGCCTGTTCTATTCCCCGTTAGATCAGTAATAGACTATTGTTGTATAAAAACCGGAGACAAGTTATCGTTCAATGTATGCAAAAAAACGTAGTTTTTACACATTCTCTGTCGTAACTTCACTTTAACTCATCGCCACTCTTTCAAAATCGCCGGGAAAAATGCTTACAAAATCACGCTCAATTTTCGAAGCTTCCTGAGTGCAATGCTCTTCAAATTTTGAAGGAAATCCCAAAATTATGGTCAAGGCAGTGGAAGTTAGCCCAAGTGGTGATCTCGGAGACGAGTAACAATAGAAGGTTCATCAACGGCTGAAAGTTTAGGGAAAAATTATTAGTAGTGTCCTGTACTTCAGTGAGTGGTATTTATTGGTTATTGAGTCAGTTTATAAAATTGGTTGACTATATTAGTCTTCTGCGCAGCAATGAGTAGTGTTATTTTTTTTTCTCCATGCAGGAACGATATTTTTGAAATAACTGTCGAACAACACATCTAACATATTGGATCGCAATGGCATTTGTTTACCATAATTTCTTCCCAAATTTTCAGCCATTGATGATAACCTTCTATTGTTTCTTGCCTCCGAGATCACCACTTGGGCTATTTCCCACTGCCGTGACCATAATTTGAAGAATGTTTCCAAAATTTAAAGAGCATCGCACTCAGGAAGCTTCAAAGATTGAGCATGCAGGTTTTTTTAAATATTTATCCCGGATATTTTGGAAGAATGGCGATGAGTTGAAGGGAAACTACGAAAAAGAATATGTTAGTGTTACGAATATGGAATGAGTGATAGAGCTGCCACCATTGTTATGATTAAGGATAGAGCTGTCGTTGAGTTCTTCCCTCGTTTTACACCTTAAGGTAACCGGATTTTAGATGGTAGGTGATTGACGTGAATATATATAAATATAACAAAATAATCGTTTATTGGTAATGATTACAAGGATGGTAGAACCATCGATATGAGTGTTACACGTTAATAAATATAAGCGATGAGTGATTTGAGCTTATGATTTCGAGAGTTAGTCAAGAGTGAGTATTCTCTTTGACGTTTTGGATGCAAGTTTAAGAACGTCTACTCTGTTTGACGATTGAGGAGTAAGTGCGTGTTGCAAGTACAATGACAATAATCGCTACTGATGAGCTGAATAATGAGATTATCTTTTCCATTGTCCCGGGAACGGGCGCGTTCGTGCAGGTGCAGTTTTATGGGTGCATACGTAGGGATGGAGTTCTTGGAATGTAAGGGTGAGACTTCCTCTGATTAGAGGTGGCGAGACTGGATAGATGCAGGATGTTGTGTCTTGGGTATTGAGAGTGAGAGAGCATAGAGGAGTATGGGATAGGGTGGAATACGTAACATAAGCACTACTTTTTCTTGTATATATTGAACGATAACTTTCCTCCTGATTTTCATACAACAATGGTCTATGGCTGATCTAGCGGGGAATAGAACAAGCTTGAAAATGATTCATATCCGAAGGCTGTCCGATTTTCGTCACTTAGATATAGTGTGTCAAACCCAAGTGCCCCGACTTTACCGGCCGATAGTAGGGGCATAGATTTTTGGACCACGGAATAGAAACCAAGACCTTGATTTGCAACAAACAAGAACGCCGCAATCGATTTCTATTAAATTTCCACACAAAAAGCTGCGTAATAAAAAAAAATTGCTAGTCCTGACTGCAATGGTTCGAGTTTGGGCTTGCGAGTCGCAGCTTGCAACTCTTCATCGAAACGCCGCACAGTATAGGTAGGAAGAATTGATGTAAGAAAAAAATGATTTTCTTCGCAGATTTCGCAATTCTAGTCAATGAAATATAATTTTTTCGTTGTTATCTTTCGAGACATTCTCTTTCAAGAACATTATTTCTTCAATCAACCACTCGGTAACATCCAATAATTTATGAATTACAACTAAATAACGACCTCATATAGTGCAGACTTGATGATGCTGAGGGGTTGAACTATTACTGTCACAACATCTTGATTTTTCGAACAACATCTGCGGGCCCGAGTTCATAAAAGCACGTGGTGTATTTGATTATTCAATTTCAATTCTTGCTTTTATCTTAACAATTCTCCAACTCATATTCATATTCACACACATATAACTTTGACGTTAATATCTCAGGGAACATACGGCCAATTTCATCCAAGTTTGGAAAGCAAGATCATATGGACTAGGACTTGCATTCCGATTGATTTTTTTCAAAAATATCAGGTAATTCAACAGAGATATGATAGATTTCTCAAAATATCAATAGCATTTTGGGTAAATAATTCGGGCTTGGCGCTCGATGACCTACGAGTACTTAGCGTACGCAAAGATTGAGAAGATTACATGAATTAAGCGCAGATTGTATGGAGATTACAAACATTACATCAGATGACATAGGATCACAAAAACCTTCGTAGCCCAGATTATAACAGTCATCAACCCCTAGGATGGATAAAATAAGAGCCTTGATCGACTTAGGCTTTTATCTTTGTAGGGAAAGGTAGGGTAAAACAGACCGGGGAGGCAAAACGGACCGTAGGGCAAAACGGACCGTAGGGCAAAACGGACCGAGAGGGCAAAACGGACCGCATGAAAAATTCGTTTCGGATTATTATCAAAAATTGAATGATGCATCGTGAAGGTAACCCTCGAAGTTAGTAATATTTTGAGGAAGGTCTCAGTCAATCAAGTCGAGTCAATTATTCTTTTTTAGCCGTTTGCGATGACTTGACTCAGTCTGACACGACGTGATTGACTGGGACCTTCCTCAAAAAATTACTAAGTTTGAGGGTTACCTTCACGATGCATCATTCAAATTGTTATAATAATTCAAACGGCATTTTTTATGCGGTTCGTTTTGCCCTCTCGGTTCGTTGTGCCCTACCTTCCCCTATGTGAATAGTTGTGAATTACTCATTTGTAACTGATAGCCATTACACTACACGGAGTGAAATGTACAGTCAATATTACTTTGCACGTAGAAAAATAGAGTAAATATGACCTTCCTACCTAGTATTCAGTCCGTGGAAAACAAAACGTTGGAAATATCAATATGTCACATAATAAATTCTACCACTTTTATGTCCGGTTGCAGAACCGTAGGTTACCCGAAGGTTTGAATAACCCGTAGTTTACCCTGCAGATACTACCCGTTCAACCGTTTTCTCATCTGACAGCTGTCATGAATCGCTGTTAAGTTCCGACAGTCCATGACGGTTGAACGGGTAGTATCTGCCGGGAAACCTCTGGGTTATTCAAACCTTTGGGTAACCCACGTTTATGCAACCGGGTATTAATGTTGTTAGTCCTATGTTTTCCGAAACTTAATTTCACGTAATTTTTACTACTATCTTATTGGGAAGGATACCCATACTTTCATAAATTTGCCTGTCATTTTGTGGGAAATAGACATAGAAACTTCCTCCCAATAGGACTTCGAAAGGAGCGAGATTAAGCTGTAAATCGTTTTTTTTTTTTTGATTTTTTTATATTGCGAATTTTTTTCCTCAAATTATTCAACTTTTCGTGCGGAAGATCGGTTTCCAGAAAATGCGTCGTAACTCGAGCACTATGGGCTTTCAGATGAATGTCGTGATATGAAAAATGTGTATTTTTCAATTTTTCACTTGTTTGAATTTTTTTTCAAATTTTTGTTTTTCGATTTTTTTTTCCAATTTTATTTTCGAATTTTTGGTACATGAACAGATCCGAAATAAAATAAACAATGAATTTTGTCATGAATTTGGAAATTTTTTTCATTTCTTACTAGAATTGTTTTTACTTTGGTATATTACATGAATGAATCCGAAGTGAAGTTAACAATAATTTCTGCGATTCTTTTGCTATTACATGATGAGGAAATTCATTGTTTATTTCATTTCGGAATTGTTCATGTACAAGAAATTCGAAGATAGGATTTCAAAAAAATTTGAACGAGGGAAAAATTGAAAAATATTAGGGAGGGAGGGGCAAAACGGGGTACTTAAGAAAATATAAAGTTTTCAGGAGTTGAAATCTGCTGAATCTTCCGTTTTTTAATTATAATCAAAGTAAATAAATAAAATTTTCAGCTGCCATAAGGAATTTTTTTTTTATGAATAATTTATATGTGAGATAAATTATTTTTGACATAATTATTGGATCCAAAGATGAAAAATTTTTTTGTTCTAATAATTTTTACCACATCAAATTATATTATTGATATTATTCCAATTAAAAAAAAAAAAAAAAAAATGTCTACTAAATTTTTAGGGTACCCCATTCTGCCCCCCCTGCCCCGTTTTGCCCCTCCGTCCCCTACATTTTTCATATCATGACATTTTTGACGAGTTACGACGCATTTTCGAAAAACCGATGCTCCGCACGAAAAGTTGAATAACTTGACGAAAAAAAATCGCAATTGAAACATAAACGAAAACAAAACGATTTACAGCTTAATCTCGCCTATTTCGAAGTCCTAGTGAATAAAAGCTTCTATACTCATTTCCCACAAAATTACACGCGAATTTATGAAAGTATGAAAATCGCAAAAAAAAAAAAAAAACGGGTATATTTAACATTATCTAGTGAGTGCGGAAAATTTGTTCAAAAATTGAACAGAGGAGAAAAATGAAGCCACATTCTTTCCACTTTTTAATGCCACCCGGGCCATTTGGTGACAATTTTTTTTGACCGAGATATTCAACTTCTTGTCTTGATCGAAAATTCGGAAAGTGATCCCGAACTTATGGACGGTACTGTACATGGGGTATTCCACCTCAACTCGACGTGTCCCCAGACCTTGACAATTCCGATTTCGCCAATTTATTTTGTGCATGTTGCACCATCAGATACAACTACTCTCACCAAATCTTTTAGGGATTGGTCTCATCGTTTTGATGAGGCAAAATATTGAAACCTCGGTGTTTTCGTTGATACGAAGATGTCAAACGCATGTAACTTGAAATCTATCTGTCCTATCGAGAAAATGAATAACACAAAATTTCTTGTTTTTTGAATGTTCTACGTGAAAATAATTTTTTCAAAACTCTTTAACCCTTGTGTCAGTTGTTATTCGCGAATAAAAGCTTATATGCTGTTTTTCGAATAATAGGCCACCTTCGATTCCATTGAAATTTTCACAAGATATTCCACGAAAAATTACGCAAATTGCAAGACCTTGTGTGAGATGGCTCAACTTTTGGTTCAGAAGTTACAATCATTTGAAAATCTGTAAAAGCCTATAACGGAACGAAGCCGCTTGAAAATGGAACGATGGAAGGATTGGAAATCAAAATAGTCGTTGGTATTCGAATGAATTCTGCATTTTATTTTCAAATACAGTACAGCTTACTTACTGCTTACGCAAACTATGACTGTTTTAATTTCCAATCCTTCCATCGTTCCATTTTCATGCGGCTTCGTTCCGTTATAGGCTTTTACAGATATTTAAATGATTGTAACTTCTGAACCAAAAGTCGAGCCATCTCAAACAAGGTCTTGAAATTTGCGTAATTTTTCGTGGAATATCGTGTGAAAATTTCAATGAAATCGAAGATGGCCTATTATTCGACAAACAGCATATAAGCTTTTCTTCGCGAATAACAACTGACACAAGGGTTAAAGAGTTTTGAACAAATTATTTTCACGTAGAACATCCAAAAAACAAGAAATTTTGTGTCATTCGTTTTCTCGATAGGACAGATAGATTTCAAGTTACATGCGTTTGAAATCTTCGTATCAACGAAAACACCGAAATTTCAATATTTTGCCTCATCAAAACGATGAGACCAATCCCTAAAAGCTTTGGTGAGAGTGATTGTATCTGATGGTGCAACATGCACAAAATAAATTAGCGAAATCGGAATTGTCAAGGTCTGGGGACACGTCGAGTTGAGGTGGAATACCCCATATATATTTATGAACACCCGGAAATGAACAGAATATTTGAAATGAGGACCTAATGACATTTTTTTTCTTCTTCTACATCATTTACCATTAGGGTGAAGATTTAGATCTGCATTTCTGTAAATAACAATAGTTACAGATCGACAAAATGCATATGGCTACAATTCTTCCACGTCTTTCTAATTCTCGAGAAAATTTTATTTCCGATTTCCACCCGTCCGTTTATGATTTGTACTTCATTTCATCACCATTATATTCTGACTGTATTTCCAGATTCGCTTTTCTTAAATCCAGTGAAAGTATAGATCTATTACCTTTACATTAGTTCACAAATCCTGGCTTGCACAGTCTGCGTTATTTTGAAATTTTTCTTCTTCTACCGAATAAATGTTCACAGAGAAGTTATCATTCGCACCACACGCCGCAGATAAGCATCGGAATAAATTCTGGACGACAATAAATTTTTCCCAAAGGCGTTATAGGTATATATATATACTTTCTCTCATTATTCATGATTATTAAGTCAAAGCCTGGTCGGCATTACGAAGTTTCTGTAATGTTATCATCCGATACATCATCTTTTATCATCAGGTAAATCCCAGCCCTTCTGCTGTAGTAATCGCGTTAGGCGGATGCCGATAAATGGTCATAGCCGAATATATTCAGGTTTATTACCAGAACATGACGAGTGCTGGATTGCGCCGACTTATTGTTCAAATTGAATAATCCGAATCTATATGTCTTGGACATCAGATCGGTTGACCATCGATCATGGTTCATTTCAATCGAATGAAAAATACCGACTGACGCTAAGATCCCCGTCTCAGGGCCACTGTAGTCTGACATGTTACTAAATACAATTACTGGGATCAAATCGTTTGTTGAAATTCCAATGATTTAAGGCACGACCAGTCTTTTTTTTGTCAAGCGCTTGAAAAAAAAAAAAATACTTTCAAGAATACTTCAGAATTTGATGTGACTTTCACAAAAAAAAATCATAAAGCTATTCCTTGCATGAAATGTGTAATTCGTCCAAAGATACCAACTTAAAAATAATTTCGCTTACAATTCGTGAATTTTAGATCGTCCTCAAGTATTTGACATTCCACGAATGAAAAATTAGTGAAACCCTTTTTGGCGAATTGCAGTTTCAATGCATTCAGAACGTGTTTCTATTTAATTGCAATAGCAATAGTTTCCCGCAAGTCGTAGTTCAGCAGTAGGGTGGCAATATTTTTTCGCCTCTTTGTGTTACTTCGAGCTCACATAAAAATTTGTTAGTTTGATCCATGTTAGGAGCCCTCTCCAAATTTGAGCTGAATTGGAAATTCCGTAGAGGTCGCTCAAGAATTTTTAAGGTATCAAAATTCAACGACATCGATTTGTTTTTACATTCTTCACTTGCTCACTAATCCAATCTGTTCTAGGTGGATTGTGGAGGAACATAGGGGAGCTGGGGGCTAGTTGTAACAGGGGTAAGTAGTAACAGCTCAATTACTCGGTAGATTGCAAATATTTTCATGGGGTTACACACCAAACGCAATACATATAAGGAGGGCTATTACGTAAGTACAGTAATAGTCCATGCGTCAGAGCATCAAATTTCATGAATGAACGTAAAAACTCCCTTCAAAGATTTTATTGCGCGAATCGCTTGGTTTCGGCATGATTAATAACATACTAAAAAATAATTGTCGAACTCGATCGGGAAATTATTGTTTAAACAATGGAAAGGGACGATTTTTTGGTTTTTGATGTTTTTTGCGTGAACTATGGGCCCTACGGTAAAAATAGTTATGAACCAAATTAATCCCCATAAAATTATCTACAAAAAATGATCTTTGACTCTTTTTGTTCGATTAATACTTTTCACAATACAGCCGCGAGACTAGTCGAACTGTGTTACATCACGCTTATTGCTGCTACTAGAGGTGTGCGGGTAGTCTATTTTGTCTGGTCGGGTCGGTCCGGGTACCCGAGGGCGAAACCCGGGCAGGCACCGGGGTTTTCGGGTACCCGAGTCAAGACTCGGGTACCCGGTATTAACTCGGGTGAATTTGGGTTTTCGGGTACCCGGTTCAACTCGGGTTTTCCGGTACCCGGTTTAATTCGGGTAAAGTCAGATTTTTGGGTACCCAGTTTAAGGGGTATCTACACCTCTTAATTTTGAAAGAATTGTTTTTTCTTATAATTTATTTGGAATGCTAGTGACCTACTCTACCTGCAAATAAATCGGCGTCATAATATCCAAAGGATTTGAGAAGTTACAGCCATATGACAGTGCCAAATTCCGAAAAACCCCGTCTTGACTCGGGTACCCGAAAGCGATAATCCGGTTTATGTGAGTTGAACCGGGTACCCGAATTGCACCGGGTTGACTTTAATTTGGGTACCCGACTTCATCTCGGGAACAGCGATACCCGACCGATATTCGCACGACGCCACTATCCAACTCGGGTACTCGATTTAGTCGGGTACCCGCACAGCTCTAGCTGCTACCTATATACGAGTAATTCCATGTCAAACCGGACAGCTTTCGGACCTCGATGTTACCAATTTCGCTATAACTTTTTTTACGGGTTCTATGGAACAAATAAATTGATCAAACAATTTTTTTTTTTTCTGGCCCCCATTTTCCAAGTTACACGAGGGCAAAATTCAGCAAAAAGAGCTGAAAATCGAAAACATACTCCTCTTCAAACGGTCATATCTTTGATTGTATTCATCCTAGAGACTTTAGTCAAGAACTATTCTAAAGCTATTGAATGACACTATTATTATACATTCATTTGATTCTGCGATAACAAACAATTTCATTTGTTATAAACAAATATATTATTTAAACGTGATTTTCAAAGCAAGAACCACGCGATAAAATTCTGAAAAAAATCTGAGCGTATTCCTTGATCAATTCTCTACAAAATCGTTAGGTCAAAAGTATGGAGAAAATAACCGGAAAATAAATTTCATTTGATACGATAAGAATAGTCAACGTGTTGAGAATAAATCTAAAAAAAAAAATCGAATCTTGCGCACTCAGTTAGGAAAAATATATCAAGAAATACGTACGAATAATATATGAATAAATGAATAAAATGAATAAAAAAGAATAGATGGATAAAATGAATGAAAGAAAAGAATACATGCACAAATGAATAAGAAATACGCGTGAGTTCAAACTAAATCTTCTTCATTAGCATTGTCAACTCATGGAAAAAGTTTTGTTATTGAAAAATAACCGACATAAATGATTTATCATCAAAAAATGGCTAATTTCAGAAATTTTTCATTTTACGGATCTACGTCCGTGAAAAATTATTGTACGAGCCTACGTTCGTGAAAAATCATTCTACGGACTGAAAACGGGCCGTAAAATCGGATTTTACGGCTCTGGTACCAAAAAGTATTGATCGGACAAAAAAATTCAGGGAACATTTTTTGTAGATAATTTCATGGGAATTAATTTCGTATTTAACTATTTTTGACGTAGGGCCCATAGTTTACGCGAAAAACATGAAAAACCAAAAAATCGTTCCTTTCCATTGTTTAAACAATAACTTCCCGATCGAATTCGACAATTATTTTTTAGTATGTTATTATTAATGCTTAAACCAAGCGATTCACGCAATAAGATCTTTGGAGGGGGTTTTTATGCTTATAAAACCCCTGACGCCTGGACTATAAGTGCCATGCAGGACGTTGCAGCGAGCGATCTTGAGTGGGCGTGCCATTTTGGCAAGGTAACGGAAAAAAATGTGTCTTGTAAACTTTGATTTTAGGTGTATTAATTGATTTTTTTTCCAAATATGTTTGATTCTTCATTTAGTCAATGTATTAAGCTTTCACGTGATATTTTGCTTTTGTTGATAATTACTCTGGTTTTTGTTTAATTAATAAATATGTCCTAAATCATGCGATGGGGCAAGTTGTAACGAAATCGCGGGGCATATTGTAACGCGTGTTATACAGCCTGCAACTTGCGATTTGCTTCGAGTGGCTAGACTTCCTGCCTCAAGTGTTAATATGCTGATTACTTTACGAAATCTTCGGAAAAATAAAAATTAAAAAAAAAAGGAATTATACGAAATCTAAAAGAAATTTTTTTTTTTAAATTAAAAAAAAATATTTATAAAAAATAAAAAAAGGATGAATAAAAAATAAAAATAAAAAAAAAAAATAAAAATAATAATAAAAGAAGAAAACTCAAAATACTTTCAATTGAAGTGTTTTTTTGAGCGTTACTACTTGCCCCACGCCAGTTACAACTTGCCCCAAGTACAAGGCAAATTGTGACATGCGATTTGTGTTGGAAATATGTCTATTGTGCTGAAGTCAGCCAACTTTTGATTAATCTTTTCTTGCATATGATGAATGAATAGTTAAGATTTCCATAAAATCAAGTATCATCAGGAAATGTTAAGAATATCTCAAGATATTGGCATTTTACCAAAAATTGTTACAACTAGCCCCCAGCTCCCCTACTGGAATTTCAAGTCAAAATAATAATACTGTTACGAAGAATGTTTCTCAGTATATTTAACGCATACGGTCTAGTAGTCTCAAACATACACTATACAAATAAATGATCATAAATAACTGAAGTAAACTATCGGTTGCTGTGTCAACCGACATTATTGTAAAAACAGTGCTGTTTAACACTTAAAACTGTAAACACACCTTTTCCCACATTTTCCAATATATTCAATTTACCTGACAATTTATTCGCTTTGACTTGAATCTATTATTTCAACTCAGGACCCACATTTTATTGAACTCAATCCGCTCAAGCCTTCAGGTCTTCAAGTTCCTTAAAATAAACGCAATTAGCCCCCAAAAGCTAATCTCGTATCAATACTATATGAGAATTTATCGGACGAGACGAACCAAATTTTTAAATTAGGTTTTCTAACTGAGGAAAGATTCTTCCTCTGCATAGAGCGTACAATCCCCAGAAAGACCGAAAAAAACTGAAAGTGCATCAAATTAATTTTTCAAGTAAAAATTCCTTCAGCCTGGGTTTGAACCGGGACCTCCGCATTTGTACTGCGACGCCTTGTCCAATTAGACCACCGAAGGACTGGAAGAATCTTTACTTGAATTTTGTGTTATTGTAATTGACCTTTTAATCCACAGGCTATGTGAATTAATTAATCTAACCGGCCATAACACTCGTGTTTACGTGAACGGTGCGTCGGGGTACAATGGGTGGGAACAATACGGTATACCCCGTTCCACTCCGAAATATGTCCTATGGATGTCATATGGACTTATCGACGTCTCATAGAGGTGTTATGGATATCTTTTGGAGTTTTGAGCTGTCTGAGATGCTATGAACCTGAAGCTGGTGCTCACAGTGTTCTCATCTGTGAATTTTGCCAATAATTAGTATGCCATCGTGCCCCGGGTTCGTTTCCCATTCTACCTCGGGGGTGGGGCAGAATGGGGAATTTCCTTTTATTTTTAGAACAATAATTTTTCATAGTCATTATTAATTCAGATAAGTTTAACTTCAGTTTCTTTGTAGAGAAAGAAGTAAATAAACCTACCAATCACCAGATAATAGTGTTGTTTCCTTCAAACTCTTACAAAATGTAACCAAATCTTAGCTACCCCGTTCTGCCCCGGGTTCCCCTACCTGTAAGCATAGAGATATGAAAATAGAGTACGGGAGTCAGCCGAAATGGCGATATCGTAATAGAAAGAGAGACAAGAGCTAGGGGGTCGAATAGTCCTTGTTTAATGACGCATCCGCTGTGCGTTCATGTTGACAAGTTGACAAGAACATAACCTGCGTTCTCTGTTGCGTTCACACAGTCGCTCACTACGCATGCGTCATCAAACACGGACCATCCAACTCCCTAGTTCTTGTCTCGCTTTTTATTCTGATATCGCTGCCACTTACGGGCGCTCAGCTGACTCCCGTACTCTATTCTTATATCTCTATGCCTGTAAGTGAAGTTCTACCGAAACTGTATATAGTTCCTTTTCCTCGAGATCACAATATTAGATGCGTTTAAAGAATATCACGGCAGATAAGGTTTCGGCAATAGAATTCCATGAGTAAGGGAGACCGGGGCGGAACGGCCCGCCTAACGTTTGAAGCAAATTTTTGAAGTCTGATTGATGAATTTGTTTTTGTTATTTAATCTGAAACCGTTTACTCAAACATTTTTGTAATAAAATTTGCAAATGAAGATAACATAATAGTATATTGTGTAGCAGTGTTGTGAAAATTGTAATTATCTTTTTTTTAATTACTCATTACTTTCGTCATGTGTAATTGAGTCGAGTTTAATTACACATTACCAATGTAATGGGTAATCAAATGAGTAATTCCATCAAAAATGTAATCATCGACTCGTAACGCTGTTGTGTACCAAGGAGGCAAAAAAGGTCCGCCAACGCTCGGCGTAAAAGACCTTCGCCTCCTTGGTACACACGATATCTTAAACAACAAATAGTAGTTTTTGTATCAAGGGCGTAAGTCCTACGCCCGAGATGCAAACATTATTTTCTGATGCAGTGGGCGGAAAATTAGTATATTGATTGACAAGCATAGTTCGAGGTTTGCAATTGCATGTAAATTGATAACCTTTTAACTGAATCAACCATCGACACTGATGTCTTGGTTTCACTATTTTTTATCACGAATGCGTCACAAACCTCTGAGAGGGGTCCAGGCGCGCAGCCGCTGGTGTGGTCTGGGGCGAAGTCCCGGTGGGGCCCAGGGGCGAAGCCCCCCAACTACTAGAAAAAATAATTTTCATTTCATACGATAAAGTAGTAAACGTATTAACCCTAGACGGGATAACTGGGGTCTCGAGGTACCCCAAGCCAACTTCGAAAAAAGTCATTTTTAGCGCTCCACCGCACTTTTCGTTACTTTAAACAAGTTTTTCTCGAATTTCTCTTGAAGGAAAGGGCTTTGAATACATACCATTGTCTTCCTGATTCAATAACGGAGCAAATGACGTACAAGAATCGTATCTTATTGCAACTAGAAAGGCGTGCTTCATTCGGAAACTCTTGGGGTACTCCGGTACCCCAGTTGCCCGATAGAAGGTGAAACAAATAAGTTGCCCCGTCTAGGGTTAAAAATCCGAAAAGGATGAACAACTGAAGTGGATCCCCCCCACCCCCCTCCGATAAACATTACATTCAGAAAAAAAAAAAAAAAATTAAAGTAATAATGATGGAACAAACTTTCATTTCACGCCCCGGAGGCGTGAAACTGGCATTTTACGCCCGCAAAACCAGGCGTAAAACGGCTATTTCACGCCCACTGCATCAAAATAGTACATTGTGTATCAAGGGCGGAAAGAACTATATTACGAGTGTGCAATGTGCGGTACGAGCCGAAAGCGAGTGTGCTGCATGCACACTCGTCAAAATAGCCTTGCGCCCGTGATGCACACGATATTTTTCTTAACACCTGCTCTGCATAAATGCCTCTGTTGAGACCGAGGGAGCGGGCGCAAAACTGGACTTTGCGCCCGAGGGCGGACAAGGAGTCTCTTTCGCCCGCTTTGAGCGGGCGGAAAATACTTGTCCGCCCGAGGGCCGCAAAGTTCTGTTTTGCGTCCGCTCAAGAGGTCGCAAAGGGGCATTTTCGGAGCAGGTGTGATGAAAAGTATGTTTCACAAGTTCATGCTCGATTCGGTACACAAAGTGGACGGACTACATACACGCATAACAACGCATAACAACGCGGGTTGAAGGCTACCGCGCATGCGCAGTGTACGTTAGAGACCACTTTTAACTCCGAGCACTCAAAAGTAGCTAGAAGTGAACTCTCCGCATGCGTATTCGCAGACCCGCTCAACTGTCTCCAAAATGCCTACTTTGTGTACCGAGATTGAGCATGAAAAACGCGTAAAACACGCTTGCGTTGTATAAAATAATATATTTCGTTTGTTATATCAATAAACTGACAAAGTGTCTGTAAGGACTTTGTTTCTTCTTCGATTTCTTCGATGACACATCTTACATATAAGCTGGGCTTATTGAAATCACGTAGCATCTGCAAACGAGAATGACAAAACATGCGGTAGAATTCGTCAAATGAAGAATGAAAGGCAACCGGAGCGGGACGGTCTATACCACTAAACCGAGTAAAGGTCAACGCGCACTCTGCCGAAGCGAAGCAAAACGAAGTTTGATTAACATTAACAATTAAGAGTCTTTAAGACATCTCTAAGACTTGAGACGTCTTCGCGACGTCAGAAATCGACGCATTGGACACCCATACGACGTCTTTAAGGGGGTATCTAAGTCTCGAGCTCCATAAAACGTCAACACTTTTCATAACGGTATAGCATTTAGGGACATGTACGGACACAAATATAAATGATACCGTTCCAAAGTGTACAATTTCAGCTTTAATTTGAAAATAAAACGGTCACTGTAGCATCAAAATTGTCGCCGTTGCAGCTACTGAAGTACTGGTCGGCGCAAAGCTGTGCTGAAATCTGCGACCACGATCCTGGCTGAACGGAGTATCCGAAAATTATGAACTTGGGATTGTTTTGTTGGTCAACGTCCCCTTCAGGCTCCTATGCGACAGATTTTTGATAGATTGAAATTTGACAAAATTATGAATATTTTTACTGAGAAAAGTCAATTTTCTTGATTTCAATTAACGTTTTTACCTGTATTTTGGAAATCAAACGACGGATCGAAAATCTGTCGCATAGAAGCCTGAAGGGGACCTTGACCAACAAAATAATCCCAAGCTTTCAATTTTCGGATACTCCGTTTAGCCAGGATCGTGGTCGGAAATTTCAGCACAGCTTTGCGCCGACCAGTACTTCAGTAGCTGCAACGGCCACAATTTTGATGCTACAGTGACCATTTTTTTTTTAAATTGAAGCTGAAATTGTACACTTTGAAACGGTATCATTCATATTCGTGTCCGTACATGTCCCTCAATGCTATACCGTTATGAAAAGTTTTAACGTTTCATGGTGCTCGAGATTTAGATACCCCCTTAAGACCGCTTCGAATTTTGTGTTGTCTGGGATGCTCTTCTTATGTTTTTCATGAAATTATGCATGCACACTTCTAAGAAAGCATGTAATTTATTTATTTATTCATTTAATTGAGAAAATGTACGGGAAGTTCCCATTTACAAATCAAAAAGTATAAATCAAAGAGTAATGACAACAAGGTACACAAAATTATAAATCAATAAGAATAAGACGACATGGTACACTGACAGCTTAGACAACGTGATAGTATAATAAAGAGGAGACTTGCGTGCCAAATGCTAGCTAAGTACAAATATACCACTTAAACATACTCCAAAATCGCCACGCGGGCCAGTCTAATAAATTACGAGACGGATGAGCTGAAAAGGT
This sequence comes from Tenthredo livida, assembly GCA_963992785.1. Lineage (NCBI taxonomy): Eukaryota > Metazoa > Arthropoda > Insecta > Hymenoptera > Tenthredinidae > Tenthredo > Tenthredo livida. The sequence continues at coordinate 40,994,563 of OZ023064.1, read as the reverse complement.
CTAATCAATCTCCCTGGGAGTTGGCCAGAGAGCTGAGCCTGGCGACCAAAGACCTCTCCACTAGGTCCCCAGATAGCCTGGGTACTTTGAAGAGACGATTGGACGGTCTTAAGGGCGTTGACTAGGCTTCGCCGAGTGCGCGTGAATAGACTCTCGGCATTTACCTTCTCATTTCCTCATTTTTCAAGATAACGGACTTTTCGATGAAAATTCTTACAGATAAATTATGTATCCGTGTCATGGCTTTGGTCGAATTCGCGATTTCACTTTAAGCTTTGCAAAAAATAATCTTGAAAGTAAGCCATCTTTGCGATGATGTACAACGAGCAGCGATTTTTTTTCAAATATTCGGCGAAAGCCATAACATAGCTACATCCTTCACCTCCTAATAAAGATCATGATCGATACTATCGGATCAATGACTAAGGAGTAATGAGGAAAGACCTGAAGCATTGAGCAGTGATTTCTGGCGCAAAATTGGGCGATTTCTAGCGCAGCCGAGGAGTGGGCGCCTACCGTCTTCAGCCTAGCCAACCACAGTTCAGTTACGATGCTCTGTCTTTCTTAAGTTTGTCTGCTGTCTCGCTCGTCACAGTTAACGCGGGAAGCGGAGTAGCCCGCGCTTTTCAGCTAGTCAACGCCCTTAAGCCGGGATTCGGCACACGAAAACTGAAATGCATAAGGAGGTCGGGGCAGTCGATGATGCCGTTCAGGAGCTTGGAGAGGAACAGCAAGTCATTGTATTTCCTCATAGATCGAAGGCTACAAAGTTTAGCCACCGAGGCGATGTGGCTATAATCATGATCAATTGGGCTCATTGGAGCACCTAACTTAAATGCTAGGAATGCGAAGAAACGGTGCTGAACCATTTCGATAGTGTGACAGTGTGAGGCTGCATGCGGGGACCAGATTGGAGACGCGTACGTGAGGATTGTTCTTACTAGGCTATTGTATAGAGACACCACCGTTTTTCCAGATTTGAAGTCCTTCGAGGACCGAATGATAAAGCCCAAGGACCGCAAGGCTTTGTTGGATACAAAGTGTATATCAGGAATGAAGCTTAAGCACCTATCAAATGTGACCCCCAGGTCCTTGACCGGGTCAGCCTTGTAGAGCCTGTGACCGCCAAGACTATAATCAGGGACGAGACAGGACCTAGCCCTAGAGAAAGTGATGTAAAGGCATTTACTCGGGTTCAGTCTCAACCCGTTGGTTTCCGCCCAACTGGCAACTCTATCTACGTCACCCTGCATAAGCAGAATGTCTTCCGGAGACGAAATAGAACGGAAGATTTTCAAGTCATCGGCGTAGAGAAGGAACTGAGAGTGACATATAACTGAGGCAATATCGTTAACAAATAAATTAAACGGGAGGGGACTCAGATGCGAACCCTGAGGGACACCAGAGCTCACAGACAAAGAATTAGAGACATAGTTCTTCACTTTAACGAACTGAGTCCTCCCAGCTAAGTAAGACTCAAACCAAGAAAGGAGACTGCCAAAAATACCATAATTTGACAACTTATGAATCAGCAAGGCGTGGTCAACCGAATCAAAGGCCTTAGAAAAGTCCGTATACACCGCGTCGACCTCGGACCCACATTTTAGGTTCAACGTAATGAATTGCTCAAAGAGTGCGAGATTGTTTATGGTAGAGCGTTTGGGCATGAACCCGTGCTGTTCATTGATAACCGATTCCAGCAGCTGTGGTGACAATTTATCATATACTAACTTATCAAAAAATCTTCGCAGCAACATTTAGTTTAGTAATAGGCCTATAGTTGACAACATCTGATCTTAGTCCAGACGTAAAGATAGGGCTAATGAAGCTCTCCTTCCACAGCCGCGGGAAGGCCCCTGAGCATAACGAAGAGTTCACAAAAAGAAGGGGATGCAGGCCATCCGGCCCCGAGCCACCAGAAGGGTCAAGAGATTTAAAATTTTTTCAAACATCAGCCGCGGACAACGTTGCAGAGCCCAGGAATGCATGCCTGGCCGCCACAAATGAGTAAGCCTGCCCCGGATTCACCGAGTAGCACTTGCTAAAATTACGAGCAAACAGGTTGACAATCCCGACGCCATCCTCAGCATGGTCGTCTGCAAGCGACATCCGGGAAGGCATACCATTATCTTTCCGCTTGCCATTCACGAAGCCCCAGAATCCGCTGACGTTCGCTACAATATCCTCTTCGGGTCTTTCGATAGAACAACTATAGTCTCTCTCCAACAAGACCTTGGCCTGCCGCCTGCATTCCCTAAACTTCTGTCTATCCTCCTTCATATTGTATGTCTTGGACGCCCGATGGAGTCGTTTTTTCTCCAGTGTGATTTGGCGCAGCTCACGGCTGAACCAAGCAGGGAAAGAATGAGACGACCGCGTTACTCTAGGAATGTGAGGCGAGATTATCGAGTACAACCTATCATAGAAGACTCTCACCATGTCGTCTACTTCACACGATGAAGTATGCTTGTCAATCAATGTAATGAAAACTTCATTTCGCTTCGCTTCGGCATAGTGCGCGTTGAGCTTAAACCATTCCACCCCGAACGCATATCTATTGACAAAATATTCAGTAACCATCGTAAACAATTTTTTTTTTCAATTGCATTGTACAGTAATGTTTATCGATGTTGTCCCCTTGGCTCACTATTTTTCCTAATCTTTTTTAAATCAAATTTCCCTTCTATAAATATTTTATATGCCCATGACCAGTGGCTTACTTCGTGACTCTGCGCCACCTCACAGCTGTCATATTTCTATTAACCTGAAGGTTCCGCTGGTCATGGACGAATGAAATATTTGTAGAAGGTAAATTTGATTTTGAAAAATCTTAGGAAAAATAGTGAGCCACGCGGAGACCATCGATGAACATTACTGTACACAAAGATAGCTGAGAACATGCTGATTTAGGTGGACAAACCGTTGATTGTTAAGGAAAAAATATGACAGATTCACTTTAGTTTGAAACGGTCCGCAAGGTTATGATAGAACAGCGAATTCGCTGACTTTTATAGGCAGACTATGTAACTGGCGCGCGACAGCAATTGTAACCTTACTTAACCATAACAGACATTGTTTTGGTAAACACTTGTCAGTCTGAGTGCACTCTGGCGCCTTCAGACGAAATTAGAATACCGAGACCGTTCTACCCCGGTAGTCCATTCCGCCCCGGTCTCCGCTATACCCAAATTTATTTAGAAATTATAGAAAAGAAAATTAATATAGCTATTTTCATAAATTTAAGATAGTCCAAGCGAACAAATCATTGTCATCCCTTACAGTCAGATCATAGAATTTCGCTCACGTTTCAGATTGGATTATCTGACTGGTTACCAAGGCCAGAAGAGTTATCAACTTTTGTGATAGATTTTCTGGAGAAATTCCATTGTTTGGAAACCATCTTGCCAAAAAATTATAAACCGTCTCTTTGTTCGAAATCGCATCATATGTTGGATGAGGTGGCGCGGTCACAAAATTTATGTTTATTCCTACTGGACTAATTACATCATCTATCACTAGGGGCTCCGCCCCTGCGCGCTTCGCGCGCCAAACCCGCCTTGTCGCTCGCTTCGCTCGCTTTCGAGGTCTCAGCACCTTGCGCCTGACTATTTTCTCTACACATTGTCCCCGCCTCACTCTGTCACATATACCGTGAATTGTGAATACCACTCCTTATTACCAAGCGAATGACGGTGGGCCTTAAACTACACGGCGAACGATTTTAATGTCTACAGAACCACAATGCAATTACTATATAATGTATCTTAGATAGATTGTTCATTTACTATCTGAATCTGTTGGTCAAAATTCGAATATTCTAATTCCAACTACTACCCGGATAATCTCTACGCCATTGACTACGAAACGGATGACCCGGATACCTATAACTATTAAGTGGGAGACCTTGATTCTTGAACCACTGCGGGGACGATATGGACATCGATAAATACGTAGCAAATAACTTTGTTCTCTGTCCCTGCCCAACCTCTCTCTGCGTTCGCTACGCTCGCTGCCGAATACTCTGTGCTGTGCGCCTCGTTTTTTTACGCCCGACGTCATACAACTCAAATTACCTTTTGATTTCCATAATTTTTCTGACGAGACCTGTAAATATATTACAGTGAAATCTCCCTTAACGGACACCTCTTAACAGCGGACACTTCTTTATACCGGACAAGATATAAACCCCCGGCAGAAAAGCATCCCAGTAAACAAAAAGGAATTGAGTATGTGGAAAACGGAATTAACACGAATGAAGTAAAATTCAAAAGAATTACAAAGAATTGACACACAGGTCTTTTTAATTTAATCTAATTCCGTTTTCCACATACTCAATTCCATTTCTTATGGGAAACATACCTCCCAATAACAGACCCTACCAATAACGGACGCGGACACTGTCAGGGATGCATTTTTACATGAAAATAGTATAGTATAGTATAGTTTTGTGAAACCTGATGGGAAGTTCGATTCTATAAAGTGGATAGCAAATGAAGTGATAACAGTGGGTAGCTGAATAACCTAATCGCCGCTCGCCCGACACTGTGACGGGGGCCCAGGGGCGAAGCCCCCCACAAAGCAAATAAAATCAGTTCAAGGTTATTTTTCAAAATTATTCTTATCAACGAGCCCACATAGATGATGGCTTTAATATTTTTTCCACTTCCTTGAAATACACGAGCAACACTGTTTCATCAAATGAATTGGTCTTTTTTGTATTCCTCCAACCCTTAAACTGATTATACACGGCTGTGTATTTTTGTTCTGATTTCTCGGGGAGAAAATTTTCGGAAGCTTTTGTCGCATCCTCAAGAAGTTCTGGCGGTATGCCATTACCAAAATCACTATCACCCGAATCATTATTCCTACTCATTTCCTTTGCTTACACTGTTAAAAATTTCAATTGTAAATTTACTAAAAAAGTGTAGGAAGTTTTTTACGAACACGGAATAGTAAAATTTACTATAGGGGAAGGTGGGGCACAACGGACAGTGGGGCACAACGGTCACTTAATCCAAAAAAAATAATTTCGTCGGAAATGATTTTTTATGACACGGCGACGTAATTTGGATCAATAATGACACAAAAAAAAAGAATTGAAAAACAAGAAAAAAACTCTTTCAATCCACCTTCCCCTACATATTTTCTGCAATTTTGGAAATCTGGTTTGCATATTAGCTGTACTATTATGATAATATCATTAAGCAACGGTACAGTAATTTTAATAAAACGGAATATCATTATTGAAATGATGAATTGTGATTGTAATGTTTGAATGTAGCTCAATTTTCCTGCTGTTCTCAATTTTCAAGCTGCAGAGCCTGTTGAAGGACCAGTTTGAGCCTATAATAAAAACCATGGATCACTACTTCTTAAGGTTTTTATTCCATTTAATAACAATTCAGAGGTAGCTTATGTATAGTTTACCTGGACATTTCGTGCTCACGGGTCCGTCTGGTGCGTGTGGTGCCTGGTGAGGTAAATCTTTACTACTGCGCATACAAGTTACCGACTGCCATGAGCGCCGAACTCGACTATCTAACCTCATGCAGACGGGATCAGCGTGAATAGTCGAGTTCGCCGCCCATGACAGTCGTGTACGCGTGTAGGACGTATGTGATATTATACAGGCACCAGACCGTAACGGATCATACTTTCTGTATATTGGACTGTGATATACAAACGCTTGATCCAGGAACCTAACCAAATCAAACCGGCTTTTCCGAATGTCGATTATGAGAAGGAATTTTTTTAAAGGAATTATGAATAATGTAAGTGTTGATTTGATTTTTAAACAGGTCGATGAATATAATTTGATTGCAATTATGTAGCCTGTTGAGGACCGACGCACGGACTCTAAAATTAAAGCCGTTGGCTTCCTTTGTGTTGATCGCTACGGTAGTTTCATTCTACCAGTGCGTTGATTATTGTCCAAGTTTAATTTATGTCAACAACAAAATGCTCATCCCTGGTTCGAGTAAAATACCGTCACTAGGTACTCTAATGGTATAAAGTTAATCGATAGTACCTACGTGAATACTGTGTTCACTAGCGCTGTTCTCACAGCATGCCCCTGGTCTACATGAAAGTTATGAGCTGGAACTGGATCGTTGAAGATCGGTGCGTCAATGCCAACATTTCCGTCTGGCAATGGCTCCTTTCCTTCAAGTGCAATATTATGGAGTACAGCTGCTGCAACTATTGCAGCTAGAGACGTATGGCGGGCAGTCCGTAGTCCTAAAGACAATGCTGGAAATCTTCGTTTCAATACCCCGAAGGTTCGCTCGATGCAGTTCCTGGTATGTATATGAGCTGCGTTGTACTGCTCCTCTGCTGGTGTAGTAGGATTGAGGATTGGCGTCAGCAGATACCTCGTACAGCGATATGCGCTATCTCCAAGCACGAAACAATTATTATAATTGTCTGCTTCTAGCTGAACGTGAAGCATGGATGCGTTAAAAATGGTGCTGTCATGGGTTGATCCTGGCCATCGGGCATCGATATTCATTATCCGAAGATGAGCGTCACACAGCATCTGAACATCATACGAGAAGTACCCCTTACGGTTGCGATACAACTCTGCGTTGTCACCACCAGGAGACTGCAGTTTCACGTGGGTCCCATCAACGCAGCCTATAACTGAGGGAAACCCATGAATCGCGTGAAATGCACTTTTCACCGACGATATCTCCTGCGGTGTCCGTGGTATGTATATGAAGTCCGGTCGCAAGGCAGCAATTGCTGTAATAACTTTTTTCACAATCCTGCAAACAGTAGACTTGTGAATGCGCATATCGTCACCAATCATAATTTGGAAAGAACCTGTTGCCACGAATCTTGAAGCTGTGATCAATTGATTCAGCGGTGATATCGGTTTATTCCGGTTTGTCAAATGTTCCAGTCTCGATTCAATCAGCTCCAGGATGTTTTGAATTGTTTCTTTCCGAAACCTGAACCTCATAAAAAATTCTAGGTCGTCATAGAGTTCAAATGGGCAATTCCGATCTCTGAAGATTCTTGGACGATGCACCACACCATTGATCACTTCCATGACTTCCATAACTTCATCATCGGACGATGAGGACGAAGACGACGAGGATGAGGATGAGGATGCGGATGCTAACGATGAGGACGAGGGTGCTAACGATGAGGACGAGAGTGCTGAAGAATCCATCACGCATGAAACGCTGTTTATTTATTAAAATCAAATAATTCCAATAAAGAACTTTGAATTCACATATTCATCAAATATTTACACATGTGTTGATTATTATAATTTGTATCGGATCAGTAACAATCAATGACGGCGACTTCTAATAATTCCGGTCGTGGATTATAGCGTCAATGTAGCGGAAGGGGGGGGGGGGGGGGGGGGCAGGGCACGAGAACGGTTTTAAAAATATAGAATTTGAAATGCGGAACCCCGTACAGGGTTTATATCTATGAAATCGTGAATAATGTTCGCAATATTGTTATCGACAAGGGTAATGACGAATGTGCCGAATAAAATAAAATATGTGGTCAGTTAACGGACCGATTATGTGTTCAGACTAATATTTAATGTAGGAATAAATCTCATATTTCTAAAATTTTGGTAAAAGGAATTCAGGGTGTGGAATTTACAAACGGAAAATTCTGAGTACGATTCCACACCTTCCACCTCGCCTTACACATTATTATAGTTTTCTTGTCGCCGGAATTTTATAGTCACCGGTGTTGGTGACTGCAATTACAAATATTTTAATACTTACATCTATCTGAACTCGAAATTTCAAACACTTTTTCTTCTGCTGCTTATTCTCAATTATTCACGAAATTTCACTTAGGACGTAATGGTTATCATTGAGGTAACTCGAGCAATTTGGCGGGTTAGTTTGTCCCGGCCGTTAACCCTCGGTTCAACAATAACCTATCACGTGATTCGATGATATCCAATGGGTTGCCGATGTTTAACCCGCGAGTAAATTTGAATCTAGCGATAAAAATGAGGCCGTAATACATCGAGAATTTCGCCAACACCCTCTACCAGCGTTGTACACAATTACATTCATTGAAACAAAGATGGAAATAGGTATTTCCATGAGTAAGAGAGAGAGCGATGGTGCGAGCAACAGGGGCATAGATGGCCATAAAGCTTCAACAGCTCATAAAGGTTGAACGGATAGTATGTGCGCAGTAACCCACGGGTTATTTTAACCCATGGGGTAAATCACGTTTATGCAACCGGGCATAAGACGAATTGTTGATGCTAAAAGTCTGTATGAAAATTTTCTCGTGCACTTGTTTAGTACATTTAGAAGTATGTCCAGCAAATTCCACACATTGTGTAGTAAATTCACAAACACAATGCAATCACTATACAAATTAGTAAATTTATGATACTTTTTTGTGCTTTTTGTATCAAGTTCAATGAAATTAAGAATTTTTTCGCAAATTTAAAAGAAATCCATAGTAATTCACAATGCTTTGCCGAATTTGTGAAATTGGGAGTCTATTGTAAAGTAAATGTGTAGTAAATTCACAAACATTTTTAACAGTGTAGGCTGACACTACAAGACGCTAACACACAACACGCAGTGACGATACCCCAACCTGAATGTTTCAGACAGCTGAGGGCGTGATTGTAGTCACCACTTGTTTCGTTCTATGGCGCATAGTTACGCTCGTTTTGCTCGGATTAGCGTTAGGTAATGAACATTACCTAACAGTTTTACGACATTACTCAATGGTTTTGGATTTGTTGGGGAATCGGCCGCTTCGCGAACTTTTCACGGCGCGCGAAGTCGAACTTCCCATGCAGGTGTTACAAAAACTCTGTTAATAATGGACACGTTCACAGAATTTTCAGTTTGTTTACATTTTTTTCCGAACTCTTGGCTGTTAACGCGTGCGCGCTGGAGCCTGCTGATAAAACGTGTTCGTACTGGTCGCAGCTTTTCCGAAATCCTCCGCGTTATGTGCACGGTCGCAGTGGTTCGGGCAGCGCATAGAACGCAATAAAGTTTGTGCAATCTCGAATGAGCTATTTTCTGAATAACGGACACTTCTGAATAGCAGACAAGATGTCCGGTCTCGAAGGTGTCCGCTATTGGGAGGTTTCACTGTATATATCATAGATATAAAGTTAGTAGATTGTACAAATTGGAAAAATTCGGAGTCATATAGCAGTATGTCATAAAATAATAGTGACAACGAATGCTGTCCTCCATTTTTGGTGGTAAAATAGAACATCTATCGATATAGTCAAAAATTTTACCCGTGTGCTCGAATCATCTAAATATTCTGTTGGTAAAATGCCAAATTTCTCACCAACAAAAAAGATCACATGGTCTCATTCTGAATTCCGATTTTGAGACTTACAACGCGATGACATTATACTACAGCTATATACAATGTATAGGTACCATACAAATGCAATGTGCTCCGTTAGGCTAGCGGCTTATATCATTTTTTTTCAATGCTAACAGGGTGATTATCATGTCTTTCTCGAAGAATTGATATTTTGTTTTCGCTCAAAAAACATGTTGGATAATTTTTTCTCCATCATACGGGCACGATAAGAATTCGAATGTAAAAGTGAACTACACTCTTACTGCCGCTATTTGACCGAGTCGGGACCGAGCATTTCTGCTATTTGACGAAAGTAGGGGGCCCCCCCACTCCTTGCGGAAGGTTTTCTGCACAGCCAGTTCACGCCACTCCGCGTCACTCACGGCCCTGATGTTAAGGGGAACGCTGCCGAATAGTGGGGGTTGAGCCCGTCAAATAGCAGAAGGCAAGTGTGGTCAAATAGCGGAGTTCGTCAAGTAGCGGGTGGTCAAATAGCAGGAGTTCGAGTCTATGTCCATAGTGAACGGCTTTGGAGTCAGAAACTTGGGGGATTTTCACATCAACGTATACAGGGTGATTCAGTTTGACCGGACCATATTAAATGGACATATTCCTTGTTGAATTATAAGACTAAAGTTCCCTAGTGAAAATTCGAAAAAGCAATAAATTGAGAAAAAAAAACTATGCAACGGTGGATCTAGGCAACCGAAAACTAATGAGCGGACGACCTGGCTGCCAAAAATTGAAAACGGAATTGTGAAAGTGAAAATTAACACCCCTTATCTGTTTTTATTGATGAAAAAGATACTTTATAGCCGAATTAAGATATTTAATAACTCGGACACCGTTGAGCTCTGGAATTTTCCGCCAAGTAACTTGAGTCTTAGAATTCGACAAGTAATATACTCATTTAATATGGTCCGGTCAAACTGAATCACCATGTATACTATTATATAATAGCTATTTATGTATCAAGTCCGAAAAGTGTCACAATCCGGTATGGGTAATTTCTCATATGAGCCGATCGAGTATGCTGTGTCACAGGAGAACGAGTGCGAATCTATCGCTCGAGCGCAGCGAGGGCGATAATTCACACGAGTTCTCCTGTGACACAACACACTCAGAGGCGAATTTTGGAAATTACCCATACCGGATTTGACACTTCTCGGACTTGGTGCATACAATATTTTATGCGATCCGTTGTTTGAAGGTTCACTTTTTGGAAAATCGCACACCTAAAGTGTTATACACTTATACTTACTTTATAGTTTCCAAAATTACTGGTGTTATTGCGTTTTGCTGTATCAAAATATTTTGACTCATACATTTGACATTTTCAGACATTTTATTTTATAATGTGTGAACGTAGTCAAAACTAAACTGACTATGTTTATTTTGATGAAGCATATTCATATTGTCCGATAATATTTTCATTATGGGCTCCTGTCCTATAATATTTCACTATATTTTAGTGACCTGAAATTGGTCACTTTGCGGCCTAAATGCAATGCTCAAAAAGTGAACTTCCAAACAATGGGTCGCATAATATTATATAAAATATCAAAATTGCAGAAAAATCGAGATTTTTGCCACGAATCGTTTATAGGTAAATTGTGGACTCATATATGGGTCATTCTCAGTTAAGAGGTAAATTCGAGGTCCACGGTGAAAAATCACCTTTTTTAAAAAAATTTATCAAAAAGAATGTAATTATCTCTCAAAACTGATGCTCATGTAAGTGGTCACTCAAATTCATTTCTTAATTTTATTTAATCTAGTCACAATTTCATCTCAACGTCGGAAAACATCTCTCCCCTGGCCTGTCCCCGGGCCGATTCTGTTTGTGTATTAGTAATTTAAAGTACTTAGAAATCGAATATATTATTGAAATTATATATTTCAACAAAATAAATTAAATAACTTATCGTAATCAAGCAAGTAAAATTGCGTGATATTTTTTTTTATTTAAAAAAATTACGTTCACGTTTGTCCCCCGCATTTTGCGTCTCGTCCCCTGGCATGTTTATTTTCCTGTAAAATCGGCATTTGGTTACTGACTCGCGGGAATTTAAGACCATGAACGAACGTCGTTGAGTTTCTAGTTTGTAATCAGCGCCACTCGAACTAGGTGCGCAGTCATTTTGTCATTTATTTCATTACTGACACTCTATGGATACAGTTGAGAACGAGTGAATGAAGTCTCTCCCCTGGTGAGTTTTATTTTAAAAATATTCATTTAAAAATTTTAATTCATCTGTATATTTACTTCTTGTTATGTATAGATAAGGCTACCAGATCTGAACGAGTGCAATGCAGGACACCGACATTACCCCCCCCCCCCCCCAGTAATGCATGGACATAATCATTCAGTATTAATTTTTTTCATCCAACACGATAAAAGTAACGTTACAATAATAGATAAATATAATATTTTACATAAGTTTGTAGTATACTCACAGTACCTATCTTAGACTAGAATTCTCAATTCCTTAATCTTATATGTAGGTTAGGGTGACCCTTATTTGGGGGTCGGTGGAACTTTGACCATGACACCCCCTAGATCAGTTCCAAATAAATGAATAATAATCTGGGTGAAATTCGAGCTCTGTAGCTCATTGGGAAAGGGTGCCTGTAAGCCCGTATTTTCGCCTATTCAATTAACATAGGATTTTTCATCGGAAAAATTCATTTTTTTTCCACGTGCCTGTAGTGCGCTGGAAAAATCCACTATTCCGTCATTTTAGAGTGTCATAGTTAGTAAATATGTACAAATTTTTCCAGTCCTCTAAAACCATATTTCATAGAGTAGCCGCTGCCGACAGATTCTGGTTTTGGAAAAGAATCAAATTTCTTATAACAATGAAAAAATAATATCATATACCTAAGCCTTGTGGGATAGAAAGAAGTATAATTTTTGCAAAACTAGAATCTGTCGGCAGCGGCTACTCTGTGAAATATGATTGTAGATGGCTGAAAAAAATATGTACATACTAACTAACTATGACACTCTAAAGTGACGGAATAGTGGATTTTTCCAGCGCACTGGAGGCACGAAAAAAAAATATAATTTTTTCGATGAGAAATCCTATGTTAATCAAATGGGCGAAAATACGGGCTCACAGGCACCCTTTCGCATTGAGCTACAGAGCTCAAATTTCACCCAGATTATTATTCATTTATTTGGAACTGATCTAGGGAGTGTCATGGTCAAAGTTCCACCGACCCCCAAATAAGGGTCACCCTAATGTAGGTATTGCAAACATTGAACAAGAAAAATCTCGAGAAAAATTAAAAAGTCAAATGATTGAATAATATATCTATAGTATACGTATCAGTTACGATATTGTTACTCAGTTTGCGGCGCGAACTTTTCCGAACTGTGGATTTCCTTCAAGATATCTGGCTATTTTATATGTTTGAAAACAAGTGGAAACGAACTCGCACATAATCCAGGACAATGCAGGACAATTCTTATAAATGCAGTACGAATTCGGGGTGTAGAAAAATCCAGTACACTTAGCTCAAATCCAGGACTGTCCTGCCTAATCCAGTACGTCTGGTAGCCTTATGTATAGATTCTAAGTTTTCTTGGTTAATCACGTACAATAAATACATTTGTTATTATTTTTGTTTTCGTTACTAAAAAGTATCTACCCTGTCTGTATCTCCCCTGTCTTTAGACCAATCACTTTACGTTTTCAAATGACACTAATTATGGGAATCATGAAAAAAATACAGTCGGCTCTCGCAATAGGGCCACTTCCCCTAAACAGCGTTCAGCAGCTTCCCCCACTACCCCAACTGCCGGTAATATAGCCACGCTGTTCTCGACTACGCGCGCAATAAGGCCGGTAATACCCTACTAAAAATTTCCGATAGAACGATAGAATCCGGGTATAAAAACCGTATACGGTATACGGTTTTTGTATCCGAGTCCTATAAAAACCGTATACCGTATACGGTTTTCATACCCGGATTCTATCGTTTCTATGGGAAATTTTAAGCAGGGTAGAAATGAACAGTTTGCACGAAACGTTCTATCTCTCGCATGCGCGCGGCCTTATTGTGAGCGCCCGATGCCAAACGCGGTGATGGCACACCAACTATTGGTGGGGGAACGGAAATTCTTGGAATTATCTTCCCCTACACCCCCATGACCGGCCCTATTGCGAGAGCTGACTGTACCACGATGTAGTGATAGACGCGAATAATATACCGTACTGTTTGTGGCATTTAGTTTTCACACGTTTTTGAAAAAATAAAATGAATGAAAAAAAAAAAAAAAAAAACTCAAATGAAAAGTTGTTTTCTTTCATAAAATAACATTAAAATCCTTTCCCTGTTCACAAAGTATCCTACTCTATACATCAAGTCTCTCCTCTGGATTGAGTATCTTCCCTGGCTTCTTATAAAACAAGATAAGATTAATAAATTGACTGACCGCCTTGCAGACACGTTTAGAATGATTGTTTTGATCGAAACATTATAAAATTTAGTTAAATTTTCAAATTTTTCATCGTGCCGCGATTTATCAATAAGCGATTTACCTCTTAACTGAGAATGACCCATATATATGAGCGGATGCACATCACTTCACTTAAAAAAAAACCGTCAAGTCACGGATCTTTGCGCCATTCGACATATCTTTAGTACTATGGGGAAAGAAAATACGACTTCAGGGATTTTAAAAAATTTTCAAAAATGGCGGAGTTAGAGCTATTTGAATTTTGGTAAGTCGCTGTTGCACTGCTATGTTTAAAAATTCATATCTCCGAAAGTATTTACCGGAGCGGACTGATCCTGGAATCATTTTGTTCGCAATAGACTGCGCTTTCATACAAAGAATTTTGTTTCAAGAAAAAAAAATTCCTTCAATTTTTTGTCGTCGTTTTTTTTTTTAATTTCGCTGCCATTTCCGCGGGACTCACAAGAATCCATGCAGATAATTTTTTTTGGATAGCCGAATCCTTCCCCTTCAAGTCTGAAAAAAATTTTTATGGAGAACCTACCTAGGCGGGAGAAAAAAAAATAAAACGTCCAGTCGTGCGTCGCCGCGCACGCCGATCCACGTCTGCGTGCGGCGCTCTCGGTTCGAAAAGTGCCTCAAAACAAAATTATAAATACGGTTGTCGATCGGAAATTTTCTGAATTTTCCAAAAATGATGACGATTTTTTTTCACTCGTCATTTTCGATGCGTAATTCAAAAAATGAATCCTGAAATGTCGATTTCACCACGTTTCCCATCGTTTTTTGAAAATCTTATTTTTTTTTCAGGAAGTTCAGAAAATTTCCGATGAAAATCATGTTCAAAAGTTCTCCGCTCGTTCACCTCCAAGGCACAGTTACGGTTTGAATAAGGTTTGAGGGTTTTGTGTCATTATTTGTACATTTCGATATTAACCCTAGAATGGTGACCTTATTTTTTTTTACCTATTATGGTAACCTGGGGTCGAAAACAAACCCAATTTTGAAAAATTCATATGTCCGGTAATATTTCATGATAAGGGTTCAACTTGGACTCATTCTTTTCGTTTTTTAATGCAGAATCACGTGAGCATATCGCAATTTCGCTTGAAGTCGGAAAAGTTAGTCAAAATGAGGTAAAACGGGTGAAGAAACATGAGAAATTAAATTAATTCGGCGAGATTCAAAGTCGCCTGGGGTCGTTTTTGACCCCAGGTTACCATTCTAGGGTTAAGAATGAAATTATCGCGATAATGATAACTTGGAGGTAAGCGAGCGAAAAACTTTTGAACATGATTTTTATCGGAAATTTCCTGAACTTTCTGAAAAAAAAAAAGATTTTCAAAAAGCGATGGGAAACGTGGTGAAATCGACATTTTAAGTTTCATTTTTTGAATTACGCATTGAAAATGACAAGTGAAAAAAAAATGGTCATCATGTTTGGAAAATTCAGAAAATTTCCGATCGACAACCGTGTTTGTAATTTTGTTTTGATGCAGTTTTCGAACCGAGAACGCCGCACGCAGACGTAGATCGGCGTACGCGGCGACACACCACTGGACGTTTTATTTTTTTTCTCCGGCCAGGTAGGTTCTCCATAAATTTTTTTTTTTCGAGCGTTGAAGAGGAAGGATTCGCCCATCCAAAAAAAATTATCTGCATGGATTCCTGTAAGTTCCGCGGAAATGGAAGCGAAATTAAAAAAAAAAAAACGCCGAATAAAATGGAAGAATTTTTTTTCAAAAACAAAATTTTTTGTATGAAAGCGCATTCTTTGACGAACAAAATGATTCCAGGATCAGTCCGCTCCGGTAAATACTTTCGGAGATATGAATTTTTAAACATAGCGGTGCAACAGCGACTTACCAAAATTCAAATAGCTCTAACTCCGCCATTTTTGAAAAATTTTCAAAATCCCTGAAGTCGTATTTTTTTCCCCATAGTACTCAAGATATGTCGAATGGCGCAAAGATCCGTGACTTGACGGTTTTTTTTTTGAGTGAAGTGACGTGATCCGCTCATATAGGGCATTCCATGCCAAATCGACCTGGTCCCTCGATCTTCCAGATCTGGTCCACGATTTGTTATTTCAATATTCTGACTCTGAATATAGTCCAGGTAATAAAGACATAAAATATGTCTTTCGCTGCAAAAGGTCACGGCAAGTTCTAATTTGGTGGGTTTTTACAGTTTAGTGTCCTGAATGATATCCTAAGTTTTCGACCTCGAGCGATCGCCGCTCGCGCCGCCATCTTGAAAACTGGTACCGAAAATCAGTTTTTCGAGAATATCCTATTTCCAGCGCCACCTAGGCTGCAGATAGTTATTATCGATCTGAGAGCCCACAAAATTCTCTACGAAATGTCTCACTTGACCGCTTGTGCACGATCCATAACTTCCGAGATAGAGCGGACCGAAGAAGGGGCAAGACTCGAAAAGCGCGTCGTCCGCCTACTCGGGTGCCGAGTTTCGGTTGTATCGTCATACAGTCGAACTGGTACCTCTGATCTCAAAATGTCCCGAATACTTTTTATAGATATTGAATCACCCTCCGAAATGGACTTTTAAAACTTTCGATTGTTCCAAAATGCTTCAAGTTATAGGCATTTGAAGTTGCGAGTACTCTCAAAAGTATACGAGAATTTACCCTCATTTATGCGCTGATCTTTCTCGAATCTTGTGCGGGAATCGCAAAATCTGTCTGGTGCAAGTTTCAAGGAATTTCATGCTCGTAAAATTATGTCTCTTGCACTATCAATTTTTAAGCGCGTTCGCAATATGTTCCTAACCTGTGGGGCTACTTCGATCACGTTTTGTGTGACTAAAAATAATAATGATGATTGATTGTAAAAATGTTTGATATCAAGTATAATTATAGAGTAGGGGAACCTGTTGTACTTCGGACCTATTTTTGGTTTTCGTATATTTAAAAATGACGCTCTGTTAGTAACATCGCTAATTAAATTGGATGTCATTCCGACATGTCTTAGACACGTGATTATTCTTTGCAGTAATCAAAAAAGACGAATTCTATGTTTTTTTTCGGGGTTTTTGAAAAAAGTGAATTCATGTCCAAGGTACAACAGGGGGGATGTACCTCGAACATATGTAGGTTGTGCCTTGCACTCAGAGAAAAGATTTGGTAATTTCAAATAAACGCCTCTATTTGAGATCTATTTATTTGATTTAAACAAAATTTTGTCCGGAATTACTAAATTTTTATTTTGTGGAAATAGAGGTATCTATTTGTCTCGAATAAAAAAGGCTATTCAAAATTGATTTATTTAGGTGGAATAAATTGATCAGGACTATATGTGATTGAATAAATTTTTCTTCCTTTTAAATAAATGTTGCGCAGAAAGATTATTTATTAAATGAGGCCCCACTTAAATTTATTAAATATTGAATGCATGAGACGTTTACGCATGCGTATTGGAAACGATAGCGTTCATTCGCATGACCATAATGGTCACGTGATGCAATTAGCGTGGCGTCTCTTCCTTTCCTGCTTCGTCCACGCTCGCGAGTGGATCCTCCTGAAGTCCCAAGCGCTTCAAGGCGCAAGCTTGTCGTATATATATCTCCGATCGCCACGTTATGTGACAAGATTTCGCTAATTCACCGCGAGTCTCTCGTATCTCAGTTTATTTATTTGTGTTCAAATTCGGTGGCATGGACGAAGAAACTAAGCAGCTTTTGACGAGCCAGGGGTTAGACGACTACGTTACTATATTCGAAGGTATGTATACAATTATACTTTCCATATTTCATTTCCAACAGGATTATGCCGAGATATCAGTATTTTCTATCGCGTTGTATCGCAAAACCTGTTCGGTTGAGATCTGACAATATTCAGAATTTCGTGTCGAGTGTGGTACGTACTTATTTATTGAAGCAAAATGTCTTCTTATTCTGAAAAGAATTTTATTTCACCGAAATGAAATTTAATTTGTATCAGACATACATATATTCACCGATCGGAGAGTTCCAGTGTCACAAGTGAATAGTATTTGACCAGAATGAAGTTTTATTCCATTCAAATATGCATTCGTTATCACAACGAAAATTTTCGATATCCGTGATTCTGATATATTGAAATCAAAACAAATTTAATTTCTGTATACGCCCATTGCGTAACATACAGGCAAAGTAAACTAAGCTTGTGTGGCGTATACATGCATGAAATTGGCATCCAAGTTATGGCAGGCATCCACGTTAGGCGGCACTGTCGGCCGTATATGTACACAGATCTTACGCGCACTAGTAGCGTGTCTGAATGTTACGCAAGGGGCCTATAACATGCATCTATAAGCCCATCTATATGTACACAGCTCTCACGCACACTAGTAGCGTGTCTGTATGTTACGCAAGGGGCTTATAGATGCATGTTATAGGCCCCTTGCGTAACATACAGACACGCTACTAGTGTGCGTGAGAGCTGTGTACATATACGGCCGACAGCGCTGCCTAACGTGGATGCCTGCCATAACTTGGATGCCAATTTCATGCATGTATACGCCACAAACAAGCTTAGTATACTTTGCTTGTATGTTACGCAATGGGCGTATTACCGTGAGTTCGTATGAGGAAAATTGCCGGTAACACGACCAACACGTGTTGATATTTTTGCGTCGTATATCTCGAGCGGCAATAGCTGCGCAAGACTCCGGTCGTTTAAAGACTCTTATACGTTAGGGCCTATCATTTATTCGCCCATATTGTCTAATTTGCCCTCGTACCTCGTATATTTTTTTCAACGCGCCCCATCGCAAAAGTGTTTTTCCCATTCGATTAACATGGGAACATCGCTATTCTTCAATTTTATCTAATTTGGCAGCTTTAGAAATTGCTACATCATTGTAAGATCTTGTTGAATATATCTAATGAATGTCAATGAACGAGTAAAACTTGAATAATGAAAAAAAAATACTAAACACAAAAAAAACTCTCCTTCGTCACTATTCTTGTTCACTGGCATTCGATAAAAAAAACTGTTTTCCCTTTGCTACTCGTTCATTGACATTTATTGGATATATTCAACAAGACCTTACAACGATGCAGCAAATTTTCAAGCTGCAAAATAAGATCAAATTGAAGAAGAGCGATGTTCCCATGTTAATCAAATGGAAAAAATACTTTTGCGATGGGCCACACTAAAAAACATCGTACCGTGGGCGTATTGATAGGTATTAATATTGACCTCATACACTCACATTTTCGGGGCTGCGAGGGCAAATTAAAAAATATGGACGACTAAATGATAGGCCCTAATATACATTACAATAAAATGAGTGTGTTGGTTGTGCTGGCCAGTCTAGACTACCCCTTGCGTCGGAAATTCAAGGTGACTCCATATTGTAGAAATAATAAATTTGGTTTTAGTATTGTAATATTCTTTCGTGATACCGGAAATGTTCGTTGGGATAATAAATAAATTTTTTAGTCAGATTAAATTTCACTGTTACATTTACACAGAATACATTTGAATATATCACACTGCAAAAGTATTTCAAAATTGCTACCAAATATGTGTGAAAAAACATGCTCATAAATCACAAGGGTTTGATTGATATCATCACATAGAAATTATATTATTCTAATGTACACGATGTCTGCTATTTCAGAAAACGAAATTGATAAAGGAACATTACGGCACTTGACGCCAGATCTCATAGCTGATTTGATCAAACCCATCGGGCATCGATTAAAGTTTATACGCCTTTTATCAGAGAAAACAGATATGCTTCCAGATCATGTGCGGAGTGCAGTAAGCTATATACACATATATTATGTTTTTACAGTGACTGTGATATATTATTGGTAATATATCATTGCTTTGAATAACAATGACAGAATCAGTAGCATTGTATGGTGCAAGATTTTTGGCTCGTTGATTACATCTTGTGGATTACATTGGCTGCTTTCAGGCTGCTCCGGAAACTATTCCGGATAGTTTTCCTCATGCATCTACAAAAAGTCTTCCAGACATAGAGCTCATAAATTCATCACTTTTCGACGAGTCTATTGACGTTGATCAGCTCGCTGAACTCATAGACGAGTCTAATAGCAAACATGATAAAGTAGTTCAAGAAAAAACTTCAAATATACAAGGAGCAATTCAAGATGAGGATGAGCCGCCTCTCAAGAGACAAAATTGTGCTGTAGGCACGGATTTAAGTACGCAGCTTTCGCCACGCAGTAAACCTTATGTAAAATTGGTAATTCTGTTATACGTTGTATTTATATTTGTATTGTTAGCAACAATGGTGGCTTATCCAACACAGTTTGAATGAGATTCGGAGACAAGTTTCCCAGAGATGCTCACATTATTATGACATGGTTCAGAATTTGTGAGCACATCCATTCTAATGCTGAGACTTCTGATAATGAAAACATATTGCGGCTACTAATGCTCTGTCTATATCCATATGTGTATCATGTGAATATCTTGTGAGAATACATTCAATCAATATTGTATCTGACCTATAGTCGTACTATAGTATTTTTACTAAATTTTTAGGACCTAGAAGGAACTTTGAATGCACATCCTGATGGAAAACTGGTACTAAGTGTTTTTGAAAGAGATAAAAAATTAGATAAATCTGCCCGGGACAAACTAACTAGTGTCATCATCAACAAGCTGATCACTGATTAGGTGACTTTGAAAAACGATCATTTTCAGGAAGCAGCTGAAGCGATTAAAAAGCTTTTCACATCTGAAGAAGTGGTATGTGAATACAATGAAAAATCGTTCAGAAAATTTAGCGCTTCAATCGAACAAAGTTCTACATCTAATGGCCCTTTTCCTCGTATGTTAACAGAGTATATATTATATACCTCCATTCAGCGAAGGTAAAACTCAACATATATCGAAAGGAAAACTTCCATACAAGTATAGAAACATCCGAACGGTTATGAAAAAAAATGGTATGATAAATACCAAAACCAGATCAACTTCCCAACTTGATGAAACTAGAAATCTTTTGAATTGTAAGTATTGATAATAATTAAACAACAAAGATACAGAATGAATATGGTCGTCATCACACAAAATTGAAATTGGATTACTTCATCAGTGATACCACAACAGACTTTTGAAGAAGCAAAAACTTGGTTGAAGCATTATTCAGAGCCATGGCCCAAAGTTGTGGAACTGTGGACTTTGACCTCTGCAAATCGGTTGACTCTATTACGCAGCGATGAAAAAAAAACTATAGACAGTATATTTAAAGAGTGACCACTTGTAAAACATCCTTTAGGATATACGCTGGTGAGAATCCTTGGGCAAGTGTCCATTCATCAGGGATACATCTTATGTATGATATACACCCATATTTTTCATTTCCACAGTTTTCCATAGACTTCACAACTATCTATAAGGATAAAGACTTAATGCTGCTACGTGGCTGGCCATTGGAAAAATTAAAGTTACTAATGCTGATGAGGAATCGATTAAAAGATAAACAGTCAATGCAAGTTTTGGAAGAAATAACTGATGATAGCACAGAAGGTATGCATTTGATTCTATTTTCTGAAATCTCGTATACTTTTTTTTTTAAGTATACTTATATATCAAGGTATTCACTTGAAATTTCAGAAAGTAAGGATGCGTTGCTCCTGTACTTATTACCTGCATTGCTTCCACCTACGATAATACGCCGTAAAGGCAAAGGAACTTGGAAACCTACGATTTGTGAAGCAAAAGACGCATTTGTGACGCATGTAAAGGTGAGCTAATTTGAACAAAACATATTCCATATTCTCGAAATTTAGTTGAGCTCTGACTAAGCATATAAGTAGACTTGTTTAACTCACTTGAAACTCATATTTGTGTTGGTTACAGAAAAATTTCTGTTTTATGTAATTCATCTTTGAAATTGAGAAATGATATGATTTTTATTGTGAATTTTCGTTCCCTGTTATGAACAATGCAGAATGAAAAGATTCCAGACATATGGCTTTTGTGTTGGATTACTGTTACTTCACTAGCTTGTTTGTTAAAATTGTGTAGGTTTTCTAAATTTAAAAACATCTGATCATAAAATCAGATACGATTAATTGAAATATTACTAAGCTGAAAAGTATTTCTTTCCATTTTCCAATTCGGCGGATATAACGATTAGATTAGAAAAAAGAAAACAGAAAATGAACAAATTGGAATACACCGTTCAACCTAGCATCATACTTGAAGGGCAGTCGATAAGTACTACGCAAGCTTCATACGTGTCACTCGATAATGTATTGTACAAAGTAGAAGATCCGTTGTGTGCCGTGGATGTTTGTTTCAAACTCTTTCACTCAATGAACCTGGAGTATCCGCTAGCAGCACAAAACGTCTGGACATTCATCCAGAAGTATTTTTACAAAATGAACACTGTACACGATAAAGTTGCCGGTCATGTGACAGCTATTATGAGTAATTTGTGAGTAGACTTTTCATAATGTCTTACATATGCTTCCATTGCAATATCCATAGTAGCACTGCTGCTATTTTTTTCCTTCACACGCAATTGAAGCATTCCAATTTGGATTCTTATCTGTGTGGGCAGGATGAATGTCTTAGAGAATTCCAACTTTTTCATAGTTTTAAAAGACACATATTGAGTAAGCGTTTGAAAGTTCTTGTCGAAGACAATTTACAACCCATAAACGATCCCATAAGAGATGCTCCAATTGTATTAGAACCTAACGAAGATCATGAAAACGAAATCGTGTTAGCCGAAGTTGAACCCACATTGAAGATCGATGAAAATCTAGAAACCAGTTTTGAAAATATGATGAAAAAATACTTATCTAAATTATATTCCAACCGAGCATTATCACGTACGTCCATACAAAATATTGTTCAGATTAGTCATGAATTGATGTCAGACCTTGGTATTGTCTTAAAAAATATGGTTGAGCCGAAAATTGTGTCAGAAACAAATTTTCGAAAAATAACACATTTTTTGAATGATCCATTTGGTAACCAATCAACGGAATATGGTAGAATTCAGTGTTTAAAAAGTTCAAGCTACCTTGTTTTGCCAGAGAAAATTTTCCTATGTCAACGACTGGATGAAAAAAGATTGTTGGGTCGGACAGAGTCTGTCTCAGTAGAAGTAACTATATCGTTCATACCCTTACGCAAAGTGTTCAAAGTGTTTTTTGAAACTAAAGATGTATATGAAATAGCAAATTCATACCTTAACTCGCAGCCTGAAAGCAACGTCATTTATGACATCGCTCACAGTTCTTTTTGGCAAAACAAACATAGTCAATTATTTCATGGAAAATTTCTGATACTGATATATTTGTACTACGACGAATTTGAATGTAATAATCCGTTAGGTTCCCACGCAGGAATCCACAAATTGGGAGCTGTTTAAATTAGTCTTCGTTGTTTTCCATTGCAATATCAATCCAGATTGAACAATATTTTTCTGGCATTGCTCTTACATTATACAGATAAAGTCACAGAAGGTAACAGGGTCTTTCAAGTTCTAATTGACGAGTTAATATTCTTAGAGACTACCGGAATTTCCATCCAACTTTCGAATGGTGAAACACGTACTATATATTTTGCATTAGCGATGGTCATAGGTGACAATGCTGGTTTAAATTCAATCATGGGTTATGTCGGCTGTTCTGGTAATCACTTCTGTCGTCTATGTAGAGGCCATAAACTTGAATTGTTGCAACATGTTGAGGAAAAAGAATCTCTGCTGAGGACAGAACAAAATTATGAAACTGACATAAATTTGGATGATTACACGCAAACTGGAATCAAAGAGGATTGCATTTGGAATCAAATACCATCATTCCATTCTAGTCAGAATTATGCTGTAGACGCGATGCATGACTTGTTAGAAGGAGTTTGTAATTATGTCTTGGTCCTTATAATCTATTACTTAGTGTATGTTGCTAAAATGATCACGCTAAACACTTTAAATTGCCGAATCCAAAGCTTTGGCTATGGTTATATCGAAGTAGGAAACCGACCACCCGTTATAACCCACGATATGATTGTGAAAAAAAAAAAATAAGTATTAAAGCCGCTGAAATGATGTGTCTCATGAGAAATTTTGGTTTAATGATAGGAGATCTTGTCCCAGCAGAAAACAAAGTTTGGGAGCTATATACTTGTTTGTATGATATCATGGATATTGTAATGGCACCATATCATAGTCCCGGGACGGACAAACTGTTAAAAGTATTAATCGAAGAGCACCATACACTTTACATTGAACTATACAAAAAAAATTTGATACCCAAATCTACTGTATTGACACCCAAATTTCATAATATGGTTCACTTTCCACGGATTACTAGTTTAGTAGGTCCTTTGCGCAGCTTCTGGTGTATGCGATATGAGGCAAAGCATGCGCCATGTAAAAAAACTGCGGTCAATTCAAATAGTCGACTTAATATTACGCACACAATAGCCTTCAGGAATCAGCTTGACCTGGCTTATGACCTTCTTGAACAACGCAATCTAAAATTAAATTTGACAGTTGGACCTCGAGATCATGAGTGCTATGACATATCTTCTCATGCATCCTTAAAATCGCTGCTGGCATATAAGTGGCTGAAATATAATGGACATTTGTATAAAGCTGGGCAATGTGCAGTGTATCTTGGGGCCAAAGACGATGAACCATGTTTCGGGTTTGTCCAGGGCATATTTTCCGATAAAAACGAAGTTTATTTTTTGTGCAAAAATCTTGATGTCATAGGTTTTGATTTGCACAAGCATTCATATGTTATAGAATACTACAAAGATTCTCTAGAACTGTCAAATTGTGTGTATCTTCCAGATTTGAAAATTCCCTTACCATTACATATAAGGCGTATTTTAGATTCGTACTACTTAACTATGCCATATTCGCATTGACCTATATATTCGTTTTACCTATATGCATTATTATTAAACGTACTGATTTTCACTCGTCTAGTATTCGTCTTATGCAGTTTTAACACATCTGACATAGATGTAATCACGGATGTCTTCTTTCGTAGGATTTATGGTTTTTTAAACACGCATATTATTAACATATACTTGTATCAACTATTTTGTAACGAAAAGTTGCAAGTGATCTCACTTGCCGTCTAACGTACTTATGTGTACTATGTTTTTTTCTTTGCATTTGCAGTATACTCTACTGTATTCAAACATACTGGTTTTCACTCGTCCAGTATTCGTCTTATGCAGTATTTAACACACCTGATATAGATAGGAGCTTTCCAATTACTTCAATTTTCAGGCACAGTGCGACACAAAGCTGTGTTTTTGGCAACTTCTTTTGGATTACACCAATAACATAGCTCTGTGTCGCACTGTGCCTGCGAATTGGAGTAATTGGAAAACCACCGATGTAATCACAGATGTTCTCTTTTGTAGATTTTACGATATACTTTTTAAAATAATGCGTATTATTAACATATACTTATGTCATCTCTTTACTAATAAAAGAACAATTATTCTCTGAAACACATGTTTTGTTTGTATTCAAATATCTCCTATCCCATGGACATAATATACTCATATGTGCACACCTATTCCGTTGCAACTATACATACACATTCAAGGCCCATAATATACGTGCGAATCAAATAAAGTTTTACTCGTTTGTAATATGTGCACTTATTCTAATCGAATAAATGCTATTAGAGACAGGAAAAAGTTTATTAGAACCAAATGAATATTTATCAAACTTGGATGAAAATTTACTTGCCGAGGCCACTGCTTTATTTGGAATGATGAGAATTTCTTTGAGGGAAATTAATAAATTAATTGGATTCAATATATTTCATATGAGAGCTAAAATGCTGTATGCTACGATATTTGGATTGAATAAAACGTTTATTTGATTGAAATGAATTTAGAATTTAATTTTATTATCGGCAAATAAATCCTTTTTGGTTTCAAATAAATTGGGATTTTTATTCTGTTTTCAAGGAATGAATCCTTATTCATTTCAAATAAATTGCGAATTTTATTTCATTTCCATGGAATAAATCCTTATTTGTTTTAAATAAATTCAGATAATTTCATTCAGAAACTTATTGGGATCAGTACACAACATATTATTTGCGGTGAATAAATCCTTATTTGTGTTGAATTAAAAAAACCAAATAAATAAAATGTGTAGATACAAATACAGGTCTACTAGTGGCACATACGAATAGCTTTTTTCTTTGCGTGAAATAGGATTTCTTTGGCAGAAATAAAAATTTCTCTGAGTGTGGACGCACACCTTCATCATTGTAAAAAGCTATCTATTCAGACGTTTAAGTGACAAATTTATTTCAGTTATTTATATATTTCATTTATTGAAATACTTAGAGCAAACTGTGAGAGAAAAAATAACATTTGTATTTCCAATCATATGATCAGGTATGCTTGGCTTAGTACCTATTTAATACTCAAATATTGCTTGATGGGGGATCCTGCTTTAGGAAAATCGTAAGACTCGAGAAGACGCGCTTAAAATTTCACGATCTGGCTGCCCGAGCGCTGGACACCCCACTGCGTTTAGTGGTGTATATTTGGAAATATTGTGAATTGGCCTCTATAACTTTGCATACATATTCTCAGATACATTAGAAATAGTGTGACATAGCAAATCACAAGTCTCCCCAAGTCACGCGGGGAAACCGAAATATTTGAAAATAAGCGGAAATAATCGAAGCTATCCGAGGACGATCGGACACGAGGACCGATCGTCACTCTAGTCACGAACGTCTTAGAGACAAGTGCGATTTAAAATAGTAATTGTTTTTTGTGTATATCCAAACCTCTCTTGATTTGAGGTCAGTACCTTGACCCAATATTAATTCGCCTGAATAGTAATTTCACTCACCCTCACACTACACTCTATACACCCACACCTGTAGTAGATTTACGAACCCTTGAATAAATGAGAATTATAATTCGCTTAACTCATATCACACGCCTCGACCTCGCTTACTCTCCCTCACAACCCGTCCTATTTTACCATTATTTCTAGCTGGCTATCAAGCCCGTTCAAATTGGCGCCCAACGTAAAAATCCATACTCCCCCACACACTAATAGGACGTTAAACAAATTAAAACGATATAACATAGCACCCAGACAACACAAAATTCAAAGGGGTCCTAAAGACGTCGTATGGACGACAAATGCGTCGATTTCTGACGTCTTGAAGACGTCTCAACAATTAAGACGTCCGGAAGACGTCTTTAAGACTTGGGACGTCTTTGCGACGTCAAAAATCGACGCATTTTGACGTCCATATGACGTCTTCAAGACTTTGTGTTGTTTGGGCACATAGAATAGACAAATTCAAAGAGAAACGGTTGAACGCACATACACACATGCATAGAAATGGCGGAGAGACGACAAAGCGAACCGCTGTTACCATGCGGCACACAGCCACAAGGTCCTGTACGTGCGCATTTTATAAACAACACGGTAGACATAGAAGGACAAAATAGATAACGCACACTTAGATACGCGCGAATAGAACACGTCCAACCACGCTTACAAGTACATGAACCATTCAGAGACGATAGACAGATAGTTATAGGGAACACACGAAACGAACACAACGACGCGAGCGCAGCTAGAGATAACAGACAGATAGATGCAGAATATGCACAAGACGAACAGTACTACTCGAATAGACCAACGCATCACACGCTGCACAGTACACATACATAACACAACACCCATACATTTCGAACTAGACGAGGACATATACAACATATCACCAAACCCCACACACGTGAACATAAGTAGACGAACAATGCCTGAGAATCAGCAAAGAAACGAAACAGGCGCGGACACATTCATAGGCACAAACATTCGATATATACAACCAATGCGCAACTTGATAGACTTGGACCCACCACCAACGTACTCGATACACTACGACACAGAGACGGTACTACCACAAAACACGCAACGCTTTTACAACAGTCAAACACCAAAACAGATAATACCGATTAAAGCAATACAATCGTGGAACATAAAATACACCGGAGAACCTAACGAAGATCTATACGGATTTTTACAAAATTTAAGAGACTTAAAAATAGCATATGACATACAAGACAAACAGTTAATGGACAATCTCATACCAATACTTGATGGAAAAGCAAAACAATGATATAGCATACACAGAGGAAGATGAAACACACTACAAGACTTCGCAGAACACATACGACACACATTCACAGACACACGGCGTAGAGATAGGATTGAGGAAGAAACAAGAAACAGCGTTAAGGAAGAAAATGAACTGATTTCGGAGTTCGTAATTAGGATCCAAACATTATTCGCTCCATTAGACCCGCCATACACATCAACACAGGAAATAGAAATAACGTATAGAAAATTGAAGTTAGAATATAAACAATACATTGGAAGATACGAAATATGAACATTTGAGCAATCAGAAACGGCAGGCAAACAATGGGAAACAGATAGATCATGGAAAGAAACGAGACAGAGCATGATTAAGAAACAGAATACACCGCAAATAGAATACACACACACACACACACACAACGCCACAGATTCAAACACAACAACGTAGAGTCTTACTACCGACACCGAACGTACAGCCGACATATACTGTAACATATCCAGCGATATATAATTCAAATATATCAGCCGAAATAGATCGAACAAAAGGCCAGAGGATTAAGCTAATCCTCTGCACTCGAGCACAACGTTGTGAGGCCAGAAGAGTGGGGATGTCAACTATATAAGAGGCACGCTCAGCAGGCATCAGCAGCGTTCGTAGACATAGCGTCACAGCGACTCATTTCACGTAAATTCTTTCAGAGCGTCGGAAGGAATAGCGCCTCGACGGGAGCAGGACGATTCGGCGCGGCCGTTTCGGCGCGACCGATTCGGCGCGACCGTGTCGTCGCGAGCCGTTTTGGCGCGAGTCCTTTCGGCGCTGGGACGTTACGGCACGAGCCGTTTTGGCGCGAGTCCTATCTGCGCGAGTCGTTTCAGCGCGAGTCGTTTCGGCGCCAGTCGTTTCGGCGCGAGTCGTTTCAGTGCGGGGAGTTTTCTGATCGATCGAGGTTAGAATCCATTGATCAGAATTCAATAATTCGGACTCCATTGATCTGTCGCTTATCCGAAACCACAACACCATACCCAGTACGGAACGAGCAGTCGGTGGTTACCGCACCCCTAAAGGTTAGAATAGGTTAGGACACTAGTATTGCATCATCGAAGGTTAGAAGAAACGGCCGGCGCCGAAGCGTCCGGCGCCGAAACGACCGGCGCCGAAACGTACTGTACCCCGCCTCGACGGCTCATACTTTGTTAAATATAAATTCACTTGGCAGCATTAAATCGCCTAGATTTGAATGTCGGAAATAGCTTCATTGCATTAGAGTCAATCATACAAGGAATGGTCGATAAAGAATCACCACAGCTTGAACTTGTATGTCAATAAGAATCATAACTTGGAGAAAATAGAATCAAATAGAAACATGCATGAGCGTAAAAGCTCGAACTACTAGATTTAGAGAATTAGGATTAAGGAGATCAATGTACAAATTCTCAGAGTAGAATATAATTGTAATTTCTTTATTTTTGATTTCTTTGATCGTTGGACTTTATTGGTTGTTTCGGCCCTGATTTCCAGCTATCTTATACCTAGTCAAGTCAGCAGGGAACAGCCTTAAATTGTTGCAAAGAGCGCACGGCATTCAGTTAACTCTGTGTGTCCGAGGGCCAAGGCAAACAGTCTTGAGTCTGACACATGGTTTCGGAATCGAAAGATTCCCGGTTCCGTAGAGAATGAGAATTTATAGCTTAGCACATCAGGCTTGGATTAACTTCCTGGTTCTGATCTTTAGAATTGTCGTCGGCTTTCATTAAATTCCGAGTCGACGAACCGAGGCTTTGGTGGAGAAACCTACCTGAGTCTCATTCTAGAGTAGAGACAAGAGGTTAGATAGGTGGCTTTTGGTGGTAAAACCCATCCTTTTCCCTAGCTTCCAACCTCAGAAAAAGCCCTATTTATTTTTATTTGAACTCAACTTCAATTTAGGTAAAGAACTCACAATAACTTGCGGGTTTCTCTACAGCCTAGAGCCTGAGAAACTCGCCAAAAGTTACAATACATACACAACACAGACGAGACTGCAGTTACAACCACCTACACGCCCAGCGATCACGTACCCAGCACCGCTGTACACACGACAGACAAACACGCAGACAGACACAACAGAGAGACGCTGTTATAACTGCAACGCACCAGGCCACATGAGATGGCAATGCACAAGACCACAACAGTCGGGAAACGAGTGAGGGAACAGCCAACACGGGTGAAGGCAGTTCCCCAAACACAACACACATACACGCGACATACACTATCACACACAATCCGCGAGATCCGAGATTTCACATCAAATTTGACATGGACGGACTAGAATTCAATGCACTAATAGACACGGGATCGACACACTCATACCTAGGACAAAATATCGGAGAAATAATCAAAGAAAGGCGCACAGCCACACAAGACACACCTAACACTACCGTACTAGTAGCTAACGGCTCAAGTGCCGGGATAACAGGAATAACAACAAGACTGATTAGAATAGGACACACAGTCAGATGGGTAGAATTAGGAATAATCCCAACACTTGCATGGACATGCATTCTCGGAATAGATGCAATAAGGCAATTCGGAATGAGATGAGACTTCGTAGACAACCCATGGTCTATGAAAGAAAAGCCAGCAGTAACGTATAGAATGGAGCGATGGCCACATACGACTCCAGTCCCAATTCAATATCCGAACAAACAAGAAAATAACATAGAACAGGAAGAAGAGAAACACGAAGACAAAAAAACAGAAATAGAAACAGAAACACACAAAGAAACTAGGGAACAGGAAACACAGACACACACAAAACAAGCGAAAGCAGCAGCACTACAAGAAAAAGTAGAAAGAAAAGCGTTAGAACAATCGCGAAACACAGACACACAGGGAAAGAAACACACACAACCACACCTGCACCAAAAAGAAAAGTCCTACTACCGACTCCAAATTTCCCACCGAATCCAAACTTATATAAAAATACACAAGACCAAAACAGAGATAGAATAGAGAATACACACACAGACACACCCCCAAAACGAAAAGTTCTACTACCGACTTCAAATTTTCCACCGAATCCAAACCTATATCCCAGATACTAAGCACCGCGAATCTGCAGCGGGATACAGCAACTCACAGACACACTACACACAGAATTACAGACACTACTAAGAAATAAAATTACGTCACTACCAGGCCAACTAGGCTTAACACACTTAACATCACACAAAATAGATACACAGGGACACGCCCCCATAAAACAAAGATATTACATACTATCACCCAAAATCAAAGACGCGATTTACACAGAAGTGGACAAAATGATCGCGGAAGATGTGATAGAACCATCAGAAAGCGAATGGTCAAGCCCAATTGTTATGATTAAAAAACTGAACAACACGTACAGATTTTGTCTCGATTTTAGAAAAGTAAACGCAGTATCACGCAAAGACGCATACCCACTACCATACATGACAGAAATACTAGACAAATTACGCGCCACACAATACATATCCAAACTCGATCTCAGCCAAGCCTACTTCCAAATACCACTACACACAGACAGCAGACACGTAACAGCATTTACAGTACCGGGAAAAGGATTATACCAATTCAAAAGGATGCCATATGGTCTCACGGGAGCGCCAGCGACCTTCCGAAGATTACTAGACAAAATAATTGGCTCGAAATCAGAACCGTACGCATTTGCATACTCAGACGACATTATAATAGTTACACAGACATTTGAAGAACACATACACTCGCTAGGGAAAATATTAGATAAAATCTCACACGCAGGACTCACTATTAACCGAGATAAATGTGAATTTGGCTGCTCACAAGTTGAATACCTAGGTTACATAGTAGACAAACACGGATTACACGTAGACTCAGACAAAGTACAACCACTGACAGACTACCCAGAACCTGAAACACTTAAACAACTAAGAAGATTAATAGGAATGGCCTCTTGGTACAGAAGATTCATTCCAAATTTCGCACACATAACGGAACCACTCACACGACTATTAAAAAAGAAACAGAAATGGACCTGGGGAGAAGAACAACAACACGCGACGAATACAATCAAACAGATACTCACAACACCACCCACACTAACATGTCCCGATCACACACTACCATTCCGAGTACAAACAGACGCAAGCGGCATCGGTATAGGCTCAGTACACACACAAACAAAACAAGACACAGAACAAGTAATTGTGTTGTAATATTTAACTCTCGTTATTCAAGGATCGGGAGTTATGGGGTTGTTCCCAGAGGTGATTGTTAACGATCACTCGCTAAGTACAAGATAGCAACGAAAGTAGTTTTTATTTAATATTCAACAATATACGAAAGAATGAGCTTGGAGCACTTGCTCCGGTTCGAGTCTTAGTCGAAGAGATACTCTTCGCTTCTTCTAATTATTTGCTCAAGACTGAAGCGCGGTTCAGTCTTTAGCCTAATTTGTAACTTTGAAAATGCTTACTCGATTTATTGATGTCACCTGCATGCGCTGTGCTTTGTCGCATTCCAGGTCACACCTTGCTTAATTATTAAAGGTAACCTATTTACGAAATGCATTGGAATGTTGAGTAACATTTCTCAACAATTGCATACGCCAGCCGTGCACTGAGCGACGCAGAACGGAAATAGACAACGACAGAAAGAGAATGCCTAGCAGTGATCTGAGCAATACAAAAATTTAGACCACACCTAGAGGGATACCATCTCACAGTCATTACAGATTATAGCGCACTGAAATGGCTACACAACCTAAAAAACCCGACAGGTAGACTAGCGAGATGGGCACTCGAACTACTCGAATACGACTTCTAAATAATACACAGAAAAGGCTCAGCACACCATGTACCCGACGCACTATCACGATTACACGAAGACGAAGAACAACCACAGTTAGGCGTGATAGAAAACACCACAGACAAATGGTACATATACAAAAAGACACAAGTACAGACACGACCAGAGAAAAACGACTCATGGAGAATACGCGACATACACCTATACTTCCATAGACCCTATCCTCTACACTCAAACCTATTACCCGACACAAACCCATGGAAACTAGTAATCCCCAAAGAGAAAATCACACAAGAACTACACGAAAATCACGACACAACACAATCAGGACACTTAGGCATAGAAAAAACATACCAGAGAATAGCAAAAGAATATTATTGGCCCGGAATGTACAGGGACACAGTAAACTATGTAAGAAAATGCGAGATTTGCCAAAAAACGAAAGTGAAACAAAGATAGCCAGCAGGTCTCATGGGACACAGAATCATAGAAGAACCGTGGACAGTAGTAGCGTCAGACATTATGGGCCCACTACCGTTATCAAAAACACGACACCAATATATCATAGTTTTCCAAGACCTATACACAAAATGCAGCGAAATAATACCACTCAAAAAAGCAACAGCTCAGACGGTAGAACACGCACTTCACACACACGTCATATTACGATGGGGAACACCACGCGTAATTCTGACGGATAACGGCACACCATACATAAACAAACTAATACGCGAATGAACACAAAAATTCGGCATTAGACACACGACAATACCTCCATACCACGCACAAGCAAACCCGGTAAAACGAGTTAATAGAACCATAAAAACGATGATACAAGCATACGTCGAAAAAGATCACAGGGAATGGGATATACACTTACAAGACTTACAATTCGCATTAAACACAAGTACACACACATCAACAAAACACACATCGGCATTCCTGAACCTGGGAAGAGAATTGAAACCGACACAATGCCTACGAGATCAAATAGAGAACGAGGGAGACATCGAGACACAGGACACAGACAAATGGACAGATTACTTACGCAGACTACAAATCATCAGGGAGGAAGTACAAAGACATCTAATAGAGGCAAATGAAAGACAGGCACACTATCACAATCTAAGACACAGAAACACGGAATTCAAGGTAGGAGATAGGGTTCTCCAAAAGAACCACACACTCTCATCAAAGGTAGATCACATAGCAGCTAAATTAACACACAAATATTCTGGACCATACATAATAACTAATAAAATCTCACCGACTATATATGAACAAACAGCAGAGAACGGAAAAAACATCGGAAAATGGCACATTAATAATCTGAAACTGTACATTTAAAAAAGAAATGTGACTAATTCTACATTCGATATATTACAGAAACAAGGACAATGGACAGAACACGAAAGACCCCACTGCTACAGACACCAGCACAACCGACGCACCCACACCACCACACGATGACAGACACTACACAGACAAATACAGAAATGACAAGACGCACGCTATTACCGACACGAAAAATACCACTGTTACAGACACCAGGGCTACCACCACACGCACACATTGGGCGTCGCACGTAGAAATAATTTTTGTTCACATAAACCGGGCGTAGAGTCGAACTTGACGCTTGCAAAACAAGGCTAAAAATGTGTTATACTTTCCGCCTACTATGACGAAAAATGATGTTCGCACCGCGGGCGTACAACTGAACACCCTTGGGATGATCGCACGACCCTCGGGCCGGCTACGCCGGCCCTCTGGCGCGTTCGATCACCCGCGGGCGCAAAGTTGTACTTTACGCCCATGGTACGAAAATTACTATTTCGGATTGATAAAATGCTAGAAAAAATTAGGGAACCATCCCAACTTCCGGAATCCACCCTTAAACGGAAATGAAATCTTTATTTTTTCAATTATTTTCTCTAATATATTATTTTACCCAGAATTATGACATTGCTTGAAATTTGAATTCACGTAAATACTCTTTGGGATTGATTAAAAGCTGGAAAAAATTGGCAAATCACACCGACTTCCGGAACCCTTCCTAAAACGGAAGTCGAATCTTTTTTTTTTATTACACTCATAATGATGACATTGCCTAAAATTTTATTTGACGTGAATACTCTTTCAGGCTAATGAAATGCTAGAACAAATTGGGGAATCACCCGGACTTCTGGAACCCACCCTAAAACGGAAATGAATTTTTTTTCTTCATTACTCTCAGAATGATGACATTGCCTAAAATTTTATTTCACGTAAATACTGTTTCGGACTGATAAAATACTAAAAAAAATCACGAAATCACCCGGACTTCCGGAACCCTTACTAAAACGGAAGTGAAATCTTAATTTTTTTGTTTCACTCAGATTGATAACATTGCCCAAGATTTTATTTCACGTAAGTACTTTTTCGGACTAATAAAATGCTAGAAAAAATTGGGGAATCACCCGGACTCCCGGAACCCTTTCTAAAACGGAAATGAAATCTTAATTTTTTTATTACACTCAGAATGATCACATCCCCTAAAATGTTATTTCTTGTATAGTATGGCTGGCCTTATCTATCAACCACTATCCTCATAGTAGGTACATAGCGAAGGTACATTATGAACAGGTATTCGGTGTTTCAAACTTAGACTTCGTCAGTTTCTTAAACGAATTGTTCTTAAAGATTGACTTTCGTCAAGCCGGTTATCCTTTGTGGTAAATCGTCTTATGTTTATAATACCTCAGACTTTGGAATCGTAACACAGGTATGTCTTATATACAAATATTTAAGTGAAAAAAAATTTAGCAGAAGAATTATTACGAAGAATCAAACACAATAATCAGTATCAAGATGGATTCAAATGGTAACCAACGTGCGTCATCAGAATCTATCGATAATGTAAGTTTTTGATGGTCAGCATTGAATTTTATTATACAATTGTGCAGAAATGTTACATACATTATTTATTTCCCAGGAAACGGAACTGATGGAAGATACTGCACCTGAGCCAGAATCGACTCCGCCGTTTAGGCGAATCGAGGCTGGGTTGGAGGGACTCCGCGTCAACCAACCCAGCGGCAGCGGGATGGTTTCATCTCGTGAGTATTAGAAATATTCAAATCCGGTATAGTAATTCTTCAAAACTTTTTTATCGGTATTTAAAACAATTTTGTGAATTCAATTACAATTTCTGTGTTTTTCGTACAAAACTTCAGCAAAATCAATTATTCATTTTGAAATTTATAGAACAAGCTTAGAAATTCACTTTGCTACGCCACATTTATAATTTAGCAAAACTTTTGTATAATAAATGTGTTGTAAATTCACAATTATCCTTTACAGTGTACTTATATAATTATCATTGTACTGTAATTCACAGAAGTGATACCGCGAGGTAATCCCGACGCCACGCAAGGACATATTGTTGCAAAGGCCACGAGATGAAAGCATTGTACAACAGCCACGCGCTCCATCGAACATGGCTAGGCACGGTATGGATAAAAATATTATTCACTTGTATCCTCATTCAATTTGGATCTAATATTTTTTTTTTTGTGATACATGCACGATTTTTGAGTTTATTTTTACCCCTTCAGCGGGACTAAAGTGACCGTTTTCAAACGAGAGGGCAAAAAAAAAAAAAATTAGAAACGCTCGCTAGAACATTTTTCAATATTGTCAAGAAAATTAACACCAATGG
This sequence comes from Tenthredo livida, assembly GCA_963992785.1. Classification (NCBI taxonomy): domain Eukaryota; kingdom Metazoa; phylum Arthropoda; class Insecta; order Hymenoptera; family Tenthredinidae; genus Tenthredo; species Tenthredo livida. The sequence continues at coordinate 40,958,153 of OZ023064.1, read as the reverse complement.
AGATAACGCGTCAAAAAATCGCAAAAATCGATGCATGTGCCACAAAAAATATGATGTGCACGACAGGCGAGGGCATTTTGCCCTTGGTCACAACATATAACTATTGTATTTCACCTTCCTCTTCATGGAGGTAGGTGCACATTATGAGTGCGCGAAGCAAAATTTCCCAACATAATACGCCATCCTTTAAGGTAGTTCATCAGATACCGCTAAAGTCGTTGGGTGTATAAAAATCAAACAATTCCTAAAAATTATTGTTTTCATTTCTAAATTATCAATATGAATTATAGAGGTCATCAATATAAAGAGTTATAAGACTTTTCAGCAACAGCTGATCGAGCAGACGTTGCATGTAGATTTCGATTCCCGTTTCCCGTTTCTCGTCAATTTTTACTGATTATTATTAATCACCCTGGCGGAAATATTTTTACGAATTTTTATGAATATTTTCAATAATTTCTACGAATCAAACTATGACGTTTTACGGAATTGACTACGAATTTTCAATGCATTTCGGACGAATATTAGTTTTTTCGTAGTAAGCTGTCGTCAAAAATCTTAGAATTTCGTAATTTCTATTTGAATAACGTACTTCCCTGGTTGAAATGATTTCTATGATAAACTACGAATAATAATGAATAACCATGAACAACTCTGAAATTTATACGATTTTCTCAAGGAATTCGGTCGTTGCTTAGAAATTTCGTTCGAAATATGGTTGATTCTCGTAGAATTTCGTACGTTATTCATAGATTGTCGTAAAACAGCGTAATTGTTACCATTTGAGTCTTCTACGTCTTCGTAGTACTTCGTAGTTTTTCGTAGGTATTCATAAGTTTTCGTAGATGTCAGACGGATAAGAAATCTTTTTTCAAACTCCTCATATTTGTGACTGGGCTCGAACCTGCTACTCTTCAGACGTTTATTACAAGTCTGGCACGCTATCCGCATGACCACCAGGCCGTCGTTACCGGTTTGCAGAAAATGAATCCTATATGTTTAGGTTTACAAAATTCAGAGGAAACAATAACAAAAAGCTGAATAATACAATAACTTATAATTTATTGATATATATTGATACTGAATAATCAACGACTTGACAAAATTGTTGTCATATTCTATGATTATTTGTGGAAATTCATTGATTTCAATATTTGTTTTTATAATAACACAAGTCTACACGGATTCTGTGCGTGGTTTTCTTTATTTTTTTTTTTTTTTTTTTGACACGTCGTTATAAAATTGTGGAATATCGTACTTTTTTCATACATATTCCTAGTAGTTCCTAGTCATTCTGAGAATTCTAGGAATTTTTACCAAAAAAAATCGACAATTATTATTCACGGCCTTTGAAAGTCTTGGGATAATTTTACTTAAAAATTCGTAGTATTTGCCGTAGAAAACTACAAATTTCTACAATTTTTGAAGATGAATCACTTTGTACTACGATTCCCTACAATTTCCTACCATCTACAACCCGCACTTTTTCATAGTTTTAACCTTATATCTATGTGTGAAAATCTTGGATGAAGGTCGTATAGAAGAAAAAACATCAGTTGACGTTTCGTCAACATATATCTATGGTTTGGCGTAGAAATTATTTTCGCCAGGGCGACCACCAGCGTTTGGCATAGGTTCGTATTTATAGCGAAAACAACAAATTACAAAAAAAACTCCATTTGATTATTGAACGTGCCTTAATTTGCTATAATTTGCCATACACCTTATATGTATGGGGGTTTCCAGCTCATCTCGACCACCTTCTAGACCTGACCCCCTCGGATTTGAGTGAAACTTTTTTTTTGCTTCACTCAAGGTCAAAATTTCAACCTCCATTTTTTTCAGAATTTTTCGAGCCCCCGTCCCGGAGGCATAGATAGTGAAAATTTGCCATTTTATGAAATGCCAGAATTTTTTAACGATGATATCCCAAGATTGGAGAGTCATATCAATAAAAACAGGGTAGTCAATAGATTCGTCTTGAATTCAACTTTTTGAAAAAAAATATCTCGCAATATAGCGATACCGTCCCGGCCGCTAGAAACTCATTTGAAAGCGAAAAATGTATGTTTCGATGGTTTGGGCATTTTTTATCTTTTTCATTTTTTTTCTCTAAAATTCTATGAAGAAAGACAAAATTTTGAGGCGCAAAACGAAGATGGAGATTCTAATGGTTTAGAAATTATGATTTTTTCAGTTGTTAAAAGTGTGCGGAACTGAGAATTTAAAGCGACAAATACCCGTCTCATCGCCTGTTTCATTTTTTTTTAATTCATGCGGTACAGTTCTTTGAATGAAAAGTCAATTTTATTCGAATGAAACGAAAAAAAATAGAACAGCCGATGAGACGGGTATTTGTCGCTTGAAATCCTCAGTTTCGCACACTTTTAAAGACTGAAAAAATCATAACTTTCAAACGATTAGAGTCTCCATCTTCGGTATGCGCCTCAAAATTTTGTCTTTCTTCATAGAATTTTAGAAAAAAAAATGAAAAAGATAAAAAATGCCCAAACCATCGAAACATCCATTTTTCGCTTTCAAATGAGTTTCTAGCGGCCGGGACGGTATCGCGAAATTGCGAAATATTTTTTTTTCAAAAAGTTGAATTCAAGACAAATCTATTGACCACCCTGTTTTTATTGATATGACTCTCCAATCCGGAGATATCATCGTTCAAAAATTCTGGGATTCCATAAAATGGCAAATTTCCACTATCTATGCCTCCGGGACGGGGGCTCGAAAAATTCTGAAAAAAATGCAGGTTCCAATTTGGACCTTGAGTGAAGCAAAAAAAAAGTTTCACTCAAATCAGAGGGGGTCAGGTCTGGAAGGTGGTCGAGATGAGCTGGAAACCCCCGTATACATTAGGGTGGTCCTTATGCTGGGATAAAAGATAGATTTTCCGTGTCGCCCCCCAAATCAATTCCAAATAATTAAAAAAAAAATCCCTGCCAAGCTTGGGTTCTTAATATTAATATTAACCCCCCCTTCCCCAAGACTAGGAAAGTTTTAAATGGGAAATTGCATGTATTTTTTAAAACTGAAAATCGAATTTTCATAACTCCGATGATTATTGATAGAAAAATCTGAAATTTGGTATAAGTATTCGTACCTACTTGTATGATATAATACAACATGGTGCATTAGAACAATTTTCGTATAATTTTATACTTACCTTTTCATGCTCAACTTTGGAAAAAAATAATTTTTTCATTACATCCAATCACAAATTATTCTGGAGTCGTTAATTTTCGAAATCGGTCATAGAAAATTCCTATTATTTGTCAAATGCTGTAGAAATTCGTGAATTTCTATGAAAATCGATCAAAAACTACAAAAAATAGTTTACATATTTTGAGGTCGTGAATTCCCGTAATAGATTGTAGAAAGTTTGAATTATTTGTAAATTGTTGTAGAAATTCGTAAATTTCTATGAAAATCGATTACATGCTACGAAAAAAAAATTGACGTATTTTGGGCTCGTAAATTTCTGTGATAGATTGTTAAAAAGTTTCAATCATTTGTAAATTGTTGTAGAAATTCGTAAATTTCTATGAAAATCGATCACATACTACGAACAAAAATTGAGATATTTTGGGGTCGCGAATTTCCGTAATCGATTGTAGAAAGTTTCAATTATTTGTAAATTGTTGTAGAAATTCGTAAATTTCTATGAATATCGATTACATACTACGAACAAAAATTGAAATATTTTGGGGTCGTGAATTTCCGTAATAGATTGTGGAAAGTTTCAATTATTTGTAAATTGTTGTAGAAATTCATAAATTTCTATGAAAATCGATTACATACTACGAACAAAGATTGAGATATTTTGGGGTCGTGAATTTCCGTAATAGATCGTAGAAAGTTTCAATTATTTGTAAATTGTTGTAGAAATTCATAAATTTCTAGGAAAATCGATTACAAACTACAAAAAAATATATATATATTTTGGGGTCGTACATTTTCGTAATTGCGTGTAGAAATTTTTTATAATTTATCAGATTTTGTTAAAAATGGTAGGATTTCCTAATTATTCATTGAACGTAATAAATTTTCATAGTAATTCCTTAATTTCTATGGCAAACTATTGCGAAATCTACTATTTTTTAAGAATTTTTACAAAAACGTCACTTTCATAAAACGTAGTAGTTTGTCGTACAAAAAATTTCCGCCAGGGCACTCCACCAAAAAATAATCAAAGGTTGTGCTCGTTCGCTCGCTGCGCTCGCTCACTCGATTGGTTGATGATTATCAACATACAAAAGCATTGAAATCAGATACAACTGCCAAGTACTTGTAGAATAATAAAAGTTCGGAATTGGAAAATTTGTTCAAACTACATAACGTTGTACTCGTTCGCTCGCGGCGCTCGCTCACTCTATTGGCTTATGATTGTTGGTTGAAAAAACGATTCGGATGAAGAAATCAAAGATGTCAACATTTATCTAAAAATATTCATGAAGAAAAAATAATTTGAACAAAATTAAAAAAAAAAATTTGGGGTCCGTGGTACGTTGGCGGGCCAATGTTTGAATATCTATCAGATGACATTGACATGGTTCGCGATCGATATTTTATATTTCTTATTCTTCAGCCCTCCTCCTTTTTCATCCGGGCTTGGGACCGGCAATGGTGGAGTAACTTGCACGCAGGGTTATATGTTACTCATCATAACAGTATTTCAATTCGAATATTATTATATATGGACTTGAATAAACAATTAGGTTCTGTCCAACATTTTTGGAAGGTTACTTTTCAAGGGTCAATCATCATGTATTTTCATTGCATAGCTATCGTAAGACCCAATTATACCACAACCTCAAGTGTATTAAAAACTGAAACCCGCTTATGCTTAATAAAATGTCCATATGTATATGATCCATATGTATATGACAATTGTTCCGTCATATTTGTTGGCGCAGTTAGCTCCTCTGCAAAAAGAACATGTATGCATCCTTTGCATTTTTTATCCATTTCTGCTTCCTAATTTCATAACCATCGACATTTTGCCAAGCAGAAGTTTCATCTCAAAGCATGCAAGTATAATGTCCTGTTTTAATATTCTGACCATGATGGAATACAGCGCTATTGACTTTATATCTTTTCGCGCAAAAGACGGGTTGATCCGTAGGAACTGCTTTGATACCGTAATTCGTTATCTTTGTAATATTCCCATTCTGTACGGAAGTCAATGTGAGCTGCGAAATAAGACAGCTGCTCGCCAATGATACATGGGTTTTGATGAGTATATTTTTCGACTCACAATTTTGACAGGACGAATCTTCGACGTTGTTACAACGCGACAAATTGTGATTGATAATCTCTGTTAGACTGTGAGTCTTTGTCTTGTTCGGGGCTAAAGCAAGTAACATAATGTAATCAGCTTCGATTGTCTTGCTCGTGAAACCACAATCCTTACAACGCCTTGTAGAGGTTAGCTCGTGTTTTACGATATTTATCAAGTCGTCGTATTTCCAGATTAGACTAGTTAAAGATTCCGGCGCATCCTGCTGAACGTTCAAAGTAAAATCTTCGCCGGGAAGTCTCTTCGCATGAAAAACATCACCCGGTGATTGTGAATTGACATAATTTTCGATCAAGATTTTCATGACGTCGTCATTTTGTTGATTCAGCCAACAGTTTCTAATAGGTTTACTGTGAAATAGACACTGTATCGTAGCGTTAGCATAACAAGAAACACCATCCGTATTCCGAAAACCTTCCACACGCCACGTGTCGCTGGATGGTTTTTCCTCGATTGGTTCCTGACATGTAGATAAATTTATTGGTAAAGACCATTTGCGATCTTGAACTTTTCTCGCCCGTTTTTTTGAAACGGTCATCGCCATGAGGTCCGGTCGATATCGCTTTCTCAACCTATTTTACTCCAGAATAGCGGAATCATCTGCTAATACTGCATGCAGATCGTAATTAATCAAGTGGATTTCTTCTGAGGAAGTTACCCGCGAAAGGGCAACGTACACTCGTCCACAAGAAAATATAGAATTACCCGCATCGATCACGGCATCCTTCAAACTGAGACCTTGGCTTTTATGGATTGTAATTCCATCACTGAGGCAAACTGGAAACTGTTTTAGAATAACGGGAGCCCCTTCCATTGCCTCAAATTTCACGTCTACACGCTCTATAACGTGTTCGACACATTTCGCTAAGACAACTCGTATTGCTTCAACATCCTTCATATCAATAGCTCGTGATACCGACGTGATTTTACCAATCGTACCATTCACAAGACCTAAAGTAACATCAATATTTCGTCTGATCATTACTTTTGCACCAATTTTTATGGTAATTCCCGTACGGAACTACTAGATTTTCAGTAGTTACTACTGAAGCGGTGTAGTAACTAAGTAGTAACTACTGCAGGTTTGTAGTTAATTAAGTAGTCACTCCTAGAGGTGAGAGGTAAGTTCAATAAATAGCATACCCCTTAGTAGTAACTACTGCTAACAGTAACTACTGTGAGCAGCAGTACGAGTATTCACTACTGAATCTACTACAGCTTCAGTAGTTTACTCATATCTTACTTCTCGAGTCAAGTGGTGACTACTGCTAGTAGTAACTACTGTGAGCAGTAGTACGAGTATTCACTACTGAATCTACTATAGCTTCAGTAGTTCACTCATATCCTACTTCTTAAGTCGAGTGGCGACGACTGGTAGCAGTAACTACTGTGAGCAGTAGTACGAGTATTCACTGCTGAATCTACTACAGCTTCGGTAGTTGACTCATATTCTACTTCTCAAGTTGAGTGGTGACTACTGCTAGTAGTAACTACTGTGAGCAGTAGTACGAGTATTCACTGATGAATCTACTACAGCTGCAGTATTTTTATGATGTTTTTCAATTTTAATTTAATTTTTCATTTCTCTTAAATATGAATCATTTCAGTCAACATTTCGGTTTTAAATAATATCTTTCTTCTGCAAATATTTCAAAAAAATCTTATTATTGTAAAAAAATCATAAATTTTCTTCTTCCAACTTCAAAAGACGGACATGATGATTGTTTTAATACCTTCCGTTTGTATAATAATCCGCTTTTTGCTTCAATACATTTATAACAATAAAACATTTGTTTTCAATTATTTCCCAACCAAATTAGGCTTGAATTGACTACGCTATAAATGAGGACATTTGTCTGATATGAAAAAAAAGTAAGTCGCATTATTTTGGAATTCTTCAAAATTGACATATTATACAAGACAAAACTGGAAAAAATGCGGTACATATTTCGTTTGCCCCATCATGTGGAAAAAATATTATTCGAAACAAAAATGTCAACCGACATCTCGATCCATATTTTGACAGAAATTGAAAACAAACGAGAACAAAAAATTAATCAAAGAATTGAAATATAACAAAAGATACAATAGAAAGAAATAATTAGAGAAAAAACGTCGAAAGTATTTGGTTGAATAGTTGGTAATTGTACACATGAAGGTTATATAGAAATAATAATATCTCATATGATGGAAAATTGTACCCTGAATTTAATCAGATAAGATCATTTACAAATATGTATACCTATGCATTTTTTTACTATTACAAAAAACTTCTAGTTTTTTAACACCTTTTAATTTGATTCAATTCAAAGCCTTAATCATGAGCTCCGACAAATAAGGAAATATTAACCATCCAAGCATAGGGTAGTTTGGCGTAGTGGGTAGAGCGTGCGACTAGTAATACAGCGAGTGCGAGCGGGCTTGGGTTCGAATCCCGGTTATATCGAAAAAACCGAATGGCGTTTTTCTCAACGAATTTGCAATGCTTGTCCATCTACATATAGAAATTTATAAAATGCGAACGTGAAATTTCATTTTTTTTTCTTTTCCAGCCGAGAGAACTAGATAGACGTGCTTGGTAAGTTCTCGACTGTAATTTCCACACACCCCTGAGGTTGAATAGTAGACTCCTCGCGAGTGGTAACTACTCATCAGTAGTAACTACTCACTAGTAGTCGCCAGTATTCGCAAATTCACAGTCTGAGAACTACTGAAAAACAGCAGTGGTAATCAGTAGTATCCCTGTAGTTATTTCAGTAGTTCCCCAATAGTTTTTCCAGTGGTTTTTGAGTAGTCTTCCAGTAGTTTTGCCGTACGGGTTAATTCGGCAAGGCCGGCAGTTCGAGAACAATCCTCATCTGCTTTATCCAAAATTTTATACACTTTCTTTTTGACATATGGGGGGCAGTCGACTGTATCGTGGGCTATCAGTTCTATTTCTTCGCTTCGTATCTCGGCCAACATAGCTTCATTGAGAACCTCACACATCCGACACGTGGGAAGCAGACAAACTGCGTCGTGCGGTAAATTATTTATGTATTCACATAGTTCACGTACCCTTTCACTGAAGGTTGAAGTTGTGAAGTTTGTGAAACGTATCGTCCTCGATGCTAGGATCTCTGTGTCCGAATCGATAACAATTCCTAGGCGTATTCTCGATAGTATCTCGCGATAGGACTCATCGTTTTTGTGCCGCATGTTAATCGTTAATTCATCGTTACTGAATAACTTACTCCACAGGTTAACACTTTCCATCGCGCCCAGAAGTTTATTCAAAACTGCACTTAATAGCTGAGTGAACGCAGGTTCATTTCGAACGAGTGGGAGTTGCAACACGTCGCCGAACAGAAGAATATGTTTTTTACCAAACCAACCCTTATCGCAATCGGTGGTATCAAATATTTCACTCAGTTTGAAATGTATGTACTGTAACTTTACGGCAGTTTCGCGATTCGCGAAACTGACCGTTATTGTGAGTTTTTTGCTCGGATGAAAATTTAGGACCTCTCTATCTAATTTTTGTCTAATTACGGACTTTGAACGCCGTGCGTTCGCAGCCGTCTCCCCTGGTTCACGGACTTTGTGCACGTAGTGCACGCAGCCGTATTATATCCCTAACACCGGACCTTGTGCACTTTGTGCACGCAGCCGTATCCCGTCTATCCACGGACCTTGAACGCAAGGCGTTCGCAGCCGTATTCCTAGCTAAAAAGAATTCAATATGACCGGGAAATGGCGGAGAAGGGAACCAGCACTAAATCTTAGCAATTATATTGAACATAAGAAAAACATTTATTTAATAAAGTAATATTAATTGGCGGTTGCAACCAAACTAAAGAATATTTACAAAGTTGCTTAGTTTACTAATTTGAGGTTATAGGCTTTTATGAATAATCTTATTTTAATTTCTCATATTTGAATTTGAACAACCTATAGCAAGACTAAAATAGGAATAATTGACTTTTTCTGAATTCTGAGTTTTACAAATGTAATTTGGCTAGGTAGAGTACCAGGCTCTTTGCCTTTGGTATCTATAAGAGAAAAATATGAGTTTTGAATACAATGAGCGAACCTGGCGCTTTGCCTTAGATTGCTTATGAAGATAGTTTATTCGCGGTGAGCTAACCGAGCGCTTTGCCTACGATTGCTGATGAGCTGAGTGTCGCCACGACTTATATACAAGTCGTGACGTCACCCAAACTCATGCTGTTATGTCGAACGTTCTAGACTATCATCGAATGTTCGCAACGGCTGATGTTTGAATGCTAACGGTCAGGCCTATCTGCCTGTCACGTTACAGTACATGAGTGTTACATTAGAAATCATAGAGACCTCGTCAATGATAATGAGCGCGACATTTCTCAGCTGTTCTCGGATGACTTTCAAAGCTACATCAGGGAGTTGCTTGTATTTAGGAGTGCCCCGTGCTCGACAGGCAGTTGAAACAACCTATGAATAGTCAAACCGTTGACATTGAATGCTGCTATTCCAGTCGGTGCTGTTACGGCGGTATCTTTACCAGCATGTTGCTTGATCCACCATACGAGCGCTTCGATAAGATGACTCTTACCAGTTCCACCCTCTCGTCCGACGTAATGTTGTAGAATTCTATCGTTCGAACTCACGGCAGCCGTGGTTGTATCAAATACCCGTTTTTCCAGGATTCAAACCCGCAATTATTTGCGAACTGTTCACCGTATCGACCTTTTGGACGCGTGCTTGAAATTCTTTCATCGCACCTTCTGCTTCGATTGGCCCACAACCTAATGGTACCGCATCCGAAGTGTCGCTTTGTTGGGATTGAGCTCCTTCTGTCATACGTTTTTCGATTACCTCCTTGATATGCTCAAAACCTTTCTGTATTTCCGCAATGCGTTCGTGATACTGTAACGCATCTTCGAGCTCTGTTCGGACTGATTGGAATGCTTTTGCGTACGTATCGCATCCATTCCGCAGCTCATTTGTATCTCTCCACGGTTTGAAGAGTAACAGTAGCGCAAAGTAATATCGTTCAGGCTGATTATTCACATTATTTTTATAATGATTAATTCAACAACCACGTTTCCTTCTTTTCAGGTACAACGATTTTCCGATCTTGTGATATTCAATATCTTTTGCTTTTGGTTCGACTTTGGTAACTTCGTACCATGTTACGAAGTCGTATAGGTTAGTTGATTCCAATTCCTCTGGTCGAGCTGGATAATGCGTATCAACTACTGAGTCACAGAAAATATCAGTAGAATCCGCATCGAGGGCTTCAATTTCTTGACGAGTTTTGACTTTTCTGTTTCTTATTATATTGACATTGATCCATTTAATAGTTGTTTGTGGATCCGTGGACTGCAGAGCGATTTTGCCGAACTGATCAGTGTTGCCATGTCTTCGTCCATGTTGCTTTTTTCAGACTTTGATAGGTATTTAGTGATATACCACATGAGTATAGCGCTGAGCTCGCCAATGAACTGTATGTCCATATCGCCTTCCCAAGCATGAAGAATTGCTGGATTGTAGTAATTGATATCCACCTCATTCTGATTTTGAGGGAGATCATACAGCCTACTTCTAGACTTGAGCTTCCGCCTGCCAGCTATTGAAACAGCCACGTCCCTGATAATAATGTTATTCATTACGGGACGAGGAAACCGCAACCGACATACTCTGGACAAACCACCATCTTGTTTTCGCTTACTTCGCAAGCAATAGGCATTGTGCTTGTGCCGTTGATGCGTATTCACGCGACGATACAAGTCAGGTGAAGCATGTTTCGGTGGCATTCTGCAAGTTACATATTTCAGAATGAAACTCGCTATTTCTTCGTTCGAAGATTTTCCAATAACCGGAGCATCTTTGATCCAGATTAATAGATGGAAATGCTGCATTCCCCTGCCTTGATATACGCGCCTCCAAAAATAATGGGTTACCTCTCCGATAGGGTTATCGGGAGAGCATGTTATGAAATCGAGCATAGCGCGAAACTTGTTTTCAATGAATCGAGATGCAGACACTGGATCCGCCACGACCAATTGACTCGGAGACATCTTAGCGGCAGCAGGGCCATCGACTTCGCGAAGGTATTCTGTCATATCTGACCATAAGCATTCGCTCGGACTTAGGGTGAGGAACCATGTTGCCGGACCGTAATGATGTGTCATGCAAGATACATAATTTCTGGGCCCACTCCAATATTGCGCCGTGTTGCGCAGCCTCGAAAATATTGCATTCAAATTCCCTCCGAATTCTTCCCTGGAAAGTTTTTCTATATAACGCGCGGCGGTAAATCGTTCGTTGGGATTGGTGATATTAAGTTCGTAATAAATCCCACTATTCAATTGCCGAATATTCGCGTCATTCAATAGATAGAACAAGTATTGCTGATCCAGCCGGTACTGCGAATTTTTACACGGAAAAAATGTCGGGTGAACCGGGCACCCAACAGCTACGGCCGCACACCCGAAAGCACGGAGCGTTGTGTGACCACAGTTTGGTGTCGCTGCAGTCTTCTTGCGGGCAGTCTGCTCTCCTTCTTTGGTGCGGCTGCAGCCCCGAAACGTTGGTGAGGCGACATGCGGGCGAGCTGCCTACCCGAATCTGGTCGTGCCGCCGCACCGAAAAGCGGTGGCGCTGCGCGACCATGTGGTAGTGTTGTCACTTGCCGAACATTTTTTCCGTGTAGACATGAGTCTCGATTTAATAAATTCGGCTTGCGTCAGACGCACTGATCTATCCTCGTGCTGTCCATTGCAACCGTACGGATACAAATGCGGGAAACATAGCAAATCCAGACTTTTATGACGATTATCTAAGGACACGTCTTGGATTTTCAACATTTGATAGAGATCTGTGATAGTTTCTGTCGTGTGATGGCGCCACAAGCGAGCAGTCAGAGAGACTGGGTGTTCCCTCTAGGGAGCTAGTGAGGCTATGGCCAAGTAAGAGACGCGTCACACGCTCCGGGTCTCAAACATAAACCTAATCACTTATTTACCTACCCATCATTATTCCTATCCAATAACAGAACATGGTGTCAGAAGTGCGTGATAGATGCATAAGGTTAAGAATAAAGTCATTAGACATCGCTGTTTGGCAAATAAAGAAAAGTGTGTAAATCGCGCGTGGACGAAGGGGAAAAGAATTTAAGATGGGGGAACGCAACGAAGACGGAGAAAGAATGGCGACGCCCGGGGAACAGGCGCCAAACGTTTTCAATTTCGACAAGTCGGAATTGTGGCTAACATTGTTGAAGCGTTTTGAACGATATATATCAGTAGCCAACCTATCTAGCAGGTCGGACGAAGAGAAAATAGACCTGTTACTGTACACTATGGGAGAAAAAGCAGAAGACATTCTGATGCAATTATTGCCGGTAATAGATGACGCAACTACATTGAAAGTGGTCACGGACCAGCTTACGGCATATTTCTCACCAAAGAAAAGCATAGTTTTCGAACGTATTAAATTCAACTTCAGAGTCCAACAGACGGGAGAAAGTGTGGATGCGTTTGTCACGGCATTATATTCACTTGCTGAATCGTGCGAGTATGGCGCGCTGAAAGAAGAGTTAATACGTGATCGTATCGTGATTGGCGTAAAACGCTCTCGCACTTCGGAACGGTTACAGTTAGGAACAGATAACCTAACAGCGGAAAAAGCGCTTAACATAGCTCGGCAAGGAGAAGCTCAAGCCAAGGAGGTAAAAGTGATAAGAAAAGAAGTGACATCGGAACAAAGTGAAGTGAATCGAGTGTCACACACATACAAAAAGAAGAGTTCGAAAAAGGTTGATGGTGATAACATAAGCCAAACTAAAAACGATACAGAAAGTTGTGGACGATGTGGCTTAACAAAACATGCGGAGGAAAAAAAGTGCCCAGCAAGGAAGTCAGTCTGCCGAAATTGTAAGAAATTTGGTCACTGGGATCGCGTATGCACAGCAACGAAAGAACACAGAGTGAAGGAAGAATGTACGAGCGACAGCGACAGCGACGACGCAACGGCTTTCATCGGAGCCATCCGTAGCAAAGAAAAAACAAAGACTGAATTTACATTTAAGGCAGTAGTTCAAGAGTTTTGCAAACAAGTAAACTTCATTATTGATACCGGCGCAGATATCACATGCATGTCAGTAGACTGCGTACCTAAAGAAATAAGCAAAGATATCCGTAAGACGAATAAGATAATAGTATGACCGGATGGAAAGAAACTGTCGGTCGTAGGTTACTTATATGGGGTATTGCAAAATATTTTTAACGGTCATTTACCCCGACCACCATCGATTTTCGAATAAATTATTCTCACGGTAACCCTAAACTCAAGTATGATTGCTGAATTATTTCAGAATTTTGCGATTTTTTTTTTAGAAGTTACGATATTTTGAAAATCGTACTTTCCGGCAACAGCTCGTTTTTCATCCAATTCTAGTTGGCAATCAAGGTGTTCCAAGGAAAAGTGGCTGGTGCAGAACTGTGCAGTTTTTCGACGTACTTTGAAATGAAAATATTTGTAGATTTTTTCAGACACCGGAAGTGCCGAGATTCTCGTTTCAAAAATCAAAATCGTGGATTGCAAAAAGTCGCCGTGATCGATCTTTTTGAAATTTGCAGACAAAGTTCGACATCAAGAGACGGAATTTTTAAGACCAAGCCGAAGTTGTGCCGACATCGGGTTTAGGAGGTATGGCTATTTTAATCACGCGGAAACCATATTCCGGCGTTATTTTTGTTATTATTATTATGATTATTATTAAAATTATCAAAATGATTATTTTTATTATTATTATCATTATTATTATGATTATCATTATTAATTGATAATAATAATAATAATTTCAATAATTTTAATAATAATAATAATAATAATAATAATAACAAAAATAACGCCGGAATATGAATTTTCGTGTGATTAAAATAGCCATACCTCCTAAGCCCGATGTCGGCCCAACTTCGGCCTGGTCTTAAAATTCCGTCTTTCAATGTCGAATTTTGTCTACAAATTTCAGAGAGATCGATCACGGCGACTTTTTGCAATCCACGATTTTGATTTTTGAAACAAAAATTTCGGTACTTCCGGTGTCTGAAAAAATCTACAAATATTTGTATTTCAAAGTACGTCAAAAAACTGGACAGTTCTGCACCAGCCACTTTTCCGTGGGATACCTTGGTTGCCAACTAGAATTGGATGAAAAACGAGCTGTCGCCGAGAAGTGCGATTTTCAAAAAATCGTAGCTTCTAAAAAAAGAATTGCAAAATTCTGAAATAATTCAGCAATCATACCTGAGTCTAGGGTTACCGTGAGAATAATTTAATCGGAAATCAATGGGGGTCGGGGTAAATGACCGTTAAAAATATTTTGGAATACCCCATATGTAAGCTCGAAAACGAAAGAGGTACAGGTTAAAGCAAAAGTGTATATTTCAGAGGGTTTGAAGCAAAATTTGTTGGGTAAGCCAGAAATCGATAAGTTTCAATTGATAAAGAAAATAAACCGTCTACAGACAAAGAGACTGTCGCAGGTAGAAGCTGTCGTGGAATTTCCAAAGGTATTCGAGGGAATTGGGGCATTCAAAAAAGAGTTGAAAATTCATATCAAAGAAAACGCTCAAATATTTTTTCAGTCCGTTCCCCGGACGGTACCTATAGCTTTAATGAATAAACTCAAGAAAGAGTCAGATAAACTCGTGAATGACGGGATACTTATATCTATAGACTGTCCTACCGATTGGTGTAGCCCAATGGTAGTAATTCCAAAGAAAGGAAATGAGCAAGTACGAATATGTGGAGATTTCACGCAGCTAAACAAAAGCGTTGAAAGGTCACACTTTCCCATACCAAAGGTAGATACTACACTAGCAACGTTAAAAGGCTCAACGATATTCTCAAAGTTGGATGCTAAAGCAGGGTTTTACCAAATAAAATTCGAAAAAGACAGTCAGCCTCTAACAACAATAATTACGCCATTTGGCAGATACATGTTCACAAGGTTAGCTTTTGGCATTAATTGTTTACCAGATTATTTTGTACAATGGTACTCCGAAGTACTACAAGGCATACCGGGGGTAGAAATACATACAGACGATGTCATAGTGCACGGGGCGACCACCGAGGAACACGATAAAACTCTTCGGTTGGTATTAAGTAAAATAGAAAGAGCGGGTATAACCTTAAATAAAGAAAAGTGCGTGTTTGGAGCAAGTTAGCTAGAATTTCTTGGGCATGTAATTTCTGATAAGGGAATGAGTATCTTTTTATAACATCTGCTCTGAAACGTCAGCTTTCAGTGCCTGTTTAGCGAGTCGAAACAAGCTAATTTCATGCGAATGCCGCGAAAAGCTGTGACGTATGCTTCAATCGCGATTTCAATGTATTAACGGTCTGAAAGCAGCGTTGCTTTCGTCCCATGGGAAGAAAGCAACTGCTTTCGTCCCATGGGAAGAAAGCAACTGCTTTCGTCCCATGGGAAGAAAGCAACTGCTTTCGTCCCTTGCAGTCGCTTTCTTCCCATGGAAGGGAAGCAATTTGAAACCTGAAGTTTTTTGCAGATGTTATGAAAAACATAGTGTGTGACACGGGATGAAACATGAATGCAGGCACGGGTGATGTCAGCCCTCGCCTTCGGCGTCGGGCTGGCAACTTTACCCTGGCCTGCATTCACACTGTTTCATCCCTTGTTACACAATATACTATACCAAGTCGTGTCAAAGCGATTACTGACTTCGCCGCACCAAAAGATGAGAATGCACTTATGCAATTTCTGGGAGCAGTCAATAGTAGTAGATGCCAGCCATGGGGCGTCACAACAAATGACGTCACCAGGTCATTGACCGGCTGGAGTGGGGACTTGGCGTCAAAACAATGAGACCGTCCGATCCAAGATGGCGCCGCCCATGCACATTAAAACAAAACAATATGGCGCCCGTTTTTCAGAATCCAAGATGGCGGCCTTTTTTTCCAAAATCCAATATGATACAAACTAATATCGCGCCCGTTTTTCAGAATCCAAGATGGCGGCCGGTTTTCCAAAATTAAAGATGGCGACTGTTTTGAAATCAAATATGGCGAGTGTTATATATATACTAGCTATGACTATATATATGGGTGTTTCTCCACTAATTGGAAAAAAACTACACGAAATTGTCCTCGCCACTTTTTTCGCATGTTTGGAAAAAATAATCGAAATCAAATCAAACAAAAACACTATTTCTTTTCATATCAAATCAACATGTCACAAAACCAAATTCTGACATCAACATCTCATAAAATTAACTTATTAACAATAAAATCCGGAAAAACTGGCACATTTCAGGCAGGGGACTGTGCGACAGGGGACTGACGAATTTGGCGAAAATACATAATTATGCCAAAACTAACAATATTTCATCAAATTAATTTGTATTAATAGTAATGTGACTTCTGCCGTTAGATGTTGTCTTGCTGGATGGGTGAATAAAATAATTTATTCAAAGAAAAAATCTTGCCAGGGGACTGTTCTTCTTAGGGGTCCAGACGCGTAAGCATCGCACCGGACGCGAAGAACCGGCTGAATAAAATCGGGCCAAATCGCTGCCCGTCATTTGCTATGAACTTTACAGCGGTTACATTCGATTTGACGCATAAATCGTGACGAGGATGTCACACACCATTTGAAAGAATCTTTTTTCTGTGCGACAGGGGACTGTTAGCAAAAATCAAGGACAGACTTTAGCTCACAATTTCGGCGTAAAAAAAGTAAATTAAAAAATTGTATCCATGCAAATTGTAAAATGCCTTTATTGTAGACAACTACGTTAGAGTAGTATTGAAAAATATCATTACTGGTTCACTACACGTCACGAAATAATTTCGATTTTGCATCTGGGACATCCCAGGGGACTGTTTTTTAGGGGTGTTGATGTGAAAATTTTCCCTTTTATGCATTTATTCTAATATTTTTAGACTATTGCCTCTATCAAACAACCTGTTAACATGAATTTCAGTAAGAAATAATATCCAATTCGAGTCATTTAATGGGTGAAATCTTCGTGGGACACGGAATTTCCAGTTAGTGGAGAAACACCCATATAAACTAGCTATCACTTATACTAATACCCGCTTCTCCGATGTCGGCTCTGAAATAATGAATTCTTATCCTATATATGGGGCATTCCACGTCAATTCGGACGGTCAAAACCCTTGACCTCTCCGATTTCGATTATTTTACGGAAATTTGTTTGTTTTGGTCCAAAAACCGCCCTCATTTTTTTCCAGATTTTTAGCGGCTCCCCATCACCACCATACCCCCGCATAAACCCCTCAAAAACACGGGCAATTTGGACATGATTTAAAAAATTGAAAAAAATTACAGATATAGTACATAATAAACTAAAAATTTTGGCGGTGGAATTGGAGTGGCTCCGACTTTCATTAGGCTGCAAATAATTAAAGAAAATGATAAAAAATAAAAAATTCACATTTTCCAACCGGTTTCATTAAATTATCAATAAAGAGAATGAGAAAAAAAAATGTTAATTTTTTCTATTTAGTAGAAAAAGAATTTTCACAAATTTTAATGATTTCGAATTTGAGCAGGATTGCATTTTTTATTTCGATACATTTTTAATCGTAGTCGTAAATATTATTATTATTATTATTATTATTATTATTTTAGAAAAAAAAAAAAAGTGGTATCCTAGCAACCATATGATACTTTTCACGACAACGTCGTCCCTGTCTCATACGTAAAACCATCATTGTGTAGCAATTTGCCATGGATTCAAATATATTCCGTGACCGCTGTTATAATCCATTCGGATTACCAAAGCATATTAAACGTAATAGCTTGCGTTGTGTATCAAGTGAATTGAAAAGAAAGTGGAATTTGACGGGTGATTTCCGTGTGTGTTCGAAGTGTAGAGAAACTCTTATCAATACTGATATTCAAATGGCAGACGACAATTTGATCGACGACAATTTGATCGACGACAATTTAATAATCGACGATCAAGACGATGAGGCAAACATCGAAGATTTATGTGGTAATTATCGTCTCATGTACATAACTTACACGTTAAGGGTGGATTCATCTGATATAGCTCGGTTTATGGTAAGGTTCAGTAGTAGTACGTTGGTCTAAATTAGCCGCCTTTCCTAAATCTTATATATCAAAAAAAATTTGAACGTTTCAAACGACAGGTTCCCCGTCCACTAGCGTAGAAGTTCTTTCCTCACAGAGCAGCGGCTTGTCAACGCTTAGTCTGGAAGCTCGCTTGCCTGAAATTAACAGTGGTCTTGAAATATTACATAGTTCACCAATGACAATAAAAAGATTGAAAACTGAAGGTTATGTGGATCAGAAAGCGCTGTCGGTGGCTTTAAATATCAAAAAGTTAGTTGGAACTGGAGATACACCTGCCCAACAAGAACTCGAATTGAATATCAACACACAACGTGATGCAGCTCACTTCCAGAAACTAATTCACAAGCTGAAAAAAAAATTTCATGACGAAAAAACTGATCGTGCACATAAACTGCAAATCCTCACACTTCTTCCATCAAGCTGGAGCCTGGAAACTATATCTAGTACAATGAGTACAACAAAATACATGGCAAGTGAATCAAAAAAGCTCATCGAAAACCAAGGAATATTATCTCTGCCGACAGGAAAAAGAGGTGCGTAGTATTCTCCTTTATATTGTTATAACAAATGAAGCAAGTACACTTTCAGTTCGCCTCTGTTACTACTCTGATCAAATATAATAATACCTAGAAGCGTATGTGACATGGTCAATTAATTACGTGCGAATGTTGGAATTTATTATTTTTGATCATTCAATTGCGATCATCAACTTCTAGCCTTTCAGAGCAAATGAGAAAAATCAAATACCATTCTTCTCCTCTGGATCCGTAATAGTATGGGATTTCAATCAGACTTTTTGAATCCAAGTTTGTAAAAATAGTATTTTTTTTAAATTGTAGGCAAGACGATATTTGAAAGTACAAAGAAACTTGTTCTCGCATTCTATGAAGACGAAAGAAATACTGCCATGATGCCCGGAAAAAAAGATTTCGTATCAAGTCGCAATGAGAATGGGGAAAAAATTCACGTTCAAAAAAAATTAATTCTTTCAAATTTGAAGGAATTATTTGAGCATTTTCGTTCCGAATTTCCTGACGAGAAAGTAGGGTTTTCAACCTTTGCATCAATGAGGCCTAAGCATTGCATTCTAGCAGGTTCTTCTGGCACACATACAGTATGCGTTTGCTCGATTCATCAAAACGTGAAACTGATGATACATGGTAAAACTCAAATTACTATTACAGTTTAAAAATTGTTATTGAAAATTTGGATGTATAAAAAAAAATTTCAGGTTGTGGTTTGGTCAATCTTAGTAAAGACATTGGAGAACCAATTACCAGTTACCAAGATTGCATCGATTCGATTGTGTGCCAAAGTAATCCGACAGAAGAATGTCATCTTGGAAAATGTAAGAAATGTCCTGGTATAGGCTCTTTGCGAGAAGTTATTGAAAAGGTACTCGCCGAAAATGAAATCGGGGAGGTAACTTACAAGCAGTGGATTGTGAAACCTCGTACATCTCTTGAGACTTTCGTTAAAGATGCATCTGGATTTATCGATGATTTTTGCCAAAAAATAGAGATTCTTATGCCACATTCTTATATATCGAAAGCACAAGGCAATTTTATGAAAAATTTAAAAGGCTCGTTAGAAGAAGATGAGTTCCTTGTGATAATGGATTTTGCGGAAAATTATGCATTTGTCGTGCAAGATGCTGCGCCGGGATACCATTGGAATAATGCGCAGGCAACTGTATACACGGTCGTCATTTATTCCAAATATGGACACAAAAGTTTAGTAATTATTTCGGATAATACGAGTCATGACTCGATTGCAGTTCATTTGTACACAAAAATTGTCGTAGATTATATAAAGTCGATAAATGAAGCTGTCACGAAGCTGTACTATTTTTCCGACGGAGCCCCACAGCAATTTAAAAATTTCAAAAATATTGTTAATTTATGCCATCATGAAAGAGACTTTCAACTTAAAGCAGAATGGCATTTTTTTGCAACGGCGCATGGGAAAGGTCCCTGTGATGGCGTTGGTGGCACGTTGAAACGGGAAGCAGCTCGAGCAAGCTTGCAACGTTCATCTGATCGACAAATCACGAATGCCAAAGAATTATTTGAATGGGCGAACCAACCATCCTGTCTTCCCAACATCGCCCTTAAATACTGCGGAAGAAATGTTTATGATGCAGAAAAAGAACAAATAGAAACACGATTTAAAAATGTTAAAAAAATACCGAACTTGCAAAAAGTTCACTGCATTATTCCTGGAACAGATGGCAGTGTGACGGTACAAAATTTTTCATCGTCTACGAATAAGACAGTCTATAAGATGTAAAGTTAAGGAATAAAAATGAATTCTTGCAACAGCGAATTGATGTTACTTGAGTATTTTTTCCGCACCTCTATATCTATTCAATTCCTTATGAATTTTAAGAATTTCAAGTTCAGCTTGAATTGGTATGTGATCTCGGTAAATGAAACGAAACGATGCTCCATACAATAATATTTACGACTGCGATTAAAAATGTATCGAAATCAAAAATGCAATCCTTCTCAAATTCGAAATCATTAAAATTTGTGAAAATTCTTTTTCTACTAAATAGAAAAAATTAACATTTTTTCTTTTTCATTCTCTTTATTGATAATTTAATTCAAACGGTTGGAAAATGTGAATTTTTTATTTTTTCTCATTTTCTTTAATTATTTTCAGCTTAATGAAAGTCGGAGCCACTCCAATTCCACCGCCAAAATTTTTCGTTTATTATATACTATATCTGTAATTTTTTTGAATTTTTTAAATCATGTCCAAATTGCCCGTGTTTTTGAGCGGTTTATGCGGGGGTATGGTGGTGATGGGGAGCCGCTAAAAATCTGGAAAAAAATGAGGGCGGTTTTTGGACCAAAACAAACAAATTTCCGTAAAATAATCGAAATCGGAGAGGTCAAGGGTTTCGATCGTCCGAATTGACGTGGAATGCCCCATATATATACTAGCTATAACTTATATCAATGCCCGCTTCTCCGATGTCGGCTCTGAAATAATAAATTCTTATCCTATATATATATATATATGTGGAATTCCACGTGAACTCGGTAAATGTTTGACCCTGACACCTTCCGATTGGGGCCATGATTTTTCATGTTATCGTACCTGATCGGAGAGACGCTACGAATTTTTCTCAGATTTTTTCGAACAGCCGCCATTTTTTTAAAAATTCACAAAACGCCAACATAAGAGCCCCAATTTAAAAATCTGAAGAAATTCTAAAAAATCCTCTGCCAGATATCAAAATTTTTCAGCCTCGAGCCAAAGTGGGCAAACGTTTGCTTCTATTCTTTTTCGTGCTTTTTTCGAAAAAAATTATGAAAAAGAACAGCAGCAGTTGCCAGTCCACTGATTCTGTTGCTCAAACGTTTTTATACGTCACGCACGATTTTTGGAAATTTCATCAGATTTTTCCAATGCGATTTTTTTTCATCCGATTTGAATCCAAAAATATGAGAAAAAATATAATCTCTTCGGAAAAATCAGCAAAAATTCCCAAAAATCGTGCGTGACGTATAAAAACGTTCAAGCAATAGTTCACAGTGGACTGGCATCTGCTGCTATTCTTTTTCATAATTTTTTTCGAAAAAATCACGAAAAAGAATGGAAGCAAACGTTTGCCCACTCTGACTGAAGGCTGGAAAATTTTGATATCTGACAGAGGATTTTTGAGAATTTTTTCAGATTTTTAAATTGGGGCTCTTATGTTGGTGTTTTGTGCATTTAAAAAAAATGGCGGCATTTCGAAAAAATCTGAAAAAAATTCGGTGCGTCTCTTCGGTCAAGTATAATAACATAAAAAATCATGGCCCGAATCGGAAGGTGTCAGGGTCAAACATTTACCGAGTTCACGTGGAATTCCCCATATATACTAGCTGAAATTGACAGAAAATGACGGGGTATATGCACGGATTAACACAAAAATTATTTTCAAATATTTGTTAATTTTTTTTTTCCGAGTAGGTACAACAGTTTTGTTCAAATATTTGTTTATTATTTCATTAAATCTAGTTTTTCACAGTAGGTACAACAGAGCGCGCTGACCCGTATTTCGGATCGCAAGACAAGATCGCACCCTCACATCGATCATCCGAGACCTAACGAATCGATTAATCAAGCCGCGATCTTCCTCATAATTCCGGTACAATCCTCCTGATGCTATATTGACCCATTCATGAATGAATGCCCCAGGATAGTGTCGGGAGAATCATACCCGCCTTATGAGGAAGATGACAGTCGGATTTATCGCCCGGTAGATCGCGGAGATCGACGCTTGGGTACTATCCGGTCTCACGATCCGAAATACGGGTCACATTCATACAAGACTAGTTTTCACACTCATCCCTTATATCGAACAGTCTAAACTACAGAGCACGCTGACCCTGGGCTCGCATCACCCGCCATTCGCAATCACGTGACTAGAGCACATCCTCACATCGGTTATCCGAAACGTATCGAGACGATGAACCAGCCAGCCCTCCTCCGCGTCAATCCGGCACAAGTGTCCTGACGCCATCTTGACCTATTTATGAATGAATACCCCAGGATGGTGTCGGGACGCCTGTGCCGAGTTCGCGCGGAGGAAAGCCGGACGTTTCATCGTCTCGACCCACCGCAAATGACCGATGTTTGGACTTGCTCAAGTCTCGTGATTCAAATCGCGCGGGGATGAAACCCCCGGTCTCTCAGGTACTCTCTCTCTCTCTCTCTCCCTCTCTCGAGACGTCTCTATTTTTTAGGCCTGTCTGTATTCAATATTATTCACGGTAACCCGCCGCCTTATTTGTCTGACCTCTTTACCCGTACCAGGCTTGGCTCTGCTCTGACCACGCGTCGCTCACCTGACTTCTTTCATATCCCTACGCATCGTACTACTATTTTTCGTAACTCGTTTTACCTTACCGCCGTCTATTTCTGGCACTCTCTGCCCGCGGAACTGACTTCGTGCTCGGCTATCGGCTCTTTCCGTGAGTTACTTTTTAAATATCTCTTTGACCGTGATACGGGTTCTGCTTGATGAGTTTTCTTTAATTGCGTTTTATATTTCCCGGCGCCCCTATTTATTTCTAGCTTGCTGTTATGCCTAAGTTATGATTTAATTAGTTATTTAAGCTTACTTTAAGAATTATATGTATGTATCTTATTGCTGGTATCCTTGATATGTTCCATGCTAGCTGCTCTTTGCGTTTTCACCTATCTTGCTACTTATGTACTTTTTTACTATTTTATGTACTTTTACTACTTTACTGCTTATGTATCTATCTATGTATGTTCACTGACTCTTTATATTTTGTTGCCATGTACTTCTACTAAGTCGCTAAGTCAATTATTTTATATTATGTTGTATGCTATTAGTGCTTGTTTTCATACTTGCCCCAGTGTCCAAGGGCATAATAAACACGATCAATCAATCAATCTCTCTCTCTCTCTCTTTCTCACACATACACACACACACCACTTAACAATGGAATCGCGCCGACATACGCCGACAATAATACACACACTTCACTTATCAATTATAACACTCTGGCGTATGACGGCTATGATGTTGGGTAAAAACAAACGGGTCAACTCGTGAAACACAACATCTAAATGGCCCCTGCAGAATTCCACGTCCGGCAAGTGCCTGTGGAGTGCAGCATTCGCTGCATAGGCCTCCTCGCACACCACGACGCCGATCTGCTGCAGAGTGGGGGCCGTCATCTTTCTGGATCGCACGACGGAGGCAAATTGACGAACCAGCAACTCCTTGCATTTGTCGACATCCTTTACCAGCACGTCCAAGTGAGCGATATACTCGTCTATACAGGTGGCGATATGCCGCAGGCCGTCAAATGTGACCTTCTGCATCACAATTACGGGGGAATAGGTCTTTCGTTTCTTCTATCCAGGTTCACCACCGTTATCGTCCTCCTCCTCCTCTTCGTACCCCTGCTGACTTTCGGCTGCGCCAGGATTGCTCGCATAGAAGGCAACTACTTTCGCACCGTGAGCCGATGTTAGGCGGAAGGTACACCCTCCGGCTAGCGAGACGGTATCGCTCAGCAATGAACTCAGACTACCGGCGGGACGCTCGCTTTTCTCGAAATACTTTTCGATATCCTCGAGCCTTCCAGCCAGATCTTCCCATGTTTCGACGCCGAGGGATACCCCGCTCGAGTAATTATTTACGAATTTCACCAGGCTCGAAAGTCCCATCTAAGCGGAGACGAAGCCCGATGTTCACCTTCTTCGACCACAAACCGTTGAGCCCGTACGTCCTCGACAGTAGCAGGTTACGCTTGGACTTCTTCAGCGCTATGTCAAAAGTTTTAGACAATCGACTACACCCCTCTTTCAACGAGCCTGTTTTCGGTGCGGCCATAGTTCTTGACTGTTCGGATGCAACTGAAAGCTCCGCACTCGATCTAGTCCTCACCTAGACCGAGTTACCCCCCCCCCCCCCCCCCCCCCATTCCGCACACCTCAGCAAAAAGACTTCAAAGAAAACGTAACCTCATACCGATCACGCGAGAAATACAGGTACCATGTTTTTTCTATAACCACGTAATCCGACGCACAACGGACGTCGTTATCTTCCAGGTATCGTTAACACGGTCTTCGTTATACCCCAACAATAAAGTCGTACCCCCACAGCGGTCACCATCACCTTTCGTAAAGCGCTAATGGCGCATCACGCGACTCGAGGTGCCCTGCATCAACCCTAGCGAAATCCTTATGAAGGGAATAGAGAGACTCGCATTACAAACCAACAGTTCGTCCGGTGAGGAATCGTCTCTCGTCAAAAACAGAAAAGGTATGTCTTCACGACTCTATCCCTCTCTCTCGTTCAGCCCCTCTAATTCGGAAAGATTCTGAACAAAAAATGTTTAACCAATTCAGATGGAACATGGAAGGATCGCCGTACGCGCTCGAGTTGTGCAGATGAGGGGGGAGTTGAGGCAGAGATATCTGGCCAACACCAGGGCGTTCCTTCAATTCCTCCAAAACAACAACGTGGACCAGGGGTTCGTCACGGAGACGTTCAACATCCACTACCAACTCCTGGCCTACCTCAACAGACAGTGGGAATTTAACGATTCCCTCGTGTACGGGGCGAACCCCACGGTGCCTGCAGGAGTTGCCAACCGAGTTGCAAACGGAGCTGCAAACGGAGTGCAGAGCAGCGAGATATCATCAACCGTCGATGATGACGCACCGGCGGAAGACGACGACGATCGTGAGACGATCAACTTCGACGATCACGATGGTCTGAGTATTCAGGAGGAGGAAGAGGAGGAGGAGGGGGAAGAAGAAGAAAAGGAAGTAGAAGAAGGAGAGCAACTCGTCCCAAACCACCCAAATTACCCGTCACCACCACCTTCTCCCCTGTTTATCGCCCGTCGTTGATCCAATGATATTAATTTAAAATAACTGTACATATAATTTTTTACATGTAATATATAGATTCAATGAACAATCTAGAGACTATAAATAATAACCGTAGATATAATTTTTTACATCTAGTATATATTGATTCATTTAAAAATGTACAGACTGTATATAAATACCGATTTATTATCTAAATTTAAGGAAAAAAAATGTATCAAATAAATATATACGTACAAATATAGGGGAAGGTAGGGCAAAACGGACCGGGAGGGCAAAACGGACCGTAGGGAAAAACGGACCGAGTGGGCAAAACGGACCGCCTGAAAAATTTCTTCAGAATTATTATGAAAAATTCAATGATGCATCGTGAAGGTAGCCCTCGAACTTAGTAACATTTTGAGGTAGGTCTAAGTCAATCTAGTCGAGTCAATTATCCTTTCTAGTCGTTTGCGATGACTTGACTGAGTCTGACTCGACGTGATTGACCAAGACTTACCTCAAAATATTTCTAAGTTCGAGGGTTAACTTTACGATGCATCATTGAATTTTTAATAATAATTCAAAATAAATTTTTCAGGCGGTCCGTTTTGCCCTCTCGGTCCGTTTTGCCCTACGGTCCGTTTTGCCCTACCTTCCCCTATATCTATACTTCAATTGCTTGATACCACAATTGAATTTAGTATATAATAACAATAAAAAAATCAAATTTCCAAATCTTAATGGATTTATTTTAATTTTTTTGTTAAATATATATATATGGGGAATTCCACGCCAACTCACCGAGCCCGTGACTCCAACCAATTTTGATTTTTCTGATTCGTTTTATATGATCGACCTTCCTCCAAAAACCACGAAAAAGGTGTTTTTTTTTTTTCTTTCTTAGAACCTTTTTGTTCAATCGTTATTGAAGCTATCTCAAAAACGCCATTTTCGATTTTTTTCAAAAAATTCAGAAAAATTCGTTGGAGTGAAACGATGATTTTAAGCCCAGATTGAGAATGTGATCCCGGTTTTTCTAGTTCCTGGAGTGATTTAAACATTTCATTTCAACAAAAAAATCGTATCACTTGCGTTGAAATTGTTGAAATGAAATGTTTGAATCGCTCCAGAAACTAGTAAAACTGGAATCACATTCCCATTCTGGGCTTAAAATCATCGTTTCACTCCAAGGAATTTTTGTGAATTTTTTGAAATATGTAAAAAATGGCGTTTTTGAGATAGCTTCGATAACGATTAAACAGAAAGGGTCTAAATAGAGAAAAAAAGAAAAATACCTTTTTCGTGGTTTTTGGAGAAAGGTCGATCATATAAAAAAAAAATCAGAAAAATCAAAATTAGTCAGGGTCCCGGGCTCGGTGAGTTGGCGCGGAATTCCCCATATATATAAGTGGTGGGGTATTATATCACCATCCATACACAGACACTCGTACGACTTAACGGGGGGGGGGGAGATCAAATTATTGCGCTATACTGCAGCATCCGGTATAGGTGTGTGTGTGTGTGTGTGTGTGTGTGTGTGTGTGTGTGTGCTACCTCGGATGTAGAAAACATTTCATTATAAAATTTTATGAAAACTGCGCCGGCTATCAGAGTATATACAGCATGATTCCCAAGTCGCGGAAAAGATTTCACATGCAGATTCCTTGTCGAAATCTAAGAATAAAGTTCCTTATCAAAAACTTCGAGGGAGCGGTCGTTCCTAAGTTATAGAAGGTTTAGTCCACCCAATAAGACGGCCGTAATGTGACGTGCTCAGTCTCGTAGCAATGCTGTCAAACTAATAGTGCCCGCGTCGTATGAACTCTGCTCGAAATTTCGGTTGATTATTTCGTAATTTTTAGTCTTTACGTCGTCCGGTCGGTCATTCTCGTGCCCTACGTCGTTCGCCCCGTAGTTGACGTTGTCCAGGTGGTCAAACTGGTGACTTACATTCCCCAGGTCTGTTGCTTCGTAGCGTTCGTTATCCAGGTCGTCAGGCTAGTGATTTCCGTACTCCAGGACTTTCGCCCCGTGGTTGACCTTGTCCAGGTGGTCAAACTTGTGACTTACATTCCCCAGGTCTTTTGCTTCGTAGCGTTCGTTATCCAGGTCGACAGGCTAGTGATTTCCGTGATCCAGGACTTTAGCCACGTAGTTTGCGTTGTCCAGGTGGTCAAACTGGTGACTTACGTTACTTAGGTCGTCCGCTTCGTAGTTTTCACTCTCTTTGTCATCGGGTTGTTGATTTCCGTGCTCCAGGACTTATACCCCATAGCTTACGTTGTCCACGTGGTCAATCTGGTGACTTACGTTACTCAGGTCGCCCGCTTTGTAATTTTCACTATCATTGTCATCGAGTTGTTGATTTCGGTAATCCAGGACTTTTTCCCCGTAGTTTACGTTGTCCAGGTAGTCAAACGGGTGACTAACATTCCCCAGGTTCCTATCGTTCGTGATCCAGGTCGTCAGTCTAGTGATATCCGTACTCCAGGACTTTTACTTGTGACTTACGCTACCCAGGTTTTCCGCTTCGTAGTTTTCACTCTTTGTTGTCTTCGAGTTGTTGATCTCCGTGCTCCAGGACTTCAGCGCCGTAGTCTACGTTGTCCAGGTGGTCAAACTGATGACTTACGTTACTCAGGTGGTCCGCTTCGTAGTTTTCACTCTCGTTATCATCGGGTTCATTAACCGTTAACTACGGGGCGTATGTCCTGGAAGACCGAAATCAACAACTTGATGACAATGATAGTGAAAATCACGAAGCGGTCGACCCGAGTAACGTAAGTAACCAGTTTGACCATCTGAACAACGTAGACTACGGCGCTGAAGTCCTGGAGCACGGAGATCAACAACTCGAAGACAACAAAGAGTGAAAACTACGAAGCGGACGACCTGGGCAGCGTAAGTCACCAGTAAAAGTCCTGGAGTACGGAAATCACTAGCCTGACGACCTGGATCACGAACGCCAGGAAGCCAAAGACCTGGGGGATGTTAGTCACCCGTTTGATTACCTGGACAACGTGAACTACGGGGAAAAAGTCTTGGAGGACCGAAATCAACAACTCGATGACAATGATAGTGAAAATTACAAAGCGGGCGACCTGAGTAACGTAAGTCACCAGATTGACCACGTGGACAACGTAAGCTACGTGGCTAAAGTCCTGGATCACGGAAATCACTAGCCTGTCGACCTGGATAACGAACGCTACGAAGCAAAAGACCTGGGGAATGTAAGTCACAAGTTTGATCACCTGGACAAGGTCAACCACGGGGCGAAAGTCCTGGAGTACGGAAATCACTAGCCTGACGACCTGGATAATGAACGCTACGAAGCAACAGACCTGGGGAATGTCAGTCACCAGTTTGACCACCTGGACAACGTCAACTACGGGGCGAACGACGTAGGGCACGAGAATGACCGACCGGACGGCGTAAAGACTAAAAATTACGAAATAATCAACCGAAATTTCGAGCAGAGTTCATACGACGCGGGCACTATTAGTTTGACAGCATTGCTACGAGACTGGGCACGTCACATTACGGCCGTCTTATTGGGTGGACTAAACCTTATATAACTTAGGAACGACCGCTCCCTCGAAGTTTTTGATAAGGAACTTTATTCTTAGATTTCGACAAGGAATCTGCATGTGAAATCTTTTCCGCGACTTGGGAATCATGCTGTATATATATATATATATATATATATTCACACTGTCTCACACAAACGCACGCGGGAGGGATCCGATGTATGTGTGTGTAATATCAGAGAGATCTATAAATTCAACCGCACCTGTGCAATTTGCTCACTTTGAGCATAAACAGGCTAAAAAATGAAAGACGATAAATTTCAACGCGAATTAACGGGCGCTAACAGGGCGATTCACCGGAACAGCGTGATTCGAATCGTGATACGCGATGTTCTGTATTGCGCCAGGAGGTCCGCCACTCGATTCGTCCGCGAGTTTGACGAAAATTGGTTTCTCGAGCTGGTGGACCTTCCGGCACCCACGCTGCTCTTACGCTTGAGAAGTCTTTTATGGAGTTGCGCCGTGCCGGATAGCGGCTGTATGTACGATCGGCACGTGTTTGACGAGTCATGGAAAAGTATGAAAATTGCTGTCGACGTGGTGCGCGAACGCGGTGCTCAGTCATACCCCGAAGTCACCAGGATGGTACGGGCGTACACGGATCACGAGGGTGAGTAACAACTCTGTTTTACAGACGTTTTATCAACAGCTCGGTTCATAGTATCGCCTGGTGTTTTTCACGCCAGACAACTCGACCAGCGAACCCGAGACGGAGTGCTTAAACGGAAAGGAGGATGAGTTCGACGACGAAGATCAACTCCTGTGCGATGCTGCGGATCGTTACGAGCTTGCCGCACGGGAGGAAGTGGAAGAAGAGCTCGAATTGATAAGGGTGACGGAGCAAGGCGAGGCTGTCGCTGATACACCTCTGCTCGAAGATGACCCTTCCGTTGGGAGCGAAAAAACGACTACCGTCGCGGTACAACTGCCACCGTGTCCCGATTCCTCCGGTGAGTACGGGTGCGTATGCATTTTTTTTTGAGACGTCTCGTGTAACCCGTTCTTTAACTCTCGGTTATCAGAGCGACGCCGCCCCACCTACGTCGGTGGTATCAACGAAGGTGCTGGTACATCGGGCATACAGTATGGTGGGGGTAAGAAACAGACAGCACCGCCACCGTCCCCCAAAATTCCTCGATAGACGATGAGATGGAGGTGGTGTCCGACGAATCTTCCGGTGAATACAGCCGAGTCTGCATTCCCCTTTCTCCAATTCTGAAGACGATTCGTGTAACCGGAACATTACTCTTGGCCGTCAGAGCGGCGCCGCGCTGTCTACGCTGCGCTGAAACGTTTCGGAGGTATCAACGAAGACGTCTGTATACAGCAGGGCGGAGGGAAGAGAGAGAGAGTCGCTAGCACAGCTGTGGACGATCACATTGCGCGTCCTCCGGGTGTCAGATTTCTCATTGTAGACGAGAGTCGTAAATATTATCGTAGATTCGCCGTAACGGGAAGCGGCTTGACGTTGAAAATCATTACACCGCCGGAAACAGTCGTCCCTGTTACCCGGCTCGAAGAAGCCGTCAGGGATATTCATAATCACGCCACGACCACTGCCCCGGACTCTGTCGACGATGCCGCTAATGATTATATCGGATTCGGACGAGACACCCCCTCGTTCGCTCTGGGTACGGCCGGTTTGTCGTTTCGACCGGTTCGGGACTCTCACTACGAGGATCTCTGGCGACTAGTGTTCAGTCTCAGTCAAAGCGCCTCCGAATTTCGTGTGGATGACGCGTTCAGAACCACCGTTAACCGGGTCAGCGTACCGGTGGGTCGCGGGCGAAAAAGCAAACCTCTCACTCACGAGGAGGTGAGTAAACGGTCGCTTTTCGAGGTCGAACGCGACAATCTTTGTCTACCGCGCGCTATAATTTATGCTCGCGCCCACCTGAACAGAGAGGGTATCGGGGGTAATGACGCTGACCCCGCGCCCCGATGGTCCGACGTACGTCACGTGAAATCTAGACTTCAGAGGGAGGCTGCCCTGGCTTCGTGCAGAGAGGTGCGCGTAGAAGTCCCCCCAGAGGGCTGCGGTACGCGAGAGGTCGTCAGATTTCAAGAATATCCGACTCCTCTGAGTCTAGCCATCATGATATACGATTTTAATACCTTTGGCCGCGGGGGTGAGGTCGTTTACAACGGGACGCGCGTACTAGCCCTGCGGGTTAAATACTCCAACGGCACATTGAACCTACTGTACTTTCCTCGCGGCGGTCATTACAAGCCTATATTAAATCTTACCGCCGCAGCAGCCAACAGACGCTTCTGCGAGCCCTGCAGCGTCGCCTATCGTTATACAGCCGATCACAGGTGCTCCAACAGATGTCCTGGCTGCATCACCATTCCGCGGTGCGACAGAGCAGGGGTACGGATGCCGTGCGTTGCCTGCCGCCGGTGGTTCTTTGGGGAGGAATGTCTGCGGAGACATCGCGTCGCGGGGTCGTTCGATCCTCGCAGAAGCGTCTGCGATACCCTGCAGATGTGCCGTGGGTGCGGTCTGTTCGTCGATCGTCCAAAAAGGGTTCACTCCTGCGGCAGCGCGTGCTGCAACACGTGCGGATGCGTGCAGGCGGTAAACCACGAGTCTTACATGCAGCCTCTGAAGCCGCCCACCGGAAACCCGGAACATGTATTTGTATTTTATGACTTTGAGACCCAGCAGTCCGACCCGATGGCCGGCAGCGGAGATGTCGATCTGCACGTGCCGAACCTGTGCGTGGCGCAGCAGACGTGCACCAACTGCATACACGAGCCCGACATAAGTACCCCCAGTCCTAGTTGCGGGCTCGTGCGCGAGTTCGTATTCCGAGACGACCCCGTTAAACAGCTGGTGGAGTTTGTAACGCGGGACGGTTACCGGTTCAAACAGATCTTCTGTATAGCGCATAATGCCAGCGGTTTCAATTCTCAATTCATACTGCGCTACCTGGTAGAAAATAACAGAGATCCACCGCAGGTGATCCTGAACGGCACCAAGATCATACTGATGGAAACGGGTCACATGCGTTTCCTCGACTCTTTGGCCTACATGCCTATGGCTCTAGCCGCGCTAGCCAAGGTATTCGGTCTACCCGTGAAATCGCGCAAGGGTATCTTTCCGCATCTGTTCAATACACCCGAGAATCGGGATTACATAAGTCCGTTGCCAGCCGCGGAATTCTTCTCGCCCGACAGTATGAAGACCTCGAACCGGCACGCTTTCTACAAATGGCGGCGGGTACGTGTTCGATTTTAACCGCGAGCTAGTGGAATACTGTTGCAGCGACGTGGACATCCTTCGCCAAGCATGCGTCGCGTTTGGAGATATTTTTCTGAATTGCGGCGGTGTTTGCCCGTTCTCGCGAAGCACCAGCATAGCATCGGCCTGTTCCGTCGTGTTTCGACAAAATTTTCTGAGACCCCGTACCATGGGAGTGCTACCGGCCGGTAGGTACAGGTTGGCCAACAATCAATCGGCGAAAGCGGTCAAATCGCTCGTTTGGATGGAGAGGGAGTTGGGGACAGAAGTGAGGCACGCCGGACGAGGTCGCGAGTACAGGATCCCCGAGACGAGACGGCTTGTCGACGGGTATTACACAGACGCGGGTGGGGAGCGACACGTGCTGGAATTTCACGGATGCTACTGGCACGGGTGTCGGAGATGTCACACGATCAATCGCGACCAAGAGTTATCGGGCGGGTATACGATGGACAGACGGTGGCAAGAGACTTGGGCAAAAACGGCACGCATGATCGAGCTCGGTTACAGGGTCACGGAGATGTGGGGATGCGCGTTCGACGAGATGATAGATGCCGATCCTGAAATGCGCGATTACATCGAACAGCATCCGCTGGTCCTCTCCCGCAACTCATTGAATCCTCAAGGGGCGTTTTTCGGAGGGCGTACGGGGAACACGAAGCGTTATCACGAGGCTGCCCCGAGGGAGGAGATCCGATACGTAGACGTATGCTCTCTGTACCCTTGGGTGTGCAAAACCGGTCGCTACCCTGTGGGCCACCCACGAGTCTACGTAGGTGGGGAGTGCAAAGCGTTGACCGGTCCCTACAACACAGACATCTCCGGGCTCGAGGGTCTCGTGAAATGCCTGATCCTGCCACCCAGGAATCTCTATCATCCGGTGTTGCCGGTTCGTATGCGCGGAAAACTCCTGTTTCCTCTGTGTCGCTCCTGCTGCGAGGCTTCTCTGCAGATCGATTCTCCGCACGAGTCGGAGGCCGATCGGTGGCTCACGGGTACCTGGGTGTCGGCCGAGCTGAAGAAAGCCGTGGCTGTGGGCTACAGCGTGATCGACGTATCGGAGATCTGGCAATACGAGAGCACGGTGTACGATCCGGGCAGCGGTCAGGGGGGACTCTTTGCTCTCTACATGGACACATTTCTGAAAATGAAGCAAGAAGCCAGCGCCTGGCCCGACGAGCGCACCGACGAGACTTCCCGCGACCGTTATCTCGCGAAGTACGAGCAGGTGGAGGGTATCTGGTTGCAGCGGGAGAAAATAACAAAGAACGCCGGCCTGCGCTACGTATCCAAGCTCTGCCTGAACTCGTTCCGGGGTGAATTTGGCCAGCGCGAAAACCTCCCGCATACCGAGGTGATCAGAGACCGTCAACGTCTGATGGAACTGTTGACGGATCCCGAGAACGAGGTGGTCGACATCTTGCCTGTGACGGAGCAAATACTCTACGCGCGGTGGATTAACACGGAGAAGAGCATCGTACCGTCCCCCCTGGCCAACGTTGTGCTGGCCGCCTACACCACAGCCCAGACTCGCCTCAAGCTATACAGCTATTTTGAGCGGCTGGGGCGCCGGGTGTTGTATTACGATACGGACTCTGTTATTTACGTGAGGAGAAGCGGGGAGTGGGAGGCTACGGGTAACTTTTTAGGCGATCTGACGGACGAGCTGGCGGAATACGGCGAGGGAAGTTACATAAAAGCCTTCGTTTTCGGTTGTCCGAAATTTTACGCGTACCTGGTACAAAAGGGGGACGGGGAGGTGGCCGAGAGTTGCAAAGTGAAGGGGGTTTTTCTCTCTCTCTCTATGCTTATGCTCCGTCATTCGACACGCGCATAAACAGAGATAAATCCCGACTCGCCAGACTACCGGGGAACAGAGGTGTGCAGCGGTGACTCATCGGGTCGGTAGGTCAGTAGTAGCTGTAGTATTTGCTTATCAATCCGAACGTAAAACGGCTGGTGCGGGGCGTGTGTGCAGCGGTCTAAGAAGCTGAGGTCGCCGCCCGCCGCGAGGCAACCCCTGAGTTAGCTGATACGGGTTGCCTTTGCCGTTTTACGAGCTGCTTTCCGCCGGCGACCCGTCTCTCTTTCTCTCTCTTAGCTATTAGGAGAGGGGGAGAGAGACGCGCCGGACGCGCGCGCGTTTCCAAAAGCTTTTACGTAACGCTGTTGTAATCGGGATCCTGAGATCTTTCATACAACTACAATTTATTTGCAGGTTCGTTGTCGAATTAAGAGTTGGAACTCAGTCGTACAAAGTAATTCAAGTTTATTTAATATATGAAGTTTTACAAAGGCTTTACTAATTTCGAGCTAATCTCTATATAATGTGTCTTGCTTCTGGTCGCGATGTTCTGACGACGGGCGCGTCGTCTGCCTGCCCTTTAATGACTCTTTTGGTGCTGCGTCTGCATATTGCTATGTATTTCGCCATACGATCGAGTCGTTGCCCTGCTAGACCACGTTGAGCGCATTCTTGTATTTCGCTGAACGATAGAGTCGTTGCCCTGCTATACCGGATATGAGGTGTCGCAATAGCTTGGTATTCGAATTGCAACATACCTTCCCCCTTGGAAGGAAAGCCCTTAGGATTTTTCTCCTGAAATCAGTTAAATCTGCTGGCTTGCGTCTGTACGCTTGCCTATTATGCTATATCTAGGTTAGTGGTTTACATTATGTATCCCGTTTACAATGTTTGATATGATCGTTTCTTAATTTAGGTTAGTATAATTAATTTTTCCTGACATATTATTTGATGAGAATGTTACAAAATGATTAGATCTTATTCGATAAAATGCTCCAAACGATTTACATGTACTCTAAGAGTTTTCTTCTTTACCTTCATGGTACAATTCACTTCTGAATTTACCTCTAAGATTGTATAAGGACCAATCCATTGAGATAATAGCTTCTTCGATCGTCCTCTGCGTACAGTCTCGTCGCACAGTAGTACCTTGTCTCCAACCTTGAACCCTTTTTGTTCGGTTCGTCGGTCGTACTCGATTTTTGACTTCTCCTTGGCTTGTTGCAGATTTTCTTGGGCTATAAGATTGCTGGCTTGCAATCTCTCTCGTAATTCTCGTGCGTAGTCGTCATAGGTGTACGTTGTTTCTGGATCCTTCTTCAGCGATGTTGGTAGTTCAGCTGGGTGCCCATACACCAGCTCGAATGGCGTAAATCTCGTTGCAGTGTGGGGTGTCGTGTTATATGCAAACATAGCATATGGTAACCATTCGTCCCAGTTGGTCTGTTCTTCGTTTATGTAGTGTCTCAGATATTCAGCTAACGTCCCGTGTGAACGTTCTAAGGCTCCATTGGATTCAGGATTATAGGCCGTTGTTTGAATTTTGTCGATCTTCAACAGTTCACACGTATCTTTGAAAACGTTACTCAAAAAGTTCGTACCTTGATTGGTGAGTATTCTCTGTGGTATTCCGTGTTCGCATACGATCCTCGTCGCAAATTCCTTGGCTACAGTGTTAGCTTCTTGGTTCGGAATGAGTATTGCCTTACTGTATTTGGTTAGACAATCTTGAAACGTTAGGATGTACTTGTTTCCTTGTTCGGTTTCTGTCAGTGATCCTACGATATCCAATGCACATTTCTCGAACGGTTGATTTGGAGTGTCGGTAATGACCATTGGTGCCTTCGACTTCTTGCTAAGTTTGTTCTTCTGGCAATTCTCGCATCTCGAGATGTGTTCTTCGACATCTTTCCGTAATCCTGGCCAATCGTGCTTCAATCGAATTCGTTCAATCGTTCGGTTGACTCCTTGATGAGCTCCTAATGGCGTGTCGTGATACTCATAGATGATCCTGTTCCGATCTTCCTCCGAATATTCGTGTTCTCGGTTGTTCGATTCATCCTCTTCTTTCTGCTGACTTCTGGTCACTGCGTACATGCGACTCAAGGCATCTGCGTTGGTGTTAGCCTTGCCTGCCTGGTACTCGATCTCGTAGTCGTATTCTTCCAGCTTCAGTCGCCATCTCATGAGTCGTTATCCTGGATCTTTGACTCCGAATAACCATGTGAGTGGTTTGTGATCTGTAACAATCTTAAATCTGTTACCATATACTGTAACGTGGCAAACGTTGTGACCTCCTTCCAACCAACCAAACCAACGTGTTTGAGTCCTGAGCCTAGAGTCAGGAGTACCGAATTCAAATTCTTACCGCCTTAGTCCTAGCGCGGCCATGTTGAGTCAGGATCGCTGCACGCAGCTGACCGGCAACGGCCAGCGCTAATAGGATGAACGGCGAAGATAGGAAGATAAGGTCCCGAGATATCTAGCTCATTCCGGTTTTGCGCTAACGTGCGACCACGTGTAGCCCTCTGCCTTAGAGTCAAAAAGAGAGAGAGAGAGAGAGTTTTCATAGAGTATTCATTTTAGTGGAGTTTTGACCGTGAAATACCCAGTTATTGTGACCCCGGCTAATTCTTTCGGACCTTGATTTCTGGATTTTGAACTGAATTGCCGCCGATTTTACATTACACGACCCTCGCCTATCCCCGGACTACGAGCCGACACGAGGCCGAGGAAACGTGCAAGATCAGGTGGGATCTATCGAATATATATCCCATTAAGTTTAGCCAAGACCCGTTCCCCAAACCCTAGAGCTAGAGTCCCGTGAGAGTCCCGATAATAGTCCGGAATACCCGAGAACAGTCTCCGCACCCTGGTCCCGAGTCCAGGGAGTGCCGAGACAACGGTTGAGAACCGACAGGTTCGAATCTGTTGTTGTTCTCTGTGGCTGTCGATTCTGCGCGCCTGCGAGCCGGCTAGCACCACCGCTGCGCAGAATTTGCTAAACGAGAGTCGACGCCATATTGCCCGGAGTGCTCTGACGTCACGCGTCGCAGATCGTCTGCAGCGTGTCAGAGAGCTGTAGTGGCCGAGTTCCGATTCCCTTCCCCTCCCCTCTGTTGAGAGATCAGCTGTCAGTCAGAGACTAGAAGCGTCTGCTTCGAAATCGACTAGACGACCGTACCTCCAGCCGGTTGAGTGAGGAAGGATAGAGAGAGAGTCAACTGCCTGTGATAATCGTCAACAGACATTTGTTTTTAAATTCATTTAATTTATTGTAGTTTCCATTATTCAGTCTTTTATTTATTTAGATTTTAAAAACTCAAAGTAGCGGTTAGACAAGCCGAAGCCAGATAACAGGCTGCAAAAAATATTGTTATATTTTTCTTTTTTTCTTTTTAACTAATAAACTATTCTTTCGAACATATTTCGTATTGTGTTGAGTGTTTTTATTTCTCGCCCCCACGAATATGCCTCTACCGATAGGCTAGCTGGAGCGAGAGACAGAGAGAGAGGACTCTGAGCCCGGAGTCTGGCGCCCAACATCTACTTAGAGCTAGTCGGAGGAGGTAACGACGTTGGTACTAGTTTGATAACTGATCGTAGTTCCTGCGGGTAACACCCGAGCCCGCAGGAATCGCTGTTACAATACATACGGTCTGAAATGATTAACTGCCCAAACTATTGCCAATAATCCTTTTTCTGTGGTGCTGTAATTTCCTTGTGCTCAATTTAGAGTTCTACTTGCGTATGCTACTGGCAAGTCACTTCCTATTATGCCTTGCGACAGGACTGCTCCGATGGCTTTGTCGGATGCGTCTGTCGTCACGATGAACGGTTGCTCGAAATCTGGATACTGTAGAATCCCACGAAAAACATCCAAAGATGTAAAAAAAGCCGCCAAGTACCCACACGAAAATCGCAACTGCTTTATAAGTAAAACTTTTCGCCAGTCTCTGTCGTGAAATCAAGAAAAAACCAAGCACCGAACGTACCCCTGCGATCTCTCAGCAAGTCTACGTCGTGAAGTCGGAGTTTCGTGTGAGGATATCGAAACATCATTCCAAGAGCTACGTACTTGGCGGGCACATTCGGTGTTTTTTCTTTGGGTTTGTTGTTTTCGCGTTGGATTGATAGTACTTTATCGTTTTTTGCGAACGTTTCCTTTCCGACTGTTTTTCATATTGTTTATTTATCAAATCTGGCATCTAAAATACATCGATTGATAGGACACGACTCCTTGCAGTTTCATTTTGTGTTTGGCTGTTTGTCTTACAGTTGTATCGAACTGTGCACAGCTGCTTGTAACGGTACTTGGCGGCTGATGAATGTCTCAAAGTACTATGTTTCCGGTCGTTGGATATACATATACGTGTCATGAAATTTGCATCAACTGACGAATGTCTGATTTGCAGTTAACATTGGTTCCATACACACTTATTTGAAATGCATCTTCCGATCTTGTGTGACGTCATTGTCGTGGCAGTTGAGAGATCAGGGCGTGCGAATTTACGGGAGTACTGTAGTGCGGGCGCCAAAGGCCACGAATGTGTAGTTGCGAATGATTATTCTCCACAATCGAATGAGCAACAAAATATTTTTGCACTCAAGTGAGACCGAACTGTTACGAGGATGGGTTTCAAGTATTGAAATTGATCCTTCCCACTACGTGTATACGCTCGTGCAACTGCAATACGCATGCATCGTGAGCAAGATTGTATGGCATAGTATAGGTACCTACACCAAAGCAATCATCAACTGAATTTTATATTCATCATTATATCAAACTGCCATACTCTATGCTACTTATAGGATAGGGGAAAGGTGGTTAGCCCCGTCCAGCGGGTACCTCCAGTCATCTCAAGTTATGGACACTTACGGACAAATAAATTTAAAAAATAAAATGCGAAAATGTGACCAAGATCGTTGCCCTAATTTCCACGTTTCATTTTTCAAATTTATTTGTGCGTCAGTGTCTAAAACTTGAGGCGAGCGGGGATCCCCCTGGACGGAGATGCCCACCTTTCCTCTACACGTATATCCGTAGCTGCAAGTTTAAGGTTTTATACCGAAATAACAAAGTAGAGTTTTCTTGATAATTCGCAAGTTTTGCAAGTAAATAAGTTTATTATTCCATATTAATACTATATACTCAAGCTCTACGGTATGTCACTTATCATGGGAGAACTTACTATAGTACATCGCTCCTTGGCTCCATAGTAAGGTACGTGATTCCAGAGTTCCGAGTCTGATCTGATAATTCAATCATAGTGGAACAACCACGATTTTTATTTATTATACCGGGTATTCAAGCTGTCAAGTCAGACACATAATTAAGGACACGTAGAAGTATTTTCTGATACATTTATCGGTTGGCATAACTAGTTTTTCAGTGTATTTTATTGCTGTCGCATTAAAAACTCAATTTTCGCGTAGAACGAACCCGGTTGTCCGTACAGCTCTATGAAACCGAATGTGCCTGCCAAGTACGTAGCTCTTGGAATGATGTTTCGATATCCTCACACGAAACTCCGACTTCACGACGTAGACTTGCTGAGAGATCGCAGGGGTACGTTCGGTGCTTGGTTTTTTTCTTGATTTCACGACAGAGACTGGCGAAAAGTTTTACTTATAAAGCAGTTGCGATTTTCGTGTGGGTACTTGGCGGTTTTTTTCACATCTTTGGATGTTTGTCGTGGGATTTCACTTCTTTTTGCAAGTACGAGAATTAAGAATTGCTCATTCAATTTCAGCAGGGTTATACGTTATGATAGTCTGATCATCACAAGAAATACATTTGGAATTTGGGCAAGGGGAGAAACATTCAGTGAAAGACAAACACATTCACTTCAATTGTCAACTGTGACAAACATAAATAATTTATTAAGTACAACTTAATTTTGTCTTATACAGTATGAGGTTGAAGTTCGTAACGTTAATGCAACAAAATATTCGCCAAATATTCTCACATTCTAGGCTGGAACGTTTCAAATGGATCAAGAACGGTGCATAATTCCTCAAATTGTGTGAAACATGTTTATCTCGCATATTTCATAATTCTAACAACATTTGAATCATTCCGTTACGTTAACGTGACGAACTTCAACCTCATTATACAGTTTTAACTTAAATTTAGCACTTAATCAGTAATTTTTCAGCAATAGCTTGGAAGACTGTGTTGCCTGACGCAGTAACAGGCTCATATGTGTTCTGCGATGTTGATTGTTCGGAGCATGCATGCTTGTCTACTGTAATCCAATTCAGGTCGCTCTGAGAATCATAAAAATCAGTAAATGACCAATTGGCTGATAGAAATGTCACAGTAATTACTAAAATATATTCCATGTTACTGTGGTCAAGGTGAGCTGAGAAATATCGACTCGTATAGCATACCTTCTAATATGTGATGTCCAGATTGATTCCTTCGCTCGCTCTGTGGTGTAAGATTCCAAAGAATTGTGGAGATTGTACAGCTTTGAAGTAACAGTGGACTGATGTTCGCTTCTGAAACACTGGCCATTCCGAGCTTGCGTGCGTGTCTGTGGCCATGTAATAACTTCAGTGAAGGATGATTGACTAGGTTCATGTATGTTAAGGAGCTGAATGTGCCGAAGAGTGACGTATTGTTGTCTAGATCAATGGAGATTGTGATCTTCGCAGGCTCATCTGTAATCCTGAAATATTGGCTATTTAACGCGTCACGCCTGCAAATCATAAAAATACACGAAATTAATACTTTGATTCTGCAGTGGTGTTTTTCTGTGTTTGTGTTCCATTGATCAAGGTGACTTGAGAGCACCAATTTCATAGCATACCTTTTGATATAAGATTTTCCAATGTATTCATCCTATCGTGTTGAATAGTGGCTGTGCAAGTTTGGATGATTAACACAATAGCTGTGTTCCCATGCGATGTTTGGCCAGGTGGAAAATGAAGCGAGCGACCAGAAATGTTCAGTATAGATCGTGTGATTTATGGATCAATGGACACGTTCAGGTTTGACAAGTAGGAAGCTCATCGTCAGTCTTGAAATGATAGCTCTCTTGAGTTTGTGTGCCGGTACTAGTTTTTCATATGGATTCTGGTTTCTGTAAAAAACAGTCGAAACATTGATTATGTCGTCACTACTAGTCAGTTGGTAGGAGCTCACCAGTTATGGGTTCTCAATTCTACGTCTTATCAATGAAGCGATTTATGAAGTGTCTATTTTTGGAGCATACCGTGTAACATGTGGTACTGAGATCCATTCTTGTAGCTGCTGTTTTATTAGTGGATTAGTTGGATGATTATCACAATAGCTGTGTTCTCATGCGATGTTTGGCCAGGTGGAAAATGAGGCGAGCGACCAGAAATGTTGAGTATAGATCGTGTGATTTATGGATCTATGGACACGTTCAGGTTTGAACAGTAGGAAGCTCATCGTCAGTCTTGAAATGATAGCTCTGTTGAGTTTGTGTGCCTGTACTAGTTTTTCATATGGATTCTGGTTTCTGTAAAAAACAGTCGAAACATTGATTATGTCGTAACTACTAGTCAGTTGGTAGGAGCTCACCAGTTATGGGTTCTCAATTCTACGTCTTATCAATGAAGCGATTTATGAAGTGTCTATTTTTGGAGCATACCGTGTAACGTGTGGTACTGAGATCTATTCTTGTAGCTGCTGTTTTATTAGTGAGCAAAGGAAGTTTCGATTTAATCAACTGTACATTGCGACCTTATAATGCATACTGTAGCTCTTTTGTACCTGTTTGTACATACCACGGTAGATCTTGGTTGGACTTAGATTAGAATTTAGCTAGCTAAGTCTTATTTGTCATAAGTTTAAACGTAGCTCTAATCAATTTATGTGCTTGAAATATTTCTTGGTTGTTCAAAAAATTTCTCCGATCACGAAGAAGAAAAGTTGAGAAATACAACAAATCCCTACTGGTATATCTAGTTTTTGATTGCCACACACACAATTATCCTATGACATTGTACGAAATTCACAAAATAATGAAATTATTTTTCGGTCATAGTCCTTGAACAATGAATTTTTACAATCGAAAGACACAGAGGTACATAACATAATAGTGTCAATTATTTAGGCCATAGCTGTTAATTGAGTATGAATAGATTATAAGACTGGATGATATGATGTGTGTGTTACATAATTCATGAAGCGATATCCGTGAAGGTGATGAATAATCATGTATAATAACAATAACAGTTGGAGTTGTATATGGACTGCAACTTATATATGTGACAATAACATTCTCATAGTGAACCTAATATTCCAGACACTGATAGTGATAAAAGATGAAATATCTATAATTATATACAATAGAACCAAAAGTTGGAGTTGTATGTGGACTGCAACGTATACCGTGAGTTTTTGTGGAAATGCAACATGGAATAATCGAACGATCGACTTTTGTTACTTGTGTGACCAATAAACTCCCGATATTCGTAATAAAAGCGGTGTTGTATCAGTGTGTATCCAGAAAAACTCACAGTATGTGACTATAACCTTCGGATAGTGAACTCATTATTCCAAATGACGTTATAGTTATTGGTAATAAATCACATTGAACTAGAGTGAAAACGCTAATTCCAAGTAATATACTATACTAATATACATACATGAAACGTTTACTAGATTTCCAATCTCGATGCACGTAATT
The DNA here is from genome assembly GCA_963992785.1 of Tenthredo livida. Taxonomy (NCBI): domain Eukaryota; kingdom Metazoa; phylum Arthropoda; class Insecta; order Hymenoptera; family Tenthredinidae; genus Tenthredo; species Tenthredo livida. Next base: position 40,915,089 of record OZ023064.1, on the reverse strand, counting down.
ATAATGTTGTTATCAGTGATTCCGTTTTGTATGTAACGTGATTTTTTTCCCATATATTTGAATTCGAATAAAGTAATATCATGCTGCTTAAATTCGAGTTTCCGACACATCGAGATTGAAGAGCTATTGTAACAACACTTATAAAATCAAAGAAATCTGTCATATTCTATGAACAGATACAGACATTATTGATAGTCAATCTCCTTATCCAATTCTACGCACGATTGTTCCATCCAGTGTTGGGACGGATTTAACGACTAATTCTTAAACACTATAATATTTTGATAGTCTCTCTATAGCTATACTATGTTTGATGTGAATACACATACCAGTCGATATATGTGGATGTAGTGTGTAGTGTATATCAGTGTAGGCTTGAAGAAACGATGTAGATATAATATGGTCCATGATAATGGTTCAATCATTTTGAATAATACTGTATAATAAAAATGCATAATGATAGAATAGTTATGTTCGAACCGTTATTGTTATTATGAACAAATTATTGCATTACAAATGATTGAGTTGTGAAGCGACTAAAAAATAAAGTCGATTCTTCATGCCAATATTAAGATGTGTCTGTATCTGGAAAGCATCAACTATTTATTAATTTATATTTGCTCGTGCACGCTAGGCCTAAGACAAATTCTATCACACTATTATATTAAAAAGTATAATTGCGATGGGAATCGTGGACTCCGTGATATATAATATACTATGCGACGTTCCAACACTGGATGGTATCATAAAAATGGTTTAGTCCCAATAACCTGTAATAAAATAAGAGATTAGTAGATTAGTAGCACTATACCTTCCTATATGCATTCAGGTTGATGTGTGAATCTGCATGACTTATATGCGCATGGCTGCGTGGGACTCTAACTGAGTTATGTGATGTATGGTGAAAATATTAATTTTTTCACCCATCGTCAGCTGCTGAATGAAACCTTGGTAGTTCTGACTGATCTAGCAGTAACTCTGTAGTGTTTCAGCCAATACTCGATATCAATGTTCTTCAATACAATTAGGTTTGATAACTATTGCACCAAAAGAAATTGTGTATTACAATTTTGTCATACCTGAATGCATAAAAAGGTGGAGATATTAGTGCATGATACATGTTATTCTGTTGATCGATTATTTCATAATCATTACCGCCGATGATCAGTAATGAATTGTGGCAACATGTTTCTTGTTTCAGTCTATTTTATTTGCATAACCAGGTATTTTCTTTTATTGTTTGACTTACAATTCAAACTAATGCCGAATTCGACTTACTGCCCTGTGGCGCACTGAGTGTACTTCTGTCGCACTCTGAGATAGGAGATAGAAAAGGATCAAAGTGCACTCAGTGCACACTAGTGCAGTAAGTCGAATTCTGCATAGAGCCCATGACACAAGAAGACTTTTCTTGTGTCATGGGCTTAACTGTGAGAGGTCATAGTACATCGCCGTGATGAATAGTTGAATTACAGAATAAATCCGCCATTGAAAATATATGTGTCAGGTTCAGTCTGTATTTGAACTTGTTGCCAAATTGTTTGTGCATAAGTATAGATATACTTTTAGATATATTTTATATTTGCTGTCGTTTTTGATGACCATTTTTATCTTTTTGTTTGGTTCGTGATTATCTTGTGAAATATTGGCAATCATTTGATGGATATATTTTATATTTGCTTTCGTTTTTAATGACCATGTTTATATTTTTGTTTGGTTCGTGATTATCTTGTGAAATATTGGCAATTATTTGATGGATATATTTTATATTTGCTTTCGTTTTCGACCATTCTTATATTGTTTGTACGTAATTATTTTGTGAATTATTGGTAATCATTTGATGGATGTACATTATATTTGCTTTTGTTTTTGACCATTCTTATATTGCTTGTACGTAATCATCTTGTGAATTATTGGCAATCATTTTTAAGTTTAATTTTCGCTTTCTTTTTGATGTTGGATATATTTCAGTTGCCTTCTTTTTACTATACTTTTGTCATACTATGGTCAACTGTTTTTTATTTTTCACATTATTGGATATATTTTAGTTGCCTCCTTTTTACTATACCTTTGCCATACCATGGTCAATTGTTTTTCATTTTTTACTTTATTGGATATATTTTAGTTTCCTCTTTCTTGCCATAACTTCAACCATACTATGGTGAAGTTTTTTATAATCTGTATACGGTGGTTGAATCACAGTCAGTTGCCTATTTTTATCCATATCATTTGATCATCAATATGCATCGTGCAGCGACTTTACTAACATCGAATCAATGTCTCTCGCTATCTCGACTGACTGTATGAGGCGAGCGTCTGGTAGAGTAAGAGACAGGTAGCGAAAGACTATGGTTTTCACGGATAGTAAGTAGCACTGTGTATAGACATTGTTTTCTACATTACGTACTGACATATAGTAAAGTTTCGAATTTAATTTGGAACAATGAATTTGGCGTATTGGTTCGGAATTGTGCATAGGCATAACAAATGGTCAACTTGATTGTATAGTGAATATTAGAATAAAAAAAGAGGAGTCTGTTTCGGTTTGGTATTCAAGACATATTCTTTTTTTGTCTCTAATTAGCTCTACTGGGTAATTCTACTAGCTGAACTTTAATTACATCAGCAGACATATTCATGCGACTTTTGTTCTTTGGACTTACGGCTACACTGACTATAGCTGGATGAGACTCTCTTCCATTATCGTTTTATTCACTATACAATCGATGGACGACTCGTGTACAGGCATATTATAATATAATATTCTTTTGCAGCTGTCAGCTACAATCGTTTCACCTGTGATGCAAGTCAGTCCGTTGTACTGCATACACTGATACCTATGAAACAGATGTTGCACTGATTCAAATCCGTCCAGAATCCATCAAGATAACATACTTTGAGTTCTAATTCACCGAAGCATAAGCAATACGCAATTGATATTTTGCAAGTTAGGGATATCAGTTATTGTACATGTCTCTATAAACTCATAGTACAGGTGAGATTCACTCAAATCTCCAAAAATTTATACTCTTGACGTAAGTGTTGTCTAAATTGAACATTCAATTGTATATTTTAATCAGAGTTTTTGATGTTTGCTCTGCTTGACAGTCTTTCCAATCTCTGTTTAATTATTTCTCTTTAGAGCTCGATCATGGTTTCCAGCAAGAGCACTTCTACCACTATAACCAGTCTAATTTTAAAATTCGCAACAGTGTTCGTCGAGACTATAATGGCGCACTCTCCGAATAGTTGCATGTCACTTTCTTGGTGTTTTACCACGATAACCGTCACTGTTATAGTGTATCAGAATAGCTATATAACAAGATTTTAATCTCTTTCCATCGAATTAGCAAGAGGAATTATACACAATTTGTGGTCAGAGTATGATATGCTAACACATTTTTTATGAATGTTCATTGGCATACAAGAAATTATGTTGATCGACGGCTGCACCACATACGAATAACTTTCGGTAGAAACATTGAATGCTTTGCACAACACTTCATCTGTGACGTACAGTTTGTGACCAATAAGCACACACTTTTGCAAATTCAATGCAAGGGTTTCAACAATAATAATCTTGGCAATAACCATCAGAGATCCATCTGTTGGCAGAACAGTACTGTTGTTTCGTTTGTGGAGTCTTTGATATACAGACGTATGATATAATTTATTTTTACATACAAAACGCTGAAATGATAGCACATCAGCTTCACTTATATTTTCTTGAAGAAGTCCTTCGACAGACACCCTTTCATTCATGGACAATGTTATTCTTGTTGACGTACCAAAAAGTCTGAGAGAATTATCAAATTCTTCACATTTCTTAATCCTACATGCCCCCAGAAAACAGTTGAATAATTTCTTTCCTTCAATACTGCAGTTTGCTTTGTTGAAAACAAGACTCGCAGATTGCTTCATGGATTGCAATCTTAAGTAAGATTTGCAAATTTGCTGCGGAACGGATTGTGAATTTTTAAATAATGATCCTAATACACTATTATAGCTCTCATAGGGGAATGCTGACCATGACCATAATGCTCCAAATTTTTTAACACTTCTTGGTATATGTAGAAGCAAGTGAACATTATATTTCATGAACTCTTTTCCATACAATGACTCAATGCTCAGCACAAATTTCCGAATGGCGGCCTCTGCTGCATTGAACTCAAGTTCACTTATCTTTTCCTTCAAGAAAATATGCATGCTGAATACTAACAAAGACCAATGTTTGTAATATTTTGTTGGAATTAGATCTTTCACACAGATGAGAGAATAGTATAATAAGAAATGTTTCCACTCAGATGCTTTATATAAATTTCGGTCTTTTATCGAACGAGGTATCCTTGAGATTTCACAGGGAGGTTTGATGTTGAGCAGTTTTTCTTCGCAAATTGCAATTTTTCTTCCCAAATACCATTCCTTATCACTGTTCTTCGAATCAAACCATGCGCTTACAAACATTTTCACTACTCCTAACAGAACGCAATGCATGTATTCCGGTGGTAATGACGTAGTGATACTGAAAAGCTGTAACAACATCAAAAGAGAAAGACCTTTAACACCACGAACAGAATTCCGACTACGAACAGCCTCTGCAGCATCCATTTCATGCTGCCTTTTCGACCTACTAATTCCCTTATCTCCGCAGTAAACGCGTGCATGCCCCTTCCCTGTTCTTACATGTTCACCTTCGTGGAGGCAATATGAACATCCGTATTTACCATTGAACTGTTTGATGTTCTGAAGCATTGGCCTGGCAACTGAGTCCACTGAGGCAAGTAGCGTGTGCACTTTTATTTGTACTGGTTCGTCACGCAGTGGTATTTTACACATGAAACCATCTTCATGTAAAGTCCTTAGTTCGTTAACAAAAGGTTTTAAAAAGAGATCCATAGTTGGCTTTTCACTACCGTACCACAAACCGCATAATAATATATTCTCTTTTCTGAGACGATATGGCAATTCATTAATGGATACTTGTATAGGCCAGAGAGAACGTTTTGAAGACGCGGAGGGACTCACACCATCAGTGTTCCATTGGACGGTAATATCGAACTCATTAATTATATTTTGCTCCATTATTTTGGCATACATCTCCCCATTAATTACGTCACTTTCAAACTCTGATGTCCTTCTTAGGTCATTGAAGCATCCACTGTTAAGTAAACTGGTAAGCTGCTCTTTGAGAGGAAGATATATGAAAAAATGTCCATCCCGCTTTAAATTAAATTTGTCAAAATCATTATGGCACTCGACACATTGTGAAATTTTCAGGTCACCAAAGTTCAATATAGTATGGCAATCTGGACAGTAGTAAAATGTGTTGATAACAGTAGTTGTTGAAAAATTTTTGAGAAAGTTATACTTCGACGTATATCGAGCTTGAGGTAGATGACAATCTATTAGCTGAAGTAAGTTTCGAAGCGCTAGATCCGTAAGACTATGGCGTACGATGAAACCCATGATGAGTAACTCACTTTCTTCCCTTGTTAGAGTTGATTGCTGGTATAAGGGAATTCTCTCCTACAAAAGCAGATTGATTGAATTACCAATCACATTTTAATTATACATACAGATATCTTACTGTAACTTATTGTACACCATGCACTCACAAAATCACATATAACGAAATGTATATTCCAAGCTTTGATAAACTCAACTCATGTAATAAAAACATTTTTACCTGATCAGGTTCTTGTGCACATTCCACATTTCCAACATTGTCTGGGCCTCCATGGTATTGGATATTTTCTCTTGCATCATCACCATGATCACCATCATCATCATCATCAGCAACATCGGATTGATCAGCATCTGAATAGTTGTTACCTTCCGATGTACTCTCATTATTTTCTCTACTTCTGTAACTTTCCTCATTACTATCTTCACTGTAGTCATCTCCGCCACTCCACTCATCATCACTGGTTATTTCCTCTTCATGCATTTGGTCATTCAGTTCGTTATCAGTGCTTCCATCTTCTTCGTTGACTTGGTTATTATTTTGTACGTTATCGGTGCATCTACCTCCCTTGTGATCAACAGCATATTCTTCATTTGCCACGACGTCGTCATGACTAGCCACACCCTAGAATTACCAGTTGAATGTATATCAAACCTACTAAACAAAATTTATTCCAGGACTATGATCTTATATCCAAGCATTACATACATGGTCATAATGATGAATTAGTACATGATAATATTTTGTGACATCCCATAAGTGGTTTTAATGAAAACATATATTTTATTTGTCACTTACTTCTTCACTATCAGTATCAAGATATCCTTCATGGTCTTCATGGATTTCATCGCCTTGAACATTTGGAATCTGAAACTGTAAATACAGAATGAAACACTAAGAGTATATCATACACCACCATAAGAATTACATTGTACGTGTTATCATTAAAGCTATACAGAATTTCTGTGATACATGAAACACAGATTTATGGATCTGAGCCAATGCAAAATTGACTGAAAATCGTATCTAAAAACGATAGTTTTGAACTTATGCTGATAACTGCATTGCTATTATGTTGTTTTAGATTTTTTCTTGTTTTGTTTTCCACCTATACAGGTGATATTATAGTCTGCGAATGTAGATGAGCGGACTCGGAAAGAGTACAGAAATGACCACCATCTCAGTCCTAGGACTGAAAAGTAGTCATTTCTGTACTATGCGCGCGTGTAACTGCAGTCAAATGTCAGATTACTCGAAGGTTCCACCTAACCTTCAAACGGGTCGATCATGTTCTACAATATACTGCATCATATCTTACATACAATGAAGTTCAAACAGTCTTACCTCTCTTACTTCTTGCTCGAATTCACGGTGATCTTCATCCGAGGAACTGTCACTTTGTTGTTCACCCAAAAAACGACGTCGAACTGTTGTTTTGGGAATAGGTACATCTTCTTCGAGGTATCTTTTGTAAGGTCCTCGTCGTCGCATTTTACGTGTACACCGTCTGACGTTTAGTTGATATAAAATAATATTCTTTTTTTCGAAGAATTCACCGAACGTTTTTCGACGTAGATTTGAATATCAAGCTACTACGCAGCTGTACCCAATCACGTGACTGTATGCTTTTCGTTGAGCCGTTGAGCGTTAATATTACTTTTATCTTTATTATATACATTACACTGACGTGCAATTGTCTTCGAAAAAATAAAATATTAATATTTCATCGTAACGTGTTTACGTTTAACATGATTCAAGATTGGATACCGTGTACTACATATTTTGATAAAGTCACCGAATTGACTCTTGTAGCACACAGAAGCCCCGCGAAACAATCGGTGGCGCCAAACCATGAAAAACCGCGTGTTTGGTTGCCTCATGTTCACATGCGAAGCACCACGAAGTTTCGTGTGGTGAGTCGCAGTGATTCTGATCGTCATCTCGTGTATAAACAAAGAAAGTGCGGTTATTATTAAAGAAATGCATGATCAATTGTGCGTTTTGTTGGAATTCACCAACGAATCCGGAAAAGTGGCTGTGGGATAGCAAGACTGGTTGCAAACAAAGACTGAAGAAACCTGGGATGATATTGTGAAGAATGGTTCCGAACTAACATTTCGTTGGCCAAATTGCGATGTTGGCCCTATGGCTTCAATGGAAAAAAAAATAAAAACTTGCAAATGGAAAAGCCACGTGGCAAAAGTACTCGCCGTTGGAGGTTAGTACACATATATAATATTCATTATTTCAACAAGGACTGCACCCGCACAGCACGGAATATATTTCGACGATTCACAATAACAGAAATGAAAGGTTTATCCTGTGATACGACCTATGGTGCTGTCTCTCGCACTCACGCCAAGAACATGCGTCTTTCTTTTATTTCGCCTTAGTATTTTGCAATATTCTGTCATGTGCGGGCAGTTCCTTCAATATCTCTTTTCTCCCTGTGAATATACAATACAATTTTCAATAGAGTGTTACATAATTTGTGACGAATATGTTACGGGAGATGTCCTTGTCGAAATCTTAATCGAAGGTTCCGCATCCCTTTTATTAGAAATCTTGATGTTTTTTTTTCAAATACCTATCAAATTAAAATCAACATTTTCGATTTTACGAATATTTTATATAATTTTTTCGGTTATTTTCATTGACTTATTCATTAGTGGTTTTCACTTATTCATTACTGGCTTTCATTTTCTGTTTGGAACATGGTTATGGAATAAGCAATTGATTTGAAAATTGCAAGTTCGATCGATTTCATAGGAATTGAAAATTAGAGAACCAGAAATTGTGAATTCACAACACATTCAATGAACAAGGACGTTCACTTAAGTTGGTCATGATTGAAGTGTTACTGAAAAAGATTGGACAGATGTATAGTATAGAATGCGTTCATGAAAGGAAAGGAAATTGACAATAATGTTGTGTCTCATAGGTTGGACAAAAATGTGCGAATTCCGAACAAATTTAGAGAATTTCGGCATTCTTAATCCATCCAAGGCAGATCGAAAGTTATTGACAACAAAAACTGACGCACATGAAAGTGATGTGAAATCGAGAAAGGTAATTACCTCGACTCTGTTTCATAGTAAAATTAGGATAATACCTCAGGTATAACTGAATATTCAAATACAATTTTGCTGAAACATTTTGAAAATTATATTAAATATTTCAGAGAAAACTTGGTACATGTGTGGTTCTAGTTGACCCAGATTGTGAGGATGATCCTGATCCTAAAAGTGTGAAAACAAAGAAACTGTTGAGATCATTGGACGAACAACGGAAGCACAAAATATGCAAAGTAAGTCATATGCCACATGTCCATACAAAAATATGACGTATTGTTTAGCTATTAAAGTGGGCAAGAAGTTGAGATGTGTCTCGATCACGTGAAGAATTAATTCCAAAATATTAAGATTAATTGATCAACTTGATCATAGCCCAGACAGCACAGGATATCCCATGGATGTCCAAATAACGTCCATTACACGTCCCTACGTCCATGGACTTGAAACGGATATCCATCGGACATCCGGTAACGGATGTCCAACGGATATTCGATATGGGATATCCTATGGATGTCCATTTAATGTCCGAAATGGGATGGTCCGTAAAAAAGACATCCCATGGACATCCGATTCGGGACATCCATAGGATATCCAGCATTGGATATCCATTGGACATACGGTAACGGACGTTCCACGGATATCCAATACGGGATATCCTATGGATGTCCATTTGATGTCCGAACTTGGATGGTCCGTAAAGAAGACATCCCATGGACATCCGATTCGGGACATCCATAGGATATCCAGCATTGGATATCCATTGGACATACGGTAACGGACGTTCCACGGATATCCAATACGGGATATCCTATGGATGTCCATTTAATGTCCGAACTTGGATGGTCCGCAAAAAGATATCCCATGGACATTCTGCTAGGGACATACAGTGGATATACAGCATTGGATATTCATTGGACATACGGTTTTGGACATTCAACGGATATTCAATACGGGACATCTCATGGATGTCTATTTAATTATAGGTTCGAACTGCGTGATGGTCCTAAAAAATATATCAAATTATATGTTTATGATTTGCGGACTCTCAGTGAGAAAACTGTTATATATATATATATATTATATTACGATTTCGGGGAGATTATTTATTTGTTTATTTATTTTGTTGTAGTTTGGGATGTTTAGCATCATCAAAGACAGTTATTAGATTTGATTTCATTATAATATTTTGTGAACGATCAAACAGCCTGCAAGCAAAGCCATAGCCGACCAATAATACCGTTCGACTCTCCGACATATATATTTGAACTGCAGTACATATCTATATATATATATCCCTCTTCGCTAGGTAGGTAGTGGTAGAAGAAATATCAAGCGCATATTGTAAACGTCAGAAAAAAGACCTCGCCCCGAAACGCCAACTGCGTAGGTCGGGTTCGTTCGGTGGGAACTAACATTCCATGCAAGTGTCGGTAAAGTAATAAACACTCTGTTTATTATACTGCATACCATTTGCACACCGTGCAATCTATTTTCATTTATACTGCAACGATAACTTTCGGCGCGCCGCTTCGTATATTAGATCGAGAGTCATAAAATGATATATGATATTGGGAAAAGCTGGGGAAGGAAATTTCGGGTTTATATATTCTACAATTCACTATAAGCTTACGTTATACTAGACCATAAAGCTCTGCGCGAAAGAATAAACTAATGCCACTAATGAATAATTAATTGAATTTACGTGGCCTGATAAAAAAAAAATTAGTTTCACTAAAATGTGAGTAAATGAACACTTTTGGTTGAATTTCAATGTGTTCCTCGGCCTTGCCTGTGGTCCTTCTATGTTCATGTACTAGTGTGTTGAATTTTTCACTCTCATACACGGACTTAGGCTCCACGGCTGAAGCCAGCCTTCATATAAAATACTGGAATCTCGTAAAATTATACGTAAAATGTCCTTGATAGTGTGAATAAAAATGTTTGTTTGGACGAGTCTCTTTCAAGCGAAAAATCGTTGTCCGTATTGGGAATATAATATTATTTATGTTGTCATGTAAAGGCTGGCTTCATCCGTGGAGCCTAAGTCCATGTATGAGAGTAAAAGATTTAACACACCAGTACATATACATAGAAGAACTAAAGGAAAGGCCAAGGAAGACATTGGAATTCAACCAAAAACCAAGCCTTCTTCCCCTCTTCTTCGGAAACTTAGCTTTTGACTTCCAAAACTCCTACGGCCTTCAACATCTGGCAAATCTCAATGCGTTGTTAGACCCCATCGTAACGCCCAAGAGCTATAAGATTAGAGAAAGCACATCTTTTACGGTAGACGGCGGTTCCGTTCTTAGCTACTTACGCTACAACAATATGTATTTGAAATATGGAGATAGACTAAATGATTCAACAGACATAGCATTGGAGATGGTAGTTATTCACCTATTACCCAATCGAAAGTCAACAAGTAAAACACTCCGCGGCTACGATTGCAAATAGGGTTTCATTCTGAAATACACGTCTGCACTATAGTTATTAGCTAGTGCAAGACTGACTTGTTTTACAATAATCGTTGTTGACGCAGCAACTGTAGTTCTTATACTTTAATGGCCGGTTTCACTAACGATGAATAACTTCAACTATTTTTAGATGAATCAATATGAAAATATATACACTTAAATATAAATATATAAATATTATTATATGATATATATGTCTATCATCACGTTTCGTAAACATCAGTCATAACTTTGAACTTGTATATATATACGAAGCGTAGTCCTAGTTTGGTGCTCGTAACATTTGTTTTTAATTACATGAACAAATTTAGGTTACTAAAAAGTTTATGTGGTACTAATCAATTCGATAGAGTTTTGGCAATTACTGAATAGTTATACGTACTACAATAACTAGTATACTAGAGATTATTTTCAAACAGTTAAACTTTTTCAGTTAATATGATTATCGACTTTGCTCTGAGTGTACCTAACATAATTTATAGTGCGTCACCGAATATTAATCCGGGATAACGATGAACCTAACACAACGTATTACTTACACAATAGTTTCGAAAGTTAGCGTGCGCGCGTGCGTTTTGAAAAAACGGTGGTCGTGATAGATGTTTTAGAACTATATATAGGTACGTTCCGTTGTGTAAGTTACGTTACGTTAAGTTTATCGTAATCCCGGCTTTAAACTTATGTAAGTACGTATCGACCGGAAAATAAACAAAAATAGACGATACACACGATATTTCCTAAAATTCTTAATAAATAACATATATTAAGATGGTTCAAACAAAGCAATATTCTTAAATAGAAGAAGAAATATAAAAAAGATATGAAAAAGGTATAACCAAGAAACTACCAAAAAATCAGCTCCATATCTCAATTCTACCAAGAGCTCATCCAGAATTCATGTTCCCATTCATATAACACGTGGAAAAATTGCTTTTGAATAATTCTCGAATGACTGAAATATTGGAAAAAAAATGTCCTCTTTTTATTCAATATACTTTCACTCTCGAAAAATGTGAAAAAAATAATTTTCACTGGTATATATATATGAATGGGAAAATGTATTCTCGATGAGCTCCAAGCAGAATCGAGATACAGAGCTGATTTTAAGGAGGAGTTTTCCAACATCTGAAACTGACTTACACTACGAGGCTACTTTGAAAACAAACAAAAAAAGTTTCTTTGAACCACCTTAAGGGGGTATCTAAGTCTCGAGCACCATGAAACGTTAAAACTTTTCATAACGGTATAGCATTGAGGGACATGTACGGACACGAATATGAATGATACCGTTTCAAAGTGTACAATTTCAGCTTCAATTTAAAAAAAAAATGGTCACTGTAGCATCAAAATTGTGGCCGTTGCAGCTGCTGAAGTACTGGTCGGCGCAAAGCTGTGCTGAAATTTCCGACCACGATCCTGGCTAAACGGAGTATCCGAAAATTGAAAGCTTGGGATTATTTTGTTGGTCAAGGTCCCCTTCAGGCTTCTATGCGACAGATTTTCGATCCGTCGTTTGATTTCCAAAATACAGGTAAAAACGTTAATTGAAATCAAGAAAATTGACTTTTCTCAGTAAAAATATTCATAATTTTGTCAAATTTCAATCTATCAAAAATCTGTCGCATAGGAGCCTGAAGGGGACGATGACCAACAAAACAATCCCAAGTTCATAATTTTCGGATACTCCGTTCAGCCAGGATCGTGGTCGCAGATTTCAGCACAGCTTTGCGCCGACCAGTACTTCAGTAGCTGCAACGGCGACAATTTTGATGCTACAGTGACCGTTTTATTTTCAAATTAAAGCTGAAATTGTACACTTTGGAACGGTATCATTTATATTTGTGTCCGTACATGTCCCTAAATGCTATACCGTTATGAAAAGTGTTGACGTTTTATGGAGCTCGAGACTTAGATACCCCCTTAATATACATACCTACAGCGTCGATTATCGGGTAAATAAACCTATAGTTGGCAGTATGAATTTTTATCCCGCCGATGCACGTGTAATATGGATCGTTTGATTTATAGCTTGGATGGACCTCGGATCAAAATTTAATGAAATGAATATCTCATCATCGAGAACGAAAATTATTAAAAAAATTTACGAGGATCTTATTTTATTAAATGCAATCCGAGGTCCGTATACAAGCTAGAAATCAAACGATCCATATTACACGTGCATGGGCGGGATAACAATTCATACTGCCAACTATAGGTTTATTTACATACATTCAGCTAATATTCTCTCTAACTTTATCTGTTGTAATTATTGACGATATTGGTTATATTTATATTGATGACAGGCCCGGGCGCAGGATCTCTGCCTGTGAATGGGCGGCTGCTGGTACTTCTCCTCGTCGTTGCAGTTGTACTTGCAACGCTTGATCTACTGCATAAAATATGATTTGTTTTTTGAGAAGTAATTCACCTGCCGCCACATCTCTGTCCAATTATAAGTATTTGACGACAGATGTAAGCTTATATCAAACTATCAGCCATCAAGATAATGAATCCAAGACATTGCTTACTCATTTGCCGTTTCAAACCCCAGTTCGTTCTCGCCGTCGATATCACTAATATGAGAATTCCCGGCCGAGTGGTGAGCCGGCTGGAATGGCTCTGCCTGATCTGGAAGGGTTGCCTCCACCATGACAGTGCCGTAATATTCTCGGGTCTGCCCGATTCCATCTGATCGCCGATGGTTGGCTTTAGCTTCCCCATTCCTCCGTGCCGAAGAATCAAACTTGCATCGAACTAAATAACATTCTGGGATTATTGAAATCAGGATTCATGCAAGAATGATAATTGATTAATAAACTTACACATTATAGAGCGGACGGCAACCGCGATGGCGACGTTCAATAACACGGCCAGCACAAATATAAAACCGCCGATCCACTGATCATGATTGCAGTTCTCATTATAACCGATCCCCATCATTGTTATTGCGCCCAACAATAAAACCGCAATAGACAATACAACGATAATAATTTTCGACGTCATTTCGGTATTGTGTTTGGATGAGAACTGGCTCCAATGTAAGTGCTAATAACGGATTAAGCTATCAATATAGATGAAAAACTGCTGCCGGGGTTCCCTCTATTGTTATTGACTCTAGTTCGCGGACTTGATTTATTTCTAATAATTCGAATATGTCCATACAGAAACTTTGCGCCACGGGTTTAAAGTTCTAACGATTGTCGTTGAAATTGGTATTCTACACAAGATAGTGATATTGTGAACTAGAAGAGTTGCTCAGTCATCCTGGTTGATCACAGGTACACAGAAGCATTATATATATTACGGCGGTCCTTAATAATACAATTTTTTGATATGATTCAGCCCATAAAAAACGGAATTTTTTTGGGGCAGATTTGACAAGAAACTAAAGACAACAAACAGATTTTATATTTTCGAATTTTTTTTTTTTTAATTTGTTCGGTCAAACATTACGGTTCTCGGAAGGGTACGTTTTACAGGCAGGTATCTGGTAATATATAGTAGTATGTGAGCAAACAATAGAGCGAAACGCTTAGAGATGTTGTAAAAAGGATATAAACTGACTGCTAGTTTTCGCATCATTATGAACGCAGATGTCGTCGTCAAATGTTTGGTTTAAGACTGTATTGGGACAAAAGGTTCGCTTTTGTCACTGCAACTTAATTATATAAAGTCCGAAAGGTTTTATACGACCTTTACTTGTCAGGAAAATGCAGATTGTTTGTTAGTGCAGATATATACAGGGTGTCCCAGAATTCGTGACGAGGAATTAACAGAATAAATCTTTATCAAAAATGGGATCGATATTTCATATAAAAACATTGACTACGCTCATCTAGCATTTCAATAGCAATGTTATACATAAAGCCGACGCTGATGCGTCGGCGGCCCGCGTTCAAGTCCCCACTGTAATTTTTTGCATCTGATGTCATTCTCACCCCATTCGTACGTACTTCTCGGTCCTTGCAGGCCAACCATGCAGCGAAGGATCAGCGCATGTCTTGGTATACCGAAAAATGCATGCACGAGTATAACCATTCAAATCTCAACCGAAACCTAAAATACCACATGGCCATCCTTCGGGTCCATTTTGGGCTACAACAGGGTTCGGACAGACCTATACACACTCTTATAGTCTCTTACAGTTCTTGTATCTGCGAACGCTTTTAGTTGGTAATCGGTAATTTTCACATTTTCTACATTTATTTGTAGACGAAAATGGAGTTTCAGGTCATATTCGTGATCGGATTTTTTTAACGCAAATTCGTGGTCGGGTTGAATCTCATATTATATTCTGAAAGTGTTGATATAGCGACAATGACTATTTGTTATGAACAATTGTATTATTGAAATGCGATTTTCAAGGTTGAGAACAATATTTCAAAATTTTGAAAATAATATGAGCGTATTCCTTGGACAATTTACTGATAGCTGGATGAGTGTCAACATGGAACTCGGCTGGAAAGTGATTTTAAACAGCGATTGATTAAGCAAAAGCGTTGATCTACGTAAGAGGCGCGCCAGCAGCGTCGCACGGCGCCACTTTCTCTTAATCGATCGCTGTTTAAAAATACTTTCCATCCGAATTTCATTTTGAAACTCACCTTTCTTTGAGGAAATTCGCGAAGGAATACGCTCAGATTGTTAATCAAAATTTCGCGGCAAATTATGGATCACATCGCATCTGATATCATTGTCACCCCATTCGTGTGTTTCTCGGTTCTTGCAGGCCAACCATGCAGCGAAGGATCAGCGCATGCCTTGGTATACCGAAAAATGCATGCACGAGTATAACCATTCAAGTCTCAGCCGAAACTTAAAATACCACATGGCCATCCTTCAGGTCTATTTTGGGGTACAACAGGGTTCGGACAGAACTATACATACTCTTATAGTCTCTTACAGTTCTTGTATCTGCGAACGCTTTTAGTTGGTAATCGGTCATTTTTACATTTTCAACATTTATTTGTAAATGCAGATGGAGTTTCAGGTGATATTCGTATTCGAATTTTTTCAACGCGAATTCGTAGTCGGAAGTGGTTCAAGTACAGTGAATGTGGATACGGTAGAACAGGTAAGTGAAAAGTTCAATTATCGGCTTAATTTACGCAACAGTGGAGTGGTGATTTTTTTGTATACTCGCCAGAATTGTAACAAGTAATTTCGAGTGCACATGAGTCATTTCACGTCGGAAGAATTATAGCGAAATCGGAAACATATAAGAGGTCAAAAAGCTGTCCGGTTTGACGTGGAATGACTCACGCATACCTAGAACTTAGGGACAACCCTCGCATTGTATTGCAATTAGTCCGGGGAAGGTTAACTCCGACTCCCACTCCCACTCATTTTTTGTCCCTAGCCATCTACATAACTCGAACTTTTCCTTGTCGGTTCAGTCATTCAGGACTGTTCATCTTAGTGGACGCATCGTTAGTCTCCTCGTGTAAACACAGTGCTGATTTGCAAATTATTTCATTCTCGTTACCATATTTCAATAATCAGGTTCAACTCAGTTATCTATTAATTTGAATAAGTGAGTATAGACAGTTGTGACCCGTCATTCCGAGCAATCATTCGTCTAGTCATCAGGACGATCTACAGCCGCACACAACACATTACTGCAGATTACAACTCAAGGTAATAGATATGCCAAAGATTCAAAGAAAATACTATAGAAGGGCTCGGGCCGATACCGAATCTTCTCTAGATATCTTTAGGAATATTCAGTATGTAGATCCTTCAAATCCAACAATTGACCAAGTTCCACCGATCGATGCCGAATCGAGTGATAACATGACTGTTACGCCGACTGATAACATCGAACCACGTGTTAGAAATTGCGATGCGGTTTCACCGAATAATATTATGTTCAATATTGTGGAACCTCTGAGTGATACTGTTATCGATTCAGAAAGTGATATTACCGATGATTCCGAATCGCACATTATTTCGCCTGACCATTCAAATAATGATACTCCGGAGTTTGCGTCACAGTTAGCACAGTGGGCTGTGGAAAATAAAATCACTCATATAGCGTTAAATAAATTGTTGGCACTTTTGAAATCTAAGCACACAGAATTACCCAGCGATGCCCGTACTCTCTTAGGAACTCCGAGGCAAACGAAAATCACAATAGTTAGTCCTGGGCATTACAGTCATTTCGGCGTACGAAGTTGCATTGAACAACTATTGAGACAGCAAACTGTAAAAAACCTGAAGACGATAGAAGTTTATATAAATATTGATGGCCTGCCGCTTTCGAAAAGCACGAACTCTCAAGTGTACCCGATTTTGTGTAGTTTAGTTGCAAACCCACACGTGGTTGATATTATAGGGATATATCACGGATATGAAAAACCCGCGGATGCTAATTTATTTTTGAAAGATTTCGTAGATGAAGTGATTAATTTGTCAACCAATGGTCTCTCTGTGAACGAACGTATCTACGCGTTCAAAATAAAGGCTTTTATTTGCGACACACCTGCTAACGCATTCATCAAATTTACGAAAGGGCATTCAGGTTATTATTCGTGTACCAAATGTCATATACGAGGAAAATATATTTATAATAGAGTCTGTTTTCCAAATTTTAATAACTTACGCCTGAGGACTGACACGGATTTCCGCTTAAAATTACAAGAAGACCATCACACAGGTACATCGATACTCGAGCAAATTCCAGGCATTGATATGATCGATGATTTTCCGAAAGATGCATTGCATTTGTTTTATTTGGGGGTGATGCGAAGATTAATTCTCCTCTGCTGGGTTAACGGTAAACCACCAAACAAATTATCTGCTGGCCAAATACAGAAAATATCACAGCTTTTGATTGATTTGAGTACAGATATACCGTGCGAGTTCAACCGTAAACCAAGGTCATTGAATGAATGTAGAAGGTGGAAGGGGACAGAATTTCGACAATTTTTACTTTACACGGGACCTGTAGTGTTAGCGTCTGTGTTGAATCGTGAACAGTACGTTAATTTTTTATGCTTACATGTAGCTTCCACTATTTTGTCTTCCTCCAAGCACCTACACCCACACTTACAGTATGCCGATTCTCTACTAAAATATTTTGTAGACACATTCATACAGTTATATGGCAGGCAAAATGCATCCCAAAACGTTCATAATTTGTTGCATGTTTGTCAGGATGCACAAAAGTTTGGAACTTTGGATGAATATAGTGCCTTTCCCTTCGAAAATTATATGCAAGTATTGAAAAAATTCGTTCAGAAACACGAGAAACCGTTGGAACAAATCATGCGACGTATAAGTGAACAAAATGCTTTCGCGCCTACTAAGAATGAAACCGAACAACAACATGAACCTAAACTGTTGAACCAGCATTACAGAGGTCCTTTATTACATTTAAGCAAAGTCAAGCAGTTCGAGAAAATGATATTTCGTCGATGCACTTTCACAATCCGCGAGCCGGATAACTGTTGTTGCTTAAATGATGGGAGTATTATTTTGATAAAAAACTTTGCTGCCGACAGAGAGGGTACGGTTATACTTGGACATAAATATTTATCAACCACCGATTTTTATACCACCCCGTGCAGATCGTCAAAATATGGGATTTTTAAAGTAGATAATGTAATAGGGCCCCTGAATAATTGGAAATGGAATGACATTTCGCACAAGTGCCTCAAGCTCAGATTTGAAGACAAATTCATCGTTTTCCCTTTATTGCATCTAAAATAATAATCACTTTGGTTGGGTCGGATTTATGTAACTATACAGTTGCACGTTAGACATAATATGCTCTCACAATTTTCAAATTTACAGAATATTCGGCGTCATTATATCATGGAGCGGACGTGGACAGTTGTTCATTTCACGGAAGAAAATTCCGTTGCAGCTGTTCCATCGACATGGATTAACGGGAATGAATGTTATTGGCCCAATATGACCCAATCAAAAATTGAATCGGCGATTACATCGCACGCACCGCCAGACGCTACGTGGGCTAGACACCGAATCACGACTTTCAGGAATAGCACCTATGGTAATTGAGAAAAATAACATTTCATGTATTACATATATTATCGTAGGTAATTGCAAACGTCTGATTTTGAATCGATCATATATATTTTGGAGCTTTCATCTGATATAGATATAGTTGTATATTTGCTCACTTGGCTGTAATATGTACATTATATTTTGTAGACGATTTCGCGATTGCGAGATCAAAGACCAAAAAAGCTGAGTATACATCGGACCTGAACTCAGATGCAGAACCCAGGAAGAAGACAAGACCTGCAACAGCTCGTCAGGCTCGACCGCAGACGCCTGATTCTGACAGCTCAGACGACGGTGGCAATGTACCACGTGGACGGCTGCCTTCACCCCCGCTTTCGACCCCGCCTTCGAACCCGTCATGTAGCACGGCAAATCCGCAGCATTCAACTGGACATCAATCTGCGATAATGACTCCAACTCCGCATCAATCCGCGATAATGACTCCAACTCCACATCAATCCGCGATAATAATGACTCCAACTTCAAGTAGAGGACCGGCAAGCCAAAACCAACCAGAATGCTTGTGTATGAGATGTTCTATCCACCAGCAGAATCAAATGTTTGGTATGCTGACTACTGCACCCAAAATTAATTATTATAATGGAGATGAACGGCTCAGAAGCGTAATAGATCATTCGCAAATATCGTTGCTTCATTCAACGGGATATTCAACCAACAATTTTGTTTCAGCTATTGCCTATGAGAAAATGATGAAAGAGCAGGGCTACATCAAATCGCATATCTGGCAATTGTCAAGTGATTTGGGTAAACTGACGAAATTGTTAGAGGGTGTGGACCTGGCGCAAAACCGAGCGGCCGTTATTGATCCGACACCATCGATATTTAACAAATTCAATTTTCCCCTGGGCGGAAAACTGGAATTGCAGGGTGTAGAAGAATACCTGGCAAACGATCAGCATTTTACAGCAGCGGCAATGTTTAGAATCATACCTCTTACGTTTACATACTTGTTCGTACTTTGACGGTGTCGACAATGTACTTGTTCAGCAGCTAGTATATAGATTTGTAATCATAATGAATAATACATTATTTGTGTTTTTGCGTCGCAGGTAGAAGAAGTATCAAAATTCGGTGGTGACAGCCCGTATGATTTCATAAAAAGAGCTCTACATCTTTTTATGGATAACGAACTGGCGTCCCAGTATAGCTGGTATGGTGCAAAAAAGAAGGATGTGTTCGGGAAGTTAAAAATTGCTGATGTGTTAATACGTGAGTTTTGAATACATGCATCTATACCTCACATAAATCGGAGAATTCGTTTTATGCTGTGTTCGTGCGATTTGTCAATGATAGGTGATATTGGGATATGCTGAAAATGATTCATTTTGGTTACAGGAACAGGTCGTCGGTGCAACCCCGAATACACTAATAAAGATTGTGAGGAATCGATCAAAAAATGGCTCAGAAGAGCTAAGGAGAGGAGTGATGTGGACAAGAAGAAGCAAAATGCCGCCGGCAATTTACCACCGCTATAAACTATCCACAACACTGATTGCCTTATTGTATCTCAAGCGTGTCTCACGAGAGAGAAGACTCACGTATCTCATTCGTGGTGTGATATGTAGTCGCGTCGCATGCGCTTTCACGCGATTTAGTTACGTATGGAGCCTATTAAGAAGCAAACGTGCGCGTAAGGCATGATAATATATGAACGCATTAGGGTCTGCGCGCACTATGCCGACGCGATGCGAACCGAAGTTTCATTGACATGCTTTTCCCATGTTTTTTATGGAAGTACGCACGCGCACTCCTAAAAAAGCATGTCAATGAAACTTCGTTCCGCATCGCTTCAACATAGTGCGCGCAGACCCTTAGTACATTATGCTGTTAGGGAGATGTACGCGATTTAGATTTGAGTGAAGTTTGCTGCAACTTCACCCGAATCAAAATCTCGCCCGTCTCCCTGACAGCATCATGTAATGCGTTCATATATATCATGCCTATGACGCGCACTTTTGCTCCCCATGTTTGATAAGTAACCAAATCGCATGATTGCGCATTTGCCGACTACATATCACGCCCGACGGAGATACGTGAGTCTTCTGTCCGGTAAGACACGTTCGAAATGGGATTATTTTGACGCATGTAGGATTACAACGTATCTTTTCATAAGATCTAGGATAATTTCAATTCATTTTTTACATACATTGGCTGAAATTTTGACAACACACTTCAGTTGTGTTTTCGTAGACTGGAAAGTGAATCCCCTCAATAAATCGATGAAAAAAAAATGTTGGCAAAATTTTAGAAAATTCTAATCATCAATTGATATATGAGACCAATTAATGATTGGGTATAGTACCGGTCGGTATAGTAGGACAATTCTAATCATTGATTAATATATGAGACCAACTAATGATTGGGTATAGTACCGGTCGGTATAGTAGGACCATTGCATCGCCTTGAGTGAGCTGTTTTTATTTGTATTCATATCTTTGTACATTATTCAAGTTATAATATTCTTTGCTTACTTTGCTTTTTTATCGATTGCTATCGATTGTTTTACAGAATTACTTTCCAGTCTTCGAAAACACGAAGGAATATTGGCAAAATTTTAGACAATTCTAATCATTAATTAATATATGAGACCAATTACTAATAATTGTGTATAGTGCCGGTCGGTATAGTAGGACCATTGCATCGTCTTGAGTGAGCTGTTTTTATTTGTATTCATATCTTTGTATCTCATTCAAGTTATAATATTCTTTGCTTATTGTATTTAAAAAATTCTGTATGTTGGTAGATGTTTACGGCTTTAGCTGTGATAAACTGATGATGATATCATGAGTAATTACTTTCTTTTTGTGCATGTTATAATCGTAGGAACCTAGACATTAAACGAGAAGATTGTGTTTGTAATATGACAGATTGTGGGTATTTTTCAATACTATATATTATTATTATTATTTTGTTGATACTATGTTTATTATAATTTCATTATATCACGCAATATTATGCAATTACTTTCCTTTGTGAATGATGCAATAGTAGGTATACAGTGCGATTCTGTGGAAAATCACGCGCCTAAGGATAGGCTACCGGGAAAAGCCTGGATTTCGATTAAGCAGATTAAACATCGACGATTGGTTTTTATTTTCCACGAAAAGAATTAAACCCAATCGTCGATGTATTATCCGCTCAATTCGGGCGTTTCCCGTAAGCCTACCTTTTAGGCGCGTGATTTTCCACAGAATCGCACCGTATATATATGTATACGGGGGTTTCCAGCTCATCTCGACCACCTTCCAGACCTGACCCCCTCGGATTTGAGTGAAACTTTTTTTTTGCTTCACTCAAGGTCCAAATTGGAACCTCCATTTTTTTCAGAATTTTTCGAGCCCCCGTCCCGGAGGCATCGATAGTGGAAATTTGCCATTTTATGGAATCCCAGAATTTTTGAACGATGATATCTCAGGATTGGAGAGTCATATCAATAAAAACAGGGTGGTCAATAGATTTGTCTTGAATTCAACTTTTTGAAAAAAAATATTTCGCAATTTCGCGATACCGTCCCGGCTGCTAGAAACTTATTTGAAAGCGAAAAATGGATGTTTTGATGGTTTGGGCATTTTTTATCTTTTTCATTTTTTTTTCTAAAATTCTATGAAGAAAGACAAAATTTTGAGGCCCATAACGAAGATGGAGACTCCAATGGTTTGGAGGTTATGATTTTTTCAGTTTCTAAAAGTGTGCGAAACTGACAATTTCAAACGACAAATATCTCATCGATTGTTTTATTTCTTTTCAATTCATGGATTTAGAAACTGAAAAAATCATAACTTCCAAACCATTGGAGTCTCCATCTTCGTTATGAGCCTCAAAATTTTGTCTTTCTTCATAGAATTTTAGAAAAAAAAATGAAAAAGATAAAAAATGCCCAAACCATCAAAACATCCATTTTTCGCTTTCAAATGAGTTTCTAGCAGCCGGGACGGTATCGCGAAATTGCGAAATATTTTTTTTCAAAAAGTTGAATTCAAGACAAATCTATTGACCACCCTGTTTTTATTGATATGACTCTCCAATCCTGAGATATCATCGTTCAAAAATTCTGGGATTCCATAAAATGGCAAATTTCCACTATCGATGCCTCCGGGACGGGGGCTCGAAAAATTCTGAAAAAAATGGAGGTTCCAATTTGGACCTTGAGTGAAGCAAAAAAAAAGTTTCACTCAAATCCGAGGGGGTCAGGTCTGGAAGGTGGTCGAGATGAGCTGGAAACCCCCATATGTATGCATTTTATGTGACTTGTAAATATTTTGGGCATCGTCTAAGTATATATATCTCTCTATATTATAAAGATATATCGCCGCCGCCGCCGCCGCCGCCGCCGCCGCCGTGTCAGACTTTTTGAACCACGGCCTCCTCGACCCCGCTCGGCTCCCCCCCCCGAGCGGAGTCGAGGAGGCCATGGAATAGCGGGGATGGGTTCACATGACTCAAAGCAAGGGCCCAAGGATCTAGGCCCTCCTCGGCTCCCTTCGGCTTCTTTGGGTTGGGTTGGGTCAGGTTGGGTTCGGATGGGTTAGGTTCGGCTGGGTTGAGTCAGGTTGGGTTGGGTTGGGTCAGGTTGGGTTGGGTTGAGTGAGGGTGGGTTGGGTCAGCGTGGGTTGGGTTAGGTTGGGTGGGGTCAGGTTAGGTTGGGTTGGGTCAGGGTGGGTTGAGTCAGGGTGGGTTTGGTTAGGTTGGGTGGGGTCAGGTTAGGTTGGGTTAGGTTAGGTTGGGTTGGGTTGGGTTAGGTTGGCTAAAGTAAGGTTAGGTTAGGTTAGGTCGGGTTGGGTTGGGAGAGGAGGGGATATTACCCATAATATGGGTTAGGTTGGGTGGGTCAGGGTGGGTTGAGTCAGGGTGGGTTTGGTTAGGTTGGGTGGGGTCAGGTTAGGTTGGGTTAGGTTAGGTTGGGTTGGGTTAGGTTGGCTGAAGTAAGGTTAGGTTAGGTTAGGTCGGGTTGGGTTGGGAGAGGAGGGGATATTACCCATAATTTCCTGGAATACTGACACGGCGGCGGCGGCGGCGGCGGCGGCGAGATATGTTCTCAATATGAAGAGATATCTCTAAATCCTAATTTTTAGTACCTAATAGCCAATGTGAAGAGAATATATAATCGCGAGTCACAAAACATTTACTGGATTTCATTGAAAATTCGGTCATTCTTCGAAGAACATGAAATCCACGGATTATTTGGGTCTGAAAACAACTGATACGAATTAAAATTTGGGGGGTTCGCGCGCGAAGCGCGCAGGGGGGCGAAGCCCCCCTAGTATATCTCTCTATATTATAAAGATATCTCGCCGCCGCCGCCGCCGCCGCCGCCGTGTCAGTATTTGAGGGCATTCTGGGTATCCTATCTAACCTAACCTAACCTAACCTGACCCTAACGTAACCTGACCCTAACCTAACCCTAACCTAACCCTAACCTAACCTAACCCAAACCTAACCTAGCCCTAACCTAACCCCAACCTAACCTAACCCTAACCTGACCTAAACCTGACCTAACCTGACCCTAACCTAATCCAACCTAACCCTAACCTAACCTAGCCCTAACCTAACCTTAACCTAACCTGACCTAACCCTGACCTAACCTCACCTAACCTAATCCAACCTAACCCTAACCTAACCCTAACCTTACCTGACCCTAACCTAACCCTAACCTAACCCAACCCAATCTAACGTAACCTAATCCTACCCTAACCCAACCTAACCTAACCCTAACCTAACCTAACCTTACCCTGTACATTTTCAAGGTCAAAGGTCAAAGGTCAAAGGTTCCCCCAAAGTTCCTGGGTTTTTTCCAGAATTCCTGGGATTTCCCAGAATTCTTTTGTTTTTCCCAGAATTCTTTTGTTTTTCCCCGCAATTCCTCGCGAAGAAGAATTTTTTTGTTACTCCCAGTCCCCCAATTCCTGGGTTTTCCCCAAAAATCCCCAGAATTCTGTTCTCTTCTCTACAGAATTCCTGGGGGTATCCTCGGGTATCCTCGGGTATCCGAGAATTACAGTCATTCTTCGAAGAACCGATTATTTGGGTTTCAAAACAACTGATACGAATCAAAGTATGGGTGGTTGGCGCGTGAAACCTTTCGATAAAAGCATATAAATGAGAGCATCCAAATATTGAACATATATAGGACCGAATTGTTCACATTTGAATTACATATTATATCTACATATTTTTGGCTCAAGTTTTGTTCGTATATTAAGATTTAGAGTTTATCACCCTTATTTATAGATATAGAGATTGTGGTTGAGAGCAATTGTTTTGTTGAACGCAGTCATTTAAATTCTGGCAGTCTATTACTTGACAGTTTTTGACAGTTTTATACTGAATATTTGTTACCTACAAAATTGAATGTATGAAGATATTTGCTAAAACTATACCGGAATCGTAACGGAAAATATTAGTTGAAAAGGTAAGTGTGTACGAGAAAATTTTATTAAAAAGTGAATAGGCGAGAATTCTAGAAAATAGTTCTAGGTTCGATAAACCGATTTTCGATATTTTGTCCGAAATTATTATGGATAATTTTAAATCAAATCACGTAATTGAAGAATCTATTTTAGGGGATGGTAATTGTTTATTCAGGTCATTTTCCTATTTTTTGTATAACGACCAGGAAAAGCATAGGCAAGTTAGATTAAGGATCGTTTCTAATGTTTATAAAAACTGGCCGGTTTATGAACCATTCATATTAGGGGACGAATCTTATGGAACTCAAATTATGGATAGAAAGTGTTATAAGTTATGTATGACCAAAGATGGAGTTTTTGGGGGGGAGGTTGAGTTACAAGCTTTTGTGAATATTTACAATGTTTATTTAATGGTTTATGTTAATAATTCTGAAGTACCGAAGGAATATGGCCCAAATCATAGCAATAGTAAATTGATACTTCTTTTAAGTGGTATTATCGATAGAGGTCATTATGATGTCGTAAAATGTTTGAACTCCACTTTCTGGAATGATCATAGGAGCTATTATAATCGTAGGTATCATAACGATAATAAAAATATAATTAATAAAAGACGACGAGTTGAAAATCTGACCGAGTTAGAAATATCAAATAAACGGTGCATGAATAAAATCGAAAATATGAACATCGAACGTTTGGGGAAAAGAAGGAAGAAGGATATGGTGGAAAATATGACTGAAGAGCGTTTAGAAAAGAAGCGGGAAAAAGATGTGGTACGGAATATGGATGAAGAACGTTTAAATAGAAAAAGAGAAAAAGACGTGGTACGAAATATGGAAGAAGAACGTTTAAATAAAAAAAGAGAAAAAGACGTGGTACGAAATATGGAAGAAGAACGTTTAAATAAAAAAAGAGAAAAAGACGTGGTACGAAATATGGAAGAAGAACGTTTGAATAAAAAAAGACAAAAAGACTTGGTACGAAATATGGATGAAGAACGTTTAGACAAGAAAAGAGAAAAAAACGTGGTACGAAATATGGAAGAAGAACGTTTAAACAAGAAAAGAGAAAAAGATGTGGTGAGGAATATGGATGAAAAACGTTTGAATAAAAAAAGACGAAAAGATGTGGTACAAAATATGGAAGACGAGCGTTTAGATAAGAAAAGGGAAAAAGATGTTGTATGGAATATGGACGAAGTACGTTTGAATAAAAAAAGGGATAGCAACATGGCAAAAAACATGACGTGTGAACGCATTAATAAGAGAAGAAGAATTCAACAAGTTATCAAATTATGCCCTAATAAACTGTCCTACTTGGATCTTGGAGTGATGGATTATATTTGTCCATATTGTTCGGCATTATTTTGGTCTGCGGAATTTTCGAAAAAAAGTTGCTGCCATAATGGAAAAGTGCATCTTCCACCGTTGAGTGATTATGATGAAAATTTAAAATATTTATTGTTGAATGATAAGAAGTTTAGGGAATTAATTCGTTATTATAATAGTCGTTTTTCCTTTGTAACATTTAATGCTAATGTCATAAATGAATCTAAAAGAGGAGTTTACAATTTAAAAATTCAAGGACAAGTTTGTCATATAACTCCAAGCAGTATTCATACAAAAAAAGGAAATATCCCTTATTGCGGCCAAATTTATATTTATGATGATTATAAAGCAACGGAAAAAAGGTTAGAAGAAAATAAAAATTTAGTCAAAGAACATATACAAATGATATCAGGAATTTCAAACAATAACAATCCATACGCTAAAAAGTACAAAAATTTATTCGAATTAACCAAGGATCAATCATTGCCAGAGTATTATTTGTATTTTGTCCGCAACATAAATTTAGATCAACATCGTTATAATGTACCTACCACTGCGGAATGTGCAGCTTTGATAGCTTCTAAGGATGGTGAAATTCCACGTTTTGATTTATGTATTTATCCAAAAAATCTTCCGAAAGGTATTGATTCTTTTTCATGTCTTAATAAATTATCATTTCATATCGATCCAATGACGTTTCCGATAATGTTTCCATGCGGGGATTTAGGATGGAGTCCAACATTCAAACAAAATAATTCCAGTAATAAAAGACTCACAACACTTCAATACTATTCCTATCGTTTAGCTTATAGACAGGGTGATAATTTCAGTCCTATTTTATTTTGTGGTCGGTTAACACAGCAGTATGTTATTCAAGCTTATATAATAATAGAAAATAATAGGCTCAATTTTTTGAGGTACAACCAGAAGAAATTACGCATCGAATGCTATCAAGGATTAGTTGATCACATAGCACGTAGTGCTATGAATGATTCAAATAATTTCGAAAATAAGGAACGTCTAGGAAATATATTCGTATTACCATCTACCTATTTAGGCAGTCCTCGAAACATGCACCAAAATTATCAAGATGCTATGGCTATTGTTAGGGCAATCGGTCGTCCAGATTTATTTATTACCATGACGTGTAACCCGAATTGGCCGGAGTTAAAAACAATATTAAACAAATTTCCGACGGGTACAACGTGTAACGATATTCCAAATATTACAGTGCGATTATTTTATACTAAATTACGAGCTTTGTTGGCCGATATCATTAGTGGAAAAATTTTCGGGAATATTTTAGCATATGTTTATACAATAGAATTTCAGAAACGTGGATTACCACATGCACACATGTTATTCGTATTAAATTATAAAAATAACTCCAGATGCAATTGATAAATACATCAGTGCCGAAATATCTTCTAACGATTCCGAATTGCAAGAGTTGGTTATAAAACATATGTTACACGGTCCTCATACAGAGTATTCTCCGTGTTATGACATCAAAACGAGCATTTGTACAAAAAAATTTCCTAGAAAGTTTTGTGATGTTACACAATTTGCGAAAAATGGATTTCCTATATATCGACGTAGAAACAATCAAGATAAACGTCATGTCTATAATAAAAAAATTAATGGAAAATTTGTAAAAGTCGACAATTCAATGGTAGTTCCGTATAACGCATGCTTGCTTAAAAAATATAAATGTCACATAAACGTCGAATACTGTGCTTCTATTATGAGTACAAAATACATATACAAATACTTACATAAAGGACATGATCGAGCATATATAAAACTAAATACAAAAACGGATATTGTAAAGACAGAAACTCACGATGAAATCTCCGAACATATTGACAGTAGATACGTAAGTCCTATGGAAGCTGCTTGGCGAATTGAAGAAATACCACTGTCCGGTAGATCGCATACTATTGTTCGGCTAGCCGTACATACAGAAAATCAGCAACAAGTAATTTTCGAAGAAAGTAAAGAAGAAAAAGCTTTAGTAAATAATAACACTACATTGACAGCGTGGTTCGATCTTAACAAACAAAATGAAAATACACAAAATATTCTGTATGCTAATATACCTAAACATTACTTATTTGATTATTCGAAAAAAAATTGGGTACGACGTCAAGTATTTTCAAAAGCAATTGGTCGTATTGTCAATGTGAGCCCAAAAGATGTTGAGCGATTCCATTTGAAATTGATACTCAATCGTGTTAGAGGAGCAACTGGCTTTGACGATTTAAAAAAGTATGAAGACGTAACATATGCAACATATAAAGAAACTGCAATTGCAATGGAATTAGTCGAAAGTGATGTGGAAATTTCCAATATTTTCGATGAAGCATGTACTATCATGATGCCGAGTCAGTTGCGTAAATTTTTCGCTTGGTTTCTGATCGCTGAATGTTCGTCATTTTCTTGTGAGATTTGGAATAAATACAAACAATATTTTTGTGAAGATTTTTACGATAATAATGAGAATAGAGCGTTACAAGCGATTTCCGTTACTTTGGAACCAAATGCGTTAGTCAATGCATGTGACATGGGGGGTTGGCGCGCGAAGCGCGCAGGGGGGCGGAGCCCCCCTAGTATATATATATATATCTCTATATTATAAAGATATATCGCCGCCGCCGCCGCCGCCGCCGTGTCAGACTTTTTGATCCACGGCCTCCTTGACCCCGCTCGGCTCCCCCCCCCGAGCGGAGTCGAGGAGGCCATGGAATAGCGGGGAGGGGTTCACATGACTCAAAGCAAGGGCCCAAGGATCTAGGCCCTCCTCGGCTCCCTTCGGCTTCTTTGGGTTGGGTTGGGTCAGGTTGGGTTCGGATGGGTTAGGTTCGGCTGGGTTGAGTCAGGTTGGGTTGGGTTGGGTCAGGTTGGGTTGGGTTGAGTGAGGGTGGGTTGGGTCAGCGTGGGTTGGGTTAGGTTGGGTGGGGTCAGGTTAGGTTGGGTTGGGTCAGGGTGGGTTGAGTCAGGGTGGGTTTGGTTAGGTTGGGTGGGGTCAGGTTAGGTTGGGTTAGGTTAGGTTGGGTTGGGTTGGGTTAGGTTGGCTAAAGTAAGGTTAGGTTAGGTTAGGTCGGGTTGGGTTGGGAGAGGAGGGGATATTACCCATAATATGGGTTAGGTTGGGTGGGTCAGGGTGGGTTGAGTCAGGGTGGGTTTGGTTAGGTTGGGTGGGGTCAGGTTAGGTTGGGTTAGGTTAGGTTGGGTTGGGTTAGGTTGGCTGAAGTAAGGTTAGGTTAGGTTAGGTCGGGTTGGGTTGGGAGAGGAGGGGATATTACCCATAATTTCCTGGAATACTGACACGGCGGTGGCGGCGGCGGCGGCGGCGAGATATGTTCTCAATATGAAGAGATATCTCTAAATCCTAATTTTTAGTACCTAATAGCCAATGTGAAGAGAATATATAATCGCGAGTCACAAAACATTTACTGGATTTCATTAAAAATTCGGTCATTCTTCGAAGAACATGAAATCCACGGATTATTTGGGTCTGAAAACAACTGATACGAATTAAAATTTGGGGGGTTCGCGCGCGAAGCGCGCAGGGGGGCGAAGCCCCCCTAGTATATATATATATATATATCTCTATATTATAAAGATATATCGCCGCCGCCGCCGCCGCCGCCGTGTCAGACTTTTTGATCCACGGCCTCCTTGACCCCGCTCGGCTCCCCATCCCGAGCGGAGTCGAGGAGGCCATGGAATAGCGGGGAGGGGTTCACATGACTCAAAGCAAGGGCCCAAGGATCTAGGCCCTCCTCGGCTCCCTTCGGCTTCTTTGGGTTGGGTTGGGTTAGGTTGGGTTCGGATGGGTTAGGTTCGGCTGGGTTGGGTCAGGTTGGGTTGGGTTGGGTGAGGGTGGGTTTGGTCAGCGTGGGTTGGGTTAGGTTGGGTGGGGTCAGGTTAGGTTGGGTTGGGTCAGGGTGGGTTGAGTCAGGGTGGGTTTGGTTAGGTTGAGTGGGGTCAGGTTAGGTTGGGTTAGGTTAGGTTGGGTTGGGTTAGGTTGGCTAAAGTAAGGTTAGGTTAGGTTAGGTCGGGTTGGGTTGGGAGAGGAGGGGATATTACCCATAATATGGGTTAGGTTGGGTGGGTCAGGGTGGGTTGAGTCAGGGTGGGTTTGGTTAGGTTGGGTGGGGTCAGGTTAGGTTAGGTTAGGTTAGGTTGGGTTGGGTTAGGTTGGCTAAAGTAAGGTTAGGTTAGGTTAGGTCGGGTAGGGAGAGGAGGGGATATTACCCATAATTTCCTGCAATACTGACACGGCGGCGGCGGCGGCGGCGGCAAGATATGTTCTCAATATGAAGAGATATCTCTAAATCCTAATTTTTAGTACCTAATAGCCAATGTGAAGAGAATATATAATCGCGAGTCACAAAACATTCACTGGATTTCATTGAAAATTCGGTCATTCTTCGAAGAACATGAAATCCACGGATTATTTGGGTCTGAAAACAACTGATACGAATTAAAATTTGGGGGGTTGGCGCGCGAAGCGCGCAGGGGGTCGAAGCCCCCCTAGTATATATATATATATATCCATATATATATGTAATGTTTATTGTGACCCGATAATAAAAATTCAGTAATTATACAATTCACATTTTTTGCGTTTACATTCAATTATAAAGAAAACCATTCACGTCCTCGACGATACATATATTATATCAACTATTACGATGAATAAATAACTGAGCCGAGTTATTTTTCCGTGGACATTCCATGGACATTCAATGGATATCCATTGAGGACATCCACTGGACGTCCGGTACAGTTCTGACCGAACGTCCTATGGATATACTGTACATGTGTTCGTTGGATATCCCAAGGACATCCAAATTATGTTCGAGGGGTGGTCCCATGGATATCCAACGGATATCCACTGGACATCCGGTAAGGACATTTCATGGATGTCCACTGGACATCCAACTTTGTGTCAAACGGACATCCGATGGACGTCCGATGGATATCCGGCGGACTTCGGTGGACATCCATCGGACATCCGCAATGTCCGGCGTGGATATCCTATGGATGTCCATGGGACGTCCGTGTGCTGTCTGGGAGATGACGATTGAATTTGTATAATAATATGAGTATATCTGTTGATAATTTTATCGTAATCACTGCTGCGGGGAACTCATTCCGGTTCCTACCTGCAACCTGCAACATTTCGTGGACTTCTTTTTAACATCTTTATGAATATGTGGATTGACATAGCGTTGTTCTGTTTCTGCTTAATGCTTCTTTCAAAGTTGTTGCCAATAAACAGATTTCAATCCCTTACTATATAATCGGTTTTAGATATTTTTTGATTTGCTTAATTTTTGTACAATTTTCGTGTATTTTTCGTGCCTTAGGACCCCGAAGAAGAATCATCAGAGGATGATCTGTCGAATACAAAACCAAAAGATTTACTTACAAAAATCTCAGTGCTGCAAGCCGAGAATGAGATGCTTAGAGCAGATGTTGCCAGGCTACGTACTATGCAAGCTGTCAAAGGTAGTATGTACTGAAGTGGATACTTACTTACTACTTTTCTCTTTTATTTATCTGTCATTCAGGCCCCTTATTGATTATCTGCGTTTTTAGAAATTAAAATGCCATTTCCACATGAATACTGTCCTTGCTCAACGATTCGTTGTTACAATTTAAAAAAATTTTCTCACAATTTTTTCATTATTAAATGACGTAACAGAAAGTTCAACGTTTTCAGACCTACCTACAATGATGCAGTTGTCTCAATCAATACTTGACAATTTAAAAATAATCGAAAAGTCAACCAACGGTTTTACTCTTCGTGAACCGCTTCTCCTTGAGCACAACAAGAATATTGATGAAGTGATCTTTAGCGATCGAGTAATCAACAATTCGGTAAGTTGAACTGTATGCGACGCGTTATTGAAGATTTATGTACACATATTTCCTTGTTACCCAATGATGTTCACAGGATCAAGATAAGCTTGAAGATTTAGGGCCCGATGAAAAGCCCAACAATCAAATCAAACTGCTCGATCATAATGATAATGCATCGAGCTTTGTGAAAAAGCAGGTTGCACCGATCAACAAAAGTATTCACGAACCTAAACCTGTGGATAAAATCACTAGCGCAACGCAGCAGCTCACCTCCGGCAACAAAAGTATTCACCAACCTAAACCTGTGGATAAAATCACTGGTGGATCGCAGCAGCTCACCCCCAGCGACAAAAGTATTCACGAACCTAAACCTGTGTATAAAATCACTGATGGATCGCAGCAGCTCACCCCCAGCGACAAAAGTATTCACGAACCCAAACTTGTCGATAACGTTATTAGCAGATTGGTAAGTATTAGACTGCATACAACGATATTTAATATTCATTTGCGTATGCTGCTATAATGTAATAATGTTTGCAGAGTGAGAACAACATCAAGGTAGAAACGATGGATCTTGGTGGCACGGGTGTCATGGTTCCAGCCGCGAGCATTCAGAAATGCAATCACAGCAGTTTTTCGAAATTGACTTGTGGAATTCTTGCCATACTGTTCACAAAAGACGAATTAGCTAATAGCAGTTTGACTGGAACAGTATCAAACCTGCATTTAAAAAAAGACACACCAGCAAAGATGAAATTGGACCCTTCGAAGGTGCAGGCTGTTAAAGGTATAATCCATAATCCATACGTACATATAAGCCCTTCCATGATAGCTTGATATTACCCTGATTATTTTAGTCTAGATAATTTTTTTTTTTTCAATTTTAATGTTTCAACTTGACTAGCTGATAATTTTGCTCGTTCGCTCGCTTCGCTCGCTCACTCGTTTGGTTTTGCGCTGTCCCTCACTCGCTACGCTCGCTCGGTTATCAGTGGTTTCGCGCTGTCCCTCACTCGCTACGCTCGCTCGGTTATCAGTGGTTTTTGCGTTGTTCCTCACTCGCTACGCTCGTTCGGTTATCAGCGGTTTTTGCGTTGTTGATTTGTAAACGGATAGCACACTAAGAAGAAATGTCATCACACTCTTAGCCGATAGTACTTCTTTGTGCTTAATAAAATAGCTTTTCCAACTTAGATCTGAATCATTAATACACGTATCATTAATTGTAGAAGTACTATCGCTCAATGGAAACCAACGAGAAGGTGGTGCGGTTTCTTCCATCGGGAAGGCAGGAATTAGGAGGGGCATGGTTAATGATGTGTTTGGATAATTTTGTAGCGCTTAGCCACATGAGACTTTAGCGGCTAATTTTGTAGCGCTTAGCCGTATAAGACTTCAGCCGCTAATTTTGAGCGCAGCACCACAAGAACCTCCGGCAGCTGATAACTTTTGTAGCGCTTAGCGACAGAAAGTGTCAAGCAGCTCATAATTTTTGTAGCGCCCAGCTACACAAGGCGTTGGCAGCTACTTTTTTTAGTGCTTATAGTACCTACATAAGGCATAAGCAGCTGATCGTTCTCACCATTAGACTGACATAATTGTAGGTAAACAACTGCATTTTTGGGAAAGTCACCAACATCAAATACTGCATTTCCGATAGAATATTATTGAAATAGTGGTTGATTATCACAGTTCCACAGTATCCAGTAGTATTCGAAGTGCCGGCATAAATTTAAAATTGTAGCTATGGATCGATTAATTCACGAAGCACCCAGTATTTCCTTGTAGACAATATTTCTGGTACACAATTTATGATCGGAATTTTTACTGTTGGTGAAGACAGATTTGTCTGTCAGCAAAACTTTCAAATTGTTTTTAGATTTAACTCTGGACAAGGCAACATACAGTTGACCATGACTAAATACTGGATTTGGTAAATACACACCGACGCTGTCGAAAGATTGACCTTGCGACTTGTTAATTGTCATCGCACAACCTAATCTGACTGGAAATTGTCTTCTAACCATCTTGAATGGCATCTCCTCTTCGGACGGTGATAAATCTATCCGGGGTATCAAAACTGTTTCTCCAGCGCAATTTCCACCGATGATTTCAGAACAAATCAGATATTGGTTCAACTTTTTAACAACCAGTCTGGTGCCATTACATAACCCTTGTGATAAATTCAGATTACGTAACAGGATAACAATGCTTCCTACTTTCAACGTTAACTTATGCGGTGGAAGACCATTCGGCGTCAATGAATTCATGAATTCCATTGGAAGTATATTTTTGATGTCTATGTTATCTTTATCCTCACCTGAATCTACACTCAGATAATCTACACCGACACCTTCAATTTTCGACAATATTTCGTCATTAATGGCGATAACGTCGACGTTTTTCGGAGCTAATATAACTTTGCCATAATTCAACGGATCTTGAGGATCGACACTTGCTCCAAATATTTCTTGTACAATATTTCCATTCGAGAGAATATCAGAAGGAATGGATACAACCTCGTTATCGCGTTCAAAGGAATCAGAGAATATCCCATCGCCAACCTTCAGAAGCCATTGCTTGAAATCCGTTTGTCCATCGCAAACACGAATGTTACCCTTCAATGACATATATGTGAATTTACTCCATAGGCTGCTTCTTTTGACACACGCTTCTAAAATTTGTGTTCTACTGCCATGTCGTACAACAGGTAAAGTTTGCCGAAAATCACCGGAAACTATGACAATTTTACCACCGAATGGCTCGTTACTATGACACAAGTCTCTTAACATACGATCAACAGCCTCCAGTGCATATTTAGATGCCATTGTTATTTCATCCCAAATTATAACTTTCGCGTCTCGAATATGTGATCCATGTTTAGAATTTGGTCTGATGTTACACGTTGATCTTTCATTGAGAAGAAACGGTAATTTAAACGTGGAATGTGCAGTTCTCCCTCCTTTTAATAAATTCGCTGCAATTCCTGTCCACGCTACAGGCAGCACCGTCATATCTAGACTCTTCAATGTAGTTATAATAGTGTTGTGTAAATAACTCTTCCCACTGCCACCGGGACCATCTAAATAAATACATTTTTCGACAGATTCACCACGAACTGCAGCCATGACTGCATGAAATATGTTTCTTTGATGTTGCGTTAAACTATTTACTGATGTTATCACCGCTTGTTTTAACGAAATCATATTTTCGTGTTGCACGTCATCATTATTCGTATCACCCAGGAATGCACCAACATCTTTGATATCCGGTAAATTGAAGTTTCGCAAATTGAATCCATGAAATATGAGTATGTCATTGATTACCTGCAAAGCCTTCTGTTCATTTTCTTCGGTATATTCTGCAGTTTGATCAACAAACTCGTTTTTGTATTTTTCAAATAATTGGCGGGCATTAATCGGCATGCCGAACACACATATGTATGCAAACAACCGACACATCTCTTTGGGAAATTTGAGGCTCGAACCTTCTGCAAGACATTTATCCCATTCTTCGTCATCGGCGACTAACTTTCGCTGTACGGCCGCTTCAAAAAAGGATGGGTATACCACACCATCATAAGTTCGCATATCTTGAAATGATTGTGCTCCTCGAACATGTAATAGCAACAATCTCAAATAATAGCGCTCAGTTTCCTTCGGACTCACGAAGTACATTCTACTCAAAACAGGTTTGACAAATTTCTTTCGTTCCGTCCACTGTGTATTTTGCTTATTGAATACATAATGATTTGGAATTTCACAGTACAAATGCTTGTGTGCTTCAATATCAGTCTTATTTAGATTGAACCATGCGAGCAATGTTGATTCCTTATTTTTATCTATGGCTGCTTCCTCAAGACCCTCTTCAAAGTACACCAACTGTTCGTTTTCCACATGAACTGCTAATCTGTATACAGCGTGTGATTGTTCATTCATTGGATATTCGAATAAACGATGCATTGCCTCGGGTGGACAGACGTATCGCGTTGATATATATTCATCAACTTCGTCGTATTTGATGCAATTTCCCTCCTGTACATTCGTTATTTCGACAATTGCACAGTCATGTCCTTTATAGCAGTACTTGAATAAATACTTTATACATTGCACCGTCGAACATATTTCCACATTAATGTGACAGTTGAATTTTAACAACAAATACGCATTATACGGTACAACGTATCTATTGTCGGCAATTCTACGCGTCCCATCTCTCTTAGATTTGAAAACAATCACGTTACCATCGTCTCTTCTACGATATAACGGATAACCCGCTGAATGATAATTTGTTTCCAAAACATAATCCCTCGGAAATCGTTTGGTGCACAAATTAGTTTCGTTATCCATGCATGGGGAATGCATATTTTGTTGACCACACGGTCCGTGAATCATGCATTGCTTGACTATGTCATGTAAAACCGGATATCTCGTTTTATCTGGTATCTCTGCAGAGACTACTTTGTCTACGTCATCTGCATCCCGGATTTTGCTGTTTTCCTCCAGCCAAAACAGCATATGCACATGTGGTAACCCTCTTTTTTGAAATTCAACCACATAAATATAAGCAGCACACTCTCCAAATATCAAGTTATCGATCAATTCCACCTTTAATTCCTTGACTTTATGATGAAAAACCCTTGATACGAGGTCTGGTCGGTCCGTTGCAGCTTGACCCGGTTTCAAATTTTCCACAATTTCCTTCCATTTGGGATTGCAGGTCATGGTTATGAATAAATCGGGTTTTCCGTATTTTTGCAATATACTCATTGCATCAATGAAACTTTGCTGCAAGGCTCGCGGACTTCCGCTGAACGACGATGGTAATATAACCATTTTCCCGATTCTCGCATTATTCTCTCCAGCTTTGTTATGTAGATAATCGATCACTCCTCGATACATTTCCGCTCGTAATTTGCTTTGTTGATTTCTTATGAAATGCAGTCGATGGCTTTCAACTTTCGTCCACATATCAACAATGTATTGTTGAGACAATTTCCCCATGTCCAGACATGGATTGAATTTCCCTCTATCGCTCAATTTATAACTGTAATATTGCAACGCGGTTATTATGCGCTTTCCTGCCATTTGTTTCATCCCTGACGTCCAACCGGTTTCACCGGAAGGAAACATCAGAGGATAAGTCATAGGGTCGACGTGTTTACTTAGACTCGGTATACTTATAGCACCTTCGCTCCTAGAATACACGCATAAGTCTCTATGTACTGGAGGATCTCCGTCTTCCGCGACGAATACAACCGCTACTTCGTTGCATTTTGGTAGGTTGAAACGATTTTTGTCAACATCATCATTCCGCTTCAACCACATTCTTACTTCGCGGGCAGGATGACCAGCTGTATTCGCCAATTTTTGTTCTTCTTCTTCCATTTCGTGCATCATTTTGAAAGCCTTCGCGTATGGATTCGTTCTTCGTATAATATCATCCAATTCGCTCAGTAGTTCTGGTAAACAACCATTATTGCCGGGATGCTGCATACGTATTCTAGTGGCGATTTCGGTATCGATGATATACAATTGTCCATATTTACGTGCTTCATGGACATCTGGGTGAAGCGCGTATGTATTATGATACGTTTGTCCACAGATGCGGAATACGAAAGGACCCGAACTTCCTTTCATGGAATCTAATTTTACACCGAAACTTGCGAATGCCAAAGAATTATTATAACTCCTCACGTTGCGCATAAAATTTTTACTACTTTTATCAGTACCGTTGATTAACTGTTCGATCGCTTCAGGATAAGTACTATCTTCCAAAATACGTACTTTACCTTTGTGACAACACATGCTATACTTTTTATCGGGTGGTAATTCGGAAACGAAATGTTTAGCATTACAGAATTCACATATATTATTCATTTCTCCCAAATAATTAAGTCTTACCTCATCCTCTTTATAATCTGAGTTCGCTATCAGCGCGCTCCTTCCTTTCGGAATCGTATGGTCATCAGTTTTCAATTTTTTTCTCCTAAATGACACTGACGATTCTTTAGCAATATTTTTTCTTTTATTCAAATAGATCATCTTATTAGATTCGCCTTGCTTCTTCTTGTATGATGCAGCAGTCGCAAGTCTGATAGACCGTTGTTCCTCAGATTCCTTAGCACGACTGTGTTTTTTTCTATCTGCATCTTTTTTACGTATCACATCCGCCTCTGCTTGATCTGCCTCTTCGACGAATGCCTTTTTTTGCCTCTTGTATGTTGCAGCGGTCTCTAATCTTTGACTAATTTGTTCCATCGATTCTCGAGCACGATGTCTTCTTTGTCTATTGGCAGTTTTCCCTCGCAAAACAGCCACAGCTGCTTCCTGGACGTTATCATTCAATTTTCTCTTTTCAGTTTGATTGAGTAATTCTTTTGCTGTTGGTACCGCAGAACGAGTTCCTCCCTTTACGTTGGTTTCTCTATCATAAAAATCGGTGTCGATAGGTGTATCACAGGAATTATTTGCTCTCATCAGCGACGCTGGGACGTTTTTTATCGTGACATCCACGTGTTTTAATGATTTTCGTTCGTGATTTTCTCCATTAATTCCTCCCTCTGTTTTTTTATCCACAACGATCGCAGTTGTTGGATGGTTACATTTTTTGATAATACCTAGAGAAGTAATATCGCGAGGCACATTCTCAATAACCAGTGAATTTGGTTGCATCAATGGGAAGTGTATTAAACTATTCGAATTGAACATACTAATCAAATGCGGTCTCATCCTTGGTATATCATATACAAGGTTACAAGGATTCTGGCCAAAAACCATGGATATCACAAAAGCTATCGAGAAAACCCCGCAATCCCAGTAATTAGTTTGCTGCTGAACTTTCTCAAACACGACTCGCGTATTACCGCGAGGCAGCAGTTTATTCAAAAATATCTTATGATCATCGTGCAATACTCTCCGGTTCGCACTGTCATAAACGTGTACTACTTCGGTATCATACCAAACGCAAATCCAATGTCCCGCTAGTCTTGGGCCATTGAACAATATTTGTAAGCATGCCTTGTTTTTCGGAATTCTTTGAATCGTTTCCGGGATTTGCACCAATAAAGTACTTTGCATGCGAAAGGTAGTGTGGTGTTCTAATATACCAATAAACTTATCCATATGTGTATCCAACAACATACCTGCTCTGCCAGTTCTTCCCAGAACTGCCAAATCATCGGGACACAGTCCGATGTACCTTCGGCAACTCGACATAACAATATTCGTGGTGATGTTTTTTGTCTAATCTTCTTCGTCCCACGCTTATTCGCGGATCACGCACGATATTTCTTGTTCTTGGAACGAATTATAATTCTCACACGGAAGAATGATTTTATCTATTCTATATCACCGACGCTCGAACTGATCTACTCTCGCACTGATGCGACGTTCATATGAAGTACAGTATACCTGAACCATATACTCACAGATGTTTGTTTGTATATCGATCTCTGTCTTTCTCGCAAATCTATCCAGTTTGAAACATCTCCATCCGTATCTCGTTTTCACTCTTTCACTCTGACCCATTGACTCACGAATACCTCAATGAACGACGCCTATCGACTAATAACCGATACATGGCTTAGCCGTAACACTCGCACGCATTGTTATGTTAACAAGGCGACATCGCCAGGGCCGGGGAGACAATTTACTATGACTATGAGTGGAGTACTATAATAGGAAAAGAATTCGTCCAAATTCGTTGCCCGGCCCTGGCGATGTCTCCAAGTCTTGGAACTATTTTTGAACAATGTTTTTTACATGAACAATAAGCAAGAGGAGACTAAAATTATTCGAGCTGATACATTTTTCATTGTGATGAAGCGCTTGGAAATAAAACATTGATATCAGGTCATTTGTTTATAACTATTTGATTTTCGATTCTGGAGTTTTTGGGAAAGTTATTGCAGTTTACGAGTTGATAAAAGTGAGTAAATGCGAATAATATTCAATGTGAGCAGAATAATCAGTTAGTTATTCGCTATTTTCCAAAATATGTCTTTATCAAGAGATTCGGTAAAGTCTCGCGCCAAGTACAGGGCGTAAAAAAATTATGTGTCGCCGTTTTACCAGATGATTCTTCAGTTTGCGATCGATGAAGATCTTGAAAAATATGCCCCCGCAAAATTGATCTTGATTCTGAAGGTCAGATGATCCCAAAAATTTTATGACCCTTAAAAATTCTACTCCTCGAAACGAACAAAAGTCTTTGACGAACCATTGGTCGCAAGCAGCCCATTATCATAGAAAACGGCCTTTGAACATATGAAATGATCGATAATATTCGGAAACAATTACAAATCGACGTTCCACCGAATTGTGAAATTATTTAGTAAACTCTCGCTAACTATCGGCAATGTGCGCTGATCGCCTGATAACATCAATTCATTAAATCGCACTCATTGAAACATTTCAACCTAGATCTATAACAAAGTTCTATTTGAACTCAATTTTTATTTTTCTGACTATTGTCCATCTTGGTAAAGAGGAATACTTGAAAAGTTTGAAAAGTTTAACTTGCGCGGTATCGAACAAGGGACTCTCAGATCGTACAAGAATAATTAGAAGTAAAAAAAAAAGGAAAAAAAAAACTTTCTTCAGAAACCATCATTTTTACACATAATACAACCCGGGAAACTTAAAACTTCTTCTTGATTACGACTCTGGCTCAATCATACGCCTTTTCTATACTGAACAACTGTTGCGAAATTTAGACCTATGTATACAATTTTTGACCTAAAATTTTAGTATGTTCATCTGTAATCTGCATAAAAAAAAAAGTCTCATTAGTGAGAAACTGGAAAATAAAAAAATAAAACTTCGATTTCTTTGAATTTTGACAATTTCGAACTCTAGAAATTTTTGACTAATTCTTATAATCGATGATCTCGATTGCTTGAATGATAAATTTTATGAAAATCTGACAGCTTTTATAACGATCTGTGCGAATAACATCATCTAAATATGAGAAGAATTCAAGAACAATTATGTAATAAACTGCTAGAACTGAAGGAAATCTTTTCTGGGTGTGAATGAAACATCAGATACTAAAGATGTAGTATGTAGTATAATATTATATTATTTATTATTATTATTATTGCGGTTTTAATTATTTATTATTTATTCTTATTATTATTTATATATTATGGAAGTTGTCATCCCGACAACTCCACCGTCGCCAGGATGGCGTCCCACTCATCTCCTGAAAAAGACAACAATATATCAAAATCCATGTCTACATATCTTTTTTTTTTACACTTGAAGATTTGGAATTGTATCATACCTTTCATAAACGCGGCGACAATCGCCGCCAACCCCGCGTCTTTGATGGGTCCTGAAAAATGAAAGAGATTTCCATTTCAAATTTCCTGACGATCAATTTAAATTTTATTTCAAACATATAGTGATTCAATCATTATATTTTCCGGGAAATTTCCTTTTTTTTTCTCAAAATTACTTAACGGAATATAACATAGCTTCTTGTTTCCCTCTTGTATTCTTTTTTGAATAATCAATTTTAATTTTCTTTCCAATCATTTGAATTTAATCTAAATT
The DNA here is from genome assembly GCA_963992785.1 of Tenthredo livida. Taxonomy (NCBI): domain Eukaryota; kingdom Metazoa; phylum Arthropoda; class Insecta; order Hymenoptera; family Tenthredinidae; genus Tenthredo; species Tenthredo livida. The sequence continues at coordinate 40,872,862 of OZ023064.1, read as the reverse complement.
TGTTCTCGTGTTTTTATTTTCGCAAGTACTATAGCATTTTGTGAAATGTACATAACATAATATCTTTTTGTATATTCTTCATCTGATTATTAGTTTTGATTTTGTTATGAATCATAGTAATTAGCGGCAATTTTCTCCTGGAGAAGTTCTGTACTTTTCGTTATTAAGTCGTTGGAAAGCTACTCACTTTCAGCCCTGGTGGCCTGGACGCCCATCCCCCCTTTTTTTTTGTTCTCAGAATCTGAAACGCAAAGTAATAATTATCAGAATACCAACACTGAATTTATCTAATCGTTGTTCACATCTGCATATATTATGTACACATATGTATTAGGGTGTCTCAAAAAACCCTGACTTTTGAAAATGACTGATGCATGCTGATAAAATTGTGCCTTTTCATAAAAAAAGAACGTTGGTGGAACCCGCAGTCTATGAGATGAGATTTAGTACTGCCTCAAGGTGATAGAAGACAATTTTAAAAAAATACCGACGCATGTTAAAATTTCTTCAATTTAACAACGAAAATGAAGGGTCACGTAACCTAGAGTCTGTGAGATAATACTTAGTACTAAATATTATCTCAGAAGCTCCAGTTTGCGCGTGCCTCATTTTTTCGTGAAAAAGTACAATTTTTTCAACATGCATCAATAATTACTATAAATATATTTTTTCAACTTGTTTCTTTATGAGGCAGTACTAAATATTATCTCACAGACTCCAGGTTTCGTGAGCCTTTATTTTTGTTGTCAAATTGAAGAAATTTTAACATGCGTCAGTATTTAAAAAAAATTTTTTTTTAATTTTTCTATCATCTTGAGGCAGTACTAAGTCTTATCTCATAGACTGCGGGTTCCACAAAACTTTTTTTTTTTTATGAAAACGCACCATTTTCTTAGCTTGCAACAGTCATTTTCAAATGTCGGGTTTTTTTGAAACACCCTAATATGTATGGTGTATGAGGTATTCTTTTTCAAATGAGTGAGGCTCGGAACCTCATCCTTTTCAAGATTTTGGATAATTTTTTTCTACTATCAGCAATCTGAAAACAACATGTGTGATAATTCCTGTTTTTTTTTTAATTTTTTTATTTTTCTGAGCTGAAAATTTTGAATTTTTTCAAGTGAATAGCATTCAAAGTTTACAAACAGTGAAAAGAAATAATCAGAAAAAATGAAGAGGATTAGGGTCCGAGCCTGTCTCACTTGAGGTAAAAAACCTCATACATGCATATAGGTACTACACATACCGGTTTTGGACATGAATGTGATTCGAACAAATCCTCGTTATTTTTGTTATTGTAATAATCGGAGAAAAGTTGGATGTTCATTTATATCCGAGAAAAGAACACAGTTTCAGAGACGCAGGTGATACTGAATGAGAGGATTTTTTCTAAATCATTCATTTGCATATGGAATATATTTGTGGAATAAATTCAAATAATGTCAACGAATCATATAATAGAATGGCAATGAAATGGATATTTTATATTTTAGTGGGAGTCTACTTACTTTTAGTGGTTCTTCGCCCCATGTCTTCAGCGTTGTGATCGCTAACGGCGTGATCACCGTGAGACACGTTCAACATATCGGAGTAATCTCTATATTCTTTTGTCTTTTCCCACTCTATAGGTACTTATTCGCTTACATAGAAATACGGCATAACACGAATATACAAACATGACACAGATTAGGCTGACTTAGGATCTGTCCGTACTCGGGCTCGAGAATTATCCCTACTCTATTCGCGCGTCTAGTAGTCTTTGCACGTGAACAAATCAGTGTGAATTTGGACATCATGTCGAACGACGAGGAGATTTCCAAGATAAACGGTAAGTCGGAACTATTTCTTAAATGATTGAGAAGGAGTATTTCATACACCTATATAATTCGGAATACTTTCAGTTCAGTTGCAGAATAACTTTTTTTACACCTGAATTGTAGTAGGCGACCAGTACTTTTTTTAGCTTCAGTTCTTGAACATCCTCAACTGAACATTAGTTGAGTAATCAATAGATTCAGAGATATGTCGAATTCCACGAGGAACGCTGTACTGGTTCCTTCAATCTGTGACCGCAATCATCATCAACATGAGAATGATCAACTATATTGCCAATATATTCAACTCATGAAAACAAAACTGTACCCACAAGTGCTGGTTGAATTTATCATTCGATGAATTCAAATATTTTTCAATACATATTTCAGAACTAATGGCTAGTACATCGGTGGAGAGCGGGAAGGAGAAAGAGGATCGAGAAAAAGGGGAAGAGAGACGGAGGAAGGAAAAGGAGAGAGGAAGAGAGGATCGAGAAAAAGAGGAAGAAAGAAGGGGAAAGGAAAAGGAGAGAGGGAGACATGAAGAGGAGGACAAAGACAGAGAAAAGAGAACGGGAAGCAGCGTGAGGGGAGTGAAAGGTGGGAGGGTGAAACGTAAGTCATATCTGCAAACGCGTCCATGTATACCTATATGAGATCACATGTGATTTTAGTGACGGGGAAAAATCCAAATTCAGATTTTTCACGAATTTTTCTTCGTACTTACTCAGTGATAATAAGCGGCGACAATTAACATTTTTTTCCATTCACAACCTTTGATAATACATCTATTTGAAAACCTCAGTTTCACACACCGGTGCAAAGTCGCACCAGCCGACTGCAGCGCTTCACATCTTTGACTCAAACCAACTATTTTCATTGATTACCTGTATTATTCGAAGCTCAGAATATGTCATATTAATTGGCGATAATGATCTAGAAGATATCTAATCACAAATTACAAACATTGTAAAAACTGTAATGGCAAAGGCACTATTTTTTTCCTAATAAATACCATTTTTTCCATCGAAGGAAATCAAAAAATCGAACCCCATATCCAACGGAAATACTAATAATTTGAGGGTATCCACGTTCATTTATTTGATGTATATTCGATTCCTCGATCGCAAAAAAACTCGTTTATCAGCCGGGAGTTGCACGCGGGTAGAAATTCGCCCCGAAAATGAATTTACGTCCGTCTCCTTCGATAGCCAAAATATAATTGAATGTTGGTCCGGGGCCATCTGCTGGGAAAACTGTTCGACTTTTTTTTTCGTGGTGGGGGGAACACCGTACTTTCCGGTATCGAAAAGATATAGGCGAAATGAGAAACCCTTGGTGTGAATTCGCACCTGTATGTAATCGCAAGGTCAATGCTCAATAATTCTGGTTATATTGTTTTGTAAAATATTTATTCGAGTATTTGATTTTTTAACAGCGTACAGAGGGACGAGGGCTGGCAGCAGTGCCAGAGAGTGGCGGCAAAGGCTGCAGCGGCGGCAGGAGGAGCAGTCGCGGCAGGAGGCCGTGGCCAAAAATTTTGCGATTTTTTTTAAAAATCTTATGAAAAAATAATAAATAATTAAAATATCGTAAGAACAGGTGTTATTATTACTGTCCCTACTATACTTTTTTTATAATCTCGAAAAACCCATGCATCAACTCTGAAACGTTCTTGATAATAATATCACATCATATGTAACAGCGAAGTCCGAGGTTAGATAGCATGACAGTGAGAAGCGCGCAGACATGTACAGTCAAGCTATAGTGCTCTGAAAAAAAAGTGTGACATCCGGACATCCGATTGAACTTTAATATATAGATTTATCAAGCATGATATGGCCAGTTTATTTGTGTTATTCGTCTACCGATATGAAGTTATGTATCCATGAGGGTACACCGAAAATAGTTTCACCAATATGCACGTCATAATTATTGATCTGGCTCTTCTAGCATACGTCTTGTCACATTTCCCACTGGTGCAAAATGCTGAGGAGCTTTTCAAGAATACTGTAAAGCAGAAATGTAACATCGCCCTACGACGTGGTGGTAAATCAAGTGGTAAATCAGAGGTGGTGCCCGCAACATTGAATACTGCAGCTCCTGCAGTTATAGAATCCAGATAAGAACCTGATTGCTCCTATATTAATTATTTTTTTATCTTATGAATGTGATATCTATATTGTATAACACGTCTGATATTAATTGAAAGGGAATATAGGTTTAGGACTATGTTTTTGTAAGAATTTCAATGAATTATGAAGATACTCTCAAGGTCCCTCGTTTGCGGATCGAAACTCGCTATTTTCAATCCGCTGTTGTAAAAAATAGTACTTTTTTACAACTGCGGAGCTAAAACAGCGAGTTTCTATCCGCAAACGAGGGACTAGCAATTGACTGTTCCATCCTCGTTTGTGGGTGAAAACTCGCTGTTTTCGCTCTGCTGTTGTAAAAATATAATCTATTGAAACTTGCAGGATATTTTATACATCTGTTCAAGCAAATATTGTAATTTTTCTTTGAACATTTCCTCGAAAAATATGGAAGGTATAAGCTGATGGCCATCGTAAGTCACCATCAGATGTAGCTCTTTTGTGCACATTCTATAGAGCAGGGGTCGGCACACTCATTAGGCCAAGGAGCCAAAGCCATAAATCCACTCAACCCATTCACCGGCACTAATCCTTTTAACGCCGTTTCTAGGAATTTGGCAGGTATGGGTGGGGATATGCAGGTATGAAAAGACTTGGACGGTCAAACGCAGTTTTTGCCGTCCCAAATAGACCGCACACCCCTTAGTTCCTTTTATTTCTCCTGAACGCTGCCCCTACCATCGAACTTCCAGGTAAGGACAACTGACCGTTCTCAGGTAGACCGAGGGGACTTACGGCCGTAGTAATTGACACTTAGCCTGCCGACCTCTGCTATAGAGGCCACTGTTTTCATCTGAAACCAGTAGAGTTTCAAATTTAATTTGAGAACATGTCTTTCTTCTATATGAACCTAAATTCGGGGTAATATTATTGTATGAAGTATTTTTTTGATGGAAAAATTGTTTCAAAAAATGGCACAAAATACCCATTTTTAAACGCCCTTACAAATGCAATTCTCAATTCTTTTGGGGAAAGTTAGGTTCATATAGAAGAAAGACGTTTTCTTGAACGAAATTTGAACCTTACTGATTTCAGATGAAAACAGTGGACTCTAGACTACACAAAACACCTACGTCTAATGGTGACTTCTGATGGGCGGCAGCTTATATCTTCCATATTTTTGGAGAAAATGTTTATAAAAAAATAAAATATTTGCTTGAACATATGTATAAAATATCCCAGTTTCAATAAATTATACGAATGTTTTCCTTGTCAGAAAAATTCATAGAAATCACTTAAAAACCAAAGTCCTAAACCTAGATCCCCCCTTAAGACTTCATTGTACGCTCAAAGTGAGTACCTATTCATATGCTCGCTATAACATTTTGCTACAACACTGCACTCTGCAGGATAAGAGTTTATGTTTCTTGTTTTTTTATGGGATTTATGTGCATTTCACCAAACGTTGGGTTCAAACGTGTTTCTGATTGTTTTCTTCATATTTCAATCACTATATTTACAACTAAAGCTATATTTTTAAAGTACTTATTAAAGTTTATGTGTTGTTTTAAGTGAGTACTCTAAGAGACAAACTATATAACTTCTATGTTTCAATTGATGTTATCATTTATTAATATAGTATAATCAAAAAATATTGTAAGCGAAGGAAAAGGGATATCCGACCTGCATTATGTATATCCTAAAAGATAATCTAAACCTCCATGTTTCACCGTATATTTATCATTGTTTGATAAAGTACAAAGTTTGTACCTGCAGTACTACTATTGCACTATTATTGCAAAACTAGTTTATAAATAAAATATTGTTCCTATATAGAACATGCAAACTACGTTATATATTATTCTTCACTCATATGCCTCCATTGAATGATCGATTCATCAAATGAAAAAGACGTGTTTTGATACCTATGTATTTATACATATACAGATGCAGTTTTCGGTTGATATATATATATATATATATATTGTAACATTACATGTTACGACAGGCTCCTTACCCCTCAAGCGACCTTAGCGGAGTGTTTGATAAAGAATGAATCTTCTAAGAAACCCCGAGGTTTGACAGAAATTCCGAGAGGCGACCGTGACCGACTAAAATCTATAGAACCGATTATTTATTCTTTTCTTTTCTTTTACGACTTTTCTCTGACATGTGGGAGACGAGGCCCATTCGACGGCTCAAAACTTTGACTGAGACGCACCTAGACGGACGCACGACGCCAAATATCGGGTGTTTGGATCCCTGTCAAGGAACACCCCCTAAGCTCTGAGGGCTAGCTTCGGCCGGGCTACCTCCAACATCGAAAGTGAGGACACGGGGGAGTGCCAAGGGCATTCTGCGACATGGGATATCGGTGGTGGAAGAGATTCCCGCCACCAAGAAGAACCTGCCACCCGTGGTCCTCCAATTCAACGAGCTCATGACATCGTGGTGAACTTCGAATTTCGCGCGTAGCGATAACAGGTCGCTATATTTGAGGATCCTTCGCTCGATGCGAAAATCCATATTTGGCCGATAATGAGGGCGCTGATTACCGGTGCCATGCGGTCTAGTGACTCTGCGTTAGACTAGCGTCTAGAATACTCATGTGTTAACTTAGCGTTATTGCGTTGAGCGAATTTTGTATTTTTGTGTTCGAGCCCCGTGGGCTTGTCTACTAATCTCCTAGAGTCAAGGATCAGTGTGTGTGTGATATAAGGCCCAATTCGAGGGATTTTCTCAGCCTTTCATAATGGACTTCGAGCGAGAGAAAATCCTATTTCTTCGTTGGCTGGAAGACGGTAAGCGTTAGCCATTCTCACTCATGATAATTTGAATTCGGCAACGGCCGTCTGCCATATTGCCTTGGTACAGCCACGAGTCTCTTTAGTATTTTTGGGAATCAATTTAAACCGATTTTCGAATGGTAGGCCGTCACCAGTGTCCCCATGCATTAGGGTTTAGAGTTCGGGTCTTTATTTTGTAGAAATTATGCGCGTTATTAATAGTTTGATTGAGTCGGTACCTGTCGTACATGAGTGCGACAAGGATAGTACGTCGGTCACTGTCGCTCTCTCTCCCTCCTGCAGAGAGAGACCGAGCTCGAGGCTCAACCGAGCCGTATATTATTTAGATTTCGAGTCTTACATTTGTTAATTCGCTGTTGTTAATTTCATTCATTTATCGCGCTAGACGCAGAGTTAGGTTAAGTTAATTTTTAGAGATTTTGTAAATAATAAGCTCTTTTGAGTCTTTTAACCGGAGGCTTAGCCTCTCGGTGGCGAGCCAGTCGTCAGAGAACGATTGGTGACGTCAGAGTGTAATTTTTTTTGATGATATTATTTTGTCGTAGGCCGTAGGCCTTCCTATTTTGTTATTCTATTTATTTTATTGAGCCGTAGGCTGTCATTGTTGATTGCAAATCGTTAATTATCTGTAAATTTCTCCTCGTGAAGCGTGATTAGTGTTCTAATTAAGTTATTATATCCCGAGGACCCGTTTGGCCGAGTTATTAATTTTCGCTTATTTTTTTTCTTGTTATTGCTCTCCTACGTGGAAGTTAGTAGTTTATTTATCATTTGTAAAACTCGTCAAACACGGCCAGGTCGCCTTTACACGACCTGCAGCTGTTTTATACCCGCGGGGAAGTACCCCCGGAAACATGATTTGTTATTTCTATTTTTCTATTACATTTTATTGAATAAATTCTATTTTCCTTTGTTAAGTTCAAACGCTCGAGTCGTTAATTAACGCCTCGCTACTCCTTCATTCAATCCTGACCCCTCTCCGCGGTACTGTAGCTAGCCGACGCTTTGAGTACCCGTAGGTAAGATTTTGTTTATAATTTTGAAAGTGGCGGTTACCCGCCTGGCGCCCAATATCTCTTTTTATTCTCAGTTTTTGGCCAATTGTCGAGTGGATGGTTCTCGGAGACTGGCTATCCGGTCCAGATTCGAGGGTTGATAAAAATCCACGTCACAATATATATATATATATAAATATGTATTACTGTGATTAATTTATTGAAATGCGAAGTTTCGCTGTATTTTTCTTTATGTCAAACATAGGTATATACCGTGAATATTCGGTGAAAGTTAACGATCCCCTTCCTACGGCCTAACCAACACAGGCGCGCACCGCGTGCGTGAGGCTCGGCGGGCGGGGCTGAGCGACCAGTGGTGCTTCTACCAAATCTTCCGCGCTAGGCCGAGTCCGCATAGCCCACCTCGATACTTAACCTAAAAAGCAATCATCGCACTGAACACGGAAAAGAATGAACGCGAATAAAATGGATTTGCCTGATGTGAACATTTATTTTCGAAATTTATGAACGAATTTAAAATCAAATATCAATCAATTGGATTTAAGTATTGATTATCAGTGTTTAGGATCGATATTTGAGACGAAGAGGAACAGGTAAGTGAAGGGTAAATCATTGAAGACAACATGGTCAAAAATTGTTTTATTTATTGATTTATTTATTTATTAACAGAAAAATGAAATTTATCAACGATTATTGGTTAATCGAGGGATCCATTGCTGTTGAATTATGGCGTACGTCCAAACTTATCGGAGATTGAATGCTTGGGAATCGAAGAGAGGCTACCGATGAGCTACTGTCGAACGTAGTAGACTTTTACTCGAACCATTTTTATTTCTCAACGACTACCTCTATCGGAGACCGAGTGCTGACATGTACCTCAGCGAGGCTTCATAACGTGCAGAGGGGCTTTTGTCGCAGGAGTTTGTAGTGCGATGAGGTAGCGTACGAGGAGCTTCGTTGCAAGCGTTTGTAGCACGTCGACGATATGCAGTCCTTCTCTGGACTCTGGCGAAGCCTTGCCGCATAAAAATTTGATATAAAATGCTCACCGACGCACTGCGAACTCTGGCAACGAAGCTCCTCGTACGCTGTCTCGTCGCACTGGGAACATCTGCGACGAAGCTCCTCTGCCTGCGACAAGACATGAACGTTGAATGGTCGCCAGACGAGTAAGAAATGTTTGATGAATATCGTCGACGGGCTACGAACCCTGGCAACGAAGCTCCTCGTACGCTGCCTCGTCGCACTAGGAACATCTGCGACGAAGCTCCTCTGCCTGCGACAAGACATGAACGTTGAATGCTTGTCTGACAAGTAAGAAATGTTCGATGAATATCGTCGATGGGCTACGAACCCTGGCAACGAAGCTCCTCGTACGCTGCCTCGTCGCACTTGGAAAATCTGCGACGAGGTTTCTTCGCCTGCTATGAGACATGAACGTTGAATGGTCGTCAGACGAGTAAGAAATGTTCGATGAATATCGTCGACGGGCTACGAACCCTTGCAACGAAGCTACTCCGTACGCTGCCAAGCCTCGCTGACGCTGTTGCTAGCTCTCGCTTCTTCGATCCCTGCTTGGTTCTCGATCACTCTTCGCAGTCTGTTGCCTGAGGTCAGCTTGGACAACGACGCCGGCGATATTTCTCCTCAAGAGTTAGCGGGCGATCAGTCATTGGGTACGTAGGATACAAAGTTAACGGACATCAAAAGACTTACAAGACTTATAAATTCTCATGATAGTCAGTTATACTCTCGCCTTGCTGTTTCAGAGGAAGTAACGATGTCCTGGGATGGCAACATCTTCTTCAACGAGTATGAGTTTATTCTTCTCAGACACGTGATTTACGACGAACTACAAACTCCTGGGACAAAGCCCCTCCGTACGCTATGAAGCCTCGCTGAGGTGCATGTCAGCACTCAGGTCTCCGATAGAAGTAGTCGTTGAGAGACGAAAATGGTTTCAGTGAAAGTATACTACGTTCGACAGTGGCTCATCAGTAGCCTTTCTTCGATTCCCAAGCAATCAATCTCTGATAAGTTTGTGCGTACACCATAATTCAACAGCAATGGATCCCTCGATTAACCAATAATCATTGATAAATTTCGTTTTTCTGTTTCAGACCTGAGGACGTGGCCTGTGGGTGGCAGCCTTATCCGCGATGACTTCATTCTCCGCATCGTACTCTGATCAAATGATTCATTATGTTATTATTAAACTAAAGTTAACACAAACACCGAAAACTTTCTCACGAATTCTTAATTTTCATTAGATTGAATACTAGTATTCCGAACAGATGTTTTGAATAAAATCTAGGTCTGAAAATAAATGAATCAATAAATAAATCAATAGACAAACCAATTTTTGACCATGTTGTCTTCAATGATTCACCCTCCACTTACCTGTTCCACTTTGTCTCAAATATCGCTCCTAAACACTGATAATCAATACTTAAATTCAATTAATTGATATTTAGTTGATTAATCTTAAAATAAATGTTCACGTCAGGCGAATCCATTTTATTCGCGCTCATTCTTTTCCGTGTTCAGTGTGATGATTGCTTTTTAAGTTAAGTATTTATCGAGTTAGCGTGGATGGGCTATAGTATTTATCGAGTTAGCGCGGATGGGCTATGCGGACTCGGCCGAACGCGGAAGATTCGGTAGAAGCACCACTGGCTGCCTAGCCCCGCCCGTCGAGTCTCACGTACGCGGTGCGCGCCTGTGTTGGTTAGGCCGTAGGAAGGGGATCGTTAACTTTCACCGAATATTCCCGGTATGTATTATCGTATTGGATGAATTGTCTGAAAATATCTACGAATAGTGCTGCTCAATAGTTTCCACGAGTAGTGCTGCTCAATAGTTTTCACGAGTAGTGCTGCTCAATAGTTTTCACGAGTAGTGCTGCTCAATAGTTTCCACGAGTAGTATTGTTTAATAGTTTTCACGACAGAACTATTGAACGAAACCACTTGTGGAAACTATTGAACGCAGTACTACTCGTGAAAGTGATCGAGCAGCACTACTAGTGGAAACTATTGAGCAGTACTACTGGTGGAAACTATTGAGCAGTACTACTGGTAGGAACTATTGAGCAGTACTAGTGGGAGAAACTATTGAGCAGCACTACTAGTGGAACTATTGGCAGCACTACTAGTGGACACTATTGGGCGAGTCACGGTGCTACCCAATAGTTTTACCAGTAGTGAGGTCCAATTTACTCCTGAGGAAGTCCTATGCTAATGTTCAATAGTTCGTTCAATAGTTCTCAATAGTTTTTTCAATAGTTCTCAATAGTTTTTCCAGTAGTTTTTCAATAGTTTCTCTGTAGTTTCTCAATAGACTCTCAATAGTTTTTCCACACTTCTGTCAGTAGTTTTCTGAGTAGTTCTCAATAGTTTTTTTCCATACGGGTAGTACTGTTTGAAAAGCTTTTGCTCTCTGTATGAGGATTTTTTTCAAAGTCATTAAGAGTGGAGAGAACAGGTGGTACGTCGCCGATAGCTAGCTGATTCAATAAACACGTTGGTGGCATTTCATTATTACGGAACTTTTCTAAACAGTATTCACAGATATAATCAGACGCACTGTCGGACGCATCGATGTGAGTTTTCATTTGTGACCAATAGTGCCCCGTGAGAGGTTTTCGTAGTTTTTTTATATCCCGTGTGTCTCTACGGTAACAAAGTTTTTCACACGATACGCAAGCCAATCGTGGTGTATCCATCGACTGTTGGACGAGCTCATGGAATGCACGCCTATATGTGTTTGCAATTTCATCTTCGTTCAAATTTATTACTTCTGAACATGGTTGATACATAGAAGCTTTCTTGGCTGTTTCGTTGGAAAGTTTTTGCAAAAGTAGTAGATCTCCCCGTACTAAGGCATTGTCTATAAATTGATTTTATCCACTAGTCTATCCACTTGTGAAATACCGAATCTGTGGGAAGTGGGCATACAATAACTGAAGCGGTAAGAATTTTGCATTGCAACTCACAGGATTGGTATAACAAGTTTGTGCATGTCCTAATTTGTTGTGTGACGTATTGACACTACATTGGTTCCAATGTTTCAATGTATTACGAATATTTGTTACTTTCCATGAGCGTATAGCCTGGAACGCATATTCTAGTCTACTAATAGTATGTGAATTTGGTTTAACACACAGCTCTGAGCAAGCCCATGATTTTCGTACATGTGTGCTTGCAGTTACCGGTAAAACGTTAGCTATCTTTCCCGTTGATGTAGTGATAAGCGGGTCTATTACAATGTGAAGCTCATCATACGCTGTATCGGTATAATAAGGGTCGGATGAGCCCGTATGTTTTGATTCGCCGCAAAAAGCTGCAATTTTCGTTTCTATATCAAACGATTCTGAAGCTCGTACCGAACAGACCTCGATCTTATTCTTCAGATTATTCAGCGTGCGTCTCACGCTTAGTACGATACGTTTTCTCGCTTCAATGCACCATTTTACAATTTTTTCTGCCTCAATACGTTTCTGTGGCTTTGATGTACAATCAATTTTTGCGGATAAGATGGTGATATATTTTTCTACCGATCCTAACAATGTTATCATACTGCTCCGCCTACCTAAATGCTTATATTTTTTCAAAATATTTTTAGTTCTAATGAACTTTTGCTGCCCTCTTAGTTCTTTACGGGCGCGTCTGACTTTGTCGAGTATTGCTTTATTTATGTCCTGATTAATAGAATACTTGTTTTGTTCATATTTTTTTTTCATTTCTGAACTAAGAGTATATTTATTTAATTCGTACGTTTTCTTGGTCTCGGGGTGTGCAGAATATTGAACTCTTTTTTTTGTGGCCCTCACCTCAGGATTGGCTACGTATCTCTTTCTTTCACGTGTCTGTTTGATCTCAGGATTTGCTGTGTACTTTTTTCTTTCACGTGTCTTTTTGATTTCAGGATCGGCAGCATATTGTTCTCTTCGACGAGTACGGTGTAGTTCACGAGTCACAGCAGTTGGTTTCTTCTTGTGCAATGTTTTTGGTTCTGATTCTTCAGAATATTTCGCTCTTTTTTGCAATTTTATTGCGTTTGCGTTAGCAACATAATTTGCTCGTTTTACAGGCTGTTTCATTCCGGATGTAGCACTCTGGTTTATATTTTGTTGTGGCCTTTCACTGCTGCAATTTGCTTCGCATTCTTCGTCCTTGTTTGTTTGCTGTATAAATGAACGAGTAGTATGCCCAACTAAGTTCGTGCTATGACTACTGCTAGTCTGTCGAACTGAATAGTCTTTGCGTCTTTTCTTGTTTATTTGGTTCTTGTGAGTGGCCCACCATTCGTTTTGCCGTTTTGTGTTTGTTTTATCGCTATTGCACTGTCGCTTGGTTTTTTCGCACTTATCGTCTGTCGTACTTTGCGAAGCAACTGAAATCATATGCCGCGGTACTGTTTGACAGACCGATGCATACGTTTCTGCGGGCGATTCTTGTATTTTTAACCGGTCTGTATTTTGGTCTTGTACGATGGGAGCGATGTCCGACTGTGCTGTTGTGGTAATTCCCATTGCAGGAAACGCACTTATCCTCTCTTCATTGAGTATGCGTAGTAAATGCTGTCTCATCGTCAGTGTCGTTCTTCTACGCCCATCGTTATCTACATAATAGCGCTCGGCCACAGGGTCCTTACCCAGTGCAAGCGATGTTGCGATTGCACATGCAAACACTCCGCACGATGTTGAATCTGGTTGTATTTGTACATTTTCGTACACGACCGAATATTTTTCATACAGACGATTCAATATTTCATATTGGTGCGGTAATAATTGATGTTTTAATGTATCGTATACGTGTACTACCAACCCGTCATAGTATATGCAGGTCCAGTGACCGATTTCGTCTGGACCAATATTTCCGCTGTAGAGGATTTGAATATCCTGATCGCTGGTAACACGTTGATACCAGTGTAACCCTTGATAGAATATCGGATCTTGTGGTTTGAAATTCGTTGTGTTAGTTAAAACGTTTAAAAATGCGTTTATACACATGTCCTGTAGCTCCTTCGCAACGTTCATGATGCAAGCTACGATCCGGGCCCTATTTGAACGTGCTATTTCGTTAATGTCGATTTGTTCGTCAGTCTCGTCTGTAATTTCTATTATAGGTGACAAGTTTACGTCAGCTGTCTCATTAGGTTTCGGAGTATCAGTTTTACCTATTCTTGCGGATCGCTTCGCCTCTCGTTCTTGTCGCAGGATTTTGCTATAGCTACGTTTTTTATTCTTCGGCATTGTTATAATTATCGGACTACTAGTATTAAACACTACTTAACCTATATTTAGGATTTGTCTATTTATCGTTCTATATTCTGATTTTCTTGTATATATGAATGATCAATTATTGTTGAGTATACTTACATATGGATTTTTTCGGATCTTCGGATTCAACTGCTGCGTGAATTCTATTTTATACACAATTAGTCACTAAAAAATTTTAACAATCAAAGAAATCTACTATGTTTATTTTCGTAATCGTACGTCGATTTTTCGAACTTTAATACCGTTCGATAAACGACGGGTGATAATTATTTTTCGCCGCCACGGCGGAACGCTGACATGAATAATCTCAAACTTGTCGATTAAGAATATAATATATATTGCGTACTGACAATGAGATATGAATTTTTTTTTTGATATTATTGTCACAGTAAAGAAAATGAATAAATTCGCGTGTCTGTGTGGATTCGAACGATGTTCAAATGCACCGAAATAACACTCACTTGTCGAATAATTGCAAGATTTATCTTCCGATTCGATCGATACGCGCTTGGCAATATCTCCAAGTGGAATGGAAGTTTTACTTTCTATTCGCTGATTTTTCAAAATGACGTTCCTAAAGTCATCTTTTTGAATTGATATCATCTCTATTGGGTTTATGACTTCCAAAGTCTGTCGATAGAGTGCACAGTCCATGTGGACAATTTCATCGATTTAATTACTCGTTGTTCTATTTTTTCGAAGATTGCTTCTTAATTAATTTACTTAGTTTACTCCTCAATATAATCATGTTGTGATAATAATTCCTATATACGTAAATAGATGGATAATTTAGGTTGGACTAAACTTGTACAGACAGTGCTGAAGTGATCGCCCTCTGTGCAAATTTTTACAAAGTTGGACAATTTGTTTAAAATTGTTTGGTTTTATGTGTGAGTATGCGATCTCAGCAATTTATATGCTACTAGATCAACGGTTTCAACCCTCATTCTGCATTCGAATTACGAGGACGCAAGAGCCAAGATGTGTAAGTACATACACGTTTTCATATATTGTGTTACAGTCTGTTTTGTTGTAATTGTGTATTCAATAATATTTTTCAAACAAATGAAGTATTCTAATTCAGCTATTATTCGAGTATTGTATGTACATTAGGGTGGCCCTCAATATGGGTCTGGTGATAAATTGTTCGGGCCGCCCCCCAAATCGGTTCCAAATAAATTTAAAAAAATCTACCCAAATTCCCAGCTATGTTGATTTAGAGGAAGGCGTGCCTGTGAGCATGAACTTACCCTGATTTGAATAAAATTACTTATTTTTTTTATGATCGGTGTCATAATTTTTTTTTCAATTTCTGTTGATGTAAAACTTCTTTTTACTTCAGTCATTATGACAATGGACGTTATACGCACGCTTCGCGTGAATGAAACCCCAATTTTACTCGCAATTTTCACACCTAATGAAGTAAAATTTCGTAGCATACTCGACGGAAAAACTTCATCTGATATCGTGTGATTACAACACTCGCCTTCGGCTCGTGCTGCAACCTCACACTCGTCAGAAAAAGTTTTACCGCACTTGTATCGTAATGTACTATTTCAAAATTACAAATGAAAGAACGTGGAAATCGTGTAGATTGCTGTCAACAAGAATTCATTTATATTTCATGGATCGATTGATACTAATCGGTCAAGTGAACTAAATTTTAACGGATAAGTCTTCATCACAATATTGAAATAGTACATTACGATACAAGTGCGGCAAAACTTTTTTCTGACGTGTGCGAGGTTGCAGCACGAGCCGAAGGCGAGTGTTGCAATCACACGATATCAGAAGAAGTTTTTCCGTCGAGTATTGTACAAAATTTTACTTTATAAGGTGTGAAAATTGCGAGGAAAATTGGGGTTTTGTGCACGCGAAGCGTGCGTATAATAACGTCCGTTGTCACACTGAGTAAAGTGAATAGTATATTGTAGAAGGAATCTTGGATATGTAGGTCGATAAAACGTTAAAGATTTAACTTCATTAATTGTCAACGTTTCTGCCCCAAGTGCGGGCCCTCCTCAGGACAGAACGATTTAATCTTCTTTATTCTACAATACAAAGGATAGCCATATACTTATGATTAAAGAAAAAAAAAAAAAAATTAATTAAAAACCAAAACAAACACAGAGAATGAACTTATAAATTAGAGTTGGTATAGCTGTGACAGTGCTAACCTTACAACACATGGTAACACTAGCTCGGATCCAGAAATTCAAAACATCAACAAACCTGGATTAACTGGGATTTAAATTTTCGAACTTTCCACTTGTCCATTGTAGCTGATTAAAAGATTAAGAAATCAGAGATCTGGCGATCTTCGCCGATAGAAACAGTTACGAAATAGACAATGGCAGCGAAAAAGAAGCCGGAAATCAAGGTTGTTGAAGTTGATCACTGTATCCTACAGAGACGTAAATATTGAACTGTCGCTGAGTTATGCATACATAGAGAGGCCATAACAATAATTAGGTGGTCTAATGTCGGTAACTCATCGTGAGGTAGTTAGATGTCAGAAATAAGTCTGACGTATGTGTCGCTCAGTTTCTCTACATCCTGTCGTAGGTTAACCGAGTCGGAATGACTTACAATGTTACACATCTCCAGAATCATCCTTTTATGGTACACCGGTTCTTCGTGTAGGACACTCACATTGTCATAATCCAAACGGTGGTCATGGTCAACAATGTGTCGGGTTAAAGCAGTATAGTGGTCAACCTGATCTTTGATGTTTTTTTTATGTTCATTAATTCTTTGAGAGATATGTCGAGACGTTTGACCAATATAAGGCTTATGACAGTAAAGGCACGGTATCTTATAGACAACATTAGAACGTTTATCAAGCGGTAAAGCATCCTTGCCCGAATCAAATACAGAGCTCAAATCATTTAGATTCTTGCCAACGAATTGTACATTGAATTTCTTAAAAATTCGATTCAACGACTCGAACAGGCCCGCGATGTAAGGGATCGAGATAAACGTAGACCTATTAAGATCCAGTTGAGGCGTAACACTGTTGTTTAGAGAGTTAATCTTGAGTAGACGTTTGGCAATGGTGCGGTTTATTATGTTTGTGGGGTAACCATTTTTTGTTGAAGCCCCTCGAATAATTGCTAAGTTTTTTTCGTGGAAACGAGGATTAGACAATCTGATACCTCTATCAACAAGATTGGTAATGGAACCTATTTTGTACGATTTTGGATGATGTGAATCGTAATTTAGATATCTCTGTGACCATGTAGGTTTCTGGTACCAATCAGTCTCAATGGTCTGGTTTGAGTTTATGATACGCACATCTAAGAAACTGATACTACCCTGATTTTCAGTCTCACACGTGAATTGTAGTCTAGGGTGGAAATCATTAAAGACATGTACTAAGTGGATCACAGAATCTCTGGGTACAGCAGTTAAAATATCATCCACATGACGGAAGTAGAACGGTAATTCATACCTTAAATTGTTAATACAATGAGATTCCAAGTCATCCATGACTAAATCAGCCAGAATAGGTGATAAGGGGGAACCCATAGGTAACCCAAAGGTCTGGGAATACACCGTATTATCAAATTTAAAAATAGAGGCATCAAAACACAAATTCAGCGCTAAAAGTAACTGATTTAAGGAAACCGGGAGATCTGACGAGAGGTGCTGCCAACGGTTCTTAATGGCATCAATCGCTAAGGTTTTTGGGACATTAGTGAACAACGCGACTGCATCCAAGGAGACCAAGATGTAGTTCGGTGGCAACACAAGACCGCTTACCTTTTCCACCAGTGTGAAACTATCCTTAATGTAAGATTTAGGCTTAATAATACTAGATTTGAGCCAAAAGTTCAAAGTCTTAGCTAAGCCGTAAGTTGGACTATTAATAAAGGACACAATCACTCTGACCGGTACTTCCTCTTTATGGATCTTTGGTAGACCATAGGCTCTAGCTACTACACTGTTGTTTGTGTGAATGCTACGATGGTTACTCTTTGAAATTGACTTATTCTTAAGCCAACGGTTAGCTAGATCGTTTACGCGTTGTTAAAGAGTGTATGTAAGATCATGTCTAACGATTTTATAGGTGTTAGTGTCCGACAGCTGGTTTAACATTTTCTCTTTGTAATCAACCGACTTAATGCATACCGTAGTATTACCTTTATCCGCTTTAACAAAGAGTAACTCAGGATGACTTCAACGGAAATCGTGAACCGCCTTGATCTGAGAACCACTAAATTGGCCCTTTACAATGGATGGGTCATGTTTGAAATTGCTAATCCGATTTGCGAACTCTACCCTAGCTTGGTTGCGAGACTCAGTCGGGATGCACGTGATGTTTGATTCGAAATCGGCAATCAATTTAGCAGTTGGAAGGCATTTTTTCTGGACAGGCAGACCATGTCTAGGTCCCAAGCTCAACACGTTTTTTACCGTTTCCGGGATGTGTACATCAGATAAATTAACTATCCATTTAGATCTATCAGGTGTCGGTGTAGCTTTGTGTTTCAACTTCAATAGATTGTTAAGCTTTGAGAGGTTTGCCTTCTTGAATCTAGTAAATTCGAACTCTAACTTAGAATTTTGTGTGGAAAAAAACTTGTGTGCTATCTCAGCAGGTAGTGCCATGCGGATAGAGTTATCAAGATCAGTAAGGAGTTTCTGTAACCTATTGATCTCCGAGTGAGTGTCGCTAATCTCTAAGTTCAATAGACTAGACTGAAATTTTCGTAAATTATTTTTAAACTTATTTTTGTAAGTAGAAGAATTGAACCGTAAACTGTTCGGGTTTAAGTTTGAGAACAATAAATGTCTAGGTAAAAGATCTAGTTTCTTACACCTAAGTAGGAAGATCCGTTGATTCTTCAAACTTGACAATCTCCTCGATGCCTCTTTCGCTGCCATTGTCTAGTTCGTAACTGTTTCTATCGGCGAAGATCGCCAGATCTCTGATTTCTTAATCTTTCAATCAGCTACAATGGACAAGTGGAAAGTTCGAAAATTTAAATCCCAGTTAATCCAGGTTTGTTGATGTTTTGAATTTCTGGATCCGAGCTAGTGTTACCATGTGTTGTAAGGTTAGCACTGTCACAGCTATACCAACTCTAATTTATAAGTTCATTCTCTGTGTTTTTTTTGGTTTTTAATTAATTTTTTTTTTTTTTTTTTTTTTTTTTTCTTTAATCATAAGTATATGGCTATCCTTTGTATTGTAGAATAAAGAAGATTAAATCGTTCTGTCCTGAGGAGGGCCCGCACTTGGGGCCGAAACGTTGACAATTAATGAAGTTAAATCTTCAACGTTTTATCGACCTACATATCCAAGATTCCTTCTACATATTCACTTGAGGTCAAGATTTCTGTTTCTAAATAGTATATTGTGTATCTACCCCCCCCCCCCCCCCCCCCCCCTAGTTGCACACTGTATTTTTTATAAAAATTATTATCAATTAATGATAATTTATTTATCCAAAAAGAAAGATCCAAGATTTTCCGTTGGAGCGGGAGGGAATCCATTTCCTCCCGCTGAGCCGGATATTTCGTGCTCACGTTCGAAACACGAGATTTTCCCCTCTCTCGACTAGCATGAAAGGAGGCCCATTTCGTGCCCGTGTTATGAAAACCAAGTTTTACATCAACAGAAATTGAAAAAAAAAATTATTACACCGATCATAAAAAAATGAGTCATTTTATTTGAATCAGGGTATGTTCATGCTTACAGGCACTCCTTCCTCGTAATCGACATAGCTGGGAATTTAGGTAGATTTTTTTTAATTTATTTGGAACCGATTTAGGGGACAGCCCGAACAATTTATCACCAGACCCATTATAAGGGCCACCCTAATGTACATGCGAATAATGGGTCGAGTAATAGAAAGATGCGTGTCCTAATTGTTTACGGCGAATTACTCCCTTTCGTATTATCATGTGTCTGGTTGTTTGTTTCAAGCTGACATGGTCTAATTAGGCGTTTCTTCGCGAGCTCTGGTATAGGTACCAAAGTGTACCAGAATAATAGTGTGTGTCACTCAAACTATATATTGGTACCCTTTGGTACCTATACCAAACCTATACCAGAGGCTCGCGAAAAAACGCCTATTTTGTAAATTATCTTTG
This sequence comes from Tenthredo livida, assembly GCA_963992785.1. NCBI lineage: Eukaryota > Metazoa > Arthropoda > Insecta > Hymenoptera > Tenthredinidae > Tenthredo > Tenthredo livida. The sequence goes on along the minus strand of OZ023064.1, from coordinate 40,852,750 downwards.
ACGGGTGGCATCGCTTACACGTTATCTTCATATGGGACCATTCAACAAATACGTTCGCTTTTGGGGGTGGGGGGGGGGGGGTGAGGTTGATGTGACGTTACAAGTCATGGGGGGGGGGTCGGGACAATGCGACGTTCGGTTTTTATGTATAGAATTCTGGTTTTGGCACGAAAATTTCGTTTGAATAGATCGAATTATGGATCGATGGATCAAAAAAGGCATCGAAGCGGGGGGGGGGGGGGGGGGGTACAGATTTGTGACGTATTATTTTGGGGGGGTCTAGTCAAACGAACCATTGTTACATAGGGGGGGGGGGGTCTAAAATCGTTCAAAAAAGCGAACGTATTTGTTGAATGGCCCCTATTTCATTGATTCCAAAGAAATTGTAGGACCTAAAGTAGGGCTGTGTTCTCAGCTAAGAGCCCACTTACCAATACCATTTTGTATTACTATTTTATTGAATTAAATAAAATCCAGAATCGGGAATGTAAGCTGATTCAATTGTGAAATTCTATTTTTCTGATTAGCTTGATTCTTTGCATAGCCAATAATTTTGTTTGATTTTGATAATTTGGAGTTGCAAGCCTTAGATGTTTGTAATGCGTTCATAATTATTCAATTAAATAATTATCCTATCGAATTGTTCTGTTTTTAATATCAATGGTGGGTATATGTGATATGGTGCATTTACTAAGAATGGGTTGTATCTTGTTATAGCAAATAATCAAGATGTCGAGATGGAAGGTGCCGAAGGTGGCGGCGAAGGGCCACCGGTACATCCACCTCAAGCCGAAGCAATGGTATGTACAGTATTAAATTGGATTATAGCTTGCGTTGAATGCAAAGTGAAATTTGAAGTAGATGGATCGTGAAAAATCAGACTATTCAGATGGGGTATTTAGAACGGATGTATTTTGTTGGACAGTTTAGAATAGACATATCCTAATAGACTCTGTAGGCTGTGTATAGATGACGGTATATATTTGCTTTAATGTTTTTTGTGATTGTTATATTTCTTTTAGATTTCAGATTGCTTGGCAAAATACATTTGTTCTAGGCGAACCATGTAAATATGTCTGTTTCCTTAGCTTACAATTAATTGTGTGCAATATTTGTTTTCAATTTTTGTTTTTTTATCAAGAAATTAACATTTTATAATCCACATGTTGAAGTATTTATCTAACCATTCGAATCTTGTCGTCTACGATACTAATACTTGATGTTTTAATTTCCAGATCAGAGAGTTGTATGCTTTTCTAGGGCGGTACATTGGACAACAATCGTCCAATGTACCAGCCCCAGATGATGGGGGTAGAGGAAGAGGACGAGAAAGAGGGAGAGGAAGAGGAAGAGGAAGTGGAAGCGGAAGCGGAAGCGCAAGAGGAAAAACAAGCGAAGAGGACGGAGCGGCAGGAGCAGACAGAGATAGAGAAAGGGGAAGAAAAAGAGACATAGAATTAGAAATAGAAAGAAATATACAAATAGAAACCGAAACAAAAAAAGAAAGAGAAATAGAAAGACAAATACAAGAGGGATTAACGAGAGGAGTAAGAACAATAGTGATAAAAGGAAGAGAAAGTGAAAAAGATGGACCAGGAGGAGGAGACGAAGATAAAGATAGAGAAAGAGAAAGAGAAAAAGGAAGAGAAAGAGAAAAAGAAAGAGAAAGAGAAAGAGAAAAAGAAAGAGAAAGAAGAATAAAAAGAAAAAGAGATTTAGACAGACAAGAAGAAAGAGTAAGAGAAAAAAGAATAAAAAGAGAAAGAGAATTAGACAGACAAGAAGAAAGGGAAAGAGAAAAAGAAAGAGAAATAGACAGGCAAATAGAAAGAGATATACAGGCGGACATTTTAGCTGGCATTAGAAGAGGCCGAGGAGGAGGACAGACAGAGGTTGAAGCTGGACGAGGAAGAGAGAGAGGACGCGGTGGACAAGGAAGAGGACGGGTATGGGACTGAAGCGTTGGACGAGGAACAGGGGGAAGAGGGGGGTGGAGCCAGAGTGCTGGACAAGGAAGAGGGGGGTGGAATCTGACGGCTCACCGAGGAACAGGGGGTAGAGGGGGATGGGACTGGAATGCTGGACGAGGAAGAGGGAACAGAGGGAGAAGAGGGGGAAGAGGCAGAGGACGGGGTGGTCGAGGGGGCTCGGTCCAAGTTTTTTTTTAATAATTAAATTTTTTAAATAAAAGTATTTTTTCCTAGTCTGATGTGTACAATTCATTCTTACCCTCTCCGTCATCAACTGGGTCAACTGGGTGCTGGTGTATTGGACAATAATTTCAATAGCTTTTATTTTAATTTACATTCCTCTTTTACTTTTGTTTTTCCTGTTTCTCTGTGATTGCATATGTATATGGATTGGAGTGTTGCCCTCACTTGACTCACATGGAATACGAATATGCTAATGAATTAGTTTGGTAATCGAGTCGAGTTTCCTACATCGTAACGTTTATTTTGAAGCTTGTTCTACAGTACACTTCTTGATTTTCTTCCATTAACAATGGTCATCATCTTTTTATGGATCACGAGCTGGTAAATGACTCCCTGACTTATATGTTATTTTATATACAAGGTTGGATGCAGGTGATGAACATGCATATCTTGGATAATTTGACCAGGCCAAGTTTTGGATCTTCTTTGTGTTAAATTGTTTTTTCATAACTTCCATCTCCAAATATTTATTATCATGTGATTGAATTGAAACTCAGTTGATAATATCACATGGCCATGTATTACGTTAAAAATTTAAATTGAACTTTATTTTATTTACTTAGATTCTGAATTAGGTTATAAAATGGATTTTTTTTTTTTCGATATTTAAGTAGATTAGAAAAAAATAATTGAGTCGTATTTTTTCATTTTACAATCGAACAAATATTGAAGTTGATACAGCGGATTGAAAAATGTAACATTGTGACGTCACCCATGTTAAGATATATCTATATATTACGAAAACTGGAATATTCAATCACCTATAACTTTCGTAATGATGATTTTTAACGAATAAGAAAAAATACGACCTAATTATTTTTTCTCACTTTACGTTAACCGCCTATAAAAATGAGAACAAAAAAAAAATTTGACAACCCAATTGGTGGTCCAGTTATTTTAACTTGCATTTTATCGTCAAGGGCTTGTCTGTGGATCACTAGTGGATATGTAATCATTATTTCCCCCAGAAGTTATCTAAAATGTGGTATTTACGTGCGATCAAATATATAATTTGCTATCAATTACTAATCTTAATAAATCCATCGTTTTATGGAACAGATTTTGTATTCAATCTCAGAATTTTCTAACAGAGTTATTTTCAAGTTTTTATATTCTGCATGTTTATGATTTTTTGTGTTGAATAGTTATTACGCAATTAACAACCGAGATAAACTAACAAGGGATTTAAACACAGCTTTGCTCGTGAATGTATGCATAAATATAATAGTTTATTAATAATCCATCATACACGTAATGTATAGTTTTAGTTCAGGAAGCATTAGTATCAGCATTAACAGGTCGATTTAAATAATCACAATTGATTAGCATATTACATCAACAAAGTATGACATGTAGTATGGAATAGGTAGATTGAGTCAGTGATTGGATTCACAGCGGAGGTGGTTTCATACAGATACAGGCCAGTGTGTATGGTTGGAAGTGATTGGCCAATAACCCATTATGAGCTTAAAAAATCTCATAATTGCCTAGATGGTTAAATACTGCAGTTAAGGAGGTTCGAGCGAAACTAATGAGTCAAAGTAGTGTTTGAATTTTTTCGCTTACTTAATTCTTCTAACAGTTATTAAAATTCATTATTTTCATCTAGAATAATACAACTAGTTCATAAATTGATAAGTATTACTTATTCAATAAAAGAAAGTAATGAAATGACTTCGGTATTTTTGACTCATACACGGAGAGACTTTTCCTAGTAATATTTCTTAAAATTCCTACCAGAATTTACTATTTTAGATGCAATTTGGGGATATATCAGCATTTTAGCACTTATTACTAGTTTGCCTAGTAATTCTGTAAGTTACAATCATCATTGGAATATAACCTAAGATATTTGTACAAACTCTCATACAAATGAGAAAGTTTACTAGTCAGGATGGTAATAAGTCTAGCAAATCTTATACTTATACCTAAAGCGAGCGGTACCTCTTCCAAGTCAGTATGGTAAAGTCGTGATCGCGGCGCAATGGGAATTTACCATACTGGCTTGGAAATTTTACCAGTCATCTTAGGAAAAATTCCACGTCAAAAATTAAAAAGCTGGAAGGAGGTGATAGGCTATTTGGCAGTTTCTGGATCTTACATTGTGTGGCTTCACTGGTGTGGTCTTTGTTGCACAGAGTTTATTACATGTGTGTGTTCGTCCGCACTCTAGGGGCTGGCGCAATTATTCCGTAAGTCTAGTCGTCGTCTTAAACCACTAGCCTTACTTCACCTACTCAACATAACCTCAACTCAACGCTCGCAATTTCGGACGCATCGCAGATATATGTTATAGTGTAGTCTTCAGCTTTCCTTATATACGAACGGATATAACTATTTGGCACTAGTGAGAGAAATATTTTGATGTTTCGCCATCTATCGACGAAGTGAGACCCGCCGAACTTGTTCGTCAATTCGCAGCGACGAAATTTACCATACTCGCTGGTAATCATTCTCACATGTGTAGCAAAACGTCTTATTCGACTAGTCTATTATTCCAATCCCTCTAGGAATACCTACTAGTATCTATGCCATCTTTTACTACTCTCCGTTCTCCTATACGCGGACAGTAATTTTTGCTATTCGCTTATTATTTGTTACTCTCGCAGAATATCAGAATGCATTATCCGAATAATAGACTTTTCCGGTACCGTAAGAAATATTGCCAAATCAGCTGATATATCCCAGATTTACTCGCAGTTATTGGAATCTTTACCAGGAAAAGTTTCTCCGTGTATGGTTTGATGACAAAATGTGGCAACAGCGCGCTGTTATGTGAATATATATAAGACATTTGGATACACATGCATTGCAGATATAAAGGGAAATTTTGTGAAAAAAATCTAGCAAAATGGAAAAATTAATTTCTCATCTCGTATTTTCTTTAAATTATATTTCTATCTTTTTCTTTTCGCTCAGCTGCTCCCGCGTCGCTGCCAAACTTTCAGTAATATGTATCACTGTCGATAAAAGAGATTGAAAAATCAAGTTTAACTTCAATTATTTCAATAATTACATCGGTAACGGTATATTGTTAATATGTTAAAATATTCCATAAGTATTCAACTTTATTATGCGTGGTTTTTTATCCCTTAAACTTGGGCGATTAATAGTGAAAATAATAAAACAAGTCATGCCGGTAGCTTGTCAGCCATAAGAGCCTGTGTATAAGAATTTTACAAACGTCATATTTAAAACTATTTTTCTAAGAAACTAGACGGCGGATCGTTCTCAAATTTTGAGAATACATCAATGAAGTATTCATTTGTATGTAAACGAAGTTTCAAATCTTAAACTTGGAAAATTCGTTTTACATAAGATTCGCTCGAACCTCCTTAATTTCTCGGAAATTCATAAGGTGCTACATGATTTCGAATGATTTCAAAGAATATATGGATAGCATATTTCAAGGACTCAAACGATTTAACTAGATTTTTAAAGTTATTAAATGTTCCAACTTATTTCATAGACCACGTGAAGCGTGGGTAGAACCCACGTTTTCACTCCTTATGACGTAAAATTTTGTATAGCACCCAATGGAACAACTTTTTTTGGCTTCGTGTGATTGTACTCTCGCCTTCGGCTCGTGCTGCAATCTCACACTTGTTAGAAGAAGTTTCCCCGCTCTCGTATCGTACTGTACTATTCTCAACTCAGTGTGTGATACTCGATTTTTTATGCATGTTGGTAGTGTGCGAAGTGCCCGATTCACACACTTCCATACGTGAAAATAATTAAGTTCTCTTATTTTGAACTCTCTCAATTTTGTGTCAAGTTGTGTTGACACATACATATTTACTGATTGAATGATCGCGTTACCAATATGTCAAATTAACATTACACATTATTTATAAATAATAGAAAATTATGCGAAAGAAAATATAATATACCATTGAAATCAAATGAGCCTTGCTTTTCTGATATAACTTGTATCTGGAACTTGCATTTTCATCAGTACACTACGAAAAGGGATATAATATAGAAGTTTGAATCTGAAAAACGAGTTTTTTTTGTCTCTGATTCTCTCCTTTCTTTAGTTTCGAAGACTAATAAAATTTTATGCTAGAGAAAATCATTTTTGAAAGTATTTTGTTTTTAATGGAGGGGCTTTGCCCCCTGCACCCCTACCAGGGGCTCTGCCCCTGAACCCTGTCCACACCCTGCCTCTCGTACTTATATCACAATGTATACTATACTTCCCTATTTTTTAGAGTTCTTTACAGGTCAAGAGTTTGGGACACTGAGTTTGAGAAAATAGTATATACGATACGGGTGTGTGTACTTGTATGGTACTTTACTATTGCAACACTTTTAATGGTCAGCAATTTTGAATATGTTGGTCTGTTTGGTAATCAGTTTGTGGTGCTGATGTATAGGTAGGTGAAGTTAGTAGTTCGTAGGCTGGTAGAAGTTGGTTCATTTGAAGAAGATACGTAGAGTGTTATAACTTCGGAGCAGCTGTGTGCTACCTCTGTCTTGGGACATCGTCTGGCCAAAATATTATCTTTGTCTATTCTAATAGATTTATAAGAGGATAGGAATGGTCCAGGTGAATGCAGCTGTGAAAGATATGAAATAACAAAGAATTGAAGGAAAGATTTCATAATATTAGTACTAATCGTCCTAGCATTGTTATCATTTTGGAGCCATGAGCGGTGGGCTACCTTTGTTTCGAAACGCTGTTCTACCGAAGTCTTATCTTCGTCTATCTCAACGGATTAATAAGCGGAACCTTCCTTTGGGGATTCCATTGGGGATGTCGTTTCGTCGAAGTCTTATCTCTGTCTATTCCAATGGATTTATAAGAGGATAGGAACGATTCAGGTAACTGTGGCTGTAAAAGATATGAAATAACAAAGAATTAAATGAAAGGTTTCGGGATATTACTGCTCAAAAATTTCTCTAGCATGTGTCATCACACGGGACCGTATTAATCGTAAGGTTTAGCAATTGGAAAATATTTCAGGTGATGGTTAGGAAACATAAAAAACAATAAACAAATAACGAGTCGTGCATTTAGTGGAAACACTGAAATATAATAATACCGGACCGTGCGCCGACCATTCTGTACCATTGGAATCAGCGTATAGAGAAAGATAGTTCGCAAGTAGTATCTTTGTCGTTGTTCCACTGAGTCGCGACTGTGCACTTGAAGTATCAAACAGCACCTGCTATAAATGTGTCAGTTCCTGCATTGAAACGATTTTTCGCTCACTCGCGTATTTTATGAATTGAAGTTTGGACGGTACTGTACCAACAGAAACGGGAATACTATCAGCACTGCTCCGGAGCTATTTTCTATCCATACGGACTAAAGCCGTCGGCGCACGATCCAGTATTATTATATATTTCAGTGAGAGGAAATCAAGAGGTTAGGACTGTTCTATTCATCTGTCTATTTTATATCGTGTGAACAAATGTAAAATCTAGTAAAATACGTACATACCGTTTGATTGATGTAAGTCATCGTAACCTCTTTTTCACTTTCTCCGGTTAGGAGTAAAAGAAAAAATATATATATACTAGGGGGGCTCCGCCCCCCTGCGCGCTTCGCGCACCAACCCCCCATGGCATCCTCGGGTATTACGAATTCCGCCCCAAAGTAACGGAAATTCCTAACGGTCCTATTAATATTGATCATTGTACATCCTTTATAACCAACTCTTGCAATTCGGGATCGTTAGAAGATATTTCGGCACTGATGTATTTATCAATTGCATCTGGAGTTATTAATTTATTTGTATAATTTGATACGAATAACATGTGTGCATGTGGTAATCCACGTTTCTGAAATTCTATTGTATAAACATATGCTGAAATATTCCCGAAAATTTTTCCACTAATGATATCGGCCAACAAAGCTCGTAATTTAGTATAAAATAATCGCACTGTAATATTTGGAATATCGTTACACGTTGTACCCGTCGGAAATTTATTTAATATTGTTTTTAACTCCGGCCAATTCGGGTTACACGTCATGGTAATAAATAAATCTGGACGACCGATTGCCCTAACAATAGCCATAGCATCTTGATAATTTTGCTGCATATTTCGAGGACTGCCTAAATAGGTGGATGGTAATACGAATATATTTCCTAGACGTTCCTTATTTTCGAAATTATTTGAATCATTCATAGCACTACGTGCTATGTGATCAACTAATCCTTGATAGCATTCGATGCGTAATTTTTTCTGGTTATACCTAAAAAAATTGAGCCTGTTATTTTCTATTATTATATAAGCTTGAATAACATACTGCTGTGTTAACCGACCACAAAATAAAATAGGACTGAAATTATCACCCTGTCTATAAGCTAAACGATAGGAATAGTATTGAAGAGTTGTGAGTCTTTTATTACTGGAATTATTTTGTTTGAATGTTGGACTCCATCCTAAATCCCCGCATGGAAACATTATTGGAAACGTCATTGGGTCGATATGAAATGATAATTTATTAAGACATGAAAAAGAATCAATACCTTTCGGAAGATTTTTTGGATAAATACATAAATCGAAACGTGGAATTTCACCATCCTTAGAAGCTATCAAAGCTGCACATTCCGCAGTGGTAGGTACATTATAACGATGTTGATCTGAATTTATGTTACGGACAAAATACAAATAATACTCTGGCAATGATTGATCCTTGGTTAATTCGAATAAATTTTTGTATTTTTTAGCGTATGGATTGTTATTGTTTAAAATTCCTGATATTATTTGTATATGTTCTTTGACTAAATTTTTATTTTCTTCTAACCTTTTTTCCGTTGCTTCATAATCATCATAAATATACATTTGGCCGCAATAAGGGATATTTCCTTTTTTTGTATGAATGCTGCTTGGAGTTATAAGACAAACTTGTCCTTGAATTTTTAAATTGTATACTCCTCTTTTAGATTCATTTATGACATTAGCATTAAATGTTACAAAGGAAAAACGACTATTATAATAACGAATTATTTCCCTAAACTTTTTATCATTCAACAATAAATCTTTTGAATCTTCATCATAATCACTCAACGGTGGAAGATGCACTTTTACATTATGGCAGCAACTTTTTTTCGAAAATTCCGCAGACCAAAATAATGCCGAACAATATGGACAAATATAATCCATTGCTCCAAGATCCAAGTAGGACACTTTATTGGGGCATAATTTAATAACTTGTTGCATTTTTCTTCTCTTATTAATGCGTTCACACGTCATGTTTTTTGCCATGTTGCTATCCCTTTTTTTACTCAACCGATTGTCGTCCATATTTTGAACCATATCCTTTTCCCTTTTTCTGTTCAAACGTTCTTCATGCATATTCCGTACAACATCTTTTTCCCTTTTCTTATCTAAACGCTCGTCTTCCATATTTTGTACCACATCTTTTTGTCTTTTTTTATTCAAACGTTTTTCATCCATATTCCGTACCACATCTTTTTCTCTTTTCTTGTTTAAACGTTCTGCTTCCATATTCCGTACAACATCTTTTTCCCTTTTCTTATTTAAACGCTCGTCTTCCATATTTTGTACCACATCTTTTTGTCTTTTTTTATTCAAACGTTTTTCATCCATATTCCGTACCACATCTTTTTCTCTTTTCTTGTTTAAACGTTCTTCTTCCATATTTCGTACCATGTCTTTTTCTCTTTTTTTATTTAAACGTTCTTCATCCATATTCCGTACTACATCTTTTTCTTTTTTCTTGTTTAAACGTTCTTCTTCCATATTTCGTACCACGTCTTTTTCTCTTTTTTTATTTGAACGTTCTTCATTCATATTCCGTACCACATCTTTTTCCCGCTTCTTTTCTAAACGCTCTTCAGTCATATTTTCCACCATATCCTTCTTCCTTTTTTTCCCCAAACGTTCGATGGTCATATTTTCGATTTTATTCATGCACCGTTTATTTAATATTTCTAACACGGTCAGATTTTCAACTCGTCGTTTGTTATTAATTATATTTTTATTATCGCTATGATACCTACGATTACAATAGCTCTTATAATCATTCCAGAAAGTGGAGTTCAAACATTCTATGACATCATAATGACCTCTATCGATAATACCACTTAAAAAAAGTATCAATTTACTGTTGCTATAATTTGGGCCATATTCCTTTGGTACTTCAGAATTATTAACATAAACCATTAGATAAACATTGTAAATATTCACAAAAGATTGTAACTCAACCTCCCCCCCAAAAACTCCATCTTTGGTCATACATAACTTATAACAATCTCTATCCGTAATTTGAGTTCCATAAGATTCGTCCCCTAATATGAATGGTTCGGAACCGATCAGTTTTTATAAACATTAGAAACGATCCTTAATCTAACTTGCCTATGCTTTTCCTGGTCGTTATACAAAAAATAGGAAAATGACCTGAATAAACAATTACCATCCCCTAAAATAGATTCTTCAATTACGTGATTTGATTTAAAATTATCCATAATAATTTCGGACGAAATATCGAAAATCGGTTTATCGAACCTAAAACTATTTTCGAAAATTCTCTCCTATTCACTTTCTAACAAAATTATCTTGTACACACTTACCTTTTCAACTAATATTTTCCATTACGATTCCGGTATAGTTTTAGCATATATCTTCATACGTTCAATTTTGTAGGTCACAAATATTCAGTATGAAACTGTCAAAAACTGTCAAATAATAGACTGCCAGAATTTGAATGACTGCTTTCAACAAAACAATTGCTCTCAACCACAATCTCTATGTCTATGAATAAGGGTGATAATCTCTAAATCTTAATATACGAACAAAACTTGAACCAAAAATATGTAGAAAATTCAAATGTGAACAATTTGGTCCTATATATGTTCAATATTTGGATGCTCTCATTTATATGCTTTTATCGAAAGGTTTCACGCGCCAACCACCCATACTTTGATTCGTATCAGTTGTTTTGAGACCCAAATAATCCGTTCTAATCATACCCCCAGAATTCTGTTGCTTTTTTCACCTAAGAATTCTGAGAGAACCCAGGAATTCTGGGGGTAACAAAAGAATTCTGGGAAAACCCTTAGGTTAGGTTAGGGTCAGGTTAGGTTAGGGTTAGGTTAGGGTTAGGTTAGGTTAGGTTAGTGTTAGGTAAGGTTAGGTTGGGTAGGATATTACCCAGAATTCCCTCAAATACTGACACGGCGGCGGCGGCGGCGGCGGCGTTTGTTTTGTGACTCCCGAACATATATCAAAGGTCAAAGGTTAAAGGTCCTAGGTCCAGGAAAACAAAAGAATCTGGAATACTGGGGAAAACCCAGGAATTCTGGGGAAAACAAATGAATTCTGGGAAAACCCAGGAATTCTGGGAAAAACAAAAGAATTCTGGGGAAAACAAAAGAATCCTGGGAAAACCCAGGAATTATAGGAAAAACAAAAGAATTCTGGGGAAAACAAAAGAATCTGAAATACTGACACGGCGGCGGCGGAGGCGGCGGCGGCGAGATATCTTTATAATGTAGAGAGATATTTTGCCAGGTTCGTTGTTTTATTCTCTATCTATATTTGAACCCAGCTTAGAGGATCCGTTTCGTGCAACTACAAGAGGCCATCATGCAGATGTCATTATTATTAATAATAACGGTCATCGGCGTGAAACCACGGTCGTCGCACCATTTCATTTTACTGATTATTATTTACTGATTCACTGGGTCACTGATATAAAACTATATTGGCATGGCCGATAACACCTTATATAATTATATAATTAAATATATAACTATATATATGAATAATTATATACATAAAATTATTAATATTTTAACTGTCAATACCGCGGTCCGATCCGACAGCCATCCGACGGCCATTTTGATTTCGTCGACCCTCTGTAGCTCACTTCGTAACTTTATTATCACATACCGACCGAGTGCGGATTCAGATTCATGCCAAAATCAATAGGGGGCAAGAATTCAATGGCTTGTAACCACGTTTCAAAGTTCAAGTCGATCTGTGTCGCCGTTCGTTCGGAAATGTACGGACAGTCTGCGAAAAATCTGATATCAGATGTGGGGGAGAGAAGGAGAATAAGAATTTTTTTCATCAACTTTAGCGACGAATAACTCGGAAACCAGTATACCGATTTCGATCAAATTTATACAGTGAAGTCGTGTGGTGGGGGAATATCTGTTCTGTGAATTTGATCGAAAAACATTAACGCGTTCCGAAGTTATGACCTCGTGCTTACAGGTATAAGAGTTCCCCCGAGAAAATAGACTCGCGGTAGCTCTCGCCTGCCTACGGGTACTTGGCGGCGATTCGCTGCCGCGAATCTTGATAGGTGCTGTCGTCAATGTCTTCTTCAAATTTTCAAAAGCTTCTTGTTCTCTCGAAGTCCATCCAAATTTTACCTCTTTCTTCAGCAAATGTGTTAGCGGTTTTGCTAAACCCGAGAAATTCTGTATAAATCGTCTGTAGTATCCGGCCAAACCCAGAAATCCTTGAACATCTTTTACACTCTTTGGAATTGGAAATTCTTCTACTGCTCGGATCTTCTCTGGATCTGCCTTTATCCCGTCTCTCGTGATGACGTGTCCCAAGAAGTTGACTTCTTTCCTCAGAAATTCACACTTGTCGGGTTGTAGTTTCAATGAATTTTATTGTGAGCGTTCCAGTACCTCTTCCAGTCGTTTGTTATGTTCCTACAAACTAGGAGCATGTATGACAATATCGTCGAGATAGACATAACATCTATGGCATTGTATTCCTGAAAGTACAGTATTTATTAATCGTTGAAATGTAGCGGGTGCGTTCTTCAGTCCAAAAGGCATGCGATTGTATTCGCAATGACCGTGTGAAGTGGAAAATGCCGTCTTGCACTTATCCTCTTCTTTCATTGGAATTTGGTGAAATCCTGATGCTAGATCTAATGTAGAGAAATATTTTGCCTTACCCAACTGGTCCAATATTTCCGTGATATTAGGCAGTGAAAAGGAATCTCCTACAGTAACCTCGTTCACCTTACGGAAGTCAACTACGACTCTCATCTTCGTTTTTCCTAATGCTTCCGCCTTCTTTGGTACCACTAGCAGTGGTGCGTTCCATTCACTTTTGCTTTGTCTGACTATCCCGTCGGCAAGCATTTTATCTACCTGCTCGTTTATCTCCTGCTTGTGTTTCTCCGGAAGTCTATAAGGTCTTACATTTATTGGTGCGATATTATCTGGACTCGTTGTAATTCTGTGACTAGCTGCGTTCGTGTAACCCAGATAGTCTCCTTCTAAGTGAAATACATCATGAAATCTTTCACAAATATCTGACAGGCTCTCTTTTTCTTCTCGATTCAGATGACTCGTACGTAGGTTGTCTCTCAGCTGTTGCATTCGGCTCGCGTTACTCGGTGTCATCGTCCGGCATGCATATACTTGCGTCATATCTGTGTGCTCTTGGCCTAGAGCTACGATTTGTTCACACGGCTGTTCCAGTTCTACATTATAATCGTTCGTATTCAAAATGCTGACTTTTCACTCACCGTCGACTGCATTGGTGATGCAACTCCCTAGGTATACTCCAGGCTGTAACTCGATTCCTTCGACGATGCCTTCCGCGTCGTCGCGTGTCTTTGCACGGATTATATTCTCGCTTCTTCGTTCAAGCGATATGTGAGCTCCTGTGGCTCCTAAATTCCATGTCGTTCCGTACAATCTTGCGTATTTCCCAGATCTAAGCTCGACGTCATGCTTCTCAAGGAAGTCGCTTCCTAAGAGACCGTCTGCTTCCAGTGGAAAATCGTCTTTAACTGCGTAAAACGGGTGCGATATGTGCCTATCACCAACCCTTATATTCAACCTGACCTCACACAAGGTCGTCGCTCACTGGTGTTCCGCCTATTCCTCTGAGCGTGATCACACCGTCTTCAGCCATCACTTCGCCGTCAATTTTTCCGACTTTTACTAGGCTTACCTCAGCTCCTAAATCTAATAGCATAGTTCCGTGTCTCGTCTTGAATTCATCTGCCTCGATCGTTGCGTGATTCTTCTGTCTTGATCCATTTATTAGGCAATTGACTGGTACAACGCGATACGGTTGCCTGTCCGCCGCGCCTGCTCCTCGTTTCCCGGAATCTCTTCGTTTTGCTTGCTGGCGTCTCTAAAAGGACATCGCTGGACCCGTTCCTCTCCTCTAGGAGGTCCCCGATTCCTTTCGTATCCTTGCCGATTTTCTTCTGCTATTCTAGTTCTGCAGTCTCGTATGACGTGCCCTGATTTCCTACAGAAATCACAAATTACCTGAATTCTTCTCACGTAGTTACTTGGTGTCGGCAATCGTTGAGGGTGATTGGATCCTGTCTTTGCTGAGCGACAGTCTCGTGCTAGATGTCCTGTCTTCCCACAGTTGTAGCAATTGTTTCCTCTGTTATCTCCTCTGCTGTTGCGCGGTTGATTGTATTCCCGATCCGATCCACGAATGGGGCCTGAATCACGTTCTTCTTTAATCGCGAGTGATATGGCTTCTCTAAGATTTTTACAGCGTCGGCTCTTGACCAATATCCTCAGCTTGTCGTTCAAGCCTCTGATGAAGATATTGACAGCTTGTTTTCTGAACTGGCGTTCCAGCGTCGATTTCGAATCCTCTTCTGCGGCTTCCTTCATCGTTACTTCGATTACCTGTGCAGTTAGTTTCTCGACTCGTGCTCCATATGACTTCGCGTCCTCGTTCTGACGTTGTCCACAGCTACTGAATTCCACTTGTAACGAAGCTAATGTCCGTGTATCGATGCTCATTGACTTCAGCTCTTCCTCCAGTGCATTCCAGGTGTCAATCGATTTGTATTCTAAAGCTCGTGCCGGAGCACCTTTGATTCGGGTGCTCAGAACAGCTTTCCATAGATTTCCCGTATCTGCAGGTCGTATTATCTCACGTGCATACTTGCAAGAGCGAATAAAGCCACAAACCTTTCCTCGGTCACTGCTATCGAACATCTCGATGTCCTCCAGCACTTGTCTCACGGTTGGGGTGTCTTCGGCCATATTGATTGGAGGTTGATTCGCTGCTGTGTTCTGAATCTGTTGTCGTGCTACTTGTTCTCGAGACTTACTTTTAACAAATTCGCATCATGCCGCACGAAGTTCGTCAACTGTATTTTCTTCGCTTACGTTTATGCCAAGATGCTTACAGGTTTGAAGAAGATGATCTTTCCGTAATTCTTGAATCCACGCGGTTTTACCTTCTGCAATGCGTCTTTCCACCAAGTCGTTGTTCAATGGCATTCGCTCCTTTTCCCAAGATTCTTGTGCTGCTGCAGCCAGTGATAAATGGAAGGCGTGCCTCTGGCTGGAAGGTAGTACGCCAAACAACGGTGAATTATCCCCAAAGCTTACTTCTCCTTGTAACTCAGGTTTAGTCGGAGAGTCTACGGATGCTAAACGTTCTATTCCTTTATTTGACATGTGATTTCACGGTGATTTCCTTAACGATGCCAGCTTCCGGTGCCACTATCACTATTCTTTCAATTCACTTGCTCGATACTTGACACTTGATTTATTTGTACGATTCGACGATCCCACCGCTGCCACCAGTTGTTGTAATCGGGATCCTGAGATCTTTCATACAACTACAATTTGATTAAAGGTCCGTTGTCGAATTAGGAGTTGTAACTCAGTCGTACAAAGTAATTCAAGTTTATTCAATGTATGAAGTTTCACAAAGGCTTTACTAATTTCGAACTAATCTCTCTATAATGTGTCTTGCTTCTGGTCGCGATGTTCTGACGACGGGCGCGTCGTCTGCTTGCCCTTTAACGACTCTTTTGGTGCTGCGTCTGCATATTGCTATGTATTTCGCAATACGATCGAGTCCTTGCCCTGCTATACCACGTTTAGCGCATTCTTGTATTTCGCTGAACGATAGAGTCGTTGCCCTGCTATACCGGATATGAGGTGTCGCAATAGCTTGGTATTCGAATTGCAACAACGCGCGCACCCCGGGGGGCCCCACCACGGTCAAGCCATCACGACAGGGTCTTTGACGCAAAACCGAGCACGCGTCGATGATTTTTATATATTCAATTGCAGATCCGACGGAGCTGTGAGTCGCGAGGATGGACAAGCGCTGGAAATATCCCTTTTTCGCCATCGTAGCCGAGCCTTCCAGTTGCGGTAAATCCAACTTTGTGAAAAACTTTCTGCAACACGCGAGCGAGATGTGCGATACGGAGTTCGCAAGGCTGGTCTGGCACTATGCCGAGTGGCGACCGTTGTACGGGGAATCGAGCTCCGTAGAATATCAAGAGGGTTTGCCGCAACCGGCTGACTACGACGCGGACGCCCGGCCCAAACTGCTCGTCATCGACAATCTGATGCGCGAGTCGTCCAACGGCATTGTAATCGATCTCTTCACCAAGGGTTGCCACCACAAGAACATGAGCGTGTTTCTGATCACGCAGAATCTGTTTCACCAGGGACGCGGGCAGAGGGATATCTCGCTGAACGCCAATTATATAGGTTTCTCCAAGAATCCGCGCGATCGCGCGCAGATAGATCACTTGGCTCGTCAGGTGCACCCCGAGGACCCTCGCTTCCTGCGGGAGGCCTACAACGACGCCACAGCGCGCCCCCACGGCTATCTGCTCCTCGATCTAAAACAATCTACCCCGGAGAACTGCCGCTTTCGCACCGATATATTTCCCTCGGATTCGCGTCACTACGTTTACGTGCCTTGCAGGGATATAAAGGGTGGAGGATCGCACGCGGCGTCAGTCGTTCGTCTGTGATGAAGCCCGGAGCTAGACGAGTAGGAGGAAGAAGAAGAGGTTCGGCAAACAGGTTCGGCTCTTTCAACTTCACGGTCTTGCAGGCTATCTGTAAATCGGACCCCGCTCGGAGACAGGCTCTGCTGCGCGCGGCCGACGACGCTCTGGTGAAAAACATTTGCGAGGGCGCTCTGAACACTCTCAGGGGTAACGTGAGCCTGAGCGCAGATCGGAAAAGACGTTTGGGCAAGCACAGAAAAACTTTATGTCGCCTGGCCTGCGACACGGGCAGCTGGAAAAGTAAGAAACGTTTGCTGCTTCAACGGGGTGGATTTCTACCCTTGCTGCTCGCATCGATTATCGGCGGGTGAAAAAAGAATCAAGGCAATGGAGCGGGCCAAGAAAATGGTCCTGATACCGCAGGAGACAGCCGAACGTATTCAGCAGCGGCGACCCGATACGGATCCCGCGAACCGTCTGGATAGCGAGATGCACGCTATTCTCAACGACCCGGGAAAAACGATCGGGAAAAATGGAAGCTGTACAGACAGGTGCTGAGACGGTTCTTGTTTTTTGCCGCCGAGTCGCGAAAACTTTTGCGATTCTCTATACGAGGGGTGGGTGGCGAGACACCTGGTGGGAAAAAAGAAGGAAAAGAAGAAGAGATGGATGGGGTGGCTGAGGGGAATGCAGCTGGTAACAGCAATGTAGCTGGAAAGGATATCGTACTGAGCGGGCCGGACAAGTTTCGGCGGAAAGCGGAGCTGTTGCTGAACTATTTGACCACCAACGGTCGCTCCGAGATCTCGGGGGATGACAAGGGGACGATAGCTATAAGGGGGGCTCGGATAGCCGGGACGAACATCATCGATTTAATAAAGGACGCGGTACGCGAGAGAAAATCTATGCAGGCCACAGGGAGAGAACAGTTCGCGCGGCTCCCTTACGCGATCAACACGCCGCAAGAGTACATAGGTAATCCCGTTTTTCGAAAACCTACGCGTCACGCCTCGTCACGATCGACAGCCGGCCCGTCTCATCAGAGACGTATCAACGACGAGGACCGGGCTGTGAACGGTGACGTTGATACGAACGAGGCGGGTGAGGAGGAGGAGAACACGGATTCGGACTCGATATTTGCCACACCCAAGAATAGACAACGACCAGGGCAAACCGGAAACGGTGCTTGGGTGAGACACAGGTTGAAATGAAGATCGTCAAACGACTGTACTACGATCCGGCCAACGAGGCGGGTTACGCGGGTGCCAGGAACTTGACTCGATCCGTGGGAAGAAAAAAGGGGAAAAAAATACCTCGTGCCACGGTGGTCGAATGGCTGGCGTCGCAGGACGCGTACACGCTGCACAAGTCCATACGTAGGAAATTTCCCCGAGCCAGATACAACGTGCAGAATATAGACGACCTGTGGGAGGCGGATCTGGTGGATCTCAGATCGATCAAACAGTACAACGACAGATACGGCTACCTGCTGGTGATCATAGACGTGCTCAGCAAGTTTGCCTGGGTCGAGCCGCTCGCCGACAAGAGCGCGGCCATTGTTGCTGAGGCTTACGAGCGCGTGCTGTCGTCCGCGGAACATTGCCCTGTCCAATTGCAGACCGACAAAGGCAAGGAGTTTGTCTGAGCTCGATTCCAGAAGCTGCTCGCCGACAGAGGGGTGCGGTACAGAGTCACGCGAAACCCCGACATAAAGGCGGCCGTTGTGGAACGCTGCAATCGCACTCTCAAGGAGAGAATGTGGCGTTACTCGACCCACAAAAATACCCATCGCTACCTGGATAGATAAATAGATAGAATGTTTATTTGTCCATAACAATATTGGACGAGTCTTACCGTAATATACAAATAGAAATGACAGTAGAGCCACAGAGTTACAGAGTTACAAAGTTAGAAAATTATTACAAAGAAAGCAGGAGTAAGATAAAGAGCAGAATAATCGAGAAAGTGTAGGTGTATAAAATAAAATAAAATAAATATGTAACGGGCTGGATAGCCGATTAGAAATTAATGGAGTAATAAGACGGGGTGTAAGGGAGAATAAATGTGGTTGAGTCTAGTGAAATATACTGAACTCTTATAATTCTAATTTATTCAATAATCTTAAGCCTAATACATGTGGATGAGTGTAGAGTGTGGTGTGAGGGTGCTTGCAATTACTATTTGGGTGAATTAATACTGGCTGAAGTTACTGACCATAAATCGAGTGAGGTTTGGATATATCACAAAATCTACAAATCTAAATTACTTATATGGCACTGGTCGTTAAGACGTTCGTGACTAGAGTGACGATCGGACCTCGTGTCTGCTCGTCCTCGGCTAGCTTCGTCTATTTTCGGTGTTTTTGAATATTCTTTGGTTTCCCCGCGTAGCTTGGGGAGATTTGTGACTTGTTATGTCACAAATGGAACTAAGAAACTTAACAGAGAAAGTAAGTAAGTGAGTTCCACATCTTATGAACGCGGGGATCTGAAAAGAAAAACACATGTGAAAACTTACAGTCATTTATCTAAAATTTCCAAAATTTGAGCCACTAATTTGCAAATAACTTGGCCAAAATAGACACATTCAAAAATTCCCTCGTTCATATCATGAGGATTTGTCGCCCGAACAAAATGAGCCGTCAAAGACCCCAATCGGAGCAACGGTGCTCCTAAAACCTTACGACACAGCTCCAAAAACATAGTTCTGAGATAAACGAGTTTGAAGTTTTTGCAGAAAAATTGGTATATACTCCTCCGGAGGCTCATACATTAAAAAGTTTGTTGTACCAAAGTTGAATGAAATTTTTTTTTTTTTTAATTTTCAATTTTCAAAAAGAATTTTTTTTTTTATTGGAAATTTAATTTTTCCTTTTTCTTTTCTGCAAACTATTTTCTCAGAACTTTTTTTTCCCATGTATTTTTTTGTTCCATACATGCTTCTTTCTCTTACTCACTTCTTTAAAAAGCTTCAGCAGCATATGAGGGCCCTGCTGCATCCTCCGCAGACTCATTGCCTTGCCCAATACAACGCATCGCTAGTATGGATCGCCTATTGATTTCATACGCGCTTCGTGTATCATCAATCATAGGGCTACTTTTGAAGATTTTTAGCTGGACACAATTTTCACAAGAGATACCGTATGTTCCACCCAGTCCTCTCAAGCTAACTTCAGTCATAACTATCGACCCACCACATGTCTTGCAAGATAAATGCTCCCGCAGAGCACGGAATAGTGTTTCACGTGAAACAGCCTATAGCCAGCAGAATCGCTAGCCTCGTAGTCGCCACTGATTTTTCTATCCGAAGCTGTTGAAACATGAGTGCTCTGTCCATCAGCCGCTGTTTGCTTCTGCGGAAATGTTTTCGCCCTCTTCTTTGACCGGCCAATGCATCCTTTTGTGCCAACACCAGAACTCCTCTCTCTTCTTTTCATATTGAATATATTGGATATATTTTATATATTTCCTTTCTGTTTTATCAAAAAATCTGTGAACAAAAAGCAAAAAAACTTCGACCGCACACACAGTTCGGCAGAAGCTTAGTGTAGATATTACTATTTTGATTGAATACTTACTTTTAGGTTATAGTTTTCGAAGCACCAAGTCACAACACCCGTACAACGATTACGCGCTATAGATATTAGGTAAATTTATAATTATTTAGTACTGAAAAGTACTGTTTTTATTTATTTATTTCAATTCTGAAACACTGGAAATCGAGCAGACGCTCACGCAACCTCGAAAAGTATTGCACAAGTAATGGCGATCATACACCATGTGATCAATATCGAAATCAAGCGCCAGCGCCACTTGCGCCAAATCGCGATAGCCAAATAACGAACTTTTGACCGTAACTTCTAAACCGTGACGATTTCGTCAAACTCGATTTTTTCACAGACGTAGAAGATCTTTAGGTAACATAAACTGCAAAAAACGAAAAACCAATTTTTTCGAAAATTCAAGCTGTACTGGTCCCCTTAAGTCGGAAGCAGTGGCGCAAAGGATGTTAGAACAACTCAGGGCGGAATCGATACCGCCACAGGGAAACAGAGATAACTCAGGCACAGCTGAGGCAAGAACCACACATAATAAGGTGGAGTAAAACTACCTGTATCAAACCTGCCCACGTTTAGTGGTGAGTATAATAAATGACTATCATTTAAGGACTCCTTTAAATCATTAATCCACGAAAATGAAAATCTGTCCCCAGTTCAGAGGCTGCAATACCCTCGCAGTTCCCTGAACAATGAGCCGCTCCAAATAATTGGCTCACTGAAGACATCAGCGGAGAACTGTGAAATAGCATGGCGAGCCCTGCTAGACCGCTACGAGGATAAGAGACGGATAATTACGACACATGTGAAAAAGCTACTAGAACTTCCAAATATAACTAAGGGAACCCCGCCAAGTGTCCCCCACCGATTTCGACGAAACTTTAGGAGATTGTAGAGGGGGTGAAAATATTTGATACGTATTTTTTTATATCTGCGGAATCCCATCCCAAGGGGGTATGATCAACCACTGAAAGTTGCAGATTTTGCTATTCGATAGCTCGTGAAGAACCAATGGCCGAGGATTTTGAAAATCTGATGCCAGATTCGTCATCAGCGGCCCCGAAAACCCCCGGTAGCACCTTGTCAGCCAAAAATCCTCGACCCTTCGTTCTTCGCGAGCTATCGAATAGCAGAATCTGCAATTTTTAGGGGTTGATCACACCCCCTTGGGGTGAAATTCCGCAGATATAAAAAAATACGCGTCGAATATTTTCTCCCCCTGTACAATCTCCCAAAGTTCCATCGAAATCAGAGGGGGACACTTGGCGGGGTTCCCTTTAAGGAAGATCATTAAACATTACGCAATTTTGTAAACCATATCAAAACGAACCTGCGAGAATTGGACTCGTCGGGTCAACCAGTAACAGAGTAGGACGCTATTTTGGTTCCCTTAGCAACTGACGAGTTCGACTTTAAAAGTCGTCAAGAATGAGAAAACAAACTAGGCGAAACCGAATCAAATCATATGCCAAAAATGAAAGAGCTACTCAAGTTCCTGGAAAAAAGGAGTAATTCACTGGAAGCCATAGAAAAGGGAAGCTCTACCCAGGAAACTGGCAAGGCAAACACGACGAACGGAAAGAAAAAACAAGTGTCATTAGCTACGACTACCTGCCTGCCATGTAAAATCTGTGATGGAGCACATGCAACATATAATTGTGAATACTTCCTAAAACTATCGGTTCCAAAAGGATTGAGCGAAGCTAAGAAAAGAAATTGGTGCCTAAACTGCCCGAGACCTGGACATTATACAAGAGATTGAAGGGGATCACATTGCAAACAATGCTCAACCGCACAACACCCTACTTCACCTGAGTTCGGAGGACTTCGCAGCAACAAGGAACGAACAATCGGAAGGAGCCACAAATAATAGCGAGGTGAAAGCAAACAAGGGCTCAACCTTGGAAAACAACTCAGCAGAAATAATAGGAGGATCAAGTTCAGCAGTGGCTGTACATTTCGTAGAAGAGCAAATATCACAAGTGATGCTTGCCACAGTACAGGTATTAATTCAGGATGCTTATGGGAATTGGCAAAAATGCAGGGCAGTCCTAGATCCAGGGTTGCAGTCAAACTTGATTACGAGCGAAGCGGTCAAGAGGTTGGAAATACCCACCCGAAGAGAAAATCTGCCCGTCGACGGCATAAATCAGACAAAAACTTGTGTTCGCCAATCAACCTCAATTTCAATGAAATCAACACAGGAAAAATTCTCAACAACACTAGAGTGTCTGGTCCTACTAAAAATGACAGAGAAACTTCCGCAAATACGAGTAGATCCAGACAAGATAAATGTACCAAGAGATGTACGCCTAGCAGACCCTCTGTACGACATCCCAGGCACAATCGACCTATTGATTCGAGCATGACTGTTTTGGACCCTGCTCTGCGTAGCATAAATAAAGCAAGAAAGGGGCCAACCGAAACTACAAAGAACCCTACTAGGTTGGGTTATTGGCGGAGAGTTGGTCAATACAAAAGAGCCTCCTTGCACAACGATACGCAACCTTGTGACTAATTCCGTGTTGCACGAGCAATTAGAGAGATTTTGGAGCCAAGAGGATATAGGGAAAACCCACCCTACCAAAACAGAAGAGACATGTGACTACCATTTCATAAGGACATTCCAACGAGATCCGGAGGGAAGGTTCATCGTGTGCCTGCCCAAGAAAACCGAAGTCACACTAGGAGACTCCAAAGATCAAGCCTCGCAAAGATTATATTCAATGGAACGGGACATATGTCCTTGATTGCACCAGAAATGGCTATGATTTCCACAGGAGCCTACTATATACCCTATCAACCGGTAGTTCGACCAGACAGCTTGACAACCAAACTGCGGGTTGTATTCGATGCCTCAGCCGAAACAATATCGGGAGCGTCTCTAAACGACACACTCGAGGCAGGGCCTAGCTTGCAAAAAGATCTATGCGATATAATTCTACGATTCCGAATACACGAATACGTTCTTACAGCCGACATAGAAAAAATGTTCAGGCAAATAATTATAAACGAACAAGATAGAGACCTGCAGAGAATCCTCTGGCGGCAGGAGCGAACAGAGCCGGTGAGGGTGTATGTCTTTGATACTGTAACATACGGGACAACAAGCGCACCGTTTCTAGAAATGCGATGCCTGAAGCAACTGGCCACCGATCATGAAGAAGAATATCCGTTGGCTGCCGCCGCTTTGAGGCAGGACTTTTATGTGGACGACGTACTAACAGGCACAGCCTACCAAAAAGAAGGAATCCTCTTGCGAAAAGAGTTAACGCAACTGCTCGCAATGGGACAATTCAACCTAAGAAAGTGCAGATCCAATAATCCCGAATCATTAGGAAACCTGGCAGAAGATTACAGCAAACAAGAATTATTGGTCATCGACAAACAACAAGCATTGAAGACACAAGGATTGTTCTGGGATGCCACTTCAGAAACACTACGTTATCGAGCAACAGTTCCAGAACAGCAAAAAGCAACAAAACGCAGTGTATTATCACAAATAACCCGAGTTTATGACCCATTGGGTCTTGTACACGGAGAAAATTTTGCGAGCACCGCCGTCGCACTCACTTTTTCAAGCGGTACGGCTGCACGCTCAGAAGCCTGAGCGCGTCACCATCGCAGTTTTAGAGCTCAAGCGTCTCAAGACCTTCAGCGTGCGGCGATCGCATAAACGATGACGCTCACGTATAGAGAGAACCCTGCCTTACCACTACCCGTGAGATGGCCCTGTTGGCACTCTGCGAAGCCCGAGCTCTCGTGCTGCGGTGCGCGCACAAAGCTAAGATCGTAGTCGTCCGACTTTTTTGACTACGGCACTCGCATATGAGTCAGTCCACGTCAAGCGGGACGGATTTGGCCAAAAGTTCACCTCAATCTTTCTGATTCTTCTGCAATTTTTTCTACATCTGCTCTGGGTAAAATGAATGGATGAAACATTTTTTTGTTCAACTCGAAGGGCTTAGAAGCTACAAGGGGTTGAATTTTCGAAAAAAACCATCAAAAATCGGAATCGCACTCTCCTTTACACGTCGATATCTCCGGATTCCTTTGTCGTACAGACATCAGCAAAAACTCATTTTGAAGCTCTTGAATCGCACTTTCATCTTATGAATTTTCAATTTATGGGATGAACAATTTTCTATTTGTTATTAACAATTATATTCTTCAAACGTGATTTTCGAGATCATTACCACCTTTGAAAATTCTGAAAAAAATACGAGCGTGTTCCTTGATTCATTCTCTACAAAATCTGTAAGTTTAAAAATGGAACTCCGATGAAAACTATATTTAATAAGCGATTGATCCGTGCGGGACGTCGCGCGCACTGTCTACGCGGGCGCGCCGAAACCGAGGCTCGTTTGCTTTACATACAAAGAATATAGGGGGGCATATTATACGTTCAAATCCATCAAATCCATCAATTTGCAGAATCATTCATTTCATTTCATGCTGAATACTCGACCTCAAATTACAAAAATATAAATATGGAGGTACACACTTGACTCAAGGTCTTGAGTATAACTGGACTGGTGAATATAACGTATTTTTTTATTTCATCAAATGGAATACGTCAGCGTATCATTCGATCAGTCACGTGCTGAATCAGTGAATTTAAAATTACTCAATCATAAACCATGAGAACTATACATTTCTATGAAATCTCAAGAGGGGACTTACACCTTCAAAAAAACTTTTCTTCGAACCACTTGTACACTATTATAAAATCGACTCACAATCAGTTATTTTTCAGCAGATTACCAATATTTTGAACTGTAATTCAGAAATATTACACAATATTTGAACTTGACCTTACGTAGCCCTCGTAGTTCATGATTGGTAAATTTAAATGTATTAATTCAGTAAGTGATTGATCGGAAAATACGGTGTCGTATTCCGTTTGATTTTCAAGGCTTTAGTCAAGTGTGTACCTCCATATTTACATTTTTGTAATTTCAAGTCGAGTATTCAGCATGAAATGAAATAAATAATTCCGCAAATTGATGGATTTGATGGATTTGAACGTATAATATGTCTCCCTATATTTCTTGCATGTAAAGCAAAGGAGCCTCAATCTCGGCGCGCCCGCGTAGACAGTGCGCGCGACGTCTCGCACGGATCAATCGCTTTTTGAATGTAGTTTTCATCGGAGTTCCATTTTGAAACTTACAGATTTTGTAGAGAATGAATCAAGGAACACGCTCGTATTTTTTTCAGAATTTTCAAAGGTGGTAGCCATCTCGAAAATCACGTTTGAAGAATATAATTGTTATTAACAAATAGAAAATTGTTTATTTCATGAGTTAAAAATTCATGACATGGAAGTGCGATTCAAACGCTTCAAAATGAGTTTTTGCTGATGTCTGTACGACAAAGGAATCCGGAGATATTAACGTTTAAAGAAGAGCGCGATTCCGATTTTTGGTGATTTTTTCGAAAATTCAACCCCTCGTAACTTCTAATCCCGTCGAGTTAAAAAAAAAAAAAAATGTTTCACTCATTTATTTTACCCATGGAATATGTGAAAAAAATTGCAGAAGAATCAGAAAGATTCAGGTAAATTTTTGGCCAAATCCGTCCCGCTTGACGTGGACTGACTCATATACCTAATTTTAAGCCGAAGAACAATATTCCTATTATAACTAATTATTAATTAAGCTTTATTACCAGTATTATGACTTGAAAAAAAAAATGAGAGGGTTGAAGGACAAGATCCTACCTCCATTACTGCAGCTTCGAGATCAGAGTCCTTCGAGGGGGCGGAATGTCTGCGAGCGACGCCAGCACGCTTAGATTTGAATTGACGCTACCCTTACAGTCCATAAGCGGAGCTGCGGTAGTAGCGAGTGAGTGGGGATCTTGATAGTCACGCTATTATTATTACCTTTGTAAGACAAGACGGCATGGCCGCACGAGACCGAGAGCATCATATTATAAAGCAATAAAATGAAGATTATATCCAAATGCCACGGAAAACTACGAAACATTTATTCAAAACCAACTCAGAAACAATCACAATTCAAAAGAATATTGGAAATGAAATATGTGTAAAAATGATAATTACAAAGAATTAAAAGATCACAAAATCAAGTTCGAAAACGAAATATATAAAAACGTCATGAAAGTAAGACAGTGGTGTTGGCGGTGTTGTACAATACTTATGGGACCAATATGAGGGTTCGCGCGGCGCGGCGGCGCTTTTTCGCAATTTGAGACTGTCATGGCTGTAGCTTTTCAAATCCTCTAGATATTCTGACGCCGATTTATTTGCAGGTAGAGTAGGTCACTAGTATTCCAAATAAATTATGAAAACAAAAACGAAAAACCGCTAGTCGCAACAAACGCGCGGCTCACTCACACTTGATATGCCCGGAGTGGAAAAAGCCCATTTTCGCAGAGCGTATTCTAAAAGTGCGGGAAAGTCGCGTCTTGGCATCACTGAAAACTGTGCCAAGGGAACAAATTTACAATCGATATCTTCTGTTCCGGCAAACGCCCTGAAGTTTTGAATTTTTTAAGATGGGGTTCAAATGGCGAAAAAACGCAAAAACACAAGTTGGCATAGGAAAATTCATGAAAACTCACTGGGTCGACCGCTTTTAGTTACCGTACGCTTATTCGAGGCGAAAAAGATGTAGCTTCCGTTTGACGTTTCAAAATTTCAATCATCTTACTTACTTTCGAAGATACAAAATCGAAAAATGGAATTTCTCCGGTGAAAACTCATATTACAAACGCGTGTATCCTCGCAAGTAAGTAAGATATTCAAAATTTCAGAACGTCAAACGGAAACTTCATTTTTCCTGCCTCGCATGAGCGTACGGAGACTGAAATCGGCCGACGCAGTGAGTTCTTATGAATTTTTTAGTGCCAACTTGTCTTTTTGCGTTTTTTTTTCCATTTAAGGTTAGGAGATACTAAAATTTGAGTGCCAAAATTTCAAAAAAATCGATTTTCGGTTTTTTTACGGAAAAGCGTTATTTGTACGTTTATCTATACGTACACAAATCCTTGAGCCGCAAAAAATTTATTATGCCCGGTTTACTCAATAAGCCGTATAATATTACAGTAGAAGATTCTAATTTTCTTATATTCCGGTTATTGCCATTTCGATTCGTGAAAATAAGTAACTTGAGATGCATTTTTCCATCAAGCTACCACACTCAAGTGATTCACGTGAGATAAAAAAATAATAAAAAATAATAATAATAATAATAACTAATTTTTGTCAAGTCACTGCTATGCTCTGAGAAAACATTCTAGAGACTTAGTTTTTTGACAGTTGATTAGTGCTATTGTCATACTAGTCCAGGCGTCAGAGCATCAAATTTCATGAATGAACGTAAAAACTCCCTCCAAAGATTTTATTGCGCGAATCGCTTGGTTTCGGCATTAATAATAACATACTAAAAAATAATTGTCGAACTCGATCGGGAAATTATTGTTTAAACAATGGAAAGGGACGATTTTTTGGTTTTTTATGTTTTTTGCGTGGACTATGGGCCCTACGGTAAAAATAGTTATGAACCAAATTAATCCCCATGAAATTATCTACAAAAAATGTTTTTTGACTCTTTTTATTCGATAAATACTTTTCACAATACAGCCGCGAGACTAGTCGAACTGTGTTACATCACGCTTATTGCTGCTACTAGAGGTGTGCGGGTAGTCTATTTTGTCTGGTCGGGTCGGTCCGGGTACCCGAGGGCGAAACCCGGGCGGGCACCGGGGTTTTCGGGTACCCGAGTCAAGACTCGGGTACCCGGTATTAACTCGGGTGAATTTGGGTTTTCGGGTACCCGGTTCAACTCGGGTTTTCCGGTACCCGGTTTAATTCGGGTCAAGTCAGGTTTTTGGGTACCCAGTTTAAGGGGTATCTACACCTCTTAATTTTGAAAAAATTGTTTTTTCTTATAATTTATTTGAAATGCTAGTGACCTACTCTACCTGCAAATAAATCGGCGTCATAATATCCAAAGGATTTGAGAAGTTACAGCCATATGACAGTGACAAATTCCGAAAAACCCCGTCTTGACTCGGGTACCCGAAAGCGATAATCCGGTTTATGCGAGTTGAACCGGGTACCCGAATTGCACCGGGTTGACTTTAATTTGGGTACCCGACTTCATCTCGGGAACAGCGATACCCGACCGATATTCGCACGACGCCACTATCCAACTCGGGTACTCGATTTAGTCGGGTACCCGCACAGCTCTAGCTTGCTACCTATATACGAGTAATTCCATGTCAAACCGGACAGCTTTCGGACCTCGATGTTACCGATTTCGCTATAATTTTTTTTACGGGTTCTATGGAACAAATAAATTGATCAAACAATTTTTTTCTTTTCTGGCCCCCATTTTCCAAGTTACACGGGGGCAAAATTCAGCAAAAAGAGCTGAAAATCGAAAACATACTCCTCTTCAAACGGTCATATCTTTGATTTTATTCATCCTAGAGACTTTAGTCAAGAACCATTTTAAAGCTATTGAATGACACTATTATTATACATTCATTTGATTCTGCGATAACAAACAATTTCATTTGTTATAAACAAATATATTATTTAAACGTGATTTTCAAAGCAAGAACCACGCGATAAAATTCTGAAAAAAATCTGAGCGTATTCCTTGATCAATTCTCTACAAAATCGTTAGGTC
The DNA here is from genome assembly GCA_963992785.1 of Tenthredo livida. Taxonomy (NCBI): domain Eukaryota; kingdom Metazoa; phylum Arthropoda; class Insecta; order Hymenoptera; family Tenthredinidae; genus Tenthredo; species Tenthredo livida. The sequence goes on along the minus strand of OZ023064.1, from coordinate 40,823,623 downwards.
AAAAGTATGGAGAAAATAACCGGAAAATAAATTTCATTTGATACGATAAGAATAGTCAACGTGTTGAGAATAAATCTAAAAAAAAAAATCGAATCTTGCGCACTCAGTTAGGAAAAATATATCAAGAAATACGTACGAATAATATATGAATAAATGAATAAAATGAATAAAAAAGAATAGATGGATAAAATGAATGAAAGAAAAGAATACATGCACAAATGAATAAGAAATACGCGTGAGTTCAAACTAAATCTTCTTCATTAGCATTGTCAACTCATGGAAAAAGTTTTGTTATTGAAAAATAACCGACATAAATGATTTATCATCAAAAAATGGCTAATTTCAGAAATTTTTCATTTTACGGATCTACGTCCGTGAAAAATTATTGTACGAGCCTACGTTCGTGAAAAATCATTCTACGGACTGAAAACGGGCCGTAAAATCGGATTTTACGGCTCTGGTACCAAAAAGTATTGATCGGACAAAAAAATTCAGGGAACATTTTTTGTAGATAATTTCATGGGAATTAATTTCGTATTTAACTATTTTTGACGTAGGGCCCATAGTTTACGCGAAAAACATGAAAAACCAAAAAATCGTTCCTTTCCATTGTTTAAACAATAACTTCCCGATCGAATTCGACAATTATTTTTTAGTATGTTATTATTAATGCTAAAACCAAGCGATTCACGCAATAAAATCTTTGGAGGGGGTTTTTATGCTTATAAAACCCCTGACGCCTGGACTATACATAGTTTATGATTTTTCCAGATTTTATGTCCTCCGCTGAACAAAAATGTTTGATTGTAAGACGTTTTTTTCCATCGTTTTGGAACAAAATATTTTACAATCACAAATTTCTATGTCTACAACTTGAATACAACATGGAATATTATTGGTTTGCCCTTAAATTACATCCATACAAAATATTTCCTCCAAATCTAGAGAAATTTCATGCAACGCAGCAGCCTGTACCCTGTGACAACTACTTTTTGTTCGATGGACTAAATTTTTGTTCAGCAGAGGACATAAAATCTGGGAAAACATGAACTATGTATTAAAATAGCACTAATCAACTGTGAAAGAACTGGGTCACTAGAATGTTTTCTCAAAGTGTAGAAGTGATTTGGAAAAAATCATTTTCAAGGTGTGTATACTCCCATAAGACAACAACTCCAAAATATGTTTTTCTACGGTTGGAAATCATATTGAAGGTTTTGGTCACACACTTCACCAGAGATGAGAATCGAAATTTACATAGCAAATCAATATTCTTCCAAATGTTCATATTGATTTTACAGAACCAGGTTTACAAGTTATCAACCGCACGATTCGCTGCCCGCAGGTCAAATTGCTTAGAATCGGCAACACCAAGTTTATATCAACCGAACTGCTAGAATATGAATGTTGAAATTTTTTCAAGTTGTGCCAATTTATATCCTTTATAATGCTTTCCAACTTCCTTGGAATCCTAATTTCTGAAACGCATGATGAAAATGTGAATTCCACTCCAATATTGTAGAAGCTATTTTTGTTTTGACGTAACATGCTCCAAAACTATTGGCGATCTCGTCTGAAACTAGTCTGGTTCATGCAGTGATAAAAATTTTGAATTTTGTGAATAATTTGAAAAAAAAACTTCAAAGCGATTTATCTCAGAACTATGTTTTCGCCAATTGAAAAAATCCCATGCGTCTGAGTTTTTGTCGAAGACTTCTGAAATTTTAAGGGTACATTTCTACACACTAGCTACAAATTCACGTCAGATTTTGGAAATCGAGACGAAATTACGGATTTGAGGAAAAATAATTGAAATTTTTTTTGTATTTTTTCATCAAAAAAATGGTCAAAATCAAAGTATCGTAGCTATCTCTAAAAACCAACGTGGGTTTGTGGCTTTTGCATTCTTAAATATGTGTGTGCAAGCCCAGCAAGATTGAAGAATAATTGAGACGCATGGGAGGTTTTCGAAGAAAGGCTATTTCAGAAGTATTATGAGGAGTAACTCTGTACTTATGGCCGGTTGCATAAACGTAAGGTTTAAATAACCCGTAGGTTACCTCGCAGATACTACCCGTTCAACCGTTTTTTCATCTGACAGCTGTCATGAATCGCTGTTAACTTCCGAAAGTTTATGGTTGAACGGGTAGTATCTGCGGGGTAACCTACAGACATTGGGGTAACCCACGTTTATGCAACCGGGCATTATTGTTTCAAATGACTTGAAATTCGCACAATGTCTATGTTTTGAGATGGCCAACATGTGTGTCAAATTTTATTTGATAATAGCAATTGGTTCATCTGATTTGAAAATAGCAATAGATGGGCAGTTTTCAGTATCTTCTACCCTTAGAACGATGACCCACACAGCGGTTTGTGTCGACTCGGCGTGTGCGTCATCATCGAGCGGCAGCCGGACTCGGCCACCGAGTCGGCACAAACCGCTGTGTGTGTCATCGCTCTTGAGCCACGTGTTGAAAATTTAAAAAATTCAGGGCATTTGCCGGAACAGAAGATATCGATCGTAAATTTTTTCCTTCGGCAGAGATTTTAGTGATGCCAAGATGCAACTTTCCAGCACTATTAGAATACGATCCGCGAGAATCGACCTTTTCCACTCCGGCCGAATATACATGCATGTGTACCAAAAGGATAAGATAGGCCGAGGAGATGAAAAGAGATGAAAAGAAAGAAAGAGAACGAATGAATAAATAAAAATATTGGACTGCATTTATTCATTTATTCTCTCTCTTTCTTTCACTTTCGTTCTCTTTCTTCCTATTCATCTCCTCGGTTTATGCTTGTGGTACACATGCATTAGGGTGGTTCATTTGTTTTCTTTTTTCTATTTTTTCACGGGCACTTGAAGAAAGTTATGAGGAATCCTAAAAAAAAAAATCTGTGTAAAAACTTGACAACATTGGAAGATATTTAGAGGTCGCTACCGGCGATTGAAATAATTTAATTGGAAAAAAGGAATACAAGTCGTATGGAATCTTCGGAACAGTTTGACGATTTGACAAATATATTTATATATATATACTCTCCATGATAAATATATGACCTGGAATTATTCACTATGTCTCTTCTGACACGCGGACGATTGAACGAGTACTTTCAAGTATTTGTATTGAAGGTTGTTTATTGTTTGTAGAGTGTGCGGTAGGCGCCGCTACATAGTGCCTTATGCTTAATATTAAGGGGGTATCTACACCTTTGAATTTTCAAAACATCGTTTTTTTTTTTATAATTTATTTGGAATGCTAGTGACCTACTCTACCTGCAAATAAATCGGTGTCAAGATATCTAGAGGATTTGAGAAGTTACAGCCATGACAGTGCCAAATTGCGAAAAAGCGCCGCGGCGAGGCGCGCGAACCCTCACATTGGTGCCATAAGTATTGTACAACACCGCCAACACCACTGCTTACTTTTATGAGGTTTTGATATATTTCGATTTTGAATTTGATTTTGTGATCTTTTAATTGTTTGTAATTATCATTCTTACACATATTGAATTTTCAATATTCTTTTAAATTGTGATCATTGACAGAACACATGGCTGCGATCTACGTTTTTTCGTGTTGAAATAGATCAACACTAGTCAAGTAGCGACATCACACAGAACTGAGACAAACCACACACACACACACAGCTTCACCACTTCCCTACTACTCCTTCATCTACCACAAAAACTAAGGCATGCAACCGCATGAAAACTCAAGTGTAGCAATTTCTCAAAAGATATTATTAAATAATTTCCATTCACTAAAGTGTGTTGTTTTTTGGCTTAAACGCAATTACCCTTTCCTAATAGGAATAAGGAATAAAATCCAACAGGTTATGGGCCCAGGGCAAGCAGAACAACCAAAATTAAAGCAATTAAAGACCAAGTTTAATTTTGAGGTTAAGGATGGCAGAAACGCCGAAAGTTACGGTTACAAAACTAAACAATGAAAATTACGGGATATGGAAATTCAAGATGTAGCTATTGCTAATCAAGCAAGAACTATGGAGCCAAGTTACGACGATAAAACCAACAGGTGATTCAGAAGGTAGAGCATGGCAACTTAAGGACGATAAGGCGCGAGCTATCCTTGGATTGTTCGTAGAAGATTCACAGATCATACATATAAAGAAGAAAAATACAGCAAAGGAGGTATGGGATTCATTAAAAGCTTACCATGAGAAGTCAACTCTCACTAGTAAAATATACTTGTTAAGACAAATATGCGGATTAAAACTCTCTGAGTCAGGAGATATGGAAAAACATATCAATGAAATGGAAAATTTGGTAGATAAATTAACAGCCTTAGGTGAAGAAATGAAGGACCACATGGTCGTCGCAATGATGCTTAGCAGACTTCCTGAATCCTACGGGATTCTCATAACTGCCCTGGAAAGTCGACCGGAAAATGAACTCACAATCAGCCTGGTCAAGGGTAAACTGATTGACGAGTACAGGAGACGCAAGGGAGTAGATGGCAATGGAGATACAGCGTTAAAGGTTTACAGAAGACAGCCGACAAGTAATGATACGAGTGAAGAACAAGGATGTTTTTTCTGCAAGAAGCCAGGACATCAAAAAAGAGAATGCAGGAAATACCTAAAATGGAAAGAAAAGAAAGAAAGAGTGAATCAAGTAAGTGAAGACAATGCAGCAAACCTCTGTTTCAGCACACACCAAGGAAAAACAGTGAACACTTGGTATGTAGATTCTGGGGCGACAAGCCACATGACAAATGATAGATATTTCTTTTCTGAGCTTCAACAAAAAACTTTGACTGATGTAACTCTAGCAACTGGAGCAGCTGCGAAAGTACACGGAATAGGCTCAGGAAAAATCAAATGTGTCAATAAAAGAAATGAGGAGGTCACAGTCACATTGGATGAGGTTCTACATGTACCGGACCTTGAGGAAAGCTTAATTTCAGTGAAGCGATTGACAGACAAAGGATATACAGTAAATTTTAATAAGGACCAATGTGAAATTGCAAAGGATGGTATCAACATTGCAGTAGCGGAAACTTCCTCAAACCTCTATGCATTGAAGACACCACATAAAGCAATGGCAGCAACAGAAGCTCAACATACAGAAAACTGCCAACACACTTGGCATAAACGATTAGGGCATCGCCATCCAGCTGCAATAAAGAAACTTCAAGACAAAAAACTAGTCACTGGAATTCAGATAAAGGACTGTGGAATTAAAGAGGTATGTGAAGACTGTATTAAAGGTAAATTATCAAGAAAACCATTTCCACAAGAGTCAAAAAGTAAAACATACTCAGTATTAGACTCAGTTCACACGGACCTAAATGGACCGATGCAGACAAATACACCAGGAGGAAAAAGATATTTTATGACTATGATCGATGATTATAGCAGATACACGGTGGTCTATTTTCTCGAACATAAGTCTGAGGCAGCAAAATATATTAAAGAATATATCCAATACGTATCAAATAAGCACGGAAAGAAACCAAAGATTATCAGGTCAGATAATGGAAAAGAATACATAAATAACTATTTGAAACAAATTTACGTAAATGAAGGAATAAAGGCTCAATATACAATTCCTTACACCCCTCAGCAAAATGGGGTTGCCGAAAGAAAAAACAGATCACTTATGGAAAGTGCAAACACGATGTTATTTGATGCAAACATGGAGAAGAAATATTGGGCGGAGGCGGTAAACACGGCGAACTACCTCCAGAACCTCCTACCATCCAACGCAGTGGAAAAGACACCATACGAGCTCTGGAACGGAGTGAAGGCAGATGTACAAAACTTACAAATATTTGGCAGTCTTGGATATGTGCACATTCCAAAAGAAAAAAGAAAAAATTGGATCAAAAGGCTGTACCACTAACATTTGTAGGGTACTCCGAAGAATGCAAAGGATATCGGATGCTAGACATGAAGACAAACCAAATAAAAGTCAGCAGAGATGTGATATTTATAAATACATTTCAAAAGTCAAAAAAACTCTCCATTGAACCAAAGCCCTTAGAGAATCGCAATGAAGATACACAAAAGAAAAAACAAGAAAGTCAATATAAAGAAAATGAAGTTGATGTATCACCGAGCAAGGAATCCGAAGATCATACAGAGATGGAATCAGAACAAGAAGAAGGACAAGCCAACGCAGATGAAAGTGAAGAATCAATTATCGAAATCACAGATGAGTCACACATTAATGACACAGATGACTCCTACTATTATGATGGAGATGAAGCAGAACTAGCTGAGCTACCCGAAAGACAATCAGAAAGGACCACAAAAGGTATCCCACCAGAAAGATTCCAGCATACCGCAAGAGTAGTCAGATGCTTCGATGAGCCTAAGAATAGAAAAGAAGCATTATCAGGACCCGAAAAGGAATTCTGGTTAAAAGCCATGGATGAAGAAATAGAGTCTCTACGAAAGAACCACACATGGGAATTGAAAGAAATCCCAAAGGATCGAAAGATAATAGGATGTAAGTGGGTCTTTAAAAGGAAGAAAGTTCCAGGAACCGAAGAAATAAGATATAAAGCAAGACTAGTGGCACAAGGCTACGCGCAGAAATATGGGACCGATTACAACGAAGTTTTTGCACCGGTAGTCCGACCAGTGACTCTGAGGACTCTTCTGGTTGTAGCCGGAAAAAGAGGAATGCAAATACATCAATATGACGCAAAAACAGCCTTTCTCAACGGAGACATACATGAAGTAATCTACATGAAGCAGCCTGAAGGTTATGAAGAACAAGGCGGCGCCACAATGGCATGCAAGCTCACGAAAAGCATTTACGGGCTGAAACAGGCAGCCAGAATGTGGAACGAAAAATTGGATAACACACTCAATAAGCATGGATTTAAAAAGGGAGATGCAGATCCCTGCTTGTACACAAAAACGTGCGATGGGCAATCGATTTACATGATAGTATATGTCGACGATATATTAATTGCCTGCACAGAAGAACAGCTGATACATAAAACAGCGAGGGAATTGAACAAGACATTTAACTTAACAAGTCTGAAGGAACTATCAAACTACGTTGGAATCAGCGTTAGAAAAGACGACAAAGGACTTTACTATATCCATCAAAGTCCCTACATCGAAGAACTCATCATCAAATTTGGGTTAGAAGACGGAAAAATATCAAGAATACCACTAGATACCGGATACATAAAAGGAGCTTCAGAGGGAAAAGAACTAGAAAACAACGAATCATACCAAAGATTAATTGGAGCACTCTTGTATCTGGGAGTGAATACACGTCCAGACATCGCAGCAAGTGTGTCAATCTTGAGTCAGAGCATCACACACCCAACCAATGTTGATTGGACGGAAGCAAAACGAGTTATTAGGTACTTGAAAGGGACGAAGGAACTGGAACTGAAACTAGGAGGAACAAACACCGACGAGCTGGAAGGGTTTGCAGACGCGAATTGGGCAGAAAATAGGCGTGACAGAAAGTCTAACAGCGGATACGTATTCAGATTCAACGGAGGAACAATCTCCTGGTCATGCAAAAAACAAACATGCACTTCCCTGTCAAGTACCGAAGCTGAGTACATCGCATTAGCCGAAGCTACGCAGGAAGCAGTATGGATCAGGAGGCTACTCAATGACCTCAACGAAAAACAAATGGAACCCACCCCCATGTACGAAGATAATCAGAGTTGTTTGAAGCTAATTGCAAACGACAAGTTTAGTCAACGTACAAAACACGTGGATACTAAATATCACTTCGTTAAAGATTTGGTAAAAGAAAAGGTGGTACGACTACAATACTGCCCGACCGATATAATGATAGCTGACATGCTGACCAAACCGTTGGGAGCCACGAAGCTGACTCAACTCAGAGAGCTGTGCCAGCTGACAAGTAGAGAGACGAACGGAAGGGAAGCAAGCAAAGAGGTGCACAAGAAAAAGACAAGCGTTGAGAGGGAATGTTGAAATAGATCAACACTAGTCAAGTAGCGACATCACACAGAACTGAGACAAACCACACACACACACACAGCTTCACCACTTCCCTACTACTCCTTCATCTACCACAAAAACTAAGGCATGCAACCGCATGAAAACTCAAGTGTAGCAATTTCTCAAAAGATATTATTAAATAATTTCCATTCACTAAAGTGTGTTGTTTTTTGGCTTAAACGCAATTACCCTTTCCTAATAGGAATAAGGAATAAAATCCAACATTTCGAGGTTAGGTGTCCACTTGTTTGTAAATATTGTCGTGCTCTCAGTACGAATTCAAACCAATAGTAATTTCCATTATCGGATAAACACAGTGTAGGTGTATATATCTGAGATGAGACTTCGGAATCGAAAGAAGATGATCCATCAAAAAGTGCGTTTGAAATCGATGCCAGGAGACTACACATTTGGATTTCCAAAAAGATGAGTATTTCTATAATACATATATTAATTGCAAGGATTAATAAATATTATAAGAAAAAAGGTATGATTGATGAAAGATGAAAGAATTTCCTTAGTATTGACAAAAATTGTGCTAGCATCTTCTGAATTTCAAAAATATTGAAGGTCAAAAATTTTAGAGAATTTTTATGTTTTGAAAAATTTCGATCAGATTTTTTCTAAAGCAATTCATTATTTTTCTAACAGCCTCACCGGAGACCTAATGGACACTGTTGTTGTACAGAACAGGTCAAAACTCACTACAAACCTCCGCCTGGCACATGTGTCTAGACTCGACTCGACTCATAACTCATCGATACGAGAGCAGCTGCGGATCCAGCATATTAGTCATTAGCAAAATCTTAAAACTTTATTTCCTGTAACTAGATTTTCCTCTCTGGGAAAAATAGGAAATAAAAAAAAAATTGAAATAAAAAAGTTTGAAAGTTGATTTCTGGAGAATGAATATTTTGACCGGTTGTCGTAAAGAATCAGGAGCATCGTTGGACCGATTCTGGAGTTTGTGGTCTTCAAATTTGTAGACTCCAAACCTCTATCAGATGAACTGACAACTTTTTGATATCACTATTTTTGGTTGAGATAATAGAAAAAATATAGAAAAAAAATTGAAGAATCAGAAAAATCTCAGTAAAAACTAAGCGAGTCAGGCAATTTTTGCGATATCAGAAAGTTGTCTGTTCATCTGATAGAGGCACCTCTTCTGAACACTTGAAGACCAAAAACTCCAGAATTGGTCCAACGATACTCCTGATTCTTTACGACAACCGAGTAATTTGGTATTTTTCTATATGGAGCGTAACTACTATTGGACTCAAAGTAATATTGAATGTTAGGTATGGATAATGAGGGTCAAACCCTCCCCAATCTTCATGAATTTTTTGGATTTGATCAGACTCTCAAATTCGCTGTAAAACATTAATATCTTCATCAGAATTTTAGCCCATTCAAAGGTGTGGATACCCCCTTAATGCTATCCTTATAAGTATTAGTCTTTATACAGATGTGGGCACTCGTTGGGGGTGCTTATGTCATTGGGGTTTTTTATTTTTATTTTTATTTTGTCTGGTGGGGTAGGCGAAGCCTGGGTACTCATTCCAGACTTAGTCTGATCAGGTACATGTAGCGCGGGGGGTGTGTGCAGGGTTAAGGAGTGGTGGGGGAGGCGGGATATGGGATAGGTTTGATGTAGCTTGTTCGTTGAGGGGCTTTATTGATGGCTTGCTTCAGTTCCGGGTCGGGCTGCGCGTTCCTGATTTCGTTGTATATGTGATGGTATAGTTTGGTTACGTGTTCCTCGATGGTTTCCATGTTAATCAGCTCGTGTAGTTCTGCGGTGGCTGTTCGGCATGGTAGGTTTAGCGCTGCCTTATTAACTATGTTTTGGGCAGTTTGTAGTGCCTTCACGTTAGACTTTGAGATCAGTGGCCACAGACCCGCTAGGCCGTATGTGATGCATGGTCTTATGCAGGTTTTGTATATCAGTAGCTTTGTGTCACTGCATGTTTTGGCGTGTCGTCCGATAATGGGTGAGAGGGAAAAGCGCAGCTCATTGGTACGCTGTCTGGCGTGTTTGACTTGTTCCCGCATCGTTCGGTGCTTGTCTAGCGTGAGGCCCAGATATCGCAGTTTTTTTTTGATTTGCAGTGTGGTGCTCCCGGCCTTGAAGGTAGATGGTAGCTTGGTTTTACTGGTGAACAGGCATATTTGCGTCTTGCTTGAATTGCACTGGAGGCCCTAGGTTCTGTAGTATTCGTCCATTGTGCTGTACGCGAGTTCTGCCGTGTGGATGGCGATGCACGGTTCGGCGTTACTGGTTATGATAGCCACATCATCCGCGTATTGCGAGATGATGTCGCAGTTGGCTGGCTAGCTTTGATTAGGGCTATTGCTTGTTTGCTAAGCGTGTCCTTGATTTTTGATTCTCGTAGTGGGGCCATGATGTCCATGGCTTTGGTAATAGTGGCGGTGACTCTCTGGATGTTCTCTTCTGCTTCGTTGTTATTGGTAGTTCGTAGTATTTCCATACAGGTGTGCCTGCGGAATGTGTCCCAGTCAACATTTTTGGTGTTTCTGATCTTTTTTTTGGAGCGTAGCACGTTTGCGTTAATGGAATATAGGATTGGGACGTGGTCACTAGTGATGTTGGGTAGTTGTGATGCCTGCCACGACATGTTAGTGGGGTTATACAGGCAAAAGTCAAGTATCGTTGACCCTTGGTGGAAAGGCCTGGAGCTGAGGCCGGTTGACAGAAGTTGGTGGGTTTTGTTGGCGACTGCTTGCATGACGATTCGGCCTCTTCTGTCTGTGTTGCGACTAAGCAGCGCGGGGTGGTTGGCGGTCCAGTCTCCCACTATGATGGTACACGGTTTTTGGAGAAGTTCTTCGATTTCGTGGTTTGAGTCACTTTTGTTGCCGTGCCCAAGGTATATGCCATGAACAGCTATAGCGTCCGTGTTTGGTCTTTGTATGACTACTGAGCATCCTTCGATGTGTTCGAGTGCCGTTTGGTTTTTTGTCTTGTAGTTTCGTGTAGCCGTTGATGTTGCCGCGCTAGGATGCTGGCGCCTTAGTTTCATTGACGACGATCAGGTCAGGTTTGTTCGTTTCAGTGAGGTTTTTGAGTTCGTTGATTTTATTACGGAGACCGTTGATATTTATGTGTAGGACCTTCAGTTTACTCGCCATGGATGGTTTGGAGAAAGGAGAATATTTCTTTTGGCCAGGTTTCCTTAGCGGCGTTCATCATGTTGGACATAAACTGGCATGAAAGTGCTACCATTTGTTGGAGGCTGACGCCGATGAGTCTATGGTTCATTTCCTCCAGTGTTTTTAATAGTAGGTTGATTTCCTCTTTGGCATCTGGTGTCACAGTTTTAGATTGGTGGGCGCTTAGAGCCTGCGCATAATTGCCTGGTCCTTTGTAATTAGATGTGGATGATCGCGGTTTTTGTTTTGCATTGTGTTGTGGCGGGTTAGTCGCAGTTTCCTGCTGTTTGTTTGTTAGGCTGGGTCGACTTCCTCGCTTGGCAGACGATTCAGTTCTTCATCCGACAGGCGGCGCCGTTTGTATTTCAGGGGAAAGCGATGGGTCGGCTGACGGGGTCTTAGGTACCCCGTTCTCCGCAGTTTTGTTTATGTTTTTGTTTAGGTTCGTGTTCGAGTTCTTGTTCTTGGGTTGATTCTGTCGCGGTTGTGACTGGAGTGCCATGTTCAAGATGTGAGCCGCCTTGTCTTGCCTTCCCTGGATCTCCGTTTTTCTGGCTTCTATGGCAGCTGCGAAGATTGGGCACGTTGTTTCGTTAGCCCCGTGTCCGGGGTTTTTACAGTTGGTGCAGACTGAGTTTACTGCTGTTGCATCGTCCATGTCGTCTGTGTTGATAATAGTTTCAGCTGGCTGCCTCTCCCTGTGGCAGTAGTTAGCGTGGTGTTTGAAGCCGCAGCAGTTTTTGCATTGCAATACTTTGGGTGATGTTTCGATGAACTTTTCGCAGGTGACAGCTTGGAGGTCAATGAAGTCTACTTTGAGGCATTCGTTCCACGTGTGGCGGCTGTTCAGTACGACCATGACACTGGTTTTGCTAATTCGGACAATTTTCTCTGCCGTGAGGGAGTATTCCGTGCTCAGATAAACCGTCAGTTGGTGGTCCGTTATGCATTCTGGAGCCCAGTTTTTTACCATGATTTTTTTGGTCTTGTTGTTGGTACCTTTACGTGGGTGTGTGTAGTACTGGAACTGGTTTTCATTGAGCGTGTCATGCATGTTTTTGTAGTTGGCATCCCCGTAGGTGTTGACCAGAACGATGCCTGCCTTGCGACCGCTGCGTGTGACCGCGTCGAGCTTAGAGATCTTAATTAGCTCGAGTAGCCGCTGTATAGGTTTGTCAGGGGTGACACTTACCACGACGGGTGGGCTCTTGGTGTTTTTCTTATTCGTGGGATCGCTGGCGTTCCTGTCCTTGCGTTTGACAAGAGTCCAGAGCGTGACTTCTGGTGCGAAGTTGATAGTTGCCTGCATTTCGACTGCCGGGTTTTCGTTGAGGTTTGCGTAGGGCGTGTGATCGTCGATTACGTTTTCGTCCTCGCTGTTCGAGATAGTGTCGTCCTGCGGCGTCTCGTAGCGAAGGCGCTGAAGTTTGTCAGTTTTAAGGTTTGGTGGCGCTATTTCTTTTCGTTCCGGTTTGGTGGCGCTATTTCTTTTCGTTCCGGGGCGAGGAGGGCTTGGTAGAGCTAGGGCTCCGCGCCCTCTTCCGTTGCCTGGTTTTGGTGATGGTGATTTGCCTGGAGGGGCCTTAGGTACGGTAAGGTCAACCCCCTCCATGGTGGAGGGGTTAGTTTGCTTTGGTGATTTTTTAAGTGCGACGTCGCTGGTTGTAGTGTGCTTGTCACTGTAAAAGAATTGAGGTTTCGGTGTCCGGGTGGGTATGGGAGCTGATCACCACTGTGTGTATACGTATACACGTACAGCAACGCACGTAAACACACTGATACACCGTCCAGGACACACACACACTGTAGGCTTGGTCGCGGAGCTAGGGTATATACAAACACAACCGTCTCGCTCGGCTGCCTGAGCCCAACCGAGTACTTTCAAGTGAATACTAATATTTTTATTTTTCATTTTTTATTTTTCGCTTTTTTTTTTTATTTTCGCTCTTTTCAATCAATTATCAATGACAAATCGGAAATGATCTTTGTTTCCTTTATGCCTCGGTAGCGACCTCTAAACATTGTCCAATGTTGTCAAGTTTTCACACAGATTTTTTTTTTTTGATTCCTCATAACTTCATTCGTGTGTCCATGAAAAACAAGAAAAAAAACAAAAAAATGAACCACCCTAACATGCATGTATATCAAGTGTAAGTGGGCCTCGCGTTTGTTGCGACTAGCGGCCGGGTGAAGCCCACGCCATCCTACGACTGTTCTGACCGATCCGAAAAGATCTCCGATTGGACGCTCCTCAGCCAACCAACGGTCTTGGCTGAGTTAGCGGAGTTAGCGGAGATAGCGGAGAGTTACAGAATCGCAACCCAGGACTTTTTGGTAAAGGAAAATCAATCTTAGAAGTTAACGAGAAATCTACCCCTTTCAGGTGGTGGGTACAAAGTTAATCACCCTGTATACTATTCTCGCTGATTCGGTAATATTTGTTATGTTTTACATAATGGCTATCCTACAGTAGTTGTCTCCTAGAATATACTTCCAGCAAAACGCGAAAGATTTTTCAAGCGATTTTTGTCAAAATCTCAGAAGGGTTTTCTATTAAATATACCCTGATGGGTACACAATTGGGTTGCTATATCCGCCCGAAGTTTGATACTGCATTTTTCCTAATTCATTTTTCAAATACGTTATCGTATACTTGGGATGATGAAGTGTGTTGGTGTACCTCCCATCTCGACGGCTGTCCGATTGCCAAATCGCACATAAATCACATGAATAATTATTTTATTGCCCAGGATAGTGTACACAGCTAATCTTTCTTCAGTCTTTGTACAGGGATAATCCCCCATAAATTGATTGACCTCTTCATATAAAATATAAGTTACATTCGAAGAATATTTTGATACATATATCCTAAGCTTCTATCTGATAACAGTGTATCGTGTACACATTAATCTGTTAATTTATTGTAGGCTGGAATGAACGACTAATTTCATCATATCGTGAAACCGTGTGTCATCTGGAATTCCGTCATTTAATTGTAATGAAGTTCAACCCAGGGAAATATTCCAATCCCCAGAAATTTCAGGTCTGCTTTAGCTCTGCTAAGTATTAACTATTTATGAGTCAATCCACGTCAGACCGGACACCTTTTTGACATCATGTTCTTCAAACTCGACATAATTTTTTAAACAGATTCTATACATGTGTCAAATGAATCGGTCAGACAATTTTCAATATTTTTTTTTCATCCCCAATAGTTTAAAAGTTATAGGGGGTTGAATTTTGCAAAAAACGGGAATATGCCTTCGTTCAAACTCTCATATCTGCAGTTCTATCTATCCCAGAGACTTGATCATGTGCTCATTTCGAAGCTCTTGAAACCCCTGGTGAAAATTATTTTCACGATTAAATACGCAAAACTATTATTCCGTAGTTTTGCGAGAAAAATCGTAGTCATTTGTAGTAAATCGTATAATTATGTAGAAAATCTTTGACAATCGTAGTTTATCTTTAAAAATTCGTATTCTTTAATAGCAAATTTTACGGAAAATTACTAATCTTAGAAGTGATACTATGCTGGTTCTAGATCTCGGTGGAGTACCATTAGTCGACAAAATCCTCAGTCGATAAATTCAATGATCGACAAATTGATCTATGGTCGATAATGGTTATCAGTCGATAAGATAGGGTATTTCAGAAAATTAATCTATGATCGATGATTGTCATCAGTCGATAAAATAAGGTATGATCTGCCATCTATGATCGATAATTGTCATCAGTCGATAAAAGAGATCAAGTCAGAGAATTGATTTATACTATGATCAACAGGTCGTATACATATTGGAAAGGTCGCATCCGTTTTCAATAACCGGTTGCATTTCTTTTCAAATAGATTTCATGCAGCATGAAGCAGTTATGGAGAAGTATATTAAGGTGAAGTGAAACGTTTGTCAGAACCTCGAAAACGGGAATCGTGAATTCTCCGGAACTACTGAATCGATCGCAATGAAATTTTGAGGGATTACACAGAATTGTGGCAGAAAGTGGCTGATTATTTCACTTTTCCAAAATTCGACAAAAATTTTTACAGATTGACGTACCGACCACATAAATGGCGAGATTATTCACTGTTGCCGTAGATAATCGCATTTTCCTGACATTAAGCCACTCCGCAATGAAAAACCACACACTTTGAGCCCAATCCCGTGTCATTTGATGGAGAAATGGCTGAGAATTGACGATTCTCCGTTACTCAAAACTAAAAGAACCGACATTCAGTTGAGATCACTACCCGTATCGACATTTAGTTGAGATCACAACAGCTGTACCGAAATTGTGTCCAGTTTACTTGCAAGCCGAGCAGCAGCGCTAGTGAAGGTTTCCTATGCCACTACGCAAAAGATGTTGGTTCCTGCTGCTCCCGCTTGGCGGCGCTTGGCAAGAAACGCAAATATTGAATATCGGATCGCATACGGCTAACCTCCCCTGACTGACAGCTAACCTAAAATACGAACAAATGACAGGTAGAATCGTGTTCGAAATTTGCGTTACGAGAAAAGATTATTGGTCGTTTATTTAATCTACTCCTTTCTTTCGTACTAATGTGTCTAAAAATGAGTAACGTATATGAACAATCGATATCGGATCCCAGACGTCATAACCTTACTCGTCTTACAGCTAACCTGAGACACGAATATAGAATAGAGAAAATTGTATTCATCGTTCATTTATTTCATGCATATTTTTCATTCCGCTAGATTTGTTTGAAATATATGCATATAATGAAAATAAATTCGAATAACAGATACAAGATCCCAGACGTCATAATCTCACATTTCTGGCAGCTAGCCTGGAAGCTAGAAGGATAGGAAATGAGATTTTATTTCGGACTTGAGGTTATGGAGGGATCGATTTGTTTTTCGAAATTCTAAATAAAAATGCATTCAAATCACACCACCAAAAAATAATGAAAACTTGTGCTCGTTCGCTCGCTGCGCTCACTCACTCGATGGGCTTTGGATTATTACTTGAAAAAATAATTCGGATGAAGAAATTTGAGATGACAACATTTATCAGAAAATATATTTATAATGGAAGTTATTTCAAAAAAATTATCAAAAAAAATTCGGAGCTAGCGGTACTTGGCGGGCCTTTTATAGAAAAATAACTGTGAAATATCAATTGCGAACCATGTCATTGTCCTCCGATAGTCATTCAAACATTGGCCCGCCAAAGTACCACGAACTGCAATCTTTTTTTTTAATTTATTTTAAATAACTTTCGCTGTGAATATTTTTTGACAAATGTCGTCATCTTCAATTGCTTGAGCCGAATTGTTTTTTCAACCAATAATCATGAGCCAATCGAGTGAGCGAGCGAACAAGCACTACAACCTTTCATTATTTTTAGGTGCAGGGATCTACACATCAACGTACTTAACAAAAGTTTTTTCGCACCAGATTTCACAGTTACTGGAGTATGACTAATCGATATTGTGATATAATTCGATGAAAATTTGGGAAACAGTGAAAATAAAAATGACAATCTATGTGACACAGGTCTCTTCATTTGTTGAAAATAATATTACAATCGTCGTCCTCATCCTTCCTCCGCATTATTTCGTATCGTCGTCCTCGTCCTTCCTCCTTATTCGCATTTTTTTCTGAAAAATTGAAAATTACATCATCAATATAGAGTTTTGTAGCAAAATAGGGTGAAGCAACTACCAGAGCTCAATTAGTCCGAATGAATCATAGTTTAAAAACGATGATAGATATACTGGTGTTACGTGCGACTTCACATTATTCAAAATTTCATTTTTCATATTATAAAATGAACCATAGATAAATAACCGTGGGAAGAATTCAGATATACTATAATCCAAAATATAATATTTCAAGAATCCAAAACCCTCTCTGCTTGAAAGTCACGAACTCCGGTCGAGTCCTAGAGATAAGAATTTAATACCATAAGGTAAGCTAAGGTTAGATGCAGTGCCGGGCGTTTTGCTGACCCAGCACTGAATAGTCGGTTCGACGTGACTACTCTCTCAATAAATTGATTTTTACAAGAATAAATAGACTTAACCAATCCACTAAGGAAATTCTCGATCATACTAAATTAGTTATTACAACGTATGGAAGGATGTGTGAGGAAAATTGTTGAGATTTGGAGAGCATGAAAATTTAAATGTTATTACTAACAGACTGTCTTGAGGTTGGGACCGCGGAACACTATCTTAGGTAAAGCGGCCAGTTTACTCATCCGCGGAAAGACGCAGGTCTCTGATTGGCTAATTACCACGGCGGAGTAACACCTATGCAATGTACCAGCGGCCTCGTGGCTGCATCTAAACTGAATAACTCGTCTTCCGTCTAAAAAGTTGCATAGTGCACGGACGTGTCCCGAGGTTTAACAATCAAGCAAGAGTTAGTGATCGAAAATCTTCTAAGTGACGATACTAAAGGACTTAGTTAATCTCGTTAGATAAATAATCAAATAGCGAAAGCTAATTGAAGTACATGGACACATTTATAAATCTCAACAACTTAATTCAAATCGAATTCAATATTCAATAGTTGTTAATACTTTCAAGTTAGAATAATAATTCAGTTCGCTCATTCACATTTCTAATCGAACCTAAAGTTTTCGAGTATTTTATTGATTAAAAGCTTCAGTTCATAAACTTAATTCAAAACAAGTGACTGGTTTAGTGTTGCCTACGTGTTAACGACGAGGTGAGACCCACTGGAGGACTGATCACCCAACAGCTCCGATTCTATCCGACGGGACCCAACCTCAGTACAGTCAGACAGCAACGCTAAGTCCTTAATTTTAATTACCGATTGTTTACCATTAAATAATAGTGATCAAAAGATAGATTTTGGTGTAAGTCTTTCATACCAAAATTTCTCTTACTAGGTAAATCACCAGAAAGGGATCATAAGGCAGATTTGCACATAAGTCATTCGTGTACAAATCAGTCTTGCCTAGAGAATCACACCGCTACTATTTTCTTATTTATTAGAGTACGTTATCTTTATATGAACATAATAGAGAGAGAGAGAGTTGTAACGACAGAGAACCGACTTCGGCATAGTATTTCCTAGACGCATTAATAACCATAGTTTACAACGGCTAATCATAGGTTCATTTTTAATCCCATTTTTGTTAACCTTTGATTTGCATATATTTTCCGAAATCGTTTGTAGAATATAGTTTGCTTTTACCAGTTAATCAATCATTTTCATTTGAGTTTCACCTTCCATACACCTGATCCTAATCCTAGTAATTGGCTTCATAATTAGAATATTTAAATGGACGTACGGCTCTGTATAGAGCTAGGAAAGCAAGATCCCATTTACCGACTTATTGAAAGGTAAGTCAAAAATTTGAATTATCTCTTGGTTGCGTGAATCAATTTTCCATCCGCTCGGGCTTCACCCTCACGTGACACTGGTTCGAGTAAACTTCATTATAAAAACTACGATATTTCTTTGATTAGTAAAATTTACACGTATGCATCATCAGAGATGACGACGATTGACTTGTAGCAGTTGCTCGGATAACTGAAGTCAACTGTAGAACTCCGAGCTTGTCACAATTTACATGAGTCTTCATATCAGAAAATTTAGTGATATGACAATATTTGTCAAATTGATAATATTCAGCATTACTTGTTACTTTGGTAACATAATTGAGGATGAGTTATATAATCCTCGACCTCTAATGGTTGAATTTTCAAACAAGAGTTAACTTTTTTTATGCCACAATTATTACACGCATGATGATCCATTGCATCGTCGATTCATCAATCATAAGTTCAACTAAACTTGACTTGGTGTAATTATCATCAAAAAATAGGTGGCTAAGATACGTATATACGAGAGCTGCGAAGTTTGAGTCATAGTACGTAGATTCAAAGTAATTTCAAAGTTCCAGTATTCTCCTTTATCAGTGGATATATTTTGTTCTTGATATTACCATCGTACGACTGAACATGAAAATAAAACGGTCGTCACTGTGCAGAATGGAATAAGGAATATAGATGTGAGTAATAATGATTATCCACCATTTGATGAAAGAAAATAATATTGTCGACTATAATACTTCAAGCCTGTTGTGCCACTCAGCGTGCTTCAGTTGCTTCGATCGAGACCCATTGGGCCTGTCGGACTCCTCCAAACCCTACAACTTCGACTAGTCGAATTGCTGCAAAACGTCGAATTGGGACCCGTTGGGCCAGTCTGACTTGGCCAGCCGCTTCGTTTGGGGCCTGTTGCGCCGCTTCCCTCGCAACAGCTATTTGGGTGGCTCTATAAATAAAAGCATACAAACATATTGATAAACTGTATGTACCTCGGCATTGTGTAAGATTGCCAATTGTTTGTAATTCAAGGCATTGGATGGTTCGATTCATAAAATACATAATGAAAATATGAAATTCGTTTTTCAATTAGTGGAAATCTTAAATGGTAACTAGTTCGTTCGAATGTAAGATGCCGTCATTCATGCACACTTTTTTTCGTCAGATATTGATGTACATATGGGTGGGCATTAAAAATTTAATTTTCTCAGGCACCTTGTAAAAAGTTTCCTTTTCGTCAACAAACATTAGAGCAATTTTTTTTGTTTGTTTTTTTTAGAAAAATAAAAATAATCACATGCCGCAAGACAATCAATTTTTTTTTGTTTTTTTCAACCTGCAGTTTCTTCGGAAATGTCCTACAAAATGTGCAGAGTTGACAAAAAAACCCATGGTAGAAAACAATAAATTTCACCCATCAAGAAGAAGATTTGTCAGAGGGACCACGGGTCGAAAATAAACCCATCAACAGGAAAAAAATAACGAAGTTGAAAAAAGAAGATTGATCTATGAGCTATGGACCTTTTTAGACTTTTGTTGACCTTCATGAGTAGGATGTTTTCCAAACGCGAAGAATCACCTGGCAAAGCGGCAGCACAGAAACTGGTCACAACCTGCATAGTACAATTCTTCACACTCACGGACAGGATTCACAATATCAGCGGCACGCCGGTTCACCGCTGGGAATTGCTCGTTGTCGTTGTTCATATTGAAGTCGGGCAACTGTTCAACGAATTCGAAATACATACACGCAATTCATTTAACCTTAGCGAAATTAATAATATCCTGCCCGAGTAGCAAAATGATTCAAGTCGGCTCGCAGTCTTACTGCAGGTCTTCTGCAGATCTTACTGAAGACCACTAGTGGACTACTTCCACATTTGAGTGTGGGGCTGACATCAGATACTTCAGTGCAGATCTTATGAGATTCTTCAGTGCAGAATCTTATGAGATTCTTCAGTGCAGAATCTTATTAGATGAAAATGTCAGTTAGATATAAATACGGTCTTTCGATTGTATATGGTTTTTGTCTACGTATTTTATCCGGATGTATCCGAACGGATATCCGAGATACAATACGTTGCAAAAATCCATATATATACAAGCGGAATAGGACGGGATTTATTTATCAGGAATTCTACCAGGGTTATTCTGCAGAGTGCCAGTTATTCTGCAGAGGCTTAGTAGATCGCTTAAGGTTCTTCTCCATTTCAATCCCGCTCACCAATATACAGCTTCAGGATTGAAGTGAAAAACTAATGTTGGAAAAATATCTGAACTGTTGCTTGAGACGATACTATTATGTTCAAATTTGAGCGATAATTCAAACATTCATTTCAAGTGAAGGTATTCAACTTCAATTCTGTGAGCTTACGCAGCTTCTTAAGCTTACCACTAAGCTTACATATTATTAGTTTCAATGAAAGTCTTCTAGAAATATCTTTCAAAATAGTTATATTTATTGCATAACCCAAATTTGGGACCACCCTATATAATGTTGGCTCTTTTTACGTCCATTTCACGTGAAAAAAAGTTTCGTTAGTTTTGAAAAATTTAAATTCAGAAAACGTCAAAATCCGGTCGGTTTTTCCTATAAATTCCCTCATATCTCTTCAACAAGTTGAGTCCCGTGACTTTTCTTTACACGGAAATTTGCGGAAAAAATAGCCGCATTTTATGATGAAAAATGGACCCCAGAAAAGTTTGGGGAACGAGATCAATATCGCATTTTTCGCGTTGTTTTCACCATCAACTTAAAATCGACTTAGTCTCGCGGCAACATTGGAAAGTACATCAAATTACAAAACTTTTGACCCAATTGATTTTCAGGCGCGGACATGTAGTTTGGGAGCTACAGCGATTTGAAAAAAATAATTCAAAATTTGTGAATCGGTGTTACTCGCGACCTGTAAAAGGTAGAATTTTCATTATTTAGAGTAATTTTTTTTAACCCATTACTCAACTTGACTAAGTTTGAGATAAATCGAAAGGGGTGTGGACAACCAATTATACATTTCATATGGAACTCGCCCATATATAAAGCTGCAGCTTTAATACAGATCCTTCAATTGTTCTGCTCGTATACTGTACTCAATAAAATACTCTGAAGGATCTGCGACAAATCTGCGAGAATAGTGCAATGAAATTCTTGAAACAGAATCTGCAGAAATCTGCTAATGCAGGTATTGCTACTAGGGTGTATACTAAAATACAAACTTACGCTATCGTCAGGCAACGGTGCACGAGAATGATCCGATTCTCAATTCAATTCATTCTTCTATGACTTATCGTCCTTTCGGACATGTAGTCGATGATCCGATTCTCTGGGATTCCCAACGTAGCCAAGACCATAGACGAACTAGAAGTTTGAAAGATTGGAGCTGTACCAGGACACACTGAGTACAGTTTTCTCGTAGTCCGGTCGCTGATTGGTTGGAAACTAGGGAATCTGGAGTCAGTGGCATTGATAAAGTCCAATGAAATCGCTCTATCTTTCAAACCTCTAGTTCGTCTATGGTCTTGGCTACGTTGGGAATTCCAGAGAATCGTATCATTCAAGTGCACCGTCGCCTGACGATAGCGCAAGTTTGTATTGTTAGTACAGGATATTATTAATTTCGCTAAAATTAGATAAATTTCATGCATTTATTTTGAATTCGTTGAACAGTTGCCCGACTTCAATATGAACAACGACAACAACGATTCCCAGCGGTTCACCGGCGTGGGGCCGATATGGTAAATCCTGTCCGTAAGAGTAAAGAATTGTACTATGCGGGTTTTGACCGGTCTCTACGCTGCCGCTTTGCCAGGTGATTGTTCGCGTTGGGAAAACATCCTACTCATGGAGGTCAACAAAAGTCTAAAAGGGTCCATAGCTCACAGATCAATCTTCTTTTTTTTTTTCAACTTCGTTATTTTTTTCATGTTGATGGGTTGATTTTCGACCCGTGCTCCATCTGACATATCTTCTTCTTGATGAGTGAAATTTTTTTTTTTTCTACCATGGGTTTTTTTGTCAACTCTGCACATTTTGTAGGACGTTTCCGAAAAAACTGCAGGTTACAAAAAAAAAAAAAATTTGATTGTCTTGCGGCATGTGATTATTTTTACTTTTCTAAAAAAAAAGAAAAAAAATTGCTCTCATGTTTGGTGACGAAAAGTAACCTTTCTACAAGGTGCCTGAGAAAATTAAATTTTTAATGCCCACCCCAACGTACATCAATATCTGACACAAGAAAGTATGCCTAAATGATTGCAACTTACATTCGAACGAACTATAGTTACCATTTGAGATTTCCACAGATTGAGAAACGAATTTCATATTTTCATTATGTATTTTATGAATCGAACCATCCAATGCCTTGAATTACAAACAATTGGAAATCTTACACAATGCCGAGGTACATACAGTTTATCAATATGGTTGTATGCTTTCATTCACAGAGGACAACCAAATGGCTGTTGCGAAGGAAGCGGCGCAAAAGGCCCCAAACGAAGCGGCTGGCCAAGTCAGACTAGCCCAACGGGTCCCAATAGACGAACTACCAAATTATTCAGAAATTCGACGAATCGAAGTTCCAGGAAATTACCAGTCGTGGGAGCTCCTAGCGGCTGAGGCAGGCTGAGTGGCCCAACAGGCTGCAGGTATAGTCGACAACATTATTTTCTTTCATCAAATGGTGTATAATCATTATTATTTCCACCTATATTCCTTATTTCATTATGCACAGTTACGACCGTTTTATTTTTATGTTCAGTCGTACGACGGTAATATCAAGAACAAAAGATATTAACTGATAAAAGAGAATACTGGAACTTTGAAATTACTGTGAATCTACGTACTATGGCTCAAACTTCGCAGCTCTCGTCTATACGTATCTTAGCCACCTATTTTTTTATGCTTATCACGCCAAGTCAAGTTTAGTTGAACTTATGCTTGATTAGTCGACGATCCAATGAATCATCATGCATGTAATAATTGTGGCATAAAAAAAGTTGACTCTTGTTTGAAAATTCAACCATTAGAGGTCGAGGATTATATAACTCATCCTCAATTATGTTACCAAAGTAACAAGTAATGCTGAATATTATCAATTTGACAAATATTGTCAGATCACTAAATTTTCTGATATGAAGACTCATGTAAATTGGGACAAGCTCGGAGTTCTACAGTTGACTTCAGTTATCCGAGCAACTGCTACAAGTCAATCGTCGTCATCTCTGATGATGTATAACGTATAACTTTTACTAATCAAAGAAATATCGTAGTTTTTATAATGAAGTCTACTCGAACTAGTATATCCATCATCGTTCTAAACTATGATTCATTCGGACTAATTGAGCCCTGGTAGTTGCTTCACCCTATTTTGCTACAAAACTCATAACAATGATGTAATTTTCAATTTTTCAGAAGAAGTTGCAAACGAGGAGGAACGACGAGGGCGACAAATAAAATGACAATTGAATATTATATTTAAAGAATAAAGAGACCTGTGTCACATAGATTGTCATTTTTGTTTTCAATGTTTCCCACATTTTTTTCATTTCATTCAGCGAATTATATCACAAAACTTGTTACAATCTCGCTTAATAATAAACGTCACATCAATAACTGTATAATAAATTGAGCGAGTAGAGTAGAATAGATTAGTTGTTCGTTTGGTTCTGGGATAGAACTCTGTTGTCCAGTTAGTCAGAAATACACAACGGACTCGAGATATTTGAGTGATACCGTCGCCTTTTCCTCATAGTTTCTGTTCACTATTTATATTTATATTCTACTAATTATCCAATATGTCCAATATCTGTCATAAGTGGTGCTTCAGTGTTTGCTTCGATTTCTACTCTTTTTTTTTCTAAATAAGTTATCCTCTCCGATGCCCATATTTTACTCACTTTTTTAGTGATTTCACTCACCTCTCAAGCTTTTTATTCCTCGCTACCCAACTGCGAGCCCTGAAGTATATTACGTTTCACATGAGATTATTTTTGATTTCTCTCTGAATTTGTTAGTGAATATTCATTCGTAATCTTGTTTCGACGAGCATCCAATTGAGTACAATTGTGATGCAAATTTTTTTTCCACGTACACTGAGATGATGATTCAGAACTTGGAACACTTATTTCGATATTTACAAACCGAAAAATGGAGCCTATCAAACTCAAACACACTCCATCGATATAAAGTGTAAAATGCACAATGTTAACGTAGAGTGAATATTAAAGTCTATCCAAGTCCTATACACTGCATCGACGTAGCGAATAAAATAGAGCTGATCATAGTGTAATACACAACGTTGGCTTACGGTCTGGTTCTGACTAGACGGTACGAAGATATATCATAAAGCTCGTCGAAGTCTAACTCGTAATGTCAACTTCACATCCAAGTCTGAACAGAAGGTATCGAAATATATAGAATTGAGCCTATTGATGCAAGACCAGCGTAGAGCATAAAATGAAAGTTTTTAAAGTCAAACACTTCCTGGGTGGGAATATTTCTCTGAAAACAATCAGATTAATTCTAGTGAAATTTTGAAAAAGAATTAAAAAAGTCTCACTTTATCAGAAAGTCTCAGAAAAAGTCTTATAAAGGCAGACCAATGCTTTATAAGATTTTAAAAGACAGCGAACACTAAAATGTTGAGACTCTTTCAGGAGAGTTTTGCAAAAGTTTTTCAGAGAACTAATAAAACAAAATATAACAGTGTTTCAGAGTTTTTCTGAGATGCAGGTGAGTTTTGAAGAGTTTATTGATTCATCTTGAAAATAATTATTCTAAGTTTATCATAGATTATAAGTCAATTTAAAAATATTACTGCATTTCAGTTAAAATGATTATTCCGTGTTTTTATTGAATATTAAAATATTGAGTAGAATTGCTGCAACGGTAGGAAAATTATTATTTGAATAAATGAAAGACATAACTTACGGAGGGGCAATTATTGATTATTCATTTATTTAGTGACATAAATTATAAATATTTTTTAGTACATCCTTGGTATATGTAAACGTTATCTGTTATCAACATTTTTCTTGCATTGAACAATATCTATCAAATTTTATGAGAAAATATTCCTGACAGATATATATTAATTAAATACATTAATAATAACATTTTCCTAAATAATTACAATATTTAAGCAGTTTTTTCAGACTTTGAGCCCGAAGATGACCTTTTTTTATAGGTTTCCAGGGCTTCTAGATAGTGATCCATATGATTATAAATTTTTTTGATAGTCAAATTCGTAGGCTGCTGAATATCTATGCATTGTACACAGTCGTTATTGTACATCAGATTGATGAAATTTTTCATCACAGATATAGAGAATTACTTCATTCTGCGCCTATCGATACATTGCTTCTCTTCGTTCATCGCTCGTACAACATTCATTCGAATCATCGAATCAAAAGTATAATATAGATGCGTCAGTCGAAAACCGCCCATTATAAAACTTTTGTAAAAGTACAGTCTTACAGCTCTCACACACATCTAAATAGTATCTGTACGTGTATTTATTCATTAAAATTTTCAGATTTTGACAAGTTATATTCCAGTAACGGCGTGGTAAAATTTTTTTTTTTTTTTGTGTAACTTATAACTTCGATTTTTATAACATATCAAAATTCTATCAAATTTCTTTGTTGCGTTTTGATTTTATCCGAAAAATCTCGCGTTTCAATCTCTATTCTTCATGAAAGCCCATGTTGAAATTACAAAACTTTGATATCGTTGGTCTCAAAATTGGGGTGGTCAATTTTAATCGGAATAGGCTCATATTATTTGTATTCAATTAAATAACAATCAAGGAAAGTTTCGTTGAAATCCTTCGGAAAATCGTTCCACGCGACAACTGTCTTAACTATTTTCTGTATGGATTGACGTATTGACGTCGATCGTCGCGCATGCTAGCCATATGCGAAACTGCCTTTGTAAAAGCGTCGTCTGCTAGGAGCACAGACGTGTTTCTAAGGCGCTTTCCCTCAGACCGTACAGGGTGATTTTATTGAATCGCCCCAGGCTGATATTTCGGAAATCAAGCAAGATACGGAAAAACACTTCAGACAAAACTTATAGGATATCGTGGGAGAAAGGACATGGTGCAATCATATCTTTTGTAGGTGGAGGCGCTGAGCTGCGGTGAAGGTCAACTTGGTTTTTTTAAATCAAATGGTATACTTCTTATTACAGAATCTGAAAAAGCATCAGATTCTGCATTCAAAACACCTGGACGGATTTTTTTTTTAAAAGTGGATAGTTTATGAGATAAGAGCTGGGCAAGTTGGGTCAAAAGAGGAAGTTCAAATTACCTGAATACTGTTCTGAAGTTTTCTCGAATGTGTCTGAGATACTTTTTTACTTGGAGTTGTAAAGTTTAGGCATAATGGTCGAATAAGTTGAGGTCAATAAATTTTATCAATAATATTATCAACATGACTGTCATTTCTCTGTTCGATCAGTTTGTACTAACGTGTGACTTTTATTTTCTATTGGGTAATACATTGTTCGCCGTCTACATTTCGAAGGTTCCTGGCTTACAATATCACGGTCAAATAAGTTGAGGTCAATAAACTTCATTAATAATGTTCATCATTACTGTTATTTTTTTCGGATTTCAATTGAGCCCCCGGATCATAAAAGGGATCGCGCGGAACAAAATCACATAGAAGTATTGTCATTTCCGAACATAATATGCCGATCGGGGACTTGGTCACGAATGAGCAAGCTGAGCGGAGTGAACGAAGGAGTGCGAACCGAAAAGTAGAAAATAAGTGCGACACAAGAAAGTCAGGGAGACCTCCGCAGATCGATGAGAAGGGGACAGAGGACGAGGGCAGATAGAAAAATAGGGAAAGCAGGAAAAGGTAGGGGAGACGTGATATTAGGATAGAAAGAGGGATCGATAAGTTTGGAGGTTAGGAAAGAATACACAGGCGTGGATGTGTGAGTGAAAGAATTTGGCGGGAAGGAATGAATGTAGGTAAGGAAGAAACGAATAAAGGAAGGGACTGTCACGACACCGGTGAGAAGACAGAACAAGAGACGAGAGCAGAGAGGTTACCGACCGCGGAAGGAGACGGAAAGGAGGAACCGGTAATCACCCAAAGAGCCGCCGGTAAAGCAAAAGAAAGCGAACCGAACGCAGGTAAGAGGGGGAGGCCGACGAAAGCAGAGCAGTTAGCAAGAGCGAGCAGACAGAGGGCCAACAGCCTAGGGACAATAGAAGGTATCAAAAGGAAGAGAGAGATAGAAGACGAGTGGATAAGAGAAAACCTGTTCCAGCAACCGAGTAAGAGAAATACCATGACAACAAGATCGCCGATGAAGAAGAAGGAGGCAGAACGGAAACCCGAGAACGCGACGGGGAAGAGCGAGGAAAAACAGGAAATTGATAAAATAATCTCGGAACGGAAGGTAGAGGAAGGGGAACACGCGGAGACGGGCATGCTGGCAGCAATAATGGGGGAACTGCAAAAGATGAGGCAGGAGATGAAAGAGGAGTTCAACCGAGACAGGACAGCAGCCAAGGCAGACAGAGAGGAGATAAGAAGCGACCTAAACAATCTACGGGAAGAAATGAGCAAGAGGGAGCGAAAATGGGAGCAGAAACAGCAGAAGGCAGAGGAAAACGCCAGAAAGCTAGAAGAAAGAGCGGAGAAAATAGAAGCCTCCAGAAGGGAGAGAGAAGCCGATATGGAAAGGAGACTGACAGTATTGGAGGAGAAGGCAGCAAGGGGAGTGACAGGAGGGGAAGCCCAGGCCGCACATGAAGACATCGGCCAAGGGGCGAGATGGAAAGAAAAAATAGAACGAATGGACAGGAGCTGGGAGGTGAAGGAACGAAGGGAGAGAAGAAACAACATAGTGATCAGAGGAAAGAAATGGACGCAGGAAAACGAAAAGGAAGAGGTGGAAAAAGTCATAAAAGAGGAACTGGGCATAGAAATAGAAATTAGAAGAGCGAGAATCGTCGGAGACAACAGAACAACGGCGGTAGCAGAAATGCACAGCTGGGAGGACAAGGAAACGGTGATGAGGAAGAAACCATCGCTCAGAGGGAAACCAATATACGTAGACAATGACTACACCAAGAAAGAAGAGGAAATACAGAAGGCACTACGCAGAAGAATGAAGGAAGAAAGAGAAAAGGGGATGCAAGCGAAGCTGGGGTACATGAAGATCCAGATAAACGGGAAATGGTGGTTCTGGGAGGAAGGACGAGAGGAACTCAGACCGGACCGTAACTTTCGAGAAGGGGGAGAACACAAGGGCCACGGAAGCGGGCGGGGGAGAGCGGAAGCAGGCAGCAGCAGGCAATAGAACGAAGATAATATTCTGGAACATTGCAGGGATGGAAAATAAAGACAAAGAAACATGGAAATACCTGGAGCAATTCGACATAGTCAGCCTGATAGAGACATGGATAGAGGAAAAGAAATGGGACAAACTAGAGAAGATGATGCTCAGAGGATACAGATGGAAAGCACAGTTCGCGGAAAGGAAAGCCAGGAAGGGAAGAGCCAGCGGAGGTATCGTGACAGGGATTAGGGAAAAAATAGAAGAGATAGGGATAGAGGCAGGAGGAGTGAATGAAAGAGGGATGCAAGAGAGGAGGATAAAGATAGAGGGTAAGGTATGGAGAATCATAACAGTGTACTGCAGCGAGGGCATGCGCAAAATGAGCAGCACACTAACAAGAGAGGTAGGAGAGCAGGAGGAAGAAACCCTACTGATAGGGGGAGATTTTAACGCGAGGATAGGGAAGAGAGGGGAAATATGCAGGGTAGGAGAGATAGAAACGGGACAGGTAGAGGGAAGAAACTCAAAAGACGTAACAGAAAACAAGGAAGGGGAAGTGCTGATGGAAATGATAGAAGACAGGGGGTGGACGATCCTCAACGGAAACACAAGAGGCGACGAGGACGGGGAATACACTTACGTGGGGGTACAAGGCGCGACAGTAATAGACTATGTTATCGCGAACGAGGAAGCAGCAGAGAGGATAGATGCGTTCAGAGTAGGGGAGAGAGTGGAATCGGACCACCAACCACTGACAGTAGAACTGAAGAGCAGGTACCGGAGGAAGGCGGATGAAAAAGAAGAAAACAGCAGAGAGTACACAGTATGGGGAGAAGAAGAGAAGAGGAGGTTCGGAGAGAGAACAGCGACAGCAGAGCTCGAAAAAGAGAACACCGAGGAGGCATGGGCAGAGCTGCTAGAAACAATAGAGAAGAGTATGGAAAAGAAGAAGGTGAAGATAAGGAAGGAAGGAATAGGCTGGAAGAGCTGGTGGGACAGAGAATGTAAAACTGAGAAAAGGAGGCTAAAAAAGACATACAAGAAGTGGAAAGCTGGGGAAGTGGGAAAGGAAGAGTACACGCAAGCAAGAGCAGCGTTCAGAGAAACATGCAACAGGAAGGCCAGGGAAGGAGCGGAGAAGTTGGAAGTCAAACTCAAAGAAATAAAGACGGAGGGGCAAGCCCTGAAATTCCTCAATCAGGAGAGAAAAACAAGGACCAAGGTGAGCAGCAGAATCAGCATAACCGAATGGAGAGAACACTTTAAAAAGTTAATAGATGGCAAGGACGTAAGACCGACACAGGGGCGAAGAGAGGAGGGGAGAGATAACTCGGAGGAAAATGAAGAGGAGGACCTGACAGAGGCGGAAATTGAGAAACAAATAAGAAGACTGAAGCCCAGAAAAGCAGCGGGTAAGGACAAAATACCAAATGAAGCCTGGAAGTACTGTGAAGGGCAGGCGAGGAGCAAACTGAAGGAAATAGTCAAAAAGGTATGGAGGGGAGGAGGCATCCCGGAAAGCTGGAAGGAAGGAATAATAACGCCACTCTTCAAAAAAGGAGATCGGCACCAACCAGAAAATTACAGAGAGATCACCCTACTAAACACGGGATATAAGATTTATGCAGCGGTATTGGCGGAAAGGACAAGAGAAGAAGTAGAAAGGAAGAAGATCCTACCGGAGACACAGGCAGGTTTCCGCAAGGGTAGAAGCACAATGGATAACATCTATGTGCTCCAGCACGCGATAGACAAGGGGCTGGCGAAGAAACGAGGGAAGCTGTTCGCCTTCTTCGTAGACCTGAAAGCCGCGTTCGACAAAGTGGATAGGAAAAAGCTGTGGGAGGCGATGGAAAAAGCGGGGGTAAGGAAGGGACTAACAACAAGAGTTAAAGAGATATACGAAGAAACGAAGAGCGCGGTAAGGGTGGGGTCGACACGTCAGAAGAATTCTACACGGAACTGGGGGTAAGACAAGGCTGCCCGATGAGCCCGACCCTGTTCGCTATATTGATAACGGACCTAGAAGAAACGCTGAGAAAAGCGCAGGCAGGAGGGGTGGTGATAGGCAGGGAAAAATTCTGGTCGTTAGCCTACGCGGACGACCTGGTGTTGGTAGCAAGAGAAGAAGCAGAAATGAGAGAAATGATGAAGACATTAGAGAAATACCTAAGAAGAAAAAAACTGACGCTGAACGAGCAAAAATCCAAGATAATGAAATTCAAGAAAGGAGGAGGAAGAGAAAGGAAGACGGAATGGAAGTGGGGAGAAAGTCTGATAGGAGAGGTGAAGGAATTCTCATACCTCGGATACAGGCTGCAAAAAAACGGTCGAGAGGAAGGCCAGATAAACGAGATGGCGAGAAGAGGGAACACCCTAATCAAGCAAGTATGGGGAATAGGTGAGAGAAGAGTGAAAGAGGACTTCAGGATGCGCATGCTGCTGTTCGATTACCTAATAATGAGCGTACTGCTATACGGAGCGGAAATCTGGGGGTGGAGGGAGTGCGGGAAGATGGAGAGGATCCAGGAGAAATACCTAAGATGGACACTAGGATTGGACGCGTGCACACCTGGGTACATGGTGAGGGAAGAGTCAAAAAGGGACCAGGTGAAGATAAAAGCGGGTGCAAGAGCGTTGAGATTCGAGGAAAAAATAAGAACGGGAGAAGGAAGGATACTACTAAAGGAGTGCCTGAACGAAAAAGAAAAAGCAACAAAATCAGCGGGTCAGGAGGACAGAGACAGCTTCTTTAGCAGACACGGATTTAGCAGACAGGGGATAGAAATAGAAAAAGCAAGGGGGGAAAGCATAGAAGAGCTACTGAAAGAAAGAGGAAGGGACATACAGAAACAAGAGCAAAGAACAAGCATAGAGGAATCGAGGTACAACCCAAGGTATAAATACTGCATGACAGAGGAACTCCCGAGATACCTAAGGACGGTGGGAAGAAAAGGGAGCAACAGAGCGATAGCAAGACTACGCTGCGGGAACGAAGAGGAGCAAAATAGATACTGGCTGGTAGAGGAGAAGAGGAGCTGTAGACTCTGTGAGAAAAGCCGAGGCAGTTTCGAACACCTGCTGAACGAATGCGAAAAAGGGGGAGGGAATGGCATAGGGATAGAGGACCTGCTCGATGAGAGCGGGAGGGAGCGCGCAATAAAATGGATTGAGGGGATCGAAAAAGAGAGGAAAAGGGTTAGGAAGGAAAGAGAACGAGAGTGCGAGTAGGAACCTGCGGGGGTAGCCAAAGAAATAGGGTCGGGATAGAAGAGATAGGGAGCGAATGAGTGTGAAACAAAGAATTGTAAGACCAAGTCCAAACTCAAGGCCAACAGGCTGAGTTTAAATAAACTACTACCACTACTACTACTACTACTACTACTAATATGCCGATCGGGAAAAAAGAAAAAAAAAGGTGAATCAAAAAGTAGTGACTATTTTCTAATTCATGACCTTGTTGTTTTTTTTTTCCGGTCGGCATATGATCAGAAGTGACAATACTTCTATGCGATTTTATCCGCGCGATCCCTTTTATGATACGAGGGCTCAATTTGCAAACAAATTGAACTTCCTCTTTTGACTCAACTTGCCCAGCTCTTATCTCATAAACTATCAACTTGAGAAAAAATCTGTCCAGGTGTGTTGTATGCAGAATCTGATGCTCTTTTAGATTCTGTAGAAAAAACTATGCCATTCTATTTGAAAAAACCAAGTTGACCTTCATCGCAGCTCAGCGCCTCCACCTACAAAAAATATGATCGCACCATATCCTTTGCCCCTCGATATCCTATAAGTTTCGCATGAGGTGTTTTTCCGTATCTTGCTTGGTTTCGGAAATATCAGCCTGGGGCGATTAAAAAATAACATTGGAGCAGTGGGGGTGTTGCCGACTAAAAAGACAAAGATAGCCTCAGCGATATACCGGGAAGAAATCTTGATAGTATACAGTCGATTGCGCATGCGCCAAATAATTTATTTTCATTGGTCGGTAAGATCGTCCCGCGGCCGACTACGTCATAATACTGCCGCGGGACGACCTTACCGACCAATGAAAATAAATTATTTGGCGCATGCGCAATTGACTGTATACTATCAAGATTTCTTCCCGGTATATATGCACACGAATAAACCTCATTCATGCTAACCCTTGAAATCGCGTCGGTTTAGTGATGATCGAGAGAGTTATGCCACAGAGGCTATGGGGCACATAAACGTGGCAACGCAGCAACACGACTTGGCAACTTTCTATCCCAAACGAGATAACTGCTTCCTTCTCTCACACACAATTCAGTATCTTCCGTCCCTTTCTCATTACTCGGCAACAGATTCCCCTATACTCCGGCATAGGCAATGCTCCGTCCATTCTTACATGGTCTAAGCGTTTTCCCGTTGGAATCAAAGTGATTCGAGATCACTTTAGATTCTAACCTTACCCGAAATGCAGTGTTCTTATTTTGCCGTGCTAAGCACAAAGGTGGTAACTGACTTTTTCGTCAAAAACGATTTATGAATCTAAGATGGTATAATATTTTCATCATATTATTAAACATTCTAATTCATTTTTTAATCATAAAACTACTTCATCGAAGTTGCCGTATCTGCGTTAAAGTTGTCAATTACTAGAACAATTAGCCGTATTTATCAGTAATATTAATTATACAACAGTAACGAATAACATAAGCTTTTATCTTTTCGATTCAAATCAAATTTTAAAATCGTTCGACTTTGAATATAATTCTCAATTACTGTAAAAATTAAAAATTGAAAACTGTCAATATCTTAAGATGGCCAAAAATGTAGTTACCACCTTTGTGCTGTAACATTGCATTTTGCAACGCGTGTTACAAGTGACTCCCGAACCCTTGAACGACCATAGTTACAAAGGGTGGATGCATGACAGAAGCATGAATGCGTTTAGGTTAGCCCCGAGGCTATAAACTCTCCGAGAGGCGACCGTGACCGATCTAAGACTGTAGAATTTAGTTCTCATTCTTTTTGTTTTTTTTTACCTTTTCTCTATTATGTGGGAGACGAGGCCCAGTCGACGGCTAAAAATTGCAACGGAGACCCGATCAGACGAACGTACGACGTCAAATATCGACTGTTGGGATCCTTTTCGACGAACGCCACATAAAAGCTCCGGAGGATAGTAGTGGCCATGCTACCTCCCGCTATTAAACGAGAGGACACGGGGGAGTGCCAAGGGCATTCTGCAACGTGGGATATCGGTGGTGGAAGAGATTCCCGCCACCAAGAAGAATCTGCAGCCCGTGATCCTCCGATTTAGCGAGCTACAAACACCGTGGTGAACTTCGAATTTTGCGCGCCGCGACGATAGGTCGCCATATTTATGGATCTCGCAGTAGATTTGCAAAATCGATAATCGATTGCCTATTGAGGGCGCTAAGTACCGGCACTATGCCGTCTGATCACTCTGCCGTAGGCCTGCCTCGCAGGTAGAGCCCCGAGCTCTAGTGCTCGCCCTAATTGTAGAAATTAGCTTTTGTAGTAGCCACGAGGCTGATTTTTTTTTTGGTGTGAATTTCCTGCGGGAAAGCGTTTGAGTCTGTTGAGTTCGAGTTGGTGAATCCGAGGGCTCGTAGTCGAGCCGCCACGAGGCCTTGCATTTTGGCTGGAAAACGGTAAGCGTTAGCCAATTTGACCGATACTAATTTGAATTCGGCAAACGGCCATCAGCCATCTTGCCGTATTTTCCGAGCCACGAGGCTTTTAGAGATTTTTGTGCAAATCAAGGTAAGACGACCTCCGAGTCGGTAGGCCGTCACCAGTGTCTCGCGCAATAATAGAGTTTTGAGTTTTGATTTTTGAGTAAGATTTTTGAGTTTTGTATCGCGTAATAGTGCTTTTTAGAGCCGCAGGTTCTCTCACGTGAGTGCGAGAAAGATAGTCTCAACCCGTTACGGTCGCGCTCTCTTTCTCTCACGGAGAGATTCAAATCGCTATTTTATTTTGAATTTTGTTCAGCCTTTTCGTTTCGCCTACGAAGGCAGAGTTAGTTTAAGTTAATTCTAAGTCATAATTTTGTGGATTAGTTATTGTGCCTTGCGGGCCTATTCCAGTCTTTAATTTGAAATTTTTGTTCCACGAGGACCGAGTTTGTGGAGTTATTTATTTTTGCATTATTTTGGTTTTGTTATCGCTCTCCTACGTGGAAGCTAGTAGTTTATTAATTATTGTAAAACTCGTCAAGCGTGGCCAGGTCGCCTGTACACGACCTGTGGCCGTTCTTCATCCGAGGGGAAATATCCCCGATTATTTAATTTATTATTTCTACTGTTTTTTTTCTTCTTATACTATTTTTATCGAATTTTTCTTTGTTAAATTCAAAGTTACGAGTCGTTAGTCAACGCCCTGCTAATCCTTCACTTAATCTCGACCCCTCTCCGCGGTACTGTAGCTAGCCGACGGTTATTATTTTGTTTAGATTTTTGAAATCGGCGGTCATCCGCCTGGCGCCCAACTTTTGCTATTTCTTTGTTTTCTTTTGGCCAATTGTCGAGTGGATTGATCTCGGAGGCTGGCTATCCGGTCCAGATCCGAGGTCTGAATAAAATCCACGTCACAGTGCTTAGCACGGCAGTATTGGTTTGCATTGGTTGGCATTGTTCAATAAAAACGCTGCATTTCGGGTAAGGTTAGAATCTAAAGTGATCTCGGATCACTTCGATTCCAACGGGAAAGCGCCTCTAAGCGATCGAGCAGAACACGCTTTTACAATTTTACAAAAGCAGTTTCGCATATAGAGATATAAGAATAGAGTACGGAAGTCAGCCGAAACGGCGATATCGGAATAGGAAGAGAGCGAGAACTAGGAGGTCGGATGGTCCTTGTTTAATGACGCATGCGCTGTGCGTTTGTGTCGACAAGTTGACGAGAACACAACCTGCTTTCAGTGTTGCGTTCATACAGTCGCTCACTACGCATGCGTCATTGAACAAGGACCATCGGACCTCTTATTCTTGTCTCTCTTTCTATTCCGATATCATTGCAAACTTACGGGGGCTCCGCTGACAGCTTGCTCCCGGACTCGTTTCGCATATGGTTAGCATGGGCAACGATCGACGTCAATACGTCAATCCATACAGAAAGGAGAGTGAAAAGTAATTGCCAATTCTTCATCAATCTGATGTACAATAACGACTGTGTGCAATGCATAGATATTCAGCAGCCTACGAAATTGACAACCAAAAAAATTTATAATTATATGGATCACGTTGATTACTATCTAGAATCCCTGAAAACCTACAAAAGAAGGTCATCTTCGGGCTCAAAGTCTGAAAAAACTGCCTAAATATTGTAATTATTTAGGAAAATGTTGATAATCCATGTTTATAAATATTCTGTTTATTATTATTATATTTAATTAATATATATCTGTCAAGAATACTTTGTCATAAAATTTCACAGATATTGTTTAATGCAAGAAAAATGTTGATAACAGATAACGTTTACATATACCAAGGATGTACTAAAAAATATTTATAATTTATGTCACTAAATAAATGAATAATCAATAATTGCCCCTCCGTAAGTTATGTCTTTCATTTATTCAAATAATAATTTTCCTACCGTTGCAGCAATTCTACTCAATATTTCAATATTCAATAAAAACTCAGAATAATCGTTTTAAATGAAATGCAGTAATATTTTAAAATCGACTTACAATTTATGACAAACTTGGGATAATTATTTTCAAGATGAACCAATAAACTTTTTAAAACTGACCTGCATCTCAGAAAAACTCTGAAACACTGTTATATTTTGTTTTATTAGTTCTCTGAAAAACTTTTGCAAAACTCTTCTGAAAGAGTATCAACATTTTAGTGTTCGCTGTCTTGTCTTACAAAGCATTGGTCTGCCTTTATAAGACTTTTTCTGAGATTTTCTGAGAAAGTGAGACTTTTTTAATGCTTTTTCAGAATTCCACAAGAATAAATCTGATTTTTTTCAGAGAAATATCTCCACCAGAGTTGCATTCTGATCTATTCTTCTGACTTTTCGCGTTTCTTGTAACAAATCACACCATCCCGATATTTCGCAGCTTCAGCGTTTTCTCTCATCATCCTCTCTTCTGATACGACGACCTGCTACAAAATTACACGATCCATAAATTTTTTTTTATTCAAATAATGACATTCATAAATGAAAATACGCCGAATCTACGATGAATAAATAAATATAAATGAGAATTTTCGTAGTTTCAAGTCGAGTATCCAGTATGAAATGGAAAAAAAAATTTCGTAAATCAATAGATTCGATGAATTGAAACGTACATTATAACATGTCCCCCTATACATTATTTGCATGTGAAGCGAACAAGCATCGCAGGTCCAGCGCTCCTGCGTACACGGCCGCGCGCGACGTCTCTCACGGATCAATCGCTTTTTTAACGTAGTTTCCATCGTAGTTCCATTTTGAAACTTACAGATTTTGTAGAGAATGAACGAAGGAACACGCTCGTATTTTTTTCAAAATATTCGGAGAGCACACGTGCCCTCAGCCGCGCAACGCGTTTCGTTCATGTGACAGTGGGAGCTTTTCATCTACAGACAAAAATCGACACAGTCAGACACACAGCAATACGATTGGTCCCTTCCGTTAGATCCAGCCAATCATAATACTGTGTGTCTGACTATGTCGAGTTTTGTCTGTAGATGGAAAGCTCCCAGTGTTCAGTGATCTTTACAGTGTTCAGTGATAGTGACAGTGTTCAGTGATAGTGACAGTGATTAGTGAATGTGATTGACTTTTACTTTTTTGTTACTACTTGTGTCAGCGTGTGCGTGTGTGTGTGTGTGAGTGTGAACGATAAGATTAGTATTATTTATTATATAGAAGTCAACCTATGTGGTTGCCATAAGCATGGCGAATAGTCACAACAAAACAAAAAAAAAATCGCGAAAGCGAAGTTTTGTTGTTTCTAGGTAAGTACGATTGTTTATAGTTATACTTTTCCTGAAGACACAAATTTTGGTTCGGTTTTCCACAACTCATATACTTACTGAGAATCCCTATCAATACCGTGTCAGATCACGCGTTCTATACTATACCTACCACATCTAATACATTGTAGCATATCATTTATGAAACGAGCACAAATACAAACACGATTCCATTACTATTTTTACGTGCACGTTATTTTTATTTTTCGTAATTCACGCCGTTTGAATAACCGTCAATTGGTCGAAATCCGGAATGAGCTGTCATAAATATTTGTGTTAAATTTATTTAATTGCGAAGGTAATAAACCAGTGCTAATAGATCACGAGAACGGTCTTTGAATCGAGAAATCCGCTTCATTGTGAATTCAGAATTTTTTTTCATAAAATTCAACAAGGGTTGGTTCAACCTTCCTACTTATCCATCCGAAATCGAATAATTTAAATTTAATATACAAATCCAGTTTTTTTCCCGGTGATTAGGCGTTTTGACACACCTCGCCGCGGTAAACCCACTGCGAATACTTATGGAGTGACGATCTGTTTCAGACGCCAGAAGAAGACCATCGTTCCGCTTGACGAACATGATGGCCAAGTCAGTGTCGCGGCTGCGACCTCAGAGACCGCGATTGTCGCGGAAATTAATAGTTTGCCGGTATCGGTGAGTGACGACAATGCGCTCGTCGGTGAAAATGATATCACGGATAGCGAGTACGTCCGTGAGATCACA
Source organism: Tenthredo livida (assembly GCA_963992785.1). NCBI lineage: Eukaryota > Metazoa > Arthropoda > Insecta > Hymenoptera > Tenthredinidae > Tenthredo > Tenthredo livida. The sequence goes on along the minus strand of OZ023064.1, from coordinate 40,785,165 downwards.
ATCGAAGATCGGCGCATTGTCGATATAAGTTATTTACTTGAACAGTTGCACGAAAAATTCGATAACCATTCCGTTACGTCGGAATGTTCTGTTCGCGATCTGAAATTGGTCAAATCATGGGATCAAGGTTTGCGGACCCACCTGCATTTCCTGTGTCAGAAATGTCTGTACAAATTCAGCATTTGGACAGATCCCGACCTCAAAAATATTATGGGGATAAACCAAAGTGCCGTGTGTGGTACAATTACTTCGGGTACCGGCCATAGTACGCTGCAAGAACAACTTGCTGCGATGGCAATCCCGTCCATGTCCGCGCCCACCTACCGACATTATCGGGATACGCTGTTTGACAACTTTCATGAAGTTGTCGAAGCTGAAAGGGAAAGGGCTGTGGCCATGGAAAAAGAAATTGCCATAAGAAAGGGGCATGTTATAAACGGTGTCCCGTACATCGACGTCATTGCGGATGACTGTTGGGCAAAACGCTCCTATGCGGGTGGTAAACATGATGCGCTATCGGGTGCAGCCATGATCATTGGTCGTGAGACCAAGTTAGCTCTATTCGTTGGTGTACGCAACAAGTATTGTGCAACCCACGCAAGAGCAGAGCAGTTGAATAAGGAGCCTCCCCCTCACACCTGTTTCAAAAACTGGGGGCTTGACCGCAGCTCCAACGCAATGGAAACTGACATTATTGTCGAAGGTTTCCGGAATAGCGTTGAGTGCAACGGTCTAATATATAAAACGCTAATTGCGGACGGAGACAGCAGCGTATATCAAGCTATACGAGATTTAAATCCGTACGCTGAATACGGAGTTCTCGTCGATAAAATCGAGTGTAATAATCACTCGTTTCGAAACTTGTGCCGCAAGTTGAGAGCTGCTTCCCTCACGAAGCTTGCGAAACTCCCGCAGAAAGAAGTACAGAACGTCACTCAATTCCGACAGTACGTACTTTCGAGCGGTTTAAAAATTCGTCTCAACGTAGAGAAAGCGAGAGATCTCTGCAATGCGGAGAACATATCAGAGGACGAAAAAACAACGAAACTCTGCATGGATACATTAAATATATTTGCTCATGTGTACGGTGACCACTCCAATTGTCACACACTGCCGTTTGACTGTGTATCTGAGGCCAATGGTAAGAATGTGCTGGCGGAACTTCACCGAACAGGAGTTTATCCCTGCGTTTACGATGCAGTGCGCTATTTGAGTTGTCACGCCAAGAGCTTAATGAGGAATGTTACCAACAATGCGGCAGAAGCGTGCAATTCCATAGTGAACAAATTGAATTCGGGAAAAATAATTAACCATTGTATGAAAAACTCGTACCAAATGAGATGTTACGGAGCGGTTGTCCAATACAACACCCACTCAGTTTTATCTCAGTTACATCGCCATGTGACAAACTATACTCCTATCGCAGTAGCGAAAATGGAACGGGATAGGCATCGTAATAATTACAGTACTCGCCTATGCAGGTTGCAAAAACGCAGTCGCAGGGTGCGAAGTCATCGTGGTGTTGACAAGGACTATGGTCCATCTGCCAAAAAGGCGGATATGGACAAAGAGGCATTCGATGTGTTTGCTGAACGACACATGGAAAAATTGAAGTCGTACCAAAGAAACGCTAGACAGATCGAGCGAGATACGATGTCGCAGAGCGATTCTGAGCTGTGGCATCAGCTGCGTACTGAGATCATCACAGCATCGAGATTCGGACCGATATGCCGTATGTTGCCGCACTCGTCGTGCGCGAACATGGTTGCGAGCATTCGATACCCGAAGGTAATCGACGTTAGTGCTACTCAGTATGGGCTTGCAAATGAGAAACCCGCCTTACGGGCGGTTGAAGCAGAACTGAAGAAAAAAATCGTTCCTTGTGGTCTTTTCATTGATCAACAGATCCCCTATCTAGGAGCGTCTCCAGACGGTCTGATAGACAACGATGGAATCGTCGAAATAAAATGTCCATTTTCAGCCCGGAACGGTGAGTTGGAAAAGGTCATAGCCGAAAAGCCGAATCTTCGGACTATTTTCGACAAGAAGGACAAAAACCTTCTGAATAAGAATAACAAGTATTATTACCAAGTACAGGGTCAGTTACACGTAACCAAGCGTGATTATTGCCAATTCGCGCCTTGGTCGTTGACTGAGACGACTACGTATATAAAACTCGTCAGAGTCGCTAGAGACGATGGATTCTGGGAATCGAAAATGAAACCCTTACTCTGTCGATTTTACATGGAATGTTTGCTTCCAGAAATTATAGACAGTCGTAAGAATAGAAATAGGCGGATCCGCGATCCTGCATATATTCTTCAAGTTCAAGAAGCTGCAAATCTTCGAAAAAAACGTGCTCGTTCCATTGACGAGCTTGACAATGTACGAAACTGTACGAGGTCTACAGATATCTCCTCGCAACCTTCTGCAGAGATGAAAGTTGCATCGGTTGATGTCATGGATAGAGCCGGTCCAAGTTCGAAGACTCAAGGGGACACTGCCATTGCCGATTGGGTAGCAATCGAAATTGACAGTGACAATGAGGCTTCTGACGAAACTATCGAGTTGCTCGAAATCGTATGGCGAGATGTTACGGCCGAACAAGTCGAGGCGAACGTATTATCTCCCAGAGATTTATTGACTGACTCAAGCATCGACTTGTTCCAGAATATATTACAGGAAAATACCGATTTTCGTTGCAATCCTGCTTCTTATACAGCATATTATAACTGCATCAAGCCATGCAGCCCTCTTCGAAGGGATATACACATAATTGGCGGTAACCTCTGCCGACACTGGTGTTGCGTTTATTACGACACTTGTAATGTTCACGTTTACGACGGTCTTGCGCGCAGTGAATACGAGATCTAGAGCAGGGAAGAGAAGCGATACATTTCTAAGCGATATCCGCATATCGATACTGGGAGTATACTTTTCCATCCTGTTACAAGGCAACCCGACTCCTACAGTTGTGGAGTATACGCTGCGGCTTACGCAACGACGATCGCACTGGGTGGCGACCCCGGGCTGCAAGTCTATTCGCGAGATGCGAAAAAAATGAGAAATCATTTAATAGTGATATTAAAATCTCGAAAGTTGACGCCATTCCCCTATGAATGAATCACAGTGCTGCGACTTCACTGTCCGCACGCTCATATAAGTCCATGCGGATACACAAAATAGCTCGATTTGAGCGCTCTAACATAAGGGAACGCACTCGCACTATAGTGTGAGTGGGTAAGAGTGGGTGAGTGTTTCTTAGGCACTTTAAAAGTGCCGTTTACACAGCTGTTGCAGCTTCCCTAATGACGGAAGCAGCAGGAAACTTGCATGACACTGAATTTTCTTTGCAATTACATTTATAATAATTCTAGATAACAATGTGAAACTAAAATAAATTATTCTGACATCACATTTGCATCTGAGTGTGATACCTTGAGGCGTTCAGACGTCTCAACACTCATGTGAGAGTGTGTCAATCTAAATAATGATTTACGCTGACGGAATGGTCAAAGACTAATTCTGAATTCAATTGCATGCAAGTTCCCTGTTGACGATCTCTCGACCCGCAGCATTTCTCGCTTTCATTTAGAAATAGTATGAGTAATTATAATAATAACAATACTCACATAATGAAACAGATAACCTGGATGGTTATACATGTATCAGCTTCGATATTTTTCATAATCTAATTTAAAACTTCATAGCTCTGTAAAAAAATACGATAATCTATAGGTTTCAGGAATTTGTTGAATCTATCCATTTATTTGTTTTAGTATAAGTTCTATAAGAGTTTGAATCATTATTGAGGAATCGTCTGACTATTAATTAATAAATATAATAAAAATAAGGATAATAATACTAATAATATCAAATATAATAATAATAATGATAATAATAATAAATATAATAATAATAATGATAATACTAATAATAATATCAAATATAATAATAATAATAATAAAAATAATGATAATGATGATAAAAAACTATACTAATCTCACTCGCCCTGCTGTTCCTCTTCTTGTTGTTGCTGCTGCTGCTGTTGGGCTCGTCTTCGTCGTCGTCTTTGTCCTCGTCCTTGTCCTCGTCCTTGTCCTTGGCCTTGTCCCTGTCCCTGCTGTTGCTGTTGCTGTTGTGGTTGTTGTTGCTGTTGTTGTTGTTGTTGTTGCTGTTGTGGTTGTTGCTGTTGTTGTTGTTGCTGCTGCTGCTGCGGCTGTTGGCAACGCCGCAGCCGCGCGTCGATTCGCCGCCTCGCCGCAACCAGAGCTTTAGCTTCCATCACTTGCTTCTGGTTGCGGTGCTTTTCACCACGCGCCTGCTCTCGCTCGAGTCGTATTTTAAGTTTGTTGACGAGCAGGCTGCTGTGATAAAAAGCAATTTGGTCCTGGAGTCTTCCATAATGTTCCGGCGACAGTCCGGAACACTCTTGGACCAAATTCTGAGGCGGCTGTTGTTGTTGTTGTCCAAGTGGCGGCGACTGCGGCAGCCACAGCATCAGCTGTTTCGCTTGTTGTTGTTGCTGTTGTTGTTTCTGTTGTTGTTGCTGTTGTTGCTGTTGTTGTTGTCGTTGCTGTTGTTGTTGTTGTTGTTGTTGTTGTTGTTGTTGTTGCTGTTGTTGTTTCTGTTGTTGTTGCTGTTGTTGCTGTTGTTGTTGTCGTTGCTGTTGTTGTTGTTGTTGTTGTTGTTGTTGTTGTTGTTGTTGTTGTTGTTGTTGTTGTTGTTGTTGTTGTTGTTGTTGTTGTTGTTGTTGTTGTTGTTGTTGTTGTTGTTGTTGTTGTTGTTGTTGTTGTTGTTGTTGTTGTTGTTGTTGTTGTTGTTGTTGTTGTTGTTGTTGTTGTTGTTGTTGTTGTTGTTGTTGTTGTTGTTGTTGTTGTTGTTGTTGTTGTTGTTGTTGTTGTTGTTGTTGTTGTTGTTGTTGTTGTTGTTGTTGTTGTTGTTGTTGTTGTTGTTGTTGTTGTTGTTGTTGTTGTTGTTGTTGTTGTTGTTGTTGTTGTTGTTGTTGTTGTTGTTGTTGTTGTTGTTGTTGTTGTTGTTGTTGTTGTTGTTGTTCTTGTTGTTGTTGTTGTTGTTTCAGTTGTTGTTGTTGTTGTTGTTGTTGTTGTTGTTGTTGTTGTTCCTGTTGTTGTTCATGTTGTTGTTCCTGTTGTTGCTGCTGCTGAGGCTGTTGTTGAAGCTGTTGTTGTTGCTGTTGTTGTTGTTGTTGCTGTGGTTGTTGTTGTTGCTGTTGTTGTTGTTGTTGCTGTAGCTGTTGTTGTTGTTGTTCCTGTTCCTGCAATATCAAATTAAAGTATGAAGATTCATCATATTTGGACGAATGATTTATGAAAACCTGCATGAATATATTACTGACCAGGGTTGGACTCGTCAAATTACTTTCCAAAATTATCGTTAGATTATTATCCTAAAATGTTCGTCAATAATCATTATTCTGCTGTCAGTGTTCGAAAAATCTGCGAAAGTGATTTGACAGATACTTTTCCTAATTACTTTGGATCTTCTTCCTGTTTTCGTATTTTTCCTAACAACATCATTTTTTGTTCGTTAGATACTGAAATGTGAGAGAATGGGCTACAGATTTTTCGAATTATGATTGGAATATAATGATTATCAACAAAGATATCAGAAAAATAATCAAACAATTAATTTGGAAAGTGATTAGACGTACCCAACCCTGTTACTGCCAATGAACTAAAGCGTCGTTACCTGATAGATTGTTTTTTTCATACTAGCACTCAGGTTTTATAAGCGAACATCCCAACAATGACAAATATATAGAGTCGCATACAAAATTCACGATTTTCAAAATTGTATAATGGGTCCAAACAACGGAATGCGAACCGCGAATCGTAAGTTAGATTTCTCAGCCAAGAAATATAAGAGGGAAGTACACACCTGAATCTCCGACCTTGAACTCGACCGACCGCGTCTGGGCGGTGGGCCTCCCCTATGACCGCGTCTGTCTGTAACAATCATCCATAATTAAAAATCAACCTCTCCGAAAAACTGGAAGTTGAAATACTCTCAAACTAATATTATTCTATGCGCCGTATAAAAATATCTATCTGCCGTATACAAATGATATATCTCTCTATATTATAAAGATATATCGCCGCCGCCGCCGCCGCCGCCGTGTCAGACTTTTTGATCCACGGCCTCCTCGACCCCGCTCGGCTCCCCCCCCCCCCCCCCGAGCGGAGTCGAGGAGGCCATGGAATAGCGGGGAGGGGTTCACATGACTCAAAGCAAGGGCCCAAGGATCTAGGCCCTCCTCGGCTCCCTTCGGCTTCTTTGGGTTGGGTTGGGTCAGGTTGGGTTCGGATGGGTTAGGTTCGGCTGGGTTGGGTCAGGTTGGGTTGGGTTGGGTCAGGTTGGGTTGGGTTGGGTCAGGTTGGGTTGGGTTGGGTGAGGGTGGGTTGGGTCAGCGTGGGTTGGGTTAGGTTGGGTGGGGTCAGGTTGGGTTGGGTTGGGTCAGGGTGGGTTGAGTCAGGGTGGGTTTGGTTTGGTTAGGTTGGGTGGGGTCAGGTTAGGTTGGGTTAGGTTAGGTTGGGTTGGGTTAGGTTGGCTAAAGTAAGGTTAGGTTAGGTTAGGTCGGGTTGGGTTGGGAGAGGAGGGGATATTACCCATAATATGGGTTAGGTTGGGTGGTTCAGGGTGGGTTGAGTCAGGGTGGGTTTGGTTAGGTTGGGTGGGGTCAGGTTAGGTTGGGTTAGGTTAGGTTGGGTTGGGTTAGGTTGGCTAAAGTAAGGTTAGGTTAGGTTAGGTCGGATTGGGTTGGGAGAGGAGGGGATATTACCCATAATTTCCTGGAATACTGACACGGCGGCGGCGGCGAGATATGTTCTCAATATGAAGAGATATCTCTAAATCCTAATTTTTAGTACCTAAGAGCCAATGTGCAGAGAATATATAATCGCGAGTCACGAAACATTCACTGGATTTCATTGAAAATTCGGTCATTCTTCGAAGAACATGAAATCCACGGATTATTTGGGTCTGAAAACAACTGATACGAATTAAAATTTGGGGGGTTGGCGCGCGAAGCGCGCAGGGGGGCGAAGCCCCCCTAGTATATATATACAGAGCGATTCTGAGGAAACAGGTCACGCTAATAGAGGCTCTCTTATTTATTTTCGTCAATGACAACGCTGTCAAATACCACGAACAAGCGATCTACCGATATTTCATATGCCTATGACTGATATCTTCAGACGACGGAGCGGTAGCTGTCACGTCGTAGGTTAAGATGAACTGTCATATTACAATATTGTCTAATTAATTCTAATATTGTTCATAATACAACGGTATACGATATTATTTCATAAATAAGTAGTGATAAGGTTAAATTGATTGCAGACGTCGATTTCCGTTTATTCCAACATTATTAGGTTATAAATAATTGACTTGGTGAAATTCACACATCTAGTAGTGATAAAGTTATTAAGTCGATAGCATACGATATTGATTCTTTATGAATTAATTCCAGGTGTGAATTTCTGTTTATTTCCTACATTAGTTACTACCGAGGATTTCTTCGGTGACTGACTAACCCGTTGCATCTCTTCGATAAGTAGGGTTACGAACAAAACGATGTGAATATCAGTCATCAAGCAATATCTCATCGATCCAGTTGAAGTTTTTCATCCTAGAAGGCATCTCCGCTGAATAAAACTCTACATGTCTTCTTAGCCTAATGAGTACGAAGACAGTCCCCCATAAATGATGGGTTGGTTCATCAATGTGTGTTCAAGTTTCATCGAGTAATGAATCAATTAAAATTATCGTTCCTATTGTGAATCTATTTAATTGAGTATGTATTTGATTACTGCGTAGAACAAAGCGTTGCATTTTTGTATAAAATACTCAATCACAACAAATTGTACAAATTCTATAAAATTCTTTGTTTATTCAGTTGATATTGCATAATAATATCAAATAATTAATGATACATGTGCAAGGACGCTGTCCTTCTGAAGAAAAAAAATATACAATTTAACAATAACTCAATGGCATGGTTTTGGAAAACGCGGCCGGTCATAGCTTTCGGACCATCGCAGATGATTTCGCAGCCAAGAATCCAGGACGTCCGCGTTCGGCGATGGATATCGTGCGGGATATCCTAGTGAACTACAAGCAAACTGGAGTGACTTATTCGCGTCGAAGTTCTACAAGTACTCGAAGAAGACAGGAAAAAGCCAGCGTCGAGAGTGGCACGACGGGTCGGAGTATCTAAGGCCTCGGTACAACGCATTGTTGAGGAGGTGCCTTGTCTACCGTACAAGTCCAGAGAGGTACATAAGCATGATGCACCGGATCCAGAGAAGCAAGATACCAGGACGTCCGCGTCTATCGTACGAAACCGCGCGGGAGATATTAGTCAAATACCTCGTAGGATGAAAAACTTCAACTGGATCGATGAGATATTGCTTGATGACTGATATTCACATCGTTTTGTTCGTAACCCTACTTTTCGAAGAGATGCAACGGGTTAGTCAGTCACCGAAGAAATCCTCGGTAGTAACTAATGTAGGAAATAAACAGAAATTCACACCTGGAATTAATTCATAAAGAATCAATATCGTATGCTATCGACTTAATAACTTTATCACTACTAGATGTGTGAATTTCACCAAGTCAATTATTTATAACCTAATAATGTTGGAATAAACGGAAATCGACGTCTGCAATCAATTTAACCTTATCACTACTTATTTATGAAATAATATCGTATACCGTTGTATTATGAACAATATTAGAATTAATTAGACAATATTGTAATATGACAGTTCATCTTAACCTACGACGTGACAGCTACCGCTCCGTCGTCTGAAGATATCAGTCATAGGCATATGAAATATCGGTAGATCGCTTGTTCGTGGTATTTGACAGCGTTGTCATTGACGAAAATAAATAAGGGAGCCTCTATTAGCGTGACCTGTTTCCTCAGAATCGCTCTGTATATATATATATATTAGGGTGGTCGTTAAAAAAAAAGTTATCTTGGATGGCCTTTTTCTAATTTTTTCAGATTTTTATTTTGACTCCCTATGGACCCTATTTTCACATGAACATTTTTAAATTCGAGAAAATCCTAATTTGAGTTGGGTCTGATTTAAATCAGCGAGATTGCATCGGATACGTTTCATTATTGTATATTACACACAGCTCGAGTGAAAAAATTAAAATTATTATTTTACCTATTTTAATATATCGAATAATTAATTATTTTGTTAATTACTTTTTTTAATTTTTTTTTTAATTCTTGCGAAAAAAAATTGAAACCATCGCCAGAGCTCAATCAACGTGTATTATGTTCATTGAATCTCTGGTTATGGTTTTAATTTTTTTTCGCGAGAATTAAAAAAAAAATTAAAAAAAATTAAAAAAAAAATCAAAAAAATTATCAATCAATCGGTATATTAAAATAGGTAAAATAATAATTCCAATTTTTTCACTCGAGCTGTGTGTAATATACAATAATAAAACGTATCCGATGCAATCTCGCTGATTTAAATTAGACCCAACTCAAATTAGGATTTCTTCGAATTAAAAAAGTTCATGTGAAAATAGGGTCCATAGGGAGTCGAAATAAAAGTCTGAAAAAATAAGAGAACCATTTTTTTCACATTTAGAATCGATTGAAGGCCATCCAAGATAACTTTGTTTTTAACGACCACCCTAATACATATATATCGCTGCGTGTATTTCGTATACGTGATGATAATAATATACATATACATTATATATATATATGCATAGATGATGATAATAATATAATATATATATTTTTTAAAGTTGTATTTTTTTTTCATCTTTCACCTGAAAACTCGGTGCCAAATTCGGAAAAAAATTCTAATTAAATCGCAGAGCATGAAAAAAAATATTTAGAGGTCGCTACCGAGGAATGAAAAAAACAACAATCATTTTCGATCTAACATTCATGATTGACTTGTGAGCGAAAGAAAAAATTTTTTTTTTTACAAAACAAAATAAAAATTTAACAAAAATGAAAAAATACCATGCTAATGTGAAAAAACTCGCTGCCGGTAGCGAGCTTTAAATATTTTTTTTTATGCTCTGCGATTTAGGGAGGATTTTTTTCCGAATTTGGCACCGAATTATCAGGTGGGAGACAAAAAAAAATGCAAGTTTAAAATAAACCACCCTAATATATATAAATGTATATACTTCGGTAAAAGAATCAAAAGTTTCCATGCGAATGAGAAATACACGTAAAAAAGAATATAGTGTTTGCATCTACGAAATACACAGCGATATATATACACTCAGCCCAAAAATTAACGGACCACCTAGGATTTTCTGAAAAGTCGTTGTTTTACGAATCGCTATAACTTAGTGAAAGAATATCACACATTGATTGAAGGGGGTAGTATTTCGAAGATCGAATCTTCATCTTCAAAATCGTTCCTAAAAATTTCACCTGTGATCACTTTTCACCTGTCTGTGTAGGTTCGAATAACGGGTTGCGAAATGCATGAAAAATTCAAAATTTCAAACTTCGCTGTGGGGGTGAGAAAAAATCGCATGGACCTTTCAGCACAGTGATTTTATAGCCTCAAAACTTCTCTTCACAAAACCATTTTTGAAACTTTTTTGCGAATTTTTGTAACAGAGTTATTGAATTTTAAGTAATGTCAGAGAAGTTTGGCGTTACTCAGGATGCACCATCTCGAGGTACAGTCTGCAAGCATCCCATGTGTATGTGTGCGTGATTCTCACAAAACAGTCACAGAAGCAGACGCATACATACATGCACACGCACACATACACATGGGACGCTTAAATCCTGTACCTTCACGTGGTGCATCCTGGGTAACCCCATAATTGTCTGACATTACTCAAAATTCAATTACTCTGTTACACGAATTCGCAAAAAAATTTGAAAAATGGTTTTGGAAAAAAAAGGTTTGAAGCTACAAAACCACTATGCTAAAAATGTCATGCGATTGTTTTTTGAACCCTACAGCGAGGTTTAAAAATTTGAATTTTATTTGCATTTCGCAACGTGTTATTCAAACCTGTACAGACAGGTGAAAAATGATCGCAGGTGAAATTTTCAGCAACGATTTTGAAGATGAAGATTCGATCTTCAAGAAGCTACTCCTCGATTTATTTGGAATGCTTATATACTGTAACTCTACGTGGTGCATTCTGGGTAACGTCGGGATTGCCCGACATTACTCGAAATTCAATAACTCTCTTACAAAAATTCGCAACAAAGTTTCAAAAATGGTTTTGTGAAGAGAAGTTTTCAGGCTATAAAACCACTGTGCCAAAAATTCCATGCGATTTTTTCTCACCCCCACAGCGAAGTTTGAAATTTTTAATTTTTAATGAATTTCGCAACCCGTTATTCAAACCTGCACAGACAGGTGAAAAGTGATCGCAGGTGAAATTTTTAGAAACGATTTTGAAGACGAAGAGTCGATCTTCAAAATACTACCCCCTTTAATCAATTTGTGATATTCTTTCACTAAGTTATAGCGATTCGTAAATCAACGGCTTTTCAGAAAATCCTAGGTGGTCCGTTAATTTTTGGGCTGAGTGTATATAAATATATATATGGGGAATTCCACGTGAACTCGGTAAATGTTTGACCCTGACACCTTCCGATTGGGGCCATGATTTTTTATGTTATCGTACCTGATCGAAGAGACGCTCCGAATTTTTTTCAGATTTTTTCGAACAGCCGCCATTTTTTTTTAAATTCGCAAAACGCCAACATAAGAGCCCCAATTTAAAAATCTGAAAAAATTCTCAAAAATCCTCTGCCAGATATCAAAATTTTTCAGCCTTGAGCCAAAGTGGGCAAACGTTTGCTTCCATTCTTTTTCGTGCTTTTTTCGAAAACAAATTATGAAAAAGAACAGCAGCAGTTGCCAGTCCACTGTGAACTGTTGCTTGAACGTTTTTATACGTCACGAACGATTTTTGGAAATTTTATCAGATTTTTCCCATGCGATTTTTTTTCATCCGATCTGAATCCAAAAATATGAGAAAAAATATAATCGCTTCGGAAAAATCAGCAAAAATTCCCAAAAATTCGTGCATGACGCATAAAAACGTTCAAGCAATAGCTCACAGTGGACTGGCATCTGCTGCTATTCTTTTTCATAATTTCTTTCGGAAAAATCACGAAAAAGAATGGAAGCAAACGTTTGCCCACTCTGACTTAAGGCTGGAAAATTTTAATATCTGACAGAGGATTTTTGAGAATTTTTTCAGATTTTTAAATTGGGGCTCTTATGTTAGCGTTTCGTGCATTTTTAAAAAAATGGCGGCGTTTCGAAAAAATCTGAAAAAAATTCGGTGCGTCTCTTCGGTCAAGTATAATAACATAAAAAATCATGGTTCGAATCGGAAGGTGTCAGGGTCAAACATTTACCGAGTTCACGTGGAATTCCCCATATGCATACACTGAGAAAAATTTATAGTTGCCGCAACCGTTTTTTAAATATAAAATGAGGTAGTTTAGCGGACTTAAAATAATTTATAGTAAACGTAACCTATGAAAATAGAGTAACCGTAACTAAAATCGAAAGTTGAGAGTACCATTCACGCAACTATTTGAATATAGTGAGGAGTACAATATACCCTCGCACTAAAAATAAGGTTAGCCTTACCATATCACTTCAGTTGTACTGACTAATCCCAACGGTATAATAAACTAGGAATAAGGTTCACCCGTACCACATTACTTCAGTTGTGGTTGCCAACCCAAATAGTATGATATACTAGTGTGGTACTATGTTCATAACGTAAAAAATAGGTTCGCACAACTTTTTTCTTTAGTCAGTACGACTGTGCCGGATAGCTCAATTCGTAAAAGCATATGGTTACTGCTACTAGTCGTAACAGTTGTACTAACTATGCAAGATTTATGTGTCAACCATCCGAAATGACGTATTTGCATTGACAATAAAGTTAATGAAAGACTTGTAAGAGTTGCAGTGACAAAACTATTATAGTTGCCATAACCATTTCAACTATAAAAATTGGTAGTTAAACAGACCTAAAATATTTCCTAGTTGAGGTTACCAGCCAAGAAAGGTTCGCGAAACAAAAATTTCTAGTTAGGAATACTATTTGCGCCACTATTTGAATATGGTAAGGAGTACAATATACCCCAGCAACTAGAAATAAGGGTTCGCCGTACCATATCACGTAAGTTGTACTTACCAATTCCAACGGTATAATAAACTAAGAATAAGGTTCACCCGTACCACATTGCTTCAGTTGTTGTTGCCAACCCAAATAGTATGATATACTAGTGTGGTACTATATTCATAACGTAAAAAATAGGTTCGCACAACTTTTTTCTTTAGTCAGTACTACTGTACCGGATGACTCAATTCGTAAACGAATATAGTTACTGCTACTAGTCGTAACGGTTGTGATAACTGTGCATGATTGATGTGCCAACCGTTCGAAATGACGTATTTTGTAATTTTATATAACCTTACAAAATTTTATCTGAGTCTATAAATTTATATGACATGAAATTTCTTTCAATTTTTTATGATTTCATCGAATCTGAGCTGATTCAATTTTCTGAACTCATACAAAAATGAGAAAAAAATTCATTTCACATAATTTTATAAATTCAGATCAACTTTTATGAGATTACATGGAATTATATACATATTGTTTGGATTTGATGAAATTTTATCGAATCTCATAGT